>OX638146.1:7898639-9268610 GCA_951805005.1 Othius punctulatus | reverse complement strand
AATATATTTCTGACATTTCAACTGTAACTGACAAAATTTGACAAATTTTCAATTGTAACTGACAAAAGTTCTCAGGTTTTCACCTGTGACTATCAATATTTTATATTTGAGATATTTTCAAATGTAACTGACAAAATTTGCCAGATTTTCAACTGTAACTGACAAAATTGTCAAATTTTCAACTGTAAGTTATCAAATTTCTCACGTTTTCAACTAAAGCTACCGATATATGCATATATGAGATATTTTCAACTGTAACTGATAAAAACTTGTTACATTTTCAACTGTTACTAACAAAAGTTGTCAGGTTTTCAACTGTAGCTATCGACATTTATATATTTGTGATATTTTCAACAGTAACTAACAAAATTAGTCAAATTTTCAACTATAACTGATAAGATTGTCAAATTTTCAACTGTAACTGACAATATTTCTCAGGTTTTCAACTGCAACTATCGACATTTGAATATTTAAGATAGTTGTCTACTGACAAAAGTTAGGTTTCCAACTGTAGCAATGAACATTAATATATTTCTGATATTTTCAACTGTAACTGACAAAATTTGATAAATATTCAACTGTAACTGACAAAAGCTCTCAGGTTTTCACCTGTAGCTATCGATATTTATATATTTGTGATATTTTCAAATGTAACTGACAAAATTTGCCTAATTTTCAACAGTAACTGACAAAATTGTCAAATTTTCAACTGTAACTGATAAAAAAATTCACGTTTTCAACTAAAGCTACCGATATATGTATATGTGAGATATTTTCAACTGTAACTGATAAAGATTTGTTACATTTTCACCTGTTACTGACAAAAGTTATCATGTTTTCAACTGTAGCTATCGACATTTATATATTTGTTATATTTTCAACTGTAACTAACAAAATTTGTCAAATTTTCAACTATAACTGACAAGATTGTCAAATTTTCAACTGTAACTGACAACATTTCTCAGGTTTTCAACTGCAACTATCGACATTTGAATATTTGAGATAGTTGTCTACTGACAAAAGTTAGGATTTCAACTGTAGCTATGAACATTAATATATTTCTGATAGTTTCAACTGTAACTGACAAAATTTGATAAATTTTCAACTGTAACTGACAAAAGCTCTCGGGTTTCATCGATATTTATATATTTGTGATATTTTCAAATGTAACTGACAAAATTTGCCTAATTTTCAACTGTAACTGACAACATTGTCAATTTTTAAACTGTAACTGATAAAATTTATCACGTGTTCAAATAGAGCTACCGATATATGCATATATGAGATATTTTCAACTGTAACTGACAAAATTTGGTAAATTTTTAACTGTAACTGACAAAAGTTCACCGTCTTTCAACTGCAGCTATCGATATTTGTAAATTTAAGATATTTTCAACTATAACTGACAAAATTTGAGATATTTTCAACTATAACTGACAAAATTTGTTTAATTTTCAACTGTAACTGGCAAAAGTTGGCAGGTTTTCAACTGTAGCTATCGACATTTATATATTTCTGATATTTTCAAATGTAGCTGACAAAATTTGGCAAATGTTCAAATGTAACTGACGAAAGCTCTCAGGTTTTCAACTGCGGCTAGCGATATTTATATATTCGTAATATTTTTAACTGTAACTAACATAATTTGTGAAATTTTTAACTCAAGCTGTCGATATTACTGATATTTTGAACTGTAACTGTCAGAGACATTCTGATTAGCTGATGATTGACGAAATGTGGTTATGTTTTCTTTCAAAAGTGACAAATATTTTGATTGCTCATCTCAAGAGTGTATTACTCATTTCTTTATTATTACAATTTTTTTTAACTATCAAAATGTGTCATCATTACAATAATTAATCTACAATACTAATTTATAGAATAGAAATTTCTACAAATTTCCGTTAAATAAATAAATAAATAAATAATTATTCTACATTTTGAAACATTGAATATAATTTATAAGCAAAATTGTGACAATTTATTGGAAAGATACTTCAATTTACAATGTGATTCTATGATGAATCTTTGTACCCTGAAAATATACAGGGTGTGCCAATTTAAAAAAAAATGGTTATTGTTTTGTATCTTTCATATTTCAGCACATATAAGTTGCCAATGAAAAAACATCCACCCTGTATATTGTTCTATGTTTGTTGACTGTTATAGTTTAAAAGTTATTTGAAAAATATTATAGTATGTATATAAATAGTTTGTATAACATACAAGTTTGTTTAAGCAAATAGTTGTTAAATCAGACGGAAATAAGTAACTAACAATATACGAGATATAACAAGAATATTACGGTTAATCAGCAGAGTATATCACGTTTTTCATTAATTGTGCATTGATTATTAATTTGTTTTAATTAAGTAGAGACAATAAAGGCTTATTTCTATCTGATTTGACAAGTATTCGCTGAAGTAAATAAATTTGATAGGTTTTTGCAATAAACAAGACAATATACAGCAGACAATAATTATTCTACATTTTGAAATATTGAATATAATTTAAAAGCAAAATTGCTAAATGCTAAATGATTGCGTGTACTAATTGGCTATTTTTTGTGTTGCTAATTATGTGCTAATATGTTGCTAATATGATTGCTAAATGATTGCATGTACCTCGCATGAAAATTAAAACCTGTGTTTATACCTGATTATTGATTGCATGTACTAATTGGCTAAGTTTTTGTGTTGCTAATTGTGTGCTAATATAATTGCAAATATGATTGCTAAATGATTGCATGTACCTCGCATGAAAATTAAAACCTGTGTTTATACCTGACTATTGATTGCATGTACTAATTGGCTATTTTTTTGTGTTGCTAATTGTATGCTAATATGATTGCTAATATGATTGCAAAATGATTGTATGTACCCCGCATGAAAATTAAAACCTGTGTTTATACCTGACTATTGATTGCATGTACTAATTGGCTAATTTTTTGTGTTGCTAATTGTGTGCTAATATGATTGCATGTACCCCGCATGAAAATTAAAACCTGTGTTTATACCTGACTATTGATTGCATGTACTAATTGGCTAATTTTTTGTGTTGCTAATTGTGTGCTAATATGATTGCATGTACCCCGCATGAAAATTAAAACCTGTGTTTATACCTGACTCTTGGTTGCATGTACTAATTAGCTAATTCGTTGTGTTGATAATTGTTTTTGTGCTAATATGATTGCATGTACCTATCAAACCAATACATAATTCCATGTTATAACCTAACTGTTTTAAGGTATTTAAAAACCCGAATTATCTTTATGACCGTAAGAATATACTAAAATATACATACATTTATCTTGAAGACAAGAATTGATGAATGTGTGCAGCATAATGTTGCAAGTGCTCGGTGTTTGTGCGGACTCCACGTGTGTTTACTCCTCCGTGTCCATTAGCCAACTGAGCGGAATGGTGTTGAGATTTACCACATCACCTCGCATCTGCAATACGCACGCGCTAATTCCACCACCACATTCAATAGCACCATTAATAACCATATTTGTGTATTAACAATATCATAAATGACATTGTTAATATACAATGGTGTATTAACAATGTCATAAATGACATTGTTAATATACAATGTTATACAATAATAAACAATATTAACAATGGAACCCTAATGATATTGCACGAAAACAATATTTCCTCCTCCATTGATCAGTGGCATATGACATTTAATGACAGTATTAATAACCATATTTGTTTATTAACAATATTATAAATGACATGTTAATATACAATGTAATACAAGAATAATCAATGTTAACAATGCAATCCTGCATTAATGTAATGTTATTGCACGAAAAAAAAAAACCCTCCTCCATTGATTAGTGGCATGTGACATTTTGTTTATGAACAATGTCATAAATGACATGTTACTATACAATGTTATACAATAATAACCAATGATAACAATGCAGGATTGCATTGAAGCAATGATATTGCACGAAAATATTATTGCCTCCTCCATTGCTCAGTGGTGTGATATTTAATGACACTGTCAATAACCATATTTGTTTATTATCAATGTCATAAATGACATGTCAATATACAATGTTATACAATAATAAACAATGTTAAGAATGCAATCCTGCATTGATGTAATGATATTGCACGAAAAAAAAATCCTCCTGCATTGATCACTGGCTTGCGACATTTAATAACACTGTTAATAACCATATTTGTTAATTAACAATGTCATAAATGACATAATGTTATACAATAATAAACAATGTTAACAATGCAATCCTGCATTGATGTAATGATATTGCACAAAGAAATATTTCCTCCTCCATTGATCACTGGCTTGTGACATTTAATGACATTGTTAATAAACAATTATAGTTATTAACAGTGTTATTAAATGTCACACAACTGATCAATGGAGGAGGCAATAATATTTTCGTACAATATCATTACGTTAATGCAATCCTGCATAGTTAACATTGGTTATTATTGTATAACATTGTATATTAACAATGTCATTTATGACATTGTTAATAAACAAATATGGTTATTAATAGAGTAATTAAATGTCACATGCCACTGATCAATGAAGGAGGAAATATTGTTTTCGTGCAATATCATTAGAATTGCATTGTTAACATTGTTTATTATAGTATAACATTATATATTGACATGTCATTTATGACATTGATAATAAACAAATATGTTTATTAACAGTAATATTAAATGTCACACCACTGATCAATGAAGGAGGCAATAATATTTTCGTGCAATATCATTACTTTAATGCAATCCTACATTGTTAACATTGGTTATTATTGTATAACGTTGTATAGTAACATGTCATTTATGACATTGTTAATAAACAAAATGTCACATGCCACTGATCAATGGAGGAGGATATATTTTTTTTCGTGCAATATAATTACATCAATGCAGGATTGCATTGTTAACATTGATTATTATTGTATGACATTGTATAATAACATGTCATTTATGACATTGTTAATAAACAAATATGGTTATTAATAGTGTCATTAAATGTCACATGCCACTGATCAATGGAGGAGGAAATATTGTTTTCGTGCAATTTCATTAGGGTTGCATTGTTAACATTGTTTATTATTGTATAACATTGTATATTACCATGTAATTTATGACATTGTTAATACACAAATATGGTTATTAACGGTGCTATTAAATGTGGCGGCGGAATTAGCGCGTGCGTATTCACGATGCGAGGTGATGTGGTAAATCTCAACACCATTCCGCTCAGTTGGCTAATGGACACGGAGGAGGAAACACACGTGGAGTTCGAGCACTCGCAACATTATGCTGCACACATTCATCAATTCTTGTCTTCAAGATAAATGTATGTATTATATTATTATATTCTTGGGGTTATGAAGATAATTCGGGTATTCAAATACCATAAAACAGCCAGGTTATGTCATGGAATTATGTATTGGTTTGATATGTACATATGTTGAGCAAAATAATTATAATTTCGGTCAGTAACACAATGTATAGTGGTAGCTGGTGATGCAAACCTCACCGAATTACTCTCAATAGTATAATTGTATTTACTAAGTATATAAGTACTAAGTACTTATATATTTGTATTTACTAATATATAAGTACTAAGTACTTATATATTAGTATTTACTAATATATAAGTACGTTTAAATCATACTTCTGCATGTGAACCAATTATGCTAGGTACATGCAATCATGTTAGCACACAAACAATTAGCATGCGAGGTACATGCAATTATGTAGCAATCATATAGCACACAATTAGCAACACAAAAAAATAGTCAATTAGTACATGCAATCAATAGTGAGGTATAAAGACAGGTTTTAATTTTCATGCGAGGTACGTGCAATCATTTATCAATCAAATTAGCAATCATATTAGCACACAATTAGCAACACAAAAAATTTGGGAATTAGTACTAATTCGTACTATTATTAGTGCTAATTCGCTAATTTTTTGTGTTGCTAATTGTGTGCTAATTTGATTGCTAATATGATTGCTAAATGATTGCATGTACCTCGCATAAAAATTAAAGTACTAATTCGCTAATTTTTTGTGTTGCTAATTGTGTGCTAGAATGATTGCTAATATGATTGCTATGTGATTGCATGTACCTCGCATGAAAATTAAAACCTGTGTTTATACCTGACTAGTGATTTGATGTACTAATTGCCATGCAAGCAACAGTCAGGTATACACACAGGTTTTAATTTTCATGCGAGGTACTAGCAATCATTTAGCAGTCATATTAGCACACAAACAATTAGCAACAAAAATAATTAGCGAATTAGTACATGCAATCAATAGTCAGGTATAAATACAGCTTTTAATTTTCATGCTAGGTACATGCAATCATTTGGCAATCATATTAGCAATCATATTAGCACACAATTAGCAACACAAAAAAAAGCCAATTAGTACATGCATTCAATAGTCAGGTATAAACACTGGTTTTAAATTCCATGCGAGGTACATGCAATCATTTAGCAATCATATTAGAACACAAACAATTAGCAACAAAAATAATTAGCGAATTAGTACATGCAATGAATAGTCAGGTATAAACACAGATTTTAATTTTCATGCCATGTACATGCAATCATTTAGCAATCATATTAGCAATCATAGCACACAATTAGCAACACAAAAAAATAGCCAATTAGTACACGTAATCAATAGTCAGGTATAGACACAGGTTTTTATATTCATGCCAGGGACCTACATGCAATCATTTAGCAAACATATTAGCACTCAATTAGTAACACAAAAAATTAGCGAATTAATACACGCAATCAATAGTCAGGTATAAACACAGCTTTTAATTATCATGTGAGGTACATGCAATCATTTAGCAATCATATCAGCACACAAACAATTAGCAACATAAATATTAGCGAATTAGTACATGCAATGAAATGTCAGGAATAAACACAGGTTTTAATTTTCACTGGCAATGCAAATATGTTGCATTCTCTTCATTTCATGAGTAACAATGGGGAATTCGGTATAAACTGGGTACAGTTTTCTTCCATAAAAGACCCAGACCATTTTTTAATATTGTTTAGTAGTCCTAGAAGTGGGAAGCTCGTATGTTAAATGCAAACTATTTATATACATACTATAATATTTTTCAAATAACTTTTAAACTGTAACAATCTACAAACAGGGAACAATATACAGGGTGTATGTTTTTTCGTTGACACGAAAAAAAAGAGCTAAAAAAGATAGTAATTATTATAGGTATAAGCAAATAAAGTATAAAATAATAAGCATATCTGCTGAAACATGAAAGATATAAAAAAGAAACCAACTTTGTTTATTAATTTTAGCACCCTGTAAATTTTCACAGAAGGAAATTGTAAATGGAATTATCTTTCCAATAAGGTATCACAATTATGCTTTTAAATTATATTCAATATTTCAAAATGTAGAATAATTATTGTCTGCTGTAATGTTGTCTTGTTTATTGCAAAAACCTATTAAATTTGTTTACTTCAGCGAATACTTGTCAAATAAGATAGAAATAAGTCTTTATTGTCCCTACTTAATTAAAACAAATTAATGATTAATGCACAATTAATGAATTTTATATACTGTGCTGCTTAACAGTAATAATCACTTATTTCCCCCTGATTTAACAAGTATTTGCTTAAACAAACTTGTATGTTATACAAAGTATTTATATACATACAACAATATTTTTCTTATAACTTTTAAACAATAACAAACAACAAACAGGGAACAATATACAGGGAGGATGTTTTTTTTCATTGGCACCTTATATCTGCTGAAATATGAAAGATACAATAAAAATAACCAACTTTTTTTTAATTGGCACACCCTGTATATTTTCAGGGTTCAGGGATTCATCATGGAACCACATTGTAAATCAAATTATCTTTCCAATAAGGTATCACAATTTTGCGTTTAAATTATATTCAAAATTTAAAAATGTAGAATAATTATTGTCTTGTTTATTGTAAAAACCTATCAAATTTGTTCACTTCAGCGAATACTTGTCAAATAAGTCTTTATTTTCCCTACCTAATTAAAACAAATTAATAATCAATGCACAATTAATGAAAAAAATTATATACTGTGCGGCTTAACAGTAATATTCACTTATTTCCGTCTGATTTAACAAGAATTTGCTTGACAAGTTGACTTCATAACAAGTTGACAAATTTGGCAAGTAGGTATTAGCAATAAACAAAACAATATTAGAGCTACTATAATAATTCTGCGTTTTGAAATATTAGGCATAATTGAAAGCAATATAGTACTTGTGGTACATCATTGTAAAGATAATTTGATTTGGAATCGGATTCTATTAGGTGTATTACAGGTGTCTTATCACTATACAGGGTGTTTCATAAAACAATAAACAAAGTTAGATAATTTAGATTAAGAATTAATTGAAACTATGAGAGCTATTTGAATACTGTGCTGCTTAACAGTAATACTCACTCATTTCCGTCTGATTCAACAAGTATTTACTTTACAAGTTGACTTGACAACAAGTTGACAAACTTGACAAGTACGTATTAGCAATAAACAAAACAATATCAGAACTTCTATAATAATTCTGCGTTTTGAAATATTAGGCATAATTGGCAGCAACATAGTACTTGTGGTACATCATTGTAAATATAATTTGGTTTAGAATCGGGTTCTATAAGGTGTTTTACAGGTATCTTATCAATATACAGGGTGCTCCATTAAAAAATAGATATTTTAGATTAAGAATTAATTGAAACTATGATAGCTATTTGAATACTGTGCTGCTTAACAGTAATAATCAATTATTTCCGTCTGATTTAAGAAGTATTTGCTTGACAAGTTGACTTGACAACAAGTTGACAAACTTGACAAGTAGGTATTAGCAATAAACAAAACAATCAGAGCCTCTATAAGAAATATTCGTTTTGAAATATTAGGTATAATTGAAAGTTACATAGTACTTGTGGTACATCATTGTAAAGACAATTTGATTTAGAATCAGATTCTTTAAGGTGTGTTACAGGTGTGTTACCAATATACAGGGTGTTCCATTAAAAAATAAACAAAGTTAGATATTTTAGATTAAGAATTATTTTGAAACTATGAGGTATTTGAAAAATATTTTAACTTCAAAACTACCTCAACAGCACATTTACTTGTAAAATACAAAATATCAAAACGTACTTTAAGCGGTGAAAATTAAATTGATATTTCATTAATACACTAATAATTACTATACTTAAAGTATAATACTGAAAACTAATTATATCTTACATACTTATAATTAATATTATCCAATAGTTGTAGACGATCAACACGATCACTTTAACTTGATGAAGAATATACAGGGTGATTTATAATAGGTGTAAAAAAACTTTGCCATCTTGTTCGGGAAGTAATTTTCAGATAAAAATGTCATAGACATAGATCATCATATTCCCATTAGTAATTTTCATTACAGAACTACAACAGATTTAAATTTATCGCTTTTTGTGCAATTCACCATTATAATCTGGATATATTTGAAATATTAAATCTGTTAATACACAATTAAACGCACTATTTAATTATATTTGTATTAATACAAAACCTCGACACCCAATGGGTAAAAGAGGGATGGTGTATGTATTTATATATTAATACACAAGTACATACAGTAAGAAAGTCTTTAATTGGACTACTGAACAAAATGTGGACTATGAACTTGTAAATATCACGATGCAGGGATATCAAATGATGATAACATAATGAACATTATATTGATCTGTGTTAAATATGATTGTTAGTACACCAATAAAACTATACTACTCTACTACATGCAACATTGCTGATTCAGGATGTAAATTTGTAGGAGAATCTTGAAACAAAATTATGTTTTAATTAATTTTTAAGTTAATTTCTAAAATCATTTCATTTTTTAAATTACGTAAGTATAATTTACTAGTAAGTATAATAATGGCTGTTATTCACTCTGATGAATACATATTATTACATATTATATTTTTAACCCTGATGAATATTAGCAATCAATATAAACTCGTTGAAGAATGTACTATTATCTATTTATATACAACTATTAAATAATACATCCATTATATTTACGATTTTTAACAATTAATGACATTCATTCCCTCTGTGAATTGAATGATAATGATTTCGAATTTAGAGCCGATTTTAGTTAAGATTGATCTTAAAATTTTAAGAGAACTCAAGAACTTACTAATTAACCTACTAATCAAGTGGATAGAATTGCTTTATTCACGTGTATCATACAAGATTTTTTCCAATTCGTTATCAGAATTGAAGAATTTCTATCCAAGTGTCACATTGTCAGGTGACAAAAAACATTGCAAGGATAGTGCGTAGTTACGTATATATTTTTTACTTTATTCACGTTGTCAATGGTACTGTTTTCTAGAATTACTGTCCACTTTTAAATAAAAATTACAGTAGCAATCTGAGATCGTATAAATAATTATAATAGCTATTTATGGTATTAGTGAATAAAGTCGAATTTTATCCACGAAAAAACAGTTTAGCGCAAGAGGCGAATCCGAGTGTGGTAATGTTTTCGAGTGGATAAAATTACTTTATCATACAAGTATCATACAAGATTTTTTCCAAAAGAATCGAAATAAATAAAAATATAGAAATAAATCGTTATCAGAATCGAAAAATTTGCATGCAAGTGTCACATTGTCAGGTTACAAAAAAAAAAAAACAAGGATAGTGCGTAGTTACGTATTTTTTACTTACTTACTTACTTACATACTTACTTACTTTTTTACTTCACGTTGTCAATGGTTATAGTGAATAAACTAAAAATGTAAACATTTTATTCACTCGTTCGATTAAAGTGTTGTATAATCATGACATTCAGTATACATAATGTGGATTTTAATAATGCGAATTGGAAAAAAAACGTTTCTACTCCCACATTACTAAGTTGTTAATTACACATGGACTTCATAGCTTGTAAATCAGTTATAACTTAACAGTGTTATGTAATGAAAGTCAGTAGTGTTACATAATGATTTTTTTATTTTTTTATTTTGACAATTCAAAACTAAATGTCACAATGTTGCCAATGCTTATACAAATAATTCCCCCGTAACTTTTAGGTATCAATATCAAATATTGCCATAAGTATCTGACAGAACAAAAATGTATCAATTTGTGTAAAATGTTTCTTAATTACGACTGGGAGTAGAAAAAATAGCGTAATTAATTGAGTTGTAAGACAATTACGCACTCGAGAAATTACGCACCTCGCAAGAAAATTAAGTTTCTGTTTGTTCAAATGCAATGAGAGTTAACACGGAAAATAATGTTATTATTCGAAATAAAAGTGATTGTTGTGCAGAAATAACATATCCAATGTAGAAAGCTCAACCATAAATATTAATATTCAATAAAACTTTAGAAAATGATGTGTACATGTTTTCGTGACGACAAGTCAGGAAAGTGCAGTTTTCGTGGTTAGTCAGGGTATTCGTAAAACTTTAGTAAATAATGTGTACATGTTTTCGTGACATGTCAGGGAAATGCAATTTTCACCACTAGTCGCAGAAATGCAGTTTTCGTGGCTAGTCAGGGAAATGCAATTTTCACCACTAGTCGCAGAAATGCAGTTTTCGTGGCTAGTCAGGGAAATGCAATTTTCACCACTAGTCGCAGAAATGCAGTTTTGTGGCTAGTCAGGGAAATGGAATTTTCGTGCCGCATTTGCAGAGCAAAAGTTCTACTATCGGTCCGATTGCAGAAAAAATAATTTAAACTTCTAATTTAACAAATGTCGAATACATGTTACCAATTGAAATTAAAGAAGTAATAAATCATTGAATTGGGAGTATTCATGTAACCAATTGAAATTAAAGAAGTAATAAATCATTGAAGTATTCATAGAAAATATTGGCGCAAATTATAAAAAACAGTATAAAAAACTCGTTAATTAGTCTATTGTAGCACTTGTCCTTTAAAACACTTGCCGTTTTGCGGGCCGTGTTTTAAATTTGGACTCATGCTATAAACTATAACTTATTTAACTTGTTGTTTAATGTACTATTACCGCACGGTATCCTAATTATTTGGGTTTTCAAGTCATCTTTGAGTAGTGAGTATTCGAGCCATATTTCAGTAGTGAATCTTTGAGAGAGTCTTTGAGTAGTGAGAGCAGTGAGAGTTTGGATAGTGAATTTTCGAAAGAATCTTCGAGACGTTCTCCGAGTCTTCGTATAGCAGTGAGTCTTTGAGTCTTCTTTGTGTAGTGAATCTTCGAGAGAGTTTTCTAGTCTTCTACGAATAGTTATTCTTCGAGAGAGTCTTCGAGTCTTCTTTGACAGTGAGAGTTTGAATACTGAATCTTCAAGACAATCTGCCAGACAGTCTCCGAGTTTTTGTAGAGCAGTCAGTCTTTGTGTCTTCTTTGAGTAGTGAATCTTCGAGAGAGATTTCAAGTCTACTATGAATAGTTAATCTTCGAGAGAGTCTTCGAGTCTTCTATGAGTACTGAGAGCAGTGAGAGTTTTAATAGTGAATCTTCAAGAGAATCTGCGCGACAGTCTCCGAGTTTTTGTAGAGCAGTGAGTCTTTATGTCTTCTTTGAGTAGTGAATCTTCGAGAGAGTTTCCAAGTCTTCTACGAATAGTTAATCTTCGAGAGAGCCTTCAAGTCTTCTTTGAGTAGTGAGAGCAGTGACAGTTTGAATAGTGAATCTTAGAACGAATCTTCGAGACGGTCTCCGAGTGTTCGTAGAGCAGTGAGTCTTTGAGTCTTCTTTGAGTAGCGAATCTTCGAGAGAGTTTTCAAGTCTTCTACGAATAGTTAATCTTCGAGAGAGCCTTCAAGTCTTCTTTAAGTATTGAGAGCAGTAACAGTTTGAAGAGTGTATTTTCGAAAGAATCTTCGAGACGTTCTCCGAGTCTTCGTAGAGTAGTGAGTCTTAGAGTCTTCTTTGAGTACTGAATCTTCGAGAAAGTTTTCAAGTCTTCTATGAATAGTTAATCTTCGAGAGAGTCTTCAAGTCTTCTTTGAGTAGTGAGAGTTTGTATACTGAATCTTCGAGAGAATTTTCGAGTCTGTGAGTCTTCGTAGAGCAGTGAGTTTTTGAGACATCTTTGAGTAGTGAATCTTCGAGACAGTCTGTGAGTATTCGTAGAGCAGCGAGTCTTTGAGTCTTCTTTGTTCTTTGAGTAGTGAGAGTAGTCAGAGTTTGAATGGTGAATCTTCAAGAGAATCTTCGAGACGGTCTCCGAGTTTTCGTAGAGTAGTTAGTCTTTGATCCTTCTTTGACTAGTGAATCTTCGAGAGAGCTTATAAGATTTATTTGAGTAGTGAATCTTCGAGAGAGTCTTCGTGTCTTCTTTGAGTAGTGAGAGCAGTGAGAGTTTGAATACCGAATCTTCGAGAAAATCTTCGAGAGAGTCTTTGAATCCTCTTTGTACTTTGAGTAGTGGGAGTTTGAATAGTGAACCTTCGAGAGAATCTTCGAGACAGTCTCCGAGTCTTCTTAGTGCCTGTCTTTGAGTCTTCTTTGACTAGTAAATCTTCGAGAGAGTTTTCAAGTCTTCTTTGGGTACTTGAATATTCGAGAGAGTGTTCGAGTCTTCTTTGAATAGTGAGAGTAATGAGAGTTTGAATAGTGAATCTTCCAGAGAATCTTCGAGGCAGTCTCCGAGTCTTCGTGGAGCAGTCTTTGAGTCTTCTTTGACTAGTGAATCTTCGAGAGAGTTTTCAAGTCTTCTTTGGGTACTTGAATATTCGAGAGAGTGTTCGAGTCTTCTTTGAATAGTGAGAGTAATGAGAGTTTGAATAGTGAATCTTCCAGAGAATCTTCGAGGCAGTCTCCGAGTCTTCGTGGAGCAGTCTTTGAGTCTTCTTTGAATAGCGAATCTTCGAGAGAGCCTTCGAGTCTTCTACGAATAGTGAATCTTCGAGAGAGTCTTCTAGTCTTCTTTAAGTAAAATATATAATCAGTATCTCTCAGAAGATACTGATAGATACTGATATCATAAGATATCAGAAGATACTGATATCAGAAGATACTGATATCAGAAGATATCAGAAGATACTGATATCAGAAGATATCAGGAGATACTGATATCAGAAGATATCAGGAGATACTGATATCAGAAGATATCAGAAGATACTGATATCAGAAGATATCAGAAGATACTGATATCAGAAGATATCAGAAGATACTGATATCAGAAGATATCAGAAGATACTGATATCAGAAGATATCAGAAGATACTGATATCAGAAGATATCAGAAGATACTGATATCTGATATCTCAGATAAGATCTGAAAAGTATGTCTTTTCGATTACAGGTTCAATGAATCAAGCATTGTGGATAACTCTGCATGTAATGATTGACGACAGTTCTGCCACATTCGTGTGTTACAAATGCACATGATGTCGCTATCCAATAAAGGAGTAAGATCAAGATTTATGAGGGAACAAATTATTTTCTGCTTTAAGGATCCGAAGAGTTTCGTCCATTCCTCCAATTTCCCTTCGCCTTTGTCGCAAGCAATCTTGTGACGTGAAGTTTGCAGACCGTCGAGCGAGACTTTTCGCTTCAAATAGCACATCCTGCAGGACGGCAATCACCTAATGCCCCGCGACAATGATGGCAAAAAACCTCTTTGAACGTTCGCCAGCGCCACGCCACGTTGCCTGCCAAAACTGGATCATTGCATTAAGGTTTGCCGGTTGCGATACGCTTGGCGCCCTAATCCGGTACGGCCGGATTATCGTGCGTGTCGCGGCGCCGCGGCATCACGCGTCCCGACGCCGACGCCGACGCCAGTGGTGCCAACCGCAGCCGCTGACTGCCACGCCGCACCGCAGAGGGCGCGCACCAGTGGGCGTGGCCTCCGTGCTCTTTCTGGAGGGGGCAAGGAGTGGGGGCGTGGCGAAGAGCACTGTAACCCGTGAGGGGAACCCACACACATACACACATGCCACAGAAAACACGTTTTATGGGGTTTCTATACGTACATCCGCCGCGATGGTGTGGGTTAGCCAGGTTGTTTTTTTTCCTTACAGATTTCAGCGGTTTTGCGTTTTAATGTATCAACTTTTTGTTGTGCCGTCCGAGGCACGGATCATCCTCTGGGGAGACAAGTTGGAGGCGAGATGGGGCTCAAAAACCGGGTGTTGGGGCTGGTAGGGGGGTGCGACGCCGACCGTCGGTTCCGGTGCTGTCCGGCGACGCGTCCGAATCCGGGCGTCGGGCATTAAGCCGACGTCGGCGGGGAGGTGGCGGCTAGATAAAAGCCCCCCACCACCTCCAGGCGCCTCCTGTGCCCCGGCGCCCCCTGGTGGGCGCTGGGCGCGCGACGTTTCTCGCAGTACCGACGCATCGGCAGTACCCCCCACTACCGGCTCGTGAAAGTGACGGGTGCGTTTGTGTGTACGCCCGAGGCGGACGTACACGTAACTTGTCCCCGGCCGATTAGGTCCGGGGAGGCCGCGGTACGCTGGCGTGGGCAGCAGTCTTTTGTTTTGACCGACGGCCGGCTAATGCGCCGAGGCTGACCGTATCGATCCCATTGGCGAGAAAACGCGACTTCATATATAAATGGTGTCCGACAATTAATTGACCCCCCTGTATAACTACCACAATACCTCAAACCAAATCGAATAAAATCGGCACTCTTTTGGGACAGATGTACTGCAGATAATTCATTTCGCCCAGAAAGAACCTATTCGAGTCCCTCGAAATTCAAAAGGCCAAGCGTAATCCCGAATGTCCAGTCATTAACGACCAGACAGACCTCGTTTACTCCCCACTTCCCAAAGCAGTATTATACTGCCGTACAAGCACAGAAGTAGCAACTCCCTTTTTTTTTACGAAAATGAGCTATCAGTTTTAGATGTTGCAATATCAATTGGTGTATATCCCGAATGTCCGGTCATTAACGACCAAACAGACCTCGTTTACTCACCACCTCTCAAAGCTGTATTATACTGCCGTACTAAGCTCAGAATTGGCAACTCCCTTTTTTGACGAAAATGAGTTATCATGTTTTAGATGTTGTAATATCAATTGGCGAACAATATTATAATATAATAAAAACAATTAAATTTATTTCGATCGACAGAATCTATAGAAAATCTATAACAGATACCAAAGTAAGAAGAGGCCCTGAAATTGGGAGTGACCACTACCTGGTCATAGCAACAATAAAGCACGCAGAAGATGAAGAACAAGTAACTACAACAAACCCAAAAAATAACATACAGTATAAACAGATAAACATAGAAACTATGAAACATAAACTAAGAAACGTAGGAATAAGCAAGGAATATGAAGAAATGATCAAGAAACAAATAGCAAAAGAAGAACAAAAACTCCAAAAATAGCAGCACAGAAGAAATGTGGGACATACTTAAACGTATCATCCTACGAACAACAAGAACAATGTGTGGCGTGAACAAAAAGAGGAATGTGGAAAAGAAACAAACAGCATGGTGACAAACCCAGAAAATAACATACAGTATGAACAGATAAAAGCATATAAACTAAGAAACAAAGGAAAAAGCAAGGGATACGAAGAAATGATAAAGAAACAAATAGAAAAAGTACAAAAACTCCTAAACAGCACAGAACAAATGTGGGACATACTTAAACATATCATACTACGAACAACAAGAACAATGTGTGGTGAACAAAAAGACGAATGTGGAAAAGGAACAAACAGCGAAAGGCATGGACAGAATTTTGAGAAAAAATGGGGCTGATAGTAAAGAAAACCAAAACTCTTCTACAAAGTTCTCAATGCACACAGAAAAGAAAACGTATACAGCTCAAACCAGATAAAAACAAGAAAAAAGAACAGTTAACAGATGGAGGAAAAATTATGGAGAGATGGATGGAATATTTTGAAGAGCTCCTGGAAAGAACAGAAATAACGACAGAAATCACAGAACAAAACCCAACCAGACAGGAGGAAACGGAAGAACAAATAACGATAGAAGAACGATAGAGAGTAAAAGAACTAGTAATAGAAGCAAAACGAAAGGCATGGACAGAATTTGGAGAAAAAAATGGAGACTGACAGTAAAGAAAACCAACAACCCTTCTACGAGGTACTCAAAGCACACAGAAAAGAAAAGGTATACAGCTCAAACCAGATAAAAACAAGAAAGGTGAACAGTTAACAGATGGTAAAAAAATTATGGAGAGATGGAGGGAATATTTTGAAGAGCTCTTGGAAAGAACAGAAATAACGACAGAAATCACAGAACTAAACCCAACCAGACAGGAGGAAACGGAAGAACAAATAACGATAGAAGAACGATAGAGAGTAACGATAGAGAGTAAAAGAACTAGTAATAGAAGCAAAACGAAAGGCATGGACAGAATTTGGAGAAAAAATGGAGACTGACAGTAAAGAAAACCAACAACTCTTCTACAAGGTACTCAAAGCACTCAGAAAAGAAAAGGTATGCAGCTCAAACCAGATAAAAACAAGAAAAAAGAACAGTTAACAGATGGAAGAAAAATTATGCAGAGATAGATGGAATATTTTGAAGAGCTCCTGGAAAGAACAGAAATAACGACAGAAATCACAGAACAAAACCCAACCAGACAGGAGGAAACGGAAGAACAAATAACGATAGAAGAACGATAGAGAGTAACGATAGAGAGTAAAAGAACTAGTAATAGAAGCAAAACGAAAGGCATGGACAGAATTTGGAGAAAAAATGGAGACTGACAGTAAAGAAAACCAACAACTCTTCTACAAGGTACTCAAAGCACTCAGAAAAGAAAAGGTATGCAGCTCAAACCAGATAAAAACAAGAAAAAAGAACAGTTAACAGATGGAAGAAAAATTATGCAGAGATAGATGGAATATTTTGAAGAGCTCCTGGAAAGAACAGAAATAACGACAGAAATCACAGAACAAAACCCAACCAGACAGGAGGAAACGGAAGAACAAATAACGATAGAAGAACGATAGAGAGTAACGATAGAGAGTAAAAGAACTAGTAATAGAAGCAAAACGAAAGGCATGGACAGAATTTGGAGAAAAAATGGAGACTGATAGTAAAGAAAACCAAAAACTATTCTACAAAGTGCTCAAAGCACACAGACAAGAAAAGGTATACTATAAACTACTATATACTACTATATACTACTATATACTAGGTATACTACTAAAGGTATACAGCTCAAACCAGATAAAAAAACAAGAAAAGAGAACAATTAACAGATAGATGAGATGGAGGGAATTCTTTGAAGAGCTCTTGGAAAAAACAGAAATCACACAACAAAACCCAACAATACAGGAGAAAACGGAAGAACAAATAACAACAGAGACAAACAAGACAACGAGGAAGAACAAGAAATAGGTATAGAAGAAGTTAGACCAGCTATAGGGGAAATAAAACTTGATAAAGCACCAGGAATAGATCAAATGAAAAATCAACCTTATTGTTAATTTTTTTATACTCCAAAAAGGTGACAAAACAAAATATAACAGAATACAGAAAGAAGAATAGAAAACAATAACAACGATAGAGACAAACAAGACAACGAGGAAGAACAAGAAATAGGTATAATAGAAGAAGTTAGAACAGCTATAGGGGAAATAAAACTTGATAAAGCAGCAGGAATAAATAAAATGAAAAATGAACAGTTTTGTTCATTTTTTTATACTGCAAAAAGATGAAAAAACAAAAGATAAACAGAATACAGAAAGAAGAATAAAAAACAATAACAACGAGAGAGACAAACAAGACAACGAGGAAGAACAAGAAGTAGGTATAGAAGAAGTTAGAACAGCTATAGGGAAAATAAAACTTGATAAAGCATAAAGCACCAGGAATAGATAAGATGAAAAATGAACAGTATTGTTCATTTTTTTATACTGCAAAAATATGACAAAACAAAAGATAAACAGAATACAGAAAGAACAATAGAAAACAATAACAATGAGACAAACAAGACAACGAGGAAGAACAAGAAATAGGTATAGAAAAAGTTAGAACAGCTATAGGGAAAATGAAACTTGATAAAGCACCTTAAGCAACTTAAGAATTTATTTTCGGCGAAAGATCTGACGATTTGTGAAGAATTTGTTGCGAAAATGGTCAATACTTTAAAGCGTACACAACTCTACACATTCGGGGAATTCCCTAATTCATGGCATAAGATGTGTCTATTATAATCGTCAGATTGAACCATGTTTTGAAAAGCAAGTAAATATCTTGAAGCCCTCTTTCTTTAGAGATGATTAAATCCTGGAAAAGACGTAGATTCTGATTTTTACAATGTCCAATAGAGATAAATATGCGTAATAAGTCGACTTAATTTAGCTGATTGGTTAGTTGGTTAGGTTAGCTTAGGTTATGTTAGGTTAGGTTAGGTTATGTTTGATTACTGAAAATGTGCAAAAGAAATGCGTCGCGTAAGAAATCTATGAATCAGCCTTTAGTCCTGCTAGACTGCAAACTTCAGGACGACGCGAAATATTTCAATTTTTTTCAATATTGTTCGTGATTTCTACAGATATCTCAATAATTATCAAGATTACTAGAGATTTTTCAATAATACCCAAGATTTCTTAATAACTCTTAAGATTTACACTGATCTCTCATTAATCCTCAAGATTTTGAGAGATTTTTTAATAATTTCCATATATTTTTTTTCATTCTACAAACTTTTCTATGATTCATTCTTAAAATATCTAAACATTTCTATATTTCGTCAATATTCTAAGCATTTCTATATTTCATTAATATTTGAGAGATTTTCCAATAATTTTCACGATTCTCGAGATATTTTTTGAGATTTCTACTAAAACCCAAGATTTCTTAATAACTTTTGAGATTTACACATGACACTCATTAATCCTCAAGATTTTTAGAGTTTTTTTTTAATAATTTCCATATATTGTTTTTTCATTCTACAAACTTTTCTATGATTTATTCTTAAAATATCTAAACATTTCTATATTTCGTCAATTTTCTAAACATTTCTATATTTCATTAATATTTGAGAGATTTTCCAATAATTTTCACGATTCTCGAGATATTTTTTGAGATTTCTACAGATTTCTCAATAATTATTAAGATTACTAGAGATTTTTCAATAAAACCCAAGATTTCTTAATAACTTTTGAGATTTACACAATGTCTCATTAATCCTCAAGATTGTGAGAGATTTTTTAATAATTTCCATATATTTTTTTTTATTCTACAAATTTTTCTATAATTTATTCTTAAAATATCTAAATATTTTTATATTTCGTCAATATTCTAAACATTTTTAAATTTCATTAATATTTGAGAGATTTTCCAATAATTTTCACGATTCTCGAGATATTTTTTGAGATTTCTACAGATTTCTCAATAATTATTAAGATTACTAGAGATATTTCAATAAAACCCAAGATTTCTTAATAACTTTTGAGATTTACACAATGTCTCATTAATCCTCAAGATCTGGAGAGATATTTTAATAATCTCCATGTCATTATTTTCAATCTCCAAATTTTTCTATGATTTATTCTTAAAATATCTAAACATATCTAAATTTAATCAAGATTTCGAAGAATTTTCCAATTATTTCCACGATGCCTCGAGATATTTTTTGAGATTTCTACAGATTTCTCAATAATTATCAAGATTACTAGAGATTTTTCAATAAAACCCAAGATTTCTTAATAACTTTTGAGATTTACACAATCTCTCATTAATCCTCAAGATTATAAGAGATTTTTTAATAATTTGCATATATTTTTATTTCATTCTACAATTTTTTCTATGATTTATTCTTAAAATATCTAAACATTTTTAAATTTAATCAAGATTTCGAGGGATTTTCCAATCATTTCCACGATTTCTCGAGATATTTTTGAGATTTCTACAGATTTTTCAATAATTATCAAGATTTCTAGAGAGTTTTCAATGCCCAAGATTTATTAATAATTTTTGAGATTTACACATATCTCATATTAATTCTCAAGATTTCGAGAGATTTTTTTAATAATTTCCACATATTTGTTTTCATTCTACAAATATTTCTATGCTTTATTTTTAAAATATCTAGACATTTCTAAATTTAATCAAGATTTCGAGGGATTTTCCAATAATTTCCATGATTTCTCCAAGATCCAGATCCTTCAATAATTATGACGATTTCTGGAGTTTTTTCAATAATTTCAAGATTAAAAAAATGCAAATTGGCCTAATAGACCTAATTGGCATAATAATATTTTCAATAATTCCCAAGATTTCTCAATAACTCGAGATTTTCACAGATTTCCTAATAAATATCAATAATTCCAGAGATTTTTTAATAATTCCTAAGGTTTTCTAATAATATTAGAGATTTCTATAGATATCTCATTAATTCTTATGATTTTGAGAAACAATTTCAAAATCATAAAAATCCAAAATGATTGAAATGATCATTCCTCATATATTTTCATTCTCCAAATTTGTCGATAATACAAAAAATATCAAGACATTTTTAAATATTGCCAAATTTCGCTGATTACTCAATTATTTTTGAAATATCTACAGATTTCGGAATAATAATTAACTTTCTGGTACTTAGGTCAAATATTGTCAAGTAATTTATGTACTTTTTTACATTGATTGGAAATTTATGTAATATTTTCTTAACATTGAATAAGTAATTGTTTATAATAATTTAGTTTTGCTGTTAAACTGTTAAAAAAATATGCATAGGTCAATAGATTTACAAAGACTTTAGATGTAAAAATAAATTACACTCATTAAGCAGGTTGTTTTTGATCTCCTTGTGGATATGTTTATCCGGGAGATAGCGGGAGAGATCCGGGTCTTAAAAGACAGGTGCTTAAATATTTTATTACAAATATTTTTGTAGATTTAGATACATTTTAATATACAAATATATACATATTAACACAATTATTATACACAACTTATACACACACACATTATACACAAATATTAACAAATATATTTGTAGATTTAGATACATTTTAATATTCGAACGTGACATTTCAGTACTTTGCCTAGTTTACAATTTTTTTGTTTGCTGGTAAAAACAATATGCATAAGTCAAAAGATTTACATAGACGTTAAACCTAAAAATAAATTACACTCATTGAGCAGGTTGTTTCTAATCTCCTTGTGGGTATGTTTATCTGGGAGATAGCTTTTAAAAGATTGGTGCCTAAATATTTTATTACAAATATTTTTGTAAATTTCGATACATTTTAATGTTTGAACGTGACATTTCAGTACTTTGCCTAGTTTACATTTTTTTTTGCTGATAAAAATAATATGCATAAGTCAAAAGATTTACATAGACATTAAACCTAAAAATAAATTACACTCATTGAGTAGGTTGTTTCTAATCTCCTTGTGTGTGTGCTTATCCGGGAGATAGCTTTTAAAAGACAGGTGCCTAAATATTTAAACCCAAATATTTTTGTAGATTTAGATACATTATAATATTTAAACGTGATATTTCAGTACTTTGCATAGTTTACAATATTCGAAAATAACGAATTAACCGCTGGTTATGGCGTTCACTACTAAAACCATAAAATATGAATATTTACATTACAATCAACCTGTAACTCGTGTTTACATTATAACCGATTTATGCATTAAATAAGCATATGATTGCAAACACGCATACAAATACAATTATTTTAAACACTGCAATTCATATCCCATTTTGGTACGTACCAGGATTATGCATTGATAGATTTTGATGTGTAAACGTAATGCAAATAAATAAGTGCTCATCAGACACTTCCAAATCCAGTCTGAAAAATAGTCATTGAGCAATTTTACTGCATGAATATTTTCGAATCACTTTACAAAATCACAGAAATTCCTGTAATTTTTTTTTTTCCATAGAAAAAAATAATAAAAGTTTTTATTATTAATAATCTATTATTTATTAATGAATTAATGTATTATTAATCATCACAACATTCTGTGACCGAATTATGAAATAATTAAATTATTATTGATTACTTATTTATGTTATCAATTATTACAAATTTATGATTTCGTACCAACAAAATCATCTTATCCATGTTCATGTAAAATTGTAAGAAATGCCATAAAAGTGACAATTTAGATTAACAAATATTTTGGAAGTTAATTCCAAAATATTTGTAATCATATTTGTTAATTTTAGTAGTAGTAACAATATTTTATTGGATATCGACCTGCGGTCTCTAAATGCCTTTTTAAATGCATTCTACAGGCGTAGTTGTTATCCACAGCATTATTATTTTATTATATAAGGAAATGTAAAGTAATTTTAAGTCAGTTTAAGTCTCGGTTTCCCCGAGAGCAACAATGCACCACTTTGCGCTCTTATTGCACAAATAGCTATTTCTGATGTTACTTTTTCTGAAATCGATTTTACATTCTATGAAATTGATTCTTCCTTTTCTGAAATTGACCATACTTTTTCTGAAATTGAAGTTACTGGAGCCACCCATCATAGCATAAATTAGTTATTCAACAATGACCAGTCATGGAAATCTATTCTGTGCAAAAATAAAATTAATATTCCAGGCATTAACATCACTCACAACCACCCTCCTTCGGCGAGTTTGTATTGCTCCTTCTCGAGGCTCTTTCCGTCTCTGTTCATTAACCTGGCCAGACTGAATTCCAGTTTACACTGAACGCCATCTGACACATCATAATTCACCTTGAATGAAGAAATCGTAAACAAGGAGGGACCTTCAAACCGCGGCGAATCCCAAAACCAACGCCGGTATTGTCTTCGCAGAATCCCATTCAGCACAACACGAAAATAAGCACAAACCGAACAAAAAGCACAAAGACATAAACTTATAATTTAATTATTAATAATCGCCACATTAATTATTTTTTTGGTTGGCAAATTATTGGTTGTTTTGTGTATTGAGTATAAACGAGATATAAATAATCATATTGCAAATTGATTAATATCAGTCATACGAACAAATTACAGGATTTATTAACAAACTTGTATCTATCAAAACCTAGTTAGTGAATAGTGAAGTAATAGATGGAATGTGGCATTGGAAGGCACAAACAGTGACATATTTCATGAAGTGGTGACATGCATTGGGCATGTCACTGACAAGTGCCTTGTCAGGCATTGACAAGTATGGGTTAGCTTTTACTGAAATTACTGAAAATATATTATTTACAAATTTGATATTAGATTCGTGTACAGTACACCTGAAACTAATTCTCCTGAAAATTTGACAAAGTTTCAGCATTAAATAAGGGATAAAATCAAATATTTAACTTTCTGCATTGACAAGTATGGGTTAGCTATTACTGAAATTTAATTGCTCCATCTGCTGATTAATTTTCGTGTTGGAGCGTACAAGAAAATGCGGTATCGCAATTGAAATCTCGCAGATAACGCGAAGAGACGTGCTCTAATCATGATGGTCGATAATCTGCTGGCTAATGAGCGAGAGAAATTGGATAATCACAATAATCCCGACGAGAAGCGCTCATTTAACCGCGCTCACGTGCATCGCGTTTCTCGCGCGATCCATACTGAATTCCTTTCGTCCACTTCGAGCGATCCGTGTGGAAACCCCGAGCCCTTATCAGATGTCCTGATAAAATATGATTAAATAGAATAGGCCGAGAGCGGAGTGACCCAGGCACGCAAGCAAGGCGGCAGTAAAGTGTTAAAACGGCAGTAAATTATCC
This sequence comes from Othius punctulatus, assembly GCA_951805005.1. Lineage (NCBI taxonomy): Eukaryota > Metazoa > Arthropoda > Insecta > Coleoptera > Staphylinidae > Othius > Othius punctulatus. The sequence continues at coordinate 9,243,900 of OX638146.1, read as the reverse complement.
CAGGAGCGGCTACACTTTAGGTTTCGAGCTGTGTTCCTGAGATTTGCGAGCGCGATAAATTTAAATAATGGTTTTTAATTACACACCTCTGCGGCGCCGTGTGCGGATAAATATTGCCCAGAGAGGGTGGATGATTGCAATGGGGTTGATGGATGGTGTCCGGGGCGGCCGAGGAGTGTATGGGATACGGGGTAATAAAAATTTGGAAGAAACCTGAATTGCCACCACACATGCCAGAGGCGAAATATAGCCTTAACACGTCGGAGAATCGTGGTCAAAATCGAAACCAAAGTTCGTAGATAGAACCAAAAGAGTAGGATGCCAAAATAGCGGTATAGAAGAAATAATGAAGAAGAGATCATTAAGCAGTACAGAGAAATGCGCATATGCTTCGTACATATGTACATGCCACTATCGCCTCTCGTACGTCGCCTCTCTTTCTACCTCCATCATTGCCTCTTTCTCTTTGGTGGACGAATGTGTGTTCCCTACTAAACGACGTCTAAAATGGGCCTTATCTTCAGAACTTAAATGAACTCATCACCAAATCATTTAATTAAAGAGACTTAGAAATCTTTAAAAAAAACATCGCCTGCGCAGAGACTGTTATCATACTAAAGATAGCAATTAAACATTATGAAAATGTTAAAACTGAACAAAAGCACGATTACTGCAATGTACCGAATGTTCCCGAGGAGTACTCAAAGCCCGGCCGAGAGGTACGAGATCAGGGTTTATTACAAATAGGTAAAAATACCGTTAACCTTAAACTGCCCCCGATCACATCCCGCATGTAATGCGATTCATTTAAATATTATATGGGTTCCCTTATACGACGGTGGCCAATAAAGTCTCTCTACTAATTAGATTTCTACCAAAGGATGCGAGACAAACTAGAAACAACAATAGAGGACATCCAGTGCGGATTCAGAAGAGGGAGAAGTACGCAAGACCAAATCTTCATACTCAGATAACTAAGCGAGAAACCAATTAAGAAAAACAGAGAATTACACATATGCTTCGTAGATCTCAAAAAGGCATTCGACAGGATAAGGAGAGAGGACATATGGAACGAACCAGCAGAAAGAGGAATAGAAGAGGACATAATAAATGTAATAAAATACATGTACAAAGAAAACAGGAATATTGTGGGAACAAACAATGAGGAGTCAAAAGAATTCGAAACGAAGAAAGGAGTAAAACAAGGATGCGTGCTACGCGCTTTGCTTTTTACAATTATATTGGATAAGGCGATGAAGAAAGCAAAGCAAAAAATGAAAATGCTAAAAATTGGATACAGGAAAATGGAGATAACAAAAATAGCAGAACTACTATTCGCGGATGACATGGCAATAAATGCAGAAACAGAGGAAGAACTGCAACACAACATGGAACTAATTGCAAAAGAGATTAAGATAATAAACTACGGAAAGACAAAAACCATCATAATTGCCAAAGAGAAAAAGAAACACGAAATAAAAGTACAAGAAAAAAAAAGTAGAACAATGCAGATATTTAGGAACAATCATACAGAGCAATGGTAAATTAGATAATGAAATAGAAGATAAAATAGGATAAACAGCAAAACTATGTAACATGTTAAAAACACCTTTTTCAGCAAGAAGGAGACATCAAGAGACACAAAAACAGAAATAGTCAAAAAAGTAATTAGGCCAACGATGACAGATGACACACGATGACAGGAAAACCAATAAAAAGAATAAATGCCATGGAGATGAGATTGTTAAGAAACATAGAAAACGAAACAAGAAGAGACAGGATAAGGAACGTGACGCAAAGGAAACACTTAAAAATAAAACGAATACAGGAAAAAATATCAGACGGCCAAATGAGGTGGTATGGACATATGAGACGAATGAGAGAAGAAAGAAACACTAAGATAATATACGAGACAAGAGCGCAGGAAAACAACAAAGAGGAAGACCAAGGAACAGCGCAATAAAAGAAGAGGCAACAAGAAGAGGGAACACATGGGAAGAAATAAAGGAATTAACAAAAGCTTATAGCAGCGAATCATGAACAATGACAGAAAAACAAATAAAAAGTATACATGCCATGGAGATGAGATTCCTACAAAAAATAAGAAACAAAACAAGAAGAGATAACATAAGGAACGAGACGCACAGGAAAAGCTTAAAAATAAAACCAATACAGGAAGAAATAACAGAAGGCCAAATAAAACCAATACAGGAAAAAATAGCAGAAGGCGAAATGAGGTGGTATACATGAACGAATGAGAGAAGAAAGAAACACCAAGATAATATACGATACAAGAGCAACAGGAAAACAACAAAGAGGATGACCGAGGAACAACGCAATAAAAGAAGAGGCAACAAATAAAGGGAACATATGGGAAGAAATGAAGGAATTAACAAAAGCTTATAGCAGCGAAACATGAACAATGACAGAAAAACAAATAAAAAGAATAGATGCCATGGAGATGAGATTCCTACAAAAAATAGAAAGCAAAACAAGAAGAGACAGCATAAGGAACGAGACGCACAGGAAAAACTTAAAAATAAAACGAATACAGGAAAAAAATTACAGAAGGCCAAATGAGGTGGTATGGACACATGAGACGAATGAGAGAAGAAAGAAACACTAAGATAATATACGAGGCAAGAGCGCAGGAAAACAACAAAGAGGAAAACCGAGGAACAGCGCAATAAAAAATGAGGCAACAAGAAAAGGGAACACATGGGAAGAAATAAAGGAATTAACAAAAGCTTATAGCAGCGAAATATGGACAATGACAGAAAAACAAATAAAAAGAAAACATGCCATGGAGATGAGATTCCTACAAAAAATAGAAAGCAAAACAAGAAGAGACAGCATAAGGAACGAGACGCACAGGAAAAGCTTAAAAATATAACCATTACAGGAAAAAATAACAGAACGCCAAATGAGGTGGTATGGACACATGAGACGAATGAGAGAAGAACGAAACACTAAGATAATATACGAGACAGGAGCAACAGGAAAACAACAAGGAGGAAGACCGAGGAACAGCGAAAAACTTACATACGTTCCCTTAGAGCACCTGTTGAAAAATAACAAGGAAAGTATGAAAAATGAAACTTGTGTAAGCATAAAAACAAATAGCATAAAAAAACAAGGTGGTGGTGCAAAGAAAAAAAATTAAGAAACTACAATGGCAAAAATACTTAGAAAACAGAAACAACGAATATTTTAGAGTTTGACACTGACAATATTACCCATTGAACGTCATCCGTCATAGTTACTATCATTTTGACAATTGTATATCCCATTAAACATCATCCGCCATATTTATTGTCATTTTGACACTTGTATATTCCATTGTATGCCTTCTATCATATCTTTTGCCACTTTGACATTTTATTATATGAATTAACTATCATAGTATGTCTTCTATCACATCTATTGCCACTTTGACATTTTATTTTATGAATTAACTATCATAGTTACTGTCATTTTAATAGTTTTACATCCCATTGAGATATATCAATCTTAGTATCATCTTAGTGTTATTAGTGTATCTCGAAAACGAGGTTATGGTTAGGTGATTTTGCTGGTGATTTTTGATTATTGGTGTGTATCAAATTGAACTATATCTGTGACATTTATAATTTCCTTCACGTTCCATTTTACACATTATCTGTAATATTTACATTCATTTTGACTGTTTTGACTGTTTCTAACTGTTGTGTATACCATTGAACATCATCTGTCATATTTGCTGTCATTTTGACAGTTATATAACCCATTTAATGTCATCTATCATATCTATTTCCACTTTGATATTTTATTTTATGAATTACCTATCACATTTCTGTCACCATTGAACGTCATATATCATACTACTGTCATTTTGGCAGCTATGCCATCAATTGATTATCATCCGTCATAGTACTGTCATTTTGATAGTTGCATGTTCCATTGAATGTCATCTAGCATATCTATTGCCACTTTGACGTTTTATTTGATGAATTACCTATCACATTACTGTCACCATTGAACGTCATCTGTCATATTACTGTCATTTTGACAGTTATACCATCAATTGAATGTCATCCAGCATATCTATTGCCACTTTGACGTTTTATTTTATGAATTACCTATCACATTACTGTCAGCATTGAACGTCATCTGTCATATTACTGTCATTTTGACAGTTATACCATCAATTGAATGTCATCTAGCATATCTATTGCCACTTTGACGTTTTATTTTATGAATTACCTATCACATTACTGTCAGCATTGAACGTGATCTGTCATATTACTGTCATTTTGACAGTTATACCATCAATTGAATGTCATCCATCATATTTACTGTCATTTTGACAGTTACAAAGCCCATTGAATATCATCTAGCATATTTATTGCTACTTAGCCACGTTTTATTCTATGAATTACCTATCATAGTTACTGTCACCATTGAAAGTCATCTGTCATATTACTATCATTTTGACAGTTGTATATCCCATTGAACATCGTCTATCATATCTATTGTCACTATACATTGTATTGTATCTATTGTCACTTTGACGTTCTATTTTATTAATTGCCTATCATAGTCACCATAATTACCATAGTTATCATCTGGAATCAGAATGGTTCAATTAGTTTAAATGTATTAGTTTTGAACATTTGATCTGAAAATGTTTATATTTAATGAAAAATATTTAAAATTTTTTTAGAAGGTTATTAGAAGTTGGATAAATGCTAAAACAAACAGCAGATAACGTTTTATATTCGATCGCAGTAAACATTTTTAGAGATATAAAAACCAAAGAATCAGAACCAAAGAAGTGGTGGAAAAAGAAAAACAAAACGCGTGGGAAGAGTTTGGAAACAATATTAAACAGGACATACACGAAAACCAGAAATTATTAACATTGAGACTTAAATCAAATGATTTTTTAAATAAATCATTTATTTAAATCATAAATGATATTTTTTTAAATTAATCATTGTTTTTGCACTGTTTGTACATTCCAATAGGTGTAAAATTAAAAATTTAATGTAACTATAGAGTTAGCATGCTTTAAAATACATAATTGGAAGTAAGTAACATAATTTTCTTTTCTTCTGTTTTTGATCCACACATGGTACAGATACATTGATTTTTTTTATTCATCAATTCTGGTTCAAAATCAAGAATTTATAAAAAATATCATATGATTTGAATCGTGATGTAAATCAATTGATTTATATTACATCTAAACTGGCAAAAACTGATCAGAAATACAAAATAATGAAGTAATGAAAAATAAAAATATATCATGATTTATTACTCGTTTACATTTGGAAAGTTTACTGGCGGAAAGTACTTACCACCAGTAAACTTACGATGTGTAAACCAGAAAAACGTCTGTCAAGAAAGAAACTAAACAAGAAAGTAAGACGTTTTTCTGGTTTACACATCGTTAGTTTACTGGCGGCAAGTACTTTCCACCAGTAAACTCTCCAAATGTAAACGAGGCTTAAGTCGTATGACGACAGGCATGAAAATATATTCTAGTCTACTCTGAGGTAATTTTTTATTGTTATATTTTTTTTTAAGTTTACATTTTAATTTGTCACTGCCATATGAACTTCGCCAATTGATAATTATGTGAGCGCTGAAAGTAGAGGTGTGCTTTAATACTGACTAAAAATCAATATAAGTTTTAATTGGAATTGTTGCAAATAAAAATGTTCGATCGCAAATACAGAATCGATGAGTTGCCTTAACCACCATTATGGAATTAATTTATCATATTAATACTCCTTTGTGCTCGCATTTGTTGTTTTGCAGGGAAGCCACAAGTAGTAAGAGTATTTGCCGAGTCTATAAATAAACAGAATTATTACCGCAGGTAAATCTGCCCGAGTTCACTTGTGCTAACAGTTTCCACTCCTTTCTTTACTTTCCCAACTGAAACCGACAGTTGCGAAACTATCAAACGCATCCCGCGCCTTTTGACTGTTCACCCCTCATCAGATCGATTTACTTCTAGCTCCTTCTGCGAGTATATACATATATAGAGGGATATGCACACACATATATCTATATGTTGTATGTGTGTGTGTGGGGAGCTTTCTCAATAACTCGAGAGCAACCCCCATCCAACCCTCCTCAAGCCACAGCATCCGCCTTCGTCGCCCTTTAGGCGTGCGAACCGCGAGAGAAAATAATCCTGCAAAGAGCAGTGATAATTGAATCACAGCTCCACCCCCTACCCCAACTGGGGCTCTAATTCTGCACCTCGCGTGCGCAGCTTCCGTCTTCCGGTGGCTGGAAACTAAGTGCACACAAGTGAGCAAAGGCAAATAACTCAGGTCCATTAAATATTTTATAATATTTACCAAGGTAATGATTCGAACAAATCCTTATACATATCTATCACTCATATCTATCATATAATACACACATATCTATCCAGTTGGGCTACGACTTTTCAGCTGATATTGTAGTTTTTCGATATCATTCCTTCCGAATATACATTTTCTGTACATACAGCTCAAACAACTATTTAAACAGCTCAAGCAGTTGTTTAAGGAAGTCAATCGGCGATTTTAGCAACTCAGGCAGCTATGCAACCAAACATACAAGGCCCCGTCTCTTGGCGGCGGGAGTGATTGCCCCCTCCACAAACTAAGAATCGGCATTTTTAAACCACGTTGCATATTTGTACCATCGCCAACATTCGAAGTGCTACACGGTTTTGTTTTACGACCGCCTTTTGGACATTTGAGGACGAAGCTGTCTCTATTTGTACTTGCCCCGATTACCAATAAGGTCGAAATTCGCTTTGGTTCATGGCTTTTGCACTTCAAATGTTGGCGATTGTGCATAAAATCCGAATCATAACATAATGTTATAATGAATATAGACGGCAAAAGTTGAAACGTAAACACTTTAATTAATACCTAGAAAATTATCAGCTAACTTTGCAATCTGCGTTTTACATCAGACGTAAGAAGTAAACTAAAATTAATAACAGTGTGAGAGCCTTAACAAGCCGCCATCTGCGCAACAAAGAAACGCGTTCAAAACCGCGGTTTAAACATTTTCATTAAGTTAATGATTGCTTGGCGACTTGCGTGCGCCCTCTTAATCTGTTAATCTTGCGGCGTTTTAGGAGCGCTTTAGGCATAAATGGACGGCAGGGGAAACAATGGAATTATTAAAATATATGTGGGAAACAGCTTAATACTGCTTAAACCGCAAGAAATAACACAGACAAATTATCATAATGAATTGGTAACGTTTCAAGCTTGCTCCTATCTAAATCGACATCCCAAGAATTTTATCAAATAGATTTATATGGCTTTTGAAGGACCATAGTTTTGCTAATATTAGATTCAGGTGTACTGTTCACGAATCTAATATCAAATTTGCAAATAATAAATTTTCAGAAGTTTCAGTAATAGCTAACCCATACTTATCAATGCAGAAAGTTATATATTTGATAGTCTCCCTTATTTAATACTGCAACTTTGTCAAATTTTCAGGAGAAGTACTTTCAGGTGCACTGTACACGAATCTAATATCAAATTTGCAGATATAAAATTTTTAGAAATTTCAGTAATAGCTAACCCATACTTGTCAATGCTGAAAGGTTTATGCTTGATTGTCCCCCTTATTTAATACTGAAACTTTGTTAAATTTTCAGCAGAATTACTTTCAGGTGTACTGTACACGAATTTATTATCAAATTTACAAATATAAAAATTTCAGTAATAGCTAACCTATACTTGTCAATTCAGAAAGTTAAATGTTTGAATACATTTACAATTTCTCCGTTATTCAATACTGAAACATTGTCAAATTTTCAGGAGAATTACTTTCATGTATACTATACATGAATCTAATATCAAATTTGCTAATAATAAATATTCAGAAATTTCAGTAATAGCTAACCCATACTTGTCATTGCAGAAAGTTATATATTTGATTTTCTCCCTTATTTAATACTGAAACTTTGTCAAATTGTCAGGAGAATTAGTTTCAGGTGTACTGTACACTAATATATTATCAAATTTGCAAATAATAAATTTTCAGAAATTTCAGTAGTAGCTGACCCATGCTTGTCAACGCAGAAAGTTAACTGTTTGATTTTCTCCCTTATTTAATTCTAAAACTTTGTCAAATTTTCAGGAGATATAGTTTTATGTATACTCTACACGAATCTAATATCAAATTTGTAAATAATAAGGTTTCAGAAATTTCAGTAAGAGCTAACCCATACTTGTGAATGCAGAAAGTTAAATGTTTGATTTTCTCGTTTATTTAATACTGAAACTTTGTCAAATTTTCAGAAGAATTAGTTTCAGGTGTACTGTGTACAAATGTAATACAAATTTGCAAATTATAAATTTTGAAAACTTTCAGTAATCGCGAACCCATACTTGTCAATGCTGAAAAGTATATGTTTTATTTCCTCCCTTATTTAATACTGAAACTTTGCTAAATTTTCAGGACAATTAGTTTCAGGTGTACTATACACAAAACTTATCTCAAATTTGCAAATAATAAATTTTCAGAAATTTCAGTAATAACTAACCCATGCTTGTCAACGCAGAAAGTTAAATGTTTGATTTTCTCCTTTATTTAATACTGAAACTTTGTCAAATTTTCAGAAGAGTTACTTTCAGGTGTACTGTATACAAGTGTAATATCAAATTTGCAAATTATAAATTTTGAAAACTTTCAGTAATCGCGAACCCATACTTGTCAATGCTGAAATGTATGTTTTATTTCCTCCCTTATTTAATACTGAAACTTTGTTAAATTTTCAGGAGAATTAGTTTCAGGTGTACTATACACAAAACTTATCTCAAGTTTGCAAATAATAAATTTTCCGAAATTTCAGTAATAACTAACCCATGCTTCTCAACGCAGAAAGTTACATGTTTAATTTTCTCCTTTATTTAATACTGAAACTTTGTCAAATTTTCAGAAGAATTAGTTTCAGGTGTACTGTATACAAATGTAATATCAAATTTGCAAATTATAATTTTTGAAAACTTTCAATAATAGCTAACCCATACTTGTCCACGCAAAAAGTTATATGTTTGATTTTCTCCCTTATTTAATACTGAAACTTTGTCAAACTTTCAGGAGAAAAACTACCAGCTGTATTGTACACGGATCTTTTATCAAATTTGCAAATATTAATGTTTCAGAAATTTCAGTAATAGCTAACCCATACTTGTAAATGCAGAAAGTTATGTATTTGATTTTCTCCCTTATTTAATACTGAACCTTAGTCAATTTTTCAGGAGAATTAGTTTCAGGTGTACTGTACACGAATCTAATATCAAATTTGGAAATAATAAATTTTCAGAAATTTCAGTTATATCTAACTTTTGCTTGTCAACGCAGAATGTTAACTGTCTGATTTTCTCCCTTATTTAATACTGAAACTTTGTAAAATTTTCAGGAGAAATAGTTTCAGATGTACTGTAAACGAATCTAATATCAGATTTCCAAATATAAAATTTTCAGAAATTTCAGTAATAGCTAACCCATACTTGTCTATGCAGAAAGTTATATGTTTGATTTTCTCCTTTATCTAATCCTGAAACTTTGTCATATTTTCATAAAAATTAGTTTCTGGTGTACTGTATGCGAATCTAATATCAAACTTGCAAATAATAAATTTTCAGACATTTCAGTAATAGCTGACCTATAGTTATCAATGCAGAAAATTATTTTTTGATTTTCTCCCTTGTTTAATACTAAAACTATATCAAATTTTCAGCAGAATTACTTTCAGGTGTACTATACACAAAACTAATCTCAAATTTGTAAATAATAAATTTTCAGAAATTTCAGTAATAGCTAACCCATACTTATCAATGCAGACAGTTATATGTTTGATTGTCTCCCTTATTTAATACTAAAACTTTGTCAAATTTTCAGGAGATATAGTTTCAGGTGTACTATACACTAATATATTATCAAATTTGCAAATAATAAATTTTCAGAAATTTCAGTAAATGCTAACCCATACTTGTCTATACAGTAAGTTATATGTTTGATTTTCTCTCTTATTTAGTTCATAAACTTTGTCAAATTTTTAGAAGAATTACTTTCAGGTGTACTATACACTAAACTAATCTCAAATTTGCAAATAATAAATTTTCAGAAATTTCAGTAATAGCTAACCCATAGTTATCAATGTAGAAAGTTATGTTGTTGATATTCTCCGTTATTTAATGCTGAAACTTTGTCAAATGTTCAGGAGAATTAATTTCAGGTGTACTGTACACTGATGTGTTATCAAATTTGCAAATAATAATTTTTCAGAAATTTCAGTAATAGCTAACCCATACTAGTCAATTAAAAAAGTTATGTGTTTGATTTTCTCCATTAATAAATACTGAAATTTTGGAAAAATTTCAGGAGAATTAGTTTCAGGTGTACTGTACACGAAGCTAATATCAAATTTGCAAATATAAAAATTTCAGAAATTTCGGTAATAGCTAACCCATACATGTCATTGCAGAAAGTTAAATGTTTGATTTTATCCCTTATTTAGTACTGAAACTTTGTCAAGATTTCAGGAGATTTACCTTAAGATGTACTGTACACGAATCTAATATCAAATGTACATATAATAAATTTTCAGAAATTTCAGTAATACCTAACCCATACTAGTCAATGCAGAAAATTGTATGGTTGATTTTCTCCATTATTTAATACTGAAACTTTGTCGAATTTTCAGGAGAATTAGTTTCAGGTGTACTATACACAAAACTAATATCAAATATGCAAATAATAAATTTTCAGAAATTTCAGTAATAACTAACCGATGCTCGTCAACGCAGAAAGTTAACTGTTTGATTTTCTCCCTTATTTAGTACTAAAACTTTGTCAAATTTTCATGAAAATTAGTTTTAGCTGTACTGTACACGAATCTAATATCAAATTTGCAATTAAAAATTTTCAGAAATTTCAGTAAAAGCTAACCCATACTTGTCTATGCAGAAAGTTATGTGTTTAATTTTCAGCCATATTTAGTACTAAAACTTTGTCAAATTTTCATGAAAATTAGTATTAGGTGTACTGTACACGAATCTAATATCAAATTTGCATATAATAAGTTTTCAGAAATTTCAGTTATAACTAACCCATGCTTGTCAACGCAGAAAGTTAACTGTTTGCATTTCTCCCTAATTTAATTCTTAAACTTTGTCAAATTTTCAGGAGAACCAGTTTCAGGTGTACTGTACACTAATATATTTTCAAATTTGCAAATTATAAAATTTCAGAAATTTCAGTAATAGCTAACCCATACTTATCAATTCAGAAAGTTATATGTTTGATTTTCTCCCTTATTTAATACTAAAACTTTGTCAAATTTTCAGGAGATATAGTTTTAGGTATACTGTACACGAATATAATATTAAGTTTGCAAATAATGAATTTTCAGAAATTTCAGCAATAGCTAACTCATACTTGTGAAGGCAGAAAGATAAATGTTTAATTATCTCCCTTATTTAAAACTGAAACATTGTCAATTTCAGCAGATATAGTTTCAGGTCTACCGTACATGAATCTAATATCAAATTTGCAAATAATAAATTTTCAGAAATTTCAGTAACAGCTTACCCATACTTGTTATTGTAGAAAGGTAAATGTTTGATTTTCTCCATTATTTGAAACTGAAATTTTGGAAAAATTTCAGGAAAATTAGTTTCAGGTATACTGTACACGCATCTCATATCAGTTTTGCAAATAATTAATTTTCAGGAATTACTTCCTACTTACCATTTCCTGTTGTATTTATGCAATTGTGATTTTGTGAAGAGACACTGAAAATTGGGAAATATTCTGATTTTGGGTGATTTTGAGCGTACAATAGATATGAATGTGATCTTTTAAACTATGTATGAAAAATATAAAATTCATTCAGAATGTAAAAGTTTACAATTAAACCGAAAATTTTACTTTTTATAATTTTATATATAAATAGGTGTGAAAATAACAAATTTATACATTCAGAATGTAAAAGTTTACAATTAAACTGAAATATTTACATAATTTGATATATTAATAGGTGTGAAAATAAAAATAAAATGAACCATATATTATTTATAAGCTAAAAACTAATATAAGTCTACATATTGAACTGTGCATGTCTATGTAATAAACATAGTTGATCTATAATACCCAATAAGATATGGCTCATTGTAAATAATTGCAATAATTGCAATCATGTGCAATAATTGTAATTGTAAATAAATGCAAAAGTACGATAATCCTATAATACTTGCCCATAGGGTAACTTCAATAAATAATGTTTAGCTACTAAGTATTACAAAACACATTTTATTGCTCTAGTGATACAGTTATTATTTGATAATTAAGTATAATATAAATACAAATATAAGATATAATATAAAATATAAGTTTTGTATTATTTGTATTTAATTTAATATAATAGCAGTTCAGAATCAGCAGGTGATGCTCAGTTTTTTAGATGAATTGCCCTGAAAACAAAAATTTTAAAATTCAAAAACAATTTTTATAAATGTATTTCCAAAACATACTTACAAAAGTGACCAAAACTTGCTGGTGTGAACTCCAGAATTTCTTCTGCAAACAATAAAACAAAGAAATATTAATATAATATTATTATTACCTATGTATAACTAGTAAATTATTATTATTATTATTATTATTATTAATAAGGCGGAAAGACCGGCAAGGTCGATAGCCGAATAAAGATCGATCTACTTCTACTACTACTATTATTTTATATACCGGGTGTTTCAAGTTATACCGCCGAGCCATTTTTAGCCATATACGGTAGCATAAGAAATATTAATATATGTCAGTGCATACATACGATGTCAATCTTGCAAAAATCGATCTAATATTTTTTAAATCATTTTAATCATGACTATAAAATTATTTAAAAAAAACTCTCTTACATACATATATAATAGGTCCTTATAGTATTGAGAACAAAAAATCGGTCAAAAATTTTGAAAATCATTTCAATCATGTCTATAAAATTATTAAAAAAACTCTTTTACATACATACATAATAGGTCCTTATGGTGTAGAGAAAAAAAACGTTTTATTTAATTATTTTATTTAAATTTTTATGCCCAAAAGTGTCATGAATAAAAAAAACATTAATGAAATAATTTTTTTTTAAATCGATTATATTTCAAATTAAAGCCACTTTTATATTCCCTTATGGTGTAGACTGTAGAGAAAAAAAAATCGTTCAAAAATTTTCAAAATCATTTCAATCATGACTATAAAATTATTAAAAAAACTCTTTTACATACATACATAATAGGTCCTTATGGTGTAGAGAAAAAAAATCGGTCAAGAATTTTCAAAATCATTTTAATCATGACTATAAAATTATTAAAAAAACTCTTTTACATACATACATAATAGGTCCTTATGGTGTAGAGAAAAAAAACGTTTTATTTAATTATTTTATTTAAATTTTTATGCCCAAAAGTGTCATGAATAAAAAAAACATTAATGAAATAATTTTTTTTTAAATCGATTATATTTCAAATTAAAGCCACTTTTATATTCCCTTATGGTGTAGACTGTAGAGAAAAAAAAATCGTTCAAAAATTTTCAAAATCATTTCAATCATGACTATAAAATTATTAAAAAAACTCTTTTACATACATACATAATAGGTCCTTATGGTGTAGAGAAAAAAAATCGGTCAAGAATTTTCAAAATCATTTTAATCATGACTATAAAATTATTAAAAAAACTCTCTTACATACATACATAATAGGTCATTATGGTGTAGAGAAAAAAAACGTTCTATTTACATATTTTATTTAAATTTTTATGCCCAAAAGTGTCATTTGTATTAAATAAAAACATTTAGGAAATAAAATTTTTAGAAGATCGATTATATTTCAAATCAAAGCCACTTTTATATTACTAATGCATAGAGACCATGTTTTATCGAAAGTAAAACGGCAATAAAGCATTGGCCACATAAAATAACAATAAATACAATAAATAATAAACAATAAATGCCATAAATCAGATGGTTGCAATAAACTAATCCCTTTGCCTCTGGATTTGGTAATCAAACAAATAAGCAATCAATTATTTTTATAACGTTGACAACGTATTTTATAGAAATTAATTGTAGGCAAATAATGTAGATTGGACTTGCGGTTGTCAAAAAAAAAGTTTATGTATAATTCAGCCAATTATTAAACATTAGGCGGAAAGACCCTATGGGGTCGATAGCCTAATAAAGATTGTTTATATATATATTAAACATTATTACATTATATTAATTACTTAATTATTATTGGATTATATTAATCCAGTTGATGGTTACAAACACAATTTACAAGAAACAAGTTATCACGAGTATTTTTGTTGTAAATTAATACAAGCGGAAACGATTCATTAATATCCTCTTAGACAACGAGGCCAGAACAAAAAACTCGCCAAACACGAATCTATCGGGCCTGTAATATAATGATGATAATGATAATCTTCATCATTCAGCAGGTGCTGCGGATGATCGATAATCTCCGAGGCTGCCCATGCAAAAAAATAGAATTTGATAGACTCGGCATTAAATAATTATTATTATTCATTAGCCGGCCGACCCACAGGCGATAATCGATAATCGATAATCAATTGCATAACGATAGCGTTGAAAGGATCGATGACTGACGCTTAATTGTGTCTCGCCGCACTCACTAGAGCTGTAATCGTCAAATTAAATGAATAATTGAACGCAATGATTAAGTGGATACGGGAGTAAATAATTGAGTGGGTAAATAAAGCGTTTCATCGATTTATTTATAATTATACTCTGGACGCAAGAAGAAAATAGTTTATTTCGTTTTGCAGCTTTATATGTATTTAATTATTATAAACTAGTCGACATTTTATCGGAAATTACATTTTTCATAACTGAAAATGCTCGTTAAAAATGATATATTTAAATCCATTTATACAATTCGTATAATACAATTAGGTAAATGAATCACTAGATTCAGAAACAAATCACACATCACAAGTTTTGAAATTATCAGAAAAAAATAATTAAGGTTGTTTCTGACATCAGTTGATATTTTCAGAGTATCTAATATATAGGTATTGCAGGTATTACAGGTATTTTTTTATACCTGTAAAATCTTAGTATAAGGTTGTTTTTGAGCTCAATCGAAACATCTACATATTTTAAGCGCCATTCCATGTATATCCCAGATATAATAAAAAGTAGACTTTTTCAGTGGGTTTCTATAATAAGTGATTGAACATTGTTGATAAGTGATTGAGTGAACATTTTCAAATGTTTTGTATTAGATAAGTACTTATATGCAGAGAAACAATATTTTTCGTACCAATTGGAAAACAACATAAATAATTAAAAATTATTGCAATCAAGCAATTAATTTGCACTTATGAAGCAGCGTGAAAATAGAAACCAATACCTACAAAAAACATGAAAAACTCATGAGGCTCGTACAGATTGCATATTAAATCGCAATGAAAACCGGATGTTTTCGTTAATTTCAGCCAACATTTCAAGCACACACTCAATAATTAACAGGATTTATGCACGCAAATATTTCCCTGCAATAGATAATTGCATATAAATAATAGTAAAGCCTTAATTTTTATATAGCACATTAGGAGTTAATTACCCGGAAAATATTTAGTCGCCAATCCCATTCAGCCGTACCTACCAATCAACATAGTGAAAATTGATGTTTCCATAGGCTTTGAGGTATCTATGATGCACGTTATAACGTGCATTGTGCATAAAACTATTTCATAGTAAAAGGTAATTTCATAAATATATTTATTTTTCACTGTACTATAATTGAATGATAACTCCTAGGACACGAGATATGTAAACATGTCCATAACAACCGAGGCGTAATAAGAGAGCGTAATGAATTCATAACGCCATGGAGTGTATTTTCATGTAAGCATGTCCATAACAACCGGGGCGTAATGAGAGGGCGAAATGAGTTCATATCGCACTGGAGTGTATTTTGATGTGAACATGTCCATAACAACCGGGGCGTAAACAGAGGGTGTAATGAGTTCATATCGCCCAGTAGTGTATTTTCTTGTAAACATGTCCATAACAACCGGGGCGTAATGAATTCGTAACGTCCTGGAATGTATTTTCATGTAGCCATGTCCATAACATCAGGGGCGTAATGATTTCATAACGCCATGTAGTGTATTTTTACGTAAACATATCCATAACAACCGGGGCGTAATGAGAGGGCGTAATCAGTTCATACCGCCCTGGAGTGTTTTTTCATGTAAACATGTCCATAATAACCGGGGCGTAATGAATTCGTAACGTCCTGGAGTGTATTTTCATGTAACCATGTCCATAACATCAGGGGTGTAATAAGAGGACTTAATGAATTCATAACGCCATGGAGTGTATTTTCAAGTAAACATGTCCATTATAGTCGGGGCGTAATGAGAGAACGTAATGAGGTCATATCGCCCTGGAGTGTATTTTCCTGTAAAAATGTTCATAACCCCCAGGGCGTAATGAATTCGTAATACCCTGGAGTGCATTTCCATGTAAACATGTCCATAACAACCGGGGCATAATAAGAGGGCGTTACGCATTACGCATTAAGGCATTATGCCCTGAAATGCCAATTCTGTTTTTCTAAGAAAAAGTGAAGAATAAAATCCATGGCGTCACCGAATGATTGCGACCATCGAATGATATCCATCTCTCGGGCTAAAGCCCTCGAGCTGGATCCCATCATTCTCCGGGCGTAATCATCGTAGTAACGCCCTTGGTGCATAAATAGCTATCACCTTATATTTTATGAAGTGCATTAGATGTAAATTAACCGTAAAATTCGTAGTTTCTGAGTTACTCGTTGGACATAAAGTAAATTACAGAGAGTAGAGACCAGTATATCGCTAAATATCAGCTACAAATTTCATTGATATTGATACGCTAATTCTTGAGATATCAATATTTAAATCGCAAAAAAAATGGAGAAAAATATAAAATTACTATCTAAAATAAAACGTTCTCACTAAAATAAAAATACTTCAGGAATAACTTATTAGATATAAATTTAATTATACAAATTTAGTAATGGTATATCACAGAATATCAGCAATAAATTGCATTCATTTTGATACGATAGTTTATGAAATACTGTAAATAAAAAATTAGCCCATTCGTAGATACAATTAAAATAGCCCAAAGAGGCAGTCTTCAAGAAATCTAAGAAAATCTTAAGAGTTGCGCATTGGTTATAAATTAAATTATACACAGTGGAGACGCGTATATCTATAAATATCAGCTACATATTTTATTGGTAATAATACGCTGGTTCTTGAAATATCATTATTTAAATCCAAAGAAAAAATGGGGGTTACACTTAGTTATTAAAATAAAACGTGGTAACTAAAATAATAATATCTCATGGATAACTCATTGGATATAAATTTAATTATACAAAATTAGTAATGGTATATCACACAATATCAGTAATAAATTTCATTTATTTTGATACGATAGTTTATGAGATATTGTAAATTAAAAAAAATGCCCTTTTGTAGATACAACTAAAATAGCCTAAAAAAGGTCATCTCACAGAAATCTTAGAAAATCTTAAGAATTACTCATTGGATATAAAATAAATTACAGGCAGTAGAAACTAGTATATCGCTAAATATCAGCTACAAATTTCATTGATATTGATACGCTGGTTCTTAAGAAATCCACATTTAAATCGAAAAAAAAAATGGAGTTTCATAAATTGGCTTTTAAATTAAAACGTTCTCACTAAAATAAAAATATCTCATGAATAACTCCTTGGACATAAGTTTAATTATACAAATGTAGTAACGGTATATCACGAAATATCAGTGATAAATTGCATTCATTTTGATACGATGATATATGAGATATTGTAAATAAAAAATTAGCCCATTTGTAGATACAATTAAAATAGGACAAAAAACGCAGTCTTACAGTAATCTTAGAATATCTTAAGATTTACTAATTGGATATAATATAAATTACTAACAGTAGAAACTAGTATATCGCTAAATATCAGCTGCATATTTCATTGATATTGATACCCTGCTTTTTGAGATATCATTATTTAAATCCAAAGGAAAAATTGGAGACACCCTTAAATTAGTTATTAAAATAAAACGGTCTCACTAAAATAAACATATCTCATGAATAACTCATTGGATATTCATTTAGTTGTACAAATTTAGCAATGGTATATCACACAATATCAGTGATATATTGCATTCATTTTGATACGATGATTTATGAGATATTATAAATCAATAATGTAACGTTCTCATTAAAATAAAAATATCTCATGAATAACTCATTACATATAATTTTAACTTTACATGTTTAGTACTGGTATATCACGCAAAATCATTCATAAATTGCATTCATTTTGATACGATGGTTTTAAAGATATTGTAAATTAAAAATTAGCTCATTTGTAGATATCAATAAAATAGCCCAAAAACGTAACAGAAATCTTAGAATATCTTAAGAGTTAGTCATTAGATATAAAGTAAATTACAGACTGTGGAGACCTGTATATCGCTAAATATCAGTTACAAATTTCATTGATATTGATACGCTGGTTCTTGAGCTATCATTACTTAAATCCAAATAAAAAATGGGAGATACACTAAAATTAGTTATCAAAATGAAACGTTGCCACTAAAATAAAAATATCTCATGAATAACTCATTGGATATAAATTTAAATATAAAACTTTAGTAATGGTATATCACATAATATCAGTGATAAATTGCATTCATTTTGATACGATGCTATTTAAGATATTGTAAATAAAAAATATGGAGCATTTGAAGACACAATTAAAATTGGTAAAAAAACGCAGGATTACAGAAATTGTTGTATATCTTAAGAATTACTCATTGGATATAAAGTAAATTACAGGCAGTAGAAACCAGTATATCGCTAAATATCAGCTACAAATTTCATAGATATTGATAAGCTGCTTCTTGAGATATCATTATTTAAATCCAAAGGAAAAATTGGAGACACCCTTAAATTAGTTATTAAAATAAAACGGTCTCACTAAAATAAACATATCTCATGAATAACTCATTGGATATTCATTTAGTTGTACAAATTTAGCAATGGTATATCACACAATATCAGTGATATATTGCATTCATTTTGATACGATGATTTATGAGATATTATAAATCAATAATGTAACGTTCTCATTAAAATAAAAATATCTCATGAATAACTCATTACATATAATTTTAATTATACAAATTTAGTAATGGTTTATCACACAATATCAGTGATAAATTGCCTTAATTTTGATACGATAATTTATGAGATATTGTAAATCAATAATTAGCCCTTTTGTAGATACAATTAAATTAGCCCAAAAAACGCAGTCTTACAGAAATCTTAGAATATCTTAAGAGTTACCCATTCGATTTAATGTAAATTACCGACAGTAGCTACCAGTATATCTCTAAATATCAGCTATAAATTTCATTGATATTTATATGCTAATTCTTGAGATATCATGATTTAAATCCAAAGAAAACATGGAAGATATACTTAAATTAGTTATTAAAATAAAACGTTCTCACTAAAATAAAAATATCTCATGAATAACTCATTGGATATAAATTTAATGATACCTAATTATACACGTTTAGTAATGGCACATCACATAATATCAGTGATAAATTGCATTCATTTTAATACGATGCTTTTGAAGATAATGTAAATTTAAAATTAGTCTATTTGGAGAAACAATTAAAATAGCCCAAAAAATACAGTCTTACAGAAATCTTTGAATATCTTAAGAGTTATTCATTGAATATAATGTAAATGACAGACAGTTGAGACCAGTATATCGCTAAATATCAGCTATAAATTTCATTGATATTGATACGCTGGTTCTTGCGATATCATTATTTAATTTTCTTTTAAATGGGAGATATACTTAAATTACTTATTAAAATAACACGTTCTTACAGAAATCTTAGAATATCTTAAGAGTTACTCATTGGATATAAAGAAAATTACAGACAGTAGAAACCAGTATATCGCTATATATCAGCTACAAATTTCATTTATATTGATAGGCTGGTTTTTGAGAAATCAATATTTAAATCGAAAAATAAAAATGGATATACATATAACGTAGCTTTTAAAATAATAAGTTTATAACATAAAAATATTTCATGAATAACTCATTGGATATAATTTTAATTTTACATATTTAGTACTAGTATATCACGCAATATTAGCGATAAATTGCATTCATTTTGATACGATGGTTTATGAGATAATGTAATTTAAAAATTACCCCATTTGTTGATACAATTTAAATAACCCTAAAAAAACGCAGTTTTACAGAAATCTTTGTATAGCTTAACAATAACCCATTAGATATAAAGTAAATTATAGGCATTAGAAACCAGTATATCGCTGAATATCAGCTACAAATTTCATTGATATTGATACGCTGCTTCTTCAGATATCAATATTTCAATTTAAAAAAAGGGGGGAGATATACTTAAATTAGTTATTAATATAAAACGTTCTAACTAAAATAAAAAATATTTCATGAATAACTCATTGGATATAAATTTAATTATACAAATTTAATAATGGTACATCACGCAATATCAGCGGTAAAGTGCATTCATTTTGATACGATAGTTTCTGAGATATTGTAAATTAAAAATTAGACCATTTGGAGAAACAATTAAAATAGCCCAAAAAACGCAGTCTTACAGAAATCTTAGAATACCTTTAGAGTTGCTCATTGGATATGAATTATATTACAGACAGTAGAGATCAATATAGTGCGAAATATCAGCAACAAATTTAGCTGATATTAATACGCTAGCTCTTGAGATATGATTATTAATTTATTTATAATTCTTTTAAGGTTGGTTTTAAAGTACGTTTAAGGGTTTTAAGGTTCAATTCAATATCTTTAAAGATTTATGTACTTCGATTTTCTTTGGTTGTTATCATTATTACCACGAATAATATATGTTATTTTCCGACGCCGAAAGATATGCATCTCTTACAATTTCAGATAAACTTTATCGATTCCAGATTACAAAGAAATTATTGTTGTTATTGTTATCTTCAATTATTATTTATGAATAGCTAATAACAAAATAATAATAAAATAAAAATAAATAATATCATAATCAATATATAGATAAATATAATATAATATAATTAAATCAAAGTATATTATAAATAAAATCCAAGATTTACAAAAAAATCATAAAAATCATGATTTTAGGTCATTTTTCCTAAAATGAACGATTTTCTCTATTCCAGATTATGAATAATATGTCGTTATTATTGTCTTTAATTATCATCAATGAATACGGTCGATGAGTAATTGTTATTATCCGGAGGCGGATACTACATATATTGTTATTTTTTGACGCCGAAAAAAATTGATTTCTCACAATTTCAGAAACATTTTCGCGATTCAAAATTATGAATATATGATCGTTATTATTATCTTTAGTTATCATCGATGAATAATTGTCATTACTATCGTAAATTTGATTTTTCCATGGTGAATGTGATTAAATAAATCTTTGAGTTTACTTTATTACACTGATGGGTAGTCAAGTATATCTAGATTTACATCAGATTTACATGTTTTGGCACCTCCTAAACAAAAATTGATGTTTAGAGAAATAATTGGAAAAAAAGTTTGTCGATTCTGTCCATCTGTACTATTCTATTTTTATGAGTGATTTATGTATTTTTACGGAGTTTGCAAATTAAAATTACTAAAATGTGTGCCCAGATAATAACATTTGCTTGATGTATTAAGGTCTTCTTCTACTTGAATAATTGTCATTATTATTACCACAGATATGGATACTAATTGTTATATTTCGACGCCGAAGAAAATTGATTTCTCATAATTTCTAAGTTTATTAGGATTACATGATTATGTAAAAATAATGTGTATGTTTAAATAATGTTTGATTATTTAAATATATTGTACTGTGTAATATTATGAAGCGAAATAGAAATAAATAAGATTTGTTTGTTTCTGCCTATGTAACGACGACGTGTCTCTGCTGCTTTGGGTAATTACCGCCGCAAAGGAGCGGTATGCGACACTTGGGAATTTCTCTTGTAAGGATTCCGCTTCATCGATGTCGGGAAAATTAGATTTAGTGCACAAACTCACATACCATCGACATCTATCGTAATTTGTTTATAGCGCTTATATTATAAGCCAGACGTGGTAGAAACGAGTTAAACTTGATTATACGCTCGCCACTTTAAAATTTTGATTGATTCCAGTTAAGCACCAGACAACTGAATGCCCAAGTCATTCGTGGCATAAAAAAATAATAAACAATAGCATATCAAGGTCGTCTCATCGCAGTCGTCGCCGAATCGTAAAAAAGGACATCAAGTCGACTGTCATCTTCGTTGTTCCTTTGATCCTCGTAATCACTCTCAGCTCATTTACTAAAGCACCCTTAATCTATCCTCAAAATCCCAACAACGGATTACGCTAAGATGTGCTCGGCAGTGCCAAAACGCAAAATGATAGACGCAAACATCCCACTTTCAGATGCTCAACGCAGTCACTCACATCTCGCGATGCTTTGTTCTCCGCTGGAATTCTAAGTAACCTTTTGCACTGACGGAGAGGCCCAAATGTATGCAAAACAGCCGAATTAATCACATTCCTTTGTTATTCTGCTTGCGATCCGTTTTTTTAATGGCACGCGAAGCAGAGATATTGTAAGACGTCGCTTACTAAACGTGTCCATTCATCACACTTGTGATTGAGTTTTTATAAAGTTTGAACACGAACCTTTAAAATGGGAGACGGACAAAAGACTGGACGGAGCTTCATCGGATCTGTTACCAGGAAAAATAAAAGGATCCGTTCAGACGTTTTTTATTGGTTAAATATACTGGTTCCTACCAGTGCTGGATCGTTACTTTTTTTTTAATGGCAGGGAGACATTAGAACGATAGAAAATCGAAGTACAGAAAACATTAAAGATGTTGAATTGAACCTTAAATACCTTGAACCTTAAACGAACTTTAAAACGCACCTTAAAAGAACTATAAATAAATTAATGATATCTCAAAAGCTAGCGTATCCATATCAGTTAAATTTCTTGCTGATACTTAGCAATATATTGATCTCTACTGCATGTAATTTAAATCATATCCAATGAGCAACTCTTAAGATTTTCTAAGATTTCTGTAAGAATGCGTTTTTTGAGCTATTTTAATTGTTACGCCAAATGCACCTCTCCTAGATTACAATATCTCAGAAACTATCGTATCAAAATTAATGCAATTTATCACTGATATTGTGTGACATACCATTACTTAATTTGTATAAATAAATTTATATCCAATGAGTCATTCATGAGATATTGTTATTTTAGTGAGAACGTTTCATTTCAATCGCAAAGTTAAGAACATCTACAAGTTTTCTTCAATTTAAATAATGATATCTCAAGAACTAGCGAATGAATATCAACGAAATTTGTAGCTGATATTTAGTAATATACTGGACTCTAATGTCTGCAATTTACTTTATATCCAATGAGCAACTCTTAAGATACTCTAAGATTTCTGGTACGTCATTGTATCTAGAAATGCGCTAATTTTTTATTTGCAATATCTCATAAACCATCGTATCACAATGAATGCAATTAATCACTGATATTGTGTGATATACTAGTATTATGTATGTAAAATAAAAATTATATCCAATGAGTTATTCGTGAGATATTTTTATTTTAGTGAGAACGTTTTATTTTAAAAGTATATTTCTATCTATCTCCTCTTTTTTAAATTTTAATATTGATATCTCAAGAACCAGATTATCAATGTTAATGAAATTTTTGGGTGTTATTCAGAGATATACTGGTCTCTACTGATTATAATTTAATTTATATCCAATACGTAACTCTCAAGATATTCTAAGATTTCTGTGAGACTGCCTCTTTTGGGCTATTTTAATTGTATCTCCAAATGCGCTAATTTTTGATTTACAATATATCATAAAGCATCGTATCAAAATGAATACAATTTATCACTGATATTGTGTGATATACCATTACTAAATTTGTATAACTAAATTAATATCCAATAAGTTATTCATGTGATATTTTTAATTTTGTTAGTCCGTTTCCGTAGAACGGAAAAATTGATATATCTCTAGTATGTCTTATTCGATATTTATTAAATTGCAAGTATCGAACCTTAGTGTATCGGTTTATATCAACAATGAATTCGATTTATATTGATACGCTAGTTTTTGAGATTTCTTCATTTATGTATGAAAATTTAAAAAGCAGATTCGAATATTTGATATTTGCAAACAAAAAAATGTATGTCTCTAAAATCCCTTATTGGATTTAATTTTAATTACACGCTTTCAATAACAGTATATCACGCTATATCAGTAATAAATTATATTGATATTGATACTGTGGTTTTTGAGATATCGCTATTAAAATATGAGCCTAATTGGAGAAACACTTAAAATAGTTCTAATATTCGATATTTTTAAACAAAAATTGATGTATCTCAAAAATCCATCATTGGATCTAAATTTAATTGAACATACTTTATATCTGTATATCACTTTAAAGCAGCAATAAATTACATAAATATTCATACGGTGGTTTTTGAGATATCGTTATTTTAAAATGGGCCTCATTGGATGGACACTTAAAATAGTGCTAATATTTGATATTTTCAAACAAAAATTGATATATCTCATGTATCTCTTATTGGATTTTTTTTATATTGCATATATGGAATACTAGTGTATCAGTTTATATTAATTATAAATTAAATTTATATTGATACGTTAGTTTTCTAGATTTCTTTATTTATGTATGAAAAATTGAAAAAGCAGGTACGAATATTCGATATTTGCAAACAGAAAATTGTATGTCTCTAAAATTCCTCATTGGATTTCATTTTAATTACAGGCATTCAATAACAGTATATCACGCTATAGCAGCAATAAATTACGTTGATATTGATACGGTGATTTTTGAGATATCGTTATTTAAATATGAGCCTAATTGGAGGAACACTTAAAATAGTTCTAATATTCGATATTTTTAAACAAAAAATGATGTATCTCAAAAATCCATCATTGGATCTGAATTTAATTAAACCCACTTTATATCAGTATATCACTCTAAAGCAGCAATAAATTACATTCATATTCATACGGTGGTTTTTGAGATATCGTTATTTTAAAATGAGCCTCATTGGATGGACACTTAAAATAGTGATAATATTTGATATTTTCAAATAAAAATTGATATATCTAAAGTATCTCTCATTGGATTGTTTTTTAATTGCAGATATCGAATACTAGTATATCAGTTTATATTAACAATAAATTCTATTTATATTAATACGCCAGTTTTCGAGATTTCTTCATTTATGAATGAAAAATTGAAAAGGCAGGTTCAAATATTCGATATTTACACACAAAAAATTGTATGTCTCTAAAATCCTTCATTGGGTTTAATTTAAATTACAATAATTCAATAATAGTATATCACGCTATACCAGCAATAAATTACATTGATATTGATACGGTGAATTGTAAGATATCGTTATTTAAATATAAGCCTAATTGGAGAAACACTTAAAATAGTTCTAATACTCGATATTTTGAAACAAAAATTGATGTATCTCAAATTTCCATCATTGGATCTAAATTAAAGTGTACCCACTTTATATCAGTATATCACTCTAAAGCAGAAATAAATTGCATTAATATTCATACGGTGATTTTTGAGATATCGTTATTTTAAAATGAGACTCATTGGAGGGACACTTAAAATAGTGCTAATATTTGATATTTTCAAATAAAAATTGATATATCTGAAGTATCTCTCATTGGATAGTTTTTAAATTGCAAATACCGAATACTAGTATATCAGTTTATATTAACAATAAATTCGATTTATATTGATACGCCAGTTTTTGAGATTTCTTCGTTTATGTATGAAAAATTGAAAAAGCAAGTTCGAATATTCGATATTTTCAAACAAAATAATTTACGTCTCTAAAATCCCTCATTGGATGTAAATTTAATTACACTCATTTAATGACAGTACATCACGCTATAGCAGCAATAAATTACATTGTTATGTTGATTCGGTGAATTTTGAGATATCGTTATTTAAATATCAGCTTAATTGGAGAAACCCTTAAAATTGCTCTAATATTCGATATTTTCCAACAATACTTTATGAATCTCAAAAATCCATCATTGGATCTAAATTTAATTATGCTCATTTAATATCAATATATCACTCAATAGCAGCAATAAATTAGATAAATATTTATACAGTGGTTTTTGAGATATCGTTATTTAAATATGAGACTCGAGTTACAATCGTTGTAATATTTGAAATTTTCAAACAAAAATTGATGTATCTCAAGATTCCATCATTGGATCTAAATTTAATTATACCCATTTAATATCAATATATCACTCCAAAGCAGCAATAAATTACATAATTATTTATACGGTGGTTTTTGAGATATCGTTATTTAAAAATGAGCCTCATTGGATGGACACTTAAAATAGTGCTAATATTTGATATTTACAAACGAAAATTGATATATCTCAAGTATCTCTCATTGGATAGTTTTTAAATTGCAGATATCGAATCTTAGTATATCGGTATACATTAACAATAAATTCTATTAATATTGATAAGCTAGTTTTTGAGATTTCTTTATTTATGTTTGGAAATTTTGAAAAAAACAGTTTCGAATATTCGATATTTGTTTGCAAACAAAAATCTCTAAGTAATGCAAGAACATTTTCCTTAACAAATTACGTTTCCTCAGTAAATGCTCGTGTATAAATTTCCTACATATATCTAAACCACTTACATACATAACATACATTTTATATCACTTGTTAGGTATGACAGCATTTATTCTTTTCAGAGTTATTTGCAACACCTTAATCAGCTAGCAGAATATGGACAATGGACGAGTTCAATGAATTAAAGTCTGGTATACTGTGAAATACAATTTACTTGGTGAGGTATGAGGAATGTGTTTCAGGTCAGATCTTAATTTTAAATTGGATGTGTGAGTGGTTACGACTTGGTGAAACATATTGGTATACGAATAGTAATAAAAAAAATATTATTCCTATCTTAAATTTTACCCAATTATTCCCAGCAAGTCTAATAACTGACAAACGACGAGTTAATTTCGCCATTAATACCCAATATTCTACAAAATGAGTTAATTTGCTAATATTTGACCAATGCATTGGTTTTGCATGCTTCAATATTAACGTGATATTGATATTATACACCAACTAAATTTAACACTTGACATATGTCACTTTGTATCATGACACAATTGACACTTTGTGTCATGACACAATTGACACTTTGTATCATAATACAATTGGCACTTTGTGTCATGACACAATTGACACTTTGTGTCAAGACACAATTGACACTTTGTAGATGCAGTATGACTTTTCTTATATATCTCTATTTAATGATGAGGTAGATACGTGTTAAATTTAGTTGGTGTACAATTAATTAGAACTGCATTTTTTTGCTCCAATTGGCGACAATTAACTCGTATAATGGAGTGACACTCGATTCTCTGGGAAAAAAGAACCTTTACAGCTTCTGACATCCAATTATCTAATACTTTGAAATATTTACTTGTACAAATGCTTGTTCTCGTTCATCTTGTGTTTAATGAGTAGACATTTATAGTGATCTGCAATTGCTTGGCATAATTATCAATTGGCAATGAAATCCACTCCTTTAAAAAAAATGTGATGACAACTTTCCTTACTAATCTACTAATACTTAGTAATACTTTGATATTAAATAAAATATTCAATTTCTTTGTAAATATTTTTTTTTGTACAAAAAGTATACTGTTTTTAATTATTTTTAACTTTAATTGAAAAATTATTAACATTCCTATTAAATATTAGACAATATTCATAAAAAAATTATACTGATTAGAGTAGATACGCGCTTTCGGTCAACCTTCTCATCCAAAAACTAATCAGAGCTAAGTTTAGCATTTCTAAACTGTTATAAGTATATAAAGTATCAATACAAAATTAAATCCTTAATTTAATCAAAATCAATCATCCAAATCCAATCAATTCATAACATAATCCATAAATTCGATCCTATCATTACATTTACATTTTGTTAAGTGTGATGAAGCATCCCTAAAACGTGCATTTCAGTCATTTGTCATTTAATCACGTAAGTTAGTAGTTAATTAGTAGTTAATAGTTAGTTAGTAGTTAGTTAGTAGTTTGTTAGTTAGTAGTTGGTTAGTTCGCAGTTCGCAGTGTACTAGTTCGTAGTTAGTAAGTTAGTTAAGTAATCATTTATTGTTTATCGTTGCTTTTACTCAATTATAAAACTTTATCTATACGAAGCATGATAAATGAAGCATTTCGAATGTGATGCACGATTATCTGTATTATTGCATTTTATGTATAACATATATGCATCTGACTTTCGAATGTGATGCACGATTATATGTATGACATATATGCATCTGACTTTCGAATGTGATGCACGATTATATGTATTATTTTATGTATGTCATATATGCATCTGACTTTCGAATGTGATGCAAGATTATATGCATTATATATTTTGTGTATGACATATATGCATCTGACTTTCGAATGTGATGCACGATTATATGTATTATATATTTTATGTGTGACATATATGCATCTGACTTGAATGTGATGCACGATTATATGTATTATATATTTTATATATGACATATATGCACCTGACTTTAGAATGTGACACACGATAATATGTATGACATATATGCATCTGACTTTCGAATGTGATACATGATTATATGTATTATATATTTTACGTATGACATATATGCATCTGACTTTCGAATGTGATGCACGATTATATGTATTATTGCATTTTATGTATGACATATATGCATTAGACTTTCGAATTTGATGCACGATTATATGTATTATATATTTTATGCATGACATATGCATCTGACTCTCGAATGTGATGCACGATTATATGTATCATTGTGTTTTATATATAACATATATGCATCTGGCTTTCGAATGTAATGCACAATTATATGTTTAATTTTATATGTGACATATATGCATCTGACTTTCGAATGTCATGCACGATTATATGTATTATTGTAATTTATATAAGACATATGCACCTGACTTTCGAATGTGATGCACGATTATATGTATGACATACATGCATCTGACTTTCGAATATGATACAAGATTATATGTATTATTGTATTTTATGTAAGACATATATGCATCTGACTTTTGAATGTTATGTACGATTATATGTATAATATAGGTTTTATGTATGACATATATGCATCTGACTTTCGAATGTGATGCACGATTATATGTATTATATATTTTATGTATGATATATATGCATCTGAGTTTCGTATGTGATGCACGATTATATGTATTGTATACTTTATGTACGACATATATGAATCTGACTTTCGAATGTGATGCACGATTATATGTATTATATATTTTGTGTATGACATATATGTATCTGACTTTCGAATGTAATGCACGATTATATTAATGACATATATGCATCTGACTTTCGAATGTGATGCACGATTATATGTCTTATATATTTTATGTATGACATATATGCATCTATCGTTCGAATGTGATGCACGATTATATGTATTATTTTATGTATGACATATATGCATCTGACTTTCGAATGTGATGCAAGATTATATGTATTATATATTTTATTATGGCATGTATGCATATGACTTTCGAATGTTATGAACGATTATATATACAGGGTGTTAATACTAAGTTGTAACACTAAGTTGTACAGTCGTAATGACGATTTTTCGAAAAACAAAAGAACGCCAATAACTGTGAACTTGGGCTCCATTTCAAAAATTTTAACTAAGAAAAGTTGTATGTTTCAAAGAGTTCTAACTGCCATTTTTGGGTGTTACAACTTAGTATTAACACCCTGTATATATATATTATACATTTTATGTATGACATATGCATCTGACTTTCGAATGTGATGCACGATTATATGTATTATTGTAATTTATGTATGACATATATGCATCTGACTTTCGAATGTAATGGACGATTATATGTATGACATATATGCATCTGACTTTCGAATGTGATGCACGATTATATGTATTATTGTATTTTATGTGAGACATATATGCATCTGACTTTCGAATGTGATGCTGTCAAGTTACGTACAGCCACGGACTCTGGGAATGCAGCGTTCGTAAGACCGGGCAGTCTGCTGTCCCTGTTTACTGTGCCCCTACTGTACAGACCAGACAAGGATAGCAGACAGCTCGCTCTCGCGTACGCGTCATTCCCAGAGTCCATAGCTGTACACGTTAATGTCAAAGTTTTTTGATACGCAACACACCTGATTGTCTGTGTTACTTGTACGGTAAGCTGACTTATTGAAATTGTCGATTAAGTCATTGTTTATGAAGATGTCAGTACTTGACATTGTCGCCAGTTCTTGTAGGATATTAGGACTTATTGAAATTGTCAGTTAAGTCATTGTTTATGAAGATGTCAGGACTTGACATTGTCGCCAGTTGTTGTTAAAATTGTCAATTAAGTCATTGTTTATGAAGATGTCGGTACATGACATTGTCGCCAGTTCTTGTAGGATATTAGGACTTATTTAAATTGTCAGTTAAGTCATTGTTTATGAAGATGTCAGTACTTGACATTGTGGCCAGTTATTGTAGGATATTGATAAATTTTTACTATCAGTTACTGCAGAAATTAAATAATTAACACAATTTTTATAATTAACCGTCCGTAACTGAGTTTTAGTGATTAATAAGTGCTGTAAAAAAAACTGCCTGTATGTAAGTATAGCTTTTGCGTACAATGCAAATTTTGATTATATCTTTCATGGCTTGTTAGGCCAATTTGATGACTTCATTTGCAAGTACATGGCCATCATAGGCAAATTATAACATTTGAATAACATGATTAACATTTTCTTACTGTTACAGGTGAAGGATTACGATTCAAGAAACAATCCTAGCATTCATACGTAAAAATAATATCCTCGAAATTGTGTTAATCCAGATTATATCTAGATAATTATTCTTGATATTCTCCTCTATTTTCCGTAACTTCTCCTCTACTTTTCGGAACTTCTCCTCAATTTTTCGTAACTTCTCTTCTATCACTCGTTGCTATCCTAATCGTTTCATTTTTGCAAATTATCTGTTTTTCACAACTTATAACTCTATATAACTATAAAAAAATATATAGTGGACCAGTTATACCATCACAATATGTTTTAACTTTTCAGTTTTTGATAATTAACAAATACAGGTAAGTAACAATTTTACTTTTAATATTTATCCAGAAAGGGCTTATTGAGTAATTTCGTTTTTTTATACCAAGTTATTAATATATCTCACATATCTCATAACTATCAAAATGTTAGTTAATAATTTCTGTCTACTCGTTGCTATCCTAATCATTTTATTTTTGAAATTTATCTATATCTATTATTCACAAGTCTATATAACTATATATAACTATATATAACTCTATATAACTATATAAAAAAATATATTGGACCAATTATACCATCACAATATGATTTTTTTTTTCAGTTTTTGATAATTAACATATACAGGTAAGTAAGAATTATACTTTAAATATTTATCTACAAATAAATTATTGAGAATAAGGCTCTCACTTGAAAGCAACAATGCCACTTTTGCTCATAATACATACAAATTTGTTTCAAGTGAATGCAATAATGTCACGTTTTGCTTATAATGCATACAATTTTTTTTCTACAATCACTTAGAAAATGTTAAATACAAACTTGCAAACTTTTCGATTGAGTTTTTCAAAGTCAGCGCTTGTTTATTGGTTACCAGTCATCAACTTTTCGTTGTCAGTTTCGAGCAAAAAAGCCTACTTTATTTAGTGATTGTAGAAAGTCGTTTATATAAAAGTAAGCAATACTTTTGAGAAATGATCAACTTTTCGTTGTCAGTTTCGAGCAAAATATCCTACTTCATTTAGTGATTGTAGAAAGTCGTTTATATAATAGTAACCAATACATTTGAGAAATGATCAACTTTTCGTTGTCAGTTTCGAGCAAAATATCCTACTTCATTTAGTGATTGTAGAAAGTCGTTTAAATGATAGTAAGCAATACATATGAGAAATTATCAACTTTTCGTTGTCAGTTTCGAGCAAAAAAGCCTACTTTATTTAGTGACTGTAGAAACTCGTCTACATGATAGTAAGCAATTCTTATGAAAAATGACTGATTGCAGATTTAATATATTTACTATTCCCCCCTAAAACATCCTGTATATGCAATCCCTATAAAAATATAGAGTGTACGTACGGCTTATAGGGTTTTCTGCCGTTTGCATTACTAGAACGCTGCAGTATAAGGATTCAGCAACTTTAATGCTCGCCAAGTAGTGAGAAATACCGGAATAGATTTCCATACAGGCATCGATCCATAGCTAGTTGAAAGATTTTTTTATCACAAAATAAAGTTTGATGTACAATACTGAGCTATTACTGAATGTAATACTGAGCTCAAGTCTTCTAACTGCTTAACTAAGTTAAATCGCTGCTGTATTCTTATACAACAATATATTTTTATACCGTGCCAGCAAGAATTATTACCATCAACGTTTGATTTGCATCTAAGGCGATACAGTACACTATATACTACATATATACTATATACTATATACTGCATTTATACTACTATACTATATACACTATATACTACATATATAGTGTACTACACGTTATACTACACTATAACGGTAAGCTCTACCGTCCTCTTGGATGAAAATATTGTTTTCTCGCACGGTATTATACTTATTCTTATTTTTAGTTTTATTTATATTTTTATTTTTATTTTTATTTTGTTTTTATTTTTATTTTGATTTGTATTTTGTTTTTATTTTTATTTTTATTTTGATTTGTATTTTGTTTTTATTTTTATTTTTATTTATATTTTTATTAGAGAGTATACTTACTGGTTGAGTATATTTTTGTATAGACTTGAATTAGTTCATCATATTTTTATTATTTCTTTTTGTATGCCTGACTAGTTTCAGCTTTAATTTAAACCATCTTCAGAGGCGTTATTCTATAAAATATGCATAATTATATGAAATATATTCATTATAAGCTTGTTTGTATTACACTCAGATGCAAAAAAAACTTGGTCATTGGGTCATGGTTTGCAAAAGAACCATTTTCTTTTTTAAATTTTGATGTTCGTATATATATATATATATATATATATATATATGTATATTAGTATATGTTCTTTGCATATGAGTATATTAATGTTCATATGTTAAAATCTTTGATTTTATTGTTACTGCTAGTCTTATGTTTTTGTTTTTTTGTTTTTGTTTTGTTGTTCATATGTTAAGCTCTGATTTTATTGTTACTGTTAGTCTTATGTTTTTGTTTTTTTGTTTTTGTTTTGTTCATATGTTAAGATCTTTTATTATATTCGCTCGTTGAAAATTCTCATAGCATCATCAAATATCATTCATCAAAATTTTTAATGTCAATTACATTCATATCTGTCGTATTCAAAAGCTGAGTATCAAGAAGGACTACACACATCCCACGTCTTGCAGCCATTACCTCAAGTGACATCGAACCTCCAAGATATCAGATGATTGTCTGTAAGTACATAAATATTTTGAATTCATCTAATGTAGTCTAGTGTATGATTGTCAGATGTATAATGTATCGGTTTATTCCCCATCGGGAGTAATAGTAGATTATACCATTAATCAACTATTAGTCAATAATGTCAGGACTGACAATACTGACTATTAGTCAATAATGATAGCTATTATTCCCGAGGAATATTTACGCACCGAGCGACTTAGTAGTATAGTAGTATACTCTACTTTATCTACGACTGAATAGGCTAGTAGAACAATTCATGCCCGCTATGTGGCCATATTGTCCAGATATATAATACGATAACAAATAAGTAAGGTAAGTGATAATTGAAAAATAAATTATATTTAGTTTAGCATGTTTCTCACTCATACATTTAACTATGTCTTGTACTATAAATTAGATCTTGGATCTAATGCGCATATATAGTTATAACATACTTTTATTAGTCGTGGAAATATAGCAGAACATCATAGATAGCGATAGATAGCACATAGACTTTACAAAATTATGTAGCTATAACCAAGTCATAAAATGCATGAATTTTTTCTACATAAAATGTAGTGTTTTCCTAATTTATATTGCCTTGACCTCACATGTAATTCATGTCCAATAAAATAAGTTTGAAGTTTGAAGTTAATAATCTATTTTAGTACTACATTCGTAAATCACATTAAGTGTTTACATTTTAATGAACATTTCAATGCAATAATACCGAGTTATAGGTAAATAGATAAATGTCTTTGTTTATTACTTGGTTGTAGCTCGAAAATTGTCCACATAAACTAATTAAATGCAGATATACTTAGTAACATATTTCATAATATAGAGATAATTCAAAATATAGAGATACTTCATAACATGAACTATATTTTGTGGATTGGTAGTGCTCATCCCAGCAAAATGAAAGTAGATCTAGGATCTGTAATTCGAGTCTACTCAGCAGAAATGTAATATAGTATCTATACAGTACTAGTATATTACTATATAGTCACAATATAGTGATGTGAACATCTGTTATATAGTTACTACGTAGTAGTACATCTACATACTATATAGTGGTAATATATTTCTACAATGTAGTAGTACTATATTCTTACAATATAGTAACTCTTTCACAAATAATTTGACCACTTTTATATCCTATAATGCCATATATTATTTACTCCACGAAGTGTGGTGGATCGTTTCTCGGCGACAGAAATTAGCTATAGCAGCAGAAATAGGGCAAATCCCAGATGCTCAGTAAAAAACAATATATTTGTAATCAAGTCAAGGTTTGCCGGGCAGTAAAAAAAATGATCAAAACGGATAATGATCTTGAAATAGAGATATTTCAGAGAAATAGAAAAAAGAAATAGACAATTGTCTAGAAAGAAAGAGGCTGTTGGTTTTTAGACAATTTGCGAAAATGAAACAATTTTCGACATATGAGGTAGAAGCGCAATCTGTGGAAGTTTTCTTTTTTTATCAACGTACAAAAATTTCATATTTTCTTAGACATATTTGTTGAACACAACCGAAATGAACACAATTTTCCTGAAAATAGGTAGAAGCGCAATTTAGTTTTTTTTATGGATTTCAGGCGTTTTACTAAAGTAAATTGAGCATACAGATGGAATCACCGATTTTACAAATTCAATACTTCATAGTATACATTCATGTATATGTCTATTCATTAAATAGACATATATAAACATTTTCAAAATTTTACGGCGGTTTACTTAAGAAAATTGAGCATACAGATGGAATCACCTATTTTACCAATTCAATACTTCATAGTATATGGTCATGTATATGTCTATTCAGTAAATAGAGATATATAAACATTTTCAAAATTATTTTGCCTAATGCTTAATTTGTGCTTGTACCACAAAATTTACCAAAATATTTTGTGGTAAAAATATAGCAAATTGTTTCTCTGTTTTTTAATATGGACTACCAGTAGTAAAGTTAGAAACCATCTTGATGATCAATGGTTCATATTTCAGAGATTAAGTTTTTTTTTCAACGCTTTAGATGTTATTTAAAAGTTTTCGAAGGTTTACTGAAATTAGTAGCAAAGATCTAAGGTTTACTGAAATTACTAGCAAAGAACCAGTTAAAAAGGTTTCCCATTTATTATCTAGCAAACATAGTCGATAATTTTGTCTTGTTTGTCGTTTTTTGAGTAACTTATATCCAGTTAAAGGCAATGTCTGTTGAATCGTTTGAAGCTTTGAGGCTATTTATAAGTTTTGGAAAGTTTACTGAAATCGGTATACAGATCTACTTAAAAAAGGTTTCCCAGATATTATCATGCTAGAATAGTCGATGACATTTTTGTGTTTGTCGTTTTTAAATACTCATATCCAGTTAAACAAAATTTCTGTAGATATTGAATATTCGTTTGAAGCTTTTATGTTGTTCATAAGTTTCCGAAGGTTCACTGAAATTAGCGCACAGAAGATGTTTTTACCACAAAATTTACCAAAACCTTTTGTGGTAAAAACATAGCAAGTTGTTTCTCTGTTTTTTAATATTGACTACCACGTAGTAAAGGTAGGAACCATCCTGATGACCAATAGTTCATATTTCAGAGTTTTTTTTCAACCCTATAGATGATATTTAAAATTTTTCGAAGGTTTACTGAAATTAGTAGCAAAGATCCCGTTAAAAAGGTTTCCCATGTATTATCTTGCAAACATAGTCGATAATTTTGTCTTGTTTGTCCTTTTTTGAATAACTTTTATCCAGTTAAAGGCATTGTATGTGGATGTTGTTGAATCGTTTGAAGCTTTGAGGCTGTTTATAAGTTTTCGAAGCTTTACTGAAATTAGTGCACATATCTAGTTAAAAAACGTTTCCCAGATATTATCATGCTAGAATAGTCGATGACATTTTTATGTTTGTCGTTTTTAAATACTTATATCCAGTTATACGAAATTTCTGTAGATATTGAATAATTATTTGAAGCTTTGATGTTGTTTATAAGTTTCCGAAGGTTCGCTGAAATTAGCCCACTGATCCAGTAATAAAAAAAGGTTTCCCAGGAATTTTCAGCATCTTTGCACGATTTTGTTATATTATAATGGCTAAGTATAACATGTGACTGAAATTAGCGCACAGATCCAGTAATAAAAAAGGTTTCCCAGGAATTTTCAGCATCTTTACACGGTTTTGTTAGATTATTATGGCTAAGTATAACATATGTCTTTTTGCTAACTGTCTTGAAATAATAATCAATTACTGCTGTTTGATGGTATGCAGACAATTTACCGAAATAAACGCATTTTCAGATTGGCTAATTAATTATAGGAGTCTGTTGGTTTTTAGACAATTTACGAAAAAGAAACAATTTTCGAAATATCAGGTAGAAGCTCAATCTGTAGAAGTTTTCTTTTTTTTATGAACCTACAAAAAAATCACATTTTCTCAGATATATTTGTTATGTCACTAAGAATTTACTGAAATGAACACAATTTTCCTAATAATAGACAAAAACGCAACAGTAAAGTTTACCGATTATAAATCCAACAGCCACAGACTTACCGAAGGACTTATGTCACCGAAAGTAACTCAATGAGTGCTCAGATCCCGTTCAAAAAATGTATTTTGGGCATATTTGGCCGTTTTTAGGAGAATATTGTGATATAACTATCTAACATCTTTTTCTGTTGGACATATTTTTTGTAGCATTAAGAATATGGTTAATTGAAATTGAGTACTTAATTAATTATTGCTGTATGTTGGTTTTTAGACAATTTGCCAAAATAAACACAATTATCGAGATGATATCAGATAACAAATTGATTTGTTTTATAATACTTTTTTTCTACTCCCTTAGTAGAAAGTACACACTTTCGTGAAGTGAGGAACCACGAACCACTGGTTTAATAACCGTATTCAATCCATTACGTATTTTATTCAACCGGACCACAACGGTAGCCGTAATCCATGTCCGTAATCGACAAATATGTTCAGCTCAGAAAAGCTTCAGAAAAAAACATGGCGTTAACAGTCATCATAATAGTAATGTAACCGTCAATATTCATTGTTCTAATTAGTT
This sequence comes from Othius punctulatus, assembly GCA_951805005.1. Taxonomy (NCBI): domain Eukaryota; kingdom Metazoa; phylum Arthropoda; class Insecta; order Coleoptera; family Staphylinidae; genus Othius; species Othius punctulatus. Next base: position 9,206,031 of record OX638146.1, on the reverse strand, counting down.
TAATACTATTCTTAGTTTGCTTTAAAATTTTGTGATTTATCAATGTGGCAGTCACACTTGCTAGCTGGGAAAATGTATTCCCGGCTAGCCGGGAAATAAAGTTACACAATGAGTAGCTTCCCGACCGCTGCAAAAGGCATAAATGCACAAATCATATATTGGTATATCATACATATAAGGACGTAATGTCTAATGGCTGGTTGTTGAGATATTTGCATTTTGGTGTGATGTTTATGGATCATATTCTCAAATATTACTGATAGTTTCTTAGCGATATCTACAAAACTGGCATATAAATTTTAATACAATTTGGTTCCGATATTGAATCATATATTGGTATATCATTCATATAAATGATTTAATATCCAATGGCTGATTGTTGAGATATTTGTATTTTGGTGTGATCATGTGTTTTTGGATGTTCCCAAATATTACTGATAGTTTTTCTAGCGATATCTCAAAATTGGGCGTATCAATTTCAATGCAATTTGGCTCCGACATTGAATCATATATTGGTACATCATACATATAAATAATTTGATATCCATTGGCTGATTGTTGAGATATTTGCATATTGGTGTGATCATGTGTTTTTGGATATTCTCAAATATTACTGATAGTTTTTCTAGCGATTTCTCAAAAATGGGCGTATCAATTTCTATGCAATTTATGCATATTTTCAACTGATTGTGAGTAAAACGATATAAAAAAAACGAAATGTATCTGATCATCTCGAAAATCCTATGTTCGCCCCATATACGATTTGACCCTAAAAGTTCAGCCCGTTTACCTTTCTCATTACAATTATTTTTAATTGCAGCGATTTTCTTAATTTTTTATGTAGAAATTACCCTATTAATTGTTTTAATTTTAACATTAAAATTTCTATGCTATTCTATTCTATTCTATTCTATATACCTATAACATTATTATATCAATAGATTTGTAATCTGTATTAGCGGATATCAAGGTTTGCCGGGCGGTTAAAAAATTGTGATTTGTTTTACTGGTGCAGTGTGCCACAATTAGGGGCTTAAAGTTGCCGAAGAACGTTGATGGCGCGGCGGCAAAGACGCTCTCGATTTTAAAAATCGCTTGCCAACTTACGGCGACGAATGTGTTTTGTTTTGCCTCTGGCGGTTGTTTAAGTATGTGTTTTGTTTTGCCGCTGGCGGTTGTTTAAGTATGTGTTTTTACCGCTGGCGGTTGTTTAAGTATGTGTTTTGTTTTGCCGCTGGCGATTGTTTATGTGTTTTGTTTTGCCGCTGGCGGTTGTTTAAGTATGTGTTTTGTTTTGCCGCTGGCGATTGTTTAAGTATGTGTTTTGTTTTGTCGCTGGCGGTTGTTTAGGTGTGTGTTTGCTACGAAAAATTTGCTTACTGGAGTTCGGTTGTTCGTGACGTGGCGCTACGAAAACATCCGCTGTCCGTTTATTCCGGCTTAGGCGTCGGTCGGGTCGAGAGATCCGTAGAGCCTTGGTGGCGGAAAATCCGTAGAGGGTCCGAGCCGTAGCACACTCGACGCGCTATTATTTAATGTTGTTACTTACGATGTTTATGTACAGTCCCCGGATATTTGCGCTCGGATCCGTTCTGTTTGTGTTACAGATTGCGGGGGTGGTAGAGGGGGGTGTGGGGGTGTGGAGGAAACCCGCGGAAAATCGCGCCACAGCACACCGCGTCGTAGGCAGTCGGGGCGAGCGCGTCGATCGCCGAGGATCATCGTAGGGGGCGAACAAGTGAGAAACGCTCGCGAACAAAAAACCATCGGCTACGGCGTCACAAAAACCGCTCTAGCAACGCCTACGTAGGCATAACCGTAAAACGCCAGCCCCTGCTGTAGTGTCAAAAGGGTGGGGAGGATGTCGCCCCACTATTGGCGGAGCCGCCGGGTCTGACACCAGTCCGGCCAATGGGATCGCGCCGGTGTCATTAACACACTCGCTAGCTGCTACGGACGCATCCTTCTATAGTCTTACGTTACACTTTACGTCGTAGAGAGGTGTCGATGCCGACACGCTTACGGTTAACCCCTTAGAACCGCTCTTTTTGGAGGCTGCAGCGGCTACGGAGGTAGAGCACGGGGCTACGCGCGCAACACTCTCGGTTTCCGTCGTCGATGTTTGTTTGGTGACTCCAGTGCAGTGGTCGTTTTAAACTTGACTCCGTGGCTCAATCCAAGGCACCTGCAGGGTCGTAGCAGAAGATGCCGTCGGAGGCGGCCGAGAACTAGTCTGCGGTGGTGGCTAGGTTACCGCGACGCCAGTGGCATGGACAGGGGACGGTGATAAGGATTCCGTGCGTGTTGTGCGTGTGTGCGTCGAAGGAGAGGATCTCCAAGAGAGTGACCCCCCAGGAGGTGGTGAGAGAAGCGCGCGCGAGGCGAATCGTAGCGATTCGACCCCGCGTCCCAACAACTGTAAACAAATGCGTTTCGAAACGGCCCTGGACAGCACTCTAGACTCGAAAGTCAAGAACACGATGGCCTACCACCCCTTCCTGCAGCTGCCCAGACAGACGGATTTCAGTGTGAGCAGCCTGCTGACCGCCGCCAACAACAGCACCTCCCCGGCGAGCACGTCGCCAGGAGGCGGCGGGGGCGGCTACTTCCCGGCGGCGGCGCTGGCCGCCTTCGGAGGCCAGAACCCGCACGCCTGCTACCCGGGCACGCTCATCCCCAAGCTCGGCCACCCGCACCACCCCCACAGCCTCAGCGGCCACCCGTACACCACCGCCGAGGACGTGGTGCTGGCCGCCGTCGCCGCCCACAACCACCACCCGGCGATGGTGCGGCCGCTGCGGGCCATCCAGCCCGAGGAGGACGGCGTCGTCGACGACCCCAAGGTGACGCTCGAGGGGAAGGACCTGTGGGAGAAGTTCCACAAGCTCGGCACCGAGATGGTCATCACCAAAAGCGGCAGGTAATTGATCCACCCAAAACTTGCACCGCCAATATACGCGTCCACCGGTTCCTGCAGATAACATCTCCTCGGCAGCGCCGACGGGTCTTAAAAACGCATAAAAGTCGAGTTACTGGATGGGCCGGCATACCCACCCGAAACAGCGCAAAGGCGCCGAAATCACCTTATAAGGTCTCTACCGGTACCTTAGCTCTATATTTGCATAAGAATCTCAAACCACGGAAAATTAGTGACCATCAACTATACCGAATTGCAAAACCTGCAACTTTTACCCACATCAAGACAAAATTCAAAATAACACACAAACATCTTCGGACCTCAAATATCATATCTAACAGTAACACCTTCGAAAATTAAAGCAATTTTGATAAGAAAACTATTGAAAAACTAAACACCTACGAATTGCTCTTCTCGTGCAAAGACGCCAGAATCACCTTTACCTGGTCTCTACCGGTACCTTAAATCTATATTTGCATAAGAATCTCAAAGCACGGAAAATTAGTTACCATCAACTGCAGTGAATTGCAAATCCTGCAACTTAGGCCCACATCAAGACAAAATTCCAAATAACACATAAACAGCTACGGACCTCAAATATCATATCTAACAGTAACACCTACGAATTGCTCTTCTCGAGCAAAGACCCCGAAATCACCTTTACATGGTCTATACCGGTACCTTAGGTCTATATTTGCATAAGAATCTCAAACCACGGAAAATTAGTCGTCCTCAAGTGCTGCGAATTGCAAAGCCTGGAACTTAGGCCCACATCAAGACAAAATTGCAAATAATGCATAAACAGCTACGTACCTTACCTCTAGCTGATATCACATCAATAATTCTTAGTAAATCATAAACAAATAGGAAGGTTGATTCCGAAAATAGAATTTGTCTCGTTAAACCGTCTAAAAATATAGATCAAATTAAACTGCTACATATACCACATCTAACAACTCACCTCTAACTGATATCACATCAATAATCATCAGTATCACTAAACCGTCTAAAAATATACATCAAGTATAACCGCTACAAATACCACATCTAACAGATTTTGCTTCGAAAATTGAGGTAATTTTGATATGAAAACTATTGAAAAACTAAACACCTATGAATTGCTCTTCTTGCGCAAAGACGCCGAAATTACCTGTACATGGTCTCTACCGATACCTTAGGTCTATATTTGTATAAGAATCTCAAACCACGGAAAATTAGTGACCATCAACTGTACCGAATTGCAAAACCTGCATCTGAGGTCCACATCAAGACAAAATTCCAAATAACACATAAAGAGCTACGGACTTCACCTCTAGGTGATATCACATCAGTAATTCCTAGTAAACAAATAGGAAGGTTAATTCCGGAAATAGAATTTGTCTCGTCTAAAAATATAGATCATATAAAACTGCTACAAATACCACATCTAACACCTCACCTTTAACTGATATCACATCAATAATTATCAGTAAATCATAAACAAATAGAAATGTCAATTCCGAAAATATAATTTGTCTCGTTAAACCGTCTAAAATTATAGATGAAATATAACCGCTACAAATACCACATCTAACCGTTTTCGCTTCGAAAATTAAGATGATTTTAATAAAGAAACTATTGAATAACTAAACATCTACGAATTTCTCTTCTATCTGATATCATCTAGAAAATTGTGTATATTTGGGTAAATTGTCTAAAAACCAACAAACACCAATAATTAATTACTTTATTACAAGACAGTTCTAACTTCGACTTCTAACAGTTAGTTAAGTTTTACCTAATTTTAGAAAAGTGTCTAAAAACCAACAAACGGCAATAACTATATTTCGTGATAATTCCAACTTCCACGTTTAATAGTTTCCACCTCAAAAATAGAGATTACTTTAATAAAAACTATTAATATCAATGTTAAAGATCAATAATTGGCAATAAATCATAAACAAATTTTAATTTTAATTCCGAAAATAGAATTTGTTTCACGAAATAGTCTAACAATATAGATCAAATAAAACCGCTACAAATACCACATTTGACAGTTTACGGCCTCGAAAATTGAGATTATTTTAATATAAATAACTGTTAAAAAACTATACACCTTCGAATTATGCTTCTATCTGATCATCTTGAAGTTTGTGTTTATTTAGGTAAATTGCCTAAAAACCAACAAATATCAATAATTAATTACTCTATTTCAAGACAATTCTATCTTCGACTTCTAACAGTTTTTGCCTCGAACATTGATATTAATAGTAGTGATAGTAGTAATGTTTGTGATAATTGTGTTTATTTTGGCAAAATGTCTAAAAACCAACAAACCGTAGTAATTAAGTAGATTACTATTATTTTTCAAGACAATTCTAACTTCCACTTTTAACTTAAGTGTCAATCAACAATAGATGTCACTAAACCGTCTAAAAAGTTTAGACTAAAACCGCTACGAATCCCACTTCTAACAGTTTTCTGCTCCAAATTTAAGATCAAGTCAATAAAAAATTATTGATAAACTCAACATCTACGAATTTATATTCTATCTGATGTCATCTCGAATAATGTGTTTATTTCGGTAAATTGTCTAAAAACCAACAAACGGCAATAACTCTATTTGATGACAATTCCATTCACAACTTCTACTTTTAGTTAACAGTTTTCGCCTAAAAAATTAAAAAAACAACTGTTAAAAAACTAAATACCTACAAATTGCGCTTTTATATGATCGAAAATTTTGTTTATTTCGGTAAACTGCCTAAAAACCAACAAATAGCAATCATTAGTTACTCTATTTCAAGACAATTCTAGATTTCACTTCTAACAGTTTTCCTCTCCAAAATTAAGATCATGTTAATAAAAAACGATTGATAAACTCAACACCTACGAATTGCTCTTTTATCTGATATCGTCTCGAAAATTGTGTTTATTTCGGTAAATTGCCTAAAAACCAACAAACAGCAATAATTAAGTTCTTTATTTCAAAGCAATAAACCAACGTCTAAATGCCACAAAAAAATATGTGTGGCACGACAATTCCAATTTCCACTTCTAACAGTTTCTGCGTTGAAAATTGAGGAAAAATCCATTACAAAAGGAAATCTATCTGATATCTGATATAATCTCGATAATTGTGTTTATTTTGGAAAATTGTCCAAATATCAATAAACTGCAATAATTAAGTAGATACCTACTTTTTTTTAAGCTTCCACATCTAACAGTTCTCGCCTCGAAAGTTGTGATTATTTTAATAAAGAACATGTTAAAAAACTTACAAATTGCGCTTCTGTCTGACTATCTTGACAATTGTGTTTATTTCGGTAACTTATCTAGATACCAACAAACATCAATAAGTAATTGCTCTGTTTCGAGGCAATTGGACACAGTTGTAATGTTTTGAAACATATGTATCTACTTACAACAGAAAAAAAAACATCCATAATGTTCGCACAAAGTTGTTTATAAATACCTGGACGTCCAAAACACCTCGGAAACATTTTTTTTCTTCAAAATCTGTGAATTTATCTGTGCGACAATTTTTTATGCGTTGAATGTTTGAAAGTGATATAAAGTTGGTTTGCCATTTTTGGTATCAGTGTAAGTTCTGCAATGCACGTGAAGTCTGTCATTCACGGCAATTAGCAAAAATCTAACTGAAAATAGGTACCTACTTAATATGTTATACTTACTTATCATATTATAACATATTTTTTGTGACATTCAGATTTTGGTTAATTGCTTTGAAACAAATAAATGATTTATTGCTGTGCATTGGTGTTTAGACAATTTACCGAAATAAATACTATGACAATTATACAAAGTAATAATGCGATATAATATGTAGCTATTTATAACAGAAAAAAAAAACATCCATAATGCTCGCACAAAATCGTGTATACCTAAACGTCCAAAACACCCCGAAAACTGTTTTTGTTTGCTAAATCTGTGAATTTATCTATGTGACAAATTTTGATACGTTGAATGTTTGAAAATGATATAAAATCGGATTGTCATCTTGGGTTCTGTGTAAGTTCTGCAATTACAAGTTGAGTCTGTCATACAAAACATTTCAAAGGAAAAAAAAAATAATGCTACATAAAATATGTCTAAGTGAAAATAGGTACTTAATATGTTATACCTACTTATCCATAATACTCGTATTAAATAGTGCAAAAGAACAAAACACCTTTTGGAGAAAACAGAAACAGAAACCTTTTTTTCACCAAAATCTGTGAATTCATCTGTGTGACAAATTTGTATGCGTTGAATGTTTGAAAATGATATAAAATTGAATTGTCATCTTGGGTTATGTGTAAGTTCTGCAATTACAAGTTGAGTCTGTCATACAAGGCATTTAAAAAAATTTCTACAAAAAATATGTCTAAGTGAAAATAGGTACTTAATATGTTATACCTACTTATCCATAATACTGGTACTAAATAGTGTAAAAGACCAAAATACCTTTTGGAGAAAACAGAAACAAAAACCTTTTGAACTGAATCTGTGACATTGAATAAGTTTCGGTAAACTTTCGAAAAATTATAGACAACATTTCTTGCGATGAAAAAAAACTACAAGTCGAACGAAATTACTTCCAATTGCTCTTCTGGCTAATATCATCGCGAAAATCGTGTTTATTTCTCAGAAAATTCTCTAAAAACCAAGAAACAGCAATAATCAATTACTTTACTTCAAGGCAATTAGCCAAAGCCTTAGTGCCACAAATATATGCCTAACAAAAAAAAAAATTATAAGCTGTAATAGTAGTAGCAAATGCCTTTATTTTGCTAAATTTATTTACATGTAGTTATCCAATTGGTAATATTTTGCCCAAGAATTGTCAAATTTGCCCGAAAATGTCTTTATTTTGATAAATTTATTTACATGTAGTTATCCAATTGGTAATAGTTTGCCCAAAATTGCCAAATTTGCCCAAAACACCTCTGTTACCTTTTTTGTGGATCTGTGCGAGTTAATTTAATTAAACTTTCAAAAGATTATAAACAACATCTATATCGTTGCCAAAAAAAACTTAATATCTGAAATATGAACTATTAAATTGGCAAAATCCCTGATTCTGTCTGTGTGCTGAATTTGCTGTATAGATTAATAAAATAATTTTTGTTAATAATTAATAATTGTAATAAACCCTCCCGAAATCCATAAATAACGAAATTGCGCTTCTATCTGTTATCAGGAAAATTGTGTTCATTTCAGTAAATTCTTAGTGGTATAAAAAATATGTCTAACAAAATATGAAATTATAGTACGTTTATGTACGTTCTCGAAAATTGTTTGATTTTGGTAAATTGTCTAAAAACCATCAGGCGACAATGATTAATTACTCTCTATTTTTTTATTCTATCTCTATCAAAAATCTCGATTTCAAGGTAATTAAGCAGTTTTAATGGTACAAAAATATGTCCAACCGAAAATTTTGGTACATTGTCTAAAAACAGTTAAACTGCAATAAATAATTTCTCTCTATTTGTTTATTCTATCTCTAGAAAAAATCTCTATTTGAAGATAATTATGCAGTCCTAATGGTACAAAAATATGTCTAACAGAAAATTTTGGTTTATTGTCTAAAAACCGTTAAACTGCAATAATTAATTGCTCTCTATTTGTTTATTTTATGTCTAGAAAAAATCTCTAATTGAAGATAATTAACCAGTCTTAATGCTACAAAAAGTATGTGTAACAGAAATAATAATATATATTCATAATAATTGCCCAAAATCATGTAAAAATACCCAAAAAAACCTCGGAAATATATTTTAACTGGACCTGTATGCCAATATTAGTAAACAATTACACAAATTCAAATTGTTTTAATTTCGGTAAAGCCTTCGATATATCATAAACAACATCTATAGCTTTGCTAAAAAAAACCGTGGAAAATTAATTGGAAAAATCCGTGATTTCATCTGTGTTTTAATATAAGCGATTTAGATTGCGTTTTAGAGGATGCACTTTAAAGTAAATTGCTGCATTCTGTAGCACATTTTTTTAATCTAAATTGAAAACTGCAATACTCATCCTACATCGTACATTATTTTCAGAATCGAGCAATTGATTTATTGGCCAGCGTTAAAGTACTGATTTATGCCTACATTCGTAAAGTAAACAAAACCATCGATACAATATCCGACAGAAATTCGTCAAAGATACCAAAATTACGTAGGAAAGTTTGTATGGTAAACCATCTTAGGTCTTCATTTGTATTAAATTAAAAGATGATGGGAAATTTTGTGCTCATCAGGCGTAAATTGTTATTAACTCAGTATCTCAAGCAAATATTGTTATAAAATTACAAATAATAGCAAAGTAGCTACATTATATTCAATCATATTTTAGGTTCCATTTCATTTGTTTCCGCAAACTAATTAAATATGACGAAAAATTGAAACAAGTAGTTTCGTGGCATTTGTTTTCAGCAGCGGCAGAAATAACAACTAGCGAAATAAGTAGTTTCGCAGCGCCACCTTCGTATTTATTTTCAGCAGTGGCAGAAATAACAACTAGCGAAACAAGTAGTTTTGCAGCGCCACCTTCGCATTTGTTTTCAGCAGTGGCAGAAATAACAACTAGCGAAACAAGTAGTTTCACAGTAGTTTGTTTTGAGCCCAATATTATCAATTTGAGTAGTTTATTATTGATTAGTTGAGTTTATTAGTGCTTGAGTTTATAGTTATAGTTTTATTATTATTAGATTAATTTAACTGATAAACTTGCCCAATTTGTTGTTTGGCTGAGATGATCATTTATTTTCAGTTAGTTGGTAAATATTGAAGCAAAATTGGCAGCAAAATATTTATTACGTTATTATTAAGTACATTAGTACTTGAGTCTATTAGTGGTTTTATTATTATTATCTTTATTAGATTAATTAAACTCATGAACTTGCCCAATTTCTTTTTTGGTTGAGATGATCATCTAAGTTCAGTTAATTGGTAAATATTGAAGCAAAATTGGTAGCTAAATATTTATTACGTTATTATTAAGTACATCAGTACTTGAGTATATTAGTGGTTTTATTATTATTATCTTTATTAGATTAATTAAACTCATAAACTTGCCCAATTTCATTTTTGGTTGAGATAATCATCTCAAACAAACAACAAATTAGGCAAGTTCATCAGTTGAATTAATCTAAAGTTATTTCTACTGAATTTCTACTGAAGTTGGCAAATATTGAAGCCAAATTGGCAGCTAAATATTTATTACGTTATTATATGCTCTTCCTACATTAGAAAACATTTCTCACAAAACTCCAACAATGTATAATAATCGATTATAAAGTAAAAGTTTCCTGCATTAATAATCTAACAATTTGTAATAATCTGTTATGAGGTAAAAGCCTCCAGAATAACTATCTAACAATTTATAATAATCTGTTACAAAGTCAAATTCTCCAACATTAATCATTCAACAATTTGTTACAAACGCTAAAAAGTAAAATCATCCTTCATTAATCATCTCAGTATTTGTTGTTATGGTAAATGAAAAGCTTGATGATAATACTCATCCAATTCTATACAATAATATTAAATTATTTTTATAGTTTTGTATCACTAGCAAGTTTTTATATTAAAATCATACATTCTACATAAATGTTCATGTATGCCCAAATTTTTTGTAACTATAATAATATAGTAATAGTAATATAGTAATAAACTAAGGTCATAATATTTTTTTGATTTATAAAATTTATTAATTTTGTTGTACATTTATAATTATACATTATACATAAATGTTCATGTATGTCCCAATTTTTGGTAACTATAATAATATAGTAATATAGTAATAGTAATATAGTAATAAACAATGGTAATAATAATATTTCTTGATTGATGATTGATAAATCTTGATTTATAAGATGTATTAATTTTGTTAATTATTATCATTGTTTTATATACATTTATAATTATAAATTATACATAAATGTTTAGGTATGTCCCAATTTTTGGTTTATATATTTATCATTACACTTTCTACCAATTAGTGTAGGTAGTTTTAGTTCTACCCAATTTTTGGTATATATGTAATATACCAAAACATTAATATTATTTAACATTATTTAACGTTATTTTTAACGCATTATATTTAACGTATTTAAGATTACACCTTCTACCAATTAGTGTAGGTGGTATTAGTTCTATCCAATTTTTGGTAACTATAAAAATATAGTAATAGTAATATAGTAATAAAGTATGGTAATAATAATATTTTCTTGATTTATAAGCTTTATTTATTTTGTTTATTATTATCATTATTATATTATATTCCTAAATTGCTTTGTATTGATTATAATTATAATGATTACAAATGTGTTATATTTACGTTTTGCTGATAATTGTTATTATTACAAATGCCTTCTATTTGCGATTTGCTAATACTCTTCAAGAACTTTCAATCTTTGGCCACAACAATGCAGTGATGTTTATATGCTTAGCAGATCGAGTCGAATAGACAAAAAGGCCATAAATTACACTTAACAGACAGACCGTACGATCCGCAACTTATGTTGCGTTGCATAACAGCCATAAAAAGAAGAACTGCGTCATGTATTCCTCCACAATTAGCAAAGGTTATCTCACAGTAAACGCTTGAAACAGATACTTGCTACTTCCATTAAGTACATAGAAATTAAGAAGTTATTACATTAATATATGCGCAATTAAGTAATTATTCCGTAAAGAAGCTAATAGTAAAGATTTTAAAATCTGTTATATACTTCTCATATAAGTATCATATCATGTCATATCATATATATCATATCATATATATTTATCATATATCTTAAAATGAGTACTGTCTTTGTAAAGGACATAAATATGAGTATTGTAGTTGTAACGGACGTAAGGATACACACCTCTCCTTAATATGAGTACTGTAGTTGCAAAGCATTGGACGTAAGGATACACACCTCTCCTTAATATGAGTACTGTAGTTTTAACCGACGTAAGAATACACACCTCTCCTTAATATGAGTACTGTAGTTTTAACGGACGTAAAGATACACACCTCTCCTTAATATGAGTACTGTAGTTTTAACGGACGTAAGGATACACACCTCTCCTTAATATGAGTACTGTAGTTGCAAAGCATTGGACGTAAGGATACACACCTCTCCTTAATATGAGTACTGTAGTTTTAACGGACGTAAGGATACACACCTCTCCTTAATATGAGTACTGTAGTTTTAACGGACGTAAGGATACACACCTCTCCTTAATATGAGTACTGTAGTTGCAAAGCATTGGACGTAAGGATACACACCTCTCCTTAATATGAGTACCGTACTTTTAATGGACGTAAGGATATACACCTCTCCTTAATATGAGTACTGTAGTTGCAAAGCATTGGACGTAAGGATACACACCTCTCCTTAATATGAGTACTGTAGTTTTAACGGACGTAAGGATACACACCTCTCCTTAATATGAGTACTGAAGTTTTAACGGACGTAAGGATACACACCTCTCCTTAATATGAGTACTGTAGTTGCAAAAGATATAATTGAGACAAATGCTGATAGTGTGCTGTACAAGAGTTGTCTGGGGTCATCTGGCATCTTATATAGCATCTAAACTTTACTTCGTGATTTTATTTGTATTTCTAATAAATTAATCAGACCAGTGATTGTAGTAATCGAAGCCTTAAATCAAACGATAAATCTGGCTCATATAAGAGTATCGATTTGCAAGATAATTAGCACGATGCAAATGCTTTTAAGGCGACTCAATCCAACTCCTGGTGGATCGCAAGGGATTCCTGGAAACAAACTTTGAACACGTGAAAGCTCGGTAAATAAAAGCACAACGCCCATCCGTGCCTTTGATGCATCCAGCAGGCTTAACAAATCGCTACTCCATTAACCAGTTCCTTGTGTCGCTCCCGAGGAATAGCGAAATTTCTGCATGTAATTCAATTAATTTCTGCAACTGCGACGTCTGCGCCCTGTTTATTGCTGCGAATTCGCGAAACTGTCTTCGGACACGAGAGCTTGGAGCTTGTTGTGTGGCAATTACCCCTGCGATTGCGTTGTCCGACGGCTGGCTGAACCCGCCGTCTCTCGGCGCTGGAAAAATTCGATGCACGCCGCATTAATCACACAAAATAGCGGCAGAGCAAAGGCAATTTGCGTGTATGCAAAACTAAAAGACGCGTAAAATGCTACCGCCGAAAAGTACAAGATTAATGGCAGGTTAAAATTACCTTGAATTAGACGGTTTTGCGAGAAACAAACGTTTGAATATTGCTTGATACAGTTAAACACTCGTTTTTGTTTGGTTTTAGTCTATAATTATCTCAAAAGTATCAATATATTAATTTATCTCACTCCTGAATTGTTATGCGAAAAACCTACGTGTGAATATTGCTTTGATACAGTTAAACACTCGTTTTTTTGATAGCCTTAACTCATCAGGTATCATCAAGTAATCGTAAGTATAAGCAAAAGTATTATTATATTAATTTATCCCACTTCTGAATTGTTATGCATAAAACCTACGTTTGAATATTGCTTTGATACAGTTAAAGACTCGGTTTTGTATTTTGTTTTAGTCTTTATCTCAAAAGTATCAATATATTAATATATCCCACTTCTGAATTGTTATGCGAAAAACCTACGTGTGAATATTGCTTTGATACAGTTAAACACTCGTTTTTTTTTAGCCTTAAATCATCAGGTATCCTCAAGTAATCGTAAGTAAAGGCAAAAGTATTATTATATTAACTTATCCCACTTCTGAATTGTTATGCGGAAAACCTACGTTTGAATATTGATCCGATACTGTAAAACACTGTTTTTCTTGTTAGCCTTAAATTATCAGGTATCATCAAGTAATCATAAGTAAAGGCAAAAGTATCATTATATTAATTTATCCAACTTCTGAATTATTCCAGCTAGAGTTAAAAATGTGCCAAAAATGTTACACTCTCTGATGCATTTTACTTATCCAATTAACAGTAATTATAAATTATTACTAGATTTGTGCTAAATGCAAAAGGATATATGGAAGAAGAGGTAACTAAAATCATTAGAACTGTATTCAAATGAGATATAATACAGTGTATCAACAATAATATTATAATAACGATAATAATAATAATCGTTTATTTGTGCTGTACATAAAGTGTGAACAAGCTTAACAGGACAAAACTATATTAATATGTACACATAAATCAATAGAAAACTATAAAAGAAATAAAAAGTATTGTGGGCATACAAGAAAAGGGCAAAAAGAGGACAAAATGACATAAATATGTGTACAAAAATTGATCGAAAACTAAAAAAAAAACCTGAAAAATACAAGAAACTTACAAGGGCTTACAAGAAAAGGTCAAAACAAAAGTTTCTAGATAAATGCATTTGAAAAATTCACCACTTTGTGATGAATCTAGTTTTCAATATTTTTTTAAAGTTTTATTAACAATCCAGGAAACCATGATACCACATTATTATCGATTTCATTGAGATACGCAATTTTCATGAATTGTCATCTTTTAATCCATACAAGAAACACTTGCTTACAAGAAAAGATCCAAAACAAAAGTTTCTAGATAAATGCATTTGAAAAATTCACCACTTTGTGATGAATCTAGTTTCCAATATTTTTTGCAGTTTTCATTGACAATCCAGGAAATAATGATACAACATAATTATAAATTTTATTGAGATAAGCAATTTTCATGAATTGTTATCTTTTAATCCATACAAGAAACACTTGCTTACAAGAAAACGTCAAAAACAAAAGTTTCTAGATAAATGCATTTGAAAAATTCACCACTTTGTGATGAATCTAGTTTTCAATATTTTTTGCAAAGTTTTTATTAACAATCCAGGAAACCATGTTACAACATAATTATCGATTTTATTGAGATAAGCAATTTTCATGCATTGTCATCTTTTAATTCTTGAGATTCTTTATAATCTTCTTCTTCCTCTTCTTTATCTTTATTATCTTTTTTCTTTTCTTATTATCTTTTTATCTTTCTTCCTCTTCTTTATAATTCTCATGATTTGTCATCTTTTAATCCTTGAGATTATTTGATAAATCTCACAAATTTATGGTGGTTTTAATTCTTGAAATTCGTCTCATTTATGTTGAACTCTCGAATTTTATTTTGGCTCAAGTTTTAGTTTTATAGTTATACATATTTTGCTTAATATGTAGCAGTAGAAGTGTATTCATGATTTCTGTTGGTATGTCCTTAATTCTCAACTTTTCAAAAATTAAGAACAATTAACAGATTAACGAATTGATGACTTTGATGACTGAAGTTCATTGACTAATGAACTGATTGATGAATCAAAGTTTTTGATTATCGAGATTCTCTGTAATTTCTATTGAATTATCGAGTACTTTGGATTCTGTAATTTTCACGACTTTTCGAGAATTAATGACTGTATGAATCGAGGATTTTGATTCTTCAGAACCTCTGTCATTTCTATTGTCCTTAATTATCGACTTTTCAAGAATTTGGGACAATCAACAGAATCGAGGCTTTTGATTATTGACATTATTTTTAATTTCTATTGAATTATCGACTCCTTTCGATTCTGTCATTTTCTCGACTCTTCGAGAATTAAAGGCAAGCAACAGAATGCGTGAATCGAGGATTTTGATTCTTGAGAATCTTCGTCATTTCTATTGAAATACCGACTCCTTTGGATTATCGAAATTATCTAAGATAATCAGTTTTCACGAATTTCCATCTTTTGATTCTTGAGATTATGTTGGCGAGAATTAGGGATAAGCAACATAATGTATGAATCGATCTTTTTGTTTATTGAGATTCTCTGTGTTATCTATTGAATTTTATTTTGTTTTAAGTTTTAGTCTTATATATACACATGTTTTGATTAATATGTAGCAGTAGAAGTGTATTAATAAATTCTGTTGAATGTCCTTAATTCTCGACTTTTCAAGAATTTGGGACAATCAACAGAATATATAAATCGAAATTTTTGATTATGAAGATTCTCTGTATATTCATTGAATTATGGACTCATTTTGAATCTGTAAATTTCTCGACTTTTCGAAAATGAGGGACAAGCTACAGAATGTTTGAATCGAGGCTTTTGATTCATAAGATTCTCTGTAATTTATATTGAATTATAGACCTAGAAAATGACAGAATCAATAGGAATCGATAATTCAATAGAAATTTCAGAGAAAAATCTCAATAATTTAAAGCCTCCATTCATAAATTCTGTTGATTGTCCTTAATTCTCGACTTTTCAAGAATTTGGGACAATCAACAGAATATATAAATCGAAGCTTTTGATTATTGAGATTCTTTGTATATTCATTGAATTAAGGACTCATTTTGACTCTATAAATTTCTCGACTTTTCGAGATTTAGGGACAAGCTATAGAATGTATGAATCGATGCTTTTGATTCTTGAGATTCTCTGTAATTTCTATTGAATTATATACCTAAAAAATGACAATTAATAGGAATTGATAATTCAATAGAAATTACACAGAATAATTTCAATAATTAATAGCCTCGATTCTAAAATTCTGTAGATTGTCCTTAATTCTTGACATTTCAAGAATTTGGGACAATCAACAGAATATATAAATCGAAGCTTTTGATTATTGAGATTCTCTGTATATTCATTGAATTAAGGACTCATTTTGAATCTGTAAGTTTCTCGACTTTTCGAGAATTAGGGACAAGCTACAGTATGTATGAATCGAGGCATTTGATTTTTTGAGATTCTCTGTAATTTCTATTGAATTATAGACCTAGAAAATTACAGAATCAATAGGAATCGATAATTCAATAGAAATTACAGAGAATAATTTCAATAATTAATAGCCTCGATTCTAAAATTCTGTAGATTGTCCTTAATTCTTGACATTTCAAGAATTTGGGACAATCAACAGAATATATAAATCGAAGCTTTTGATTATTGAGATTCTCTGTATATTTATTGAATTAAGGACTCATTTTGACTCTGTAAATGTCTCGACTTTTCGAGTATTAGGTACAAGCTATAGAATGTATGAATCGAGGTTTTTGGTTCTCGAGATTATCTGTCATTTCTATCGAATTACCGACTCCTTTGGATTATCGACATTCTGTTGTGTAAGATAATCAATTTTCATGAAATGCACTCTTTTAATTCTTGAGATGCTTGTACAATTATCATTAATTCTTTTTTTTATATTCTTGAGATTTGTTTTTATTATGTTGAACTCTTGAATTTTATTTTGTTTTAAGTTATAGTCTTATTTTTACACATGTTTTGATTCTATCATTTTCTAGACTCTTTGAGAATTAAAGGCAAGCAACAGAATGCGTGAATCGAAGATTTTGATTCTTGAGAATCTCTGTCATTTCTACTGAATTACCGACTCCTTTGGATTTTCGAAATTATCTAAGATAATCAGTTTTCACGAATTTCCATCTTTTGATTCTTGAAATTATGTGTTGGCGACAATTAAGGATAAGCAACAGAATGTATGAATCGATCTTTTTGTTTATTGAGATTCTCTGTAATATCTATTGAATTTTGTTTTGTTTTAAGTTTTAGTCTTATATTTATACATGTTTTGATTAATATGTAGCAGTAGAAGTGTATTACTATATTCTGATGATTGTCCTTAATTCTCGAGTTATCAAGAATTAATCATAATCAACAGAATTTATGAATCGAGATTTTTGATTATTGAGATTATTCTCTGTAATTTGTATTGAATGATCGATTCCTATTGATTCTATCATTTTCTAGGCGTTTTGAGAATTAAAGGCAAGCAACAGAATGCGTGAATCGATTTTTGATTCTTGAGAATCTCCGTCATTTCTATTGAATTACCGACTCCTGGGGATTATCTTATCTAAGATCAGTTTTCACGAATTTCCATCTTTTGATTCTTAAGACTATTTTGGCGAGAATTCGGGATAAGCAACATAATGTATGAATCATTTTTTTTGTTTATTGAGATTCTCTGTAATTTCTATTGAATTTTATTTTGTTTTCAGTTTTAGTTTTATATTTACACATTTTTTGATTAATATGTAGTAGTAGAAGTGTATTAAATAGCTTCGAATCATACATTCTGTTGCTTGTCCTTAATTCTCGATATTTTAAGAATTTGGGACAGTCAATAGGATATATAAATCGAAGCTTTTGATTATTGAGATTCTCTTTATATTCTATAAAATTATCGACTCCTTTTCACTCTGCAATTTTCGCGACTTTTCGAGAATTATAGACAAGCAACAGAATGTATGAATCGAAGCTTTTGATGTTTGAGATTCTCTGCCGCTTCTATTGAATCATCTTTTTGATTTTTTCTTATTTCTATTGAATAATCGGCTCTTTTTTTATTGTAAAGATTCTCATATACTTTCCTAATTCTCTAGAATAATTCAGTTTTCACGAATTGCCATATTTTAATTCTTGAAATTACTATACAATTATCATGAATTCTTTATATTTATTCTTGAGATTTGTCTCAATTATGTTGATCTCTCCAAGTTTGTTTTGTTTTAAGTTTTAGTCTTATATTTAAACATACTTTGCTTAATATGTAGCAGTATAAGTGTCTTAATAAATTCTGTTGATTGTCCTTAATTCTCGAGTTTTCAAGAATTAAGGACGATCGACAGAATTTATGAATCGAGGCTTTTGATTATTGAGATTATTCTCTGTAATTTCTATTGATTGTCGATTCCTATTGATTCTATCATTTTCTAGACTTTTTGAGAATTAAAGACAAGCACCAGAATGCGTGAATCGAGGCTTTTGATTCTTGAAAATCTCTGTAATTTCTACTGAATTACCGACTCCTTTGGATTATCGAAATTATCTAAGATAATCGATGAATTACCAACTCCTTTGGATGATTGGAATTTTGGAAATGAGAGAGAATTTCAATTGAATTATTGGCTCCCTCTGATTGTCATGATTCCCATATACTTTTCTTAATTCTTGATTTTATTGAGATACACTTTTCATGAACTGTCAACTTTTAATTCTTGAGATTCTTTGACGCTAATCATGAATTTATGGTTTTTATTGGTTCTTGATATTTAGTCTCAATTATATTTTACTTTATTTTTTTTTAACTCTTCGTTTTGTATCTCAATATACTCGTATTTTGCTTAATAAGTAGCTACAGTTTTCAACAAACTGTCGATATATGCTGTATAATTGTTTATGACAGGATAATTGACATTATTTGTTGATTTTCGATTGATTGGCATTATTGACATTATTCGTTTTAACAAATGCCTAGAAAATGACTAATCATTCGCCTTTGTAGTATAAATTTCCCTGAATCTGTGTTGGGCTCTAGACTAGGTCTATAGTAGTATCTATTAGTATGGTAGTATCTACTGAACTGTATCTGTAAAGTATTGCCGAAATCTATATACTTCTAATATATTTCTACTTAGTAGACTCTACTAGATAATTTGCTGAACTGATATATCAGGTACGAGAATTTCTCTATATACTAAATAACGATATTACTGCTATCAACTATCAACTGTCATTACTGCAGTAATAAATAATGACCTAAATATCATCAAAATATCTACACCAATATATATTAGCACAGGTTTTAAAGAAATCCCAAAAATGGTACATGCGAAATTGGTCATAGTTTTGACGACTTTTTTGTTACCATTTAAATAGGATTATTATTATTATGGTGGTTATGATTAAAACATTGTTATCTTCTTGAGTTCATCAATAGTAATTATAGGTAAAAACGAGAAAATGCGTAGAGTTCTAATTAAAAAAGATTACAACTAAGTTAGGCTTACCACACAAACGTGTGAGAGGATGCTTAGAAGATTCAAATCTACACGCCTTGAATAGCAATCACCCAGTTAGCGCATTTTCAGGAAACACGCCAGATTCCTCCATATGGAATATTCATCACGAATTAAGTCCCCCAATGAAGATTCATTCTGACAACACGCGTATTATTAAATGCCTGAATTACAATTGAACACAAAGAACAAAGCTCAAAAAAAAAAGTTTTCTAACACCACCGCATGATTTATAAACCGTGTGAAACCCCAGATAAAAGACCTCCTCAACATCCTTTGCTGCGCATCTAATTACTGGTACGTGTAGAAATTAATGTAGCTTATTAGAAGCGTTGAATTGCAAATCGGTGCGTTTCCGAGATTTACGTTTTCACACCGCACAGTCGCAAATTACACTCCGCGCTGAATTCGATTATGCAAATGCCGTTTTTGAGGCATGTTTCCTCTCGAACTGTAATTGACATTGATCGAATTAATACGAAATTACTAAATCAATGAGTACATTTGCCTCTTCGCACGTTCCAATTAATTAGTTATAAGCCGCGTCGCGACAACAAAAACGTAAAACGCGATGTTCGTTGTAAGATGAAGAAACTGCAAAAGGAGGCAAACCAAATGGGACTCGCTAATTAAACTGCTTATTTCATTAAATAACATATTTATCTCAAGAAAAATTAAAATATTATGTTATTTATTTCATTGAACAACATAAAACATTCCATACCATCTCATAAAACGAGTGACTACGTTTTAAATTCAACAATTTAGAAGTGCTAACATATGAAATTTCATACTTTAATTTATAGCAAATTTCATAATTCTATAAATAAATAATCATTGCTAACCAGAGTGGCCTAATGAGTTAATCTATATTCTTGTCTTTATACTAAGTTAGATATCTGAAGGTTGAAGATGAATTGTTCACATACAATGTTATCATCACAAATTAAGCATTAGGAAAATATTTTTGAAAATCTTTATACTAAGTTAGATATATGAAGGTTGAAGATGAATTGTTCACATACAATTACCTTAGACATAATTGTTGAGTTTTGCCTTGGCGAGATGCCTATCAGTTATTTTTCGTGACTTTTCAAATTTATTCAAAATTGAATATTTGCTCACTATTTATTGTTTATTTTTGGAGATTATTGCATGTCCCAGATTTATATCTCCAGTACAGAAGACACTTTTAGGATGTTTTAGAATTTTTCCACTTCCCAAATCGAATTGAAGAACTATAACTTTGCTGTGTGGACTTTTTGTTTTCTGTGGTCTCAACATTTTTTGTCATCATTGAAAATAAATCCGAGCTTTGCCAGACGTTCGGACCGAAATATCGACGCAAAGCGCTAATTAAAACCACGAATTATCCACGCCACGAAAACGCACGTGTTGACGTCACACTGCTTACGTCAGCCAGATTTGTGTGCTTATCTTTAAAAGATCGATAATTGTGCCTAATGAGGCACAGATTTTCTGTATTAATGAAGCATTAAAGGAACCCATTTACATCTGGCCGTCAAAATAACCTAAGAAAAAGTACTAACAAATCACGAAAACCAAGTACCTGAAATGAAGTTTTTTCAGACAAATCATTGGTACGAGGCATAGCCGAGTCTGGAATAACAAATAACAAAAGTAATTCAATGCTATAATAACCTTGGGAGTACATCAATTCATTTAATGTAATATTTTGTATAGGTATATTTAAGGTGGTTTTGCAAGATTCTGTACTGTAACATCCAAAGAGCTTTTTATGCAGAGAATCACGGTCTGTCAATCAAAACTACGCAGCAGCTGTTAATCTTAAGAAAACGAAGCAAAACCTGAGAGTCGAACGCTTTTTTTTTGCACAATTGACGTGCAGCAGCCCACTATAATTAATCTCTTCGCGAAGTGTTGAAAGGCCTTTCGCACACACTGTCGTGGTGCAAATGATGATGATCGGTTCGCATCTAAGACGTACATGTTACATTCGAGATCTTCACGTGGAAGTGTTAACGTGGGCCCAATTAGGCCCGTAGACCGGCACCTCGCAATTACCGAAATTTCACCGGACGTTCCGCCGGGCTCGGTAATGGGCCTTGCGTGCCGACTGCAGCGCATTAAATTATCCCGGGATGCTAATGGTATGCTAATGGTGGCCTACCGAGCGTCCGAGATGATTGCCGTTTGTGTGCATGTCCTCGTCGGGCTGATGATGAGGATGCACGCCAGCCAGTTTTCGCGAAGGAGAGAAAGGATGACCCATCTGGCCTTCAGGCTAAAACCAAAAAGGATGACAATCTTCGGCAAAGATGTATTGGAAGCCTTCTGTTCTTCAAATATTATTTTGTCACTGGAAAGCATGACAAACTTAAGAGAAGATGTAGTATTGGATGCCTTCTGGCCTTTAGGTGAAACCCAAGAAGTATGACAATATTCGGAGAAGATGTTGTATTCGATGCCTTATGTTCTTTAGGCGAAACCCAAAAAGTATGATAATCTTGGGAGATGTTGTATTGGAAGCCTTCTGTTCTTTAAATATTATTTTGTCACTGGGAAGCTTGACAAACTTAGGAGAAGATGTAGTATTGTATGCCTTCTGGCCTTCAGGTGAAACCCAAGAAGTATGACAATATTCGGAGAAGATGTTGTATTCGATGCCTTATGTTCTTTAGGCGAAACCCAAAAAGTATGATAATCTTGGGAGAAGATGTTGTATTCGATGCCTTCTGTTCTTCAAATACTATTTTGTCACTGGAGAGTATGGCAATCTTTGGAGAAGATATTGCATTGGATGGCTTCTGTTCTTCAAATATTATTTTGTCACTGGAAAGGTATGACAACCTTAAGAGAAGATGTTGTATTTGAAGCCTTCTGTTCTTCAAATATTATTTTGTCACTGGAAAAGCATGACAATCTTAGGAGAAAATGTTGTATTGGACGCCTTCTGGCTTTCAGGCGAAACCCAAAAAGTATGATAATCTTGGAAGAAGATGTTGCATTCGATGCCTTTTGTTTTTCAAATATTATTTTGTCACTGGAAAGTATGACAATCTTTGGATAAGATATTGTATTGGATGCCTACTGTTCTTTAAATATTATTTTGTCACTAGAAAGGTATGTCAACCTTAGGAGATGTATTGGAAACCTTCTGTTCTTCAAATATTATTTTGTCACTGGAAAACATGAAAATCTTAGGTGAAGATGTTGTATTGGATGCCTTCTCGCCTTAAGGCCAAACCCAAAAAGTATGATAATCTTGGGAGAAGATGTTTTATTTGATGCTTTCTGTTCTTCAGATATTATTTAGTCACTGGAAATCATGACAATCTTAGGAGAATATGTTGTATTGGATGCCTTCTGGACTTCAGGCGAAACCCAAAAAGTATGACAATCTTTGGAGAAGATGTTGTATTCGATGCCTTCTGTTCTTCAAATATTATTTTGTCACTGGAAACGTATGACAACCTTAGGAGAAGATGTTGTATTGGAAGCCTTCTATTCTTCAAATATTATTTTGTCACTGGAAAGCGTGACAATCTTAGGAAAAGATATTGTATTGGATACCTTCTGGACTTCAGGCGAAACCCAAAAAGTATGACAATTTTGGGAGAAGATGTTGTATTCGATGCCTTCTGCTTATCAAATATTATTTTGTCACTGGAAAGGTATAACAACCCAACCTTATGAGAAGATGTTGTATTGGATGCCTTCTGTTCTTCAAATATTATTTTGTCACGGGAAAGGTATGACAACCTAAAGAGAAGATGTTGAGTTGGAAGCCTTGTGTTCTTCAAATAAAGGAAGGAGAGAAATGATGGACCACCTGGCCTTCAGGCGAAACCCAAAAAGTACTACAATTTTGGGAGAAGATGTTGTATTCGATGGCTTCTATTCTTGAAATATTATTTTGTCACTGGAAAGCATGACAATCTTAGGAGAAGATGTTGTATTGGATGCCTTCTGGCCTTCAGGTGAAACCCAAAAAGTATGACAATCTTCGGAGAAGATATTGAATTGGATGCCTTCTGTTCTTCAAATATTATTTTGTCACTGGAAAGTATGACAATCTTTGGAGAAGATATTGTATTGGAAGCCTTCTGGTCTTCAAATATTCTTATGTCACAGGAAAGCATGACAATTTTAAGAGAAGATGTTGTATTGGATACCTTCTGCCCTTCAGGCGAAACCCAAGAAGTATGATGATCTTCGAAGAAGATGTTGTATTCGATGCCTTCTGTTCTTCAAATATTATTTTGTCACTGGAAAGCATGACAATCTTAGGAGAAGATGTTGTATTGCATGTCTTCTGGCCTTCAGGTGAAACCCAAAAAGTATGACAATCTTCGGAGAAGATGTTGAATTGGATGCCTTCTGTTCTTCAAATATTATTTTGAACCTGGAAAGTATGACAATCTTTGGAGAAGATATTGTATTGGAAGCCTTCTGTTCTTCAAATATTATTATGTCACTGGAAAGCATGACAATTTTAAGAGAAGATGTTGTATTGGATACCTTCTTCCCTTCAGGCGAAACCCAAGAAGTATGATAATCTTCGGAGAAGATGTTGTATTCGATGCCTTCTGTTCTTCAAATATTATTTTGTCACTGGAAAGTATGGCAATATTTGGAGAGGATAGTGTATTGGATGCCTTCTGTTCTTCAAATATTATTTTGTCACTGGAACGGTATGACAAACTTAGGAGAAGATGTTGTATTAGAAGCCTTCTGTTCTTCAAATATTATTTTGTCATTGGAATTAACTATTTCTGCAGAAAGCAAAAATTTGTTATGTCTCCACACAAACTCAAAAATGTATGATGTCTTCAGACAGACTTCATCTTTTTATGTCGTCAGACAAACTCCAAAATGTATGATGCCTTCAGACATACTCCAAAATTTGTTTAGGTATGACAACCTTAGGAGAAGATGTTGTATTGGAAACCTTCTGTTCTTCAAATATTATTTTGTCATAGGAAAGTATGGCAATCTTTGGAGAAGATATTTTATTAGATGCCTTCTGTTCTTCAAATATTATTTTGTCACTGGAACGGTATGACAAACTTAGGAGAAGATGTTGTATTGGAAGCCTTCTGTTCTTCAAATATTATTTTGTCATTGGAATTAACTATTTCTGCAGAAAGCAAAAATTTGTTATGTCTCCAGACGAACTCAAAAATGTTTGATGTCTTCAGACAGACTTCATTTTTTTATGTCGTCAGACAAACTCCAAAATGTATGATGCCTTCAGACATACTACAAAATTTGTTTAGGTTTAACAACCTTAGGAGAAGATGTTGTATTGGAAGCCTTCTGTTCTTCAAATATTATTTTGTCACTGGAAAGCATGACAATCTTAGGAGAAGATGTAGTATTGGATGCCTCTGACCTTCAGGCGAAACCCAAAAAGCATGACAATGTTAGGAGAAGATGTAGTATTGGATGCCTTCTGGCCTTCAGGCGAAACCCAAAAAGTATGATAATCTTGGGACAATATGTTGTATTAGATGCCTTCTGGCCTTTAGGCGAAACCCAAAAAGTATGACAATCTTGGAAGAAGATGTTGTATTCGATGCCTTCTGTGCTTTAATTATTATTTTGTGACTGGAAAGTATGGCAATCTTTGGAGAAGATATTGTATTGGATGCCTTCTATTCTTCAAATATTATTTTGTCACAGGAAATGTATGACAACCTTAGGAGAAGATGTTGTATAGGAAGCCTTCTGTTCTTCAAATATTATTTTGTAACTGGAACGGTATGACAAACTTAGGAGAAGATGTTGTATTGGATGCCTTCTGTTCTTCAAATATTATTTTGTCACTGGAAAGCATGGCAATCTTAGGAGATGATATTATATTGGATGCCTTCTGTTCTTTAAATATTATTTTATCATTGGAATTAACTATTTCTGCAGAAAGCAAAAATTTGTTATGTCTCCAGACAAACTCAAAAATGTTTGATGTCTTCAGACAGACTTCATTTTTTTATGTCGTCAGACAAACTCCAAAATGTATGATGCCTTCAGACATACTCCAAAATTTGTTTAGGTATGACAACCTTAGGAGAAGATGTTGTATTGGAAACCTTCTGTTCTTCAAATATTATTTTGTCACAGGAAAGTATGGCAATCTTTGGAGAAGATATTGTATTGAATGCCTTCTGTTCTTCAAATATTATTTTATCACTGGAATGGTATGACAACCTTAGGAGAAGATGTTGTATTGGAAGCCTTCTGCTCTTCAAATATTATTTTGTCACTGGAAAGCATGACAATTTTAGGAGAAAATGTTGTATTGGAAGCCTTCTGTTCTTCAAACATTATTCTGTCATTGGAGTGAACTATTTCTGCAGAAAGCAAAAAAGCAAAATTTGTTATGTCTTCAGACAAACTCCAAAATGTATGATGTATTTGTACAGACTTCATTTTTTTTATGTCTTCAGACAAACTCCAAAATGTATGATGTCTTCAGACAGACCTAATTTTTTTATGTCGTCAGACAAACTCCAAAATGTATGATGTCTTGAGACAAACTCCAAAATTTGTTATGTCTTTAGACAAACTCCAAAATGTATGATGCCTTCAGACAAACTCCAAAATTTGTTATACCTTCAGACAAACTTCAAAGTTTATGATGTCTTCAGACAAACTCCAAAATGTATAATGTCTTAAGACAAAATTCAAAATTCATGAGCATCGTAACAATAACATGTCAGACGTTTCAAGTTTGAAGAAACTAATTTCGTCTATTGGTTCTACAATTTGTATTCACACGAATTGAGCACCCAAATACTGCCAATCTTAAGAAGGTATGGGAATGGAATTATTTTATATATTTTATAATCAATTTCGGCTCACTTGACTGCCGATTTCATGTATTTCTTTTCTCAGACGAATTCAGAAAAATCTTATTAAACAAATAACAAATTTAATGGTCAAAGGTTCTGCTCTACAAGACTATGATTATTTGTTGTATGCTATGTATTGTATGCAACCCCATTTTCATGCAATAATGGATTAGTTTAGTGCCATTTTGTGCCTCTTTACTGTCGATTTCTGAACGATTTCAAAAAAGTTACATTGTTAATTATTCATTATTAATTTATAAATCGTAGCAGTAAATATTTATGCACATACACTTGGTTTATGAATTTGATTTGATAATATCAATAGTTAACACAAGACAAAATAAGTTTAATGGCAATAAGAATAAGAATAAGGGAATGAGAACGGCAATAAGACTGCTTTTTTTCTGTTACATTATTAATTACTCATTATTATCTTATAAATCGTAGGTAGTAAATATTTATGTACATACACTTGGTTTATGAATTTGATTTGATAATATCAATAGTTGACATATGACAAAACAAGTTTAATGGTAATAAAAATAAGAATAAGGGAATAAGATTGGTAATAAGATGCGGAAAAACGCAGGTCGATAACCATTAAAATATTATTACTACTACTGCTAATAAGTTGAGGACTCTTAGATTATCATATTTTATGTATGCAACTCAGTTTCCACAAATAATGCAATAATGATTTATTTTAGTATCGATTTCAGCTCAATTTTCTGTAGTTTTCTCTTACTGCAGAAAAGATTCCAGACAATTGTTATTATAAACTTAGATAACCATTAAAATATTATTATTACTACTGCTAATAAGTTGTGAACCCTTTAATTATCATATTTTATGTATGCAACTCAATTTCCATAAATAATACAATAATGGTTTATTTTAGTATCGATTTCAGCTCAATTTTCAGTAGTTTTCTCTTGCTGCACAAACAATTCCAGACAATTGTTATTATAAACTTACTGTATCTAAAGCTCCATAGACGGATGCACACAAATATCATATTTTTTGTGTATAACTCTTGAATTTGGTACATTTTAGCAGAGTGTGAAATCATATAAACGCCGCAACAATGTTATAAATCCATTTAGGTTCAATTATTGAAATAGATACTGCCGAAAACTAATTGATGCGATTCCGAACCTCCAACAGATCATAAAAAGCATTCAAATTGAAATGAATTACAATTTGCTACGAAAAAAATCGAACGCTTGTTTTATTTATCTAGACCAATAAATAGCGGGCGATTAAATAAAGCCAATTTTATTTTACCGTGAAATATTAGTGATGTGTGTTTATTTCACGGCCTTTTTCCAGTGCTAGGGCTAATTATCGTCACAAGTTCGCTCGAGAATTTCATTTTTATGGAACCGGTTTCGTCCATATCGAGTTTGGCATTTTTTTTTTGAAGGCCTAAGTCAGATTATACCTAAATATAAGTTACCACAATGATACATAAAAAATACATTTTGGGTTTCACATAATTGTGATACATAAATGATAATATTAAATCCAACGGGCAAATAAAATAAACTATGGAATAATATGCATATTATTCCATAGTTTATTTTATGATACACAACCACAATGATACAAAAAAAAAATAAAAATTCTGTTTCACATAATTGTGGTCCATAAATGATGATACTAAATCCATTGTGCTAATAAAATAAACTATGGAATAATATTCATATTATTCCACAGTTTATTTTATGATACATAACCACAATGTTACAAAAAAATACATTTTCGGTTTCACATAATTGTGATCCATAAATGATGATACTGAATCCAACGTGCTAATAAAATAAACTATGGAATAATATGCATATTATTCCTCAGTTTATTTTATGATACACAACCACAATGATACAAAAAAAAATAAAAATTCGGTTTCACATAATTGTGGTCCATAAATGATGATACTAAATCCAACGTGCTAATAAAATAAACTATGGAATAATATGCATATTATTCAACAGTTTATTTTATGATACATAACCACAATGATACAAAAAATACATTTTCGGTTTCACATAATTGTTATCCATAAATGATGATACTAAATCCAACGTGCTAATAAAAT
Organism: Othius punctulatus; assembly: GCA_951805005.1. NCBI lineage: Eukaryota > Metazoa > Arthropoda > Insecta > Coleoptera > Staphylinidae > Othius > Othius punctulatus. Next base: position 9,177,392 of record OX638146.1, on the reverse strand, counting down.
AAACTATGGAATAATATGCATATTATTCAACAGTTTATTTTATGATACATAGCCACAATGATACATAAAAAATGGATTTTCTGTTTCAAATAATTGTGAACCATAAATGATGATACTAAATCCAACGTGCTAATAAAATAAACTATGGAATAATATGCATATTATTCCACAGTCTATTTTGTGATACATAACCACAATGATACATAAAACATAGATTTTCTGTTTCACATAATTGTGATCCATAAATGATGATACTAAAACCAACGTGCTAATAAAATTAACTATGAAATAATATGCATATTATTCCACAGTTTATTTTATGATACATAACCACAATACAAAAAAAAATACATTTTCTGTTTCACAAAATTGTGGTCCATAAATAATGATACTAAATCCAACGTGCTAACATAATAAACTATGGAATAATATGCATATTATTCCATACTTATAAACTATAGACTTATCTATGCTTACCTCAGTAAGCAAAGTAATATTTAACGTTCGATACAATTTTATCACAAGGTCATAAACGCAGCCCCATCTACTTCATTTCTTTAATTAACCTAATGCATTTCTTATGGTATAAAAATACAGACAACACATTTTTTTCACAGAAGTATTTAATAATTTAAATGCAACTACTAGGAACCCATTTTCCAGTAAACATTCAATTACTATACATATTAGGGATCATCACTCTTATTATTAATTAACCCAAATATGGTTCATTAATACTTCCACATAACTTTCATACATTGGACCAGATTAATTTGGGGAATTATTTAGTATCATTATTATTATATTTGTAAGGAATTGTAAAGAAAATAATTTTTAATTTAACACCAAAAATAATACCTGATAGTTAACCTAACCCAACCTAACTTAACCTAACACTCAGAATCCTTAGAATTATTTATTATATTATTATTATTATCATCCCAAGTGTCATAAAATCAGATATGTTGCGTATCAAAAATTGTTAGCAGTAACGTGTACATTACAGCATCACATTCGAATGTCAGGTGCAGTTATTACTATAATATGTTTTAGCTTAGCGTCAAATATTTATATACCATTTTTTTCTAATCACATAATTTATGAAAATTCTTGGATCAACTATTTTTTACTGCAATAAGTTTGAAGTTAATTACAAATATTTGTATGTCCATTTTTCCTAATGCATCACATCATTTCTGAGATTCATTTGATCAACATATTTTTCACAATAATAAGTTTTAACTTAATTATAATTGTATGCTTATTTTTCCAAATGTATCACACCATTTCCGAGATTCCTTTGCTCAACATATTTTTCACAATAATAAGTTTCGACTTAATTACAAAAATTTGTTTTGCTATTTTTCCTAATGTATCACATCATTTCTGAGATTCCTTTGATCAACATATTTTTCACAATAATAAGTTTTAACTTAATTCCAATTATACGCCCATTTTTACAAATGTATCACATCATTGCTAAGATTCCTTTGCTCAACATATTTTTCACAATAATAAGTTTTAACCCAATTACAAATATTTGTATGCAAATTTTTCCTAATGTATCACTTACACCGCTTCCTTTTGTAACATCGCTTTTACCATAATCCCCCAGAAGCCTCCGTCCATTAACTTCGAACCTACTTCCTGTGTTAATCCCATCACGACCCACGGGGCTGAAACCGGGCGGTTTGGTTTCCGCCTGAGGAGGCAGATCGCCACTGCAGATATCGGCCCTTTGGGCCCCATTTTGAAGGAGCCCAACCTACCGAAAAAAGCTGTTAAACACGCACCGAAGAGAGGCCGCGACATCGATGGCTATCGGGCCGCAGGAATCAATCGAAGGGTCCTTCTGCGTGCAGACAAAGATGCGTAGATAGAAGATAATAGAATATAATAGAAGTAAATAGATGGTAATTTTTAAGATCTGTAAAACTGCGGTAACGGCGTGTGCTGAGGTGCATGCAGATAAAGATGCGTAGATAGAATATAATAGAATATGATAGAAGTAAATAGAAGGTAATTTTTAAGATCTGTAAAACTGCGGTAACGGCGAGGTGCTGAGGTTTCACATATACCGGGTGAGCCACAGTTTACTTTTTATTTTTTTCTGTGTTGGTACAATTGGAAATTCTGTCAATATTTCACGGTTGCCTTGATATTTACGAGTTTACGTTAGTTATTGTTAAATAATTGTTAAAGTAATGCACGGAAATCCATGGCACTCCAAGAAGAAGAAGAATCAGTGGCGCGCAAAATAAAATTTCCGCTTTATTTTTTCCTTGTTGGTACAGTTGGTACTATATTTCAAGGCGTTCTTGACAACTTATTACGTCCAGTGGCCTACAAAATATAATTGCCTGTTAAAGTTTCCATGTTAGTTAACTTACTGTTAAGTTAGGCATTCCACGCCAATTGTAATGTAACTACTGATAAATAACTCATGCATCTAAATCCTTGCATGAGAGTTATGCAGCTGATGTGCTGATGTGATGTGCTTATGATGTGCTGCTTCTCAGCAACAGATTTTGCAAGCTTTAGAGCAGCTTTCATCTTACGGATGTGCTGTTCATACTTTTTAATTTCCGAGTGAATCTCAGGATGGCAACCACACAATGTCATCTAATCTATAATATAAGGTGTTTGATTGATTCTTTTTACGTGAGTGGATTCTGCTGTTAATTAACAAAACAATTATAATCCTAACCCAAGGACGTGCTGTCCATACTTTATAATTTCGGGCTCAATCTTAGGATGGCAACCACACAATGTCATCTAATCTATAATATAAGGTTTTTGATTGATTCTTTTTACGTGAGTGGATTCTGCTGTTAATTAACAAAAAATATATAATCCTAGCCCTAGGATGTGCTGTCAATACTTTTTAATTTCGGGCTCAATCTTAGAATGGCAACACACAATGTCCTAGCCCAAGGATGTGTGGTCCATACTTTTTAATTTCGGGCTGAATCTTAGGATGGCAACCACACAATGTCCTCTAATCTATAATATAAGATTTTTGATTGATTCTGTTTACGTGAGTGGATTCTGCTGTTAATTAACAGAAAAATTATCATCCTAGCCCAAGGATGTGCTGTCCATACTTTTTAATTTCGGGCTGAATCTTAGGATGGCAACCACACAATGTTATCTAATCTATAATATAAGGTTTTTGATGGATTCTTTTTACGTGAGTGGATTCTTCTGTTAATTAACAAAAAAATATAATCCTAGCCCTAAGATACCAGGAATATACATATATATTGAAAGAGCGTTAACTTATGCCACGGCGGCTTTATCACGTGTACATTATAATAACCGATAAACACAATGTTAAAGTTTTAACGAGTAAAATTCGTGGAGGGTTTAATTAACCGGGCGCGCTGTTAATTAACGGCCGCCGCCAGCAACTCCTGACTCCGAAAGAAATTAATAATTCACGCGACGATTCGCGTGGAACTGTAACACGTGTAACGATGTTCGTAATGATAGTGTAAATAATAATAAATAAAAAGGGCGAAAATCGATGGGGCCGTTCACGCACGCCTCGTCGGCGTTTATCAGCCGACACTTCGCACGAAAACGGGGCAGGGAAAAAATAGAGGAATCGGGGGTGTGGGGGAGTTACAGAAACGCGACTTCCGACACGAAGAGCCGACAAGAAAATCAGGGAAAGAGCAAGGAACTCGGCGATCCGCAGCCAGAGATTGCGCCTGTTGTTGTTGCTTTGTTGTTTGCCACCCTAATTCTGCTCTGGCTAATTACCATCGCGCTGGAACTATCTGAAGTACATACAAATGCAGATTTTATGAATGTATAGTTTCTGGGTTTAATGTTGAATATAGAAGAGGAAATTATTTTTTTAATTTATGTTCTAAACTATCTTCCGTGTCTTCCGCACTGAGACGTGAGCTTTACCGGGAACTAATGTAAACTGGGGCGCCTGGTGTCATCTGTCATATTTATAAACACCGACCTGACAGTCACTTTTTTATTATTGATTTTTCGCTTGTCGTTCTTCAGAACTTGAAAATTGACAGCGTCATCCGACAATTCATAATCGTTGCCATGGTGATCATTCAATAATGTATAATTTCTAATTTGCCTTTTCGAATTCTCGCAAATCCAAATGTCCAATCCAAAATTGAATGCGATAATAAAGAGCTGTTTTATTCGATATGCATAGCAGTTTTATTTATTTATTTATTTATTTAAGGTATTTATAGGTGCATTCATAGTCAGTTACTTATAATGCACTTACATGTGTACTTATAATGTTCTAATATATTCGTAGTAAATTGAACTGTTTTCATAATTTTCCCAGTTGAGTATTACCCAAAATTGATTAATCTGATTGAATCTGATCTGATTTTATTGATTAATCCCAGCAATATCCAGACGAGCTCCTTTTTACAATTACTTATATTGAGTAAAACAATCAGCTTGCGAAATATTAACACGTAAAGAAAAATAATAAATTATCCTTTTCACTTCGACATTTATTTTGCTAAATCTACATTTCAACCACTACGTAGTCATCTTCAGTAGACATTTGTACTTACATTGAGTAATCGACATGTATAATGCAATTTCTCTAGGATTTTGTCCTCAGTGTTACCGCCACAGCCCACTCTATATGATCGGTAGTCACTTAAGTCAAACTTGCTTAAACTCATAAAGTCGGTTTTATTACTGAAAAAAAGCTGCTCGCGAAGTTTCCACGTCACAACAGAGTTTTATTACTCGTAACGAATTTACTGCTGCACCTGCATATATTAGAGGCTCATCAAATTTCATGAAAATAATTGTCCAGACGGCGCAGTATAAGAAATGTGGCGCTCGTATTATTATCACAATATTTGAATATTACCTTGTAACACTATTTTATGTCGCAATTTAATTATTATATCTTACGTTCATTAATAATAGTGAATTATCTTGATGCATGATGAGTTAAGGTCACGATGATGGGTTGAGAATTATTATCTTTCAAGATTTATCTTCAATCTTTTATGTATGATGAGTTAGGGCCACAACTGTGGGTTAACGATTACAATTCTTAAGGCGGTAGCACTGACAGAATCGTTTTTATTATTATTTCATTAAATTATTGTGGTGGACTTTATCTCGCTGCAAGTAATGTTTAAAATTGTAAATTGCAATTGGCAACTTAAGAGATTACAAATTTGGGGAAACATATTAAAATATAATAAATCACGAAACAAAGTGCATCGCAAACAATATTATTATCATGGTCTTACTATGTATTGCCTGTTATATACAAAAACTATCAACAAAATTCCTAAATAAGTATAAAATTAACTAATAAATATCATCACAATATATATGCCATCTCGTGGTGAAATGGTGAAACTAGATGAGGATATAAAGGATATATTGAACTTGCCTTTGTTAGAGACAATAGTAAGAGAAATTTGTAATCAGAATTAAATACTGAAAAAAAATATATAAGACACGAATCAATGATTTTTTTAAAAGTCATAAATATCATGATTTGTTTTTGATTTATGTGAGTTTTTATATTTTTTGTCAGTTTTAACGAAGGTAGATATGATTCATATGACACCAACCCTGCCTTTATGACCAAATTCAAACTATCAACCTCTATGGAAAATATTATGGCAAGACTTATGACCGTATTCACATTTTCAACCTCTATGGAAATATATTATGGCAAGACTTATGACCGTATTCAGATTTTCAACCTCTATGGAAAATATTTTGGCACGACTTATGACCGAGTTCAGATTTTCAACCTCTATCGAAAATATTGTGGCAAGACAAATGATAAAATTCAGATTTTGAACCTCCACGTCCAAAGTATGGCAAGAATATGGGGTGCCATTTGAAGTAATTGAATAGATGTGGTTCAAATCACACCTACCCTGCCTTTATGACCGAATTCAGACTATCAAAGAAAATATTATGGCAAGAGTTATGACCTTATTCAGATTTTCAACCTCTATGGGAAATGTTATGGCAAGACTTATGACCGAGTTTAGATTTTCAACCTCCATCGAAAATATTGTGACAAGACATATAATCAAATTCAGACTTTAAATCTCCACATCGAAAATATGGCAAGAATATGGGGTGCCATTTAAAGTAATTGATTAGATGTGATTAAAATCACACCAACCCTGCCTTTATGACCGAATGCAGACTATCAAAGAAAAAAATATGCAAGACTTATGACCGAATTCAGACTATCAGCCTCTATGGAAAATATTATATCAAGACATATGACCGTATTCAGACTATCAGCCTCTATGGAAAATATTATATCAAGACATATGACCGTATTCAGATTTTCAACCTCTATGGAAAATATTATGGCAAGACTTATGACCGAGTTCAGATTTTCAACCTATATTGAAAATATTGTGGCAAGACTTTATCAAATTCAGACTTTGAACCTCCACATCGAAGATATGGCAAGAATATGGGGTGCCATTTAAAGTAATTGAATAGATGTGATTCAAATCACACCAACCATGCCTTTATGACCGAATTCAGACTATCAAAGAAAAAGTTATGGCAAGACTGTATTCTGATTTCAACCTCTATGGAAAATATTATGGCAAGACTTATGACCGAGTTCAGATTTTCAACCTCTATCGAAAATATTGTGGCAAGACATATGATCAAATTCAGACTTTGAACCTCCACATCGAAGATATGGCAAGAATATGGGGTGCCATTTAAAGTAATTGAATAGATGTGATTCAAATCACACTAACTCTGCCTTTATGGCTGAATTCAGACTATCAAAGAAAATATTATGGCAAGACTTATGACCGTATTCAGATTTTCAACCTCTATGGAAAATATTATGGCCAGACTTATGACCGAGTTCAGATTTTCAACCTCTTTTGAAAATATTGTGGCAAGACATATGATCAAATTCAAACTTTGAACCTCCACATCGAAAATATGGCAAGAATATGGGGTGCCATTTGAAGTAATTGAATAGTTGTGATTCAAATCACACCAACCGTGCCTTTATGACCGAATTCTGACTATCAAAGAAAATATTATGGCAAGACTTATGACCGTATTCGGATTTTCAACCTCTATGGAAAATATTATGGCAAGACTTATGACCGAATTCAGATTTTTAACTTATATCGAAAATGTTGTGGCAAGACATATGATCCAAATCAGACTTTGAACATCCACATGGAAAATATGGCAAGAATATGGGGTGCCATTTAAAGTAATTGAATAGATGTGATTCAAATCACACCAATCCTGCCTTTATGACCGAATTCAGACTATCAAAGAAAATATTATGGCAAGACTTATGACCGTATTCAGATTTTCAACCTCTATGGAAAATATTATGGCAAGACTTATGACCGAGTTCAGATTTTCAACCTCTATCGAAAATATTGTGGTAAGACATATGATCAAATTCAGACTTTGAACCTCCACATCGAAAATATGGCAAGAATATGGGCTGCCATTTAAAGTAATTGCAGCGAAAACAAAAGCCACATCAACATATAATTTTCATGAGAAAAGCTGCGACTTCAAAAATCAATATTGAGGAACAAATTCTTCAATTTCAATTGTATTAAATTCATTTAATATTTTAGGCTCACACTGCAGATATATTATAAACAATGAATTTGTTTTCTCACAAATCAAGATCAGTACTGTTTTTTTTAAGTAGAGTTGAGTTAAAGTTTTGTTCGTTATTTAATATTTAAATAACGAACGAAAAATATTAAGATTTAATATTAAATAACGAAAATAAATAATATTTTTTTTAATATTTAAATATTTACTACTTACACCATACAATTGATACTATTTACTTCTTACAAAATACTATTTACTCCTTACACTATAGGAATTTATATTATTTACTATTTAATACTATCTACTATCAACTATTTATCTACTATACTAACTCAAATGTACTTATCCATAAACAAGGAGTGTTATTATATTTGACTCGTTTTCTTTGACTATTTGTTATTATATCACTCGAAAAATATAAAATTTTGTAACTTTTATAAAATTGTTTTCATAATAATCTAAATTTTCAAACATAGTTTTTCCACTGAAAATCTTAATTTCGAAAATTCACGTCCACAAAAAAAATGGTCATGGTGTATATGACTAAATAAATGGTGGTATGTTGGCTGGGTCGGCAGCGTGCCCTTATAATACCAGATTTATCTTTACCAGATAAAGCTGCGGCTTCAAAAATCAAGATTGAGTAATAATTCTTTAAGGATTAAAATAAATAAAAAACCGAGAAAGCCATGATAAAACAAAAACAGTTACTGTAAGTAGATAAGGTATGAGAGTTCTGGCTAAATTTTCCCACTAGGGTTTACAAAGGGACCTAATTTTTTTCCCTTATGCACGTGCATACGTTGGATGATTTGGATTATCGTTGGTTGGATGATTTGGATGATCGTTGGTTGGATGATCCATTGTACGAGTGGATGTTATTTTTAACCGTGAAGGGTTGGCATGTATTGCAGCAATATCATCTGCTGGCGTATCTGCTGATGACAGTCCCCTCAACGAAATTCTGAAAGTTTAAACTGCTAGTTTCTGAATAACAAATAATAAGGAGTATGAAGCTTCTGGTTTCTGGAACCATATTTATTACCATTATTAGTAGTAGCAACAATAGTTTACAGGCTATCCACCTGCGCTCTTTCTGCCTTCCCATTTTTATTATTGTTATTATTATTATTAGCTGCTGGTTTTACATCAAGCTATATTCGCTGCAGTGACAATTACTGCCACCACAAGATAGCAAACATGAAACGTAAAATATTATCTGGCATGATGAATTACTCCCACTGGAATATAATTAAAAACGTTCGTGAAACTGCAGCTAATTGTTTAATTAACGGATAAAATTTCTTTGTTGTTCATCTTATCGGCTTCCGTGTTCCAAACTAAAATTAACGTCGATACGACGCGTGTAATCAAGGCTTAATTTTACGCCGACGCGGTCAGCGTCGCGACGCCAAACGACACGGAACAGCCGGGCGTTTTTCTCATTTTAATTAGGACAACTCTTCGCTTGATTTTTTCTAACACACCTAAACTAAATATTTACATCCAGAAGTGTGGTTTTGTTTAAACTGCGCGGTTTCTTCGGTGAGCAGTTTAAAAGTACAATTCAAATATCTGAATTTGCATATAATGTTGGAGAAAGAACCCCCAATTTGAGGGGCGGTCACGGTTACGGTACCAAATAGTCTATCGAGAACCCTAAATTTTTAGCAAAATTTTCTTGGATGGACATTTTTTTGCATATAATTTGTAGCGCTGACCATAAATGACAGATTTGTATGAAAAAAATAAAACGGTGTAAATTCGGCGTATGAAATTAGTACATATCGAAGGTCTTCTGCAATAACGACACAACTTAAATATTACCAATTAATGTGTCGTTGATACACAAAGTGGCATCCATAATCTACTATAAAGCTCAAAAAAGTGTTTTAGCTTCTAAATTATCGTTTTTTCAGCTTCTAATTCTTGTATTCATATTATACGGTGTGAACAGATGCTGCACAGAAAGGAAAAACTAGAAAACACTGCCCATTCGTGTTTACAGCGATTATTACATTAATATTCATTTACATTTATAATGACCACTAATTAAGTCATCAGCATTGCCCCTCTCGCTACCATTTAAGCGGCAGCAATCACTGCAAATTTACTCGCCATGTTAGAAGCGCAATGTTAATTAATTAATTTGCGCTCAATCTGGACCATTTCGTGACGCAATAATGCGGCTTAATGAGGTAAATTCAATTACAAAGGCGAGTGTTTAAAATTTTTCATTCACACACAGTTTAGTTCTTAAATCCTGATTGCAATCGAATTAATTTCTATTATACCAAGCCATAAATTTAAGATGTTTTCTTGTGTCATTTATGATGACACACAACATGATTTATAAATATTAATTAAAATAACGGAAAGTTGATTTCCAATAAGCGTTGACTTTAATAATAAAATAAAATCTAATGTGACTCAAATTTATCCTAAATAACAAATATTAATTGCTGCAAATTTCTTATTAAGTTCTCTTAATTTCCCTATAAATTGCTTATACTGTTTCAAAAAATTGCCTAAACTTTGATAATGTGATAAAACTTTTGAAAATTGTTTGGGCCGATTATCAATATGTTCCAATCTCTCTCTTTATTAGCCTTAGATCATCATATAAATATTAATTAACATAACGGAAAGTTGATTTCCAACATGCGCTGACTATAATAATAATAAGAAAAAATCTAATGCGATTCAAATTCATCCTAAATAACAAATATTAATTGCTGCAAATTTCTTATTAAGTTCTCTTAATTTCTCTATAAATTGCTTATACTGTTTCAAAAAATTGCCTAAACTTTGATAATGTGATAAAACTTTTGAAAATTGTTTGGGCCGATTATCAATATGTTCCAATCTTCCTCTTCATCGGCCTTAGATCATCCAATGCTGGATATTGGCCAATTCTAATGTCTTCTATGTTTTTTGGTTCTGTGCTGTTTATATAAAAAAATTCTCTAATGTTGACTTTTTCCTGACTTTTCTTTTTTTTTCTGACTTATTTTTACATCATGTTCTAATGCAGCAATGATATTTTCAAAGATGGTTACTACAACTTGACCAGGACACGTGGGTCACTTACAATATTATTTACGTGGGTCAGTGTGTGACCCATGGACTATTTGGTACCGTAACCGTGACCGCCCCTGCGCTGTTCGCCCTTTTCCATCGCTGTTCTCTGTTCTAATATATAGATACGAGTAATATAATCTAGATAAACTAAAACTATTCCTATATTGACATAAATAAATGTTAGGTGAAACTTTCAAATACATAATTCCTCTAGGAATTATTGAGTACACATTTCAATTATTCTCATTGACCTTAGAGGCGCGTTTAATCAATTTAATCCTGTTAAATAATTAATTATCATCATACTTATTCAAACCTATGAAAAACGTTTTCAAATGAAACGGTGTTCTGTGATAATCCGTGAACGTTAAATAATAAATTGCGTGCGATTAAACAGAGCCAGTATTACCGTATTATAATAATTAAGCCCCGTTCATTATTAATCACCCCAAATATGATACATCAATATTTCCACGTAAGTTGCCGGGGAAGTTTTGAACCCGAATTTGTGGCTTAATTCGTGTAATAGTAGTACACAAATTGAACCATGAGATAAACAGCAGACTTTGTAGAGGGGTGGATGGAGTTATCTAGCAAAATCAGTAATTGGCTGCATTGGAGAGTGTATAATATGTTATTAGTATAAATGCATTGGTATATTTATAGAAGTTGTATGGATATAAAGCGGTAAATATATTTCATATTTATCATTACGTCGAGTTACACAAAAACGTTATAAATCAGTTCTATGTTAAATAAAAGAATACGAAGGGTTTGGCACAAACTATCTATTATGCCTATTTTTACATTATTATGCCTATATTCACGATATTTATCATTACGTCGGGTTACACCAAAAGGTTATAAATCAGTTCTATGTTAAATTAAAAAGAATACGAAAGTTTTGGCGCAAACTATCTATTATGCCTATATTCACAAAACCTCTTTGGTCTGTTGAAGATATCATCAAATAGTGATTTAAAACGTGTTAATTGCCTAAACATGGGAGACATTTTAAAGATTTGATTTTATTTTTTTAAATTACATGCCCATATAATACCAGATTACTGCGTAAAAAGTAAAAGAGACAAATTGTCAACTTTTTTTATTTTTTACGCTGTAATCTGGTATTATAAGGGCACGTTGCCGACCCAGCCGACATACCACTATTTATATTGTCATATACACATTTGGTCTGTTGAAGATATCATCAAATAGTGATTTAAAACGTGTTAATTGCCTAAACATGGGAGACATTTTAATGATTTGAAATTTTTATTTGTATTTTATTATTATTATTTTTTTTAATTTACTTGCCCATATAATACCAGATTACTGCGTAAAAAGTAAAAGAATGAAATAGTCAATTTTTTTACTATTTACGCTGTTTTCTGGTATTATAAGGGCACGTTGCCGACCCAGCCGACATACCACTATTTATATTGTCATATACATATTTGGTCTGTTGAAGATTTTATCAAATAGTGATTTAAAACGTGTTAATTGCCTAAACATGGGAGACATTTTAATGATTTGAAATTTTTATTTTTATATTATTATTATTTTTTTAAATTACTTGCCCATATAATACCAGATTACTGCGTAAAAGTAGAGTCAAATAGTCAACTTTTTTACTTTTTACGCTCTAATCTGGTATTATGGTAAGGTATGGTATGGTATGGTATGGTAAGGGTACGTTGCCGACCCAGCCGACATACCTACATGTATATTATCATATACACCATGACAATTTTTTTTTGAACGTGAATTTTCGAAATTAAGATTTTCAGTGGAAAAACTAGGTATAAATTTTTTAATTATTATGAAAAAAATGTAATAAAAGTTACAAAATTTTATATTTTTCGGGTGATGTCAAATATTATAACACTCCTTGTTTATGGAGGAAAGTAAGTGCATAAGAGTTAGCACAGTACATAAATAGTTAATAGTAAATCGTATTAAATAGTAAATAGTATAAATAGTAATATTAAATTAATTCAATACAATTGAAATTGAAGAATTTGTTCCTCAATCTTGATTTTTGAAGCCACAGCTGTTCTGATGAAAATGTTATTTTGATGTGGCTTTTGTTTTCACTCATATACACAATGACCATTTTTTTGTGGACATGAATTTTCGAAATTAAGATTTTCAGTGGAAAAACTAGATATGAAAATTTAGACTTTTATGAAAACAATTTAGTGAAAGTTAGAGACATAAAATTTTACATTGCTTGAGTGATGTCAAATATAATAACACTTCTTGTTTATGGAGGAAAAATAAATAATAAGAAAAAAATCTATAGGACCCAAAGATTGTCGTTGAGCATCATCCTGTACAAAAAAATATATCTTTAAATCATAATTTTGTTTTCTACATAGTGATATCGATCTTTGAGCCTCAGTTATTATTATTATTATTATTATTATTATTTATTAATATTTATATGGAAGTTTTAACTTTAGTCTCTAAATCTAATCATTGCATTATGATTAGTGTATAAGACATGCAACTGCATTTTGGCTTTCATCTCCGGTCGCACTGGACTGATGAGACCCAGCAGGTCGAAACCGGTTTCCGGTTTGTCCGAGTTGTACCCAAACTGGACAAAGCATTTAATAATTAACATTATTATTATTATTATTATTTAGATAAATAGGATAAAATCAATATATTTTAAACAGGACTTTTTTCCTACTTTAGTTTCTTGGAAACTTCTTTTCTTAATTATAACAATTATTAATAAAGGATCAGTCTTAGTTTAGCAATGTATGTCTTTGTCGTTGGCACATAAAGATTGCTCATTGTTATCTTACTTTTTTTGTCCCTGCGTTGGGCCAATACTTATTTATTTTTCTAATCGTATTAGTTCCATAATTTTTATCGTTCCAAAAATATGAAATTTGGTGAAAGAGTAATTATTGAAACTTTGACAGCAATTATTGAAATTTCACACTCAATACATGAAACTATTAATAATAATAATAATGTCTATTCATGCCAGTATCCAAAAAGGATTTAAATGTGTCAAAATACAGATACAGTTAAAAATTGAAGAAAACGCAAATCATGATAAAGACAACAAATATACTTATACATTAAAAAATAGCACTATCTCTTATGTCTAAAATATTCGACAAACTCGTCGACCCCATAGAAGTTACCCTATTATTAATTATTACTATCAGTCATTGACATTAAAATAAACGTGTTGCTTTACTAAAGTGCACAGACCTACTTACTTGCTATTACAAATATGGCTTAATCTAAGATATATTAAAATAATTCAATACAATTGAAATTGAAGAATTTGTTCCTCAATCTTGATTTTGGAAGCCGCAGCTTTTCTGATGAAAATGTTATTTTGATGTGGCTTTTGTTTTCGCTGGAATTTAATGGCACCCCATATCCTTGCCATATTTTCGATGTGGAGGTTAATTTTTTTTTTTTCAAATTACTTTTGGACTATTTGACTTTTTTACTTTTTACGCTGTAATCTGGTATTACAAGGGCACGTTGCCGACCCAGCCGACATACCACCATTTATATTGTCATATACACAATGACCATTTTTTTGTGGACGTGAATTTTCGATATTAAGATTTTCAGTAGAAAAACTAGATTTGAAAATTTAGACTTTAATGAAAACTATTTAGTGAAAGTTACAGATATAAAATTTTATATTTTTTGAGTGATGTCAAATATAATAACACTTCTTGTTTATGAAGGAAAGTAAGTGCATAGCAGTTAGCATAGTGAATAAATAGTTAATAGTAAATAGTATAAATAGTAATATTTATATACAAAAAAATATACAAAATATGGCTTAATCTAAGAGGGGGGAAAATAGTGGGGTGAGTTGATTAGTGCCCGGCTGTAAGAGGTCGAGAAACCCCGACTTAGCCTAATGGCTATAAGAAGTAAACCTCATTAAAGTAATAGGGATGCTGCTTAAAGCTTTGTAAGTGGGCTTCCCAAATTCATACAGTAGGGTCTTACTAGGGTCTACTAAAGTAATAATGCTTTTAAAGGCGGTAGTCGTAAGAGTGCAATTTGCTGCTTAAAGCTTTGTAAGTGGGCTTCCCAGATTCATACAGTAGGGCAATAATGCTTTTAAAGGCGGTAGTCTTAAGACTACGCAATTTGGCAACTTAAGAGAATACAAATTTGGAGAAACATATTAAAATATAATAAATCACAAAACAAAGTGAGTCGCAAACAATATTATTATCATGGTTCTTACTATGTATATCTACTGCGATCATTTTTGTACATAAAATTTAATTCATAAGTTGAGAATTTTTAACTTGTATGATTTTCAATATTAATGATAACGTTTGGCAAAGTATTATTCGATGGTGGTTTTTGTACATTAAATTTAGTTTAGTTGTTGAGTTTGTTTGATTTTAAATTTGTAAGTGGGCTTCCCAGATTCATACAGTAGGGCAAAGATGCTATTAAAGGCAGTAACTTAAAGGCAACTTACGATATTTCAAATTTAGATAGACATATTGAAATATAATGAATTACGAATTAATAAACAATATTAATGATACCGTTTGGCAAAGTATAATTCGATTTCGATGGAAGTTGTGTTCTACTAAAACGTGAGGTGAGAATGTTATAACATTGTTGGTGATGAAAAGCTTCTTCTTTGGCCAGCATCGCCAGCAAACATCTCCCGCTCTCCACTAACGACTTAAGCCAATACTCACACCTCCACTTCTTGCTCCCCGCCAAAGAGGCCGGCGGCGGCTCAATTATTTAAACAAACAGCGCATCATGCAGGCTTTTTAGTGTCCAAACAGACGGCGGACGCCCTAATCGTCCAATTTTCACCGTCTCGTGTGCGTCCATTAAAGGGGCAGCGCTATTATTAGTCCCCGTAAAATCACTTAGTGAGTGTGAAATTAATTTGGAACCGTGATAATTTATAACTTATATCTTCCTTTGCCCATTGCGCTTCGCTCCCGTAGCTAATTAGCGCCGAAAAATGGGTGTAAAAAGTGTGGCGAAGAGTTAAATAGTCCGTGAGGGCGTTTATTTTCGTGGGACGTCGTCGGACGCGACCACACGTGCTTGCACGTCTTCCTGTTAATATGGTAGCAATTGGGCACACTTGGAAAAAACGAAATGGGCAATTAGTACAATTATGGGATACATTATAAAAACTACGGATCAACCTATTAACGAACAACACAGTTTTGGGTGGAACTATGTATGAGCAGAAGGAAAAACAAATATTGCTACTTTCGGCAAAAAGAAGAACTTGGAATTTTGCATTGGGGCCCTTGTAACGTTATAATGTTTACGCACGTACAACGGGGTAGAAGGTACAACGAACAACTTTAACAACAAAAAGGTGGATTATTGGAGAGACAGGGAGAAAGATAGGGTTGAACCCCTCCTGTTCTGGTACAATAGCTTTAACGTACTTGATAGTAAGCGTAGTACTCAACAATTGTACATTACCAATCACCAGCAACTCAAAAATTGAAAATATTGATCTTGCACTTAATTAACAATTTGTGATACTTTTTTTTACAACCATCTTATTTTGCTGCACCTTAACCATCACCACCACCACAACCTCCTCGGCCATTCTAGAATTTTCTCTTCTCGTACTGGTTACGGACGGTCGCAGTTTTCAGGTTAATGCATCATTATTTCCACGAGACATTAAGGCCGGAGATTTATGGAGGACGTTAAGCGCGGCGGCACGTTCGCATTTGTTTAAACAAATGCGACGCGCGTCCCGCATGATTTACGCCGAAGGCAGGCGCATTAGTTAATGCTTCGGAATTAACGGATTAACGGCGCCGTTTGTCGGTTTTAACGGCTCCGCATGGGTCTCACATGAATCAAACCAGTGCGGTTGCAAAACCAGCGCCCGAAGGAATACGGTTGGAAGGTGCATGTCATTGGATGCTGGTGGTATCCACTCGTCTGGCTGGCGAGAGAAAGGAAATTCCGGCGGGAGATGATGGATGGTGGTCTGGTGATTGCATGTTTGAAGCTGCGGCGATGGAAGTGATGAAGCTGCAGAAAATTTGAGGGGCTGCAGCGAAGGCTGGAAATATAACGTAACGCAAATCTTGGTCATGGAAGTGATGAAGCTGCAGAAAAATTGAGAGGTTGAAGCAAAACTTGGAAAAATACCTTAACGTGAATTTTGGCCAGGTTTGTAGCTGTGGCCATGGGAGTGATGGAGCTGCAGAAATTTTGAGCGGTTGATGTAAAGGCTTGAAAAATAATGTAACGCAAATCTTGGTCATGGAAGTGATGAAGCTGCAGAAAAATTGAGAGGTTGAAGCAAAAGCTGAAAAAATAACTTAACGAAATTTTGGTCAGTTTTGTAGCTGCGGCGATGGAAGTGATGTAGCTGCAGAAATTTTGAGCTGTTGAAGCAAAGGCTGGAAAAGTAATGTATCGCAAATCTTGGTCATGGAAGTGATGAAGCTGCAGAAAATTTGAGTCGTTGAAGCAAAAGCCTGGAAAATTGATGTAACGCAAATCTTGGTCATGCTTGAAGAGGCGGAGATGGAAGTGATGAAGCTGCAGAAAATTTGAGGGGTTGAAGCAAAGGCTGAAGAAACAATGTAACCAAATCTTGGTCATGGAAGTGATGAAGCTGAAGAACATTTGAACCTTTGAAGCAAAAGCTGGAAAAATAACTTAACATAAATCTTGGTCATGTTTGAAGCTACGGCAATGGAAGTGATGAAGCTGCAGAAAATTTTGGGTGTTGAAGCAAACGCTGTAAAAATAATGTAACGCATATATTGATCACGTTTGAAGCTGCAGCGATGAAAGTAATGAAAATTTGAGGAGAAAAATAATGTTTAGCAAATCTTGGTCAGCAGTTTCGCATTTATCAGAATTAACCAATCATACTAACACTTCCGAAAATATCTACTAATACAGTTCTATGATTGAATATTTTCTAAAACTAACAAAAGTACCGTTCTGTTGGCCAATTATCACATGAATGTGTAATTTTGTGTATTTTTATTTATTCAACATTTTTCACATTTCCAAGCACCTTATTCATGCCGAATTTCATTGAACTATACCTTTTCAAGTTCAAATTGAGACCAATCAATTGCAAATTGAAGCCAATCAAGTTCAATCTGATACCAATCAATTTCAAATTGAGACCAATCAATTTCAAATTGAGACTAAACAAAATCAAGTTGACACTAAACAATATCAAGTTGTCATAATAAATTTTATTTGATTACTTTAAAAACTAGTAAAACTTTACTAGTAAAAATCTTACAACCCCACAATCATAAATAAAGATGGAAGAAACCCCAACTTATATACTTCTATATAAATTCACAATAGACTCACAATTTTTTTTTAAGTTTACTTTTTACAACAAAATAGCAAATATTATGTTTGCAATAGATTTTTTACAAAAGAATTCAATTTTTTTATTCTTTTATTAAAGAATTTGAGCATTTTCACAAAATTTAGTCTAGTTAAGTTACAAAGTTTAGTACTTACGGAACTATTTGTACTTGCTAACTAAAAGTACTAGTAGTATAATAATGGAGTTTAAACAAGTAATTGCCAAATTAATTTCCATATTAAAAGTACTAGTACCTACTTCTGAAAATACTAACTTACGTAGTTTTGTGGTTTAGGAATAGAACAGTATTTTTACGAATTCAATACACGAGCACTTCTGAAAATACTAACTTGTGCAGTTCTGTGGTTTAGGACACGTGTTTAAAAAAAGTTAAGCATTTCCAAAAATATTAGTACAAATTAGAAGTACTAGTACTAGCACTTCTGAAAATAGTAACTTATATAGATTCAAAAATATTTTTGACAATTTTAGTATTTATGAAAGTACTTGTACGAATTCAAAGTACTAATATCCAGCACTTCTGAAAATACTAACTTATATAGTTCTGTGGTTTAGGACACGTGTTTAAAAAAAGTTAAGCATTTCCAAAAATATTAGTACAAATTAGAAGTAGTAGTACTAGCACTTCTGAAAGTAGTAACTTATATAGATACAAAAGTATTTTTGACAAGTTTAGTATTTACGAAAGTATTAGTACGAATTAAAAGTATAAAAACTAGTACTTTTATACTTTTAATTCGTACTAAAAGTATGAATACTAACATATCTAAAAATACTAACTTATATTGTTCTGTGATTTAGGACATAGAAGAGTATTGTTAAGAAGTTAAGTATTTATAAAAATATTAGTACGAATTACAAGGGATTCTGAAAATAGTAACTTATATAGTTCTGTCATTTAGGACATAGATAAGTATTTTTGAAAAGTTTAGTATTTACGAAAATATTAGTACGAATTAAAAGTATAAAAACTAGTATTTTTATACTTTTAATTCGTACTAAAAAGTATTAATACTAACATATCTAAAAATACTAACTTATATTGTTCATATTAAGCATTTCCAAAAATATTAGTACAAATTAGAAGTAGTAGTACTAGCACTTCTGAAAGTAGTAACTTATATAGATACAAAAGTATTTTTGACAAGTTTAGTATTTACGAAAGTATTAGTACGAATTAAAAGTATAAAAACTAGTATTTTTATACTTTTAATTCGTACTAAAAGTATGAATACTAACATATCTAAAAATACTAACTTATATTGTTCTGTGATTTAGGACATAGAAGAGTATTGTTAAGAAGTTAAGTATTTATAAAAATATTAGTACGAATTACAAGGGATTCTGAAAATAGTAACTTATATAGTTCTGTCATTTAGGACATAGATAAGTATTTTTGAAAAGTTTAGTATTTACGAAAATATTAGTACGAATTAAAAGTATAAAAACTAGTATTTTTATACTTTTAATTCGTACTAAAAAGTATTAATACTAACATATCTAAAAATACTAACTTATATTGTTCTGTGATTTAGGACATAGAAGAGTACGTTTAAAAAGTTTAGTATTTACGAAAATATTTGTACGAATTAAAAGAGATTCTGAAAATACTAACTTATGTTGTTCTGTGGTTTAGGAAAAAACTTCTGAAAATACTAACCTATATAGTTCGTGATTTGGGACGATAGAAAGGTAATTTTGAAAAGTTTAGTATTTACCAAAATATTAGTACGAATTAAAAGTACTAGCAGTAGAACTTGTGAAAATACTAACTTATATAGTTCTGTGATTTAGCACATAAAAGAGTATTTTAAAAAAGTTTAGTATTTACGAAAATATTAGTACGAATTAAAAGAGATTCTGAAAATACTACCTTATGTAGTTCTGTGGTTTAGAACAAGTGTTTAAAAAAAGTTTTGTATTTATAAAAATATTAGTATGAATTAATAGGCATTCTGAAAATAGTAACTTATATAGTTCTGTGATTTAGGACAATAGAAAAGTAATTTTGAAAAGTTTAGTATTTACCAAAATATTAGTACGAATTAAAAGTACTAGCAGTAGCACTTCTGAAAATACTAACTTTGGTATAGTTCTGTGGTTTTGGACATGGAAGAGTATTTTTATAAAGTTTAGTATTTACAAAAATATTAGTACGAATCAAAAGAACTACTGAAAATATTAACTTACGTAGTTCTGTGTGGTTTAGAACAAGTGTTAAAAAAAGTTTAGTATTTACGAAAATATTAGTACGAATTAAAAGTATTAGTACTAGCACTTCTGAAAATACTAACTTATATAGTTCGAGATTTGGGACAATAGAAAAGTAATTTTGAAAAGTTTAGTATTTACCAAAATATTAGTACGAATTAGATGTACTAGCAGTAGCACTTCTGATAATACTAACTTTGGTATAGTTATGTAATTTAGGACATGGAAAAGTATTTTTGTAAAGTTTAGTATTTACAAAAATATTAGTACGAATCAAAAGAGCTACTGAAAATACTAACTTATATAGTTCTGTGGTTAAGAACCAGTGTTAAAAAAGTTTAGTATTTACGAAAATATTAGTACGTATTAAAAGTACTAGTACTAGTACTTCTGAAAATATTAACTTATGTAGTTCGTGATTTGGGACAATAGAAAAGTAATTTTGAAAAGTTTTGTATTTACCAACATATTAGTACGAATTAAAAGTCTAGCAGTAGCACTTCTGAAAATACTAACTTTGGTATAGTTCTGTGATTTAGGACATGGAAGAGTATTTTTGTAAAGTTTAGTATTTACAAAAATATTAGTACGAATCAAAAGAGCTACTGAAAATACTAACTTATATAGTTCTGTGGTTTAGAACAAGTGTTAATTTTTTTAGTATTTACGTCAATATTTGTTTGAATTAAAAGTACTAGTACTAGCACTTCTGGAAATACTAACTTATAAAGTTCGAGATTTGGGACAATAGAAAAGTAATTTTGAAAAGTTTAGTATTTACCAAAATATTTGTACGAAATAAAAGTATAAAAGTACTAGTACTAGCACATCTGAAAATACTAACTTAGGTATAGTTCTGTGATTTAGGACATGGAAGAGTATTATTTTAAAGTTTAGTATTTACGAAAATATTAGTACGAATTAAAAGAGATTCTGAAAATACTACCCTATGTAGTTCTGTGATTTAGAACAAATATTTAAAAAAAATAGTATTTATGAAAATATGACTACGAATTAAAAGTACTAGTACTAGCACTTCTGAAAATACTAACTTATATACTTCGAGATTTGGGACAATAGAAAAGAAATTTTGAAAAGTTTAGTATTTACCAAAATATTAGTACGAATTAAAAGTACTAGCAGTTCTGAAAATACTAACTTTGGTATAGTTCTGTAATTTAGGACATGGAAGAGTATTTTTGTAAAGTTTAGTATTTACAAAAATATTAGTACGAATCAAAAGAGCTACTGAAAATACTAACTAATGTAGTTCTGTGGTTTTAAACAAGTGTTAAAACAAGTTTAGTATTTACGAAAATATTAGTACGAATTAAAAGTACTAGTACCACCACTTCTGACAATACTTATATAGTGATAGTTATATAGAACTTACGCGGCTACGGGCCGTAGTGTGCTTGTACGAGCTCCAATACCATGTCAAGGTGAGGCACTTAATACGAGAGCCAACTGGATACCACGAGCATCCAGGGGGTCTTGGTGTAATTGAAAATGGCCACCTAGGTTCTAATAATGGTTTTGAAGCAAAACTTAGGTATTATTATATGATGCACAAAATCTTTAGTGACAATCTGTATTAAAGAGCAATTTCTGTACTTACTTATTATCATTACTTATTATTATGGTCTTGTTTTGCGTTACTGCTGTATTGTAGATATAACACGATTTTATCTTTAAAAATGCTCCGCGTAGACATTGCAGTGTTGATGAGCTTGACGTGTTGATCAAACTTGCTGTATATGTAAAAATGATGATTAGTTGCTCATTTTGGTCTTAATGTTCGATCTTCCTCTTATGGATGATTTATTTAGCATATGAATACATATACAAAACATGATATCTTGCAGATAACATGCGATTAAGTAGGATGATATCTTCAAATAATCGTCGGTTGTAGGTACTGAGGTGAATAAAATTGCTAGCTCAGTTTCTTATGGTAATTCTAATTTAAATATAAAACTTGCCGGGGAATAATTAAAGTACTTACCGATTTTGGTCTTGTTTTGCGATACTCGATCTTCCGTAGATTTAGTACGCTTATATCATCGGATAATCGTCGGCTGCTGACGTGTCGTCCAGCGATCCACCAATAATAAATTCAGCAAACCCAACATTTAACGTTTGCCTGTAATAACATGTAATACACTTTATCTTTCGATATCTGCCCAAGGAACATTACGAGAGTACTCCGGCCGCAATTACGCTCCATAACGATCTCGTTTTTTTCCCCCGTGTTCCTCTTCCCCGCGCGCTTTAGCGTGTACGTTTCCGAAATGGACGAGTGCGCACGGATCGTGGCCTCTTTCTTCCTCCTCTTCCACTTCTTGTTCTTCGCGCCCCTCCGCCCCCCCGCGCCCCTCCGCCGCGCGTCTCGGCTGGCGCCTGGAATACGTCAGGGCCAATTTAAATTTTCGTTCTCGGGGCCAGTTTGTATAAGCAGCGTGTTTGTGTACTTTGGTAATCACTAACCCCGAGGGAATCTTCGCTTAATAATAGGTTCGGTAGGTGAGAAAACTACCTACCTAATCATGGTACACTCGCTGCCATAATTATATACCCTGGCATTCTTTATAGTAAATATATACGTTCATTCAACTTGATCCACGATTAAGCGCCTCTCGGACGCCGTCCAACGTGTTACCGCGCTCTTGTGGGATAACCAGAGGTCTTCGAGGTCTTCCCCGGCGGATTCCTGCCGAAAATCGCGTGTTACTCACTACGCCAGCACTTTTTTGGCACCAGTTAGCTGCTTTCGGGCAATTTCCAGTTGATTGGCTTCAATTTTTTTTTTAAATCATGTGGTTCACAAATGTGCGGTCACATTAAATTGGCCGCGTCAAAAAGTACTAGTGGTGATGAACCTATGGCACTAAATTGCTTCAACGACATTAAAATTATATAACACCCAACCTCCTAGATAAACAAAACTATCTCCCTGAACTAAAATCCTATTAGCTGTTGATAATGATTCCCTAGTTCACGTCGAGTGTTTACAGATGCTCGAACGCAAATAAGTACTGTCCCGATTTTTTTTATATCCGCGTAAACAAAACGTAAATCAAACTGTTTTTGAATAACGCGTGCATGTAAATGACTATTGTTCGACGATATTTGTTTCTGTGCAACTGTTTTCTTTTGACCGACGTGGATGCTCCTGGATCTAAAGCGAATTTGGTTGTTTATCGGCGTTCAGTTTTTTTTAAAACCACGTAATTTTCGCTGGTTAAAATCCGCCTACGTTGATCCAAATAAGCGTGTAAATTGTCGAGTTGCTACCCGAATCCAGTTTGTAACCACGACAACGAATACAAGTGTCCACTTGCCTGAATAATAAAAAACAAGTGAAAACATGCTTGTGCTCCAAAAGATGTTGTAAACAGCCTAAAGCATCATAACTATCATATCTGGCCTTAATTCTTCCAGCATTCGGTGTAGTACAACATAATTTGTTATAATTTTTAAATATTAGTTCCAAAATCGAAATGGAATTGCATTTAAATGACGCACTTAAATTCATATCTGTATTTATTCCTTTCCGTCGGCTATCGTTGGGCCCCGATATTTACTCTCCGGTTAATTCATCACGCAACGCGTTAACCCACTCTACGCCTACTGTTTGCATTATTAGACGTGCGTTTAGGAAGCTCGCAGCTTCGAAGAGATCCAAACGAAGGCACGAAATGCCATGTCCGAGCTTTTTAAACGTAATTAAGATGTCTGGCGTTGAAAGATACGTCTTCGTGTGTAATTGTCCTCTGAGTGAAGAATTTACCGATCATCTGGTATACAAACGTCTGTATATATACCGAGTGTCTGGGATAAGGGGCGAACATACGAATTTAACGTGTAAAATTATATATGTGTAATAATTAGCTCCCCTATTAATTTTAGAGAAAAATCGCAAAGGAATATATTTTAGAGTATTAAAAACTGTAAATGTATTGTGGTGCAGTGCAGGTCAGCTAGTACGCAATTGATTAGCAAGACCACGAAATTAGTATGCCGAAGAGAATTAAGAGTAGCCTTGAATAGGGGAATCTATGGAAATATATAAATAAGTGGATTGGTGATAAAAAACTGTAAAATTTTAGGCTTTTCAGAGCGAAGTAAATGCGGACTCTTCCCACAACATACAAAAATTAATTAATTTCATTACAAAAATAGAAATTGCAAAAAATGCAAATCTTCTCCACTACGCAAATAATTATAAAAAAATTATTTGGCCAAAACATGCAATCTAAATTAAATGCTTTAATTTCTCGAAATTTGTAATGCTATTAAAATTTAAAGAACTTATATAAATATCAGGTAATTCATCAAGAGATTAAAAACTTGCTCACATAACAGTAAATTGCAAAGACTTATCCGTTAAGCAACCGAAGGAGGTGAAAAATCATAATCATAAAAAAATATACAATTATATACTAAACTTTCTGCAATTTCAGGATGATGGCTTTCAACGAAGTCATAGCATTTTATGAATATTTCAAAAATCGCTAAAAAGTTTTATGCAGGTTTAAAACAGTTCAAAAATTTCCAGTGGCAATATCAAATTGTGGGTAAAGGCAAAAGACGATGCAAAAAAAATCAATAAACGCGTATTATTGGCTGTGAATTGGAGGCCAAACTGACCATTGCTTCACCATAAAATATTCGTACAACATGTATTGTTATCACTAGAAAAGCGTAGGTCATGTCCACGTTCACGTGCAGAAGTTATCATCGTATTTATATTGCAGTTATCAGGTGAGCAGTTTGTTGTGTCTGTCGTCTACAATTTGCTGCAGCGATTAATCCTGCTATCAAGGAATTTTTTCGACAAAACGAGCGTACGAATTTCGATTAGATTATTATGAAAATTTCAGAATTCCACGGGATACCGCAACGCCCGACATTATAATTATAGAGGTCAGAAATGTAATCTATACATTTTCAAATGGAAAGCAAATTTGTGTATCGCTCAGTTAATAATGTTAACATGTTTTTTAAATATTCACATTTCACACACACTGTCTGGTTTTCACAACTCGTTGCTCTGCTTATCCTGTAGATGGCTTATCCTCAACTTGAATCGTGGATGGAAAGATGGACTCGAATATGTTGAGTAAATGATGTAAAATGATTTCCAAAATACCCACCAGGCTTGGACTCGCAAATACTTATTTCCACAAAATGTACCGTTAATATTTTTCTTAATTAATTTGTAAATATGGCCCAAACTAATATTGTTATACATAATATTTGGACGATTTTGTTTTAAAATCTGTAAAATTTTCAACCCCAACTATCGAAATCCATCATTTCCATTTTCTCTTCAACTGTGTTAAATTTGCAAATTTATCAAATTTTGAAATACATCTGTTATTAGCTACCTGTTAAGATTCGACGGTCGCCCAAATCGATTCGCCCAAACTAATAAAGTAATACAGATTTGGACGATTTTGTTTGAAAATCTGTAAAATTTTCAGCTCCAACTATCGAAATCCATCATTTACATTTTCTCTTCAACTGTGTTAAATTTGCAAATTTATCAAATTTTGAAATACATCTGTTATTAGCTACCTGTTAAGATTCGACGGTCGCCCAAATCGATTCGCCCAAACTAATAAAGTAATACAGATTTGGACGATTTTGTTTGAAAATGTGTAAAATTTTCAACTCCAACTATCGAAATCCATCATTTACATTTTCTCTTCAACTGTGTTAAATTTGCAAATTTACCAAATTTTGAAATACATCTGTTATTAGCTACCTGTTAAGATTCGACGGTCGCCCAAATCGATTCGCCCAAACTAATAAAGTAATACGACGATTTTGTTTGAAAATCTGTAAAATTTTCAACTCCAACTATCGAAATCCATCATTTCCATTTTCTCTTCAACTGTGTTAAATTTGCAAATTTACCAAATTTTGAAATACATCTGTTATTAGCTACCTGTTAAGATTCGACGGTCGCCCAAATCGATTCGCCCAAACTAATAAAGTATTACGACGATTTTGTTTGAAAATCTGTAAAATTTTCAACTCCAACTATCGAAATCCATCATTTCCATTTTCTCTTCAACTGTGTTAAATTTGCAAATTTACCAAATTTTGAAATACATCTGTTATTAGCTACCTGTTAAGATTCGACGGTCGCCCAAATCGATTCGCCCAAACTAATAAAGTAATACGACGATTTTGTTTGAAAATCTGTAAAATTTTCAACTCCAACTATCGAAATCCATCATTTCCATTTTCTCTTCAACTGTGTTAAATTTGCAAATTTACCAAATTTTGAAATACATCTGTTATTAGCTACCTGTTAAGATTCGACGGTCGCCCAAATCGATTCGCCCAAACTAATAAAATAATACAGATTTGGACGATTTTGTTTGAAAATCTGTAAAATTTTCAACTCCAACTATCGAAATCTATCATTTCCATTTTCTCTTTATCTGTGTTAAATTTGCAAATTTACCAAATTTTGAAATACATCTGTTATTAGCTACCTGTTAAGATTCAACGGTCGCCCAAATCGATTCGCCCAAACTAATAAAGTAATACAGATTTGGACGATTTTGTTTGAAAATCTGTAAAATTTTCAACTCCAACTATCGAAATCTATCATTTCCATTTTCTTTTTAAATGTGTAAAATTTTCAATGGTCAAATCAAATTTTGAAATACATCTTTTAATAGCTACATCTGTAATGAAAAATGTAACAAATTTTGAGGGTTCAGTTTTCAAGTAAGCTGATTTCTCCAGTTATAGTTAAAAAAATTACAGATGTTCATAAGTAGTGCTTATGAACTGCTTATGAAAACTGCTTAATTACAGTTCAAAAATGTTGACAGTTGCAGTAAAATTAAATAAATAATAATTTATTATCATACACTTATAACGTGGCAATCATATATTATGTACACAAATAAAGAATGCTAAAAGGCGTATATGAATTACAAAATTCATTAGTAGTGTTCAGTTGAACATTTAATGGACTATTCCTGTCATACCTGTAAATTTAATTAAAAAAATTAACTGGGAGTATATTTTAATAGTTGCATTCCAATTTCTGAAAACATTTCAGAAGAACACTTAAAAAATTGGCAGATTTTGGACAGTTACAAATTGTACAGATTTTCACAGCTGACGATAATATTTTGAGAGTAGCAAGAAAATATGACAACAATCGTTGGAGTTGTACATTTTATCAAATTTAACTGGTGAAGCTAAAATATTACTAGATTTTGACACATGTTTTGAAAATTCGATAAATTTTAACAAGTTCAATTGAAAATGTAGCATGTCAGCAGAGTTCTGTTGGAATTTATGGTAAATTTACAAATTGAACAGATTTTCACAGCTGATGATAATATTTTGATAGTGGCAAGAAAATATGACAACAATCGGCACAGTTGTAAATTTTGCAAAATTTAACTGTTGATGCTAAAATATTACTAGATTTTGACACATGTTTTAAAAATTCGTTAAATTTTAACAAGTTCAATTGAAAATTTGGATATCCGCAGAGTTCTGTTGGAATTTATGGTAAATTTACAAATTGAACAGATTTTCACAGCTGATGATAATATTTTGATAGTGGCAAGAAAATATGACAAAAATCGGCACAGTTGTAAATTTTGCAAAATTTAACTGTTGAAGCTAAAATATTACTAGATTTTGACACATGTTTTTGAAAATTCGTTAAATTTTAACAAGTTTAATTGAAAATTTGGATATCCGCAGAGTTCTGTTGGAGTTTATGGTAAATTTACAAATTGAACAGATTTTCACAGCTGATGATAATATTTTGATAGTGGCAAGAAAATATGACAACAATCGGCACAGTTGTTAATTTTGCAAAATTTAACTGTTGAAGCTAAAATATTACTAGATTTTGACACATGTTTTGAAAATTCCATAAATTTTAACTAGTTCAATTGAAAATGTAGCATGTCAGCAGAGTTCTGTTGGACTTTATGGTAAATTTACAAATTGAACAGATTTTCACAGCTGATGATAATATTTTGATAGTGGCAAGAAAATATGACAAAATCGGCACAGTTGTAAATTTTGCAAAATTTACCTGCTGAAGCTAAAATATTACTAGATTTTGACACATGTTTTTGAAAATTCGATAAATTTTAACAAGTTCAATTGAAAATGTAGCATGTCAGCAGAGTTCTGTTGGACTTTATGGTAAATTTACAAATTAAACAGATTTTCACAGCTAATGATAATATTTTGATAGTGGCATGAAAATATGACAACAATCGGCACAGTTGTAAATTTTGCAAAATTTAACTGTTGAAGCTAAAATATTACTAGATTTTGACACATGTTTTGAAAATTCGATAAATTTTAACAAGTTTCATTGAAAATTTGGATATCCGCAGAGTTCTGTTGGAATTTATGGTAAATTTACAAATTAAACAGATTTTCACAGCTGATGATAATATTTTGATAGTGGCAAGAAAATATGACAACAATCGGCACAGTTGTAAATTTTGCAAAATTTAACTGTTGAAGCTAAAATATTACTAGATTTTGACAGATGTTTTTGAATATTCGTTAAATTTTAACAAGTTCAATTGAAAATTTGGATATCCGCAGAGTTCTGTTGGAATTTATGGTAAATTTACAAATTGAACAGATTTTCACAGCTGATGATAATATTTTGATAGTGGCAAGAAAATATGACAACAATCGGCACAGTTGTAAATTTTGCAAAATTTAACTGTTGAAGCTAAAATATTACTAGATTTTGACAGATGTTTTTGAATATTCGTTAAATTTTAACAAGTTCAATTGAAAATTTGGATATCCGCAGAGTTCTGTTGGAATTTATGGTAAATTTACAAATTGAACAGATTTTCACAGCTGATGATAATATTTTGATAGTGGCAAGAAAATATGACAACAATCGGCACAGTTGTAAATTTTGCAAAATTTAACTGTTGAAGCTAAAATATTACTAGATTTTGACACATGTTTTTGAAAATTCGTTAAATTTTAACAAGTTTAATTGAAAATTTGGATATCCGCAGAGTTCTGTTGGAATTTATGGTAAATTTACAAATTGAACAGATTTTCACAGCTGATGATAATATTTTGATAGTGGCAAGAAAATATGACAACAATCGGCACAGTTGTAAATTTTGCAAAATTTAACTGTTGAAGCTAAAATATTACTAGATTTTGACAGATGTTTTTGAATATTCGTTAAATTTTAACAAGTTCAATTGAAAATTTGGATATCCGCAGAGTTCTGTTTCTGAGTTCTGAGTTCTGTTCTGTTCTGAATTTATGGTAAATTTAGACAGAGTTGAATATTTGACAGATTTTCCCATCTAGTGCTATAATCTTCACAGATTTTGACATTCACATTTATTAATAGGGCAGTTGTTTTCAAAAATAAATCAGCTGGTAGATATTTGACAAACTTCTTTTGTTTCATTCCACATGGAATAATCGGCAAAAATGTTAATAGATCAATAATGAATAATTGCTGCGTTTTCTTGAAGTGGCATAAATAAGTATTAATTATTCAATTAAGCACTTAATATTAATTATACCTGTATTACCTTCCAGACAGATGTGCGCGGCATACTTTCAACTTATGCTTATAGTAAATGAGATTTACTATTTATCACATATTATAGAGTAAGTATTAGTCATGGAAAATTTCTCAGAAAATGCGATGTGGAGATTTCTGTTGTTAAAAATATAAAAATTGCTTATAGTAAGAATATAAAACTCATATTAATAGGTAAATTAGTTTTTATTGATTTTGGCCTATCATTAAACTTTGGATTAGATAATAGAAATTCGATGCTAAAATAAGTTTGAGAAAAGCTGTTGAAAATTTTGTAAAAAGCTGCTAAAAATTTGGAGAAAAACACAATAATCTCAATTTCTGTCAAATAATCGCAAAAACTAAAAAAGATTGATGGTGGCAATGCGCGAAAATTTGATTAGAAGATAGATTTATAATTTACACAATTTTTCTGCGTTTATTATCACTTTTATTGGGAGGTAATCACTATTGCAGTTTCAACCACAATTTGATCACCACAAAACGACTCGTGATGACCAGATTGTGGTTGAAACTGTACGTTGCTGAATCAATAATCTAATCAAAATTAATGAAAAAGTATTGTAAGTTAAAAGATAATGCTTTATTAATTTTGGCATATCGTCAACCTTTGGATTGGATACTAGAAATTAGAAGCACAAATAAATTTGAGAAAAGCTGCCGAACATTTTGAGAGCACAATAATCTCAATTTCTATCAAATAAACGCAAATTCTAAAGAAGATTGAAGGTGCAATACGCGAAAATTTGATTGGATGATAGATATATAATTTTGACAATTTTTCTGCGTTATCACTTTTATTGGCAGCTAATCACTATTGCAGTCTCAACCACAATTTGATCACCACAAAACGACTCGTGATAATGACCAGATTGTGGTTGAAACTGCACGTTGCTAAATCAATAATAGTGATCAAAATTAATGAAAAAGTATCTTAAATCAAAAGATAATGTTTTATTAATTTTGGCATATCATCAACCTTTGGATTAGATACTAGAAATTCGCTGCTAAAATAAGTTTGCAAAAAGCTACTGAAAATTTTGAGAACACAATAGTCTCAATTTCTGTCAAATAAACGCAAAAACTAAAGAAAATTGATGGTGGCAATGGGCAATAATTTGATTGGATGATAGATATATAATTTTTGTGCGTTTATTATCACTTTTATTGGCAGAAAATCACTATTGCAGTTTCAACCACAATTTGATCACCACAAAACGACTCGTGATAATGACCAGATTGTGGTTGAAACTGCACGTTGCTAAATCAATAATAGTGATAAAAATTAATGAAAAAGTATCTTACGTCAAAAGATAATGTTTTATTAATTTTGGTATATCATCAACCTTTGGATTAAATACTAGAAATTCGATGCAAAAATAAGTTTGCGAAAAGCTGCTGAAAATTTTGAGAAGAACACAATAATCTCAATTTCTGTTAAATAGATCCAAAATCTAAAAAAGATTATTGGTGGATATTTTGATTGGATGATAGATGTATAATTTAGCCATTTTTTCTGCGTTTATTATCACTTTTATTGGCAGCTAATCACTATTGCAGTTTCAACCACATATTGATCACCACAAAACGACTCGTGATAATGACCAGATTGTGGTTGAAACTGTACGTTGCTGAATGAATAATAGTAATCAAAATTATTGAAAAGGTATTTTAAGCCACAAGATTAAGTCACAATTTTGGCATATCATCAACCTTTGGATTAGATACTAGAAATTCTAAAGAGATAAAATTCTCTTCCATTGTTTGGAATGATCTGGCCGTAGACAATCTTGGGCCTGCAGATGGATTTATAGATTTTTGATCCAATGCTAATGGACATCCCTCTGTATTGTCCTGTTGCCCTGTGTTTGTTGGAATTTACTATGTAGTTTTTATAGTCTTTGTTCAATGGGTGTGATGTTGGTGATTTTGTATAAGTTTCTGTTTGGTACGTTATGAAAATGACTGTCCTTGTGTCTAAATTTAGTAATTTGTCTCAGTGTCTTTCGTTCTTTTGCGTTTTGTTACATTAGTTTTTCTAGTCTTTGTTTAATGGGTCCGATGTTGGTGATTTTGTATAAGTTTCTGTTTGATACGTTATGCAGATGAGTGTCCTTGTGTCTAAGTTTAGTAATCTAGTCTCAGTATCTTCCGTTCTGTTACATCCGTAATTCGTTTGCAGTTATCTCTTGCATTATTTGGAATGATCTGGCCGTAGACAATCTTGGGCCTGCAGATGGATTTATAGATTTTTGATCCAGTGTTAACGGATATCCCTCTGTATTGTTCGATTGCCCTGTGTTTGTTGGAATTTCTATGTAGTTTTTCTAGTCTTTGTTCAATGGGTGCGATGTTAGCAATTTTGTATAAGTTTCGGTTTGATTCGTTATGAAGATGACTGTCCTCGTGTCTAAGTTTAGTAATTTGCCTCAGTGTCTTCCGTTCTATTACGTTTTGTTACATTAGTTTTTCTAGTCTTTGTTTAGTGGGTGCGATATTGTGATTTTGTATAAGTTTCTGTTTGATACGTTATGAAGATGATTGTCCTTGTGTCTAAGTTTAGTAATCTAGTCTCAGTGTCTTCCGTTCTGTTACGTCCGTAATTCGTTTGCAGTTATCTTTTGAATTGTTCAGAATGATTTGGCCGTAATCAATCTTGGGCCTGCAGATGGATTTATAGATTTTTGATCCAGTGTTAATGGATATCCCTCTGTATTGTTCGATTGCCCTGTGTTTGTTGGAATTTGCTATGTAGTTTCTCTAGTCTTTGTTCAATGGGTGCGATGTTGGTGATTATGTATAAGTTTCTGATTGATACGTTATGAAGATGATTATCCTTGTGTATAAGTTAAGTAATTAGTCTCAGTATCTTCCGTTCTGTTACGTCCGTAACTCGTTTCCAGTTATCTCTTGCATTGTTTAGAATGATCTGACCGTAATCAATCATGGGCCTGCAGATAGATTTGTAGATTTTTGTTGCAGTGTTAATGTACATCTGTCTGTATTGTCCTATTGCCCTGAGTTTGCTGGAATTTACGTTGTAGTTTTTGTAGTCTTTGTTCAATGGGTGCGATGTTGGCGATTATGTATAAGTTTCTGATTGATACGTTATGAAGATGATTATCCTTGTGTATAAGTTAAGTAATTAGCCTCAGTATCTTCCGTTCTGTTACGTCCGTAATTCGTATGCAGTTATCTCCTTCATTGTTTCGAATGATCTGGCCGTAATCAATCATGGGCCTGCAGATAGATTTGTAGATTTTTGTGATAATAATGGACATCCCTCTATATGTCAAGCATCTGAAGTGTCCTGCACGTTTTTGAATTTCCATCCTTCTGTTTCGTAGGTGTTGTTCCTTGGGTTCCGTATTGTCTGGACTAGCCTAGACTAGAGTGGAAGAATTCTGGACTAGCGTTGTTTTATGACTTGATGGCCAAGGCGAAAGCGATAGATTTGATCTCAGTGCAGACATGATTTGAGACTGAAAACGGAAAGGAAAGGATAGGAAGGTATTGTTTCTTGTGTTCTGTATTGTCTGGACTAGCCTAGAGTAGAGTGGAAGAATTCCGGACTAGCATGTTTTATGACTTGATGGCCAAGGCCAAGGCGATAGATTTGATCTTAGTGCAGACATGATTTGAGACTGAAAACGCCAACTTCGTCGTCGATTTTTGTTGAACGCCCGATACTTGTCCACCCATTTGTCATCCATATATCTGTCTGTTCACGTGGAAGATTTTGGGTTTTGGGTTTAATCCTGATCTCCATCTCCCCGTATCTATACCCATGATGTTAATAACTCCACCTTGACGTGCCACCCGTTTTGGAAAACGGGATATCAGGAAATCTTCCCTGATGGAACATTGAGTTCCCGCCCCAAAAGGGCTTTAAAGTGCAGCGTGCGAGTCAAATCCAGAAAACACCTAAATCGGCCCGTCCTCCATCTCCAGGGCCGTTACGTGGGGATCTACCTACACGCTTATTGCAAAATGTGATTATATATATATATATATAATCGAAAACCTATCTACCCTAAGGTGTTAGGTCATGATTAAAATGTGATTAAATTATATTTAAATAATTCACCTACTCCCGCACTGCAAAAAAATGATTCAATTGTAATTAGAACAAATGAACAGTCCACTTCGATATGCCACCAGTTTTAGAAAACGTGATATAAGGAAATCTTCCCTGATGGAACATTGAGTTCCCGCCCCAAAAGGGATTTTTTAGAGCAGCGTGCGAGTAGCAGAACGTTTCATATCATCGCTCATTCCCCAAGGCATTAGTTCTTAAATTTCTTGGCAAAAGGGTCTCAGGGCATTTTTAAGTTCTGTGCTGGACCTTCATGATCTTCATTTCCCAGTATTTGTATACAGGATGTTAATGACTCTACCTTGATGTTAAACCAGTTTTGGAAAACGGGATATCAGGATATCTTCCCTGATGGAGCATTGAGTTCCCGCCCCAAAAGGGATTTTTAAGTGCAGTGGGCGAGTAATACATTAAGGGTCACAAAGTTAAATCCTTTGAGTAGAATCCAGATAGAAACGGTGATGGGTTATGTTCTTCGACATTATTCTGTTAATCTAATTTGTAAGACAGTATGTAGACTGAAATCTGAAGGTACTAAAGATTCAAGATAAATTTGTTCCATATTTCCATTGCTGGTCTGGTTTTTGCCTACCAAGAATGTTGTCCCTCCCCCGCATAGTTCTAAACTCGCGTGTCCATCCGGAGCCTCTTCGGCCCTCCTTATGTCTTGTTTAGGCGCCTCGGCCGGGGCCGGGTACCCTGGAATTAGAGCCGGGGCCGCCCGGGGGCCCAACCTGTCATGATCCCAGCGTTATTATCGTGCCCCCCTGATTACACTTAGCCCATCCGTGTAATAACACACATACATGGAGGGCACGTTGGTGGCTGCTAGCCGGTGTGATTTATCGCCGTCGAGAACGGTTATTTTCCCGAACACACCCACGCAGATAAAAATATTGTATTTACATACAGCGCCTAAACGTGAGCCACAAATTGTTTCGGCGCTAATAAAGATGCATCTCCTGCGGTTGATTTTTTGTGCGGATAAGTTTCGACGCCGCTGAGGGGGCTCGAGCGGCGCCCCGGAGGTGCCCAAGTGGCCATCTTGAATTTCCGCGGAGGGAAAATCAAAACACAAAAAAAACAAGCGAGCGCGCGCCTGAACAATCGAACATCGTGATCCGCTTGCTTTGTAACTTCATCTGGATGTGGGTGATTCGGGTCACCAGGGGGCCGGCGGGCGGCGGGGGTCAACGATTAAAAGCTCGTTTCGGAGCCGCGGTGAGAAAATTCACGAAACGCATTATTTTTATGTACAAAACGTGCCGTACGTTTACATTATCACAACGGCCATTGAAATTGATTGATTATTTACATAATGTTCCCGCTTGTTAGTCCCATTCAAATCACCACTTTTTCTCTTTTTTTTCACGCACACATGTACGGGAGGCACGTAAACACGTACACACCCTAATTACGGTCCGCTTCATTATCGAGCGTTTACGTACGCGCGATTTCCTACCCGAAATCCCCCCACGCACCAAAAGCCGCTCTCTCGCGGATTTGAATACAATGAAAGAGCGGCCGAACAATGAGCCAGGTTCCCCAGGTGAGATATATTCGGCCCGCTTCGTTTTTGTTTTAATTGTCCCCCCCGACAAAGGCAGCGATCAGAGCTTATAGGCGTGGGTGTGAACTGCCACGTCCTAGTGCAGCCAGTAAACGCATGTTGTGACAATGAGCGTTTCATATCATCGCTCATCCTCCAAGGCAGGAGTTCCCAAAGATATTGGCAAAAAGGCCACAGAGAGGTTTTAAAGTTCCGTGCTGGTCCTTCCTGACCTTCAATTCCCCGTGGCTGTACACAAGATGTTAATTACTCCACCTTGATATGCCTCCTGTTTTAGAACACGTGATATATGGAAATCTTCCATTATGGAACATCCCGCCCCAAAAGGGATTTTTATGTGCAGCGTGCGAGGAGCAGAACGTTTCATATCATCTCTCAACCCCCAAGGCATTAGTTCCTAAAATTCTTGGCAAAAGAATCACAGGGCATTTTTAAGTTCTGTGCTGGACCTTCCTGATCTTCATCTCCCCATATCTGTACACACGGTGTTAATGACTCCACCTTGATGTTCCACCCGTTTTGGAAAACGGCATATCAGCAAACCTTCCCTGATGGAACATTGAGTTCCCGCCCCAAAAGGGATTTTTATGTGCATCGTGTAAGGAGCAGAACGTTTTATATCATCGCTCAACCCCCAAGGCATTAGTTCTTAGAGTTCTTGGCAAAAGGGCCACAGGATGTTTTTAAGTTCTGTGCTGGACCTTTTTGATCTTCATTTCCTCATATCTGTGCACATGATGTTAATGACTCCATCTTGATATTCCACCCGTTTTGGAAAACGTTATATCATGAAACCTCTCCTGATGGAACATTGAGTTCCCGCCCCAAAATGGATTTTCAAGTGCAGCGTGTGAGTTCCAGAACGTTTCATATCATCGCTCATCCTCCAAGGCATTAGTTCCCAAAGTTTTTGGCAAAAGCTCCACAGGATATTTTAAGTTCTGTGCAGGACCTTCCCGATCTCCATGGCTGTTACGTGGGGACCTACCTACACCCTTACTACAAAAAAGTGATATTGACTGGCAGAAAAGTGCTAGAAATTGATAATAAAAGTAATGAAATTTCCAAATTTTGTATTTAACATGTTTATTTGGTTACAACTTGAAAATTTAGTAGTTGGTGGAAGGAATTTCAATAATTGGATAATTTCTAAATATCACTTAAATATAAGTAATATCCCAAGTGATGACCAACTCTGCTATAAGACTGAGGATCCAGGCTCATTCTTAGGATTATTCAACTAAATATGAACACATTCTGCATTTTTTATACTGATGTTTAAGAACTAACAACACTTACATATAGTAGTCATCTGATTCTTTTGAAATATGACTAAAGTCCCAAGTGATGACCAACTCTGCCATAAGACTGTTGATCCAGGCTCATTCTTAGGATTAATCAAATAATTCTGAACACATTCTGAATTTTTTTATACTGATACTTAAGAATTAACAACAGTTACATATAGTAGTCATCTGATTCTTTTGAAATATGACTAAAGTCCCAAGTGATGACCAACTCTGCCATAAGACTGTTGATCCAGGCTCATTCTTAGGATTAATCAACTAATTCTGAACACATTCTGCATTTTTTTATACTGATACTTAAGAATTAACAACACTTACATATAGTAGTCATCTGATTCTTTCAGATGACTACTAGTCCCAAATTATGACCAAGTCTGCCATAAGACTGTTGATTCAGGCTCATTCTTAGGATTATTCAACTAATTCTGAACACATTCTGCATTTCTTATACTGATGCTTAAGAATTGATCATTACATATGTTAAGAAATGAAATCCGAATAATTTCATTGTTGCACGGCCCATATTTTAATAAAATCAATCAGTTCATGCGAAAAGGGGTTCGTGCCTGTAATTCAGATGATATTTTCATTATGCCGCGCTTTCGTTCTCAGGCATTTTCGTTGTGTGTATTATATTAAAAGCTGGAGAACCCTAGTTCCGGTGCGAGGACACGATTGGGTGTCGAGGATTTTTCGAGGTTCGCAGATGAAAACACGTGAAATTTCAATGGTGCGTGTTCCCTTTGAAGGGCCACAGCTGGTTAAGCACGGGGCCCCACGATTGTGGACTGGAAAAATCGATGCGGGGCTTCATCGTGAGTGCGGGCGAGGAATAAAGCGCATCGCGGATGGAGGAGGCCCACTGGAATAGATATGTGCATATACAGGGTGGATATTTTCAACAAGACCCCATGATCTTAATAATTCTGAGAAGATGAACTCTAATAGATGATTTGTTCCATTGCATTTGTGCAGTTATCAAGAAAATATTACTAAATCGGACTACATAACTACAATTGCTGAATCGGACGCAGTTTTAGAACAGTTTTCACTAATTGAACACTTTTACACGTTATTTGCACTTAATTCCAAAAATACTTCACCAACTCATATTGTATTAATAATGACTGGAAATCAATTTTCAAGAGCTTTCCAACGATGTATCACAAGTGGGGGGGGGGGGGGGGGGCGTTTAAATTTTTTAGATAGTAGATTTAGACGAACCGTTTACACTAATTAACACAACCTAATCTGAAAAACATTGTGGTTGTATAAAAAATAAATAGTTAGAATAAATTGTAAACAGGGTTTGCGTACCCGATTGTGGTTAATTTAATTAGTTGTTTATTTTTTTTGCAATCATAATGTTTTTCAGGTTAGGTTAGGTTAGGTTAAGCTGTGATCTTTATTATCAAATTCTGTGCATATTTTTTTAATGACGTTAAAGTGCGATTTAAACTGTTATTTAAACGAGAATATTGTCGAATTATTTTCGTATATTACGTCGTATACCCCAGTAGAAATTTGTATAGTTTTTTCCCATAAAATTAATTCCCATATTGTGGATACATCGATTTTTGATAGTAATACTATATAGTAAATGTTATGATATAATAATATTATATATAATTTTACTATGTTGTAGTTACACACATACTATGTATTATTATTATGTTCGCCATAAGATAGTTCCACTATACAGCCACGATATTTAATAATTATAACTGATTTGAGGTATATTTGGTACACTTTCGTCCTACTTTTTTAAGCTGTTTCAAGCTGTTCCTTTCCTAAACTAGATCAATTAAAAATATGTTTTAAGCTGTTTCTTAAAAAAAAAACGAAGTTGATTTTAAAACTGTTTTAGACAGTTTTTATAAACTAGATAAGTTTCTATTTAAGATCTGTTCTAAACGGTTTAAAAAAGAATGTATCTTTAAAAGATGTATTTTTAAATGTATCTTTAAAAGCAGGTGGTTTTGAAAACTGTTTAAATATGTTTTAAGCTTTTATGGATAGATCTAGGTCAGTTTAAAATATGTTTAAAAAAATCCAGATCAGCTTAAAATATATTTTAAGCTGTATCGTTAAAAGCAGGTCATTTTAAACGCTGTTTAAATATGTTTTATGCTATTTCTGGATAAAACTAGGCCAGTTTAAAAGATCTATTAAGCTGTTTTAAAAACAATGTAATTTTATATCTTTTTGAAAGCTCTTGTAAGCTGTTTCTTAAGAAAACTGGTACCTTGGTACAAGTATTCGATTTTTATACGCATTAGCATTTGATGTAAAGGTACCTTTAAGCTAGGTACTGACTAGAGCAAAATTCGCTAGTACGTGTACGCGTAACGACAGAATGAGCAAACGTCATACTGAAACAATGAGTCAGGATGTTGCGTGTAGAAACGTTGTTGGTTTTTCCTGCGCACGAAGAAATATACCGTGCGATCAACAATTATTTAGATAAAAGAAGCCCTTGAGATGTTGGAAGTATGTCTGCTACGGCATATGACGTCAATGCTGCCATGGGGGAATTCAAGCCCTGTATAGCTTTGACCAGTTGACTAAATAGTTATACGCATGCAATTTCGTGCGCGTAAATCTGCTCTAGTCAGTGCCCAGCTTTAATTAAACCAACAGCGAGTATTATTACTGATTATTGATTAATACTTTGAAAACTGTAAATGTAACATTTACGCACAAGCGTTATAGAAAACGCTTTAGTGAATTACTTATTTATTTGCAAACGTATGTATCCCCTCTAGAAACAACTTTATTGTATACTTATTATACTTACTATACTTATTATTATATGCACTTATTATGCTTATACACTGTGAATTTTCGGTTGCAAATTATTATTATTATTATTATACGTCACTGTGAATTTTCGGTTGCAAATTATTATTATTATTATTATACGTCACTATGAATTTTCGGTTGCAAATTATAAATTATTATTATTATTATTATTATTATACGTCGTCCATGTAGTCAATATGTGCAATATGCATGCATACACGTATGCATATTGTCACGGTCCAAGTAGGAACATGACGTATTTTGCCACGCTTAGCATGTTCCTGCACCATCTTGGAGATTAAGCGCGAAATATCGCTGCGGAAATGCGTAAGCGGAAGCACGGCTAGCCGTGAATTACCCGGAAACATGCGGGGATTGACTAGTCGTTCGTTCTTAGTCTTGAATTCATCGCGAATGGTGCGATTCCATCTCAGTTTCGTGAAGCTACGTGAAGCTTCAGGGTTTGGGGATCCGTCCACGCGGGAAACAAGTGTTTTCCTACCCTAAATTGGGGATGTTTAAGTGTTCTACATGTCTGTGAATTCCGGCGGGGAACCGTAGATGAAAACTAGACGGCCATATTTCGCCTAAAAGGCCACTTGTGACGTAAGCGGGGCAATAGGCGCCGTGTGTTTCGAGTCCGGCGTGAAGCCGCCCCAAAAGGCGCGCGACGCAGTCTTTGTTACAGCATATAAAACTACTGTTATCATCAATTGTGAATGAGTTAGTTCTCCCCAAGTATATACGTTTTCATCACGCTGGTTAAAGTTATTAATAATAATAATAATAATCCCTACTACTCCTCCACCTATGGCGTAATTGGTTACTGTCATTATTTGACATTTGCAAAATACATTTGCTCCATATCTATTCTTAACAAACTTCATTTGCTACCTCTATATATTTTTTTGTCTGTATCTAATATTTATCCCCCTCGCCCTGTGGATGCTAATACTCGTTGATTGTATATTTGGACTAATGTATCTTCATGAAGTAACATACATGGTAAACTAGGTATGGAATACTACAAATTATTTTATCTGCATTACTTAAATTAGGCGTTTATTTCTATATTTTCAACTGTTTTAGTGCGTGTTGCGCTTTGTACGGCAAAGTAGCGGACTTATATAATGTGTGGTTCACCCTGTACATTGTTATATAGAGTTGTGATGTTATTACGTGTGCGCACACCTGAAGTTCAATTTAAGCTAGATTTCCCAGAGGTGGAAGGGCGGTAATCGTCCCGGACTCGCGGAAAAATCGCCGCCGGCGCGCGCGGGGGTTCCACGGGGGGCCACATTCAGGCCGCCAGCCACCCCCGCCGCGGGGGCGGCGGGGAAGTAGTCCCCCGCAAAGCGTGAATAATCCGTGAGAGTGGAGGCTTTGAGCTCGCGTATCATGTATAGGGCAGGGTGCCAATAATTAGGGCTCTTTCTACCCGATGGCTTGAACCCGCTCGCACCCTATTACACTCGAGAGAGCGGAGCGGCGGCTGCCGCCTTGCCCCCGTTTCAGCCCCTCGCGACGTCCCTCTTCACAATACACGCACGCACACACAGCGCACATGCATAAAGGCGCGAACACACACATGCGACAGGAGTGTGTGTTGGTGCGCGCACTCACCGCCAGGCGAATGCCATTTTGCATACGCGGCGTTATTAGCTGACGACTGCACTTTGCGCGCTGACTGAAATATGCTAATTCGGTGTACATTTGTTTCTGTGTTTCGAAACCGCGGCGGCCTTATTAACAATTCCCCGCGCGGATTTGCATGGGCGGCATGTTCTGGCGCGGCAAGGGGGGGAGAACACACACACGCAGAGCGAGAGAGCGTGTGCCGCTCTCGGTTTTCGGGCGGGATGAAAGCCACCGCCGCGTACCTGAGGCCTAATTGAATCGCGAAATGTAAACACGTAAATTGCGGCAGCGGCGAAAAATTGAATCCTGACAGGCCTTGGCGACGCGGGGCGCACAAACATCCGAAGCAGATGCGATTTTGTTTTGTTTCTCGCTAAATTTTGAGGTTAGCTGTCAAAACTTTAATTCCACAGCTGCATGTTCAATCGTCAAAAGGTAAATCATTTGCATCGTTTGCTTCACTCGCCGCAGAGCAAGGGAAACCCATAATTTCGATAATCAATCAAGCAACAAAAACAAACCTCTGTGGGATGTAACAATTTTTTATAAAGAAATAACAAAACAAAACAAACCGTCGGGACACACGTTAAGTAGTTGCATTTTTCAGTTTTGAGAAAATAGGAAGTCATCATACTAACCCTTTAAGCACAGCATTATTATAGTCGGCTTAGATTGTTTTATTTATTGTTAATACCTGTCAAATTTGTTTACATCAGCCAGGCAGATAAAGTCAAACACTGATAATCAGCGGAAGCTGACGCTTCCGGCGCTTTTTTGATTTGAGTTTCATTATCGGTGGCCACTTGTGACGTAAGCGGGAAAATAGGCGCCGTGTGTTTCGAGTCCGGCGTGAAGCCGCCCCGAAACAAACACTGATAACCTTAAGTGATAACACTGATATTACAGTCCATGCCAAATAATTTGTAACTTTTCCCATAAAACAGATATTCCCCCGCTGGCGTGTCGAACAAATCGCCCACGGCGCTTTTTCGATTTCAGTTTCATTATCGGTGGCCACTTGAGACGTAAGCGGGAAAATAGGCGCCGTGTGTTTCGAGTCCGGCGTGAAGTCGCCCCGAAACAAACACTAAAAACCTTGAGCGATAACACTGATTTTACAGTTCATGCCAAATAATTTTTCACTTTTCCCATAAAACCGAAATTACGCTAGCTGGGGTGTCAGACAAATCGTTGGTTGGACAAATAGTTGACTCCCGTATTCAGTGCCTCGCCTTGGCGTGGTACTGGAGCGTGGATACCCCACGTACACGTCCTGCATAGTAACGTGTTTTTTGCACGCCAACGATCGCACGAGAGCATCCCAGGCTATAAATATCGTGATATATTAATGATATCGTGATCTATAATATAAATATCGTTTATCTTACTTATTTTTTCCTGATCCCAGATTTTCGTGAATCCCCCTTTCCTCGCTGAGCTACCCGCTGTCATATATTAGCAAATTAATTTGTTAGATTAATGTTTTTTTGTTGAGAAACTAACTCAGTTTAAAAAGTTGAATGCTTGATTTTAGTTTGTAAAAATCCGAATAGCTTTATTACAAATGAAATCTAAACTGGTTAAAATTACAAAACTTGCATAAATTCTTGGCAATACTCTCACGCACAGTAATTTCCAAAACAGTGTGACAACATAACTATATGGATGGTGATATCCTGAAACCAGTTAAGCGACAATTACTGTAGTACGTATAGTTTATTATTAGCTACATTTAAGTTTACTTCAATTGCTTCTGAAATTTTATTAGTAATTTCTGCCAGAATTTTCATTATTACTTCAATATTGAGTATGAATATGAATTTAATATTCATTATGTAAATAATGTCCGGCTTCTAGTAACTTTATCGGGTTGATGACCATAAAATGTCGTTGACGAAACTATTAGATAAAATCGCCGGATTCATAAGAGTCGAGCACCTCGCCGAAACCAGTTTCGTTTTTTCCACACAAAACTGCGAATTCCTGAACAAATCCGCGATTAACGCGCTTAATTGGCCGTCTGTCCATCAACGTGAACAACAAGGAATTCGCATGTTATTGACACGGCGAAGTCACATTTTTTTCTCTAATCCGGGCAATTGTTTAATTTTTAATACAGTAATTTATGCTTGATAATTAATATTAGGCAGGAAAACGTTATTTTTTTGCACACCTATTTTTTTATCGAATCTGCAACATTGTTCTTAAAGGAGAAGATGAACGCAGAACTAATTTATGACAAAAAAAATTAAAACATAAACATTTACATAAACCTCTGATAATGGCTTAGAAGTCGAAACTAGTAAGGTACATACATAAAATTATATAAATAAGAACTAATAGTACTTGTTTTTTTTTTAAATACCAGTATGCACTATAATAAAATTAATAATAACTGGTAAATATTGCGTATAATGTGTTAACTAGTTCTTTTTCCAATCGTAGCCTTAACTTGACTCCATGTTTAATATATAAATTTTCGCCATTTTACCTAGTAATAATAATAAAAATCACTTACATAATATACTGTATTTTCATTGGTCAGGATCCGCAGGCTATATATTGTACTCGATCCGACCTAGGGACATACCCTTCTTTTATGACTATTTACTATATTTATAAAGGACCTAGGGACATTTCCTTCCTTTATTTGCACTTACTATATTTATAAAGTACCAAAGGACATTACCTTCTTTAATGTGCATTTACTATATTTATAAAGGACCAAGGGACATACCCTTCCTTAATTTTCATATACTATATTTATAAAGGACCAAGGGACATACCCTTTCTTAATGTGTATTTACTATATTTATGAAGGACCAAGGGACATATCCTTCCTTAATGTGCATTTACTATATTTAGTATTTACTATATTGAATGCATTATTGCCAAGTGAGTCTGATGACTCCATTCCGTGGGGGAATCATCAAGCCCGAAAAAAGATGCACCCTTCCTTAATTTGCATTTACTATATTTATAAAGGACCTAGGGACATACCCTTCCTTAATGTGCATTTACTAGATTTATGAAGGACCAAGGGACATACCCTTAATGTATGTGCACTCACTATATTTATGAAGGACCTAGGGACATACCCTTCCTTAATGTGCATTTACTAGATTTATGAAGGACCAAGGGACATACCCTTAATGTATGTGCACTCACTATATTTATGAAGGACCAAGGGACATACCCTTCCTTTATGTGCACTTACTATAGTCAAAAAGGTCGTAAGGACTCACCCCTCCTTTTACACATTTACTATAGTCAAAAATGTCGTAAGGACTCACCCCTCCTTTTTGCACATTTATTATAGTCAAAAAGGTCATAAGGACTCACCGCTTCTTTTTGCACATTTATTAGGACGAACCTCTCCTTATTTCAATTGCTAGGACAAACCTCTCCTCATTTCAATTACTAGGACTAACCTCTCCCTATTTCAATTACTAGAACGAACCTCTCCTTATTTCAATCACTAGGACGAACCTGTCCTTATTTTAATTACAAGGACGAACCTCTCCTTATTTCAATTACTAGGA
The DNA here is from genome assembly GCA_951805005.1 of Othius punctulatus. Lineage (NCBI taxonomy): Eukaryota > Metazoa > Arthropoda > Insecta > Coleoptera > Staphylinidae > Othius > Othius punctulatus. The sequence goes on along the minus strand of OX638146.1, from coordinate 9,132,570 downwards.
CGAACCTCTCCTTACTTCAATTACTTGGACGAACCTCTCCTTATTTCAATTACTAGGACGAACCTCCCCTTTATGCGAGCCCCGCAGTTACAAGGAATCATACCTTTACATAATGTGAATGTTACAATAATAACTAATAAGTAATGACTTACTTCCAAACAAATCAAATGGAATCAGTCAAATAATTATATATGAATTTGGAAGGGAATAATGACAATATTAATGCTGTAGAGCTGTATGTAAAGCTATTTGAGCTGTATGTTAAACTGTTTGATCTGTACGGAGTGCTGTTTGAGCCGTATGTAAAACTGTTTGTGCTGTATGGCAAGTTGTTTTAGCTGTATGTAAAACTGTTTGAGCTGTATGGAAAGCTGTTTTAGCTGTATTTAAAGCCTTTTCTAAAGTCTTCTAAACTCTTCTAAAGTTTCAGCTTCGCTATCAAATATTTAAAAACTAATGTTTTATTGTTATTGATGTTGATTTTCTGAGTTTTCATAGTTTCTAACGTATCTTTATATGTGGTGGAGGCGACGGGCATGTTTGTGTATCATATTGTGTTTGTGTATGTATCATATATATACACATATGTATATATACTTATGCTAATATATAAAATTTCGTCTTCATCTCCGACTGAACTCGTGTGTTCTTTTGTTTTTGGCGACAACTGTACATAGAGTATCCACAAATTATATTTTTTGTAATACTATAAGCATATTATGGTTTTACTGTTCATATATGTTCAGAGATACTTTCTGTATTACGTATTAAATGCCTATTATCCAGTTAAAATAAGCTATGATGTTTTTTTTTTAAATTTATATTTTAAAATAATATTTTTGAGACCGAAAAGCATCCCATGAGCGCAAAATTTGGTTGTTTATATCAAATACATCTATAGTGTTTTCACTTGAAATTGAAAATATACCTGCAATGAGGGTTTATTACGGTCAAGGGTTCTCCATTGTATGGCTTGCTGCGAAGAGGCTCTGGACTCTGTTCAATTTTCAAGATATTCAATTTCAAGTAAAAACACTATACATTAGATGTATAGATACACGAAGAAGAAGAAAGAACCGCTTTGAAACTCTAAATGGATCTTAAGAAATGAAGCCAGTGGAGCATATAATGTCAATATTTTTGGGCAATTTGGCATTATAATTAATATCCATGTCTGCACATTCTACTACACCGCTGCTGTGTAATTAAATATAATGCGCTGGCGAAATGGAATTAACCCATTCACAAATTACGATATTGCCATAATTCGATTAAATGATTTACGGTGTCAAGTTAATAATCTTTTGCTACCGAAAAAAAGCGATCGAGTTGTGAAATGGAAAAGTTCTGGAATTTACGGTGCCCGGTTTGGACATGGGCCGCTCCATGGTACTGGTAATTAATAATTTTACGATAACGCCGTCGGACTTAATAAGTCTAATAAATGGCATTAGCGACTTTCTATTTTATTAATAATACATCTAATTACGGGTCTAGCCGTTGATGGCCTTAGGCGACCTCTGCGGACATCTCAATCCAAACGTAACGGCGACATAATTACCATCAAGGAATTGAACGAACGATATATTACATCAAAATCAGCAAGTTAAGTATAATAATAAGAAAATTGTGTCAAAATGTATTAATGTACGGATCCGTTATAAGTTGTAATGAATTTAATTAGAAGATTTTGGAGTTTTTGCAATAATTTCAAGATCAAAAATTGCAAATATTAGCTTAATATTTTAGAAGGGAAGACTTGTCTCCGCGGGGAAGACCTGGACAGGGAAATACACACAGTAAGATAGGCAACACACAGTCTCGAGAAGAAGGAGCCAACACAAAGCGCTCGTAAAGGCGAACATAAACTAAACGAATGTAACAGAATGGTTAGACAGAAGAGGCAAATATAAGGATAATAAGTGAAAATAGCCCAACAGAGAATATAAACACAAAAAAGGACTATAAGGAAAAATAAAAAGTAATTCCCACGTCTAACAATAATCTTTCATTAAAAAAAGAAGCTATGTGATGAAATAACTATAGTTTGATAATGAGTGAATTCTTCGATTTGTTTTTATATGGAACCTGGCGGAAAGTTTATGCCACAGCAAAATTTGTATTTCTCAGTTTACTCTCGTCCGACGCATGAATCACCAAGTTCAGTGGTACAAAGATTCTTGGTTATTATTCCTCGTGTGTCTTTGCCAAATTTGGCTCTCTACTTATCTTATGACGACATTCGTATAATGTACATGTGTGAACTGCTCTAGTTACTTAGTTTGGTGAGCAACATTTTCAAGGTGCTGGCCAAAAAAAGGTTCCTTGATTGAATGCATTACTGCCAACGTCCAGTCTCTGGTGATCACCAGCAAACCAGGAATCTGTGAGTCTGATGACTCCATTCCGTGGAGGAATCATCAAGCCCGAAATTAACGTGCAGTTAAGTACTCCGGGTAGGTGTAGGCCCCGAGTAGGTGAGCGGCTCGCCTCGCATAGCACGTAACGACGTTGTTAACTAACAAGTATATTATAATAACTGCCCGGTTGTGGTGGTCCAGGAGGTTTTTTCGAGCCTCCTCGTGCTGCCAGATTAAGAAGAATAAATTGGTGCGTTGTACCTACCACGCTCGAAACCCGAGCACGCCAATCTGGCCCCAATCGGGCCTAGGCAAAAGACCCGCGGTACCCCCGCCCGCCCCGGCCAGACGCCATCACGCTTAAGACAAAAGGCAATCTCGTGCTGGGCGCCTCGCGTTCGTGCGCTATACCCGAAAACCAACCTATCATTACCTGGACGGAAAAAAGTTACGTTAAGGCAAATAAGAAGTGTGTGGTCCTCGGCGTTAACAGGTGGTCTACATGCCTGTGTGCATCATATTAGACGCTCGGGCCCAGGAAATCATAAATCAGGAGATAATAACGATAGAACTGGTTAATTCGGAATCGTTAATTGCTGTTTCGAAATTACCCGACTTTATATTTATACCAACCGAGCTCGCCTCTACACACACACACACACACATACACAGCACGTATAAAGCAATTTAGCCGGTTGTGAAACGGGCGATATTTATTGGTTCCGATCGATTATTTAGATTCCCGCTTATTTATTGCGCGCCTTAATTAGATTATTGCATTTTTCTGTCCACGGACCTCTCAGGCAGCCACGACTCTCCTTAGAGAATTTTCTGGCAATTAACCTACTTCTCGTTGGGCCCAATTTATCATCGGGAACCCATTCATTACCCGATACTTAAAAGAAAAAACGGAGCCACACGTGAAGACAGCTCAATCCACGATCGTTTAGAACCAATACGGGCCCCAAAACACTGCCCTGTGGGACCCATAACAATCAATTGAATGATGTATTGAGGAAAGGTGCCACACACGAAGGCGACAGCTTCGAAAAGCAATGCAATGTTTAATTTCGCTCCAACCATCATATATTTATACCTATTTTTGCATGCGTGCAATATTTATTACTCCCCCAACTACGTACGAGTAGTACGAGTAGTAGAATTCTGCTAAAATGAATAGTTGTGACGAAGTGATGAAATTTTGAAAAAAGCTGCAGAAGCTGAGCTGAGTCTGATTCCTAAAAAGTCGGAAGATGTTTATAAGAAAGAGTATGACAAGTTGTGCCAAAGGAACAGATCAAAACCGTGGAGACAGTTACAGAAAATGGTTATCTGTAAAAACATCTCCAAGAAGATTTCTTGCTACTTTGATTGGTCATGAGTACTTACCAGTTGCCATTGCCAAATTACGCACTACAGGAAAACTTCTGGTTCCGAATTTTTGTAGTGTCAGATTCATTGGTGTGCATAACCAGTGGACAAAGAAATCCAATACAATAATCAAAACAAATTGTTTGATCTAATGCTTCTTGACTAGCACAAGCTACACATGAACAACTTTTGGCTTAACAACTTCCGTTTCTGACATTTTGACGAAGATTTAATAAGTGATGAAATTTTGGAAAAAGCTGCAGAAGCTGAGCCGACTCTGATTCCTAAAACGTAGGAAGATGTTTATAAGAAAGAGTATGACAAGTTGTGGCAATGGCTAAGGATAAAAAACGTTAAAAAAGACAGTTACAGAAAAGGTTATAGTTTTCTGTGAAAACATCTCTAAGAAGATTTCTTGCTACTTATTTTGATTGGTCATGAGTGCTTACATCATGAGTCATGAGTTGCCATTGCCAAATTACGCACTACAGGAAAACTTCTGGTTCCGAATTTTTGTAGTGTCAGATTAATTTTTGTGCACAACCAGTGGACAAAATAACCCAAAAAAATCGAGACAAATTGCCTGATCTAATACTTCTTGGCCAGCACGTGAACAACTTTTGGCTTGATAACTTCCGCTTCTGATATTTTGTAGTTACCGATTCGTTGGTATGCAAATTCTGCCTAAATAAATAGTTCAGACGAAGATTTAATAAGTGATGAAATTTTGAAATAAGCTGCAGAAGCTGAGCAGAGTCTGATTACTAAAACAGTCGGAAGATGTTTATAAGAAAGAGTATGACAAGTTGTGGCAATGTGTAAGGATCAAAACCGAGAAGACAGTTACAGAAAAGGTTATGGTTTTCTGTAAAAACATCTCCAAGAAGATTTCTTGCTACTTATTTTAATAGGTCATGAGTACTTACATCATGAGTCATGAGTTGCCATTGCCAAATTACGCACTACAGGAAAACTTCTGGTTCCGAATATTTGTAGTTTCAGATTCATTAGTATACAAACCAGCCAACAAAATAATCCAAAAAAAAATCGAGACAAATTGTCTGATCTAGTACTTCTTGACTAGCACATGAATAACTTTTGGCTTGATAACCTTCGCTTCTGATATATTTTGGTGTTACCGATTCGTTGGTATGCAAATTCTGCCAAAATAAATAGTTGAGACAAAGATTTAATAAGTGATGAAATTTAGAAAAAAGCTGCAGAAGCTCAGCTGAGTCTGACTCCTAAATAGTCGGAAGATGTTTATAAGAAAGAGTATGTAAACGATATAATTAGATTCCACAAGAATCTAAATAAATAAATAAATAAAAAAAGAACAAGAATAAATCTCTTTTGAGCAAGAATCCAAATTTTCTGAAAATTTGAGGAATATTCTGAAACAATTTTCGTAGACTTTTTGAAAACGTTGAAACAGTTACATTTTCTGGCAATTTTATTGTTAAGATTGCTCTGCTCAAGATGTAAACGATGTAATTTTCCATAATGGAATCACCTACAAGATTTTAAATAATTAAATAGACAAAAAAAGAACAAGAATCCATTTTTTTTTTGAAAATTTGAGGAATATTCGGAAACTATTTTCGTAGACTTTTTGAAAACGTTGAAACAGTTACATTTTCTGGCAATTTCATAGTTAAAATTACTCTGCTCAAGATGTAAACGATGTAAGTTTCTATAATGGAAACGCCTACAAGAATCTAAATAAGTAAATAAATAAAAAAAGAACAAGAAAACGTTTCTTTTGAACAAGAATCCAAACTTGCTGAAAATTTGAGGAATATTCGGAAACAATTTTCGTAGAGTTTTTGAAAACGTTGAAACAGTTACATTTTATGGCAATTTTATTGTTAAAATTACTCTGCTCAAGATGTAAACGATGTAAGTTTCTATAATGGAAACGCCTACAAGAATCTAAATAAGTAAATAAATAAAAAAAGACCAAGAAAACGTTTCTTTTGAACAAGAATCCAAACTTGCTGAAAATTTGAGGAATATTCGGAAACAATTTTCGTAGACTTTTTGAAAACGTAGAAACAGTTACATTTTCGGGCAATTTTATAGTTAAAATTACTCTGCTCAAGATGTAAACGATGTAAGTTTCTATAATGGAAACGCCTACAAGAATCTAAATAAGTAAATAAATAAAAAAAGAACAAGAAAACGTTTCTTTTGAACAAGAATCCAAACTTGCTGAAAATTTGAGGAATATTCGGAAACAATTTTCGTAGACTTTTTGAAAACGTTGAAACAGTTACATTTTCGGGCAATTTTATAGTTAAAATTACTCTGCTCAAGATGTAAACGATGTAAGTTTCTATAATGGAAACGCCTACAAGAATCTAAATAAGTAAATAAATAAAAAAAGAACAGGAAAAAATTTCTTTTGAACAAGAATCCAAACTTGCTGAAAATTTGAGAAATATTCTGAAACAATTTTCATAGACTTTTGAAAACGTTGAAACATTTACATTTTCTGGCAATTTTATTGTTATTTCTATTTTTTGTTCATAATGGAATCACCTACAAGAATCTAAATAAATAACTAAATAAATAAAAAAAGAACAATAATAAATTTCTTTTGAACAAGAATCCAAATTTTCTGAAAATTTGAGGAATATTCCGAAACAATTTTCGTAAAATTTCTGAAAACTTTCTTACATTTTCAGGAAATTTTCATAACTGATATATTGTTCACAATTCCTGAACCTTCTTTTAATTATTTATTTAAGAATAAAGATTTTGGATATCTTCGCAATTGAAAATTTTCAATCCAGTCAAGCTTGAATAAAATTTTCTAGTTTTTCACTTTTTTCGGTTTTAAAATGCGTGCATTAATCCTCGTTTGCATTCATTTCAGTGCATTCATTGCATGCATTGATAATATTTTGATATTTTGATTAAAAGTTTTGACCATAACTTTCTAGATATTTTGAATGCGACATTTTGGAAATTTTTAATCTCTAAAATTTCTGAAACCTTTATAGAATGTTATGTAACTTTTTTGAAACTCATCATATTTTATTGAAAATTTTGAATGTTTAGCATATTTATTTAGATAGATAGATAATTTATTGCTGTTATTACATTATCATATTTGCAGTAATAATAATAGAGTCATACTTAAACCCTTACAATTCACAACACCAATAATATAACAATAATATATGCAAGACAATAAAATTATAGAATAATACAATATATACAATATGTATACAATAATTGTGTAAGTATTAGCATTGATTCGTAAAAATCCTCATTGACTGTTTGGATGTATACAGGGTGGTCACTTTTACGACGCCCACCATTAGGATCTATTAAGCGGAAATATATACAGGGTTGTTCAAATGGGATAAAAGTTTTTCTCATTTGTTTGCCTTTCAATATACTAAAACGAAATCCGGGATATCTTGTACAGTTCCTGAAATATCGCTGAAAAACTGAAAAAGTGCACTTTCCTTCTCCTCTTGTAACTTTTTTAACTATGAAAATTTATGCATCTAGTTAGCGCAGTAAATGATTGGTACGGTCATCAGAAAGCTCACGTCGAAAAATATAAGAGTGCCAAGTTTCGCAAAATTTCTTTCAAAAGTAAAAAAGTTATAAGAAGAAAAGGAAAGTGCACTTTTTCTGTTTTCAGCGATATTCCAGGAACTGTGCAAGGTATCCCGGATTTCTTTACAGAATATTAAAAGGCATGAAAATAAGAAACTTTTCTCCTATGTGACCAACTCTGTATATATCTCCGTTTAATAGATCGTAATGGTGGGCGTCGTAAAAGTGACCACCCTGTATATAAATGATATTAACATTTGTATATTTACATAATATTTTTCATATAAACGGTTTTTATGCAATTCCAATAACATTTTCTGGTTTTTCACTTTTATGAAGAGGCCTGTATTACATTATTTAAATTTACCCAATATACTTGTGAATTTTGATTAAAAATCTGGATTTCACTCAACTTTTCAACTTTTTTTCAAATTTGGTATAAACTAAATATATTTTATTTGTATATTATTTCGATGTAATTATTTTTCATGCAAATTTCTCACTTTTTGTTTCTTTAGTCTCAATGGACTTCATAAGTTTTTCAAGAATTATCGGCATGTTTTTAGAAAATTTAGAATAATTTTTGAAACGTTTAGTATTTTCATATGTGGAGTTAAAATTTACCCAATTTACTTGTGAATTTTGATTAAAAATCTGGATTTCACTCTTTACATGGGACATTTTAACTATTTGGCAATTTCTGAAGTATTTATTAAATTTGGTATACACTAAATATCTTTATTTTGTATATTATTTCGATGTAATTCTTTTTTATGCAAATTTCCCGCTTTTCGTTTCTTTAGTCTCAATGAACTTCAATAAGTTTTTCGAGATTTATCGGCATGTTTTTAGAAAATTTTGAATAATTTCTGAAACGTTTAGTATTTTCATGTGTATAGTTAAAATTTGCCCAATTTACTTGTGAATTTTGATCAAAAATCTGGATTTCATTCTTTACATGGGACATTTTAACTTTTTGGTAATTCCTGAAGTATTTATTAAATTTGGTATACACTAAATATATTTTATTTGTTTATTATTTCGATGTAATTATTTATTGTGCAAATTTCCCGCTTTTCGTTTCTTTAGTCTCAATGAACTTCAATAAGTTTTCCGAGATTTATCGGCATGTTTTTAGAAAATTTTGAATAATATCTGAAACGTTTGGTATTTTCATGTGAAGAGTTTTTAGTTGCACCTTCTGATATTTTCTGATAACTGCATACATTTTATACGTTTCTGGCTTGTTTTCATTACACGTTCAGAAAATGTGTAGGTGTATTAGATAATTAATTAATCAAATTTTCAACACATAGAACATCAGTATTAAGGTTTGTCTTCTATAGTAATATATTGATCTGTTGAGATTTCTTGTAACTTTCGTACGTTTTTCTTAGAATTTGAGATTTATTTTTAAGTAAGTTCGTAAATGTAGAAATATTTGTGATTTGTTTACTGGCTTAAGTCCAAAATTTCTATCAATATATCAAAAGTATCTGCCCAGGGTCGTTTCCCCAAAAACCAGTCGTTCGCAGCCGACGTTAAACTGTAGGTGCCATACGTCAGTGTAACTACGATATAGCACTCAAACACTGACGTATGTGGGGAAATAGCTGACGCTTGACATCGAGTATGGCAATCCAAGAAGATAAAAAGTATGAAGGTCGAGAAACTGAGAACATTACGTCAATTATGAAAATTGCCATAAAATGTAATTGTTTCAATGTTCTCAAAAAGTGAACTTTTGATATATTGATAGAAATTCTGTACTTTTATAATTCCTCAAATGTTTTAAGGATATTGAACAATTCCAAAATATAATATTAAATGAAATTTAAAAAACACTTGAACCACTATGATTGCAGCGCCCGTACAATAATTGGGACGCATTGCGACTATAAATTTCACACATACAATTGTTGAGTAATGTTCAATGTTCTCAAAAAGTCTACAAGGTTTCAGAACTTTTGATATATTGATAGAAATTATGTACTTCTATAATTCCTCAAATGTTTTAAGGATATTAAACAATTCCAAAATATAATATGAAATGAAATTTAAAATGCACTTGAACCACTATGATTGCAGCGCCCGCAAAATAATTGGGACGCTTTGCGATTTCACATACTCGGATTACGCAACTATACCTACGTACCGTACGGAGATATTAGACGGATTTCATTTGATGTTATATTTTGGAATGGTTCAATATCCTTAAAACTTTTGAGGAATTAAAAAAGACCAGGATTTCCATCAATATATTAAAAGTTCTGAAACTGTTATAAATATGATGCGTTTACCAAACAATATCTAGGATGGTTTTTGGTACGTTAACCAATAGTAGATGCCTGAGGGTTCGAGGTTGAAGTAATTACAAATACGCCTTTATCTCTCTAGGGATCGCCGTTAATTGATCGGAATAAATGAATAAAAGCCCCTGGGACTGCGGGACATCTTAATTAATTTCAAAAATGTACGAAACCTGCTTAAAATTGGTCGATGGTTAGTATGCAGGTGATTTTTGGGGGAAACTCTGGCTCCGTGGCTTGCTTAAAAAGTCATTAATAACCTTCCTGCTTTTTCTGTAGAGACAGTCCGTTGAAATGCTCTACCTGCTTGTCCGTTCCGAAATTAACAACCTGTATAATTTCGGTGTTTTGATGGCCCTGGCCGGGGCCCATTCGAATCGAATAAATCATAAACAACAAACACGCGTTCCTGCGGGATGACGGGCCCCGAAACCTGGACGTTTTTAATTAAAACTTCGACGGGCACCCATGGAAACCACAATGGGGATGCGCCGGGACGCATGGGTGTTCCGGTAGGGGTGAGGCCCATTACGGGGCATAATGAGGCCCCGATTATTCGGGCCGGCAGCTGTCGTCCAGCGATTGGGATTGGGTGCCCGAATGCGGTTCCACTCCAGTTCCCAAATTCGGGATGGGCCCTTGGGAGAGCTGGGGTACGCGTAAAACGATAAAAGACGATGGGCCCCGTATAAACTGGCCATAACGAATTAAACGGTCCCCCTTGTCTACAACGTATTTATTACAAATCACCCCTTGAGTGAGCGCAGGCACAGGTCAAGTGGGCTAAGACAATAAATCATCTGGGTCCAGGTATAAGCTGAGCGGTGAGTGTGTGTTTGTTTAGAGGGACTATGGGCAGTGGCGCCGGCCCAGTGGGGGGCGGCCCGCCCGAATATACGTGCGTTTAGTCAATTATACACAACAGGCGCCTCTACCCGCCCGCCCCCGCTCCCCCCGAGGGCCCCCCTTGACCGCCGACTACTTATACTTATTATAATTATACGAGTTATTGCTCGCGCACGGACGGACGGACGGACGGTCCCGAGGACCGCAGATCGCTATCTGCAGAGATTGGGTGTCACAAAGCGAGAGCGACGACGTTTCGGCTTTTAAGGGACACTTCAAACGGCGCCGGTGTCTTCGGAGAGCACGATGTTCATCGGCCATTGTCTCTTTAATTAACCAAAAAAAAGCAGCCTTGTAACACAACCTAATTACACATGCAGAACAAATGCGGCAGTCCCACCGATTAATCCGAAGATTTTTGGAACCATCACTTTTCCACACCAAATTTGACTTCGTTGGACACAAAATCTTCCAACTAATTGGCCCCCTTAATGCACACCACTTGCATACAAAAGTTCAGTGCTGTAGAACGCACTTGTTCTTCGTTATTATTTGCTAGATAAAAAGAAATATATTACCAATAAATTAATACCAACATTAATAACCTAATAAAAACATACATAAGGCGGCAAGTTGTCGCGAATTGTCGCAGATTGTATCAAAGAAAGACGGCAACCATAGAAAAACTACTTCTTCGCTTTAACTTTCGCTCACGTGAAATAACCCATGCGAGCTCCATGGGTACTTTTAGGTGCGTTGAATGGATATTATCCTACTTAAAGAATATAATAAGTACAACTAAGGACATTTGATTCCTTGCATTAAGTTCTTGCCAAAAAATAGGTGCTACCAGTGGTGGCGTGACACCCACCTCAAAGTACCCATGCGAGTAGCATGGATACTTCTAGGTGCGTTGAATGGTGGCCATCGTACTTAACGAATACACGTACAAGCCCCATGGGTACTTTCGCGCACCTGAAAGAACCCATGCGAGCCCCATGGGTACTTTTAGGTGCGTTGAATGGATACTACCCTACTTGAAGAATGCAATAAGTACAACTATGAACATTTGATTCCTTGCATTAAGTTCTTGCCAAAAAAATAGGTGTTACCATTGGTGGCGTGACACCCACCTGAAAGTACCCATGCGAGTCCCATGGGTACTTCTAGGTGCGTTGAATGGTGGCCATCGTACTTAAAGAATACACGTACAAGCCCCATGGATACTTTCGCACACCTAAAAGAACCCATGCGAGCCCCATGGGCTATGACATATATTTTATCTATCCTTTTTTGTCATGGCAACTTTGGTGAAAATTTTTTAGAATCACCCTATACTGTTTCCCCCTCCTAAGGGGTCCCAAAACTTTTTGGCAGAAGGGCCCCATAGGAGTTATGTAAATTCTCGGCAAGTCAAGATGTTTGAACATTTATGACAATTTGAAAGTTGTTTTAATTTTAATTTTATTACTTACATCAACGACGATGTGTTTTACGTTTCAGAGTCAGGTAATATACGGTTTTTGTGCCGCATTTGCGCAGTACTTTCGCTCCGGAAATGCGGCGCGAAAGTTGCATTTACCTGACTAGTCAGGGAGAATCATTCTCTGTCACTAAGGTGACGGAAAACTGTCTATCACTTTAGAAACAGAGAAACATACTACTAGATAGCTATGAAGAAAATCTCCGATTCTATTTATTAATAATAAGTTTTTTTTTTTAATATAATTGAGGGTTTCAGAGAAAAATAAATACACAACTCGTCAGTAAAATGTCTTACTTTACTCTGAGCCCTATAAATTACTCGGCACATGGTGCTTTGTATTACACTATGGCTCCTCGTAAGTGATGGATCATTTTCGTGACCCTTCGGTAACGAAAGGGACATTATCTGCCTAGGCAGATAAATTTCGTCCTTGTCACGTTGAACGGATAAGATAAAATTGTACTTTCTCAATGTAGTCGCCGAAAAAAAACCATAACAGTTACTTTTGGTTAATTGACATTATCTGCCTAGGCAGATAAATTTCCGCATTGTCACGTAAAATGGGTAAGATAAAATTGTACTTTCTCAATGTTGTAGCCGAAATAAAACTTAAACAGTTACTTTTGGTTGATTTCGTTAAAACAGAAAATTCGCCTTAAACGAAATAAACTTATGAAATAACTTTGAAATTAACTAGCACCAAAACAAAGTTGCCAAAAAAATCATTATTTCACTCTACATCAAACTTAAACAGTTACTTTTGGTTGATTTGGTTGAAACAGAAAATTCGCCTTAAAAGACATGAACTTATGAAATAACTTTGAAACTAACTAGCACCAAAGCAAAGTTGCCGAAATAATCATTATTTCACTCTACATCAAACTTAAACAGTTACTTTTGGTTGATTTGGTTGAAACCGAAAATTAGCCTTAAAAGAAATGAACTTATGAAATAACTTTAAAACTAACTAACACCAAAATAAAATTGCCGAAAAAAATTCCATTCTACATCAAACTTAAACAAAACAAAAGTTACTGTTGGTTGATTGGGTTGAAACCAAAAATTCCTACAATTTTCAAATTAACTAGCACCAAAGCAAAGTAATTTGTAAGAACAATTTTCAGTTTTGGGAATTATTCTTACAATTTTGTTCGACCTGGTGGTAGCTAATTTTGAGTTTTAAAACGAATTTTCAGTTTTTAATATAATGCAGCGTTCAAAAATCGAAATCAGTTTACACTATTTATAAAGCTCAAACTTAGCTGGCACTATTTTGAATAGCACCAACACAAAGTAATATGTAAGAATAATTTTCAGTTTTGGGAATTATTCTTACTAATTTCTTCGACTTGGTTGTAGCTAATTTTGACTTTTATAACGAATTTTCAGTTTTTTATATAATGCAAGCTTTCAAAAATCAAAATCAGCTCACACTATTTATAAAGCTCAAAATTAACTGGCACTATTTTGAATAGCACCAAAGCAATGTAATTTGTAAGTATAATTTTTAGTTTTGGGAATTATTCTTACAAATTTATTCGACCTGGTTGTAGCTAATTTTGACTTTTAAAACCAATTTTCAGTTTTTAATATAATGTAACTTTTTGTTAATTAGGTTGAAACCGAAAATTCCGACTAATTTGAAATTAACTAGCACCAAAGCAACGTAATTTATAACAATTATTTTCAGTTTTGGGAATTATTCTTACAAATTTGTTTGACCTGGTGGTAGCTAATTTTGACTTTCAAAACGAATTTTCAGTTTTTAATATAATGCAGCGTTCAAAAATCGAAATCAGGTTACACTATTTATAAAGCTCAAAATTAGCTGGCACTATTTTGAATACCACCAAAACAAAGTAATTTGTAAGAATAATTTTCAGTTTTGGGAATTATTCTTACAAATTTCTTCGACTTGGTTGTAGCTAATTTTGACTTTTATAACGAATTTTCAGTTTTTTATATAATACAAGCTTTCAAAAATCAAAATCAGGTCACAGTATTTATGTAGCTCAAAATTAGCTGGCATTATTTTGAATAGCACCAAAGCAAAGTAATTTGTAAGAATAATTTTCAGTTTTGGGAATTATTCTTACAAATTTGTTCTGGTGGTAGCTAATTGTCACTTTTTAAACGAATTATCAGTTTTTAATACAATGCAGCTTTCAAAAATCAATAGTTGCTCACAATATTTATAAGCCTCAAAATTAGCTGGCACTATTTTGAATAGCACCAAAGCAAAGTAATTTGTAAGAACAATTTTCAGTTTTGGGAATTATTCTTACAAATTTGTTCGACCTGGTGGTAGCTAATTTTGACTTTTAAAACGAATTTTCAGTTTTTACTATAATGCAAGCTTTCAAAAATTAAAAATCTGCTCACACTATTTATAAAGCTCAAAATTAGCTGGCACTATTTTGAATATTTAAAGTCAATGAAATTACGTTTACCTTTCTCATAACTTTATTTATATATTTGGCTATATTGAAACATTTGAAACACTATGAAACGTTTCGTGAAAATTATAATTATAAAACACTTTAGAAAAAAAAAGTTAATAGAATACTCATACATGTTACATACTCAAAACGTGTTCAATGTTCAATTGCAAGTGTATAAATCTGTCATATTTTCAACTAAATCAGTCAATATCGTAATTGTTTTAATGGCAACTGTAAATCTGTAAAATATTATATTTCATCAATCAAAATCGGATCAGGTTTCAACAACAACTGTCAATGACATCATAATTGCAATAGAGACTGTCAAAATCTGTAAAGTATTTACCACTAAGTGTGAAATTATATAAATTCTCAATTCCAACTTTTTAAATCTGCGAAATTTGACAATTTCTCTATCAAAATTTCTTACAGTAACAATTATAACTGTCAAAATATGTCAAATTTGTACAATTTTGTCGTATTTACAGCCAAAATATGCAAAATCTTTCACAACCAAATCCAAATCTGTAAAATTTTAATTACAACTGTTCAAACGTGTCAAATATTAAGTTTTAGCAATTGAAATTAAACGAGTTTCAACATTAGGTGCAAATATCGTTATATTTGCAACAGAAAGTGTCAAAATGTCTTACATTAACAATTATACTTATCAAAATATGTCAAATTTGTACAATTATGTCGTATTTACATCTAAAATATGCAAAATCTTTCACAACCAAATGCAAATCTGTAAAATTTTAATTACAACTGTTCAAAAGTGTCAAATATTAAGTTTTAGCAATTGAAATTAAACAAGTTTTCAACATCAACTGCCAATATCATTATATTTGCAACAGAAAGTGTCAAACTTTCTTACATCAACAATTATAATTGTCAAAATATGTCAAATTTGTACAGTTATGTCGTATTTATAGCTAAAATATGCAAAATCTTTCACAACCAAATCCAATTCTATAAAATTTTAATTTCAACTGTTCAAACGCGTCAAATATTAAGTTTTAGCAATTGAAATTAAACGAGTTTTCAACAACAACTGTCAATATCGTTATATGTGCAACAGAAAGTGTCAAACTTTCTTACATTAACAATTTTAATTGTCAAAATATGTCAAATTTGTACATTTATGTCGTATTTACTGCTAAAATATGCAAAATCTTTCACAACCAAATCCAAATCTGTAAAATTTTAATTACAACTGTTCAAACGTGTCAAATATTAAGTTTTAGCAATTGAAATTAAAGGAGTTTTCAACATCAACTGCCAATATCGTTATATTTGCAACAGAAAGTGTCAAACTTTCTTACATCAACAATTATAATTGTCAAAATATGTCAAATTTGTACAGTTATGTCGTATTTATAGCTAAAATATGCAAAATCTTTCACAACCAAATCCAATTCTATAAATTTTTTATTTCAACTGTTCAAACGCGTCAAATATTAAGTTTTAGCAATTGAAATTAAACGAGATTTCAACATCAACTGCTAATATCGTTATATTTCCAACAAAAAGTGTCAAACTTTCTTACATTAACAATTATGATTGTCAAAATATCTCAAATTTGTACAATTATGTCGTATTTACGGCTAAAATATTCAAAATCTTTCACAACCAAATCCAAATCTGTAAAATTTTAATTACAACTGTTCAAACGTGTCAAATATTAAGTTTTAGCAATTGAAATTAAACGAGTTTCAACATTAGGTGCAAATATCGTTATATTTGCAACAGAAAGTGTCAAAATGTCTTACATTAACAATTATACTTGTCAAAATATGTCAAATTTGTACAATTATGTCGTATTTACATCTAAAATATGCAAAATCTTTCACAACCAAATGCAAATCTGTAAAATTTTAATTACAACTGTTCAAAAGTGTCAAATATTAAGTTTTAGCAATTGAAATTAAACAAGTTTTCAACATCAACTGCCAATATCATTATATTTGCAACAGAAAGTGTCAAACTTTCTTACATCAACAATTATAATTGTCAAAATATGTCAAATTTGTACAGTTATGTCGTATTTATAGCTAAAATATGCAAAATCTTTCACAACCAAATCCAATTCTATAAAATTTTAATTTCAACTGTTCAAACGCGTCAAATATTAAGTTTTAGCAATTGAAATTAAACGAGTTTTCAACAACAACTGTCAATATCGTTATATTTGCAACAGAAAGTGTCAAACTTTCTTACATTAACAATTATAATTGTCAAAATATGTCAAATTTGTACAATTATGTCGTACTTACAGCTAAAATATGCAAAATCTTTCACAACCAAATCCAAATCTGTAAAATTTTAATTACAACTGTTCAAATGTGTCAAATATTAAGTTTTAGCAATTGAAATTAAACGAGTTTTCAACATCAACTGCCAATATCGTTATATTTGCAACAAAAAGTGTCAAACTTTCTTACATTAACAATTATAATTGTCAAAATATGTCAAATTTGTACAATTATGTCGTATTTACAGCTAAATTATGCAAAATCTTTCAGAACCAAATCCAATTCTGTAAAATTTTAATTACAACTGTTCAAAAGTGTCAAATATTAAGTTTTAGCAATTGAAATTAAAGGAGTTTTCAACATCAACTGCCAATATCGTTATATTTGCAACAGAAAGTGTCAAACTTTCTTACATCAACAATTATAATTGTCAAAATATGTCAAATTTGTACAATTATGTCGTATTTACAGCTAAAATATGCAAAATCTTTCACAACCAAATCCAATTCTATAAAATTTTAATTACAACTGTTCAAACGTGTCAAATATTAAGTTTTTGCAATTGAAATTAAACGAGTTTTCAACATTAGGTGCCAATATCGTTATATTTGCAACAGAAAGTGTCAAAGTGTCTTACATTAACAATTATACTTGTCAATATATGTCAAATTTGTACAATTATGTCGTATTTACAGCTGAAATATGCAAAATCTTTCACAACCAAATCCAAATCTGTAAAATTTTAATTACAACTGTTAAAATGTGTCAAATATTAAGTTTTAGCAATTGAAATTAAACGAGTTTTCAACATCAACTGCCAATATCATTATATCTGCAACGAAAAGTGTCAAACTTTCTTACATTAACAATTATAATTGTCAAAATATGTCAAATTTGTACAATTATGTCGTACTTACAGCTAAAATATACAAAATCTTTCACAACCAAATCCAAATCTGTAAAATTTTAATTACAACTGTTCAAATCTGTCAAATATTAAGTTTTAGCAATTGAATTAAACGAATTTTTAATATCAACTGCCAATATTGCTACTACTACTTATAGTAGCTACTAGCTACTGCTCGTAGCTTGTAGTATCTGCTACTTTATAGGTATTTGCAACAGAAAGTGTCAAAATCTGTAAAAATGTTAACACCAACAGGGAAATACTCCAAATTTGATCATTGGTGTCTCCAAATTTGTTATATATTTATTTATTTAACGGAAAAAAAACTCCATTTTTACATACATTACAAATAATAAGTAGAGTGTTACATACCACTAGACCACTAAAATAACAATAATTTACCCTAATTATTGGGGTTAATATTAATATTATTCAATATTAATTAGTAGGTAGTAATTAGTAATTGTGAATTGTTACTGTCTTAATATTTAAATGCAATTGTCAAAATCTGTGAAATTTGTAACATTATGTCACATTTATAGCTAAAACAGATCAAATTTGTCATATTTGCTGCATCCAAATTGGTTATATTTATTTATTTATTTACCGGAAAATAACATTAAAAACAGATTAAATTTGTCACATTTCCTAGTATATCTAAGATATTCTATCTTCTAACTTCTAAATTTAAATCAATCAAGTTTTTAATCAAATTGGTCAAGTCTGTCAAATGCATATCGCTAGTAACAAATGGACCAGTTTTCAACTGGAACTGTCAATACTGTCAAATTTCTCACTCTAACTATCAACATTTGTGAAGTTACTAACACTAGGTAAAAATCTGCAAAAAATTCAACTTAAACTGTCGGTATCTGGCAATTTGGTAACTGAATTTTCCAAATTTGTTAAATTTTCAAATGTAACTGTCAATTTTTTTGTTCTAGCTGAGCAAGTTATGTCAAATTTATAGCTAAAAGGGATCAAATATGTCATATTTGTTATTGCAAGTATCTAAATCTGCCAAATATTCAACTACAATCGTCAAGACCTTACAAATTTACTCATCTCGACTCCAAATATTTGCATTTTTGAAATTTCCACTAACTTTGTTGTTATCTGTCAAATTTGTAGCTGCAGTTTTGAAAGATTATCAAATTTACTACTGTAATAATAAATAGTCTATGCCACTATCATAATTAGTCAAGTTCTGAACTTAAGTTGTTCAAAATATTTAAATTTTAGTTATATTTTAACATGGAATGTCATCATGTATCATCCTCATCAATCCAATATTTAGACTGTAATTGTAAATTGTAAATTTTCTTTGCTATCATAATCATTCAAGTTCTGAACTTAAGTTGTTCAAAATCGTTAAACTTTATTTATATATTAACATGGGGTTTCATCATGTATCAACCTCATCAATCCGATATTTAAATTGTAATTGTCAATTGGGACAATTGGGACAGTTGACATTTATTATGACAATTGGGACAGTTGACATTTATTATGACAATTCAAGTTAAAGTCAAATTCAAATTATTTAGCAAATGTTCCAAATGTAGATACATTTTCAGAACATGATTAGCAACGGCTGCTTGGCATTTGTTAGCACTTTACCGGACTAGGCCGTTTTTTTGCGTTTTAACGGACTGAAACTTTTGACACAAAGTATTGGATTTTGACACTGGATAAAATAAAAATATTATCGTGGGTCCTAGTTTGTGGATTATTAATTTTAATTAATGAACGATGGCCTATTTCTGCTGCTATGGCTAATTATCGTGACGTTAATTAGATCATGTTCTTCTTTTCGTGTTTAATAATAAAAATAATCCCTACTACTCCTCCACCTATGGTGTAATTGGTCATTATTTGGCAGATATTTCCTATGAACGAATATTCAGGCGAAGCTCCAATCTATCAAACCATCAAGTTCGAATCCCTCTGCGGCTGCAATCGGGCGCAAGTTTATCACAGGAAAACATATAAAAATCTGTCCACATAACAAACGATCCGAGATAAGGCCTGAGCCACTGGCGCTAATCAAAGAGGAAATCACATGTCAATCTGTCTCTTCTATCCGCCGTGCATTTCGAGGAGCGGTTAATTGCCATAGAGCCGATAAGATTGCTGCCCCCGTTCTGGTGTGGCCATCGATCGTGCCAATTAATCATCGGCGTGGCCCGACGATAAAGAGATGGCCCGCTAATTAATCAGGAGTGTGTAGACCAAACAAACCACACAATAAGATGGTGTGCGAGAGAATGACTCATCGGCAAGCTGAAAAACAACTGAACGTAGATGCGAAGTTTGGCGCAACTTTGCAAATCGCAATTTAATTATTTGGTGCCAATTGTTTGTGCAGACCAAAAAATATATTACAACGCACTTTTTTTTTATACATCATAAAAAATAATAGTAGTAGTAACAATATTATACTGGCAATTGACTCGCAAACAAAAATTAATCCGATTTTTAATCGACGCGATCAAATCGCACACTTATAAATTTCTTATATTTTACTAAAATATTTCTCAAATATGAATCATACTCTCCAAAAATATTATAAAAAACAAAAATTGTAATAAATATACATTATTTTGTATGTATTTTAGGCCGTATATCCATGGTAGATATAACGCATGTGATTTCGCATGCACACGAACACAATAATTTTCACGCTCTTCCGCGCTCCACTTCGATCAATCTCCCCCATGAAAAATAACGTATGAAAACAGGCGATGTTCCCCTTATCGGCATGGTGCTCACCATAAAACAAGCCAGACAGTGTTAAAATATATGTCCGAAGGAGCCAAAAGGTCACGCGGCGGTTCAAAAAGGTCGCGGCGATTGCGAAGATCGTTAAAATTATCACGAAATGTGACACTTCTGCGTTTTTTTATCTGGTAACGCAGCCGGCCTAACGATGTACAAAACGCATCAGTTATCACCAACACATAATTAGTTCTTATCGCAGCACGAGCGAAAATAAACATACAGAAATACACCAGAGGATTCTTCAGATTTTTTTTTGTGGTGAGCAGATAACGGAGGCCAAATTGGTTTTAAACTGTGAAACATTTTTGGAGCTAATTGATTCTGATAAAATTTTATATTGATATGAATATCAATATCGGTTTGATATTTTGTTACACCGCTAAATTTGAAAAGCAAACATTTTTGGACTATCCTGACTCAAGATCAATTTTCACCTCTACATTAGTAAATACACATACATTTATTGCTGCAGGAAAACTTCTTAGCCCATCATCACATGCAATTAGAAAATCTCTGCTCCTCTCTCTTTGATATCATTTAGTACTCCTCAAAACTACTACTACGAGTACTACTCAATAACAGAATTTTTTTTTCTCAATTTTCTTCTGAATTCGTATTTTTATTGGGGTGCATTTAAAATAAGCACCAGTTTTAGAGTACATCATACATTACGAGCATAAAAAGTGACACTTAACACACGAGTGGGAAGTTTAAAAAAATAACCACGAGTCTAAACGCCGAGTGCCAAAATATCCATTCCTGAGTTACTTCCCATTAGGTTTAACGATATGATTACTGCTTCAACGACACTCGCCCTGATTGATACTTCAATGACTTAGATGATTACGGCTACATCAAGATGATTTATAACTATTTACTGACATTTGCCCTCATGTATACTCTAAACGTTTGGCATGATAACTCACACTGCAGCATAATAGAAACATCATCTTAATTCATAATCATAAAATCGATCATCTTTACTGTTTTTAACTTCTACAAGTAGTCATGATGATTTATAATTTTTTATTGAATATCATAATGATTTTTAACTTATTATTTATGATCATAATGAATTTGACCTGTTTATCAACACTTATAATTATTTTAATTACTTATTGATAATCATGATGATTTTTAACTGTTTAATGACATTTACACTCATCTATACTCTAAAGTTTGGCATGATAACTCATATGCAGCATAATAGAAACATCATCTTAATTCATAATCATAAAACCGATCATCTTCACTGTTTTTAACTTCTACATACAGTCATGATGATTTATAACTATTTATTGAATATCATAATGATTTTTTAATTTTTGTATTTATGATCATAATGAATTTGACCTGTTTATCAACACTTATGATTATTACAATTACTTATTAATAATCATCATGATTTTAACTCTGAATATCACTCATCTATACTCTGAATGTATAGAATGATAACTCATTCTAGTTATCATTCAGTTAAGTATTCATCAGTAAATTAGTGACATAATCTTTATATTTAATAATACAAGCGATCATTATTACTGTTTCTAATTTCTACATCCGGTCGTGATGATTTTTGATTATTTATTGACAATTATGATGATTGAGTCATTAGCTATTCATTGACATTTTTACTCGTTTATTGTCTGAACATTTGGCACAATAACGTATGCAACACAGTTGACAAATGTCTTTAAATTTTAATAACTGCAGCACAATAGAGACGTCATCTTGATACTTAAACATAAAATTGATCATCATTATTATTTGTAACTTTTACATCCACATTCACGATGATTTAAAACAGTTTCTTGAGTGCCATAATAATTTTTTACTTTTTTTTGACACTAGTTACTGTTTTTGATTATTGCTTGACAATCACGATGATTTTTAACTATATATTGACATTTATAGTCGACCACTCTAAACGTTTGACATAATAACTCATTCTGCAGCAAAGTAGAGATATCAGCTTGTTATTTAATCATAAAATCGACATCATTACTAGTTTGAACTTCTGCATCCGTAGTCATGATGACTAAAAACTATTTATTGAGTACTATAATGATTTATAACTATTTATTACCCATTTTTATTGATTTTATTTATTTATTAACAATCATAATGATTTTTAACTGCTCGATCATTGCTGTTTTTAACTTCTACATCCAGTCATGATGATATTTGATTATTTATTGACAATTATGATGATTGAGTCATTAACTATTCATCGACATTTTTACTCATTTATTGTCTAAACGTTTGGCACCATTCCTTATGCAACACAGTTGACAAATGACTTTAAATTTTAATAACTGCAGCATAATAGAGACGTCATCTCGATACTTAATCATAAAATTGATCATCATTACTATTTTTAACTTCTACATCCACATTGATGATGATTTGAAACAGTGTCTTGAGTGCCATAATGATTTTTAACTATTTATTGACAATATTTACTGTTTTTTGTTATTGCTTGACAATCATGATGATTTTTAACTATATATTGACATTTTAGTCGACCACTCTTAACGTTTGACATTGATAACTCATTCTGCAGCAAAGTAGAGATATCAGCTTGATATTTAATCATAAAATCGGCGTCATTACTAGTTTCAACTTCTGTATCCGTAGTCATGATGATTAAAAACTATTGATTGAGTACTATAATGATTTATAACTATTTATTAACCATTATTATTGATATTATTTATTTATTAACAATCATAATGTTGTTTAACTGCTCTATCATTATTACTGTTTCTAACTTCTACATCCAGTCAAGATGATTTTTAATTATCGATTGATCATTATGATGATTGAGTCATTAACTATTCATTGATATTTTTACTCGTTTATCGTCAGAACATTTGGCACAATAACTTATGCAACAAAGTTGAGAAATGACTTTAAATTTTAATAACTGCAGCATAATAGAGACGTCATCTTGATCCTTAATCATAAAATTGATCATCATTACTATTTTTAACTACTACATCCACAGTCACGATGATTTAAAACAGTTTCTTGAGTGCCATAATGATTTGTTGACAATATTTATTGTTTCTGTTTATTGCTTGACAATCATGATGATTTTTAACTATGTATTGGCATTTATAGTCGATGACTCTAAATGTTTGACATGATAACTCATGCTGCAGCAAAGTAGAATTATCAGATTGATATTTAATCATAAAACCGACATAATTACTAGTTTGAACTACTGCATCCGTAGTCATGATGATTAAAAGCTATTTATTGAGTACTATAATGATTTATAACTATTTATTTACCATTATTATTGATTTTATGTATTTATTAACAATCATAATGATGTTTAACTGCTGTATCATTATTACTGTTTCTAACTTCTACATCCAGTCATGATGATTTTTGATTATTTATTGATAATTAAGATTATTGAGTCATTAACTATTCATTGATATATGTACTCATTTATTGTCTGAACGTTTGGCACGATAACTTATGCAACACAGGTGACAAATGACTTTAAATTTTAGTAACTGCAGCATAATAGAGACGTCATCTTGATACTTAATCATAAAATAGATCATCATTACTATTTTTAACTTCTACGTGAACATTCATGATGATTTTAAACAGTTTTTTGAGAGCCATAAATATTTATAACTATTTATTGGCAATATTTACTGATTTTGATTATTGCTTGACATTTATGATGATTTTTAACTATATATTGACATTTATAGTCGATGACTCTAAACGTTTGACATGATAACTCATTTTGCAGCAAAGTAGAGATATCAGCTTGATATTTAATCATAAAGTCGACATCATTACTAGTTTGCACTTCTGAATCCATAGTCATGATGATTAAAAACTATGTATTGAGTACTGTAATGATTATTAACTATTTTTTAACCATTATTATTGATTTTATTTATTTATTAACAATCATAATGATGTTTAACTGCTATTATTAGTGTTTCTAACTTCTACATCCAATCATGATGATTTTTGTTTTTTTCTTGACAATTATGATGATTGAGTCTTTAACTATTCATTGACATTTTTACTCGTTTATTGTCTGAACATTTGGCACAATAACTTATGCAACACAGTTGACAAATGACTTTAATTTTTAATAACTGCAGCATAATAGAGACGTCATCTGATACCTAATCATAAAATTGATCATCATTACTATTTTTAACAACTACATCCACAGTCACGATGATTTAAAACAGTTTCTTGAGTGCCATAATGATTTGTTGACAATATTTATTGTTTCTGTTTATTGCTTGACAATCATGATGATTTTTAACTATGTATTGGCATTTATAGTCGATGACTCTAAATGTTTGACATGATAACTCATGCTGCAGCAAAATAGAATTATCAGATTGATATTTAATCATAAAACCGACGTAATTACTAGTTTGAACTACTGCATCCGTAGTCATGATGATTAAAAACTATGTATTGAGTATTGTAATGATTTTTAACTATTTATTAACCGTTATTATTGATTTTATTTATTTATTAACGATCATAATGATGTTTAACTGCTGTATCATTATTTCTGTTTTTAACTTCTACATCCAGTCATGATGATTTGTGATTATCCATTGACAATTATGATGATTGCGTCATTAACTATTCATTGACATTTTTACTCATTTATTGTCTGAACGTTTGGCACAATAACTTATGCAACACAGTTGAGAAATGACTTTAAATTTTAATAACTTCAGCATAATGGAGACATCATCTTGATACTTAATCATAAAATTGATCATCATTACTATTTTTAACTTCTACATCCACATTAATAATGATTTAAAACAGTTTCTTGAGTGCCATAATGATTTTTAACTATTTTTTGAGAATATTTACTGTTTTTTGTTATTGCTTGACAATCATGATGATTTTGAACTATGTATTGACATTTGTAGTCGAAACGATTGACTTGACAATTCATTCTGCAGCAAAGTAGAGATATCAGCTTGATATTTAATCATAAAATCGACATCATTACTAGTTTGAACTTCTGCATCCGTAGTCATGATGATTAAAAACTATTTATTGAGTACTATAATGATTTATAACTATTTATTAACCATTATTATGGATTTTATTTATTTATTAACAATCATAATGATGTTTAACTGCTGTATCATTATTACTGTTTCTAACTTCTACATCCAGTCATGATGATTTTTGATTATTTATTGACAACTATGATGATTGAGTCATTAATTATTCATTGACATTTTTGCTCTTTTATAGTCTGAACGTTGATGTTATTAATAATGATGATTTTTAACTACTTATTGAGAATCATTATTTCTTGTGATTATTGATTCACAATCATGACGACTTTTAACTATTTATTGACATTAACACATATTCCACAAAATCATCGCAACTTGAGACAATTTATTTTTATCTAAAACTACCCAAAGTATTGCAATCCCTAAATCAATGAACTTTGTGAGAAAAATATTAGATTCCTCAAAATCATCGCAACTTAAGGCAATATATTTTTATTTAAAACTGCTCAAACTATTGCCCTCCCAAGATCAATGAGCTTCGTGTGAAAAATATTTCACACAAAGCTAACTGAATTGCTTTATTGCAATTAGATATAAGGTACCTGGAGATTCTTATGCACACAAAGTAATTTACAGCCCAGTTTTGGGCCTTTTATTGCAATTTAAACTACTAGCTTTAAGTAATGAACTTAAAGCTAGTAGTTTAAATTACTTTTGCTTTTAAGCAAAAGCTAACTTTTGCTTTTAAGCCAAAATGCCGAGGAGAGCAACTGAAATAATTTACCTACCAACTAAAGTGTAATATTCAAAATCTGTTTTTAGATGGTTTAAGCCAAAGCTTTAGCAAGCTCTAGGTTACATTACCTAAATAGCTGTAGAAGATTCAATGAGAATTTCCTGCTGAAAATTCAGGATTCAACGAGATACATTATTATGTACCTTAATAAAGCTTTGGCTTACATCACCTTAAGTTTCTGTGTCTATGTCTTTACAGCATCTTTTGTAGTTATGTTTTACTGTAAGGTTATTTTTAAACTTCACGTGTTAACAAATTTTATGTATCTAACTCATGAAGGAATCATATGTAGTATTTAGATATGACGTGATTTATCAATATACTAGTAAAAGCCAATTCAAAAAACTGTTCATCAATCATATCTAAAGCTCTGATGATATCCTATTACAGAATTATGCTATCATCCATCCATACTAAGCGATCCATACAAATTTTATGTATCTAACTCATGGAGGAACCATCTGTAGTATTTGGATATGAACGTGATTTATTGATATACTAGTAAAAGCCAATTCAAAAATCTGTTCCTTAATCATATCTAAAACTCTGATGATATCCTATTACAGATTTAGGGTATCATCCTTCCATACCAAACGATGTGGATCCATTGATGCTCCAGGAACCAACTTCTTACAAAGAACCAAAACTTTTGTTGTCAAGCTTTTATTGATTTAGGTCTTAAATCCCAGAAGATGCAGATTCTTTGATGGCCGTGGACAGAGCAATACCTTCTGTGTCCGTTTTCAGGCAGATGTTCCCGCAGATGAAGTTCCGGGTGAGTGGGCTAGACCTGAAAGCCAAGTACATTCTTCTGCTGGACATCGTCGCCGCAGATGACTACCGATACAAATTCCACAACAGGTGAACTATACCAAATATAGTCTCGTTGTTTCAGGCGCATGTTTCCTGCCTACAAAGTGCGTGTATCGGGCCTTGATAAAAAATCCAAATACATCTTACTTATGGACATCGTGGCTGCTGACGATTGTAGATATAAATTCCATAACAGGTTAGAAACACAAAGAAACAATACTACTTATCTCTGTCCTCCTCCCCTTGATATTTTTTTTTTATTAAATTTTTGTGGTGAGGAATTGGTGTCTTGCGTTCGGGTGTTTGTTTTGTTTATTTTTATGTTCCGTTTTGTTGTGCGATTTTTTTTTCGAAATTTGTCTGGGTTCAAGTCCGCGTGGCCGAAATTGTCCTTTTTCTGGTCAAAGCAGTTCATGAGCAAATGAAACAGATACCCGATTCTATTGAACGTAATGAAAGGCACGAAGCATGCGACTTTTATATAATACTGTTTAATACTTCCAGTTGTTGCAGCATCGCCCAACGTAATCCCATTTTGGTTGCAGAGCATTCAAAACAATTCATTCCAAAATATTGTGGAATTTTACATGCACTATTCCAAATAATATCAATTTTGAACCATATTTAGTGCGTACGAAACAAAAATTGTTTTTTGTTATAACCTAACTTAGCCTAGTGAGATTATAGTTTTTAGAATTGTACAAAGTGCACTAAGTAATCAAAGGCAATTTTTTTGTAGTTCATCCATAAAAAGATCATTGGAAATAAGTTTTCTGGAGAACACTTCTGGAGAAAACTCCACATGGAGAACACTTCTGGAGAAAACTCCACATAGAGTTTTCTCCAGAAGCCAGAAGTGTTCTCCAGAAAACATGGAGACATTTTTTTCTGTTCTCATAATTTAGATGAAGGTAGTATGAGAACTCCACATGGAGTTTTCTCTAGAAGTGTTCTCCAGAAAACTTATTCCACATGGAGAAAACTTTCTGTTCTCATAATTTAATTTTGTAGGTTTTCAGCCTTAAATTACTTGTATGCTTTGAATATCCATCAGTTCTTCGATTGCCAAGGACAATCGTCCATGTCTAAAGACTATCACGGGTTTTATTGTAGAAAAGATATAGATTACAGGCAGCAGAAGAAGTAGAAAATATTTAATTTTTAAAGTGATCATGACATTGGTTCAAACTTGTATTATGTTGTAGAAACTAAGAATAACTCTCAAACTGTTTCAAAAATCAGAAAATAATTCAAGATTTCATACGTATCCATAGTTTTCAAATGAAATGTGCCCTGGAGAGAAATGAGAGAAATGGTGTGAGAAATGATGGACAAAAATTCATTACCACATTTTAGCTCAACATAGTAATTGAGCAAAAATTGCCACAAATTAGCTCAATTGTGGCAATTGAGCTAAATTACCACGTCTAACTGTAGTAATTTAGCTAACCATAGCTAAATTTCCGAAATTAGAATGAGAATAATAAAAGAAATATAAAAGAAAAAGATAAGAATAATAAATCTTTTTCATTAAGAAATTACTTACACATCTTTCAGCAGATTTCATATTTTCATTAATCTGAATTATTACTCATCTATAAAATATTACTGGTTCCATTTTACCAATACATAGCTTCAGTTAATTGTTTTTGGCCATTTAGCTAGTTCTGAAAAATTATTAAGAGATACATCTAGATTAATATATGTAGAAGGAAATTGGATTATTATTATTCTTGGGAATAGAACCCATGACTGTAGATTAGGAGTTGGCATCTAAATTCACCAGACTATTTGGACTTTGAAGTAATTATTTCAAAATTTCTTCTTCAGCAAATAATTTGTTTGAATTTCAGCAGATAATATTTGCTTCTTGATAGAAGCATTTGGCAAAACTAGAATACTGTTGTAATCTATGTTATATAATCTGTTATTATATCTCTGTATATAAGTTGGAGTCTAAATTCACCACATTACTCAGGCTTTGAAGTAATTATTTAAAATTGTCATCTTAACCAAATAATTTGTTTCAATTTGAGCAGATAATATTTGCTTCTTGATAGAAGCATTTGGCAAAACTAGAATACTGTTGCAATCTCTGTTATATAATCTGTTATTATATCTCTGTATATAAGTTGGAGTCAAAATTCACCACATTACTCGGGCTTTGAAGTAATTATTACAAAATTTCTTCTTTGCCAAATAATTTGTTTAAATTTGAGCAGATAATATTTGCTTCTTGATAGACCCATTTGGCAAAACTAGAATACTGTTGTAATCTCTGTTATATAATCAGTTATTATATCTCTGTATATATATCTTTATCTGTATGTTAATCAACACAAATGGAATTACATTGGGCGATAAATTATCAGATGAATTTGTAGTGTAGATGTAGTATAAACAAAAAAATTCTAACTGCAGTATTGTGCTTCCTCCTTTATTTCCTCTTTCTTGTCTGGTTATTTCACCTCTTTAGCCCGCATATTGTCGTCCTTGTCCTAGATTACATCACCCATAATGGTTCATCTATTTAATTACCTGTTTCCTGGACATCTATTATATTTAGGACATCTTCCTAGACGTCCTCTTCTACCTTCATCCTATTATTGTAGGTGCTTATTCAATATACATTCATTATCTCATCTCTTCTTCTATATCTCCCTTACTTCCCCAGTTCTTTAAATCTTCTATCCCATTGTCTTACGTTGCATCAACTCTTTCACGATACCCTTTTCTTCGTAACCTTCTTCCTTCTTCATTTTATCTATCTTGGTCCACAATGGTTCATCTATTTAATTACCTGCCTCCTGGACATCTATTGCATTTAGGACATCTTCCTAGACGTCCTCTTCTACCTTCACCCTGTTGTTGTAGGTACTCATTCAATATACATTCATTATCTCATCTTTTCTTCTATATCTCCCATATTTCCCCAGTTCTTTAAATCTTCTTTCCCATCATCTTACGTTCCATCACCTCTTTCACGATACCCTTTTCTTCATAACCTTCTTCCACCTTTATTTTATCTATCTTTATCTACAATGGTTCATCTACTTAATTACATGCCTCCTGGACATCTATTACATTTAAGACATCTTCCTAGATGTCCTCTTCTACCTTCATCCTATTGTTGTAGGTACTCATTAAATATACATTCATTATCACATCTATTCTTCTATATCTCCCATATTTCCCCAGTTCTTTACATCGTCTATCCCATCGTCTTACGTTCCATCACTTCTTTCATGGTACTCTTTTCCTCGTATGCCTCTTCCTCCTTCATTTTATCTATCTTCATCCATCGTGGTTCATTTATTTAATCACCTGCCTCCTAGACATCTATTACATTTACCACATCTTTCTCGAAATCTCCTTCTACTTTCATCTTTATTGTTGTAGGTACTCAGTCAATATATATTCTTTATCTTATCTCTTCTATATCTCCCATAAATCCCCAGTTCTTTAAATCTTCTATCCCATCGTTTTACGTTCCATCACCTCTTTTACGATACCCTTTCCCTCATATTCCTCTTCCTCCTTAATTTTATCTATCTTCGTCTATCATGGTTCATCTATTTAATTACCTGCCTCCTGGACATCTATTACATTTAGGAGATCTTCCTAGACGTCCTCTTGTACCTTCATCCTATTGTTGTAGGTACAATATACATTCATCATCTCATCTCTTCTTCTATATCTCCTATATTTTCCCAGTTCTTTAAATCTTCTATCCCATCGTCTTACGTTCTATCACAACTTTCACGATACCCTTTTCTTCATAACCTTCTTCCTCCTTCATTTGATCTATCTTCGTCCACAATGGTTCATCTATTTATTTACCTGCCTCCTCTGGACATTTCACCTCTTTTGCCCGCATATTGTCGTCCTTGTCCTAGATTACATCACCCATAATGGTTCATCTATTTAATTACCTGTTTCCTGGACATCTATTATATTTAGGACATCTTTCTAGAATTCCTCTTCTACCTTCATCCTATTGTTGTAGGTACTCATTCAATATACAGTCGGTATCTCATCTCTTCATCTATATCTCCCACAGTTCTCCAGTTCTTTTAATCTTCTATCTCATCAGCTTACGTTCCATCACCACTTTCACGATACCCTTGGCTTCATGATCTTCTTCCTCCTTCATTTTATCTATCTTCATCCACCATGGTTCATCTGTTAAATTATCTGGCTTCTGGACATCTATTACATTTAGCACATCGTCCTAGACGTCTTCTTCTATCTTCATCCTATTGTTGTAGGTACTCATTCAATATAATTTCATTGTCTCATCTATTCTGCTATATCTCTCATATTTCCCCAGTTCTTCAAATCTTCCATCTCATCATCTTACGTTCCATCACTTCTTTCACGGTACCCTTTTCCTCATAACCCTCTTTCTCCTTCACTTTATCTATCTTCATCCATCATGGTTCATCTATTTAATTACCTACCTCCTCTGGACAAATTTCTCCTATTTAGCCCGCATAGTATCGTCCTTGTCCTAGATTACTTCATCCATAACGGTTTATCTATTTAATTACGTGCCTCCTGGACATCTATTACATTTAGAACATTTTCTTAAACGTCCTCTTCTACCTTCATCCTATTGTTGTAGGTACTCATTCAATATACATTCATTATCTCATATATTCTTCTATATCTCCCATATTTCCCCAGTTATTTTAATCTTCTATCTTATCGTCTTACGTTCCATCACCTCTTTCACGATTCCCTTTTCTTCATAATCTTCTATCTCCTTCATTTACCTGCCTCCTGGACATCAATCATATTTAGCACATCTTCCTCGACATCCCCTTCGTAGTCATTCAATAAATATTCATTATGTTCTTTATATCATCTATCCCATCCTCTTATGTTGCACCACCTCTTCCACGATACCCTTTTCTTTATAAACCTCTTCCTCCTTCATTTTATCTATCTTCATCCACAATGGTTCATCTAGTTAATAACATATTCCTGGACATCTGTCCCATTTATCACATCTTCTTCGACGTCTCCTTCTACCTTCATCCTTATTGTTGTAGGTATTCATTATCTCATCTGATTCTTGTAGTTGCATCTCCCATATTTCCTCAGTTCTTTATATCTTATTTCCCTTCCTCTTATGTTCCACCACCTCTTCCACGATACCTTCCTCTTCCTCCTTCATTTTATCTATCTTTATCCTTAATGGTTCATCATTTAATTCATTCATTTAATAATCTGCCTCCACAAAATCTATCACATTTAGCACATTTTCTTGGACATCCCCTTCTGGACATCTATTACATTTAGGACATCTTCCTAGACGTCCTCTTCTATCTTTATCCTATTGTTCTAGCTACTCATTCAATATATATTCATTATCTCATCTCTTCTTCTATATCTCCCATATTTTGCAGTTATTTAAATCTTCTTCCCCATCCTTTTATGTTCTACCACTTCTTTCACGATACCCTTTTCCTCATCACCCTCCTCATCCTTCATTTTATCTATCTGTTGTTATCCTCGTTGCATTAATTTAGTTATTATCATCATTATCTCATTAATTATCATTATCAATCTATCATTATCTTATAGTCTGTATTAACGTATTGTCTCTTCTTTTACCAATTCCTTCTCTTCTCTTCCACTTCTCACTCCAACGAGGTTTTTGCTGTTCCTGCCTTTTCACAATTTTGAACCTTTTTTTTAACTTCAATTTTAGAACTTGCTCGTTCTTTTTATTCCTTACCATATTTTTGTATACTTTTTCCAAACATTGCCTGTCTTTTTGCCTTCCCTAATTCATAAAATGTTGCTTCAAAATTTCTGCTGTTATTTGTCCTCATTTTCATACGTATTTCGTTTTTTTTTTAAATCCACAAGCCTTTGTTCTTGCCACATCATTGCCTCATTTTTTGCTATACTTCCGCTTAAACCATAAACTTCTACTGGCTTCCTCTTCCAATTACGGCTCTTATTGGTTCTCCTTCACACCCTTTTCCTCAAAAACCTCTTCCTCCTTCATTTTATCCACAATGGTTCATCTATTTAATAACATATCTTCTGAATACCTCTTCTTCTTAGAGTGTCTTATGCTTGGAAAACGTTGGCTATCATGTTGGCAATCATCACTCTATTAACAGCTGCTCTGAACAGCGGTTCACATACCTATTTAGGTCTTTATTTCCCATTTTTCTTTTCTCTATAAACTACTAATTCTCTTCTGCCCCTTCCTTCACTAATTACTACTTCTTACAACACGATTTTAAACTTGGATTGCTCATTCTTACCACATCTCATCTCATCTATTTGCCTTTTATGTAGCTCTACTACATAAAATGTTGCTTCCTTCCTCTTCCAATTACTGTTATTAGTTTTTCTCCTTTGCATGCATATTTCGGTTTTTCTTTACATCACGTTGCTCTACTCCTAATGACACTACCTCCTGGTTTTTTGCTATACTACCGCCTAATCTATAAACTGTTGATTTATTCCTCTTCCAATTACTGCTTTTATTGCTTCTCCTTCATATAACTTTTTAGGTTTTTAATTTTCAGTTTTCCCTTTCTGTGCAGACTACAACTTCCCTTCTGCCTCTTCCTTCACTAATTCCAACTTCTTAAAATACAGTTTTGAACTCACTTTAATTTCTTTATCCTTAATTTTTTTCCCAATATCGCCTGTCTTTTTGCCATCTCTACTACATACATTGTTGCATCATATGCCTATTTAGGTTTTTTATTTCCAATTTTCCTTTTCTCTACAAACTACGAATTCTCGTTTTCCTCTTCTCCCACTAATTCCAACTTCTTAAAATACAGTTTTGAAGTTACTCATCTTTTATTTACTTATCTTATACTTTTTCCCAATATTGCCAGTCTTTTTGCCATGTCCACTACATAAATTGTTGCTTTCTTCCTCTTCCAATTCTTGATGTTATTTGTTCTCCTTTTCATACTAATTTGGGCTTTTCTTCAATCCATTACTCTTCTCCTTGTCACATCAACGCTTCCTTGTTTTTGCTATAAAGAGCCTAAACCATAAACTTTTGTTGTCTTCCTCTTCCAATTACTGGTGTTATTGCTTCTCCATCATGTACCTATTTCTGTTTTTACCACTACCCAATTGTCTATAAACTACTAATTCTCTTCTGCCTCTAAATTTGGCTGTTGATCCATCTCCTTATACCTTTTCGTGTATTTATTTTTTGCTTGGCATCTTGTCCTTTCTTCTAAAACTTGCTGCTCGTTTTGTTCAGCTAATTACCTACTTCTATTGCTGTTTCTCTTAAATTTTATTCTAAATCTTCCTATAGAAATGTTATTCTAATAACATTCTCGTTGCCGTCGTGCTTCCAATCTACCAACTCCATTTTCTATTTATCTTCGAACCAATCTATCTCATCTACTTCCAATTTTCATTCTCTGTTTAGTGGTCGTTTTTCCAATCTTTTCGAAATCTATAAACAATCATATATCTTCCGCTACTACTCTTCCACTGCTATTAACTGCTTCTGGTGATGCTTTTATTACCATTTCCACTTATAATATTTCTCCTAATAGATAATTCTATCTTAGATTCTATTGCAACTATCTAAATCCCTTAAATTTTCATCTACAACTGAGGACACTTTCGATTTATCTTCAAACCAATCTATCTCATTTTTAGTCTCTGTTTAGAGATCGTTTTTGTAGTCTCTTTGCCATCTACAAATTGCATCCTCTCTTCCCCTACATCTCGTTTACCACCATTAACTGCTGCTTTTCATCTGCAAGAATATGATACTTCTTTTTAACCTTATCCAATTTAGGAACTGAAACTCGTTCCTTTTCAAATTCAAACCTAACTTCTGCTCATCTTTTCTGCATGACACCATTCCTCGCCATTTTTTGATATTCTCTGTAACTCATCTACTTTACCCCTCATTCTCTTTTATCTTCTGACCCCGACTTATATCTTTATCGCCCCTCTTCAAATTCAAACCTAACTGCTGCTCATCTTCTCTGCATGACACCATTCCTCGCCATTTTTTTGATACTCTCTGTAACTCATTTACTTTACCCCTCATTCTCTTTTATCTTCTGACCCCGACTTATAGAGCCCTATCTGTTTCCAGCCGTTGGATGGTGGCAGGCAAGGCAGACCCTGAGATGCCCAAAAGGATGTATATCCATCCCGACAGCCCTTCAACGGGTGAACAGTGGATGCAGAAGGTCGTGTCCTTCCA
Organism: Othius punctulatus; assembly: GCA_951805005.1. NCBI lineage: Eukaryota > Metazoa > Arthropoda > Insecta > Coleoptera > Staphylinidae > Othius > Othius punctulatus. The sequence goes on along the minus strand of OX638146.1, from coordinate 9,097,372 downwards.
CAAGCTGAAGCTGACGAACAACATCAGTGACAAGCACGGCTTTGTAAGTATTGTACGTCAATCCATCTTGCAATTTAAAAGTAGACACCCCAGAGAATCCCGAAATAAAACACCTAGAAATTAACACATTGAGACATCAACAAATTTTCTTCAGCAATTTAACCAATTCAAACTAAATAGTTTGTAATTCATCACTAACAAAAATTATTGTTTTCAAATAGCACATGATAATTATCGAAGTTAATACTTTTGAAAAGCTGAAATATACAATTGTAAAACTCCAAATTTTGATTGATTGAATTATCGAAATTAATACTTTCAATAAGCTTGGAGCTTTGAAGGCTACAAGTTTCATTTAACTTAAATCCTTAGAGATAGTGAAATGTAATTGTACAAAATACTAGTCTAATTATGTCTAAATATACAGGAAATTTTGAATGATATTTAAGACAGTAGTAGAAGATAATTGTCCTCAAACAATTGGCAAGAACCAAAATCTCTATAAGTTAATATCGAACCATTTGGTTTTAATTTACTGTATAATACTAAACTAATATAATATTTTATGGTTTCTAAAGGTGTATAATCAAGAAGCTTTAATTGTAATTTATGTGTTATACCATCCTTCAATATAATTGAAAATTGTTCCAAAAATAGTTCAAAAATGCGATATTTTGATAATTATCAGCAGTAAATTTTCTGATGATACCATTCATCAAGGTAATTGAAAATAGATCCAAAAATAGTAACAAAAATGTACAATTTTGATAATTGTCAGCAGTAAATTTTCTGATGAGTTAGAGATTTAGGTTTTATGTTGCATAAACCAAAATCTTTCCGGAAAACGTAGTAGATATTTTATGTATATATTTTTTAATCTTGCATAAACAAAAATGTTTCCTGAAAATGTAGTAGATATTTAGGTAATTATCATGTTGCTATATACCTTGCTCAATATGCTTAATTTAGTTTTTGACTGAACTAATTAAAAATGCTCACTAGGTGTTTTATTTTTGAGCATCAGCATCGGTTTGCGACCAAATCGATGCTAATGCAATTTTAGTGATTAGTTAGAGTTTAGTGTGAATCAAGAAATTTTATTCTTATGCGCAAATTATTTACTGTTTCGTTCACAACTATTGAAATAAAACTTGTTCCAATGCAATTAGAAGAACCTGACAAGATGTTCATGACAATTAACGTACAACAACTCAAAAATTGAGGATTTTTGCTAGATGATCTCACGTTTTAAAATGATAACAAAATTACGTACATAAATCTTTGAAAATTCTGCGTACGTACTAAAACTACTAGATATTTGTACGCAGTAGTTTACCACTAACATATTCTTTTAGCAATTCAAAACTATTCTCTGTTATAGTACATGCCAGATAAGGTGCATTTGCATTTCTGTTGACCAGTCTGGCAGGACAGAGGAGGGACTTTGGTTTTATGTGAAAAGTGACATCTTATCTGGCATGGGCTATAGAAGCGAAATAACATAACATCTGTTTTGGTGGTATGAAAGTAATAATTTTTTATGAATTCTGGTATATGGAGTTTGTCACAAATTTAACTAGATAACGCTTTTATACACAATGTTAATAATGTGTATTATTTTTAGTATTTTTTAATTTTATTTGATTTCATCGTCCCTAAGGTGAGCGCTAAATTAATAATTAAATTACAAGTTGTCTAAGATTCAAATTTTAGATTAGAAGCTATATGCGTTGAGCGGTCTATTTCTTACCTAATGATCGAAAACGGTCGATAAGTGGTGAATTTGAGATCGCGAATAATTAATTTATTTTATTCAGCAAGTATAGGTATTACATATTTTTAGCAATTCGTTAACCACAAGTGTATTATAATAGACTTATTTTTACAAATGTGATGATTTTTTTTCATTATATTTTACTCGCATCTGGAATGAATACAATAATTTCTATTTGATCGATTTAGTAACTCAATTCATAATAGATCAAAATATCGTGTTGATGTCATAATTCTAGTAATAATAATATCAAGTAGACAAGGTGTAATTTTCTGTGCGTGGAGACTTTAAGAGCGCTAAGCTCCTAATTTTAATGTTCCTAATATGGAACCCTGAGGGCACCCAACGTCCAGTACACAGATGAGCTCATCAGCTCTTCGCCCTGAGGGCTTGAACGATCACACGCATACGTATAAATGCGTTACATGTTGCTACAAAAGCAACAACATCTTTAAAACCCTTGTGGCGTAATGAGTTAAGGCTCTGATTAATCCAAGTCTTAGGTTCTATTTTCACCGATATTCAAATCGAATTAATTAGCGTGTCAGGGCGTTATCGTATGCAACCTTGTGATCCCGTACGTGTGCTGGAAATAAAACGTTACACGATCTTGGAATCCCTGTAAAGAGCATAATTTCTTTTTAATGATTTTTTTGTTTTCGTTTTAATTGTAATCAAATATTTATTGGTTGCCATATCTACATTACGTATTGAGTCAGTAATTTTGTAAATGCCTGTGGATTATACAAGTTGTTTCATAAACATTGGCCAAAAATGCAAGGGGTTATTGAATGGGTTATTCTTAGAATATTTTGTCGTTTGATGATGTGTAAAAAACCGCGCTGTTTCAAAGATACAAGGTGATACATTTTTATAACATTAACAATATTATCTTATTTACCTTAAATTACCAATAATATTGTTATTTAAAAAAAAATGTCACCAAGTTTCTTTGAAACAAAGCGGTTTTTCACACATCTTCAACGAACAAAATAATCTTAAAATAACCCATGGAATAACCTCTTGTACCTTTGACCCATGTTTAGGAACCACTCTGTATATTGTATGTGCGATTTATTGACTTATCATTAAAGGTCTAAGGTATTTTTTCGAAATTTCGGTAGAAAAAATGTATTTACTTGAAGTTTTCCTGAATAAATATTATCTTATTAAACTTAAATTAACAATAATATTGTTATTTTCAAAAAATTGTATCACCATGTATATTTTGAAACAAGCGTTTTTCACACATCGTCAAAGGACAAAATAATCTTAGAATAACCCATGAAATAACCTCTTGCATCTATGGCCCATGTGTAGGAAACACCCTGTATATTATATGAGCAATTTATTGGCTTAGGAAACACCCTGTATATTATATGAGCGATTTATTGACTTATCTATAAATGTCAAAGGTACTTTTTCGAAATTTCGGTGGAATAAAATATTATTTACTTGAAATTTTCTGGAATCAAGTTTAATTTTGAAATATTTCCAATATATTTTCACGAGTTTTTAAACTTCTCTTCAATAAAGCTTATTTTGAATGAATTTGGAAATTTGCGTCCCAAAAGTATGTAATTATTGAAAGAATATTCCAGCCACAAATATTTGAAATCTTTGCTCGGTCTTAACCTTAAATTTCCATATTTTTCTGCTGCTAATTTTCCCGGATTGCTTCTATTTCACTTTCGTTGTTGCTTTTTATTGTTAGTGGCGTCATCCAATCACTTGTTAAAAAATGTTAAATGGCAACATACCCTTTGTAACACCTCCTTGGAAACCATCTAGAAGTACAGTTCAATGACGTCCTGAAACTCTTTCTAACATTTCTGAAATGTTCGTAATTTTCACAAATTATGAAAAACATGTGAGATGGCCGAAGTTTGAAAAATGTAACTTGACATTTTGTCAAACGTTTTTGCAAAACGTTAACTATGAGAAACGAAATTGACGTTTGTCATATCAAGCTGACGTGTGTCAATCTGACATCTGTCAAACTGATGTGTGTCAATCTGACGTCTGTCAATATGACATCTGCCAGACTGACGTGTGTCAATCTGACATATGTCAAACTGACGTTTTTCAAACTGTCGGGTGTCAATCTGGGTGTCTATGAAATTGACGTTTGTCATATTAAACTGACGTCTGTCAAACTGACGTGTGTCAATCCGACATATGTCAAACTTACGTCTGTTAGACTGACGTGTGTCAATCTGACAGCTGTCAAACTTACGTCTGTCAATCTGACGTCTGTTAGACTGACGTGTGTCAATCTGTCGGAATGACGTTTCTCAAACTGATGTGTGTCAAACTGACGTCTATGAAATTGAAGTTTGTCATATCAAACTGACGTCTGTCAAACCGACGTCCGTCAATCTGACATCTGTCAAACTGACGTGTGTCAATCTGACATCTGTCAAACTGGTGCCTTTCAAACTGACGTGTGTCAATCTGACGTCTGTCAGACTGACGTCTGTGAAATAGACGTTTGTCATATCAAACTGACGTCTGTCAAACCGACGTCTGTCAATTTGTCAGTTTTAAAAAAATTCCACGTATATTTTATTTAATTGAGAAACTAATTAAATATATTTTTCAAATTTAACAAATATACGAGGGAGCCAAATGAAGTTTGAACAAATATAACTTGATATTTTGTCAAATTATTTGCACTTATATTTTGCTCTGCGTGAAGACTGTTAATTTTATTGAAAATCTGAGAATATAAATTTTGATGTAAAATGGACGTCGAGAACCCAACATAAAGTACTTTCCCCAGTAGAAATTTTATTCAGTATCAATACAGTAATACTACATTACTATAGTAGTACTATATATATACTATATAGTGGTACTATATACATACTACATAATGTTACTATATTCTTACAATATAGTAACACTATATTCGTACGATATAATAGTACTTTATAGCAATAGTATAGCTGGCAGGCTAACAGGATACTTTGATGGCGTGTCCATCAGAAGAGACAATTTCAGTGAAAATTGTTGGCTGAAGAAGTGTTGTTGACAATGAGCAGAAGGTTCTTTTAAGGTCATTTACAGAAGAAGTGTTTTCAGCAATGACCATAAGATTCTTTCAAGGTTGTTTGCAGAAGAAGTCGTCAATGACCAGAAGGTTCTTTCAAGGTAACTTCCTGAAAAAGTTGACGACAATGTCCAGAAGGTCTTCGGCAAAGAAGACTTTTTCTTTCGTTATATAATTAAGCTTTCTTAAAAAATAAAAGAAAATTGTTGGCTGAAGAAGTGTTATTGACAATGACCAGAAGGTTCTTTCAAGCTCATTTGCTGAAGAAGTATTTTCAGCAATGACCAGAAGGTTCTTTCAAGATTATTTGCAGAAGAAGTCGTCAATGACCAGAAGGTTTCGTTCAGGGTAACTTGCTGAAGAAGTTGACGACAATGACCAGAAGGTCTTCGGCGAAGAAGATTTTTTTCTTTCGTTATATAATACAGCTTTCTTGTAGGCGAACCGGAAAATGATACGGTTAATATAAAATAATGGCTGATTGGTATTTTTAACGCAAAATATCCAGATAAGAGCAATTACAAACTCTCTTTTAATGGTTTTTTTGGGTTGTTTTTTGGGCTCACATTTGTAACACGTACAGAAAAAAAAATTGCAATGAATTTGACAGTGTTTTCGGCAATAACCAGAAGGTTCTTTCAAGATTATTTGCAGAAGAAGTCGGCAATGACCAGAAGGTTCATTCAGGGCAACTTACTGAAAAAGTTGACGGCAATGACCAGAAGGTTCTTTCAAGATTATTTGAAGAAGACGTCGTCAATGACCAGAAGGTTCTTTCAGGGTAACTTGCTGAAACAGTTGACGACAATATCCAGAAGGTCTTCGGCGAAGAAGATTTTTTTCGTTCGTTATATAATAAAGCTTTCTTGTTACAATGTAGGAGAACCGGAAAATGATAGGGTTAATATAAAATAATGGTTGATTGGTCTTTTTAACGCTAAATATCCAGAAAAGAGCCAATTACAAAGTCGTTTATTTAATGGCTATTTTGGGTTGCTTTTTGGGCTTACATTTGAAACAAGTACAGAAAAAAATACTATAAATACTATAATTATTTATAGTATTTATAATAAACGTACTATATGAATTTCAATTAGGGTTGATGGCAACGCAAAATATTCAGAAAAGAGCCAATTACAAACTCTTTTTTTAAGGGCTTTTTTGGGTTGCTTTTTGGGCTCACATTTGAAACACGTACAGTAAAAAAATTTAATTGAATTTGACAAATTGTTAATATTTCATGGGTAACTATGTATTGTTTTAAACCTTAAAGTTGGTCATGTAATTTATTTCAATTAAAAAAATATTTACTGTGCCGTGGCAATATAGTAAAACTATATTACTGCGAACATAGCATTACTATTCCGAAACTATCGCTTATTAATTATAATCTGGCGCTATTGTTTTTACATCCCATGATTGGAAGAGCGTCTTTATGCTACTTCAACAATCTATTATAATTTGGCCCATGATTGTAAGTGCACCCCCGTGCGGCTTAAACAATCTATTATACTTTGGCTCATGATTGTAAGGGCACTATATAGTGGTGATATAATAAAACTATATAGTTATAACATACTGTTAATATATCGTGGTAAAATAGCAGAACTATCATACAGCGAACTTTCTACTGGAGTTTATTGGTCTTATTGGTCAAAATATCCAGAAAAGAGCCAATTACACACTCTCTTTTAAAGGCTTTTTTGAGCTGCTTTTTGGGCTTACATTTTAAACACGCACAGTAAAAAAATTGCAATGAATTTGACAAAATGTTATTTAACTGTCATTTTCAGTTTACTAACTATAATCAGATTCGTAATTCCTAAATGCACCCAACTCAGGCGCCCAACTCAGGATGGATCCACACACATTTCAATATTAGAAATTACAGTGTTCGATTGAATTTCTGTACGTAATTTAATCGTTCAAAAGAATTTTCGTTGTTTAAACATCTCACTATTGTGGCGCCCAACGTGGGGCACCCAACTTAGGATGGATCCACACACATTTCAATATTAGAAAATTTACAATGTTCGATTGAATTTCTGTACATAATTTAATCGTTCCAAGGGATTTTCGTTTCTAAAACACCATTGTGGCGCCCAACGTGGGGCGCCCAATGCCCCACGTTGGGCGCCATATTAATAGCAATAAGTATATATAAAACGTGACGAAGCGGATAACAATAATGAAACAATTGATGATCTTATTTTTATACAGGGTACCCTTTAAAGTAGTTTCATACCTGATTATATCAACAATAAGGAGGCTTTGTCTCCAAATTGTGATTTTTGACGCGGACTGCTTACGCGATTATTCACTTGTTTCTGGTGCCATTGCGCAAGGTACATCCTGTCGAAATTGGCGGACCGCCGCTATACGTGGGTCATAAATATTCCGTGGACGTAGGCAATCAAACGCAGGTCGACTGTCAACAGTCAATTTGTAATATTCACTTGTTTCGACGTCCGCCGCGTTTGAAATGCAAAGCGGGCGGCCGCTATTAAGCGCGGATAACGCAAATAACGACCTCCTCGATGGCCAACGGTCAATTTGCACCGCGATTTTTACTTCAATTACTTCCAACGCACACCAGATGTAACCGCGTTTACTGGTTCGAGCATGTGTGTGTTCGTATGTGTGCGAGAGGCATTCACGACGATGCCACCCAAACGCACTAAAAAGCACAGTAGCGAATGAAAAAGATAACTGGCGGTAATTAAGATATCTATACAACGAAAATCACTTAGTTTTAACGCGACAGACGCTATATGCTTCTGTTATTACACCTACAGAATGCGCGCCGTTCGCATGCCGTCATCCCTGTCCAACCAGCGGCGAGAGAACGCGACGGAACTACCGCTCACATGGTGGTGATGGACGGTCACTTCGGTGGTCTCCGCTACCTTTTCGCTCTTTACTTAAAAAAGTATACTGTTAAACTCACGATAACTTCCTCGGGTCGAGTAATTTCGGGCGGCTGATAAACCACCTGAAAACAAATGACGTCCACTCGAGGAAATTCGCCATTGTTTTTTTCTTATTTCGTCGAGTATCTCCCGAGCCGAGAGATCCTAGGTGGTCTCCACTAATTAAGTGGGCATATAAAAGTGTTTCCAGCCCGGATTCTTCACTAATTGTGCGCTTATAGGCGCTGATACACAATAAAATCACTTCCAGGGAGTCGCGGCAATTACCGAGCCTTGTGGGAACCTGCCTGCCGGGCGCACATGCGCGTCCACCCGATCACGACGCGAATCGGGCCTCCTCCCGAGATAACCATCGCCTCTAATGGGTTTCGACGTCTCCCATACTTTATCTACCAGTTTATTAATTCCAATTTCTGTGGATAGATAAGGAGACACGGGGAAATTTTAATGAACATTTAGGAGCTGTCGCGGCTAATTACGATTGGAATACGTCTTGCTGACGGGCGGTGTATTAGTTTTCTATATACTCCAGGAATCGAGGAGATCCATATCTTGCGCTCCGCCATATAAACACGGGCAACAATAAGACAGGCATTGTAATCGACTCATTTTGACTCTGTTTCTAAGAACCATCCGACCTCGAAGACAACAAATATGAATACCATCATCATTCCTCATCACATAAAACGCAAGGAAGAAAGTTGTTACGAAGTTGTTACTTTCCGCTTTGACACGTATGGGTTAGCTATTACTGAAATTTCTGAAAACTTATTATGTGCAAATTTGATATTAAATTCGTATAGAGTACACCTGAAACTTAATCTCCTAAAAATTTGACAAAGTTTCAGTATTATATAAAGCAGAAAATCATACGTATAACTTTCTGTTTTGACAAGTATGGGTTAGCTATTACTGAAATTTCTGAATATTTATTATTTGCATATTTGATTTTAGATTCGTTTACAGTACACTTAAAACTAATTCTCCTGAAAATTTGACAAAGTTTCAGTATAAAATACGGGAGAAAATCACACATATAACTTTCTGTATTGACAAGTATGGCTTTTACTGAAATTTCTGAAAATTTATTATTTGCAAATTTGATATTAGATTCGTGTACAATACACATAAAACGAATTCTTCTGAAAATTTGACAAAGTTTCAGTATAAAATAAGAGAGAAAATCAAACAGATAACTTCCTGCATTGAAAAGTATGCGTTAGCTATTACTGAAATTCCTGAAAATTTATTATTTACAAATTTGATATTAGATACATATATAATACACCTGAAACTAATTCTCCTGAAAATTTGACAAAGTTTCAGTACTTAATAAGGAAGAAAATCTACATATAACTTTCTGCAATGACAAGTATGGGTTAGCTATCACTGAAATTTCTGAAAATTTTATAGTTACAAATTTGATATTAGATTCGTATAAAGTACACCTAAAACTCTTACTTCTGAAAAGTTGACATAGTTTCAGTACCTAATAAGGGCGGAAATCTACATATAACTTTCTGCATTGACAATTATGGGTTACCTATTACTGAAATTTCTGAAATTTTATTATTTGCAAATTTGATATTAGATTCGTATACAGTACACCTGAAACTATTTCTCATGAAAATTCGAACAAGTTTCAGTACTTAATAAGGGAGAAATTCTACATATAACTTTCTGCATTGACAAGTATGCGTTAGCTATTACTGAAATTTCTGAAAATTAATTATTTTCAAATTTGATATTGGATTCGTATTCAGTACACCTGACACTAATTCACCTGAAAATTTGATAAAGTTTCAGTCCTAAATAAAGGAGAAAATCAAACAAATAACTTCCTGCATTGATAACTATGGGTGAACTATTACTGAAATTTTTGAAGATTTAATATTTGCAAATTTAATATTAGATTCGTGTACAGTACACCTAAAACGAATCCTCCTGAAAATTTGGCAAGATTTCAGTATTAAAAAGGGGAGAAAATTTACATATAACTCTCTTCATTGACAAGTAAGCGTTAGCAATTACAGAAATTTCTGAAAATTTATTATTTGCAAATTTGATATTAGATTCGTCTACAGTACAGCTGAAACTAATTCTCCTGAAAATTTGACAAACTTTCAGTACTTAATAAGGGAGAAAATCTACATTTAACTTTCTGCATTGGCAAGTATGAGTTAGCTATAACTGAAATTTTTGAAACTTTATTATGTACAAATTTGATATTAGATTCGTATACAGTATACCTGAAGCTAATTATCCTGAAAATTTGACAAAGTTTCAGCACTTAATAAGGGAGCAAATCTACATCTAACTTTCTGCATTGACATGTATAGGTTAGCTATCACTGAAATTTCTGAAAATTTATTATGTGCAAATTTGATATCAGAGTCGTCTGCAGTTCACCTTAATCTAACTCTCCTGAAAATTTGAAAAAGTTTCAGTACTTAATAAGGAAGAAAATCTACATATAACTTTCTGCATGGCCAAGTATGAGTTAGCTATTGCTGAAATTTCTGAAAATTCATTATTTGTAAATTTGATATTATATACATGTACAGTATATCTGAAACTGATGACCTGACAATTTGAAAGAGTTTTAGTACTTAATAAGGGAGAAAATCATACATATATAACTTTCTGCATATGTTAGCATTTCCTGAAATTTCTGAAAATTTATTATTTGCAAAATTTATATTAGATACGTGTACAGTATATCTGAAACTTAATCTCCTGAAAATTGGACATAGTTTCTGTACTTAATAAGGGAGAAAATCTACATAGAACTTTCTGCATTGAAACGTATGGGTTAGCTTTTGCTGAAATTTCTGAAAATTTATTATTGGCAAATTTAATATTAGATTGGTGTAGAGTACACCTGAAACTTATTCTCCTGAAAATTTATCAAAGTTTCAGTATTAAATAAGGGAGAAAATCATACATATAACTTTCTGCATTACCAAGTACTGGTAAGCTGTTACTGAAATTTCTGAAAATTTCATCTTTGCAAATTTGATATTATATTCGTGTACAGTACAGCTAAAGCTTAATCTCCTGAAAATTTGACAAAGTTTCAGTATTAATTAAAGGAGAATATCCAACATATAAATTACTGCATTGATAACTTTGGGCTATCTATTACTGAAATTTCTGAAAATTTATTATTTGCAAATTTGATATCAGATTCCTGTACAGTACACCTGAAACTCTTTCTCCTGAAAATTTGACTTAGTTTCAGTACTTAATAAGGGAAAAAATCTACATATAACTGTCTGCATTGACAAGTATCCGTTAACAATTACTGAAAATTTATTATTTGCAAATTTGATATTTGATTAGTGTGTAGTGCATCTGAAACTTAATCTCCTGAATATTTGATAAAGTTTCAGTACTTAATAAGGGACAAAATCTACATATAACTTTGTGCATTGACAAATTAGCGTTAGCTGTGACTAAAATTTCTGAAAATTTATTATTTCCAAATTTGATATTAGATTCGTATACTATACACCAATCTGAAACATACTTTCCTGAAAATTTGACAAAGTTTCAGTATTTGATAAGGGAGAAAATCTACATATAACTTTCTGCATTGACTAGTAAGCGTTAGCTATTACTGAAATTTCTGAAAATTAATTATTTGCGAATTTGATATTAGATTCGTGTACAGTATACCTGATACTAATTCTACTGAAAATTTGACAAAGTTTTAGTGTCAAATATAGGAGATATTCATACATATAACTTCCTTCCAGACAAGCATGGATTAACTATTACTGAAATTTCTGGAAATTTATTATTTGCAAATTTGATATTAGATTCATTTACAGTACACCTGAAAATAATTCTCCTGAAAATTTGACAAAGTTTCAGCATTAAATAAGGGAGAAAATCTACATTTAACGTTCTGCATTGACAAGTAAACGTTAGCTATTGCTGAAATTTGTGAAAATTTTATATTTGCAAATTTCATATTGGATTCGTATACAGTACACCTGAAACTAATTCTGCTGAAAATTTGACAAAGTTTCAGTTCTTAATAAGGGAGAAAATCTACATATACCTTTCTGAATTGGCAAGTAAGCGTTAGCTGTTACTAAAATTTCTGAAAATTTATTATTAGCAAAATTTTATATTAGATTCGTGTACAGTACACCTAAAACCAATTCTACTGATAATTTGACAAACTTTCAGTACTTAATAAGAGAGAAAATCATACATATAACTTTCTGCATTGACAAGTATGGGTTAGCTATTACTGAAATTTCTGAAAATTTATTATTCGCAAATTTCATAATAGATTCGTATACACTACACCAGAAACTGATTCGCCTGAATATCTGGCAAAGTTTTAATATTAAATAAGGAAGAAACTCTACATATAACTTTCCGCATTGGCAGGAATGGGTTAGCAATTACTGAATTTTCAGAAAATTTATTATTTGCATATTTGCTACAAGATTCGTGTATAATACACCTGGAACTTACTCTCCTGAAAATTTGACTACGTTTCAGTATTAAATAAAGGAGAATATCCAATATACAAATTTCTGCATTGACATTTATAGGTTAACTGTTGCTGAAATTTCTGAAAATATATTATTTGCAATTTTGATATTAGATTCGTATACAGTACACCTAAAACTAATTCTCCTGAAAATTTGCCAAAGTTTCAGTACTTAATAAGGGAGAAAATCTACATATAACTTTCTGCATTGACAAGTATGCGTTAGCTACTACTGAAATTTCTAAAAATTTAATATTTGGAAATTTGTTTACAGATTCGTGTACAGTACACCTGAAACTAATTGGCCTAAGAATTTGGCAAAATTTCAGTACTTAATAAGGGAGAAAATCTACATATAACTTTCTGCATTGACAAGTATGGGTTAGCTAGTACTGAAATTTCTGAAAATTTGATATTTGCAAATTTGATATTAGATTCGTATAAAGTACACCTGAATGTAATTATCCTGAAAATTTGACAAAGTTTCAGTACTTAATAAGGAAGAAAATCTACATATAACTTTCTGCATTGACAAGTATGGGTTAGCTATTACTGAAATTTCTAAAAATTTGTTTTTTGCACATTTGATATTAGATTCGTGTACAGTATACCTAAAACTAAATCTCCTGAAAATTTGACAAAGTTTCAGTACCTAATAAGGGGGAAAATCTACATCTAACTTTCTGCATTGGCAAGAAAGCGTTAGAAATTACTGAAATTTCTGAAAATTTATTATTTGCAAATTTTATATTAGATTCGTATACAGTACACCTGAAACTAGTACTCCTGAAAATTTGACAAAGTTTCAGTACTTGATAAGGGAGAAAATCTACATATAACTTTCTGCATTGATAAGTAAGAGTTAGCTAGTACTGAAATTTCTGAAAATTTGATATTTCCAAATTTGATATTAGATTCGTGTACAGTATACCTGAGACTAATTCTCCTGAAAATTTGACAAAGTTTCAGTACTTAATAAGGAAGAAAATCTACATATAAATTTCTGCATTGACAAGTATGGGTTAGCTATTACTGAAATTTCTGAAAATTTATTATTTGAAAATGTCATACTAGATTCGTGTACAGTCTAAATTAAATTCTCCCGAAATTTTGACAAAATTTTAGTGCTTGATATGGGGAAAATCTACATATAACTTTCTGCATTGACAAGTATGGGTTAGCTATTCCTGAATTTTCAGAAAATTTATTATATGCAAATTTTATAATAGATTCGTGTACAGTACACCTGAAACTAATTCGCCTGAAAATTTGACAATGTTTCAGTACTTAATAAGGGATAAAATCTACATAGAACTTTCTGCTTTGATAAGTATGGGTTAACTATTACTCAAATTTCTGAAAATTTATTATTTGCAAATTTGATATTAGATTCGTATACAATACACCTGAAACTAATTCTCCTACTTACTGAAATTTCTGAAAATTTATTATTTGCAAATTTGATATTAGATTCGTGTACAGTACACCTGAGAATTGCAATAATTTAACATTCATGTAAGGGTGGGTCATTTTCTATCGGTCTTTGGAGGGGCGAACGCCCCCAAAGCTACTTTTCTTGTATCCACCCCAACATTTACTGTTATGTGGTACATTTTGATTTGAATTTGTGTCGAGATTCGTAAGTTATCTGCAGATCGAAGCTCATCTCCGGAGACCGCGTCCTCCTTTGATGCACCCCCGCAGCACGCATCGCTCCTTGACCGAGTCCAAAGCGCTGTGCCCCCGCAACCCCCGGATTACGCACCCCGATCTTCCCCAATGACCCACCACCCCCTGGGGGATGTGTATCATCGCCGAAAATCGCATTACGCAAATTCGTGTTGTCATACCGCATTGTGCGATCCACCCCTGGATACGCGCAAAGAGCAGAGCGGGATGGAGTCGTCGGGAGGCTTTTAACCCCACGCTCCCCGCCAACCCCCTGCAATGGGGGTGAATCTTTAATCTGGAGATGGGAGAGAGCGACTTATCGATACTCCTTCCTCATAGGAATACATAGCCGCCGCTCAAAGAGTGCGGTTACAGGAACACCGGGGAAAAACTTTCCCTATCATTTTCAGCGGATTAGAAAGCGGCCGTCTTCCCTCCTACCCCTCCTGCACCTCCTGCGCCTCCTGCCCCTCCTTTGTCCCTCGAACTCCGGGCGCTTCCGGGCGGACGGCCCTCCAGCTCCAGAGGATGGGAGGGAAGAAACGACAGCTGCTCCTCTTAATTGAGACGTAAAATTATTTTTAATTGCCCGTCCTGGTTCCGTAAACCGTAAAAAAAAACCGCGCCAATCTTTAATTGGAGGTGAAACCGGGAGGTCTTCTCGGTTTCGGAGAAATTTTCAGAGCTAAAAAGTAATCTGCGGTCTGCAATTTGCCGGCTGTTGGACAATTACGGTGGGTTTGTTTATATCCTTGATTGCCACGAAACTTAATCTCACACGTAACCGTTACATATTCGTGCAATTGGAAACGCGTGTGAAACTTTGGTTTATCTTCCTTTTAGCAGTGGTGTCATCGTTCGATGCTTCATTGCAAATCCGTCACAAATTCTTCATGCAACTGCAGCTGGAATAGAAAATCCGATGATGAATATATTTATTAATACAAAAATGATTATTGACATTAATACTTAACTAATACTATGATTAACTATAATAGAAGTTCATGTCATAAGGAAGAAAACAAAATTTCGGGCGATTTGTTAATATTGTCGGACGAGGCATAGCCGAGTCCGGCAACACCAAAGAGTCAAGACAAAAAAGACCATCAAAGCCCAAACGGCAAGACCATAGAGTCAATACCAAAAGACAAAAAAGACCATCAAAGACCAAAAGGCAAGACCTAAGAATAGAAATTCCTGAGGTGAATATATTTATTAATACAAAAATGATTACTG
Source organism: Othius punctulatus (assembly GCA_951805005.1). Lineage (NCBI taxonomy): Eukaryota > Metazoa > Arthropoda > Insecta > Coleoptera > Staphylinidae > Othius > Othius punctulatus. Next base: position 9,082,199 of record OX638146.1, on the reverse strand, counting down.
ACATTAATACTTAACTAATACTATAACTAACTATAATAGAAGTTTATGTTATAAGGAAGAAAGAAACATTCGGACGATTTGTTAATATTGTCGGACGAGGCAAAGCCGAGGCCTACAAGACCAAAGAGTCCGCAATATTTGTTTTGTCCTTGTATCATATATTATGTTTTAGATTGTATGAATCGGTGATTAATACTTGGTGAAACAATGCTTCATTGCAAATCCGTCACAAATTCTTCTTGCAATAGCAGCAATAATAGAAAATTTTATGATGAATATATTTATTAATACACAAATGATTACTGACATTAATACTTAACTAATACTGTAATTAACTATAATAGAAGTTCATGTTATAAGGAAGAACACAAAATTTCGGACGATTTGTTAATATTGTCGGACGAGGCAAATCCGAGGCCGGTTAGACCGAAGATTCTACAATATATGTTTCGTCGTGTATCATATATTATTTTGTATTCGATTACAAAATAATTAAAGAAATGCGAACAATAATTAAATTATGAAGAAAAGAAATTCGGACGATTTGTTAAAATTATCGGACGAGGCACAGCCGAGTCCGGAAAGACTAAAGAATCCACAATATTTGTTTCGTCCGTGTATCATATATTATTTTTTTATTCGATTACAAGAGAATTAAAGAAAATCGAACAATAAAATTTAATTATGATCAAATGAACCATTTGTTTTTTCCTGTCAAAGTGACGTTTGAGGACGAAAACTACGTTTCTCCAGCCTCCACAATGTTTAACAAAAATATGATGTTTTCGTCCAGATATTCGAACAGAAAAAGTGTGCCTAATATTACAGTAGAATAAAAAAAAGACTATCAAATATGTATTTGTCATTTTTGAAAGAACAAAAATTTAATTTTCAATTTTCAAAAATACATATGTAAGCTGTTAGGAAACATCGGGAGGTTCCTGTAATTTTTGGCTAAAATGAAAATAAAATTGGCGTTAGAATTGATGTCAGTAATCATATTTTCATATTATTATTATATTATTATTATCATATCTAATAATTGTCTCAGTTTTCCCGCCTACGCTGTAGGCAGACATACTGACAGACACCACCTTTAAAATCTTTTCTTGATAACAAAGATTCGGAAACAAATATTTCTGGAATTGACGAGATTTGTAAAATTTTCGTGTTTGCAATACTTTTTTTTTACTACGCAAATGAAAGTAATACACAGCTTTTGGTTAGGTTAGGTTAGACAGGTAGACAGACAAACAGATACCATTCGAAAATCTTTTCTAAATATGAAGGCTTGAAAACGAATATTTCAACAAATATCGCGATTTCGAAAATGTTCGTATTTGCCATACTTTCTTTTACTGCGTAAATGAAAGTTATGCACAGTTTTAGGTTGGATTAGGTTAGGGTAGGTTAGATTAGGTTAGACATATAGACATGCAGATACCACTTTTACCTTTTCTTAATAACAAAGATTCGGAAACAAATATTTCTGGAATTATCGAGATTTGTAAAATTTTCGTGTTTGCTATAGTTTTTTTTTACTACGCAAATGAAAGTAATACACAGCTTTAGGTTAGGTTAGGTTAGACAGATAGACAGACAGACACCACTCTAAAACTTTTTCTAAATATGAAGGCTTGAAATCGAATATTTCTGAAAATATCGCGATTTCGAAAATGTTCGTATTTGCATAGTATTTGCAAAGTTATGCACAGTTTTGGGTTAGCTTAGGTTAGATTAGGTTAGACATATAGACATATACATTGTATTGACATATACAATTATCGCGATTTCCAAAATGTTCATATTTCCAACACTTTCTTTTACTACGTAAATGCAAGTTATGCACAGTTTTAGGTTAGCTTAGGTTAGATTAGGTTAGGGTAGGTTAGGTTAGAATAGGTTAGGTTAGATATATAGAGATGCCGACACCACTATTGAAACCTTTTCTGAACCAGAAAAGACTCGAAAACGAATATTTCCCGAAATTTCGCAATTTAGGAAAATTTAGTGATTGCAATACTTTACGTTACGGCATATATCTTGATAATATGCAGTTTTAGATTAGGTTAGGTTAGTTACATAACATACACACCGCCAGACATACTCTACTTTTGAAACCTGTTCTGAATTACAAAGATTCGAAAAATAATGTTTCTGGAATTATCCCAATTTCGAAAACTTTTTGCAACACTTATTTTACTACGTGAATGACAGTAATACACAGTTTCAGGTTAGGATAGGTTAGACAGATAGACAGACCGGCACCATATCTAAAACCTTTTCTGAACAATAATAGGGTTGAAAATGAATATTTCTGTAATTGTCGCGATTTCGAAAATGTCCGTATTTGCTATACTTTCTATTAGTACGTAAATGAAAGTTATGCATAGTTTTAGGTTAGCTTAGGTTAGATTAGGTTAGGGTAAGTTAGGTTAGGTTCGGTTAAACATGTAGACATATACGTTGTATATACGTATACAATTTGCCCGATTTCGAAAATGTTCTTATTTGCAATACTTTCTTTTACTACGTAAATGAAACTTATGCACAGTTTTAGGTTAGGTTAGGTTAGATTAGGTTCGGGTAGGTTAAGTTGGGTTAGGTTAGACATATAGACATGCCGACTGTTGAAACCTTTTCTGAATAAGAAAAGACTCGAAAACCAATATTACCCCAAATTTTGCGATTTCGGAAATTTTGTGATTGCAATACTTTCCTTTACTGCGTATATCTCGGTAATGTGCAGTTTTAGATTAGGTTAGGTTAGACACATAACATACACACAGACAGACAGACTCCACTATTGAAACCTGTTCTGAATTATAAAGATTCGAAAACGAATATCTCTGGAATTATCCAGATTTCGAAAACTTTTGGTTTTGCAATCCTTATTTTACTAGGTAAATGAAAGTATATACAGCGTTAGGTTAGGTTAGGTTAGGTTAGACTGATAGATTGATAGTAAGTTGAAGATATCTTTGTTATCTTATGTTATCTCTATCATATCTCTCATATATATCATATCATCTCTATCATAATCTCTAAGTTATCTATGTTATCTTAAATTTAATTTTTTAGAGCAATTTATCCTATTTATTTATATGTTTCTAGCCAACATGGTAAACTTCATCTTCAGACACTACTTCTAAAACCTTTTCTGAATATGAAGACTGGAAAACGAATATTTTCTGCGATTTCGAAAATTTTCGCGTTTGCACTACATTCATTTACAACGTAAATGAAAGTTATACACAGTTTAAGATTGGGTTATGGTTAGGTAGGTTAATTTTGGTTAGTTTTGGTTAGGTTAGGGTAGGTTAATTTTGGTTAGTTTTGGTTAGGTTAGGGTAGGTTTAGTTAGGTTAGACACATAGACACCACTTTTAAAACCTTTTTTGATTAAGAGAAAGACTCGACAACGAATATTTCCCCGAATATCGCGATTTAGGGAATTTTAGTGTTTTCAATGTTTTCCTTTACTACGTAAATCTCTGTAATACGCAGTTTTACATTAGGTTAGGTTAGACATATAATAGACACAGAGACAGACAGGCAGACAGACGCATTTTTTACTACTCTTTTTACTTGGTAAATGAAAGAAATACACAGCGTTAGGTTAGACAGATTGACAGGCCCAGATATATCCCCAAATTTAGCAATTCAAAAAAAATTTCATGGTTGCAATACTTTATTTTAGTACGAAAATGAAAATTATACTACACTTCTAAATCCTTCTCTCCATATGAATACTCGAAAACCAACATTTCCTCAAATATTTCGCAAATTTGCATGATTGAAATATATTCTCTTGCTACTTAAATAAAAGTAATACGCAGTTTTAGGTTATCTTTAATTTCTATTGAAATATGTCATATTTTCTTAAATATTGATAAAAATATAAATAATGATCAGGCTCACTTAACTGACACCCAAATCTCCTCATATTTTCCATATCTTCCAAAACTAAGTCAAAATTTTATATTTTTACCTTAGTTTTCGGAATACACAGTTTAAGGTTACGTTGGGTTAGACAGATAGATAGGCAAATACCACTTCTAAAATCTTTTCGGAATACGAAGACTTGAAAACGAATTATTGCGCAAATATCTCGATTTCGCAAATTTTCATGATTGAAATGTACTTTTCTGAATACGAAGATTCGAAAACGAATTATTTCGCTAGAGATATTTCGCAAATTTTCATGATTGAAATATTGCTACTCAGAAAGAAGTAATACGCAGTTTTAGGTGATCTTGAAATTTTATTAAGATATTTTTAAATGCTTTGCCATATTTTTGAAAAATTGATATAAAGAAAATATGATCACTGCTCACTACCGGATGCCAATTGTTTCCAAAATCTACCCCATTCTTCTCACATTGTCCTTATCTTACAAAAATAAGCCAAAATTTTATATTATTATTTCAATTTTATTTTAATACGCACTTTTGGGTTAGGTTACGTGATACAGATAGACTGACAGACATTAGTTCTGAAACCTTTTCTGAATATGAAGACTCGAAAAATATTTCCGCAAATTTTCATAAGATTGCAATGTTTTCTTTTGCTACCCAAATGAAAGCAATACGCAGTTTTAGGTCAGATTTAATTTCTATTAAAATATTTTCAGGGCTCCATAATATTTTGAAAAATATTAATAAAAACATAAATTATGATCAGTGCTCACTTCATTATGTCAATTGTTTTCCAAAATCTTTTTAGATTTTCCTTACTTCACAAAGATAAGCCAAACTTTTATTTTATTATATGTTTTTTGACTTGTCGTTCCATTTGACGGTTTGACGCTTTGACGCTTTGGCGGTTAGACTGTTTGACGGTTTGACAGTCTTTTTGACGGTTTGACGCTTTGACGATTTGACGGACCTTTTAACTGTTTGACGGTTTGGCGCTTTGACGGTTTAACGGTCTTTTTGACGGTTTGACGCTTTGACGATTTGACGGTCTTTTTGTCGACTTGACGCTTTGACGATTTGAAGGTCCTTTTAACGGTTTGACGATTTGAAGGTCCTTTTAAAGGTTTGACTGTTTGACGCTTTGACGGTTTGACGGTCTTTTTGACGGTTTGACGGTTAAAAATTAGATCTAGTTATTTAAAAACAAATAGAATTGTTGTGTGCTACATTCTGCATCCTTTCCCATCTATGTTATACATTTTCTTTTCTACGATCCGCGCAAAACTTGGTACTTTGTGTATTCTTTGCGTGCGATAAATTCACTTTATAAAACATTCATGGTCTTCAGTTTAGGCACTCTCAGGTAGTGAGTGAAGAGATACTTGTAATTATTGTAACTACAATAACTGGTACAGCTTGCATCCTATTTCACCCTTCATCACGCTTGTCTTGTCCACGCTTCGCACGATCATTCGTGAATTTTTTTTGTTTCGCGCTGGCAAATTCATCCCCTAAATCCGGCGCCGTTTGCCGCCGTCGCCGGAGGCCGTGACAGTGACAAGTGACGATCGGACGCACCCCACTGCCACCCCCGACGGGAGCGGGAAGCCCGCACTAAATTCGTAATTGAGCGTGTCTGTTTGTCTGTCCGTGTGCACGTATGTCTTTATCCAGTGTGGAGACACGCGGGCCACGCCTTTGGGCGTGCTGTGTATCCACTTAGGGGGCGAAATTCGCCCTTCACACATGTACTACCCTTGCTGAAAATATATCAAAGGGCGTCCCCGGGCCGGCGGCCGCCGGCTTTCAACTTTTCAACCCCCGGACGCTTCGCCCAGGTATTCGTAAGCCTATTAATTGCAAATGGGGGTGTCGTGCGGTTGATGACTTTACGGCCTGATAGCAGATTTGCTAAGTACTAATGAGCATAATGGCAACCGATGAAGGGTTGAAGGTTTTCAATCATTTCTGCTAATATCAGAATCGGATTATTTTACCAAAATGGTTCATACTTATTTGCCGAATCTTACATAACAATGTAAACACTATTTAACGTATATACTATTACTATACCATAGAAGTTGTAAAAACACAATATTTCCAGCTATTTTGCAAAAATTTGCAAAGAAAATGGATTTTAAGAGATTGCTATTGTTCTGCAGGTGAACCACTTTTAATAGATATGGCATTTCAAGATAGAAACAAAAAAAAATATGTTTATATATTGAATGTACAGTAACTGTAGTATAAAAAACAATATCAATATTATATATTTAATTCTTTCAATCAAACCCAAATCCATCATTTTTATAAATTTTTGTTTTTCCCAATTTCATCGTTCATCACTTCGAGGTAAAATTTAAAGTGGGGTTAAATTGTAAGGTGGCCTATAATGGTACTTTATTGCCCTTGTGATACTTTACACATAAAAAGGGAACCGTCGTACATAAAAATAATTATATAATTTTTAGAGACTTTTTGCACCTCCTTTTTAGTTTATAAAATTTTGCAAACATAGTTATTAGGGAGTTTATATAAATAAATATTATAAAATTGTTCAATGACCAATTTATGAACTCATTCAATAGTTATATATTTAATAGTTTCAATCAAAACCAAATTCATTATTTCTATAAATTTTTGTGGTTCCCAATTTCATTTTTCATCACGTTGATGCAAAGTTTAACCTGGTGTTAAATTGCAAGGTGGCCTGTAACGGTACTTTATTGCCCTAGTACTGTAAAGTGATACTTTACACATTATAATGAAACCGGCCGTACATAAAAATCATTATGAGATGATTAGAGACGTTTTTTTATAAGATTGCATCTCCTTTTTATTTTATAAAATTTTGCAAACGTAGGTAATAGGCAGTTTATAAAAAAATATTGTTAAATTGTTCAATGATCAATCTATGAACTCATTCAAAAGGAATGAAGGAGCATTTGAGAATATTAGGCAGAATAGCGAAGGGTAAATTGCCTAAGAAATATTGTAAAATTTTGGGACAGTCTTAATTGAACACCTTTCAGGGGTAGCAAAAAGTCATAAGCCCCTTATGAGCATAATTAATGAGCATTATGAGCATTAATGAGCAAATTGCAATTAAATCTAAAATGTACTTTGCCTCTAATGACTATAATATTATTATTACCTAAAATACGGGGTGTCTAGATTTGAAAAGGTTTTGGAAAAATATTACTGGAAGTGGGTGCGTAATTGAAGACATCATGATTACATTACTAGAGCGATAAAGTGCCATTATAGCCTACCTAGCGATTTAATCTCATTTTAAACATTGTGCCAGTGATTTTAAGAACAAAATCTGGGTATGAAAAGGTTTTGGAAAGAGATCGCTTGAAGTGGGTGCGTAATTGAAGAAATTAATAATTATAGTACTAGGGTAGTAAATAGTCATTATATGCTAGCTCTCGATTTAATCTCATTTTAAACATTGTGTCAAAGTGATTTTCAGAACAAAATCTATATTTTAAAGGTTTAGGAAAATGATTTCTAGAAGTGGATGTGTGTGTACTCTTATCACTTTTTTTGTTTTTGCTTGAAGTGGGTGCTTAATTGTAGAAATTAATGATTATAGTACTAGCGCAATAAAGTATTATTATAACCTACCTTGCAATTTATCTCATTGTAAACATTGTGTCAAAGTGATTTTAAGAACAAAATCTAGATTTGAAAAGGTTTTGGAAATATATTGCTGGAAGTTGGTGAGTAATTGAAGAAATTATGTTTATAGTACTAGGGCAATAAAGCACCATTATAGACTACCTGACGATGTAATCCAATTTAAAACTATGTGTGGAAGTGATTTTAAGAACAGAATCTAGATTTGAAAAGGTGTAGGAAAAATATTGCTTTTCATGGCTATGTCAAAGCGATTTTTAGAACAAAATCAAGTTTTGAAAAGGTTTAGGAAAAATGATTTCTGGAAGTGGGTGTGTACTCTTATAACATTTTTGGTTTTTGTTTGAAGTTGGTGCGTAATTGAAGAAATTAACGATTATAGTACTAGTGCAATAAAGTATCATTATAACCTACCTTGCGATTTAATCTCACTTTAAATGTTGTGTCAAAGTGATTTTATGAACAAAACCTTGATTTGAAAAGGTTTTGGAAAAAGATTGCTTAAAGTGGGTGCATAATTCAAGAAATTATGATTATAGTACTAGGGCAATAAAGCACCATTATAGCCTACCTAGCGATTTAATAGCATTTTAAAGATTGTGGTTTTTGTGAACAAAATCTTGATTTGAAAAGGTTTTGGAAAAATATTGCTGGAAGTTTGTGAGTAATTGAAGAAATTATGATTACAGTACTAGGGCAGTAAAGTACCATTATAACCTACCTACCGATTTAATCTCATTTTAAACATTGTGTCAAAGTGATTTTAAGAACAAAATCAAGATGTGAAAAGGTTAAGGGAAAAGATTTCCGGAAGTGAACTTCCGTAAGTTAACTTCCCAGATTCAGGAAAAACACAGTTTTCTGACCTAATTTGGTAAAACTAACAATTTTGTATCCAGGTAAAATTTATAAATAATCAATAATTGGTGCACTTATGGGTGAAAACAGGTTACATTAAAAATTTATATACATGTGATTCTGACACTCCGATTAACTTTAATCGACTATTAATTTCCATGATTTTCTCCCATTAACTCTAATCTATAGTCACTGTCTACAACTACCATTATATCTAACATGGTATCTGAGGAAATTATTATTTAAATTATAAATATTCACTAATATTAACGACACCCAATAATTATGCTATAGCTAATTACCGTCCCCAAAGAGCCGCAGAAATTTTGCTTTTATGGATTTTACTTCATCCGTGTTAGGTTCTTTAATATACAACTTAACAGTACACGGGATCACCTGCTTCAGTTCCCCTCCAAAGGACGGAATTTTGATTGAATTTTATTTGTTATAGAAATATTATAGAATTGTTAAGAGTTTTAGTGTCAATTTTTAATTTTTGTTACAGAATTATTATAGCATTTTTAAGAGTTTTAATTTTAATTTTTAATTTATGTTATAGAATTATTATAGAATTTTTAAGAGTTTTAATTATAATTTTTAATTTATGTTATAGAATTATTATAGAATTTTTAAGAGTTTTAATTTTAATTTTTAAGTTTAAAAGAAATAATTTTAATATAATTATTTTTATTACAATTAATTAGATTTTTTATAGAAATTAAAGTTAATCGAATACAGAAAGACTATACTTTTGAAAAACAGCAAAAACTTGCTATGTTTTTACCAAAAAATGTATATTGATATAACGACATATACAATAAAATTACGACTCGAGTTTCGACTTCTTACGGATTTTCAAGTTTCTCTACTTTTAAATTGCAATTTCTATAAATTCTTAACTTGCTACTTATACTGTTTTTACCACACACAAAAAAAATCAATGTTGTGTACATTTTTTTCATATATATTCACATTTTTGTTGAAATTTTGTAAATTATGTAGCTTTTCTGCTAATAAATATTCTTTATTATTATTATTATACATATTTGAAATGTATTCAAAATATAATGACTTTATAATCAAAATTTTGTACGTGCAACTTAGTAGAAGTCACAATTTGGTTCTCTTCAAAACGATTCATCAAAACAGTAAATATTGATCAACACTTTCTCTGCTGCTATCTACTATTATCACTATTACTTCATTATTATATTAGTATTACTATTCCCATTGTTATTATGAATCTTATTTTAATCAATATTATTATTATTACTCAGCCTGGTTACTGGCTAGAATTACGACACATCGACGAGTACTTCCAGGTTCGTAGAATCATTATTATTATTAGTAGTATTATAATTATCATAAATAGTTTTGCGTTTATTAACAACACTATAATAAATTTCATTACTTGTAAGTGCAGTACTTAGCTAACGAACATATTTTAACATTGTAATTCTATTTATTAAAAAAAAAACATAACTCGATTTTAATTTACTTTTAATATAAAACCTGATAATTTGTTTTAGAATTTGCATTTTATCGGGATTTTATAAAATTCATCAAATTGAAATATTAAACTTTTTTTTTAGAGTTTGGAATTTATAGGGATTTTATAAAATTCTTCAAATTGAAATATTTTTTTGTTAGAATTAGGAATTTTTCAGCCTTTTATAAAATTCATAAAATTGAGATATTAGAGAATATTTCATAAATAGTTTGCCAATAATAAATAAAATAATAATAAGAATTTAAATATCATACCAGTAAGTACTCAAGACAAAAAAAGACAAAAAAAACAAACTTAAAATAATTTTCACTATACACTTTTCTTTTGTTTATATTTTTATTAAAATTAGTGACCATAGTTTCGATCACGTTCCGATTATTATCAAACTTAGAGTAATAAACCTTAAATAATATTTTAATCTCATAATTTTTCAGAATTGTTCTTTTCCATTTTCTTTGAAAATTATAGCAATTCAGAGACGGAAAAAATCTTTATTAGGCTATTAGTATTAGGCATTTCTGCCTTTCTTCATTAAATTGAATCTTGTAAATTTTATATGTTAATTTTCTGTTTTCTAATGTTTTTTTAATTGACTTTTGATATATTTTTTTATATTATATTGATGAATTTTGTTTTACTCGACACAATTTTTCTAATATGTTTTTTTAATTGACTTTTGATATTTTTTGTTATATTATATTGATAAATTTTGTTTTACTGAACACAATATTATTTAAATTTCCACTTGTTGTACAACATTCTTTGCAATTTTTTTGCATTGTACGTACAATGTACAATTTTATTTTAGTGCCAATAACTTATTAATAGAATTTTTGGAATTATTTGGAACATTTACTGAATGTTGATAGAATTATGTAATATATAGGAAATATTTATATTTCCAGAATATTTGCCCTTCATGTTGGTTTAAACTTAAAAAAAAAATCCATATAATTATGCAAATTCTGGAAATATAAATATATCCAGAATATTTGCACTTCCTGTTGGTTTAAACTTAAAAAAAAATCGATATAATTTTGCAAATTTTCAGACAAGAGAAGCTTTATTATTAACATATATTTATTTTAGTCTATTCATAAATGGAAATTTGTACACTATTCTGTTAAAATGTTCCAGAATATTTGCACTTCTTGTTGATTTTAACTTTCTAAACGATTTCGATATAATTTTGCAGCTTTGCAAATTTTCAGACAAGTGAAGCTTTGTTATTAATATATATTTGTTTTAGCCTCTAATTAATGGAAATTTGTAAACTATTCTGTTAAAATATTCAAGTCATTCAAGCAACTGAATTTTAAGTACTATATACAAGTTTATTTTAGTGCATACATTGTTAGAATTATTGGATTTAGTGGAAATATTTGGGTTTAGATGGGATTGGGTATATTTTGCGAAATTCCTCGTATTTCTTGATTATTTGCACATACGTATTTCTGATTGATTCGTGATGAAATCCTACCGGTTTTGATTCCGGAAACGGAAGAAACTTGTTTCAGAATTTCCATATAATTTTGCAAATTTTCAGACAAGAGAAGCTCTATTATTAATATAAATTTATTTTAGTCTATTCATAAATGGAAATTTGTGCAGTATTATGTTAAAATGTTCCAGAATATTTGTACTTCTTGTTGTTTTAGACTTTTTAAACGATTTCGATATAATTTTGCATCTTTTCAGTTGCAAAGTGAAGCTTTATTATTAACATATATTTTTTTTAGGCTACTATTTAATGAAAATTTGTATACTATTCTGTTAAAATATTCAAGTCATTCAAGCAACTGAATTTTAAGTACTACATACAAGTTTATTTTAGTGCATACATTGTTAGAATTATTGGATTTAGTGGAAATATTTGGGTTTTGATGGGATTGGGCACTTTTTGCGAAATTCCTCGTTTTTCTAGATTATTTGCACATACGTATTTCTGATTGATTCGCGATGTTATCCTACCGGTTTTGTTTCCGGAACCGGAAGAAACTTGTTTCACAATTTCCATATAATTTTGCAAATTTTCAAACAAGAGAAGCTTTATTATTAACATACATTTATTTTAGTCTATTCATAAAATTAAATTTGTACACTATTCTGTTAAAATATTCCAGAATATTTGCACTTCTTGTTGATTTAAACTTTTTAAACGATTTCGATATAATTTTGCAACTTTTCAGTTACAAAGTGAAGCTTTATTATTAACATATATTTTTTTAGTCTACTGAATAATGAAAATTTGTAAACTATTCTGTTAAAATATTCAAATCATTCAAGCAACTGAATTTTAAGTACTACATACAAGTTTATTTTAGTGCATACATTGTTAGAATTGTTGGATTTAGTGGAAATATTTGGGTTTTGATGGGATTGGGTTTTTTTTCCGAAATTCCTCGTTTTTCTAGATTATTTGCACATACGTATTTCTGATTGATTCGCGATGTAATCCTACCGGTTTTGATTCCGGAAACGGAAGAAACTTGTTTCACAATTTCCATATAATTTTGCAAATTTTCAGACAATAGAAGCTTTATTATTAATATAAATTTATTTTAGTCTTTTCATAAATGGAAATTTGTACACTATTCTGTTAAAATCTTCCAGAATATTTGCACTTCTTGTTGATTTAAACTTTTTAAACGATTTCGATATAATTTTGCAACTTTTCAGTTGAATAGTGAAGCTTTTTTAATAACATATATTTATTTTAGTCTACTGATTAATGAAAATTTCGAAACTATTCTGTTAAAATATTCAAGTCATTCAAGCAACTGAATTTTAAGTACTACATACAAGTTTATTTTAGTGCATACATTGTTAGAATTGTTGGATTTAGTGGAAATGTGTGGGTTTTGATGGGATTGGGTATTTTTTTGCGAAATTGCGAAATTTCTCGTTTTTCTAGATTATTTGCATATACCTATTTCTAAAATAATCGGTTTGAGCTTATGAAATATTAACACTTAAAGAAAAATAACAAATTGATCTTTTTCACAACGACATTTATTTCTCTAAATGTACATTTCAACCACTACGTGGTCATCTTCTGTAGATATTTGTACTGTACAAATATCTACTGAAGATGACCACGTAGTGGTTGAAATGTACATTAAAAAAAAAATGTCGTTGTTGAAAAGTACAATTTGTTATTTTTCTTTGCGTATTTCTGATTGAATCGCGATGGGATCCTACCGATTTTGATTCCGGAAACGGAAAGTGACGATCCCCAATAGGCACACATAACTTTTATTAATATTTGATTGTGAACATATTAATTACGAATGCACGAATACTTTTTCGCGCTGGCTTACTTCCCCAAGTTGCTGTGTGTAGTGTAAGTTGCCAGTCTCACAGGCTGGGGAAGAAGTTATAACTCATGGGAAGTTAATCTTCTTGACTTCAGATCTTCAAGATCTGGGAATCTTGGACACAAAACTTAATGCAGTTGGCTGCAATAGGAAGGTACTTTCGTTATCAGCAGACACTTGAGTTGCCTATATATAGGGCGTAATTTGGGAACAGAAAAAAAAACAAGTTAGTATAGCCTGGGGACCTAAAGTATCACGTCAAGCTGAGGCACTGAATACGGGAGTCAACTGGACACCACGAGGCATTCAGAAGGGTGCCCTCGTGTGCTCGTTGGCGTGCGAAAAAACACGTTACCAAGCACGGGGCGCGCGTAGGATATATATATATATATATATATAGAGCGGGAGCGGGAATGCCTCGCTATGGCCCTGCAAGTCCATTAACAACTGCACACGCTGACAGAGGCCACCGCTTAACTGCTTTACAGTGTGAGTGTTGTCGCCTAAGCTCCAATAACACGTCAAGGTGAGGCACTCAATACTGGAGACAACTGGGCACCACGAGCAATCCAGAAGGGTCCATGACCAAATACGCAGACGTTTGAGGCACGATTGATGAATAAGACTGAACTGAAGCAGACTCATAGATTTCTCACGCGCTGCGACGCAACTACTACTAACTACGATAACTACAACACTACACTAACTACAATACTACACTAACTAGAATACTAAACTAACTACACTAACTACAATACTACATTAACTACAACACTACACTAACTGCGCTAACTTCAACACTACGATAGCTACAACACTACACTAACCACAACACTACACTAACTACCAGAGTACTACTACTCCACTAAATATTTGCCTGAATGACTCAACTTGTGATTAAATTCTTGTGATTCTTGTGATTTGTGATTCAATTCTTGTGATTCTTGTGATTTGTGATTCAATTTTTATACTCGATTATTGTATAAATAAGTAGATTTTCGTTTAAGGTATTAAATCCATTTTCTTTTATTATTAGCTGATATTTCCCAATAGGCTAGTGAAGGTTAAATTATTTGAACTCGCGCAAACAAGAAGTGAAACTGTATGATGTTATCATGTAAAACAAATAGATTTTTTCCAACGTATGGTGTTATAAGGTCGTTTGTGCGTTCGTAAATTGGTAATGATTTTTATTTCCCAGAAACAAAACAGCGCTAATGCAGCCTAACGGCCATGCGTCATTGTTAACTTAAAATTATGAAATAATGAGCGGTTCCAACTGCTGCGGGCATAAAATATTATCAAAAACATATTTAATTACCCCCAAAGCATTAGTTTGGGGTCGTAACTCAGCCCCTCCCCTCCCTGAGGGGGGGGGGGGGCTTTGAGATGTCGTGTCGCGGAACGGAATGAATGAAACGCGAAGATTGTAACTGTTGGTTATCATAAAAGGGCGGCGGAGTTATTGCGGGGCCCATTAGGAGGAAAGCCCGAACTGCTACCATATTTCACGGCGACAGGCTTCGCGTTCACCCCTAAAGCCAACCCTTCGCCGATAAATTAGCGCCCATTTTCAAAGAAACTAAAAATATATTAGGTATATATTCGTAAAACACAATAACAATTTCCATGGTATATGTTGAAAATTAATCGATTTTAAAATATATTGGCAGACACTGCCTAAATCCATATACAGAGTGTCCCATAACTTCGTGGCATAACGAAGTTGTAGGACACCCTCTTCGTGGCATAAATCTAGGAGCGTGCTAAGAAAGGCAAAATATTGCTGTCTAGTTTACCTCGAATATCTCAGAAACGCTTCATTTTTTCGAAGTTCAAGAAGTATTACCATTGAGTATAATAGATTATTATATAATATAATCAATGGTATTACCATTGACCAATGGTAAATACCAATGGTATATAGTAAGTGAAAATGTAATTTTTTTTTTTTTTAATCGGTTTTCGTTTCAAAATATAGGACATTAAAGTTTTACTTAGCAAATCAGTTTTCTTATTAATATTTCTACTAGAGTAGACTTGGGAATCTGATATTTTGTAACGAGTCAACCACTATCAATACATATATTCACAAATAATTACAATCATCTGAGTAAATACAGTGCCGTAGAAACAGGGGTCTCTATGGTTATTGCTACATAACTGATGAGAACAAACTATGAGGTTAGGATGTTTTCAAATCATATACCATTTTTCGTTGAATTAGCTTTGTTGTCATAAAAAAAGATATACTACTTGAACTTCGATAAAATGAAGCGTATATACATTTTTCTACGACAGTAAACTAACAAAGCATAAACTAAGTTTCTACGCACTGTTCACAGTACGTAAAGTGATACTTTTCAGTACACAAGTGCGTTAAAAAATCACCTGTATGTAAAAACTTAAGTATATCAATAAGTTTTACGAACAAATTATTCACTCACCAATTAAAAAAAGAATAGTATTTCGTATCAAATTTTACTTTCAATAATAACATTCAAGTTGACATTCAATAATAGAAAGAAGTTCAGAACTTGAAACATTCAAGTTAATGATACAAATGTTACGATGTGAGATGTAAATGTTTTTCACAATAACTCTTTCAGAAAAAAATTGCATGATACACATTTTTAGCATTTTTACATTCGCTTTTTTGTTGAACTCGGCTGTGCCTCGTTTAACAAAAATGAGATATTCGAGGTTAAACTAGGCAATTTTTTATTGGATAATCTTTGGATTTATTGAATTTTTTTGTTATTTCTTGTGCCTTGCTTTATGTGCTTGCTTTCAAAATCCTTTTAACAAAAATTCTCTTAAAGATGCTTATCATTTCATTTAAAAAGTGGACTTTTTAACAGCAATTTTTATTGGGAAATCTTTGGATTTATTGGAAAATTCAACCAGAAAGTTGATCATTATTGCGAAATCTGTAGATATTTCAAAAATAATTGAGAAATCAGGGAAATAACGTCGAAATTTGCAAATTTTTGGCAATGTCTTGATATTTTATCTTGGGAATTATTGAAAAATCTCTAGAAATCTTGATAATTATTGAGGAATCTGTTGAAATCTCGTACAGTATTGAAAATTGTTGAAAATAATTTCGAAATTTGTCAATATTTGGAAATATCTTGATGTTTTTTTATATTATCGACAAATTTGGAGAATTAAAATATATCAGTAATGAGCATGTCAATCGTTTTTGATTTTTATGATCTCGAAATTGTCTTCCATAATCGTTAGAATTAATGAAATATCTGTAGAAATCTCGAATATTATTGGGAAACATAGGGAATTATTAAAAAATCTCTGATATTATTGATATTTATTAGGAAATCTGTAAAAAAAATTCGAGAGTTATTGAGAAATCTTGGGAATTATTTAAAAATCTCTAGAAATCTTGATAATTATTGAGAAATCTGTTGCAATCTCGAACAATATTGAAAAATGTTGTTAATAATCTCGATATTTGGCAATATTTGGAAATATCTTGATATTTTTTATGTTATCGACAAATTTGGAGAATGAAAACATATCAGTAATGATCATGTCAATCGTTTTTTTATTTTTATGAACTCGAAATTGTCTCTCAAAACCGTAAGAATTATTGAGATATCTGTAGAAATCCCGAATATTATCGGAAAATCTCGGGGATTATTAAAAAATCTCTGGAATTATTAATATTTATTAGGAAATCTGTAAAAATCTCTAAAGTTATTGAGAAATCTTGGGAATTATTGAAAAATCTCTA
Organism: Othius punctulatus; assembly: GCA_951805005.1. Taxonomy (NCBI): domain Eukaryota; kingdom Metazoa; phylum Arthropoda; class Insecta; order Coleoptera; family Staphylinidae; genus Othius; species Othius punctulatus. The sequence goes on along the minus strand of OX638146.1, from coordinate 9,065,201 downwards.
AAAATCTTGATAATTATTAAGAAATCTTCTGAAATCCCGAACAATATTGATTTTTTTTTGGAAATAATCTCGAAATTTGATAATATTTGGAAATATCTTGATATTTTTTTATGTTATCGACAAATTTGGAGAATGGAAAAATATTGGTGATGAATCTCAATCGTTTTTGATTTTTATGATCTCGAAATTGTCTCTCAAAACCGTAAGAATGATTGAGATTCAATTCAATTCAATTCAATTCAAATCTTTATTTCACGTGGCCATTACAATAAATGGATGTGATTAGTCAAGTATATCATGTATAGATATCTGTAGAAATCCCGAATATTATTGGGAAATCTTGGGAATTATTAAAAAATCTCTGGGATGATTGATATTTATTAGGAAATCAGTAAAAATCTCGAAAGTTATTGAGAAATCTTGGGAATTATTAAAAAACCTCTAGAAATCTTGATAATTATTGAGATATCTGTTGAAATCTCGAACAATTTTGAAAATTTTTGGAAATAATTTCGAAATTTGGCAATATTTGGAAATATCTTGATATTTTTTATGTTATCGAAAAATTTGGAGAATGGAAAAATATTCGTGATGATCATGTCGAGAGTTTTTGATTTTTATGATCTCGAAATTGTCTCTCAAAGTCGTAGGAATTATTCAGATATCTGTAGAAATCCCGAATATTATTGGCAAATCTTGGAAATTATTAAAAAATCTCTGGAATTATTTATATTTATTAGGAAATCTGTGAAAATCTCAAAAGTTATTGAGAAATATTGGGATTAATTGAAAATATTATTAGACGAATTAGGCCTGTTAGGCTAATTTACATTTTTTATCTCGAAATGATTGTAAAAACTCCTGAAATCATGATAATTATTGGAAAATCTGTAGATATTTCAAAAAATATCTCTGGACATCGTAGAAATTATTGGAATATCTCTCGAAATCTTAATAAAAATTAGAAATGTTTAGATATTTTAAGAATGAATCATAGAAAAATTCTTAGAATGAAAAAAATTATATGGAAATTATTTTAAAAAAACTATCAAAATCTTGAGGATTGATGAGAGTTCTGTATAAATCTCAAAAATTATTAAGAAATCTTGGGCATTATTAAAAAATCTGTAGCAATCTTGATAGTTGTTGGAAAATCTGTAGAAATCTCAAGAAATATCTCGAGAAATCGTGAAAATTATTAAAAAATCTCTCGAAATCTTGACGATTAACGAGAGATCTGTATAAATCTAAAAACATATTAACAAATCTTGGGCATTATTGAAAACTGTCTCGAAATCTTTGGATCAATGTGAGAACTATAAATCTCAAAAATGATTTAAAAAATCTTTGGTATTATTGAAAAATCTCTAGAAATAACACTGAAATTTCTTCTTTTCGTAACAGAGTAAAACTTAACAGTTTTTCTAATGTCAATTAATATTATTAATCAATTATGAAAAGTTTCTAAGCATACTACATTATTATTATAATTGTTGTTTTAGAAATTTAAAAAATTATCTCGAGAAATTGTGGAAATTATTGGAAAATCTTTTGAAATCTGTATAAAAGTTAGAAATGTTTAGATATTTTAAGAATGAATCATAGAAAAATTCGCAGAATGAAAAAAAAATTATGGAAATTATTAAAAAAACTCTCGAAATCTTAGGATTAATGTGAGAACTGTATAAATCTCGACAATTATTTAAAAAATCTTTGGTATTATTGAAAAATCTCTAGAAATAACACTCAAATTTCTTCCTTTCTTAACAGAGGAAAACTAAACAATTTTTTCTAATGTCAATTAATATTATTAATCAATTATGGAATGTTTCTAAGCACACTACATTATTATTAGAAATGTTTTTTTTTATTATTTTTTGTGTCCTGCCTTGCTTCAGGTGCTTGCTTTCAAAATCCTTTTAAAATGTATTCTCTTAAAAATGCTTATAATTTCCTTTAAAACGTGGAGTTTTTAATAGTAATTTTTTATTGGGAAATCTTTGGATTTATTGAAAAATTACCAGAAAGTTAATATGCTTAACTTAAGTTAAGATAATATGCGAAATATTTCGAAATATTGAAATAGATATTTCAAAAATAGTTGAGATATCAGGGAAATTATCTCGAAATTTAACAATATCAGGAAATATCTTGATATTTTTTATGTTATTGACAAATTTGGAGAATGAAAGAATATTAGTAATGATCATGTCAAACGTTTTTTATTTTTATGATTTCGAAATTGTCTTTCAAAATCGTTATAATTATGGAAATATCTGTAGAAATCTTAAATATTATTGGGAAATCTTGGGAATTACTAAAAAATCTCTGGAATTATTGATATTTATTAGGAAATCTGTGGAAATCTCGAAAGTTATTGAGATATCTTGGGAATTAATTAAAATAATATTAGGCCAGTTAGGCCTAATAGGCCTACTTGTATTTTTTATCTCGAAATTATTGTAATAACTCCTGAAATCATGATAATTATTAGAAAATCTGTAGAAATGTCAAAAAATATCTCGAGAAATCGTGGAAATTATTGGAAAATCTCCCGAAATCTTGATAAAATTTTAAAATGATTAGATATCTTAAGAATTAATCATAGAGAAATTTGTAGAATCAAAAAAATTACATGGAAATTATTAAAAAAATGTCTCGAAATCTTGAGGATTAATGTGAGATCTGTATAAATCTCGAAGATTATTAAGAAATTTTGGGTATTAGTGAAAAATCTCTAGAAATCTTGATAATTATTGAGAAATATGCTGAAATCTCGAACAATATTGAATTTTTTTGGAAATAATCTCGAAATTTGACAATATTTAGAAATATCGTGATATTTTTTATATTATCAACAATTTTCTAGACTGAAAAAATATTAGTAATGATCAAGTTTTTGATTTTTATGATCTCGAAATTGTCTTTCATAATCGTTAGAATTATTGAGATATCTGTAGAAATCTCGAATATCATTGGGAAATCTTGGGAATTATTTAAAAATCTCTGGAATTATTGATATTTTTTAGGAAATCTGTGAAAATCTCGAAACTTATCGACAAATCTTGGGAATTATTGAAAATAATATTAGGCCAATTAGGCTTATTAGGCCAATTTGCATTTTTTAATTTTGAAGTTATTGAAAAAACTCCAGAAATAATGGTAATTATTGGAAAATCTGTAGAAATTTCAAAATATATCTCGAGAAATAGTGCAAATTATTGGAAAATCTCTCGAAATCTTGATAAAATTTAGAAATGTTTAGATATTTTAAGAATGAATCATAGAAAAATTTGTAGAATGAAAAAAATTATATGGAAATTATTAAAAAATCTCTCGAAATCTTGAGAATTAATGTGAGATGTGTATAAATCTCGAAAATTATTAAGAAATTTTGGGTCTTATTGAAAAATCTCTAGAAATCTTGATAATTATTGAGAAATCTGTTGAAATCTCCAGCAATATTGAAAAATGTTGGTAATAATCTTGAAATTTGGCAATATTTGGAAACATCTTGATATTTTTTATGTTATCGACAAATTTTGAGAATGAAAAAATATTTGTCATGATCATGTCAATCGTTTTTGATTTTTATGATCTCGAAATTGTCTTTCATAATCGTTAGAATTATTGAGATATCTATAGAAATCTCGAATGTTATTGGGAAATCATGGGAATTATTAAAAAATCTCTGGAATTATTGATATTTATTAGGAAATCTGTGAAAATCTCGAAACTTATCGAGAAATCTTGGGAATTATTGAAATTATTATTACGCCTATTAGGCAAATTTGCATTTTTTATCTTCAAATTATTGAAAAAACTCCAGAAATCACGACAATTATTGGAAAATCTGTAGAAATTTCAAAAAATATCTGGGGAAATCGTGGAAATTATTGTAAAATCTCTCCAAATCTTGATAAAATTTAGAAATGTTTAGATATTTTAAGAATGAATCATATAAAAATTTTTAGAATGAAAAAAATTATATGGAAATTATTTAAAAAAATGTCTCGAAATCTTGAGGATTATTATGAGATCTGTATAAATCTTGAAAATTATTAAGAAATCTTGGGAAAAATCTCTACAAATTTTGATAATTATTGAGAAATCTGTAGAAATCTTGAACAATATTGAAAATTTTTGGAAATAATTGTGAAATTTCTAGAAATCTTAGTATGAAAAATGTTAGTTTTACTTTGAGCTTGTGAAGAGCGAAATAATTGAATGACACATATAACCCTTTTTCACATAAAAAACATGTATTAATTAAATGCACATTTCGGAAGCGGTTGGACCATCTTCAGTAAGATATAAATAGGTACTTAATAACTAAATGCAATTTTAGCGCTTTATATACATTCATATTGTCGTTCGAGCATGGCGAACCATTCATGGTTCCTACGGGTCATTAGTCTAATAAGTCTTGCTTGACCTATGATGGGAGGCTATACAAGATTGCTAGTATTTGTGTTTGCACTGGGATTAAAGTGTTTTAATACAGTTTACACTGGGTATAGTTTCAGTAGGGAAAAAGGCATGCATTATCTAGCCACGAAATCGGGGCGATTTTCGTTCCCACATTCCCTATTCATCACAGAATCTGTTCGCCGCACACCTTGGGTCCATCCTATCTGCTGTGTCTTTGAGTGTATCTTAATTCCCGTAAAAGGGGTCGACCCAGAAACGAAGAGTTTAAGAAAACGTGTAGCGGGCGCCCTGGCCGATGCACCGTGCCTAATTTCATCGAACGTCCCGAAAGTATAAGGTGTCGCAGGGGGCCTTCTGGCGGGGGGCCCTTGGGGCCAAAGTCCCGTGGCGCGACGGCGCCTTTGACTTTCCGAGCCGGTGAGCCAAAAATTAACGGGCGGACAGGCGACACACACCGGCTAACTAACGCACAGACACACTCGCACACAAGGATGATGGAAAAACAGGGGCCCACAAGGAGCCCCGTTCGCGCTTCGCTTCCTCCAGAACTAAAGGAATCGTAATTCTTCACTTTCTCCATACATTATGAGGTAAATATTGTTTTTGTCGTAAAAAGAGCCGACCACATAACTGCCTTCATTGCCCGTGCAATTATAATCACAATAATTTAATTGTACCTTAAAAAAGACGATAAATTCACGTGGAGAAAGTAAAAAGCTAAAGCAAATTATGTATTAAAGAAATATTAATATATAGGGTTGGGCCCATGTGTCGAAACACCTGATTTCTGGCTAAACTTTTTTATTTCATTACTCTTATTATAATTTTGCTCAAATCAAAGACTTCTACGCATTTCCAGGGGTAATATAACAAGTGGTAGACTCATTATCGATAATGATTTTATACGAAATCTAAAAATGTACGAAAATACATTTTCCAAAGATTGGGGTTAAAATAAGTTGTATTTTTAAAATCATTATCGAGAACACCACGAATTATATTTACAAAGGAAATATAATTAATTGATTGAGTCATCTAGTAAAGCAGAATAAACAAGAAGCTAAATATACAGTTTATATACCTATATTTATTTAGATCACTTCATCCTTCAAATAGCAAACCACAATTATGTATGTACTTGTACTAGAGACCTATTGACATTTCTGGTTATGTTTTTATCAGCGGGGTTCTAGATTGTTTGTAACCGATAAATAACACCAGCGCAACGGTCAAATTCGTAATTGTTAACATAAAAATAATCATGCTTAATTTCAAAATTCTGCCCAAATTTCAATTGTTCAGCAAATTTTCAATGTTAAGTACATTTTCAGGTACTACCGGTAAATTTCAAAGATTACTGTCAATATTTCAATTATTTCTCTCAAAATTGCAAAGGTTGCAAGCAATTTTTCAATTTTTGGAAAAATTGCAGCCATTACAGCTAAAACTTCAAACAGTACTACCAAATTTTCAATTTTTAGCAAGATTTCAGTCATCAAAGCCAAAATTTCAACGATTACTGTTAAATTTTTCATTATTTTTATCAAATATTATTTTAACTATCAAATTCGTAATTGTTAACATCAAAACAATCATGCTTAATATCAAAATTCTGCCCAAATTTCAATTGTTCAGCAAATTTTCAATTTTGAGTACTGTTTCAGGTACTGCCAGTAACGTTTCAAAGATTACTGTCAACATTTCAATTATTTCTCTCAAAATTGCAAAGGTTGGAAGCAAATATTCAATGTAAGAAAAAACAGCCATTATAGCTAAAACTTCCAACAGTACTGCCAAATTTTCAATTTTTAGCAAGATTTTAGTCATTACAACCAACATTTCAATGATCACTGTTAAATTTTTCATTATTTTTTTCATAATATTATTTTAACTGCAAAATTCGTAATTGCTTCCGTCAACATAATCATGATTTATATCAAAATTCTGCCCAAATTTCAATTGTTCAGCAAATTTTCAATGTTTTGTACATGTTCAGGTACTATCGGTAAATTTCAAACATTACTGTCAACATTCCAATTATTTCCGTCAAAATTGCAAAGGTTGGAAGCAAATTTACAATTTTAGAAAAGTATCAGCTATTGCAGTTAAAATTTCCAGCAGCACAGTCAAATTTTTAATTTTTAGCAAGATTTTAGTCATTACAACCAAAATTTTAATGAATACTGTTAAATTTTTCATTATTTTTATCAAAATATTATGTTAACTGCCAAATTCGTAATTTCTTCTGTCAAAATAACCATTATTAATATCAAAATTCTGCCCAAATTTCAATTGTTTCAATTGTTAGTGTCAAATTTTCTATTATGTTTGCAGTTCTTTGAATATTGCAAAAAACTGGAATTATTACTGTCTAAGTTTCAAGTCTACCCAATCTTCAAAGATTACATTTTCATTTTAGGTGTCAAACTTTCAATTATTACTGTAAAATGTTCAGATCTCTCTGTCAGCGTTCAATTACTCTTATCAAAATTTTGATTACTAATGATTACTATCAAGATTTCAATTATTTCTGTCCAAATTTCAATTGTTTCTGTCAAATTTTCTATTACTGTCGCAATTGTCTGAATTTTGCTATAAAACTGAAATATTACTGCCTATTATATACATTATATTACAGTTTCAATTTTACCCAAATTTCAAAGGTTACAGACAAATTATCATTATTAGGTGGCAAATTTTTCACTATTAGTGTACATTTTTTTAGTTCTTTCTATCAGTGCTAATTACTCTGATCAAAATTTAAATGTTGCTAACAAAATTTCAGTACTTTCTGCCCAAATTTCTTGAGGATTAATGTGAGATCTGTATAAATATCGAAAATTATTAAGAAATTTTAGGTATTATAGAAAAATCTCTGGAAATCTTGCTGATTATTGAGAAATCTGTAGAAATTTTGAATAATATTCAAATATTTTGGAAATAATTGAGAAATTTCTTGAAATCTTTGTATGAAAAATATTGGCAAATCTTGGAAATTATTTAAAAATCTCTTCACATCTATTTATCGAAATTATCGAATTTTGGAATCCCACCAAATCCATTTCTTAATTATCAAATCGTAACCAAATGAACATGTTATTTTAGGTGTGGAAATTTCAATGATTACTGTAAAATTTTCAGTTCTCTTTGTCAGTGTTCAATTACCCTGATCAAATTTTAAATTATTAGGTTAAATCAAACACTTGGTTAAAGTTTCACTGTATTAATACAGTAAAACTTTAACCAAGTGTTTGATTTAACCTAATCAAAATGTTTCACCAAGTAGTATCCACACATAGTTTCAATTTAATTTTAAATTATTACTATCAAATTTTCAATAATTTCTGCCCCAATATCAATTGCTTCTGTAAAATTTTCTAGAATTTTCGCAGTTCTCTGAATATTGCTACAAAACTGGAATCGTTACGTCAAAATTTGCAACATTTGCAATTTTCAGAGAAATAATTGAAATGTTTCAATCTTTGTAATCTTTGTAATCTTTGAAATTTAACGGTAGTAAATGAAAATGTACTTTATATTGAAAATTTGCTGAATAATTTAAATTTGGGCAGAATTTTGATAATAAGCATGATTATTTTGATGTTAACAATTATATTATAGAAAAATCTCTAGAAATCTTGCTGATTATTGAGAAATCTGTAGAAATTTTGGATAATATTCAGAAATTTTGGAAATAATTGAGAAATTTTTAGAAATCTTTGTATAAAAAATATTTCCAAATCATGAAAATTATTTAAAAATTTCTACACATCTATTTATCGAAATTATCGAATTTTGGAATCCCACCAAATCCATTTCTAAATTATAAAATCTTAACCAAATAAACATGTTATTTTAGGTGTGGAAATTTCAATGATTACTGTAAAATTTTCAATTCTCTCTGTCAGTGTTCAATTACCCTGATGAAATTTTAAATTATTACTATGAAATTTTCAATAATTTTTGCCCCAATATCAATTGCTTCTGGAAAATTTTCTAGAATTTTCGAAGTTCTCTGAATATCGCTACAAAACTGGAATCGTTACTGTCTTAAGTTTCAATTTCACCCAAATTTCAAAGATTACAGACCAATTATCATTATTCGTTGCCAAATTTCAATTATTAATGTACATATTTTTAGTTGTTTCTATCAGTGTTCAATTATTCTGATCAAATTTGAAATGATGCTATCAAAATTTCAGCAATTTCTGCCCAAATTTCAATTGGTACTCTCAAATTTTCTGTCACTTTCTTTGAATATTGCTACAAAACTGGAATAATTACTGTCTAACTTTCAATTGTACCCAACTTTCAAAGATTACAGACAAATTATAATTATTATATGCCTAAGTTTTCATTATTACTGTACATTTTCTTTCTATTAGTGTTCAATTAGTCTGATCAACATTTAAATGGTTACCTTAAAAATTTCAAAAATTATTGTTACTTTTCTTAATATCACCAAATTTCTTATTTGTTGCTCAAGTTTCAACTCTTAACTTATTGTTTGTAAGAGGTTATTTAACAGTCGAAACTGTAGTCACAAAAAAAAATTAAATCATGTAACCAAAATTGAAACAAAAACAAAATTTTGATGTCATAAATATCACTTTATGACTCTAGGATGTATAAACAGCATTATAGCCCACTTAGTGCATTGAACCCATTTGATGTATTAATAATCTATAATCTATAGTATAATCTATAGTAATAATAATAATCTATAGTATAATGTATAGTAATTAATCTATAGCAATAATAGTAATAATAATAATAAATAAGTATATTGTAATATAGTTTTAAGTAATAATAATAATCTATAGTAATAATAATATACACAATTGTGATTGTTGAAGTAGTTCTGTTTCCAATCGTAACCTTAACTTGACGCCGTATTTAATATATGAATATTCGCCATTGCTGCAATGCAATTACTGTAATTATAAAGGACGCAAGGACATACTTCTCCTTAATTCAATTACTGTAGATATAAAGGACACAAGGCCTCTCCTTTATATAATTATAGTAGATATAAAGGACATATACATTTCATGCATGTGATTACTTTGGTTATATAGAACACAAGGACATACCTGTCCTTTATACAATCACTAGGACATACCTCTCCTTAATTCAATTACTGTAGATGTAAAGGACCTCCTATGTGATTATATATATATGGCCTTACACTCCTAGCGGAGTATTAGCCGCTCCTTTCCTGGAGCTCTTTTGATCCTTTTTTTGCGGTGGATCAGTCCACATTTTCTATTTTTTATTCATAAGTTCTTGTGTGTTTTTGTTTCTTGTATTATTTTCTTCCATTCATTTCTCTGTTGCGCCTTCTTCTTCCACTCTGTGACTTTCATTATTCGCATATCTTCGTGTATTTGGTCCTGCCATTTTATGTGATAACTGTGGTTATAAAGAACATCAGGACACACCTTTCCTTAATTGAAATACTAGGACATACCTTTCCATAATGCCATTACTGTAGATATAAAGGACACAAGGATATGCCTCTCCTTAATTCAATTACTGTAGATATAAAGGACATAAGGACATACCTTCCCTTTATGTGATAACTGTGGTTGTAAAGAACACAAGGACATACCTCTCCCTAATTAAATACTAGGACATACCTTTCCTTAATGCAATTACTCTAGATGTAAAGGACACAAGGACATACCTGTCCTTTATACAATTACTGTAGATATAAAGAACACAAGGACATACCTCTCCTTCAATTACTGTAGATATAAAGGACACAAGGACATGCCTCTCCTTAATTCAATTACTGTAGATATAAAGGACATAAGGACATACCTTCCCTTTATGTGATAACTGTGGTTATAAAAAACACAAGGACATATCTCTCCTTTATACAATTACTGTAGATATAAAGGACATAAGGACATACCTTTCTTTCTTGTGATAACTTTGTCTTATTGGTATTATATTCTTTGTGTACTGTCCATGTTACTATAATTTATCAATAATTATGGACCAAAAATGATTGAAATTCATTTTCTCTGCAAAGACGAAGAATGCTAACTCAATTAAATCACAGTTGTGATAATATGACCACCTAGTGGTGATTTCTACTACTGATTCACCTAGAGGTGAACGGTACATCTATATACATACTATACTATATTATCTTACATCTTTTTATTAACTTATTATTTATTAGTTATCTTATTATTTATATTATCTTATATTATCTTATTAGTACATCTATACTATATTTTGCAACATATTTATATTGTTACCATTTTGCATATGTTTTATAATAAATCCTTCGCTAAACAGTAAAAATCTTATCTGCAGGTTCATATAATTTTATGTGATCATAAAAATTGAACAGAACGTAGTTGTATTGAGTAGTCGTTGAAGACTGCTCGGCGATATTAATAGGAAAAAGTTTCGTCGCGGCGCTGCCCTTTTTTCGGGCGGATCGATCGATCGTCGCTCGCTCCATTGTGCGTTAAATTAAATTTATGGCCGCAATATATTACGATTCCGTTTTAGATATTCGCCTTTGTTTGGGCAAGTTATATTTGTCTATTTTATCTAGATGCCCCCGGAATACGTCGATGCGCGCCGTGAAAAGGCGCACTGGGGGCTGTAAAACAAAAAAAAAAACAAAAAAAAAACAAAAGCGCCACATGGAGGTAATATGTCTATTACGTGGCGCCCTCTGTGTGCCCGTGTCTGTCCGTGCGCACGGGAGGAATCGCGTGTCCGACGGACATGAAGTGAACACCTTGTAGCATTAGTGGCCATTTGGATGTAGTATTAACACTATGGAATTACGCGGAACGCGCGGGGGCCTTCGTGCCGGCGGACCTAAGGGCGGTTTTCGCGCGGCGCCCGGCAATTGAAAGGGTGTCCGCGCCGCGACGCCGGCGACTCTCGCCCTTAAGGGAGGGCGTCGCGGCGCCGGCCTCGCCGTCCGGCCCCGGCGCAAAGTTCCACAGGGCACGCGATGTGTCTTCTAATTCTCCCGTGCGCTTAACCCACCCCCACAGCCCACCCCCATTAACGCGCCCGCCCCGCTCCGTAGCTCCGCTGCCACCCCCGAAAACACCGTGCCGTGTATGTGTGTGGGGCGCTTTTTTTTATCCGGGGGTGATGTATTAATAATGGATCGGCCGCGTGTAATTATTTACGAGCCGCCGCCGTACAATACAAATAAAACAATTTTTCAAATTAACGTGGGGGCGCCCAAAACATTCCTTCCAGGGTGGACACCCCCGCCGATATGTGCCGCATCGATTCGCCCCGTTAATAATTCACTCGCGTTTTCATTATGCACGGCCAAGTTTGGGCTTTATTTACTAATGCATAGAATGCCTAATGACGACGCTAATGTCGAGTTATTGTTTATTGTCTGTGTCGCGGACGTATGTGTGGCGCCCCCCCGGAACCGATTTGTGGGGCACAATCGATCCACCGTGAAGAGTTTAATAGATTACTGCCCGGCGCTTTTCGATAATTAGCTTTCGATCCTTTCGGACGCACCCAAAGTCCTCTACAACGTTTACAGCATTACTACATTACTGAGGGGTATGTCCTAGTAATTGAAATAAAGAGAGGTATGTCCTAGTAATTGAAATAAGGAGAGGTATGTCCTACTAATTGAAATAAGAAGAGGTATGTCCTAGTAATTGAAATAAGGAGAGGTATGTCCTAGTAACAGAAATATGGAGATGTATGTCCTAGTAACTGTAATACTGAGAGGTATGTCCTAGTAATTGAATTAAGGAGAGGTATGTCCTGGTAACTGAAAAAAGGAGAGGTATGTCCGAGTAATTGAATTAAGGAGAGGTATGTCCTAGTGATTCCATAAAGGAGGGGTATGTCCTTACGTCCTTTACAAATACAGTAAATGCACATAAAGGAGGGGTATGTCCTTACGTCCTTTATAACTATAGTAAATGTGCAGAAAGGAGGGGTATGTCCTTTTGATCCTGTTAGCAAGAGAACAATTGGCGGGGGAAGGGAAGATGTTCTCCCTTTAAGTCATTCCAATTATAGTTAATATGCAGGTAGTTTATAACAATGTAGGTACATCTAACAAGCAAATAACTAATTGGCACTCCTTGTAAAGTGTACGAAAAACCTTCAAGCCCCCACAAAATGGTTCAAATTTCAATAATAAACGTCGAAATCTGCCAAATGCTTAGCTACAACTAAGAAAACCTGTCAAATTTTCAGCAGTTACTACCTGAATGCCTCATTTGTTTTATATCAAATATGAAAATGGGAATTAGTTCAGGAGAATTCGTACACACTACACATGAAATTAATTCTCCTGAAAATTTGACAAAGTTTCAGTAATAATTAAGGGAGAAAATCACACATATAACTTTCTGCATTGACTTGTATGGTTTAACTATTACTGAAATTTCTGAAAATTTATTATTTGCAAATTTGATAATAGAACCGTGTACAGTACACCTGAAACTAATTCTCCTGAAAATTTGATAAAGTTTCAGTATCTAATAAATGAGAAAATTAAACATATAACTTTCAGCATTGACAAGTATGGGTTAGCTATTACTGAAACTTCTGAAAATTTATTATTTGAAAATTTGTTATTAGATTCGTGTACAGTACATCTGAAACTAATGCTCCTGAAAATTTGACAAATATTCAGTATAAAATAAAGGAGAATATCAAACATATAACTTTCTGCATTGATAAGTAAGCGTGGCTATTCCTGAAATTTCTGAAAATTTATTATTGGCAAATTTGACATTAGATTCATGTACAGTATACCAGAAACTAATTCTCCTGAAAATTTGACAAAGTTTCAGTACTAAATAAGGGAGAAAATCAAACATATAACTTCCTGCATTGACAAGTGCGAGTTAGCTATTACTGAAATTTATGATAATTTAATATTCACAAATTTGATATTAGATTCACGTACGGTACACCTGAAACTAATTTTCCTTAAAATTTGATTGGGTTTCAGTACTTAATAAGGGACAATATCAAACATGTAACTTTCTGCGTTGACAAGTATGCGTTAGCTATTCCTTAAATTTCTGAAAATTTATTATTATCAAATTTGACATTAGATTCGTGTATAGTATAGCTGAAACTAATTTTCCTGAAAATTTGAAAAAGTTTCAGTATTAAATAAGGGAGAAAATCACACAAATAACTTTCTACGTTGACATGTATGGGACTGAAATTTCTGAAATTTTATTATTTGGAAATTTTATATTTGATTCATGTACAGTACACCTGAAACTAATTCTCCTGAAAACTTGACAAACGTGCAGTATTAAATAACGGAGAAAAACAAACATATAACTTTTTGCATTGACAAGTATGCGTTAGCTACTACTGAGATTTCTGAAAAATTAGTATTTGCAAATTTGATACAACAATCGTGTACAGTACACCTGAAACTAATTATCCTGAAAATTTGACAAAGTTTCAGTACTTATTAAGGGAGAAATTCAAACATATAACTTTCTGCATTAACAAGTATGAGTAACCTATTACTGAAATTACTGAAAATTTATTATTTGCAAATTAAATATTAGATTTATGTACAGTAAACCTGAAACTAATTCTCCTGAATATTTGACAAAGTTTCGGTACTTAATAAGGGAGAAATTCACACATATAACTTTCAGCATTGACAAGTATGCGTTAGTTATTACTGAAATTATTGAAAATTTATTATTTGTAAATTTGATATTATATTCGTGTACAGTACACCTAAAACTAATTCTCCTGAAAATATGATAAAGTTTCAGTTTTAATTAAAAGAGAAAATCAAACATATAACTTTCTGCATTGACAAGTATGTGGTAGCTATTACTGAAATTTCTGAAAATTTGTTATTATCAACTTTGACATTAGATTCGTGTACAGTACACCTGAAACTAATTCTCCTGAAAATTTGACAAAGTTTCAGTAGTTAATAAGGGATAAAATCACACATATAACTTTCTGCGTTGACAAGTGTGCGTTAGCTATTCCTGAAATTTTTGAATATTTATTAATGGCAAATTTGACATTAGATTTGTCTACAGTATACCTGAAACTAATTCTCCTGAAAATTTGACGAAGTTTCAGTATTAAATAAGGGAGAAAATCAGACACATACATTTCTGCATTGTCAAGTATGTGTTATCTATTACTGAAATATCTGAATATTTTTTATTAACAAATTTGATATTATATTCGTGTACACTACACCTAAAATATAATTCTCCTGAAAATTCGACAAGGTTTCAGCATTAAATAAGGGCGAAAATCAAACATAAAACTTTCTGAAATGACAAGTATGGGTTAGCTAGTAATGAAATTTCTGAAAATTTATTATTTGAAAATTTGATATTAAATTCGTATACAGTACATCTGAAACTAAGTCTCCTGAAAATTTGACAAAGTTTCAGTATTAAATAAGGGAGAAGATCACACATATAACTTCCTGCATTGACAAGTATGTGTTAGCGAATACTGAAATTCCTGAAAATGTGTTATTTTCAAATTTGATAATAAATTCGTGTACAGTAGACCTGAAACTAATTCTCCTGAAAATTTGACGAAGTTTCAGTATTAAATAAGGGATGAAATCAAACATATAACTTTATTATAATAAACGATAAACATAGGAAATATAGTTTTGATTTTCTGTCTCACTTAATACTGAAACTTTATTAAATTTTCAGGAGAATTAGTTTTTGGTGTACTGTATACGAATATATTATATAATTTGCAAATAATAAATTTTTAGAAATTTCAGTAATAGCTAACCCATTCTTGTCAATGCAGAAAGTTATGTTTGATTTTTTTCTTTATTTAATACTGAAACTTTATCAAATTTTCAGGAGAATTAGTGTCAGATCTACTGTATACGACTCTTATATCAAATTTAAAAATAGTAGATTTTCAGAAATTTCAGTAACATCTAACTTATACTTGTTAATGTAGAAAGATATATGTTAAATCTTCTCCATCATTTAATACTGAAACTTTGTCAAATTTTCAGGAGGATTAGTTTAAGGTATACTGGACACAAATCTTATATCAAATTTGCAAATAATAAATTTTCAGAAATTTCAGTAAAAGCTAACCCATACATGTCAATGCAGAAAGTTATGTATTTGATTTTCTTCTTTATTTAATACTGAAACTTTGTCAAATTTTCAGGATAATTCTTTTCAGGTGTACTGTACACGAATCAGTATGAATCAGTACGAATCAGTACCTTTCTTGTACTCGTTAGGAGTCTTTTAAACTGTAAGATAATTATCCCCAATTTTAGCAGTATTTCCCATTGTCAAATTTGATATAAAACAAATTAGGCATTCGGGTAGTAACTGCTGTTTTTTTTTCTTTTTTTAGTTGTTTTAGATAGTTTTCTTAGTAGTCTTAGTTGTAGTTTAGCATTTGACAGATTTTCACGTTTATTATTGAAGTTTGAAGCAGTTTGTGGGGGTTTGAAGGGTTTTCGTACACTTTACAAGGAGTGCCAATTAGCTATCTGCTTGTTAGATGTACCTACATTGTTGTAAACTACTTGTACATTAATTATAATAGGAAGGGCTTAAAAAGGGATCATCTTCCCTTCCCCCGCCAATTGTTCTCTTGCTAACTGGATTAAAAGGACATACCCTTTCCTTCCTGCATATTTGCTAAATTTATAAAGGTGGTAAGGACATACCCCTCCTTTATGTGCAATTACTGTAATTGTAAAGGACGTAAGGACATACCCCTCCTTTTTGGAATCACTAGGATATGCCTCTCCTTATTTCAATTACTAGGATATACCTTTCCTTATTTCAGTTACTAGGACATACCTCACCTGATTTCAATTACTAGGACATACCTCTCCTTATTTTAATTACTAGAACATACCTCTCCCTTTTTTCAATTACTAGGACATACCTCTCCTTATTTCAGTTACCAGGACATACCTCACTTGATTTCAATTACTAGGACATACCTCTCCGTATTTTAATTACAAGAACATACCTCTCCTTATTTCAATTACTAGGACATACCTCTTCTTATTTCAGTTACCAGGACATACCTCACCTGATTTCAATTACTAGGACATGCCTCTCCTTATTTTAATTACTAGGACATACCTCTCCTTATTTCAATTACTAGGACATACCTCTCCTTATTTCAATTACTTGGACGTAAGGACATACCCCTCCTTTAAGGACATACCCCTCTTTTATGGAATCACTTGGACATACCCCCAAAGTTTTTATTGTTTATTCGGAACAGTTGTTTCGCCTCATTGTTGCCCCTTTAGTTCAGTAGTTTTAAACAACAACAAAATTGATGCTGAACTTACTGATTGCACTGAATTAGCGTCTCGTGCGAGGTGACTCCCCTGATTTTAACTTACCCTTGTTGTTCATTGATTTTGATGGCGCCAATATAATCAATTACTGGCATTAACGCATTAGTGTTCGATCTGGGGGGAAATGTTTGATCGGCGCCGATTTCTGCGCCCCCTTTCGGGAAATCCGGGGCGGTCAGCGTGTCGTGCGAGAGCGCACAGCAGATGACAAATATTTGCCAAGTGTTAGCCGTCTTCGGCTCGGTAAATTTGAACAGTCCGCGGTTCCCAGCGTCCTCCCGTTGACCCCCGGCTTCCTAAAACTTCACCCCCCGCGCGCCCCCCGGCAAACACCGCCCCGATTAGCGCCGTTTCGCCCCAGAAAACCCAATAGGCGATCGATAGCGGTGAAGAGGTGCTTCTGGCGCGGTTAATCCTCGCAGGTAACTCCCGATGGCTGTTTACCGTGCAGACAATCGCGAGGGTGAATGCGGTCCGTGGAGTGTAAGCCGGTTAAAACTCGCCCGGGGTATGATCCCCAAAAGGTGCCGCTCCTCATTGTCATCCGGCGTCCGTTATCTGACATAATGCGGTCGCATCTTCATCGTGATCTGCGCGCAGGAGGGGGCCTTTGTGGCCGCGGCACCTGTCCGGGGGCCACGGCGCAAAAATTTCGGCCCCCTCGTTAAAATTTTATCGCGCCGCCTGCCTTTACGGCCGCGGACTATTTGGGGCCCCGCCGAAATTAATTTCCAATAAAGATAGTAAACTTAATGAGGAAGGGCATAAAAATTTAGAATGTAGCCGCCGCTTCAAGACTCGCACAGGACTCGGGTTCGATCACCCCCAGGGATAAATACTTCATCCAATCACGAATCCAGTATCAAATTTGCAAATAATAAATTTTCAGAAATTTCAGTAATAGCTAACCCATACTTGTCAATGCAGAAAGTTGTATGTTTGATTTTCTCCCTTATTTAATACTGAAACTTTGTCAAATTTTCAGGAGACTTAGTTTCAGGTGTACTGTACACGAATCTGATATCAAATTTGCAAATAATAAATTTTCTTGGTATTGCCAAGATTGCTCTGAGGAGAGCTCCCATAAGATTTAACATGCATTTCCGGTCAGCTCGGTTTCGGGTTGGGGGGAAAGGGATTTTCCTCCGAAAAAAACCGATAATTTTTCCAGTTTTCTTATATATTTTGGTAACACCACTGCCCATCGTGGAACCCAGCGGTATCCCCGACGCACCCCATCTCGGAAGCACGGCCTGCCGCGATGATTCGATTCCCTAAATTGAATCCAATGCAAACCGACTGCCTGTGCAAATATGGCGGCGAGCTAAAAGCGTCTAAAACAAATATGTACACTTGAATTAAGCGTCACACAGTGGAGGCCGTGCTCCTACAAAGAAGACCACGGAGAGCCGTGCTGTTTGCTCTGGCGACAGGGAAAAAAATATTAAACGAAATATTATGTTCGCCCCCCTCCGTGTGTTTGCCCCCGGATTGAGGTTGTGTTTGCGCGGCGTTTCCAATTGCGCCTGTAATCCCGGGTTCGACACCGCCTGGGGGGGTAATTGATGGCCGGCGGCACGCCCACGCGCGTAAACATGTGCCCGGGCGCGTATTGTTTGTGGGTAATTTAGGGAAACACGGATTTGGTTGGATTGCGGGATGTTCATGGTAATTCCGGTGATGTATGCGGGCAGGGCTGTTTTTGCACGGGTTTACATCTCCCGACGCGTTTCCGGTTGGCCGAAGCAAATGCTCCTGGCTGAATTATCGCCGAATGTTTCAGACAACCATAACAAATACCCCTCAAACCGTCAACTTTCGGCAATTAATCTCGCAGCTGCCTTACATCTGCATTTGTGCCTCCACATCATTATCTCGCTCATATCTCTTCGATTAATAAATAGTTATCATTTGCTTATCCTCCTGAAATTCGTGTACAGTACACCTGAAACTAACTCTCCTGAAAATTTGACAAAGTTTCAGTATTTAATACGGGAGAAAATCAAACACATAACTTTCTGCATTGACAAGTATGGGTTAGCTATCACTGAAATTTCTGAAAATATATTATTTGCAAATTTGATTTTAGATTCGTCTACAGTACACCTGAAACTAATTCTCCTGAAAATTTGACAAAGTTTCAGTCAGAGAAAATCAAACATAACTTTCCGCATTTACAAGCTATTACTGAATTTTCTGAAAATTTATAATTTGCAAATTTTATATTATATTCGTATTCAGTACACCTGAAACTAACTCGCCTAAAAATTTGACAAAGTTTTAGTATTAAATAAAGGAGAAAATCAAACACATAACTTTCTGCATTGCCAAGTATGGGTTACCTATTACTGAAATTTCTGATAATTTCTTATTTGCAAGTTTTTATATTATATTCGTATACTGTACACCTGAAACTATTTCTCCTGAAAATTTAACAAAGTTTCAGTATTAAATAAGGGAGAAAATCAAACATATAATTTTCCTTATTGACAAGCTATTACTGAAATTTCTGAAAATTTATAAGTTGCAAATTTTATATTATATTCGTATACAGTACACCTAAAACTAATTCTCCTGAAAATTTGACAAAGTTTCGGTACTAAAAGAGGGAGAAAATCAAACACTTAACTTTCTGCATTGACACGTATGGGTTAGCTATTACTGAAACTTCTGAAACTTTATTATTTGCAAATTTGATAATAGATTCGTATACAGTACACTTAAAACTAATTCTCCTGAAAATTTGACCAAGTTTCGGTATTATATAAGCGAGAAAATCAGACACATAACTTTCTGCATTGAAAAGTATGGGTTAGCTATTAGTGAATTTTCCGAAAATTTATTATTTGCAAATTTTATATTATATTCATATACAGTACACCAGAAACTAATTTTCCTGAAAATTTGACAAAGTTTCAGTAATAAATACAGCAGAAAATCAAACAGATAACTTTCTGCATTGACAAGGATGGGTTAGCTATTATTGAAACTTCTGAATATTTATTATTTGCAAATTTGATATTAGATTCGACTACAGTACACCTGAAACTAATTCTTCTGAAAGTTTTCCAAAGTTTCAGGATTAAAAAAGGGAGAAAATCAAACACTTAACTTTCTGCATTGACAAGTATGGGTAAGCTACTACTGAAATTTCTGAAAATTTATTATTTGCAAATTTGATATTAAATTCGACTACAGTACACCTGAAACTAATAGTTCTGAAATTTTGACAAAGTTTCAGTTTTGAATAATGGAGAAAATCAAACACTTAACTTTCTGCAATGATAAGTATGGGTTACCTATCACTGAAATTGCTGAAAATTTATTAATTGCATATTTGATATTAGATTTGTGTATAGTATACCTGAAACCAATCTTCCAGAAAATTTGATAAAGTTTCAGTATTATATAATGGAGAAAATCAAACATATAACTTTCGGCATTGACAAGTATGGGTTTGCTATTACTGAAATTTCTGAAAATTTATAATTTGCAAATTTGATATTAGATTCGTTTACAGTACACCTGAAACCAGTTAGCTATTACTGAAATTTCTGAAAATTTATTATTTACAAATTTTATATTATATTCGTATACAGTACACCTAAAACTTATCCTTCTGAAAATTTGACAAAGTTTCAGTATTATATAAGGGAGAAAATCAAACACTTAACTTTCTGCATTGAAAAGTATGGGTTAGTCATCACAGAAATTTCTGAAAACTTCTTATTTGCAAATTTGATCATAGATTCGCATGCAGTATACCTGAAACTAATTCTCCTGAAAATTTGACAAAGTTTCAGTATTATATAAGGGAGAAAACCAAACACTTAACTTTCTGCATTGAAAAGTATGGGTTAGCTATCACAGAAATTGCTGAAAACTTCTTATTTGCAAATTTGATCATAGATTCGCATACAGTATACCTAAAACTAATTCTCCTGAAAATTTGACAAAGTTTCAGTATTATATAAGGGAGAAAATCGAACACATAACTTTGTGCATTGAAAAGTATGGGTTAGTTATCACTGAAATTTCTGAAAATTTATTAATTGAATGTTTGATACTAATAAAGTTGCGGATAATTATCTTACAGTTTACATGACCCCTAATAAGGACAAGAAAGGTACTGATAAAGTTACGGATAATTATTTTACAGTTTGGAAAATCCGTAATGAGGACAAGAAAGGTACTGATAAAGTTGCGGATAATTATCTTACAGTTTGAAAGGCCCCTAACTAGGACATGATTATTATAATCCAGGTCGTTTACAATAATCTAGATATATCTAACAAGTAGATAACTAATTGGCACTAATTGTAAATTGTTTAAACAGCCTTAAAACCTCCACAAAATGCTTCAAATTTCAATATAAACGTCGAAATCTGTTAAATTGAAAGCCACAACTAAGAAAACCTGTCAAATTTTCAGAGTTACTACTCGAATCCATCATTTGTCTTATATCAAATGTGAAAATGGGAAAATCTGTTAAATTTCGGTCTGAAACAAGTAGAATCTGACTTTTTAAATTCAACTGTACAAATCTGTCAAACTTTCAGCTGAAATAGTCCAAATCTGTCAAACTTTCAAATGAAAAGTCTAAATATGTCAAAATTTTTAGATTTGAATTTTTTGCAATTATGAAATTGAGAAAATATCTGTCTGAAACAAATTGTATCTGAATTTTCAACTTCAACATATGGATACTGTCAAACTTTCAACTGAAATAGTCCAAATTTGTCAAATTTTTAATTGAAACGATCTGTTTTTGTTAATTTTTTTAGGTAATCTGTCTAAATGTATGAAATTTTCATTTGCAAACATACAAATCTATCATTTATTGAATTGCAGCTGTTTCATATTTTGTAAAACATTCAACTGTCAAAATCTGTCAAATATTTAATTACAACTGCCCAAATTTATAAAACTTTCAATTGCAACTATCACAATCAGTATTTTAATAAATTCAAATCTGTCAAATGTTTAATTGCAACTATACAAATATCTCAAATTTTCAAGTGGCACCGTTAAAATCTGACTAGTTTTCAATTGCTAATGTCAAAGTTGTCATCTTTTTGACTGTAACTGTAACTAGACCAAAATCTGTTGAGTTTTTTTCACCAGCTATGAAACTCAGTACAAATTCCAACTGTAACTGCCAAAATCTGTCAATTTCTTTACATTTACAATAGCGACTGTCATATTCTGTAAAATTCAAAGTTCCAGGTGTGAAAACTTGTCATATTTTCAACGGCTACCGTCTGAATCTGCATTCTTTTAGGTCCAGGTGCGTACGAATATGTGAATTTAAGACAAACTTCCTACAGAAACTGGCAAAATTTTCTTTCTGTTAAGGTTTTCTTAGTTGTAGCTTTGAATATCGACGTTTTCAATTGCTAATGTCAAAGTTGTCATCTTTTTGACAGTAACTGCCAAAATCTGTGGAGTTTTTTTACCAGCTATGAAACTCAGTACAATTTCTAGCTGTAACTGCCAAAATCTGCCAAATTCTTTACATTTACAATAGCGACCGTCATATTCTGTAAAATTCAAAGTTCCAGGTATGAAAACTTGTCACATTTTCAACGGCTACCGTCAGAATCTGCATCTGCGTACGAATATGTGAAAATAAGTCAAACTACCTACAGAAACTGCAAAAATTTTCTTTCTGTTAAGGTTTTCTTAGTTGTAGCTTTGAATATGACAGATTTCGACGTTTTCAATTGCTAATGTCAAAGTTGTCATCTTTTTGACTCTAACTGCCAAATTCTGTTGAATTTTTTTCACTAGCTATGATACTCCGTACAATGTCTAACTGTAACTGCCAAAATCTGCCAAATTCTTTACATTTACAATAGCGACTGTCATATTCTGTAAAATTCAAAGTTCCAGGTATGAAAACTTATCACATTTTCAACGGCTATCATCAGAATCTGCATTCTTTTGGGCCAGGTGCGTACGAATATGTAAAAATAAGTCAAACTTCCTACAGAAACTGTTAAAATTTTCTTTCTATTACGGTTTTCTTAGTTGTAGCTTTGAATATGACAGATTTCGACGTTTTCAATTGCTAATGTCAAAGTTGTCCATTTTTTTACTGTAACTGCCAAAATCTATAAAGTTTTTTTCACCAGCTATGAAACTCCGTACAATTTCTAACTGTAACTGCCAAAACCTGCCAAATTCTTTATATTTACAATCATATGTCATATGGCGATATGGCGACTGTCATATTCTGTAAAATTCAAAGATCCAGGGGTGAAAACTTGACACATTTTCAACGGCTACTGCCAGAATCTTTATTCTTTTCGATCCAGATATATTGATATATACCGTGACATTTTATTAACTCTCAACATAGTCAATACAACGTCCCTATGTTCAATTTAAAAAAAAAACATAGGGGGATGTTATCAAGTGACAATGGTAACGTCAAAATAACTATTTGATGGGTAATAAAAATAATAGAATCATCAAGTTGTTTGAACTATTATTGTGCTGAAATACATTAAACAAATGTATTCAACAGACGAAAATATGCAAATAATGCAATTATACAAATTAAGATTAAGATCAATTAAGATCATTCAAGTAAAGTCAAGTAGTTTTTGTGAAATATATTTTATACCATGCAAATCAGAGCATAAGAAATGTGCGTGACGTTTTTTCAGTCACTCATCCCGATAGCAAATTCCATCAATGGGAACATTTTTTTATATTATTTCAAAAGTTGTCAACCACGGATGGGTTGAGTATAAACACCACAAACGAATTAGAACAAATAATTAATCAGGTAACAGGAATGATACGTTATTTTAATAAGTATTCGAAAAGGCCACCTTCACGTTATAGACAATATGCCTAACTATTGTAAAAACTTTGAGCAACATTTCTAATGAAATTGGTATCAGGCTCATTACAAGCATGCCTTATCCGATCTTCTACGCACATTACTTGTGCTCTGATTTGCAAGGTATAAAATATATTTCACGAAAACTACTTGACTTTACTTGAATGATCTTATCTTGAGAGAAATGTCTGATGGTAGAATGGATGGTTAAATGCTTTGTTCATTCTGCGGTTTTCGCAATTTATGTATTATTTTTGGGGGTTGTTAAAATATGTCCCCGAGTTAATCGGTTAATTATGACTATTCTGTGATGACTACTAAAACTGTTGGTCGTTTGGGGAGTTTTGGGTCGCTTTGAAACCGTTATGATTTACGTGGGGGCATTAATGCGCGTTTTATCGTGGAATTTTCGGGCTTAATTGCCGACGCCGTAATTGCAGTCCTCAAACGCACGAAGAGACGACGGATTCCGACGTCCCGCACCAATAAAAGTGTGTGCCGAAGAGCGAGAGAGCGAGCATGCGAGCGTGGTATTAAGAATTTAAAAGGCCTCGCGCTGGGCTGCTTGTAAATGCAGTTGGCACGAGTGATAAGTACCACCATCAATCATCGGGCCAAGAACTACGCCCCGAGCTGTCTGCTAAACAAACATATAATTATGGATATGAACCTCTGTTTATACCCCTGACCACTATTATTACCACCACTCTGCAGATCCTCCAGTCCCGATAATGAAGTCGAGTGCTGGCGACTTGGGACGAGACCCGTTCTTTCTTCCCATAGGGTAATTATCCGAGAATTCCATTGATTTCTCTCCTAAAAATTTCATACTATCATGACCGTATTTATTTATTGCCCACACGGCGCTCGATCCTTTTTTTTTTCGGGTATAATTAATTTAATCGCATCCAGCTAACACACTGGGAGTTATTGCACTCGGCGTACAGGTGCGTACACATGTACGTTTCGTGGGCGAAATTCGAAATCCATTGCGTCCAAGACCGAGGATTACACGGTCTGCCTGCCAGGATCCACGACTCTCCGAGCGGAATTATCGAAATTTGCATAATTTTTAATAATCACCTCCACGCCAGACGGGAAAAGCACCAAACCGCTCACAGACACACGCTCACACACACGCAAACTCACAAACACAAATTAGCGATACCCCACAATACCAGAATTCGCATGATATCGGGCATTAAAGCGCGACGATTATCGTTTACGGTTGCCGCTAATGTCCCCAAAAGTTGCGCTCCTACTAATTCGTGTGTCTCGTGTAGCACTAATTAAAGACCAAGCATCGTCCATCATTCTTTCCCCCGGGGAATTTAGTTTGTCGCCTGTCTCTAGTCAATCAATTCATTGGCTTTTAATTGGTTCTCCATGCAAACAAACTCGATTTGCATCCGAAGCTGATTGAATCATCTCTTCACGATAGTTCTGCATCGTAACACATACAAATATTTTTTGGGCAGACTTTTTCTCGAAGCCAACTATCAAAATTTGCACGAAAACGAACAAGGTGATGCCCAAAATTCTTGGGCAACACCTTGATGCATCTTGTGCACCTTGCGATGATGCATCTTGGGCACCTTGATACACCTTGGGCATCAACGCTGATGTCAAAACAAAATCTGACTTCATCATTTAATCATCTGCGTGTCTGTGTATGTAGAGGCAGGCAACTGAGCTCCTAATTGCGGTTGGTCAAAACAGAAATCAGCACAGACTTAGTAATCAGTAAAATCAGTACGAGTTGCTGATTGAATCATCTTTTCGCGTATAGTTCTACATTACCATTCCGTAACACTTGCAAATATTTTTTGGGCAGCCTTTTTTATTTAACCAAAAATATGCCCACGAAGAACAAAAACGGTGATGTCCAAAATTTTTGGGCAACGCATTGATGCATCTTGGGCACCTTGCGATGTTGCACCTTGGGCACCTTGATGCACCTTGGGCAACAACGCTGATGTCATATCAAGATCTGACTTTATAATTAATCAGATGTGTGTATGTGTGTCTAGTGGCAGGCAACTGAACTCATAATTGCGGTTGCTCTATCCAAAAATCATTACAGACTTAGTAATCAGTGAAATCAGTACGAGTTGCTGATTGAATCATCTCTTCACGTATAGTTCTATGTTGTCATTCAGTAACACATGCAAATATTTTTTGGGCAGACTATTTCTTTTAGCCAAACATCAAAATTTGCCCACGAAGAACGAAAACGGCGATTTCCAAAATTCTTGGGCAACGCCTTGATGCATCTTGGACACCTTGCGATGATGCACCTTGGGCACCTTGATGCACCTTGGGCAACAACGCTGATGTCATATCAAGATCTGACTTTATAATTTAATCAGCTGTGTGTATGTTTGTCTAGTGGCAGGCAACTGAACTCCTAATTGCGGTAGCTCTATACAGAAATCATTACAGACTTAGTAATCAGTGAAATCAGTACGAGTTGCTGATTGAATCATCTCTTCACGTATAGTTCTACGTTGTCATTCAGTAACACATGCAAATATTTTTTGGGCAGACTATTTCTTTTAGCCAAACATCAAAATTTGCCCACGAAGAACGAAAACGGTGATGCCCAAAATGCTTGGGCATCACCTTGATGCATCTTGGGCAGCTTGCGATGATGCCCCTTGGGCACCTCCATGCACCTTGATGCATCAACGCTGATGTCAAATCAAGATCTGACTTTATAATTTAATTATCTGTGTGTCTTTGTGTTCAGTGGCAGGCAACTGAACTCCTGATTGCGGTTGCTCTAAACAAAAATCAGTACAAACTTAGTAATCAGTAAAATCAGTACGAGTTGTGGACTTAGATAAAATTATCAAACCAATGCTCCAAAACACAAAAACCAGAATTATTTTCAGTGCTTTCAATGCATTTGAATGCAATCCAATGCTTTGCATTCAATGCCAAAAAGTGCATTTTATATAAAAAAAGGCAGATAGCATATTTTGCCATAACACTACTGAATTACATCCATTGTCCAGTGCTTTTTCCAAAAACCAGAATAGTATTAATTTTTACAAATACATCCAATTTCCAGTGCTTTCTCCAAGGCCAGAATGGTATTAATTTTTATAAATACGCCCATTTTCCATTTTGACGACATTGTAATGCAAAATCATAATTGAACTAAACGTGAAACTGATCTGGCTCCTAACAGATGTAAGTCCATTTTGCATACTTTGCCGAGGCAAAAGTCCGCCCCCATTAACAATAATGACTTGCATGAAATGTAACTGATGAGTTCACATCCAGCAATTTATTGTTGGTCTATTAAATCCTTTGCCTGGTACTGATACTTATCGCACAATGTATATACCGGGTGATTCAAGTTTTATTAGCATGGGTTTTTTAGGCATTTGGAGTTGCCCAAAAAATATGAAACTTTGGATTTATATAGGTCTGATACTAATCTACGGAAAGGTAGTTAGACCTTTTTTGATATAATTATATAGACGGTTATAGAATTTAAAAACACTCTTTTCGGGCTAAATTCTCTATCGTTATTTTTGCCCTAAACTGTTTTATTTTATTCATAGAACCCATTTATGAAATCAAAAATTAACGAAAATGATTAGATTTCAAATTATAGCATTTTTTACATTACTGACCAACTTTCCTCGGTATGATTTATGATTTTGTAAGTCAAAAGCCCTACAAAGCATTGACCGCGTCGGTGCGGTTGGAACCTTTTATGGCTTTATTATTAAGCAGATATTGAGCTCCGGCCATGAAGAAATCCATGCGTCGGTATTCCAGCAGGCTGAGGGATTGGGTACGGCCCTATCATAAAACCCATAAAATCTATTATAGGGACTATTACTGAAAGCAGCCGTCGTATTTTACGATTTAGTAATAAATCGTACTGTTGCAATATCAAAATTCATTTAATTCAATAATTGGTGCGATTTTTTTGACTTGGGTTACGACTGGAACGTTTGGAATGGCATTAAAGTATGTTCTGACAAAAACTATATAAATAAAATTACATATTCTTTGTGAAATAACGTATAAACTACCGGATGGTTAAATTTTTTTTATCGTCAGATTGGACTTCATCAATATCTAAACATGTGTACTTATTTTTAATTTTTAATTTCAATTAGAAGTCGCCATTTTTGGCCTGGTAATAAAACTTTAACCACCCGGTATAGTAATATAGTCTTACTACATAGATACTATATAACATTTCTACTGGGGGTAGCGATTTGTTTGTAAATTTCACAATTCGTCATCAATCTTGCATGTTTACAACTTATGTTTTCAAAAATTCAAATACGTGAGGATGATTTTTGCAAAATGTCCGCATTAGAAACACATGTGAAATTACTCTACACTTACAGTCGTATGGTATAAAATGTTTATGCGAATAAAAGCCAAAACATAAATAAATATTATATTTTTACTTCAAGAAAACGTCATATGGTTTGCAAACGTGCAAATTCATATGCTTGGAAATTATGTTCGTATTACGTATTTCAGAAATTTTTATGGCACAGATTACCTTCGGGCTTAAGATTTTCTTTTCGCATTTCCGCGCTAATTGGGCTGTTTGTCCGTGAGGCTTTTGATTTATGGTGACAATACAGCGGTTCATTATCGGAATCGCGGCCGAGTAATTGCCGCCAGATATGCCGAAACACATGTTTGCCATAATTTCGCTATCACTGCGCCTAGTGAATATGCGGAACGATCACTTTTCACTACTTTTTAGAACGCCTACGAGCAGATAAAAGGAGGCATTCGAGTTGTATTGGCGCTTAACGTAACATTGTGTTCATTTGAAATGAAGCTGATATCAGGTACTTTACGGCTGTGCATCAGAATAATTGCCGCTAATTGCGAGCTGTCGTTGATAGTCAGCTTTTGTAGATTAGGATTGTATGTGAGATGTTGGGAGGTCACGGGATTGTATGATGGCGATTCCAGTAATCACAGTGGAAACGTAATTTAATTAGAATTTTAAATATTTTGGTTCATTTGGACGTCATTACACTGAAGATTCATGTACAGTACACCTAAAACTAATTCCCCTGAAAGTCGGACAAAGTTTCAGTATTAAATAAGGTAGAAAGTCAAACACTTAACTTTCTGCATTGACAAGTATGGGTTAGCTACTACTGAAATTTCAGAAAATTTATTATTTGCAAATTTCATATTAGATTTGTATAGAGGACACCTGAAACGAATTCTCCTGAAACTTTGCCAAAGCTTCAGTGTTAAATAAGGGAGAAAATCAAGCACTTAACTTTCTGCATTGACAAGTATGGGTTAGCTACTACTGAAATTTCTGAAAATTTATTATTTGCAAATTTGATATTAGATTTGTATACAGTACACCTTAAACCAATTCTCCAAATCACAAATTACATGATTGGAGTTATCTGTTCGTAAAAGCATTTGCCCTAAAAAAGTAGCAATGTATAGACCGTGACAAATCACTGGACGGACATTGACACGACAGCGGCTCATTATGCACGTTCTGAGGACTGATTGTTTCACACCAACGGGAAACCGAAGTGTACGGGCCTGCGGATGTCGAATGGGTCGAAACGCGGCGGGCGGCAGGGATGCCCCGAGTTGACACAATCCGAGTTAATATCCTGGCCAGCAGCGGGACGCAAATTGCAGCGCCGTGGAAAAGCAAACGAATGCCTAGTGTCCGTTGCTTGTATTAATATTTCCTGCGGCGGCGGCAGATTCGTAATTGAGCGGCCGTCTGCATGCCACCTCCGGACGGAAGAAGAAATAAACAAACAAGGCGTCTACCCCGTAATTTCCACGAGGACACGTCTTCGGGTGGACTGGCAAAGGAACCCAAAATGTGACCGCTGAAATTACGGGTATTAGTGGCAGAAACGGTTTTTTTCTTCATCTCATCCCATTCCTCGGTGTTGAAGGCGCATTTGACGGGATAACTACTGTCATTATGGGGGCAAATCGACGGAAACTAGAGTTGTCAATTATCTAACCTGATATTTACAACTGGTGCCATTTCGTGATGATTTGGGGATGATTACCACATGGCCATTCATACCACAGAAACATTTTTGGTGAATATATATACGGATCCATTTATACATTTGGAGGGCATTAAAATTATCACAGGACTAAGGGCCGGTTCCATAATATCACAGAAAAGTCTCCTTTATGTAAAGTTTCTAAATAGAAAAGTCGACTTTAAAATCTGCTTCTGTTCCATATGATAAAAGACACTTTTTAGTAAAGTGACGATTAAAAATCAATTATGGAACACGTTACAGTAATTAAAGGCGCCTTTTCGATTTAAAGGAAACTTTAATACCATTATGGAACCGGCTGTAAGCTCACATTTAATATTTTTATTACTATTATTGAGAAGATTAATGAATGAAATATCATGTAAATATTTATTATAATACTAAATATTTAGATAATTGATAACAAAACAAACACTACACTAATTCGATATGAAACAAAATTAACGCTTGACAATAGAAAGCAAGTCCTATTAACTAATTAACAAACTAACACTATCAATATATAATAACAATAATTCCCTAAATTCGCACAATTAAGTCCCTAATTGAGTAGTAATTTTAGTAAATTCTGCCTGGCATTCGTATTCATATTCCTGGTGAATAGCGGTACCTTGCAGTGGTGATCGGCAATCCTGGTAGCAGATGTCGAATCAGTAAATTCGATTAAGTCGGCACCAATTCCCTCGATTCAAAGTCCTGTTGTCCTCGGTTGATCATCTTCTATAGTTGACGTTCTCGCTGAATCGTCTTTGGGGTTGAAGTTCTCATTGAATCCTCTTGGACTCCTTTCAGCTGTGTTGATAATGATTCCCTAGTTCACGTCGAGTGTTTACAGATGCTCGAACGCAAATAATTACTGTCCTTGGTTGATCTTCTTCTATAGTTGACGTTCTCGCTGAATCGTCTTTGGGGTTGCAGTTCTCGTTGAATCCTATTGGACTCCTTTCAGCTGTTCCGTGTTGATAATGATTCCCTAGTTCACGGCGAGTGTTTACAGATGCTCTAACGTAAATAATTACTGTCCCGTAATTGTTTATATCCGCGTAAACAAAACGTAAATGAAACTGTTTTTGAACAACGCGTGAATGTAAATAACTACTGTTCGACGATATTTGTTTCTGTACAACTGTTTTCTTTTTCTGTGCTGACCGACGTGTCCTCGGTTGATCCTCTTCTATAGTCGACGTACTCGCTGAATCGTCTTTGGGGTTGCAGTTCTCGCTGAATCCTCTTGGACTCCTTTCAGCTGTTCCGTGTTGGTAATGATTCCCTAGTTCACGTCGAGTGTTTACAGATGCGCGAACGCAAATAATTACTGTCCCGTAATTGATTACATCCACGTAAACAAAACGTAAATCAGACTGTTTTTGAATAACGCGCGAATGTAAATAACGATATTTGTTTCTGTGCAACTGTTTTTTTTCTTTGCTGACCAACGAGGATGCTCCGGGATCTAAAGCGAATCTAATTGTCTATCGGCGTTCAGTCTTTTTAAAACCTCGTTTAAAAAAGTGATTTTCGCTGGTTAAAATCCGCCTACGTCGATCCAAATAAGGGTATAAATTGTCGAGTTGCTACCCAAATCCAGTTTGTAACCACGGCAACGAATCAACAAATTATAATTATGATTATAATTATCCATATACCGGTGAAACCATAATTCCAATTGTGATTTGAGTGTGATATTCGAGATCGTTGTAATTTTCTGCTTCTTTACGAATGTCGAACGTCTTTGTACAATGAGTTTAAATTTTCTATTGAATTTTATACATATTACTGACTCATTACAATTATTTTGCGTTAATTTTGGCCTGAATTAATTATAATTCTAGCTATGCAAATCCTAGTTGACTACCCAATTCTCTTACAAGTCTTAGAGAGTAATCCAAAATAAACAGGGCAAAAGCACGCTGGTACATAAGTTATTTAATTCGTTCCTTCTCCACTTACACCCACCACTCACTAATGGCCTCGGATCTAATTAAGGATTCCCACCTGCACCTGGGGGTCACCGAAGAAGCCGCGGATTGAGTGATCACGCCGAATTTGTTCCACGCCGAACAAACGCTGTAAACGTCTTTCGGGACGATTCCTCCGCGTCTTCTCTTCGGTCTCCCCGTTTTATTTTTTCATCGCGTACTCTTTAATCCGGTTTCGACGGCGGCCCGTCGGAATACGGAATGAGGCAGCGGCGCCCCCCTGTACGACCCGCCGCCCCTGTCCCACGGAAATTCCGATTTTAATGCCGCCCCCCTGCGGGGGGCGCCGCGTGAACTCCCGGCGACGACACGTAACAAGGTAGTGTCGTAAATAATTTAAGGCCCGGGTTTTACGGCTCCTTGCCCAGAAGGGCGGCCCCGTCCAGTGTTTGTGTTTTGTTTTTTATTCCACTGTTTTTTTTTTCGTCCGAGTCGTTATTTATGCCGGCACGGCCTGTGTCACATTTAAAAACAAAGTGCCCACATTTTTTATGGGGCAACCCTCTAAAGTCCGGCCAGGGGAGGCCCAACAGCGGCCCTTGGGGTAATTTAATTTTCTGTGAAATATGCGCGATGTCCAAGCGTGGTCATTAGAACCTGCGGTACCACCCAGAAAGTCGATCAGGAAGATCTGCGAGCACCACATCGGTTTATGTCTCCAATAAACTCTTATGACTCCAGTGAACCTTATTAAATAGATTCAGTGAAAGCACGAGCAATCAGAAAAAAAAGTAAATTGACCTGCAATATTCACAGGATTTATAAGTTCAACTGTAGTCCAAATCATTCAACATTATCATTATCCTTAATCTTGCATTCACCTGCATTTCACCTCCACTCTGCTAAAGCTCAGTTACTAGTAATGTTAGGAATAGTATTTGATTACTTGCATCCTCAGGAAATTATTTTTGTTTATACAGGGTGTACGATATTTATACCCTGAGGACTATCGCGCTTTCGTTAGTATGCGATGACACAAACAGATTAATATGCAGGAGGCGCGAGTAAATTGGGCACAATTGGATTGCAATAGAAATGGTAACGGTAAATTGCAAATAGATTAACAACTGTCACGCGATTACCATCGATTAACTGCTTCACGCCGCAGATATCGCACGAGCTCCAGTATCATGTCAAGGTGACGGACTCAATACGGGAGTCAACTGGATACCACGAGGCATCCAGAGGGGTACCGCATATTTAAAAAAATTCACATATACGTCGGGATGATTTTGCCAAACTTCAGCATTCGAAACACATGTGAAATTACTCCGCATCTACACTCATAGAGGATTGGAAAAGGAATGTGCGTCGTATGAAATTGCAAATTGATTAACACCTATCACGCAACTACCGTCGACTAACTGCTTCACGCCACAGATATCGCACGAGCTCCAGTATCACGTCAAGGTGAGGCACTCAATACGGGAGTCAACTGGATACCACGAGGCATCAGAGGGGTCCCGCATATTTTCAAACATTCAAATACGTCGGGATGATTCTGCCAAACTTCATCATTCGAAACACATGTGTAATTACTCCACATCTACAGTCATTAAGGAATGGAAATGGAATGTGCGTCGTATGAAATTGCAAATCGAATAACAACTATCACGCGATTACCATTGAATAACTGATTCACGCCACAGATATCGCACGAGCTTCAGTATCACGTCAAGGTGACGGACTCAATACGGGAGTCAACTGGATAACACGAGCCATCCAGAGGGGTCAGAGATCATCAGCAGATGTTTTCAGCATGAGTTCACTTATAGGACTGAACTGAAAGACCGACTCATAGAGCCCCCCCCCCCCCCCACCCCCAGCCAGCGAAGCGTCGTTGCAATGTTGCCATCTATAAATCGGTTCAGAAAGTTCAGCCCAAACCAATTGATTATTCACGATGCTCAAAAAATATTTTCCAGATTTTTCGTTGGTATATTATAATTACCAAACCCTACACCAATAATGGTAGAAAGGGAAATGATTAAATAAATAATTAAAATATTATAACTCAGTATAATCGTTTGTTAGTATAATGTTTCTAAAATATTGCGGTATGTGACGAAACTTTCGATAGATTTACTATATTAACGAAATTTTAGACACTAATAGTGTTAAATTATAGAATAAAGAACGTAAATCTGTGCGCAAAACTTTCGATAGATTTACTATATTAACAATCACTACTAAATTTTAGACGCTAATAGTCCTAAATTATAGAATAAAGAACGTAAATCTGTGCGCAAATTGTATCTAAATGATGGTACTTTAAGCTGCGGCCGTTGGAGTGGCCAAATACGAAGATAAGTAATTGCATGAGCATACAAATTGCGCATCGCGTTACAAGTTCGTAATTTATTCCACGTGTATTCCGAGAAGACGCGTGGGCATGACCTTCTCACGAACAATTAGCCGCCGTCCTTTACTGAACGAGTCCCCCAGTTTCTGCATTATGGGAGTACATAATTATTTTGTAGCAAAGTAATTTAGAGAAAGAAAGCAATTTCAAATATTTTATAGAGTTGAAAAAATAATGTTGTGCCAATAACATAAACACCTAAACATTTTAATATCGGTTTAAGGAAGTTTTACTGATGGGTTACTGATGGGTACTGATCAGTATTAAATAAAAAAGAAAATCAAACACTTCCTTCATTAACTTCATTAACGATGGGTTAGCTATTACTGAAATTTCTGAAAATTGATTATATACAAATTTAATACTAGATTCGTACACAGTACAACTGAAACTAATTCTCCTGTGAATTTGACAAAGTTTCAGTATTAAATAAGGCAGAAAATCAAACACTTAACTTTCTGTATTGACAAGTATGGGTTAGCTTTTACTGAAATTTCTGAAAATTTATTATTTGCAAATTTGATATTAGATTCGTGTAGAGTATACCTGAAACTAAATCTCCTGAAAATTTGACATAGTTTCAGTATTAAATAAGGCAGAAAATCAAACACTTAACTTTCTGAATTGATAAGTACTGGTTAGATATTACTAAAATTTCTGGAAATTTGTTATTTGCAAATTTTGATATTAGATTCGTGTACAGTACACCTGAAACTAATTCTCCTGAAAATTTGACAAAGTTTCAATATTAAATAAAAGAGAAAATCAAACACTTAACTTTCTTCATTAACAAGTATTGGCTAGCTATTACAGAAATTTCTGAAAATTGATTATATACAAATTTAATACTAGATTTGTGTACAGTACAATTGAAACTAATTGTCCTGAAAATTTGACAAGGTTTCACTATTAAGTAAAAGAGAAAATCAAACACTTAACTTTCTTCATTATCAAGTATGGGTTAGCTTTTACTGAAATTTCTGAAAATTTATTATTTGCAAATTTAATATTAGATTCGTAGACAGTACACCTTAAACTATTTCTCCTGAAAATTTGACAAAGTTTCAATATTAAATAAGGGAGAAAATCAAACACTTAATTTTCTGCAGTGCCGAGTATGGGTTACGTTTTGCTGAAATTTTTCAAAAATTATTATTTGCAAATTTGATATTAGATTCGTTTACAATACACCTAAAACTAAATCGCCTGAAAATTTGACAAAGTTTCAGTCTCAAATAAGGGAGAAAATCAAACACTTAACTTTCTTCATTAACAAGTATGGGTTAGCTTTTACTGAAATTTCTGAAAATTTATTATTTGCAAATTTGATATTAGATTCGTGTACAGTACAACTAAAACTAATTCTCCTGTAAATTTGACAAAGTTTCAGTATTAAATAAGGCAGAAAATCAAACACTTAACGTTCTGCATTGATAAATATGGGTTAGCTATTACTGAAATTTCTGAAAATTTATTATTTGCAAATTTGATATTAAATTCCTATACAGTACACCTAAAACTAAATCTCCTGAAAATTTGACAAAGTTTCAGTATTAAATAAAAGAGAACATCAAACACTTAACTTTCTTCGTTAACAAGTATGGGTTAGCTTTTACTGAAATTTCTGAAAATTTATTATTTGCAACTATGATATTAGATTCGTGTACAGTACACCTGAAACTAATTCTCCTGAAAATTTGAACTTTCCGAACTTTCTACACTTCCAGAGTTACACCTCCTACTTCCTACTACCGCATCAAACTTCTTACACTTCCAGAACTACTCTTCTTACTTCCTACTACCGTATCGAACTTCCTACACTTCTAGAACTACAGCTCCTACTTCCTACTACCGCATGAAACTTCCTACACTTCCAGAACTACACCTTCTACTTCCTACAACCGTATCGAACTTCCTACACTTCCAGAACTACACCTGTTACGTATTACTACAGCATCGAACTTCCTACACTTCCAGAACTACACCTGCTACTTCCTTTTATCGCATCGAACTTCCTACACTTCCAGAACTACACTTCCTACTTGCTCCTATCGTATCTAACTTCTTACACTTCCAGAACTACACCTCCTACTACTGTATCGAACTTCCTAAACTTTTAGAACTACACCTCCTACGTATTACTACAGCATCGAACTTCCTCCACTTCCAGAACTACACCTCTTACATTTTACTACTGTATAGAACTTCCTACACTTCCGGAACTATAAATCCTACTTCCTGCTATCGTATCTAACTTCTTACACTTCCAGAACTACACCTCCTACTACTGTATCGAACTTCCTAAACTCTCAGAACTACATCCCCTACGTATTACTACAACATCGAACTTCCTACACTTCCAGTACTACACCTCCTACTTCCTACTACCGTATCGAATTTCCTATACTTTCAGAACTTCACTTCCTACTTATTACTACAGCATCGAACTTCTCCTGAAAATTTGAACTTTCCGAACT
This sequence comes from Othius punctulatus, assembly GCA_951805005.1. Taxonomy (NCBI): domain Eukaryota; kingdom Metazoa; phylum Arthropoda; class Insecta; order Coleoptera; family Staphylinidae; genus Othius; species Othius punctulatus. The sequence continues at coordinate 9,028,706 of OX638146.1, read as the reverse complement.
TTCTACACTTCCAGAGTTACACCTCCTACTTCCTACTACCGCATCAAACTTATTACACTTCCAGAACTACTCTTCTTACTTCCTACTACCGTATCGAACTTCCTACACTTCTAGAACTACAGCTCCTACTTCCTACTACCGCATGAAACTTCCTACACTTCCAGAACTACGCCTCCTATTTCCTACTACCGTATGGAACTTCCCACACTTCCACAACTACACCTCCTACTTCCTACTATTTTATCTAACTTCTTTCACTTCCAGAACTACACCTCCTACTACTGTATCGAACTTCCTAAACTTTCAGAACTACACCTCCTACGTATTACTACAGCATCGAACTTTCTACACTTCCAGAACTACACCTCCTACTTCCTACTACCGTATGGAACTTCCCACACTTCCAGAACTACACGTCCTACTTCCTGCTATCGTTTCTAACTTCTTACACTTGCAGAATTAAACCTCCTACTACTGTATCGAACTTCCTAAACTTTCAGAACTACACCTCCTAGGTATTACTACAGCATCGAACTTCCTACACTTCCAGAACTACATCTCCTACTTCCTACTACCGTATCGAACTTCCAATACTTCCAGAACTACACCTCCTACTTCCTACTCCGCATTGAACATCCTACACTTCCAGAATTACACCTTTTACTTCCTATTACCGTATGGAACTTCCTACACTTCCAGAAGTACACCTTCTACTTCCTACTATCGTATCTAACTTCTTACACTTCCAGTACTACACCTCCTACTACTGTATCGAACTTCCTAAACTTTCAGAACTACACCTCTTACGTATTACTACAGCATCGAACTTCCTACACTTCCAGAACTACACCTCCTACTTCCTACTACTGTATGGAACTTCCTACACTTTCAGAGCTTCACCTCCTACTCCCTACTACCTACTATGGAACTTCCTACACTTCCATAACTACACCTCCAACTTCCTGCTATCGTATCTAACTACTTACACTTTCAGAACTACACCTCCTACTACTATATCGAACTGCCTAAACTTTCAGAACTACACCTCCTACGTATTACTACAGCATCACTACACCTACTTCCTACTTTCCTACTACCGCATCGAACTTCCGACACTTCCAGAACTACACTTCCTACTTTCTACTACCGTATATAACTTCGTACACTTCCAGAACTACGCTAGTTCTGGAAGTATATGTAGTTCGATACGGTAGTAGGATCGAGAAGGTGTAGTTTTGGAAGTTTAAAGTATCAAACTTTTTTGTTTGAGGTAAGCAATATTTTGTTAAGTACTGTACAATTAAATCTAAGGCAAAAGTTATGTATAGGTACTTGAGAGAGAAAAACTTTGTTCAACTACTCGCATATTGTGCAATTTCCATCCAAAACCATAATTTGTTGCTAACTACACGCTAATAGAAATTCAAACCTGGCTGGATTTAATACGTCGGTTATTACTGTTCGAACATCATCTGGGGAATGACATGGGAAATCCAGCAGACATTTTTTTTCTGGGCGGACCTCACACGAGTCCAATCCATCGGAGCCCAGGCCTCTAGTTAACGATTTACGGGCGAAATTACGGTGCGATGATCGATGATTGCGGCGTGCGCGATTGTGGGAAGACGCGCAGGTCTGTTTGCGCGATTGCGATGATGATGAATTGGTGCGCGACCAAGGAATCATCTCACCGCCGTAATCAGCGGCCCAGGCGGGGACGGACCTCCCGCACACTGCCTCCACAAATCATCAGCAATTGGTGTTAGGATCCGAGGAGATCACGATTGAGTCGTTAGGAGATAATTGCATTTAGATGGTGCCGATGCATAGATACGCAAAGTTTATGATGTTACTCAAGTTAAGACGTATTGGAGCTAGTTGGGATTTTAGAAGCCATAAGATGTTTATGGTTGTTTAGAATGGTGGGATGTACGAGAATACTGATGCCTAACTAGTCAGTCGCCACGTTATCGGATTTTTTTTTAATTTTTCCCTTCACCAAGGGAAATGAAGCTCATTGCAAACATGCCTTATCCGATCTTTTACGCACATTACTTATGGTGTGATTTGCATGGTATAAAATATATTTTACAAAAATTGCGTGACTTTACTTGAATGATCTTAAATGGTTTATGGTATAATTGGTTGCATAGCTAATACTCGCAAATTGTTGGCATGTGTTTTAAATTGAGACTTAGAATATATTTCTTAGCTTGTGCTGTTGAAGATTAATTGAACAATTTAATTGCATGTAAATTGAACTCGCGTTTAATGACGATAAGTCAGAGCCTAAACTCATTACGTTGCCTAGGCTTAAAATGCTGTGGCTATTAGTGATCCATAATTTATGTGAGAATTATTTTGCGAACCAGACAAAAAAATGTGCTCTCGAGGTCCCGAGGGCCAAGTTACCTGGAAGGACGACGGGCCCCGCGCTTATTACGCCCCCCCCCCCCCCTGGAGTGGTCCGGTTAATTAAATAAGGACGCGGCGTTCCCAGATCCAATCGCGCGACCGTCTCAAAACGCCATAAATTAATTTTTTTACGTGTAATAAAACAATATAAATATAATAAAACGGGCGCTGTCGGTGCATGAGAGTGGCGCTCCTTGAAGCCTGTCCAGGAGCGAGACGGACCCATGGGGGACCAGCCGTGGAGGAGCGAGGAAGGAGAAGAGGAGTCGTGCGGAGGCGTGGTGTGGTGGCGCCAAGGTGGTCACGGGCCATAGATTTAAAATGATCTCCGGATCATCGCCGGCCGCCCAGGGGGGCCTCGTGACGGCCCAGACGGCGGGCCCCGGCGAAGACGTCCGCGATGGGGCCGCCGCCCCCACCAGCCGCCCCCGCGTGGGGGCCCAGGCGGGGCCCCACGGCGCGGCGGGCGGCGGCGCTCTCGCGGGTTTCAAAGTCTGTGCGCCTCCGAGGATCGCATAATTCAGGGGGGATAATTTCGTTTTTAAAGGTTGCCTGCCCTGCACCTTCTTTTTTAATGATCCCGCTCACGGTTCAGAGGTTTTAATTTGTAAAACAAATAATGGTTTAAACGGTTCCAGGCTATCTCGTTTCAGCTCGAACGACCGCCCGGCCATCTCTTCTCCTCGCGGCTCCTCACCCACTTCCTTCGGCGCCTCTTCGCGAACACAATCCGTGCTTTTGATTTATGCATTCTAAATTAACGTGTACAACTATTATTAATATTACACTAATATTATTAAACTAGTATTACATCAAGATTAACTAATTTCTACCATAAATGTTTGCAACGTAATCTTCAATTCAAGAAATAAACAATTGATTTCAAGAAATTCAATCTTAAACATATTCTTTGCGAAAACATTATTTAATTAGGTATCGATATTAATTTCCATAATTTTTAAAACATTTGGAATGTTACAGCTTCACTGTATCAAACACAGGGCAAGACAATATCGGCATAATTTGATAAGCCGTTAACGCACAAATTACCAGTCCTTAGTAATGCCACTTTATGTGCCCTGGGAATCCCAAACTATAATAAATTATCGGGTGTTATTAGGAATTACCCAGATATAGCCCTATTCCATGAGGAACATCATCCATGAGGGCCTTCATTGTCCATGAGGAACATCTTCCTTGAGGACATTCATCTTCCATGAAGAACATCTTGCATGAGGACATTCATCGTCCATGAGGAACATCTTCCATGGGGACATTCATCTTCCACGAGGAAAAATAATGAAGAAGATGAGACAGTTTGGAAGAAACAGTCTCCATTGAAATCAAGAATGAGAAAGAAGTATCTTCATAATAAGGGACGATGTGCTGGTAATAATAGGAACGCTTCCACGATACACAGACTGTCAAAGCGCCAGAAGGATTGTTCATCTTCCAAGAGGAACATCTTCCATGAGAACATTAATTGTCTATAAGGAACATCTTCCGTGAGGAACATCTTCCATGGGGACCTTCATCTTCCACGAGAAAAAATAATGAAGAAGATGAGACAGTTTGGAAGAAACAGTCTCCATTGAAATCAAGAATGAGGAGGAAGTATCTTCACAATAAGGGACGATGTGCTGGTAATAATAGGAACGCTTCCACGATACACAGACTGTCAAAGCACCAGGAGGACTGTTCATCTTCCATGAGGAACATCTTCCATGAGGACATTCATTGTCCATGAGGAACATCTTCCATAAGAACATTCATCTTCCATGCGGAACATCTTTCATGCGGAACATCTCCCATGGGGACATTCATCTTCTACTAGAAAAAATAATGAAGAAGATGAGACAGTTTGGAAGAAACCAAGAGGAACATCTTCCATGAGGACATTCATTGTCCATGAAGAACATCTTCCATGAGGAACATCTTCCATGAGAACATTCATCGTCCATAAGGAACATCTTCCATGAGGATATTCATCTTCCATGAGGAACATCTTCCAAGGGCACATTCATCTTCCACGAGGAAAAATAATGAAGACGATGGGACAGTTTGGGAGAAACAGTCTCCATTGAAATCAAGAATGAGGAGGAAGTATCTTCACAATAAGGGACGATGTTCTGATAATAATAGGAACGCTTCCACGATACACAGACTGTCAAAGCGCCAGAAGCACTGTTCATCTTGCATGAGGAACATCTTCCATGAGGGCATTCATCGTCCATGAGGAACATCTTCCACAAGGACATTCATTGTCCATGAGGAACATCTTCCATGAGGACATTCATCGTCCATGAGGAACATCTTTCATAATGACATTCATTTTCCATGAGGAACATCTTCCATGGGAACATTCATCTTCTACGAGGAAAAATAATGAAGAAGATGAGACAGTTTAGAAGAAACAGTCTCTATTGAAATCAAGAATGAGGAGAAAGTATCTTCACAATAAGGGACGATGTGCTGGTAATAATAGAAACGCTTCCACGATACACATACTGTCAATGCGCCAGAAGGACTGTACATATTCCAAGAGGAAAATCTTTTATGAGAACATTAATTGTCTATGAGGAACATCTTTCATGAGGACATTCATCTTCTATGAAGAACATCTTCCATGAGAACATTCATCGTCCATAAGGAACATCTTCCATGAGGACATTCATCTTCCATGAGGAACATATTCCAAGGGCACATTCATCTTCCACGAGGAAAAATAATGAAGACGATGGGACAGTTTGGGAGAAACAGTCTCCATTGAAATCAAGAATGAGGAGGAAGTATCTTCACAATAAGGGACGATGTGCTGATAATAATAGGAACGCTTCCACGATACACAGACTGTCAAAGCGCCAGAAGCACTGTTCATCTTGCATGAGGAACATCTTCCATGAGGGCATTCATCGTCCATGAGGAACATCTTCCACAAGGACATTCATTGTCCATGAGGAACATCTTCCATGAGGACATTCATCGTCCATGAGGAACATCTTTCATAATGACATTCATTTTCCATGAGGAACATCTTCCATGGGAACATTCATCTTCTACGAGGAAAAATAATGAAGAAGATGAGACAGTTTAGAAGAAACAGTCTCCATTGAAATCAAGAATGAGGAGAAAGTATCTTCACAATAAGGGACGATGTGCTGGTAATAATAGGAACGCTTCCACGATACACATACTGTCAACGCGCCAGAAGGACTGTACATATTCCAAGAGGAAAATCTTTTATGAGGACATTAATTGTCTATGAGGAACATCTTTCATGAGGACATTTATCTTCCATGAGGAACATCTTCCATGAGGAACATCTTCCGTGAGGACATTCATCTTCTATGAGGAACATCTTCCATGGGGACATTCATCTTCCACGAGGAAAAATAATGAAGAAGATGAGGCAGTTTGGAAGTAACAGTGTCCATTGAAATCAAGAATGAGGCAGAAGTATCTTCACAATAAGGGACAATGTGCTGGTAATAATAGGAACGCTTCCACGATACACAGACTGTCAAAGCGCCAGAAGGACTGTTCATCTTCCAAGAGGATCATCTTCCATGAAAACATTCATCGTCCATGAGAGACGTCTTTATGAGGACATTCATCTTCCATCAGGAACATCTTCCATGAAGACATTCATCGTCCATGAGGAACATCTTCCATGAGGACATTCATCTTTTATGAGAAACATCTTCCATGAGGACATTCGTCTTCCACGAGGAAAACTAATGAAGAAGTTGGGACAGTTTGGAAGAAACAGTCTCTATTGAAATCAAGAATGAGGATAAAGTATCTTCACAATAAGGGACAATGTGCTGGTAATAATAGGAACGCTTCCACGATACACAGACTGTCAAAGCGCCAGAAGGACTATTCATCTTCCAAGAGGAACATCTTCCATGAGGACATTCATTGTCCATGAGGAATATCTTCCATGATGACATTCATCTTCTATGAGGAACATCTTCCATGAGGACATTCATCGTCCATAATGAACATCTTCCATGAGGACATTTATCTTCCATGAGGAACATCTTCCATGAGGACATTCATATTCCATGAGGAACATCTTCCATGTCGACATTCATCTTCCATGAGAAACATCTTCCATGGGGACATTCATCTTCCACGAGGAAAAATAATGAAGAAGATGAGGCAGTTTGGAAGTAACAGTGTCCATTGAAATCAAGAATGAGGCAGAAGTATCTTCACAATAAGGGACAATGTGCTGGTAATAATAGGAACGCTTCCACGATACACAGACTGTCAAAGCGCCAGAAGGACTGTTCATCTTCCAAGAGGATCATCTTCCATGAAAACATTCATCGTCCATGAGAGACGTCTTTATGAGGACATTCATCTTCCATCAGGAACATCTTCCATGAAGACATTCATCGTCCATGAGGAACATCTTCCATGAGGACATTCATCTTTTATGAGAAACATCTTCCATGAGGACATTCATCTCCACGTGGAAAAATAATGAAGAAGATGAGACAGTTTGGAAGAAACAGTCTCTATTGAAATCAAGAATGAGGAGGAAGTATCTTCACAATAAGGGACGATGTGCTGGTAATAATAGGAACGCTTCCACGATACACAGGCTGTCAAAACGGCAGTAGGACTGTTCATCTTCTAAGAGGAACATCTTCCATGAGGACATTCATTGTCCATGAGGAACATCTTCCATGAGGACATTCATCTTCCATGAGGAACATCTTCCATGGAGACATTCATCTTCCATGAGAAACATCTTCTATGAGGGCATTCATTGTCCATGAAGACATTCATCTTCCATGAGGAACATCTTCCATGGGGACATTCATCGTCCATGAGGAACATCTTCCATAAGGATATTCATTGTCCATGAGGATCATCTTCCATGAGGACATTCATCTTCCATGGGGACAATCATCTTCCACGAGGAAAAATAATGAAGAAGATGAGGCAGTTTGGAAGAAAGTCACTGACTGTCAAAGCGCCAAAACTACTGTTCATCCTCCAAGAGGATCATCTTCCGTGAGGACATTCAATGTGCATGAGGAAAATCTTCCATGAGGACATTCATTGTCCATGAGGAACATCTTCCATGAGGACATTCATCGTCCATGAGGAACATCTTCCATAGGGACATTCATCTTCCACGAGGAAAAATAATGAAGAAGATGAGGCAGTTTGGAAGAAAGTCACAGACTGTCAAAGCGCCAAAAGGACTGTTCATCCTCCAAGAGGATCATCTTCCGTGAGGACATTCAATGTGCATGAGGAACATCTTCCATGAGGACATTCATTGTCCATCAGGATCATCTTCCATGAGGACATTCATTGTCCATGAGGATCATCTTCCATGAGGACATTCATCTTTCATGAGGAACATCTTCCATGGGGACATTCATCTTCCACGAGGAAAAATAATGAAGACGATGAGGCAGTTTGGAAGAAAGTCACAGACTGTCAAAGCGCTAAAAGGACTGTTCATCCTCCAAGAGGATCATCTTCCGTGAGGACATTCATTGTCCATGAGGAACATCTTCCATGAGGACATTCATTGTCCATGAGGAACATCTTCCATGAGGACATTCATCGTCCATGAGGAACATCTTTCATGAGGACATTCATATTCCATGAGGAACATCTTCCATGGGGACTTTCATCTTCCACGTGGAAAAATTATGAAGAAGATGAGACAGTTTGGAAGAAACAGTCTCCATTGAAATCAAGAATGAGTAGGAAGTAGAAGTTGAAGTGCAGATGCAATTTTCTAAACATATTACTTTAATCATGATAATATATTGAAGGATATTTGATTCATGGATATCAATCAAATGGAATTATATGGATATAATTGATGGATAAGCAATGGATGAAGAGAATGTAAAGAACTGCTATCGAGAATGAGGGAAGTTATACTGGCAAAGATATGACGAGGTGATATATCCGAAACGCGCAAACTATCAAAATTTCAACTAAAAATATAATAAAACTAAGGAGTTAGTACGGAAGAAACTGATGAAGAAGAACTGATTATCTGATGAAAAAATCAATGTGTTTTATTTAAATTGAACATAGCGACGTTCTATTGACTATGTTCAGAGTTAAAAAAATGTCACTGTATAATTTAGTGCAAATGAAAAATTGAATATACTTTTGGGTAGGGTTTCATAAACGGTGATTCCACAGAAGTGCTGATATATGTAACTTGTACACAAATCTGAATTAATGATACAAGTACATTTATTGTTAGTAACGAATGAAGTAACCGATTCACGTGGATGAATATATTGTTGGATTAAATTTAATACCTGACATGTGAGCTGCCGAGCATCAATTCAGATTTCCCGGAGGAAATCGGTTCCCATTAAACGCTCAAAACTGGAAATACGAGGACAGGCCAAGCCACCCAGGAATCCGCGGAGTGGCCAATTACCGATACTCGCGGAATACCTTCGCGCCGTTGCCGCTTCTAATTAGGCCATACCGCGGCGTCGCGACCGCGGGACACCTCGTACCTCGAGGTACGTACCCCTCTCGCGGTGTCCGTAGGGGGGGGGGGGGGTCCTGCGGAGCGGCACCGTCGCTTAATTGCCTGCATAATAGTCGCGTTTATGCGCCGCATAAAGAGTGATTATTATTTACAATAAATTATCTCCGGCCGTAATTTGTGTCCGGAGAGGACGACCGTAAAAATAATTACCAGATAATGAGCTGAAAAGTTACTCCGGGGTCAACCGACAAAGACATTTTTAATTTTATTATCACCGACGTGCGTGAACGGGCCACTCGTAAAATCAAACACGTAAAACGCTAAAACAAATCCCGACAATTTGCCTTTGTTGTAATTACACCGAGTAAAAAAAATGATTCGGGCTAGTAGAACAATCGGTTCCCACAATTACGTTCATGCAGTCCGCGGAGCAATTAACGTTTCAAATAAATGCGGTATTAATATTGAAGTCACAACATACAATTAGGTATAATGAGGCCTTGCCCAAGCATTAACACCTAAATTACTGGATTTCCTTCGTTTTTATATGAATTCGTTAATACGGGGATTTAATGAGGCCTTAAGTCAGTAGTGGCGCTATAAGGGTTCGGGGCCATTTTCTCCATCAAAAATACATGGGTCGATTTTTCGCTACTTACTTCCGGTCCAGCAAGCCGTTGCGTGTTTGTTGGGTTGCCTAACATCTGCGCGGGACCCTCAGCCCTTCACGAAATCCTCTTTTGTCCCTTCGCTCCTACGCCTTCACGATATCCTGTTTTGCCCCTCCGCCCTAACGATATCCTGTTTTGCCCTTCCGCCCCTCACGATATCCTCTTTTGCCCCTCCGCCCCTCAGCCCCCCACGATATCCTCTTTTGTCCCTCCGCCCCTCCGCCCCTCAGCCCCTCACGATATCCTCTTTTGCCCCTCCGCCCCTCCGCCCCTTAGCCTCTTAGCACCTAGCGATATCCTCTTTTAAACAGCTCATTTTGCATTATCAACACCACATTGCTTTAAAGCTATATAAAAGAGGAGGGGCTGAGGGGCGGAGCGGCAAAAGAGGATGTCGTGAGGGGCTGAGGGGCGGAGGGGCAAAAGAGGATATCTTGAGGGGCTGAGGGACGGATGGACAAAAGAGGATATCGTGAGGGGCTGATGGGCGGAGGTGCAAAGAGGATATCGTGAGGGGCGGAGGGGCAAAACTGGATATCGTGAGGGGCGGAGGGGCAAATGAGGATATCCTGAGGGGCTGGGGGACGGAGGGGCAAAAGAGGATATCGTGAGGGGCTGAGGGGCGGAGGTTCAAATGAGTATATCGTGAGGAGTGGAGGGGCGGAGGGGCGGAGGGGCAAAACAGGATATAGTGAGGGGCGGAGGGGCAAAATAAGATATCATGAGGGGCTGAGGGGCTGAAGGGCGGACGGATATAGTCCATCAGTTGGTTTTAGTTTTGCACCAAAGACTTACCTTTGCAAAGCTCTTCACCAGTGAAGCAGTCAAACGAACTCCGTGCACTCACCACCATGTGGTGAGATAAATGTCTCAGAGCTGACATACGTCTCATGAGTCTCTGTGCTGACATACATGTGGTTCGGGTAATATGTTACCTCATGGAAACACACTTGGCGCCGTTAACTCCAACTCTGGGCAACTTTTTGGCGCTCGCAACGTCCGGGTAATCCGGATTAGCCGTAAGCCAATTATCGAGCCGCCAAACCGCGCAAATCTTCGGGAGACGATTCACGTCGACATCCGGCTTTGCGGCGTCCGCGATCATCGGGGCTGACCGACTTCCGGAAACGTTCGATTTGAGGTAATTAAATTACCGGCTTACCCTAAGCCCGCTGTAACGGCCGGTCACGGAATAGGTGTTTACACGGGGATTAGAAAACTTTCCTTTCAGGGGAATCAATTCCCGGCGATCGTCACGTGTCCCGCGAGGAGAAAGAGCCGCGCAATTAACGTTCGATAAAACCATATTTAGGAGGCAATAAAAGCCGGTGGTGTGTGATGGGCCATTAGAGGCGGATTTCTGGGGAAGAGAGTCGGTTAAAGTGTCAATTAAGCGTTGATAAAACCATCCGGCGAGTGTAAAACGTAAAATCTTATTTATATTATTAATGAAAAAAATGATTATTTTTATGATTACATGGGATGAATGGTCATTAGCTTAATTGCGAGGTAATTATCGTACAAATCTGATCCGAAACGCTAAAGTACTTGGAAAAGTTCAACAATCAACGCCTTTGTGCAAAACAATAGTCGTATACCAGAAATCTTAAGATTTACACGTCTCAAAATGAATATACAGAGTTTTGGCACAAAAGATGGGATTCTATTACATCGTATTACACAAAATGATCAAGAACTGCTGACATTAATGATCCTCAGGATCAGCAAATTACTTCATAGATTTCATGCGCAATCCTATAGCTCTTAAATGTCATTTCAAGAATTAAGTTCAGAAAGCTGGCCTAATTTAGGCACCGTTTATTGTTATTGTTAGTTTACTTAAAGATTGCTTATATCTGTGCCTTGTATCTGACAGCCTTTTTCTACTACTATAACCTATTTACCATCCATCAGGAGCCAAACGCCACGCTTGATAATTTTGCCTATTTACGCTAGACAGTTTGTGTAACAATCCTGACGAGTACTTGACTGATTTTCTACGTAAAGCCTATTTACCATCCATCAGGAGCCAATCTCCACACTTGATCATTTTGCCTATTTACGCTAGACGGTTTGTGTTGGAATCCTCATGAGTACTTGAATGATTTTCTACGTAAAGCCTATTTACCATCCATCAGGAGCCAATCTCCACGCTTGATAATTTTGCCTGTTTACGCTAGGTGGTTTGTGTAGGAATCCTGACGAGTACTTCACTGATTTTCTACGTAAAGCCTATTTACCATCCATCAGGAGCCAATCGCCACACTTGATAATTTGGCCTATTTACGCTAGACGGTTTGTGTAGGAATCCTGACGAGTACTTGACTGATTTTCTACGTAAAGCCTATTTACCATCCATCAGGAGCCAATCTCCACACTTGATAATTTTGCCTATTTACGCTAGACGGTTTGTGTAGGAATCCTGACGAGTACTTCACTGATTTTCTACGTAAAGCCTATTTACCATCCATCAGGAGCCAATCGCCACACTTGATAATGTTGCCAATTTACGCTAAACGGTTTGTGTAGGAATCCTGACGAGTACTTGACTGATTTTCTACCTAAAGCCTATTTACCATCCATCAGGAGCCAATCTCCACGCTTGATAAATTTGCCTATTGACGCTAGACGGTTTGTGTAGGAATCCTGACGAGTACTTCACTGATTTTATACGTAAAGCCTATTTACCATCCATCAGGAGCCAATCTCCACACTTGATAATTTTGCCTATTTACGCTAGACGGTTTGTGCAGGAATCCTGACGAGTACTTCACTGATTTTCTACGTAAAGCCTATTTACCATCTATCAGGAGCCAATCTCCACACTTGATAATTTTGCCTATTTACGCTAGACAGTTTGTGTAGGAATCTTGACGAGTACTTCACTGATTTTCTACGTAAAGCCTATTTACCATCCATCAGGAGCCAATCTCCACACTTGATAATTTTGCCTATTTACGCTAGACGGTTTGTGTAGGAATCCTGACGAGTACCTCACTGATTTTCTACGTAAAGCCTATTTACCATCCATCAGGAGCCAATCTCCATACTTGATAATTTTGCCTATTTACGCTAGACGGCTTGTGTAGGAATCCTGACGAGTACTTCACTGATTCTGTACGTAAGGCCTATTTACCATCCATCAGGAGCCAATCTCCACACTTGATAATTTGGCCTATTTACGCTGGACGGTTTGTGTAACAATCCTGACGAGTACTTGACTGATTTTCTACGTAAAGCCTATTTACCATCCATCAGGAGCCAATCTCCATACTTGATAATTTTGCCTATTTACGCTAGACGGTTTGTGTAGGAATCCTGACGAGTACTTCACTGATTTTCTACGTAAAGCCTATTTACCATCCATCAGGAGCCAATATCCACACTTGATAATTTTGCCTATTTACGCTAGACGGTTTGTGTAACAATCCTGACGAGTACTTGACTGATTTTCTACGTAAAGCCTATCCTATTTACCATTCATCAGGAGCCAATCGCCACACTTGATAATTTTTCCTATTTACGCTAGACGGTTTGTGTAACAATCCTGACGAGTACTTGACTGATTTTCTTCGTAAAGCCTATTTACCATCAATCAGGAGCCAATCTCCACACTTGAAAATTTTGCCTATTTACGCTAGACGGTTTGTGTAGGAATCCTGATGAGTACTTCACTGATTTTCTACGTAAAGCCAATTTACCATCCATCAGGAGCCAATGACCACACTTGATAATTTTGCCTATTTACGCTAGACGGTTTGTGTATTAATCCTGACGAGTACTTCACTGATTTTCTCCGTAAAGCTTACTTACCTTCAATCAGGAGCCAATCTCCACACTTGATAATTTTGCCTATTTACGGTAAACGGTTTGTATAGGAATCCTGACGAGTACTTCACTGATTTTCTACGTAAAACCTATTTACCATTCATCAGGAGCCAATCGCCACACTTGATAATTTTGCCTATTAACGCTAGACGGTTTGTGTAGGAATCCTGACGAGTACTTCACTGATTTTCTACGTAAAGCCTGTTTACCATCCATCAGGAGCCAATCTCCACACTTGATAATTTTGCCTATTTACGCTAGACGGTTTGTGTAGGAATCCTGACGAGTACTTCACTGATTTTCTACGTAAAGCCTATTTACCATCCATCAGGAGCCAATCTCCACACTTGATCATTTTGCCTATTTACGCTTGACGGTTTGTGTGACAATCCTGACGAGTACTTCACTGATTTTCTACGTAAAGCCTATTTACCATCCATCAGGAGCCAATCTCCACACTTGATAATTTTGCCTATTTACGCTAGACGGTTTGTGTAACAATCCTGACGAGTACTTCACTGATATTCTACGTAAAAGCCTATTTACCATCCATCAGGAGCCAATCTCCACACTTGATAATTTTGCCTATTTACGCTAGACGGTTTCTGTAGGAATCCTGACGAGTACTTCACTGATTTTCTACGTAAAGTCTATTTACCATTCATCAGGAACCAATCGCTACACTTGATAATGTTGCCTATTTACGCTTGACGGTTTGTGTAGGAATCCTGAAGAGTACTTCACTGATTTTCTACGTAAAGCCTATTTACCATCCATCAGGAGCCAATCTCCACACTTGATAATTTTGCCTATTTACGCTAGACGGTTTGTGCAGGAATCCTGACGAGTACTTCACTGATTTTCTACGTAAAGCCTGTTTACCATCCATCAGGAGCCAATCTCCACACTTGATAATTTTGCCTATTTACGCTAGACGGTTTGTGTAGGAATCCTGACGAGTACTTCACTGATTTTCTACGTAAAGCCTATTTACCATCCATCAGGAGCCAATCTCCACACTTGATAATTTTGCCTATTTACGCTACACGGTTTGTGTAGGAATCTTGACGAGTACTTGCCTGGTTTTCTACGTAAAGCCTATTTACCATCCATCAGGAGCCAATCGCCACACTTCATAATGTTGCCTATTTACGCTACACGATTTGTGTAGGAATCCTGACGAGTACACTGATTTTCTACGTAAAGCCTATTTACCATCCATCAGGAGCCAATCTACACACTTGATAATTTTGCCTATTTACGCTAGACGGTTTGTGTAGGAATCCTGACGAGTACTTCACTGATTTTCTACGTAAAGCCTATTTACCATCCATCAGGAGCCAATCTCCATACTTGATCATTTTGCCTATTTACGCTAGACGGTTTGTGTATTAATCCTGACGAGTACTTCACTGATTTTCTACGTAAAGCCTATTTACCATCCATCAGGAGCCAATCTCCACACTTGATAATTTTGCCTATTTACGCTAGACGGTTTGTGTAACAATCCTGACGAGTACTTCACTGATATTCTACGTAAAAGCCTATTTACCATCCATCAGGAGCCAATCTCCACACTTGATAATTTTGCCTATTTACGCTAGACGGTTTCTGTAGGAATCCTGACGAGTACTTCACTGATTTTCTACGTAAAGTCTATTTACCATTCATCAGGAACCAATCGCTACACTTGATAATGTTGCCTATTTACGCTTGACGGTTTGTGTAGGAATCCTGAAGAGTACTTCACTGATTTTCTACGTAAAGCCTATTTACCATCCATCAGGAGCCAATCTCCACACTTGATAATTTTGCCTATTTACGCTAGACGGTTTGTGCAGGAATCCTGACGAGTACTTCACTGATTTTCTACGTAAAGCCTGTTTACCATCCATCAGGAGCCAATCTCCACACTTGATAATTTTGCCTATTTACGCTAGACGGTTTGTGTAGGAATCCTGACGAGTACTTCACTGATTTTCTACGTAAAGCCTATTTACCTTCCATCAGGAGCCAATCTCCACACTTGATAATGTTGCCTATTTACGCTAGACGGTTTGTGTAGAAATCCTGACGAGTACTTCACTGATTTTCTACGTAAAGCCTATTTACCATCCATCAGGAGCCAATCTCCACACTTGATAATTTTGCCTATTTACGCTAGATGGTTTGTGTAGGAATCCTGTCGAGTACTTCACTGATTTTCTACGTAAAGCCTATTTACCATCCATCAGGAGCCAATCTCCACACTTGATAATTTTGCCTATTTACGCTAGACGATTTGTGTAAGAATCCTGACGAGTACTTGACTGATTTTCTACGTAAAGCCTATTTACCATCCATCAGGAGCCAATCTTCACACTTGATAATTTTGACTATTTACGCTAGGCGGTTTGTGTAGGAATCCTGACGAGTACTTCACTGATTTTCTACGTAAAGCCTATTTACCATCCATCAGGAGCCAATATCCACACTTGATAATTTTGCCTATTTACGCTAGACGGTTTGTGTAACAATCCTGACGAGTACTTGACTGATTTTCTACGTAAAGCCTATCCTATTTACCATTCATCAGGAGCCAATCGCCACACTTGATAATTTTTCCTATTTACGCTAGACGGTTTGTGTAACAATCCTGACGAGTACTTGACTGATTTTCTTCGTAAAGCCTATTTACCATCAATCAGGAGCCAATCTCCACACTTGAAAATTTTGACTATTTACGCTAGGCGGTTTGTGTAGGAATCCTGACGAGTACTTCACTGATTTTCTACGTAAAGCCTATTTACCATCCATCAGGAGCCAATCTCCACACTTGATAATTTTGCCTATTTACGCTAGACGGTTTGTGTAGGAATCCTGACGAGTACTTGACTGATTTTCTACGTAAAGCCTATTTACCATCCATCAGGAGCCAATCTCCATACTTGATAATTTTGCCTATTTACGCTAGACGGTTTGTGTAGAAATCCTGACGAGTACTTCACTGATTTTCTACGTAAAGCCTATTTACCATCCATCAGGAGCCAATCTCCACACTTGATAATTTTGCCTATTTACGCTAGACGGTTTGTGTAGGAATCCTGACGAGTACTTGACTGATTTTCTTTGTAAAGCCTATTTACCATCCATCAGGAGCCAATCTCCACACTTGATAATTTTGCCTATTTACGCTAGACGGTTTGTGCAGGAATCCTGATGGGTACTTCGCTGATCTTTCTACGTAAAATTCTCGATGCAATATTTCTGTTAATAACTTGGGATATATTTATTGTGTGTTTAAAGGTATTTTTATGTGAAATTAATTGTGAACTGTAACTTGTTCGATTTATGAGGCAAGCACCTGCACCCCTCGGGGGCGAACGTGCGATCGCCTGGTGATTGGCGTCGGTCTTAGTGAGAGTCACCGGAAGGACGAAATGTGGCATTAACTATCAAAGATTGCATCTAGCGATTCCGGTCTCCATCACGCGCCTCGCCTGTTCATAGCCCTAAGCCCGCGTTTGTGTACTCTCCAGATGTGTTTTGCAGAATATTACATAAGTGTTAAGTAACAACGAAAATGCGGTTTTGGAATGCATTCTCGTTGGTCCAATTCCACCATCAGAGGGGATTTCGGTTTTATGTGAAAAGTGACATCCTATCTGGCATAGACTATAATATGACATAGCTGAGCAATAGCTGATCTGGTAGTGTCCATTCAATCTCGCACAGACAACGATTAAATGACTACCGAATCCATCACGTTGCCTCACACAGAGAACGGCATTAAGATAATACAATTTGATAAACTACGACTGCTATTATGGCGTAATAAACACCTCACACAGAGAACGGTGAAGCTTGTATTACACCGATTGCAACAATAAGAAATCGGTCTTGAGTTTAAAACTCAAACACTTGTAATTTGTTGCCCCGAGCAATAGCTGATCTGGCAGTGTCCATTCAATCTCGCACAGAGAACAATTAAATGACTACCGAATCCATCACGTTGCCTCACACAGAGAACGGCTTTGTGGTAATACTGTTTGACAAACTACGACTGCTATTATGGCGTAATAAATACGTGACACCTCACACAGAGAACGGCGAAAATGCTGGCACATCGATCAGTTGCAGAAAAATTTAGCACATCACAGAAAATAATCAAAATTTTCTATTTTAATTTCCAGAAACAGCTGAAAACACAGCTGCTAATTGATTCCTGCATAACCCATAATTCTTCAAATTTATGTCGTAATCCTGCTTTAAAAACCTTATATTAAGAAATACAATTGTTACACATTATTAGGAAAAACAAAGTGTATCATTATTTATGCTCTCTCTTTTTAATTTATAAGTATATGCTATTCTTTGTGCATATTTTAAATCTAAGCTCATTCTTTATGACCCCTTGTTTATATATTATTCTGTATAATAATATACGCATATTAATTTTGCAAATCAGAGTGTTGTTATCTTGAATGTCGTGTTGCTTTATTCGCTAGCCGAGACAACCTGCAACTTTGTAGCTTTTAGATTTCTTGTCACTTCCGCTTCACTTCTAGCACCTGCACCTTTTGGGTCATGTCTTGTACAACTTTTGCGGCTTGAATGCCACCTCAGGCCTCATCATATTTTACCATGTGTGTGCAGTGTGTACAAACTAATTCTCCAGTTATGTATTTATAACTACAGCGCCTATCATCGCCTTCGAGTACCCATAGTTGGGTTAGATTCCTTACTCCTGGATCCATTTTTGCCTGATTTTAACGTCGTTATAACATATTTTTAACGAATTTAAATTAATTTGGCGACATGACCGCGTTCAGGGTCATGCGTTAACCCTTTGGGGCGCCAAATTGTGAGCCAAATCTCTTCCAGCGCGCCATATCAGCGCCTCGCGGGTGGCAATCGCGCGGCTCTCGGGCCCCACCAAAGACACCAGTTTTACATTAAAGACAGCGGCGTATCTCGGGGCTACCGTGGGCGATAAAGGGGCCAGCGGACCAGCCGTTCCCGCGGTCGCATCCCTCTTCGGCGCACCTGAAGCCTCAGCTGGTCCACCATCCGGCCGAAGACCTTTGGGCCGGGGTGATAACGCAACCACTCCACCGGCGTTGAAATGTTAAATGGTACTAAGAGACTCCGCTTTGTGGAGGGATTCACGAGTGCGCTCCGTTGGTGCGTATTCGAGGTGTCCTTCGGCCTCCTTCCGCGAGAATTGGGGCTGTTAAATGTGTGAGGATAGAAATATAACGTGCAAGAACGTACGATTGGTATCGGAAAATTATCAGGATAATGAATATCGCATTAAATTTTGGACATTTGAATTTGCGAGGATTTGCGAGAAGTTATACGTTATTGAATGATCACCATGGCAACGATTATGAATTGTCGGCTGTAAATTTTCAAGTTCTGAAGAACGACAAACGAAAAATCAATAATAGAAAAGGGACTGGTCGGTGTTTATAAATATGACCGATGACACCAGACGCCCCAGTTTACATTCGTTCGCGGTAAAGCTCACGTCTCAATGCGGACGAAACGGAATATTGTAAATATTCTTGTAATATTATATATATATATATAATCGATCTTTACTGGGCTATCGACCCCATATGGGGTCTTTCCGCCTTTGTAATATTATTTTGTGCATAATTAGAAAATGGTAATAAATAATATAATAATGTGTGCGGTAATCCCGATGTGTCCATCGCAGATGCTCGAGCATTGAAAAAGAGCTGCCTCTTTCGTGTTAACCAGCTGTAATTAATCCGTTCACTTCAAGACAGAATGGTAACAAACATCTCAATCTGGAGCAGAAATTTGGCCAGCAGCGGACATTTAAACAATCGTGTTAATTACCGGCCGCGGCAATCGCACGTAATTAACCCAGTTTTCTGGCGTAGGGGCCTAAAAAACGCGGTTTTTCCGTGAAACCTCCGATCAATCGGCCGAAGACTTTCTATGCCTCTCCTTCTTAATTAAAGTCGCGCCATTCAGTCGGCGTCGCGGCGCGCGTATTAATATGAATGAGACGGGGGAAGGCCACAAAGGAAATAATAACGCATCCCCCGACTGATATTTAAATAAGGCGAGTAAGGCAGGGAGGAGTTCCTTCGGCCTAATGAGATCCTGCGTCCAGTTTCCGGCGATAAAACTCGGCCGAAACGGGCGCGTTTGCGCGCGGCATCTGCTCTTCTTGTATTTTATTAAATAACGCGTGTAGAATGTCCGAGGAGAGGAGGACAGGGCGAGGATCTCGCCTGTGTGCGAGGGAGATAGTAAGCGGCGGCCGTTTCGCGTGAACAGGTCCAGTTTCCGTCGATCGATGATTTGTGTCCTCACTTCATCCTGCTACGTGTGGTCTTAATGCGGCCGCGGATCGCACACGACGCCATTTAAATACCGCCTTGATCTACGAGGTCAACGAGGACGCGATTTTCTTCTTTATACAGGGTGCTCCATCAGCAATTGTTTCCGAAAAATGTAACGAGAACGGTAAACGGGCAATAGACATATGTAATTGGTAGACACACATATCAAATGGACGATGTTCCGAAATTTGTAATCAGTAGTTATCCATATTAAATGGAGAGACATATGTAATTAGTACTTATGCATATTAAATGAAATTGAGAACTGGAGTATTCATGTGAAGGAGAAGACTCCTTTCATGAAAGCGAGAACAGGAGTACACATGTGAAGGGTGAAGGAGAAGAGTCCTTACATGGAAGCGAGAACTAGAGTACTCATGTGAAGGAGAAGAGTCCTTACATGAAAGTAAAAACTGAAGTACTCATGTGAAGGAGAAAAGTCCTTACATGAAAGCGAGAACTACAGTACTCATGTGAGGGAGTAGTGTTCCTTACATGAAATTGAGAACTGAAGTACTGATGTGAAGGAGAAGAGTCCTTACATGAAAGCGAGAACTAGAGTACTCATGTGAGGGAGAAGTGTTCCTACACATGATAGTGAAGACTGGAGTATTCATCTGAAGGAAAATAATCCTTACATGAAGGCGAGAAGTGGAGTACTCATTTGAGGGAGAAGTGTCCCTACACATGATAGTGAGGACTGGAGTATTCATGTGAAGGAAAATAATCCTTACATGAAAGCAAAAACAAGAGTACTCATGTGAAGGAGAAGAGTCCTTACATGAAAGCGAGAACAGGAGTACTCATGTGAAGGAGAAGAGTCCTTACATGAAAGCGAGAACAGGAGTACTCATGTGAAGGAGAAGAGTCCTTACATGAAAGCGAGAACAGGAGTACTCATGTGAAGGAGAAGAGTCCTTACATGAAAGCGAGAACAGGAGTACTCATGTGAAGGAGAAGAGTCCTTACATGAAAGCGAGAACAGGAGTACTCATGTGAAGGAGAAGAGTCCTTACATAAAAGCGAGAACTGGAGTACTCATGTGAGGGAGAAGTGTCCCTACACATGATAGTGAAGACTGGAGTATTCATCTGAAGGATAATAATCCTTACTTGAAGGCGAGAACTGGAGTACTCATGTGAGGGAGAAGTGTTCCTACACATGATAGTGAAGACTGGAGTATTCATCTGAAGGAAAATAATCCTTACATGAAGGCGAGAAGTGGAGTACTCATTTGAGGGAGAAGTGTCCCTACACATGATAGTGAGGACTGGAGTATTCATGTGAAGGAAAATAATCCTTACATGAAAGCAAAAACAAGAGTACTCATGTGAAGGAGAAGAGTCCTTACATGAAAGCGAGAACAGGAGTACTCATGTGAAGGAGAAGAGTCCTTACATGAAAGCGAGAACAGGAGTACTCATGTGAAGGAGAAGAGTCCTTACATAAAAGCGAGAACTGGAGTACTCATGTGAGGGAGAAGTGTCCCTACACATGATAGTGAAGACTGGAGTACTCATCTGAAGGATAATAATCCTTACATGAAGGCGAGAACTGGAGTACTCATTTGAGGGAGAAGTGTCCCTACACATGAAAGCGAGAACTGATGTACTCATGTGAAGGAGAAGAGTCCTTACATGAAAGCTAGAAGTGGAGTACTCATGTGAAGGAGAAGAGTCCTTACATGAAAGCGAGAACTGCAGTACTCATGTGAAGGAGAAAAGTCCTTACATGAAAGCGAGAACTGCAGTACTCATGTGAAGGAGAAGAGTACTTACATGAGAGTGAGAACTAGAATACTCATGTGAGGGATAAGTAGACATGATAGTGATAACTGAATATAAAATTTGCAAATAATAAATTTTCAGAAATTTCAGTAATAGCTAACTCATACTTTTCAATGCAGAAAGTTATATGTATGATTTTCTCCCTTATTTAATACTGAAACTGGGTCAAATTTTCAGGTGCATTAGTTTCAGGTATACTGTACATAAATCTAATATCAAATTTGTTAAAAAAAAAAATTCAGAAATTTCAGTGATAGCTTATTCATACTTATCAATGCAGAAAGTTATATGTATGATTTTCTCATTTAATTAGTACTGAAACTTTGTCAAATTTTCAGGAGAATTAGTATTAGGTGTACTGTACACGAATCTAATATCAGATTTGTGAGTAATAAATTTTCAGAAATTTCTGTAATAGCTAACTCATACTTGTAAATGCAGAAAGTTATTTGTTTGATTGTCTCACTTATTTAGTACTGAAACTTTGTCAAATTATCAGAAGAATTAGTTACATGTGTACTGTATACGTATCTAATATGAAATTTGCAAATAATAATTTTTCAGAAATTTCAGCAATACCTAACACATACTTGGCAATTTAGAATGTTATATGTTCGATTTTCTCCCTTATTCACTACTGAAACATTGTCAAATTTTCAGTAGAATTAGTTTCAGGTATACTGTACACAAATGTAGTTACAAATATGCAAATTATAAATTTTCAGAAATTTCAGTAATGGTTAACTCATACTTGTTAATGCAGAAAGTTATATGTGTGATTTTCTTCCTTATTTAATACTGAACCTTTATCAAATTTTCAGGAGAATTCGTTTCAGGTGTACTGTACACAAATCCAATATCAAATTTGCGAATAATAAATTTTCAGAAATTTCAGTAATGGTTAACTCATACTTGTTAATGCAGAAAGTTAAATGTGTGATTTTCTCCCTTATTTAATACTGAAACTTTATCAAATTTTCAGGAGAATTAGTTTCAGGTGTACTGTATACGTATCTAATATCAAATTTGCAAATAATAAATTTTCAGGAAATTTCAGTAACAGCTAACCCATACTTGTCAATGCCGAAAGTTATCTGCTTGATTGTCTCCCTTATTTAATACTGAAACTTTGTCAATTGTTCAGCACAATTAGTTTCAGGTGTACAGTATACGAATCTAATGTAAAATTTTCAAAATTTAAATTTTCAGAAATTTCAGTAATAGCTAAGTCGTACTTGTCACTGCAGAATGTTAAGTGTTTGATTTTCTCCCTTATTTAATACTGAAACATTGTCAAATTTTCAGGAGAATTAGTTTCAGGTGTACTGAACACGAATCTAATATTAATTTTGCAAATAATAAGTTTTCAGAAATTTCAGTAATCGCTAATTCATACTTGTCAATGCAGAAAGTTATATGTTTGACTATCTTCCTTATTTAGTACTGCAACTTTGTCAAATTTTCAGTAGAATTAGTTTCAGGTATACTATATAGGAATCTAGTATCAAGTTTGCAAACAAAAAATTTTCAGAAATTTCAGTGATAGCTTAATCATACTTATCAATGCAGCAAGTTATCTGTATGATTTTCTCACTTATTTGGTACTGAAACTTTGTCAAATTTTCAGGAGAATTAGTATTCGGTGTACTGTACACGAATCTAATATCGAATTTACAAATAATATTTTTTCAGAAATTTCAGCAATAGCTAACCCATACTTGTCAATGCAGAAAGTTGTATGTTGGATTTTCTCCCTTATTACATGCTAAAACTTTGTCAAATTTTCAGAAGAATTAGTTTAAAGTGTACTCTATACGAATGTAATATAAAATTTGCAAATAATAAATTTTCAGAAACTTCAGTAATAGCTAACCCATTCTTGTTTATGCAAAAAGTTATATGTTTGATTTTCTCACTTATTTAGTACTAGAACTTTGTCAAATTTTCAGGAAAATTAGTTTTAGGTATACTGTACACAAATCTAATATCAAATTTGCAATTTATAAGTTTTCAGAAATTTCAGTAATAGCTAACCCATACTTGTCAATTCTGAAAGTTAAGTGTTTCATTTTCTCCCTTATTTACTACTGAAACTTTGTGAAATTTTCAGGAGAATTAGCTTCAGGTGTACTGTAGACGAACTAATATCAAATTTCCTAATAATAATTTTTCAGAAATTTCAGTAATAGCTAAGTCGTACTTGTCACTGCAGAATGTTAAGTGTTTGATTTACTCCCTTATTTAATACTGAAACTTTGTCAACTTTTCGGGAGAATTAGTTTCAGGTATACTATACACAAATCTAATATCAAATTTATTAATAATTTTTTTTCAGTAATTTCAGTAATAGCTAACTCATACTTGTTAAAGCAGAAAGTAATATGTCTAATTGTCTCCCTTACTTTATACTGAAACTTTGTCAAATTTTCAGGATAATTAGTTTCAGGTATACTGTACACGAATCTAATATCAAATTTGTTAATAATAATTTTTTAGAAATTTCAGTAATAGGTAACCCATACTTGTTAATGCAGGCAGTTATATGTTAGATTGTCTCCTTTATGTGATACTGAAATTTTGTTAAATTTTCAGGAGAAATAGTTTTAGGTGTACTGTACACAGATCTAATATCAAATTTGTAAATAATAAATTTTCAGAAATTTCAGTAATAGCTAACATACTTGTCAATGCAGAAAGTTGTATGTTTGAATTTCTGACTTATTGAATACTCAAACTTTGTCAACTTTTCAGGCGTAGTTTCAGGTGTACTGTACACGAATCTAGTATCAAAATTGCAAATAATATATTTTCAGAAATTTCAGTAATAGCTAACTCATACTTGTCAATGCAGAACGTTATATGTTTGATTTCCTCCCTTACTTTCCCTAATTTATCCTTCTCCGTCTTCTTCTCTTCGACTGCTATAATTATAATCGTTTCACTTCTATGCTACTACTCTCTTATAGCTACTTTCCTCCTCCTGACATACTGTTGAGGGTAGAAGGAAGATTAGTGATTTGTGGGTTGCATAGAATGAATCTTTATAATCTGAATTAGAGTCACACGAATCTTTAGATTAATAGATGGGGGGATGGGTAAGGTTTGAAGTAGGGTGGGTGGGTACTAATGTAATGTTACTTAACCTAACCTAACCTTAGCAAAGAACTTTTGATGGCCAGACTGTAGAACACCAATCTCAATATGTCTCTGGATTCTTGTTCTTCTTCTTCTTGCCCTTCTCCTCGTACTTCTTCTTCTCCTTCTTCTTCTCCTTCTACTCATTCTCCTTCTTCTTTTTCTCCTTCTCCTTCTTCTTCTCCTTCTCGTTCTTCTTATTTTCGACTGCCATTATTATAATCCTTTCACTCCCATGCTACCACTCTCTTATTGCTTCTTCTCTCCTCCTGACATACTGTTGAGAGTAGAAGGAAGATTAGTGATTTGTGGGTTGCATAGAATGAAAGTTTACATTCCGAATTAGAGTCACACGAATCTTTAGATTAATAGATTGGGAGATGTGTAAGGTTTGAAGTAGGGTGGGTGCGTAGTATTATAATCTTACTTAACTTAACCTAGCCTTAGCAAAGAACTTTTGACGGCCAGACTGCAGTACCTCTCTCAATATGTCTCTAGCTTCTTGGTCTTCTTCTTCTTATCCTTCTCCACCTCCTCCTTCTTCTTCTCCTCCTTCTTCTTCTCATTATCCTTCTTCTCCTTCTCCTCCTTCTTCTTCTCCTTCTCCTCCTTCTTCTCCTTCTCCTCCTTCTTCTTCTCCTTCTCCTCCTTCTTCTTCTCCTTCTCCTCGTTCATCTCTTCAACTGCCATTATCATAATCCTTTCACTTCTAAGGTACCACCCTTTTATTGCTTCTTCCCTCCTGACGAAATGAAAATACAAGGACAAAAATCGAACAACTAGAACAATACAGATATTTAGGAAGAATCACACAGAGCAATGGTAAATTAGATAATGAAATAGAAGATAAAATACTGTTGAGGGTAGAAGGAAAGTTCGTGATATGTGGGTTTAACATAAAATACAAGTTCACATTACGAATTTAGGTCACACGAATCTTTAGATTAAATGATGGGGGGAGGGTTTGGAGTAGGGTGGGTGGGTAGTAACCTAACCTAACCTAACCTTAGCAAAGAACTTTTGATGGACAGACTGCAGAACCTCTCTCAATATATCTCTAGCTTCTTGTTCTTCTTCGTATCCTTCTCCTCCTTCTTCTTCTCCTTCTTCGCATACTTCTCCTTCTTCTTCTCCTTCTCCTCCTTCTTCTCCTCCGTCTTCTCCTTCTTGTGTCCTTCTCCTCCTTCTTCTCCTTCTCCTCCTTCTTCTCCTTCTCCTCCTTCTTCTCTTTCTCCTCCTTCTTCTCCTTCTCCTCCTTCTTCTCCTTCTCCCCCTTCTTCTCCTTCTCCTCCTTCTTCTCCTTCTCCTCCTTCTTCTCTTTCTCATTCTTCTTCTTTTCGACTGCCATTATGATAATCCTTTTACTCCCATGCTACCACTCTTCGCTTCTTTCCTCCTCCTGACTAGTGTTGAGGGTAGAAGGAAGATTAGTGATTTGTGGGTTTTGCATAGAATACAAGTTTACATTCCGAATTAGAGTCACACGAATCTTTAGATTATATGATGGGGGGATGGGTAGGTTTTGAAGTAGGGTAGGAGGGTACTAATCTAACCTAACCTAACCTAACCTTAGCAAAGGTAAAAACTTTTGACGGCCAGACTGCAGAACCTCCCTCAATATGTCTCTAGTTTCGTCTTCTTCTTCTCCTCCTCCTTCTTCTTTGTGGGTCGCATAACAATTTTATGGGGTACATAAATGGATTGATTTTCTTGCAATTTACTTCCTTTTTCGTCTTTCTTTGTATCGCACTTTGTATCTTTGTGTCAGTGGGATGCACTTGCGTCGAGGAAGTGTTTTCGATCTCGGAGTCATTCCTCCCGCATCATCTTGGCTGTGCTGCGATTAGCCAGAAACCGCCGGATTCCGGGTACAACAATGAAGTTTAATGTTCATGTCTTAATGCGTCCCCTAATGTATTCCCGATGCGCATTAACGGCCGTTTTCATTACGGCCGATCCGCCGAGAAACAAAAACCGGTAGCAGCCGGGAACATAAAACTCCTCGGAGATGCTCTCAGCGCCGGCTAATGCATACAAGACGTGGAATTATCAGGGATAATTTCGTGGCCTGGACTTATCTTTACGACTCGGCGAGATGGCCTGCCTCGGTGTCGGTACCGACTCTTCTGCCCCGATCAATAAAATCAGGAATTCAATCGTGATCTCCGTCGGTGTGCGAGTGTGTGCGTGCGGTTAATTAAATATATTTTAATTAGGGCGCGCGTTTCTTGCGTTTTCGACCTCCTCAGGACGGCCGGCCGTAATTTAGTACGTTCGCTTGGGAGCTTATTAAGAGGTGCCCCGTCGGAAGGCAGAGTCGGCGCTTTTGACCGTCGTTATTATTTATACTTACTGTTAACGCTGCATGGTGTGAGGTATAAAATATTAAAATAATTCTCTCGGCGATAATTATAAAGTCGACGCGTTCCCCGTTCCATGCGCTGTCTGCGCGCATAATTTCCACATTTGGATTCACGATGCCGGACGATTAAACGGAGCCGCTGGTTAACACACTCGTCCTCTGCCAACCCGCAGAAAACCGCAGTCCATCCCGCTCACAATCACCATCACGATAAGAACAAGAATTATCCCAACGCAACTTCGTCAAACAATTGGAAAGCTCTATGCAAAAAACAAGTTTATGTTAGACTACATTATAATTATACTATTTATGACATACTTTGGAACCCGTAAACAAATACTTTATTTTACTAGTACTATACTGGAAAAGTCGTCGAAAGACATTTCTGTCAAATAAATTAAATCTATCTTCGCAGATTTTACCTTGTGGTGATTGCTTGACGTCGACTCCTCGTGGTCCCTGCTTTGGGGACTGTACGTCACTGTGTAGTCAAAATCCCTTGACCCTACTAGCCTGCGTTGTCGTATGGACGGTCGATGGTCGTAGATACGGGTCGTGTGCCCGTAACGACTTGCCCTGTAGATAGGGCTTGGTATAAGTACGGCTACTCCGCAGGAGGGGGTGTGTGTGGGGGGTGGGGGGTGATTGCTTGACGTTGACTCCTCGTGGTCCCTGCTTTTGGAACTATACGTCACTCTGTAGGCAAAATCCCTTGACCCGGTACCCAGCGTCGTCGGGACGGTCGAGGGTTGTAGATACGGGTCGTGTGCCTGTAACGACTTGGCATACAGGTAGGGTGGTGTAAGTACCAACGAAAATAAAATGGGCGAAATCTTACCTTAAGATCGATAACGGCCGCCAAGTGTAATGATTCGAGGTCATAATTTAATCTGGAGGTGGTGTAAGTACTACTAACGAAACTGAAATGGGCTAAACTTTACCTAAAGATCGATAACGGCCGCTAATTATTGCTTAATTCACCAGAGTACATAGGCGTGATAATAGCATAGTAGGACATAAATATGTACATCAGTGACATCAGTACAAGAATAAAAACGATTATGGCAGCAACGTCAGAACAAACTGATGCATCAGTAAACAACAATTGAGTTGCAGTACACTAATCATAGAATGCCTGTGTATTATATTGTTCAATTATCAAAATTTATCAGTATTTCACTAATGGAGATTTAGGTTAGAGGTCAGGTTAGGTTAGGTTAGGTAAGATTAGGTTAGGAGCCACATCAGTAATATAGGAACAAACCAATGATATACTGATTGACATTGGATAGAGAATGAAAATCAGCGATGTCAGAACAAAGCGGGGACTCCCGGTTTATGAGAGATAATAAATATCGCCAGTGATACAAAACCCATACAAGTACCAACTATCAGTAAAACTGTTTGGTAGTGGATAGAGGATGAAAATCAGCAATATCAGAACAAACCGGAGACAGCCTGTGCATGAGAGAAGATGAAAAATATTATCAGTGACACAAAAACTACCAACCATGTGCCAAATATCAATAAAACTAATTAGTAGGAGATAGAGGATGAAAATCAGCAATATCAGAACAAACCGGAGACAGCCCGTGCATGAGAGAAGATGAGAAATATCATCAGTGGCACAAAAACGATATGTGCCAAATATCACTAAAACTGATTGGTAGTGGATAGAGGATGAAAATCAGCAACATCAGGACGAAGTGGTGACAGCCTGTGTATGAGAGAAGATGAGAAATATCAGTAATAACAAATACCAGTAAAACTGAATGTTAGTCGATAAAGGATGAAAATCAGCAATTTCTGAAGAAAGCAGTGACAATCTATTTATCAGAGAACATGAAAACTATTATCAGTGAAACAAATTCCATACAATGTTCTAAATTACAATAAAACTGATTGGTAGTGGATAGAGGATTAAAATCAGCAATATCAGACCAAACCTGTGACAGCCTGTGCATGAGAGAAGATGAGAAATATCATCAGTGATACAAAAACCATGTGTGCCATATATCAATAAAACTGATTGGTAATGAACAAATGCCATACAATGTGATAAATACCAGTAAAACTGATTAGTAGTGGGTAGAGGATGAACATCAGCAATATCAGAACAAACTGGTGACACCCCTACAGGACAGCATTTGTACTATTAGCGAAAATTCGTCAATGTATCGGCAAACATTGTAGTGTAATAACTCAAATTAGAAATCAGAAATTCAGAGCTTGAAAGTATTGCTGGAAATTTTCAGTGCACTAAGGGAATTAATGGATGCCAACTTTTAAACTTAAGTTAATAGTTTCAAGACTTAAACACCTAAAGAAAGAAGAATCTAAATGGCTTAATGGCTAAATGGCTGCTAACTTTTAAACAACTATTGCAGGATTTTTTTAGTGCACTAAGGGAAATAAGGGATGCCAACTTTGAAAGTTAAGTTAATAGAGTCACGACTTCAACACCTTAAGAAAGAAGGATCTAAATGGCTAAATGGCTGCCAACTTTTAAACAACTATTGCTGGAAATTTTCAATGCACTAAGGAAATTAAGGGATGCCAACTTTAAAAGTTAAGTTAATAGTTTCAAGACTTCAACACCTAAAGAAAGAAGGATCTAAATGGCTAAATGGCAGCTATTTTTTAAACAATTGTTGCTGGAAATTTTCAGTGCACTAAGGGAATTAAGGGATGCCAACTTTTAGGCTTAAGTTACTAGTAATAAGTGAGTTAGTAGTTTCAAGACTTCAACACCTAAAGAACGAAGGATCTAAATGGCTAAATGGCTGCCAACTTTTAAACAACTATTGCTGGAAATTTTCACTGCACTGAGAGAATTAAGGGATGCCAACTTGTAAAGTTAAATTAATAGTTTCAACACTTCAACACCTAAAGAGAGAAGGATCTAAATGGCTAAATGGCTGCCAACTTTTAAACAACTATTGCTGGAAATTTTCAGTGCACTAAATGTATTAAGGGATGCCAACTTTTAAACTTAAATTATTAGTTTCAACACTTCATCACCTAAAGAGGGAAGGATCTAAATAGCTAAATGGCTGCCAATTTGTAAACAACTATTGCAGGAAAATTTCAATGCACTGGGGGATTAAGGGATGCTAACTTTGAAAGTTAAGTTAATAGGTTCAAGATTTCAACACCTAACGAAAGAAGGATCTAAATTTCTAAATGCCTGCCAACTTTTAAACAACTATTGCTGGAAATTTTCCAAACACTAAGGGAATTAAGGGATGCCAACTTTAAAAGTTAAGTTAATAGTTTCAAGACTTCAACACCTAAAGAAAGAAAGATCTAAATGGCTAAATGGCTGCCAACTTTTAAACAACTATTGCTGGAAATGTTCAGTACACTAAGGGAATTAAGGGATGCCAACTTTTAAACTTAAGTTAATAGTAATAAGTAATTTATTAGTTTCAAGACTTCAACACCTAAACAAAGAATGGTATAAATCACTAAATGGCTGCCAACTTTAAACAAGTATTCCTGGAAACTATCAGTGCACTAACGGAATTAAGGGATGCCAACTTTGAAAGTTAAGTTAATAGTTTCAAGACTTCAACACCTATATAAAGAAGGATCTAAATGGCTAAATGGCTGCCAACTTTTAAACAACTATTGCTGGAAATTTCCAGTGCACTAAGGGAATTAAGGGATGCCAACTTTTTAACTTAAGTTAATAGTTTTAAAACTTCAACACCTAAAGAGAGAAGGGTCTAAATGGCTAAATGGCTGCCAACTTTTAAACAACTATTGCTGGAAATTTTCAGTGCACTGAGGGAATTAAGGGTTGCCAACTTTTAAACTTAAGTTAATAGTTTCTAGACTTAAACATCTAAAGGTAGAAGGACTTTGATAGCTAACTGGCCAAATGAATAAATCATAGTTTTAAGGTTATGTGTCGAACACTAATCTATAACAAGGTTATGATTTCGTTAGTTTAGACGTTGGATTATAAAATAACGGAAATCTGTTGTTTATGTTCGAATATGTGACAATTTGTTTACTAAATTAGTGCGCATCCGCTGAGTGATTTTGGAAGATCGGCGCCCAGTGGGTTTTTATGTCGGTGAATTCAATTAAGAAATTAAGCGATACAATTAAGAAAATTGGTCGCGACCAGAGTCTTGAGGGCGACCCGGTTCGTACCCGTTTCCGTTAATCGACGTCGTCTGTTTAGAAAATAATTACGCACCGAATTAGCGTCGGAATTAAACTAATATCCTGTTCCAATGCGGCGCATTAGGAAGGCCTAATAAATTAATGGTGGCAATATAAAAGCCGAAACGTCATTTACTTAATTATTGTTCTGCTCGTTTACTTAATGCCCAAATAAAAAACCAATTTATCTCCGCTCCGGGTCGCGGGTGGCTTTAAAACGCGCCCCCCTGCCCCCCTGCCCGCGTCCCGACGCCGGCGCCGACGTCGCAGGAAAGTATCGCCCCCACCCCACCCTACTCGCGGTGCTAACTAACCGCACCGGAAGCTCAGACATTGATCCTGCTCTTCCTTACTTCCTGCGACGTGCCGCGCGGTCGCTAGAGGGCCGAGCGGACCCCTGCGTAAGCCCCCCCAACCGACGCCCCCCTTTCCGTCTCCGGCCGCAGCCAGGGGCGGCGCACCCCCCTTTATCACTTTAGAACGCCTCGTTTATTTCGGTGCCGATAAATTAAATTAGTGCACCGGGAGGATCGCTCTGCTCCCACCAACCCCTTGCACCGCCCCCCGCCGCCGCCGACGTGTTTCGTGCATCATTTGCAAATTAAAACACGACGGCCTAAAAACCTCTAAAACAACAACCCGCAGCAGCAGGAAGCGAAAGGATAACAGGAGAGACGTTAATTGCATCAGCTGTTGCACGAGAACGCGATGAGCACTAGCAGGAAGAACAAAAAAAAACGCTTTGAACACAAAGCGTTTTCGAGGGCGGCGAAAAACCGCAACGCCGAAGACTGGGACGCGGGCAGGAGTGGCCCGCTCGAGTGATCCTGCGATGAATCCTCAAATTTATCAGCTCAGGTATCATATAAGCAAAACAGAATTAAGTGGTGATTGAGAGAAGTAGGTGCATTATAAGCTCCGACAAAATATCATAAGTGCTAACGGCTAGAAATAGCTATAATAACTAAGCAACAAACACATTGATGACATTAATAATAGATTCAAGTAAGTGTTATATTATACAATGGACAAAAACGGCGACTGCATTTGAACTCGTGCTGAAAGCAACTGATAATAATATACTCTACCATCATACCAATAGCATCATTAATACACCATTTGTGGTGTAATAAACTTCATTATACAACATTGAAACAGTGTAAAAGTAATATTACACCACTTGTAGTATAATAAGCTTCATTATTCAATTGAAACAGTGTAAACGTTATATTACACCACTTGTAGTATAAGAAGCTTCATTATTCAATTGAAACAGTGTCAAAGGAAGGGCGAATATTTGTCTTTATAAAGAAGAAGTAGGTAAATATAAATAAATGGTAATAAATGAAAGATATAACATCAAAAAAGCGTTAATTCGTTGAAATAGGTGTAGCGTCATAATATGTACAAATATGCTGTTCTATAACGGTACGAGACATGATGAATGTTAATGTGTAGTATAAGTAAAGAAAAACTAAATGTTTATTGTATGTAAATATATTGAATCAAGTGTGATTATGTACATTCAGGTTTAATGTCGGATCAAATCGACTAAAAGTTGAAACAGACATATGATACACTTATTTGTGTATTAAGGGCATAATAAGACGTTTATAACCCGCGGAGTGAGAGTATTGACAATCCAGATTTTGTTTTGATTCTTCCTCTTGGGACACATATACCTCATAATACATATACATACACATATATATATATATATATATATATATATATATATATATATATATATATATATATATATATTTATCATATTATCGTATTTATCGTATTTTATCATATTTTTCAAATACGAGAAGGTACAAATATATGCACTTAACACTGATTGAAACAGCGACCGTGCAATTAGCAGGGGATTACGGATCTAATTAGGCAATACTCACCATTTTTTTTCCTGGGGCTAATCCGCTTAGATTGGGCCCCTTGGGCCATCGCCGATGCGCGCGTCATTAATATTCCCGCATGGGCATGTAGTGTTTGCGTTCGTAATTAATTATGCAAATGAATTATTAATTTAATAAGATACGCGGATATTAGTCGGGAAAGTTCAAACGGGCAGCTGTCAACAGTCGTTTGGCCGGCCGCTGTCGATGTCCAGCGCCTGGGCACCATTAATGGGCACTCACGCAGAGCCGTCTTAAGCCATCCTCCAGCCTCTGGCAATTAAAATTTTACAAACACATTTCAAAATAGAAAACAGTACACGACAGAAAATTGGATTTGTGTACATTAACCAATTTTCATAACACGTGAATTAATTACGTGATTGGCTCAATAGTCGGAGCCTAAACTTGCTGCACCACAATATTTTTATTCATGTATTTAGACGAGTAAGATGAATACTTTGTGATATTTGGAGGTAACCATCATATTGGACAGAATAAATCTAACTTAGTTATAACTCATTACTTATTATTATTATTATTAAATGGGTGAGCTTATGGTTACTGAAGACGGTCCTGCAGCAAAGATATGCAAGAGCGCGCGCCGCACGACCAGATCCTCGCTAATTAGTGCCCGACCGGGCACTGAATTTATGCTCTGCACCGAAAACATCATCATTAAGCTGGGCGATAAGAGGAATTTAGATCCTGCGAGTTTGGGGTGGAGGGGGGATGCCGGAGCTTATCTGGGACGTGCAGGATCCGTTCTTGTTTACCGCTCCCGAACGTCCCAATGGCTCGATCTCGAAACGCAGAAAATCTCAAGATGTTGGGCAAGATCCCAGCATCAAATCACACCGACGAAAAAAGTTATCTTCAATGATATTTCATTGTAATCCTAATCACGGCAGTTTCTTGTCTTTAACAAACGAAATGTATTGAAATACCTGTTAAAAGATATCGAAATAAGTTGACATCTTCATTAAGCTGAGCGATAAGAGGAATTTATATCCTGTACGGGGGGAGGAGGGTGCCGGAGCTTATCTGGGACGTGCAGGATCCGTTCTTATTTACCGCTCCCGAACGTCCCAATGGCTCGATCTCGAATCGCAGAAAGTTTCAAGATGTTGGGCAAGATCCCAGCATCAAATCACACAGACGAAAAAAGTTATCTTCAATGATATTTCATAGTAGTCCTGATCACAGCAGTTTATTGTCTTTAACAAACGAAATATATTGAAATACCTATTAAAATATATCAAAATAAGTTGACATCATCATTAAGCTGGGCAATAAAAGGAATTTAGATCCCGTACGGGGGGAGGGGGGTGCCGGAGATTATCTGGGACGTGCAGGATCCGTTCTTGTTTACCACTCCCGAACATCCCAATAGCTCGATCTCGAATCGAAGAAAGTCTCAAGATGTTGGGCAGCATCGCAGCATCAAACTGCACCTACGAAAAAAGTGATCTTCAATAATATTTATTTTAGTACTGATCACAGCAGTTTCTGGTCTTTAACAAACGAAATATATTGAAATACCTATTAAAATATTTCAAAATAAGTTGTGAACGATGCGTGTTAATGTTTAGTTTAGTTAGTTAATTAGTTCTTACAATGAATTTCGGTTTCATCTGGTTACTGACCTGGCGCCTCTTCCTTTGCAGACGATACTCAACTCGATGCACAAGTACCAGCCCAGGTTCCACCTGGTGAGGGCGAACGACATCCTCAAGCTGCCCTACTCGACGTTTCGGACGTACGTCTTCAAGGAGACCGAATTCATCGCCGTCACAGCATACCAAAATGAAAAGGTAAGGATTAAAAAACATATCTATTTGTTTATTTATGCACGGGAAGACCTCCCAATATACAATAAATATCATATCAATATTTAAAATTTTGTTTAAGAAATAATTTTAGTTGTGTAGACATATTAAAAAAATTGCTCGTCGAGGTTGTTGCAGCGCCGGAGCACACCATCCATCCCCAGGCACTGACCATTGACACGAGTGCACATTTTCACGGCAACAAGCTCTCGTGCCACTCTAGCGGGTATTATCTAAGCAAGAAACTATGCACGAAACATATTATATTGATTATCAAAATATTGATCCTGCCACTCTAGCGGGTATTATCTAAGCAAGAAACTATGCACGAAACATATTACTATTGATTATCAAAATATTGATCGTGCCACTCTAGCGGGTATTATCTAAGCAAGAAACTATGGACGAAACATATTACTATTGATTACCAAAATATTGATCGTGCCACTCTAGCGGGTATTATCTAAGCAAGAAACTATGCACGAAACATATTACTACTGATTATCAAAATATTGATCGTGCCACTCTAGCGGGTATTATCTAAGCAAGGAACTATGCACGAAACATATTACTATTGATAATCAAAATATTGATCGTGCCACTCTAGCGGGTATTATCTAAGCAAGAAACTATGCACGAAACATATTACTATTGATTATCAAAATATTGATCGTGCCACTCTAGCGGGTATTATCAAAGCAAGAAACTATGCACGAAACGTATTACTATTGATTATCAAAATATTGATCGTGCCACTCTAGCGGGTATTATCTAAGCAAGATACTATACACGAAACATATTACTATTGATTATCAAAATATTGATCATGCCACTCTAGCGGGAATTATCTAAGCAAGAAACTATGCACGAAACATATTACTATTGATAATCAAAATATTGATCGTGCCACTCTAGCGGGTATTATCTAAGCAAGAAACTATGCACGAAACATATTACTATTGATCTTGCCACTCTAGCGGGTATTATCTAAGCAAGAAACTATGCACGAACATATTACTATTGATTATCAAAATATTGATCATGCCACTCTAGCGGGTATTATCTAAGCAAGAAACTATGCACGAAACATATTACTATTGATTATCAAAATATTGATCGTGCCACTCTAGCGGGTATTATCTAAGCAAGAAACTATGCACGAAATATATTATTATTGATTATCAAAATATTGATCGTGCCACTCTAGCGGGTATTATCTAAGCAAGAAACTATGCACGAAACATATTACTATTGATTATCAAAATATTGATCGTGCCACTCTAGCGGGTATTATCTAAGCAAGAAACTATGCACCAAACATTTTACTATTGGTTATCAAAATATTGATCGTGCCACTCTAGCGGGTATTATCTAAGCAAGAAACTATGCACGAAACATATTACTATTGAATACCAAAATATTGATCGTGCCACTCTAGCGGGTATTATCTAAGCAAGAAACTATGCACGAAACATATTACTATTGATTATCAAAATATTGATCGTGCCACTCTAGCGGGTATTATCTAAGCAAGAAACTATGCACGAAACATATTACTATTGATTATCAAAATATACAAATTAAACCAACCATAATCCTAGTGATTTTTGTGTTGGTCTTCCCAACTTGTTCAGTGTGCTATTAATTACATCAATAATAATAAATTCTAAATACTCTAACAGATAGCTGCCGATCACGTTTCGGCTCCTTCTCGGAATACATCAGCATCATTTTTAATTGCCCATCGGACGCGCTTCTACAGATAACCCATCGTCCATGGGACGCTATAAACCGAACCTTTCCGGGAATGATTACGGAAAAAGGGGAGGAATTTTCGTTTCTACAGAGGTGGGCCAAGCCGCTGGAATTCCCGGCATGTCTCTCGGAGAGAAAGAAACCAGATTGAGTGTTAAATGTCAGGACAGGCTAGTTGTACGCGGACGCAATTATAGATCGGCACATTATTAATTATTGCGCAAACTGTAGGTCGCCGTTAATTACCCGCAATTCACTCGGTTTTCACCGTTAATTCCGTAAACTGGGAGCGCAGCTGAGTTTCGCGTTAACGGAGCTTCGGTTGCAGCGGGAGAAAAAAAAAGTTGCAAAGGGGCCAATTAGCGAACCTTGAGGTACTCCCTAATAAATATAACCCATTAATTTAGAATTGAACGTGCCTCGCCACTCGCAACTAAGGCTGTAGATGGGCTGCAAAAAACAAAAATACGATCTTAGGAATAATAATAATAATAAATAATAATTATAATAATAAATAATAGTAGTAATAATAATAATAATAAACTTTATTTTGTATGTAGCCATTACAATGATGGATATACACAGAAATATAAAGGTATTATTGATAGTTATTGATCGTGGGATTAGCTTTGTGTAATAGTAGAAGTGTGTGTAATAGTATACTTTATACACCTAATACAATTATATCATAGAGCCTTTAAAACACCAGCGTCGGGTTTAATAACACGACGCGAATCGAAGTTTATTAGATTTCATAGTTGCTGAATAAATGTGTTGTTAACCTAGGCAACTTTAAAGCATGCCATGTTTTAAAGACGTTTTCCACACGCCTATAAGTGTGATATAGAAAGTTTATGATGCAGGTATAATAAAAATATTTTATATTAAGAGATTCATAGCAATCAGTTCCTGTAAGCAAGAGGATTAAACAATAAAGAATGGCCATCCCTTGCTAGGATCAAGAATGAAGATACAAATTCTCTTAGGAGCTATTAAAAAATATATATATGTGTAGTATATTTTTTTCGAAAATTTGGCGTAAGATTCACAAAGAACCAAACCAAAATACAACCAAGAGACTCATACGAGTCAAATCCTGCATGCAAAATGATTATACAATAAAGAATGGCCATCCTTTGGCCATTTCTCTTAGAACTTATAATATATATATATATATATATATATATATATATATTTTTTTTTTCTTTTTGAAAATTTGACGTAAGATTCATATAAAACCAAACCAAAATACATGCGAGAGTCATACCAGTCATATCCTGCATGCAAAAGGATGAAACAATAAAGAATGGTCATCCTTTGCTAGGACCAAAAATTAAAAAAAAACACAAAAGGTGTCATGTAAAAGTACCCTGGCATTATTTTTTTTATTATTGTTATCACAACAAATATACAGTAGGTATGTCCCCAGATTGAGTTACTAATAGGATAAGCTTTTTAAATGTTTGATTTCTTAAAAAAAATCATCCTTTACAAAAACTCATTTTTTGTTCTTAAAACCTGAAAATGCAATGAAACATGAATTTACGAAACTTCTCAAATTTTATTATTTACAAATTTGATATTAGATTCGTGTATAATACACGTAAAACAAACTCTCCTGAACATTTGACAACAAGAATGAGTTAGCTGTTACTGTAATTTCTGAAAATTTATTATTTGCAAATGTGATACTAGATTCGTATAAAGTTCACCTGAAACTTATTCTCCTGAAAATTTGACAAAGTATCAGTATTAAAAAAGGGAGAAAATCAAACATATAACTTTCTGCATTGACAAGTATGAGATAACTATTACTGAAATTTCTGAAAATTTAATATTTGCAAATTTGATAGTTTATTCGTCTACAGTACACCTGAAACCAATTCTCCTGAAAATTTGGTAAAGTTTTACTTTTAAATAAGGGAGAATATCAAACATTTAATTTCTGCATTGATTAGTATGGGTTAGCGATTACTGAAATTTCTGAAATTTTATTATTTGCAAATTTGATATTAGATTCCTATACAGTACACCAGAAACTAATTCTACTGTAGAGTTGACAAAGTTTCAGTATTAAATAAGAGAGAAAATCAAACAGATAACTTTCTGCATTAACAAGTATAAGTTAGCTATAACTGAAATTTCTGAAACCTTATTATTTGCAAATTTGATACTAGATTTGTGTACAGTACACCTAAAACTAATTCTACTGAAAAGTTGACAAAGTTTCAGTATTAAATAAGGGAGAAAATCAAACAGATAACTTTCTGCATTGACAAGTATGGGTTAGCTATTACTGAAAATTCTGAAAACTTATAATTTGCAAATTAGATATTAGATTTGTGTACAGTACACCTAAAACTAATTCTACTGTAAAGTTGACAAAGTTTCAGTATTAAATAAGGGAGAAAATCAAACAGATACCTTTCTGCGTTGACAAGTATGGGTTAGCTATTAGTGAAATTTCTGAAAATTGATTATTTGCAAATTTGATATTAGATTCCTATACAGTACACCTAAAACTAATTCTACTGAAAATTTGATAAAGTTTCATTATTAAATAAGGGAGAAAATCAAACAGATAACTTTCTGCATTGACAAGTATGGGTTAGCTATTACTGAAATTTCTGAAAAATAATTATTTGCAAATTTGATATTACAATCCTATACAGTACACCTGAAACTAATTCTACTGAAAATTTGACAAAGTTTCAGTATTAAATAAGGGAAAAAATCAAACAGATAACTTTCTGCATTAACAAGTATGGGTTAGCTATTACTGAAATTTCTGAAAATAAATTATTTGGAAATTTTATATTACATTCCTATATACTACACCTGAAACGAATTCTACTGAAATTTTGACCAAGTTTCAGTATTAAATAAGGGATAAACTCAAACAGATAACTTTCTGCATTGGCAAGTATGGGTTTGCTATTACTGAAATTTCTGAAAACTTATTTTTTGCAAATTTGATATTAGATTTATGTACAGTACACCTGAAAGTAATTCTACTGAAAATTTGACAAAGTTTCAGTATTAAATAAGGGAGAAGATCAAACAGATAACTTTCTGCATTGACAAGTATGGGTTAGCTATTACTGAAATTTCTGAAAATTAATTATTTGCAAATTTTATATTAGATTCCTCTACAGTACACCTGAAACGAATTCTACTGAAAATTTGACAAAGTTTCAGTATTAAATAAGGGAGAAAATCAAACAGATAACTTTCTGCATTAACAAGTACAGGTTAGCTATTACTGAAATTTCTGAAATCTTATTATTTGCAAATTTGATATCAGATTCCTATACAGTACACCTTTAACTAATTCTACTGAAAATTTGACAAAGTTTCAGTGTTAAATAAGGGAGAAAATCAAACAGATAACTTTCTGCATTGACAAGTATGGGTTAGCTATTACTGAAATTTCTGAAAACTAATTATTTGCAAATTTGATATTACATTCCTATACAGTACACCTTAAACTAATTCTACTGAAAATTTGACAAAGTTTCAGTATTAACTAAGGGAGAATATCAAACAGATAACTTTCTGCATTGACAAGTATGGGATAGATATTACTGAAA
This sequence comes from Othius punctulatus, assembly GCA_951805005.1. NCBI lineage: Eukaryota > Metazoa > Arthropoda > Insecta > Coleoptera > Staphylinidae > Othius > Othius punctulatus. The sequence continues at coordinate 8,988,408 of OX638146.1, read as the reverse complement.
TTTCTGAAAACTTATTTTTTGCAAATTTGATATTAGATTTATGTACAGTACACCTGAAAGTAATTCTACTAAAAATTTGACATAGTTTCAGTATTAAATAAGGGAGAAAATCAAACAGATAACTTTCTGCATTGACAAGTATGGATTAGCTATTACTGAAATTTCTGAAAATTGATTATTTGCAAATTTGATATTAGATTCCTATACAGTACACCTTTAACTAATTCTACTGAAAATTTGACAAAGTTTCAGTATTAAATAAGGGAGAAAATCAAACATATAACTTTCTGTATTGACAAGTATGGGTTAGCTATTACTGAAATTTCTGAAAATTAATTATTTGCAAATTTGATATTAGATTCATATACAGTACACCTGAAACTAATTCTACTGAAAATTTGACAAAGTTGCAGTATGATATAAGGGAGAAAATCAAACAGATAACTTTCTGCATTAACAAGTATGGGTTAGCTATTACTGAAATTTCTGAAAAATAATTATTTGCAAATTTGATATTACAATCCTATACAGTACACCTTAAACTAATTCTACTGAAAATTTGACAAAGTTTCAGTATTAACTAAGGGAGAAAATCAAACAGATAACATTCTGCATTGACAAGTATGGGTTAGCTATTACTGAAATTTCTGAAAATTAATTATTTGCAAATTTGATATTAGATTCATATACAGTACACCTGAAACTAATTCTACTGAAAATTTGACAAAGTTGCAGTATGATATAAGGGAGAAAATCAAACAGATAACTTTCTGCATTGACAAGTATGGGTTAGCTATTACTGAAATTTCTGAAAACTAATTATTTGCAAATTTGATATTACATTCCTATACAGTACACCTTAAACTAATTCTACTGAAAATTTGACAAAGTTTCAGTATTAACTAAGGGAGAATATCAAACAGATAACTTTCTGCATTGACAAGTATGGGATAGATATTACTGAAATTTCTGAAAACTTATTTTTTGCAAATTTGATATTAGATTTATGTACAGTACACCTGAAAGTAATTCTACTAAAAATTTGACAAAGTTTCAGTATTAAATAAGGGAGAAAATCAAACAGATAACTTTCTGCATTGACAAGTATGGATTAACTATTACTGAAATTTCTGAAAATTGATTATTTGCAAATTTGATATAAGATTCCTATACAGTACACCTTTAACTAATTCTACTGAAAATTTGACAAAGTTTCAGTATTAAATAAGGGAGAAAATCAAACAGATAACATTCTGCATTGACAAGTATGGGTTAGCTATTACTGAAATTTCTGAAAATTAATTATTTGCAAATTTGATATTAGATTCATATACAGTACACCTGAAACTAATTCTACTGAAAATTTGACAAAGTTGCAGTATGATATAAGGGAGAAAATCAAACAGATAACTTTCTGCATTGACAAGTATGGGTTAGCTATTACTGAAATTTCTGAAAAATAATTATTTGCAAATTTGATATTACAATCCTATACAGTACACCTGAAACTAATTCTACTGAAAATTTGACAAAGTTTCAGTAATAAATAAGGGAGAAAATGAAACAGATAACTTTCTGCATTAACAAGTATGGGGTAGCTATTACTGAAATTTCTGAAAATTAATTATTTGGAAATTTTATATTACATTCCTATACACTACACCTGAAACGAATTCTACTGAAATTTTGACAAAGTTGCAGTATTAAATAAGGGAGAAAATCAAACAGATAACTTTCTGCATTGACAGGTATGGGTTAGCTATTACTGAAATTTCTGAAAACTTATTTTTTGCAAATTTGATATTAGATTGGTGTACAGTACACCTGAAAGTAATTCTACTGAAAATTTGACAAAGTTGCAGTACTAAATAAGGGAGAAAATCAAACAGATAACTTTCTGCATTGACAAGTATGGGTTAGCTAGTACTGAAATTTCTGAAAATTTATTATTTGCAAATTTGATATTAGATTCCTATACAGTACACCTGAAACTAATTCTACTGAAAATTTGACAAAGTTTCAGTATTAAATAAGGGAGAAAATCAAACAGATAACTTTCTGCATTGACAAGTATGGGTTAGCTATTACTGAAATTTCTGAAAATTAATTATTTGCAAATTTGATATTACATTCCTATACAGTACACCTTAAACTAATTTTAATGAAAATTTGACAAAGTTTCAGTATTAAATAAGGGAGAAATTCAAACAGATAACTTTCTGCATTGACAAGTATGGGTTTGCTATTACTGAAATTTCTGAAAATTTATTATTTGCAAATTTGATATTAGATTCCTATACAGTACACCTGAAGCTAATTCTACTGAAATTTTGACAAAGTTTCAGTATTAAATAAGAGAGAAGATCAAACAGATAACTTTCTGCATTGACAAGTATGGGTAAGCTATTACTGAAATTTCTGAAAATTAATTATTTGCAAATTTGATATTATATTCCAATACAGTACACCTTAAACTAACTCTACTGCAAATTTGACAAAGTTTCAGTATTAAATAAGGGAGAAAATCAAACAGATAACTTTCTGCATTGACAAGTATGGGTTAGCTATTACTGAAATTTCTGAAAATTAATTATTTGCAAATTTGATATTATATTCCAATACAGTACACCTTAAACTAAATCTACTGCAAATTTGACAAAGTTTCAGTATTAAATAAGGGAGAAATTCAAACAGATAACTTTCTGCATTGACAAGTATGGGTTTGCTATTACTGAAATTTCTGAAAATTTATTATTTGCAAATTTGATATTAGATTCCTATACAGTACACCTGAAGCTAATTCTACTGCAAATTTGACAAAGTTTCAGTATTAAATAAGAGAGAAGATCAAACAGATAACTTTCTGCATTGACAAGTATGGGTAAGCTATTACTGAAATTTCTGAAAATTAATTATTTGCAAATTTGATATTATATTCCAATACAGTACACCTTAAACTAATTCTACTGCAAATTTGACAAAGTTTCAGTATTAAATAAGGGAGAAAATCAAACAGATATCTTTCTGCATTAACAAGTATAGGTTAGCTATTACTGAAATTTCTGAAATCTTGTTATTTGCAAATTTGATATTAGATTCCTATACAGTACACCTTAAACTAATTTTAATGAAAATTTGACAAAGTTTCAGTATTAAATAAGGGAGAAATTCAAACAGATAACTTTCTGCATTGACAAGTATGGGTTTGCTATTACTGAAATTTCTGAAAATTAATTATTTGCAAATTTGATATTACATTCCTATACAGTACACCTTAAACTAATTTTAATGAAAATTTGACAAAGTTTCAGTATTAAATAAGGGAGAAATTCAAACAGATAACTTTCTGCATTGACAAGTATGGGTTTGCTATTACTGAAATTTCTGAAAATTTATTATTTGCAAATTTGATATTAGATTCCTATACAGTACACCTGAAGCTAATTCTACTGAAATTTTGACAAAGTTTCAGTATTAAATAAGAGAGAAGATCAAACAGATAACTTTCTGCATTGACAAGTATGGGTAAGCTATTACTGAAATTTCTGAAAATTAATTATTTGCAAATTTGATATTATATTCCAATACAGTACACCTTAAACTAATTCTACTGCAAATTTGACAAAGTTTCAGTATTAAATAAGGGAGAAAATCAAACAGATAACTTTCTGCATTGACAAGTATGGGTTAGCTATTACTGATATTTCTAAAAATTAATTATTTGCAAATTTGATATTATATTCCAATACAGTACACCTTAAACTAATTCTACTGCAAATTTGACAAAGTTTCAGTATTAAATAAGGGAGAAAATCAAACAGATAACTTTCTGCATTGACAAGTATGGGTTAGCTATTACTGAAATTTCTGAAAATTAATTATTTGCAAATTTGATATTATATTCCAATACAGTACACCTTAAACTAAATCTACTGCAAATTTGACAAAGTTTCAGTATTAAATAAGGGAGAAATTCAAACAGATAACTTTCTGCATTGACAAGTATGGGTTTGCTATTACTGAAATTTCTGAAAATTTATTATTTGCAAATTTGATATTAGATTCCTATACAGTACACCTGAAGCTAATTCTACTGCAAATTTGACAAAGTTTCAGTATTAAATAAGAGAGAAGATCAAACAGATAACTTTCTGCATTGACAAGTATGGGTAAGCTATTACTGAAATTTCTGAAAATTAATTATTTGCAAATTTGATATTATATTCCAATACAGTACACCTTAAACTAATTCTACTGCAAATTTGACAAAGTTTCAGTATTAAATAAGGGAGAAAATCAAACAGATATCTTTCTGCATTAACAAGTATAGGTTAGCTATTACTGAAATTTCTGAAATCTTGTTATTTGCAAATTTGATATTAGATTCCTATACAGTACACCTTAAACTAATTTTAATGAAAATTTGACAAAGTTTCAGTATTAAATAAGGGAGAAATTCAAACAGATAACTTTCTGCATTGACAAGTATGGGTTTGCTATTACTGAAATTTCTGAAAATTAATTATTTGCAAATTTGATATTACATTCCTATACAGTACACCTTAAACTAATTTTAATGAAAATTTGACAAAGTTTCAGTATTAAATAAGGGAGAAATTCAAACAGATAACTTTCTGCATTGACAAGTATGGGTTTGCTATTACTGAAATTTCTGAAAATTTATTATTTGCAAATTTGATATTAGATTCCTATACAGTACACCTGAAGCTAATTCTACTGAAATTTTGACAAAGTTTCAGTATTAAATAAGAGAGAAGATCAAACAGATAACTTTCTGCATTGACAAGTATGGGTAAGCTATTACTGAAATTTCTGAAAATTAATTATTTGCAAATTTGATATTATATTCCAATACAGTACACCTTAAACTAATTCTACTGCAAATTTGACAAAGTTTCAGTATTAAATAAGGGAGAAAATCAAACAGATAACTTTCTGCATTGACAAGTATGGGTTAGCTATTACTGATATTTCTAAAAATTAATTATTTGCAAATTTGATATTATATTCCAATACAGTACACCTTAAACTAATTCTACTGCAAATTTGACAAAGTTTCAGTATTAAATAAGGGAGAAATTCAAACAGATAACTTTCTGCATTGACAAGTATGGGTTTGCTATTAGTGAAATTTCTGAAAATTGATTATTTGCAAATTTGATATTAGATTCCTATACAGTACACCTGAAGCTAATTCTACTGCAAATTTGACAAAGTTTCAGTATTAAATAAGAGAGAAGATCAAACAGATAACTTTCTGCATTGACAAGTATGGGTAAGCTATTACTGAAATTTCTGAAAATTAATTATTTGCATATTTGATATTATATTCCAATACAGTACACCTTAAACTAATTCTACTGCAAATTTGACAAAGTTTCAGTATTAAATAAGGGAGAAAATCAAACAGATAACTTTCTGCATTAACAAGTATAGGTTAGCTATTACTGAAATTTCTGAAATCTTGTTATTTGCAAATTTGATATTAGATTCCTTTACAGTATACCTGAAACTAATTCTACTGTAAAGTTGACAAAGTTTCAGTATTAAATAAGGGAGAAAATCAAACAGATAACTTTCTGCATTGACAAGTATGGGTTAGCTATTACTGAAATTTCTGAAAATTAATTATTTGCAAATTTGATATTAGATTCCTATACAGTACACCTTAAACTAATTCTTCTGAAAATTTGACAAAGTTTCAGTATTAAATAAGGGAGAAAATCAAACAGATAACTTTCTGCATTAACAAGTATGGGTTTGCTATTACTGAAATTTTTGAAAACTTATTTTTTGCCAATTTGATATTAGATTGGTGTACAGTACACCTGAAAGTAATTCTACTGAAAAGTTGACAAAGTTTCAGTATTAAATAAGGCAGAAATTCAAACTGATAACTTTCTGCATTGACAAGTATGGGTTTGCTATTACTGAAATTTCTGAAAATTTATTATTTGCAAATTTGATATTAGATTCCTATACAGTACACCTGAAACTAATTCTACTGAAATTTTGACAAAGTTTCAGTATTAAATAAGAGAGAAGATCAAACAGATAACTTTCTGCATTGACAAGTATGGGTTTGCTATTACTGAAATTTCTGAAAACTAATTTTTTGCAAATTTGATTTAGATTTATGTACAGTACACCTAAAACTAATTCTACTGTAAAGTTGACAAAGTTTCAGTATTAAATTAGGGAGAAAATCAAACAGATAACTTTCTGCATTGACAAGTATAGGTTAGCTATTACTGAAATTTCTGAAATCTTATTATTTGCAAATTTGATATTAGATTCCTATACAGTACACCTGAAACTAATTCTACTGAAAATTTGACAAAGTTTCAGTATGATATAAGAGAGAAAATCAAACAGATAACTTTCTGCATTGACATGTATGGGTTAGCTATTACTGAAATTTCTGAAAATTGATTATTTGCAAATTTGATATTAGATTCCTATACAGTACACCCGAAACTAATTCTACTGAAAATTTGACAAAGTTTCAGTATGATATAAGGGAGAAAATCATACAGATAACTTTCTGCATTGACAAGTATGGTTTAGCTATTACTGAAATTTCTGAAAACTTATTATTTGTGAGTGACGTTTAGCATCTAAATCTGTATATTGGAGAATTTCGAGTGCAATGGTAGAAACATCATCTTTGTATCCTTATTAGTTTCTGAGTTACATGCATTTAAGAGATTTTTCAATTTTCAATATTTCAATCTCACGTTAAAGTAAAAAACAAACTTAATATTTGAGTTTTTTTGGAGTGGACGTTTAACATCTAAATCTGTATATTGGAGAATTTCGTGTGCAATGGTAGAAACCTGCAGAGATAGAAAGCTGCAATTACTCCTTTTGATTTTTTTTTTTGCATAATCTGCTAATATACTGATTTAGATGCTAAACTAGAACTGAAAAATTTACCAACTTTTGACATCTGAAATGTAAAAAAAAAGTGAAATGTCTCATGATTTTTTTTTAATAAGCCTTGCTTTTATAAGAATAAATAATTTTGTGAAATAAATAATAAAAAAAGTTTCCTATTGCTACTCTTTCTGCTTGAAAGTTACTTTGATAAGTTGAAAAGTGCCTAAAATCCTTATTACTCAAAACTAAATGATAGAGAGACAGAGAGCTGCGATATCCACCTTTGAACTCTTCATACTGGTAATACCAATACTGATTTGAAAGCTAAACTAGAAATAAAAAATTTCACCAACTTTTCACAATAAGCATGAATTTTTTAAACAGGTAAATTTTTTTGAGAAATCAAAAATGAAAACAACTCTTTCTGCTATGAAATATACTTTGAATAGTTGAAAATGCCTCAAAATCCATCTCAAAAACTAGAAGAGATAAAGAGCTGCAATTTCCACCATTTAACATGCTGATTGAGTTACTATACTCGAACTGAAAATTTTCACCATCTTTTAATATCTAAAATTTGACTTTGTTGTCGAGGTTTGATAACAAGTAGAACTATTTTAACAAATGATTTTTTTTGTGAAATCAATAATACAAACGTTTCCTTACTCAACCCCGGTACAAACTATTATTATACAGGGTGTGCAAAATTTTTGAAATACATTCATTATTTCTAGTAAAAGTGTCTGGGTAAAATAAGATTATAAATATTAGGGTTGTGATTTTTAAAAAGGGCCGATGATGTCATCACTTAATACATAACAAATGATGACAAAAATATTAGATTTATAACAATATGTGCATTTTTGAAAACTGAAATCACTTCGATTTCACGAAATCCCGAAATCACGTCCGAAGATATTTCTAAAATGTGTTGAATTTCCGACATCATAACTCAACACATAACAAATGATGGCAAAAATGTTAGATTTGTAACAACATGTGCATTTTTGAAAACTGAAATCATGTCGATTTGACGAAATCCTGAAATCACGTCCGAAGATTTTTCTAAAATGTTTTGAATTTCCGAAATATGTATAATGTCTTATCAAATTTTACAAATCTAAAAATGTTCCCATCATTTCTTATGTGTCTCAACATAACTCAACACTCAACACATAACACATGATAATTATTTTTTTTAATTTATAACAACATGTGCATATTTCAAAACTGGAATCACGTCGATTTCAGGAAATCCCTACATCACGTCCGAGGATTTTGCTAAATTATTTTGAATTTCCGAAATAATGAAAAAACTAATAAAGACTTTTTACACAACCTACATATTTATAGATAATCTTATTATTTGCTATTTGATGAGTTTTATATGCCTCTGGATTTACATATAAATTGATTATTTTTACTTTTATTGGGAAATCGATTTATTTTGTAATAATGTAATTATTATTATTACTAATGACCTGTCAATTACTCTGATGAAGTCACGTAGTGGCGACATCAGATTATTTTTAAAATTATTGGATTTTCACCAAAAATTTGCACTTAAAATTTTTGATGAATATCTGATACATAATAATCTGTACATCCGAAGGTGAATATTACTGTAATTACTGCCATAAAAAGCCCGAGAGAGGATACGTAACGTAAAGTGATGCTAATTACGCCCGTTTCTCCCAAATTACAATTAAGGTGGCCGAAAAAATTGGTGCGGTTCTCGGAAGATCGCCCCCCACCACCATTCGTTTCCTGCTACTAATTCTCGAGATCTGTACACCGTGACATATCGTAATGACCGTGATGTTATTCCCCTAATAATCACTTTTGAGCGCAGAAAACGCCGCTCTTTTATGGCCCGGCAGTAAAATCGTACGCAGAACGGCCAGCTGATTAATGCTCTTCCTGTTCCAGATCACACAACTCAAGATCGACAATAACCCATTCGCCAAAGGATTCAGGGACACGGGAGCGGGGAAGAGGGAGAAAAAGTAAGTATCTTATGAGTCTTTACCGATGTCCTATCGTTGCAAAATTAATTTTTGATTTTTTTTTTTCATCTGCCACAAAATGCTTAACAGAATTTATAAACCGTCAAAATCGCCAAATTATTTTTGGAAACAATTATCATAAATTTGCAGTTTAACTGCCCTTGCCTCATGTTTTCTGTCATTTCTGCACTATACTCTTACCAAAGATATCATATAATTTGACAAAAGCGCCAAAGGTGTCAAAAAATTTGACTTAAATTATCAATCATCAAAAATATGATATATTTTATGGCAGAGATGACTTTCAGTTGTCAAAGCAGTCATATATTTCAACAAAAACTGTTAATTGCCAAAGTTGATAGAAACTACTTTCAGTTGTCAAAGCTGCCATATATTTTAACAGTACCTACCAATCGTTAAAGGTGATATATCTTTTGCCAGAAACTATTTTCGATTGTCAAAGCTGCTATATATTGTAAAAGAAACTGTTAATTGTCGAAGCTGGTATATATTTTGACAGAGGCAACTTTCAGTTGTCTAAAGGTATCATAAAATTTTACTTAAATTGTCAAAAAAATATGTTACATATTGTGGCAGAGTTGACTTTCAGTTGTCAAAGCTGTCATAATTTTTACAAAAACTGTCAATTGCCAAAGTTGTTAGCAACTACTTTCAGTTGTCAAAGCTGCAATATATTTTAACAGTAACTATCAATCGTTAAAGGTAATATATCTTTTGCCAGAAACGACTTTCAGTTGTCAAAGCTGCGATATATTTTAAATGAAACTGTCAACTGTCGAAACTGGTGTATATTTTGACGGAGGCGACTTTCAGTTGTCTAAAGGAGTTATAAAATTTGACTCAAATTGTCAATCGTCAAAAATATGATATATATTGTGGAAGAGATGACTTTCAGTTGTTAAAGCTGCCATTATTTTAACAAAAACTGTCAATTGCCACAGTTGATAGAAACTACTTTCCGCTCTCAAAGTTGCCATATATTTTAACAGTAAGTATCAATCGTTAAAGGTAATATATCTTTTGCCAGAAACGATTTTCAGTTGTCAAAGCTGCGATATATTTTAAATGAAACTGTCAACTGTCGAAGCTGGTGTATATTTTGACGGAGGCGACTTTCAGTTGTCTAAAGGAGTTATAAAATTTGACTCAAATTGTCAATCGTCAAAAATATGATATGCATTGTGGAAGAGATGACTTTCAGTTGTCAAAGCTGCCATTATTTTAACAAAAACTGTCAATTGCCACAGTTGATAGAAACTACTTTCAGTTGTCAAAGCTACCATATATTTTAATAGTAACTATCAATCGTTAAAGGTGATATATCTTTTGCCAGAAACGACTTTCAGTTGTCAAAACTGTGATATATTTTTAAAAAAACTGTCAATTGTCGAAGCTGGTATATATTTTGACGGAGGCGACTTTCAGTTGTCTAAAGGAGTTATAAAATTTGACTCAAATTGTCAATCGTCAAAAATATGATATGCATTGTGGAAGAGATGACTTTCAGTTGTCAAAGCTGCCATTATTTTAACAAAAACTGTCAATTGCCACAGTTGATAGAAACTACTTTCAGCTGTCAAAGTTGCCATATATTTAACAGTAAATATCAATCGTTAAAGGTAATATATCTTTTGCCAGAAACGACTTTCAGTTGTCAAAGCTGTGATATATTTTAAAAGAAACTGTCAACTGTCGAAGCTGGTGTATATTTTGACGGAGGCGACTTTCAGTTGTCTAAAGGAGTTATAAAATTTGACTCAAATTGTCAATCGTCAAAAATATGATATGTATTGTGGAAGAGATGGCTTTCAGTTGTTAAAGCAGCCATTATTTTAACAAAAACTGTCAATTGCCACAGTTGATATAAACTACTTTCAGCTGTCAAAGTTGCCATATATTTTAACAGTAAGTATCAATCGTTAAAGGTAATATATCTTTTGCCAGAAACGACTTTCAGTTGTCAAAGCTGTGATATATTTTAAAAGAAACTGTCAATTGTCAAAGCTGGCATATATTTTGACAGAGGCGACTTTCAGTTGTCTAAGGTGTCATATATTTTAACAAAACGCTAATTGTCAAAGCTGATAAAAATCTTGATAGGAACTACTTACAATTGTCATACCTGTCATATATTCTAATAGAAACAGTCAGTTGTCAAAGCTGATATATATCTTGATAGCAACTACTTTCAGTTGTCAAAGCTGTCTTATATTTTAACAGTAACTGTCAATCGTCAAAGGTGATATATGTTTTGACAGAAACTGCTTTCAGTTGTCAAAGCAGTTTGTCATTCATTTCACAGTAATGCCAAATTGACAGTTTTTAGTTTGATTTCAGTTTTTACAACCCAAATTTCAACGATTACTGTTACTTTTTTCATTATTTTTATAAAAATATTATTTATAACTCTAAAATTCGTAATTGTTTCATTCAAAATAATCACGATTAATATCAAAATTGTACCCAAATTTCAATTGTTTCATTTGTTACTGTCAAATTTTCTATCATTTTTGCAATTCTTTAAATATTGCTAAAAAAACTGGAATTATTACTGTCTAAGTTTCAATTGAATCCAATTTTCAAAGAATTCTGACAAATTTTCCATTTTAGGTGTTAAAATTTCAATGATTACTGTAAAATATTCAGTTCTCTCTGACACGAGAGATTAATTGTTCATTATTTTAATCAAAATATTATTTATAACTCACAAATTCGTAATTGTTTAATTCAAAATAATCACGATTAATATCAAAATTCTACCCAAATTTCAATTGTTTCATTTGTTACTGTCAAATGTTCTATAATTTTTGCAATTCTTTCAATGTTGCTAAACACTGGAGTTATTATTGCCTAAGTTTCAATTGTGCCCAAATTTCAAAGATTACAAATCAATCAAGATTACAAAATCAAATTATCAGACAAATTATCATAATTAGGTGTAAAATTTTCTATCATATTGTTGTTTTTTTTTTTTAGTTTTTTCTATCAGTGTTAAAATTTGATCAAAATTTCAATAATTTTTGCAAACATTTCAATTGCTACTCTCAAATTTTCTGTAATTTTCTTTGAATGTTGCTACAAAACTGTAATCATTACTGTCTAACTTTCAATTGTGCCCATATTTCAAAGATTACAGACAAATTTTCATTAGTTGGTGCAAAATTTCAATTATTACTGTACATTTTTTTAGTTCTTTCTATCAGTGTTCAATTACTCTGATCAAAATTTAAATGACACTATCAAAATTTGCACAAATTTTAATTGCTACTCTCAAATTTTCTGTAATTTTCTTTGAATGTTGCTACAAAACTGGAATCATTACTGTCTAACTTTCAATTATGCCCAAATTTCAAAGATTACAGACCAATTATCATTATTAGGTACCAAATTTCACTGATTACAGTACATTTTTGTAGTTCTTTCTATCAGTGTTCAATTGCTCTGATCAAAATTTAAATAATGATTACCTTAAAAATTTCAGCACAAATTTCAATTGTTACTCTCAAATTTTCTGTCATTTTTTTTAATGTAGCTACAAAACTGGAATCATTACTGTCTAACTTTCAATTGTGCCCAAATTTTAAAGATTGCAGACAATTTATCATTATTAGGTGCTAAATTTCAATTATTACTGTACATTTTTTAGTTCTGTCTATCAGTGTTCAATTACTCTGATCAAAATTTAAATCTAACTATCAAAATTTGCACAAATTTTAATTGCTACTGTCAAATTTTCTGTAATTTTCTTTGAATGTTGCTACAAAACTGAAATCATTACTGTCTAACTTTCAATTGTGTCTAAATTTCAATGATTACAGACAAATTATCATTATTAGGTGCCAAATTTCAATTTTTACTGTACATTTTTTAGTTCTGTCAATCAGTGTTCAATTACTCTGATCAAAATTTAAATCTAACTATCAAAATTTGCACAAATTTTAATTGCTACTGTCAAATTTTCAGTAATTTTCTTTGAATGTTGCTACAAAACTGGAATCATTACTGTCTAACTTTCAATTGTGCCCATATTTCAAAGACTAAAGATAAATTATCATTATTAGTTGCCAAATTTTAATTATTACTGTACATTTTTTTGGTTATTTCGGTCAATGTTCAATTACCCTGATCAAATTTTAAATGATATTATCAAAATTTCAGTAATTTTTGTACAAATTTCAATTACGTCTCTCAAATTTTCTGTCATTTTATTTGAATGTTGCTACAAAGCTGGAATCATTACTGTCTAACTCTCACTTGTGCCCAAATTTCAAAGATTACAGACAAATTATCATTATTAGTTGTAAAATCTTAATTATTATTGTACATTTGTTTAGTTCTCTCTATCAGAGTTCAATTACTCTGATCAAAATTTAAATGGTACTACCAAAATTTGCAAAAATTTCTGCACACATTTTAATTGATACTCTCAAATTTTCTTTAAATGTTGCTACAAAACTAGAGCTGGTTGAAACTGGTGTCCAATTACTCTGATCAAAATTTAAATGATTACCTTTGATTGGTTAAGTAAACTAAACTTAAAACGGTATCTCCCTACCGCAAATCAAATAAATACCTAAATTGATTGATTAATAAGAATTTCGCAAATATTTGTTAGTTTTCTTAATATTACTAAATTTGTCATGTGTCAAAACTGCCTTAAATGTTGAAACAAAATGTCAGGTCTTCGCATAAACTTATACTCTCGGCCTATTGACATGTTTAGATTAAATTGCCATTACAGCTACATTGTTACTTATTGTGGATCCTGCCGTTCCTGAAAGGTTACTGGGGGGTGGCTCAATTATCGCCGCCGGAGACGGTCAATTAAACCCTGCTGTAATTCGCCGCAGCCACCCTTTTATCGTCGCCCCCCTGCCACCACCCCCAAGTCCGGCTACCCTCGCTAGAACAATGGATCGTTTTTCGGATGTATCGCGTTCGCAGGGTGACGACTCAATCAAGTCGGCGGCGTTACTCACCCTTTACGCTTTAGCAGTCGCAGGGTTGCAGGATGGGTGGTTGGGGGTTCGATCCCGACAACTGCAGGAATCGGAGCCCTTTGAGATGCTAACGTGTCGCGAGGCCATGTAGATGTCTGCACCAGATGTTTGTTAGAAGTACTACAATGGTGCGATATCTGTTGCAGATTTGAACGTCGAAATTAGATTGAAATAAATATTCACATTTAAAAAAAATTGGTTAAAAAAAATCATAGCTAGTATATAAATATTGAAACTTCTAATAGCTAATACCATGCAAGAAGTATTAAAAAAATGCAGTCTGCTCTAAGCACAGTCACATTTTTTTTACTCAAGGCAGTAAAGTTGTTAAAAAAAACTGCGAAGTTGAAGTTCGCTAAAGGCTTCTGAAGTAATCAGGGTCCCGAATTCATTAGGTATTCATTGTCTACATGCACACTTTTTGCAGCCATGCTACAATTTAACTTTTTGGCTGTCACGACGTGGAAGAGGCGGCGGTCGTGGGACGCGTTAAAGGCGCCGTGTCACGTTATTAGGGCGCCCCCTGCCGCCCCCAGGTCCCCCCCTGGGGGGCGGTGGCGGCAGTTAAAAGGTCCAAATTAAAATTACAGACAGCCGCAATTTAAAGTCGGCCGTGCCGTGGGGTGACAAGACTCCTAACGGTATCAAATTAAGGCTGGCATTTTATTTAAGGTCACAAACTAAAGGGTATATAGATTAGGGGTCTTCTCATTTAATTTGCATTTACAGTAAGTGATATACATACATTACGGTTTAAAGAGGAGCCGAGGCCCACGCCCCCTCACCCCCGCCCCCCTGGTTCAACCCCGCAGCCCTAAATGCGGATTCACAGTTCACATTCACCACCGCAACTTTATGTAGCAAACTTAAACTCCAGTGCATCACTATAGCGGGTATTATCTATGCGAGGAACTATTCACGAAACATATTTTGCATGACTATTGCACGTGTCGTATTGACATTGACTAATATTTTATAAATATTATACTGAAACATTGTTAAATTTTTAGGAGAATTAGTTTCAGGTGTACTGTACACGAATCTAAAATCAAATTTGCAAATCATAACTTTTCAGACATTTCAGTAATAGCTAACCCATACTTGTCAATGCAGAAAGTTATATGTTTGAATTTCTCCTTTATTCAATACTGAAACTTCGTCAAATTTTTAGGAGAATTAGTTTCAGATGTACTGTACACAAATATAGTATCAAATTTGCAAATAATAAATTTTCAGAAATTTCAGTACCAGCTAACTCACACTTGTCAATGCAGAGAGTTATATTTTTTATTGTTTTCCTTATTTAAGATTCCTTATTTAAGTTTGTTAAATTTTGAAAAGTATTAGTTTCAGGTGTACTGTACACAAATTTAGTATCAAATTCGCAAATAATAAATTTTCAGAAATTTCAGTAACAGCTAACTCATACTAGTAAATGCATAAAGTTATATATTAGATTTTTTTCCTTATTTAATGCTGAAACTTTGACAAAATTTCAGGAGAATTAGTTTCAGGTGTACTGTATACGAATATAATATCTAATTTTCCAATAATAATTTTTCAGAAATTTCAGTGACAGCCAACCCATACTTGTCAATGCAAAAAGTTAAATGTATGATTTTCTCCCTTATTTAATACTAAAACTTTGCCAATTTTTTAGGAATATTAGTTGCAGGTGTACTGTACACGAATCTATTATCAAATTTTCAAATAATAAATTTTCAGAAATTTCAGTAATAACTAACCCATACTTGTCAATGCAGAAAGTTATATGTTAGATTTTCTCCGTTATTTGAGACTGAAACTTTATCAAATTTTCAGGAGAATTAGTTTTAGGTGTACTGTAGACGAAACTATTATCAAATTTGCAAATAATTAAGTTTCTAAAATTTCAGTAACAGTTAACCCATACTTGTCAATTTCAAAAAATGCAAAATAAACAAAGATTCTTGTGCAATATTAAAATTGGTGTATTTAAAACAAAGGAGCAGAAAATAAGCTAAAATGTAAAAATGAAACAAAAAATCGAAATCAAAATTTGTGTAAAATAATATGATGACATTTTGAACATTTTGGAAATGGCTTGTAGGAATTCGTTGAGATCTGGTAAAGGGTTGGCCGAAGGGACGGGGGAAATTAAGTTATTTTACTTATTTTGCAATTTGATGTTTTCGCGGTTTGTTTATGAGAATTTCTTGGGATTGAGCTTAGGGGAAGTTAGTTCATTTTTTTTAAATTTCCTTTCTTCATTTATTTTGAACTATGGAGAAACTACTATGGTTTTTATTGGAATGCATTTAGATTTATAAGATGGTTAGGATAAGTTAAGTGCTATTACTTGTATTTTCTTTAATCTCTTATCTTCTTTTGTTTTTGAGGAATATGGTTAACTTGCATGTTTTAACAGATCAAATTAAAGAAAGAAATAATGCAATGAATTTCCACTCAAGTTTCCCAAGCATATGTTAAATTAAAAAAATCATTTTGGAAAAGGGCACTTATTTCGATATTCAGTGATGTAGAACAAAACAAGAATTTTTGGAGCTGGAGTTTAAGTTCAAGTAAAAAACTAAATAAAACTTAGTTTCCTTTAAAAACTATTAGCATGGCCTCTGTGCCAGCATTAAGTTCTTAAGAAAAAGATAAATGAACTAGAAATTCTAATGAATAAACAAAATTTTAAATAGTGCTTTTCATAAACTTCTCGACGGCAATGAATACGTTGGACAAAGTTCTAAGTTAATCGAGGATTATTTTCTTAATTGAATCGTTTATTTCAGAAACACGTCATCATGATTTTCCTTGTTTTACGTAATACGGTATATCAGTAATCAAAACAGTTATTTTTCTGCATTATTCCTTTAACTGACATTCATTTTTATGGGATATTTAATTACAATGTACAATGTAAAGATAGATATAGTGTTTTTCTTCGTTTTCAGAAAATTTGAAAAAGTATACTTGACGGGTTTCTGAACTAAACGATTCAATTGACTTTGATGAAAAGAAAGATTTGCATGTGATTGACGTTATAAGAAAATTCTCTAATAGAAAATGCTAAATTTCACCAATAGTTAAATTTCACCAATTTTAACTACAAAAAAAAAAGTTGAAAGTTATATATTTGATTTTCTCCCTATTTAAGACTGAAACTTTGTCAAATTTTTAGGTGAATTAGCTGTAAATATACTAAACACGAATCCAATATAAAATTTTCAAATAATGATTTTTTCCCTTATTTAATAATAAAACTTTAGCAAATTTTCAGGAGATTTAATTTTAGGTGTACAATATAGGAATCTAATAGCAAATTTGCAACTAATAAATTTTCAGAAATTTCAGTAATAGCTAACCCATACTTGTCATTGCAGAAAGTTATATGTTAGATTTTCTCCCTCATTTGAGACTGACACTTTGCCAAATTTTCAGGAGAATTAGTTTCAGGTGTACTGTACACGAACCTAAAATCAAATTTGTAAATAACAAATTTTCAGAAATTTCAGTAATAGGTAACCCACACTTGTCACTGCAGAAAGTTAAATGTTTGATTTTGTCCCTTATTTAAAACTGAAACTTTTCCAATTTTTTAGGAATATTAGTTGCAGGTGTACTGTACACGAAACTATTATCAAATTTGCAAATAATAAATTTTCTGAAATTTCAGTAATAACTAACCCATACTTGTCAATGCAGAAAGTTAAATGTTTGATTTTCTCCCTTATTTAAAACTGAAACTTTGTCAAATTTTCAAGAGTATTAGTTTCAGGTGTACTGTACACGAATCTAGTATCAAATTTGCAAATAATAATTTTTCAGAAATTTCAGTATTAGCTACCCTATACTTGTCAATGCAAAAAGTTATATGTTAGATTTTCTCCCTTATTTGAAACTAAAACTTTGTTAAATTTTCAGCAGTTTTAGATTCAGGTTTACTGTACACAAATCTAAAAACAAATTTGCAAATAATGAATTTTCAGAAATTTCAGTATTAGATAACCCATACTTGTCAATGCAGAAAGTTTCATGTTAGATTTTCTCTCTTATTTAAGACTGAAAGTTTGTTAAATTTTAAGAAGTATTAGTTTCAGGTGTACTGTACACGAACCTTATATCAAATTTACAAATAAAAAATTTCTGAAATTTCAGTAATACCTAATCCATACTTGTCAATGCAGATACTTAAATGTTTGATTTTCTCCCTTATGTAATATTGAAACTTTGGCAAATTTTCAGGAGAATTAGTTTCAGGTGTACTATACATGAATCTAATACCAAATTTGCAAATGATAAATTTTCAAATATTTCAGTAACAGCTAACCCATACTTGTCAATGCAGAAAGTTAAATGTTTCAATTTCTCCCTTATTTAATACTGAAACTTTGTCAAATTTTCAGGAGGATTAGTTTTAGGTGTACTGTATACGAATCTTATGTCAAATTTGCAACTAATAATTTTTTAGAAATTACAGTATTAGCGAACCTATACTTGTCAATGCAGAAAGTTAAATGTTTGATTTTCTCCCTTATTTAAGACTGAAACTTTGTCAAATTTTCAGGAGAATTAGTTTCAGGTGTACTGTACACAAATCCAAAATCAAATTTGCATATAAAAACTTTTCAAAAATTTCTGTAACAGCTACTCTATACTTGTCAATGCAGAAAGTTGAATGTTTGATTTTCTCCCCTATTTAAGACTGAAACTTTGTCAAATTTTTAGGAGAATTAGTTTTAGGTGTACTGTACATGAATCTAATATCAAATTTGTAAATAATAAGTTTTCAGAGATTTCAGTAACAGCTAACTCATACGAATCACTGCAGAAAGTTAAATGTTTGATTTTCTCCCATATTTAAGCCTGAAAGTATGTCAAATTTTCAGGAGAATTAGTTTCAAGTCTACTGTAGACGAATCTAATATCAAATTTGCAAACAATAAATTTTCTAAAATTTCAGTAATAGCTAACACATACTTGTCAAGGCAGAAAGTTAAGTGTTTGATTTTCTCCCTTATTTAATACCGAAACTTTGTCACATTTTCAGGAGAATTAGTTTCAAGTGTACTCTATACGAATTTAATATCAAATTTGCAAATAATTAATTTTCAGAAATTTTAGTAATAGCTAACCCATACTTATCAATGCAGAAAGTTATCAGTTCGATTTTCTCCCTTATTTGAGACTGAAAGTTTGTCAAATTTTCAGGATAACTATTTTTAGGTATACTGTACACAAACATAATATAAAATTTACACATAACAAATTTTCAGAAATTTCAGTAATAGCTATCCCACACTTGTCAATGCAGAAAGTTTTGATTTGATTTTCTCCCTTGTTTAATACTGAAACTTTGTTAAATTTTCAGGAGAATTAGTTTTAGGTGTCCTATACACGAATTTAATATCAAATTTGTAAATAATATTTTTTCAGAAGTTTCAGTAATAACTAACCCATACTTGTCAATGCAGACAGTTAAGTGTTTGATTTTCTCCCTTATTTAATACTGAAACTTTACCAAATTTAAAGGAATATTAGTTTCAGGTGTACTGTATATAAATCTAGTGTCAAATTTGCAAATAATAAATTTTCAAAATTTTCAGTAATAACTAATCAATACTGGTCAATGCAGAAAGTTAAATGTTTGATTTTCTACCTTATGTAAGACCGAAACTTTGTCAAATTTTCAGGAGTATTAGTTTCAGGTATACTGTACACGAATCTAATATCAAATTTGCATATAATAACTTTTCAGACATTTCAGTATTAGCTAACCCACACTGGTCAATGCAGAAAGTCATATGTTTCATTTTCTCCCTTATTTTAGACTGAAACTTTGTCAAATTTTCAGGAGAATTAGTTTCAGGTGTACTGTACACGAATCTAATATCAAATTTGGAAATAATAAATTTTCAGAAATATCAGTAATAGCTAACCCATACTTATCAATGCAGAAAGTTATCTGTTTGATTTTCTCCCTTATTTGAGACTGAAAGTTTGTCAAATTTTCAGGATAACTATTTTTAGGTATATTGTACACAAACCTAATATCATATTTACACCTAACAAATTTTCAGAAATTTCAGTTATAGCTATCCCACACTTGTCAATGCAGAAAGTTATATATTTGATTTTCTCAATTGTTTAATACTGAAACTTTGTTAAATTTTCAGGAGAATTAGTTTCAGGTGTACTATACACGAATTTATAATCAAATTTGTAAATAATATTTTTTCAGAAGTTTCAGTAATAACTAACCCATACTTGTCAATGCAAAAAGTTAAGTGTTTGATTTTCTCCCTTATTTAATACTGAAACTTTACCAAATTTAAAGGAATATTAGTTTCAGGTGTACTGTACATGAATCTAGTATCAAATTTGCAAATAATAAATTTTCAGAATTTTCAGAAATAACTAATCAATACTGGTCAATGCAGAAAGTTATATGTTTGATTTTTTCCCTTATTTATAACTGAACCGTTGTTAAATTTTTAGAAGTATTAGTTTTAAGTGTACTGTACCCGATTTTAGTATCAAATTTGCAAATAATAAATTTTCAGAAATTTCAGAAATAACTAACTCTCACTTCTCGATGCAGAAAGTTATATATTTGATTTTTTTTTCCTCTTTTAAGACACAAACTTTGCTAAATTTTGAAAAGTATTAGTTTCAGGTGTATTGTACACAAATTTAGTATCAAATTCGTAAATAATAAATTTTCAGAAATTTCAGTAACAGCTAACCTATACTAGTCAATGCATAAAGTTATATATTAGATTTTTTTCCTTATTTAATGCTGAAACTTTGTCAAAATTTCAGGAGAATTAGTTTCAGGTGTTCTGTACATGAATCTAATATCAAATTTATAAATAATGAATTTTCAGAAATTTCAGTAAAAGCTAACCCATACTTGTCACTGCAGTCAGTTAAATGTTATTTTCTCCCTTATTTAAGACTAAAACTTTGTTAAATTTTCAGGAGAGTTAGTTTCAGGTGTACTGTGCATGAATATAATATATAATTTGCAAATTATAAATTTTCAGAAATTTCAGTGTTGCCTTATCCATACTTGTCAATGCAGAAAGTTATCTGTTTGATTTTCTCCCTTATTTAAGACTAAAACTTAGTCAAATTTTAAGGAGAATTACTTTCAGGTGTAGTGTACACGAATCTAATATCAAATTTGCAAATAATAAATTTTCAAAAATTTCAGTAACAGCTAACTCATACTAGTCAATGTAAATTTGATTTTAGATGTGTTCAAGTTCAATTATTGGTTGTGTCGCTAATTTGGCAGCTCTGGCATATCCAGGCAAGCTGCAGGAATTGTTGAATTGAAGTTGTGATATGTCAGCAGAACTAAATGATCTCTTTGTATCAGATAGCGATGTAACACGAAATTGGGACACAGTTGTAAAAATCCAATCGCGTGCTATGTAGCAGCGTATGGATTACCATGCCCAATTTATGCGTTATCCAGTGGTGTGGGTCTTTTATAACTCCAGCTCGAGATAAACGAGGAGGACCCGGACTTAATCTATATTCCCGACGGCAGATGCGACGCCGGTGGAATTTTTACCGCCCCCTGGTCGGGGTAAAAATGCAAAGCCGAAAATTGGCCGGAAAACCGCCACCGCGCCACGGGGGGGCGGCAAATTAACCCCGTGGCCAGTTTAGCATAATAAAAAAAACATGAAGACCCTCTTGCGTGTTTTTACATAGGATTAGCATTAGCCGGTGCGCGTGGGCGTTCCCACCGCTCCGGATTAGAAGAGACTGGCTAATGAATCCAGCCTCCAGGACCACGATGCTAATTGTATCTTCCCATATTGTTACAGGCAGGCTTTGCTGGCAGCAAAGCATCCGGACGAGAAGACGTCGCATCCACTTCCGGCGAGGATGTCGGCGGACAGCAGCACCGTGTCCAAGACGGACGACTCCGAGCTGGACGTCGTCGGCACGGCCGACAGCCCCAGGCCAAGTCTCCATCCGCCCACGCCCATAGCCTCTTCCATAAATCACTCCGGTGAGTAGTCGTGCACCCATTTTTTTCCCATAATAGAGACACTAGCTTAAGGGCAGGCTCAATTACAATGATTACGTTTTATTAGATTTTCCACGCTGATGATGGGCTGCGACGTGAAAAATGCGTTTTTTATTATCCTACGGTTTGTAGATTTTATTACTCCTCGCGTACAAATACCCATTCATTGTGTAATTACACGTCTGCACCTACGTTCTTTATGTCTTCCTAAACTACTAGTCATGGATTACACGAAGATTTATTTCCTAGCAATTATCAATCCTACATCCTACAAGTATTAACATTATAAATCAGATACATATAAATATATCATCTCTTTCAGCTCCTGAAGCGTTCGAAATTTCCTTCAGATAACATCAAAGCAAATGACCAGCAGCTCTCAAATCTGGAGAATTTGTAGACCAGATTCTGCATTAAAGACGATACAATTCTTGGTGTTTTACAAATCGAAACATCAAAGCAAATGATCGGCAGGTCTCAAATCTGAAGAATTTGTAGACAAGTTAATTTCTGTTCCTAGAAAAAATAGTCTGGCTTTGAATATTCGGAGCTCTGTTGTTGCTTCTGTAGTACAGATATAAGCTCTACCTGTAAAAAGCATCTACCTAGCAATGGATGTAAGAGTTTTCAAAATTTTCACCTAAAAAATTTTCACCCAATGGTTCATTTTGATGTGCTTCCGTTCACCAGATTCTGCGTTAAAGGCGATACCAATCTTGGTGTTTTACAACCCCAAACTATGCAGTTTTGCTTATTAATGAAACGATCTTTGTGAGAATGGGTTTCATCCCATCACCAATGGACTCTCAAGAACGACTGGCTTTTGTTATCCAGGTTCAGTTATTAGGAAACATTAAAAATGGGTTTGTCCATAGGCTATACAAATCCAAACATCAAAGCAAATGATCGGCAGCTCTCAAATCTGGAAAATTTGTAGTCCATAGACTATACAAATCCCCAACAAAGCAAATGATCAGGAGCTCTCAGATCTGGAAAATTTGTAAATAAGTTAATTTCTGTTCCTAGAAAAAATAGTCTGGCTTTGAATATTCGGAAGCTCTGTTGTTGCTTTTGTAGTACGGACATAAGCTTCATCCTGTAAAAAGCATGTACCTATCAATGGATGTAAGAGTTTTCAAAATTTTCACCAAAAAACAAGGACCGAATACTTCGTTTTGATGTGATTCCGTTCGCAAGATTCTGCAATAAAGGCGATACCAATCTTTGTGTTTTACAACCCCAAACTATGCAGTTTTGCTTATTAATGAAACGATCTTGGTGAGAATGGATTTCATCTCATCACCAATGGACTTTCAAGAACGATTGGCTTTTGTTATCCAGTTTCAGTTATTAGGAAAAATTAAAAATGGGTTTGTCCATAGGCTATACAAATCCCAACATCAAAGCAAATGATCGACAGCTCTCAAATCTGGAAAATTTGTAGTCCATAGACTATACAAATCCCCAACAAAGCAAATGATCAGGAGCTCTCAAATCTGGAAAATTTGTAGATAAGTTAATTTCTGTTCCTAGAAAAAATAGTCTGGCTTTGAATATTCGGAAGCTCTGTTGTTGCTTCTGAGGTACGGACATAAGCTTCATCCTGTAAAAAGCATGTACCTATCAATGGATGTAAGAGTTTTCAAAATTTTCACCTAAAAAATTTTCACCCAATACTTTGTTTTGATGTGCTTCTGTTCACCAGATTCTTTGTCTTTTACAAGCCCATACTATGCAGTTTTGCTTAGTATTGAAACAATCTTGGTGAGAATGGGTTTCATCTCATCACCAATGGACTTTCAAGAACGACTGGCTTTTGTTATCCAGGTTCAGTTATTAGGAAACATTAAAAATGGGTTTGTCCTTAGGTTATACAAATCTAAACATCAAAGCAAATGTTGGGCAGCTCTCAAATCTGGAGAATTTGTAGACAAATTAATTTCTGTTCCTCGAAAAATTAGTCTGGCTTTGCATATTTGGAAGCTCTGTTGTTGCTTCTGTTGTACAGACATAAGCTTCATCCTGTAAAAAGCATATCTGTAACTAGCAATGGATGTAAGAGTTACATACAGGGAGGGCCATCTATCCTCTTTCGGACCATTGCTGCTAGACTAATGAAAATTGAGGACAAAGTCTTATTGGAAGTTATTGGACAGTTTATGTGCTACTTTTTAAAATTATTTTCAATTGTACAGAGTATACCATAAATCCGGGACACAAAATTTGGTCTCCTCTTCAAATTGATCACCCTGTTAAGTCTTTCAATGTTAGAATCTACTCCATGAGGGCTTCTCATGGAGCTATTTTCAAGCTATTCAAAGCTATTCTCTTAATAGCTACAAATCATCTTTATTTTCAGGGATCAGATGCAACGTTGCTAAGTTATTCACATTTTTATCAAATTTTACGAAAAATCATTGACGTGGAAAAATATTCAACAAAACCTTATTACCATCGAAGTCAAATATAAAATTAGAGAAGAAAAAGTTAGAAAGAAAAAGTTCAAAAACTCAATGTGTCGATTGAACTGAATATATGGACATTTTTGATGAAGACCAAAATGCAAATGAAGAACATGATCAATGCCAATCAAAGAAGATAACTTATGACAGTAGTGTGAGAAGAACGAAGAGAGAGAATATGTAGTCTTACTGAATAAGGTTAATCTTAAAGCCGAAAACAGCAACGAACCATATTTTCAGTCAGATGATGATTATTTTCGGCTTGCATTTATTGTTAATCTTTATATTCTATGTCACGAGGGGAAGAAAACTTTATTCGTTGCCAAAATTTTCGAAAATTGTCATCAGTTATTGTACTAATCCTCCCATATATATATATATATGTTTGAACATGTTCCGGGTCTTTGAACTTCCGTGTATTGTTTTGTGTGTCCTGAAAAAGACCTTTTTCACGACGTTTCGGCAAAATCGCATTTGCCATCTTCTGGTGGATTCTTCTCGAGTGTTAGGAGAGAACTGAGTTCTCTCAACAACAAAACAATACACGGAAGTTCAAAGACCCGGAACATGTTCAAACACATTTCGTCCGTGAAAACATACACATGAACATATATATATATATATATATATATATATATATATATATATATATATATATATATATGGGTGTTAATACTAAGTTGTAACACCCGAAAATGGCAGTTAGAACTCATTGAAACAAACAACTTTTCTTAGTTAACATTTTTGAATTGGAGCCCAAGTTCATAGTTATTGGCGTTCTTTTGTTTTTCGAAAAATCGTCATTACTCTCTTATTTTAAGAAATATTTAAAAAATACTAAAACTTACAGCTTGCGCTATCAGTTCTCTAAAACATTTGTATTTACAATTATTTTCTATTTTATCAAATAACAAAATGGCGAAGAAAAATTTCGATACAAGATATTTTGAAAATTACTCGATTGATTTTTGAAAATAAAACATTTATGAAATCCTTGAAAGTTGATAAGAGCGAATTTTTCGATGAAGAAGGTGTTCAACTATCGCAGTATTAATTTACGTTTAATCACTTTAGAATTGAAGCACATTTACAGTAGGGGTGAAACAACTTAACGTTTATTAATAATTGAGACCACATTTTAGTTGCACCTGTACATAACAATTTGTTTATTACAGAGCGTATCGTTTAATTGCGGAAATTGCGCTTTAATCGCATTTTTTTTCCACTTTGATCAATTAAAGAATCAATTCGCCAATAAATGCGGGTAGTTCCCGGCAGTTAAAACGTTTACAATTGTATGCAGGTACCTGCAATTAACTCACCTGTAATTAGTGCAACACGTATACTGCACGTTGGGCAAAAGATTCGCCAAACGCCGGATTTACTACCTTAAAAATAAAAATATCACAAAACTAGACACCATTGGTTTGTCTATAGAACGACTAGCTTTTCGTAACCTTTTGCACCTCTCAGGAAAATATAAAAATGGGTTTGTCAAGATCTAAATGTGTCTTTTAACATCCTATACTCAGAATAACTGAGATAACTTGAAGCAACTAAGGTTCAAATCCTGGTCACGGCACCAAAGTAATCATCTTGTAGGTACTTAATTAGGCTGCCGTGAAAAATGATCAATAACCACGTTTACAGTGTTGCCAGATGATTGTACAGCAGTATAGTAACTGATAGAGGTGTTGAAATAGTTAACAAATTGAAGAATGAAACATTAAGAGGTCTATATAAAAAGGACCAGATTAACTGAAGTGTGAATATCCTTTCCGTGAGCCTAGGAAGTTTTATCGTTCCTCAGGGCATGCTAATGGGGGGTGTTGGGAATCTCGTGGGTTAGCAGCAACCCACACAGGCAGATTCCGCTACAAGATCATCTTAAAGGAACTAAGGTTCAAATCCTGGTCACGGCACCAAAGTAATCATCTTGTAGGTACTTAATTAGGCTGCCGTGAAAAATGATTAATTACCACATTTACAGGGTTGCCAGATGATTGTACAGCAGTATAGTAACTGATAGAAGTATTGAAATAGTTAACAAATTGAAGATTGAAACATTAAGGGGCCATATAAAAAGGACCAGATTCACTTGCGTCTGAATATTCATCCCGTGCGCCTAGGAAATTTTATAGTTCCTCAGGGCATGCTAATAGGTGGTGTTAGGAATCTCGTGGGTAAGCAGGGCCCTCACACGGGCCAGCATGATAGATTCTGCTACTACATTGCTTAACGTGTTAAGTATTCAAATCTAATGACTAGTCTTTCCATCCATAGTTAAATTTGACGATAATTCATCAGGCGCATACCTACAAGGAGGCCAGGCATTGTTTTACCAATAAGTATATAATCTACTGTGTTAATTAAGTCTTTAATTAACTACCCTAGTAGTTAATGCTGAGGGGCTTTAGGGAACCTACCCAGGAGAAAAAAAAAACTACCCTAGTGGTTCTTCTGATTTTCTTTTGATCTTCTAATCGCGTGACTAACATGCGTCCTTAGATTATTTTCTACCTAAGATCCTTTCTTCCTACTCGATTAATTAGCCAAGGGAATGGAAATATATCATGTTGCAAACTTAGTGCTTACTTTCTGCTGATGCTTATGCTACTGATGAGAATCTTTTGAATTGGCCTGGTGCTGCTTCTGCTGGTAGGATTCTTTCGATTTGACCTGATGTTCCTTCTTCTGATGAGAGTCCTTCGATTTGACCTGGTGCTGCTTCTGCTGGTGGGATTCTTTCGATTTCACCTGGTGCTGCTTCCGCTGATGGGATTCCTTCGACTTGGCCTGGTGCTGCTTCTGCTGGTGGGATTCCTTCGATTTCACCTGGTGTTGCTTCTGCTGATGGGATTCCTTCGACTTGAAATGGTGCTGCTTCTGCTGATGGGATTCTTTCGACTTGACCTGGTGAGATTCTTTGTATTTCACCTGGTGCTGCTTCTGCTGGTGGGATTCTTTTGATTTGACCTGATGTTCCTTCTTCTGATGAGAGTCCTTCGATTTGACCTGGTGCTGCTTCTGCTGGTGGGATTCCTTCGATTTCATCTGGTGCTGCTTCCGCTGATGGGATTCCTTCGACTTGGCCTAGTGCTGCTTCTGCTGGTGGGATTCTTTCGACTTGACCTGGTGTTGCTTCTGCTGATGGGATTCCTTCGACTTGACTTGATGTTGCTTCTGCTGGTGGGATTCTTTTGACTTGACCTGGTGAGATTCTTTGGATTTCACCTGGTTTTGCTTCTGCTAGTGGGATTCTTTCGATTTGACCTGATGTTCCTTTTTCTGATGAGAGTCCTTCGATTTGGCCTGGTGCTGCTTCTGCTGGTGGGATGCCTTAGATTTCACCTGGTGTGCTTCTGCTGATGGGATTCCTTTGACTTGACCTGGTGTTGCTTCTGCTGGTGAAATTCTTACGACTTGACGTGAGATTCAGATAATTTTTCTCTTATTAATCAATTTAAGAATCCTAATATCACAAAGCATGTATAACTAAATGTGTCTTTTGTTGCACTAATGAAAGAGGAATTGTCCTGTCTGTGTGGAACCAAGGAGATAAGTGCCTTCAATGCTCGGTACTCCCATGATGGTCGGTTGGCAGCTCTTGCTTGTGTGTAAGACGGGGGCTCTAATGCTCCCACGATGGCCCGTTGGCAGCTCTTGCTTGCGCGGGGTCTCCAATGCTCCCACGATGGTCGGTTGGCAGCTCTTGCTTATGCGGCGTCTCCAATGCTCCCACGATGGTCGGTTGGCAGCTCTTGCTTGTGCGGGGTCTCCAATGCTCCCACGATGGGCGGTTGGCAGCTCTTGCTTGTGCGTAACACGGGGGCTCTAATGCTCCCACGATGGTCGGTTGGCAGCTCTTGCTTGTGCGGGGTCTCAAATGCTCCCACGATGGTCGGTTGGCAGCTCTTGCTTGTGCGAGGTCTCCAATGCTCACACCATGGTCGGTTGGCAGCTCATGCTTGTGCGGAGTCTCCAATGCTCCCACGATGGTCGGTTGGCAGCTCTTACTTGTGCGTAAGACGGCTGCTCCAAAGCTCCCACGATGGTCGGTTGGCAGCTCTTGCTTGCGCGTAGAACGGATGCGTAACGGAGCGTCGACGATGGGCGTATATACCAGCCGCGTGTACGACGAGTACGCCCAAGACACGCAGAATGCCAATCTTGGAATTTGTGTTGAGTTGTGATATAGTTATGTCTGTGCAGATTTTTCTGTTGCTGATGGTTTCTTTTTTGTTGCAGGTCACGAAGACGACCTCCGTCGCCGCCTCCACGACGACTCCGGCTCAGAGTCTAGCTGCTCGGAGTCCCCGGGTAGTACGGCGTTTAGGCCCCGGGCGTCCAGCCCCAAGGACACACCAGGCCCTTCGAACCCTGCCGGCGAGTACCCCTCGCCGAACATAAGCGTCGGCCCCCCGATCCACCCGCCGCCCCACCTGCTGCCGTACCTGTACCCCCCGGGCATGTACCCAGGTGCCGGGGGGCCGCCGTTCGGCCCCCCGCTGAGCCTCTTCACGGGGGCGCATGCGCCCGGCATGAACCCCAGCCTCCTCTTCAACGCGCAGCTAGCGCTAGCAGCCCAGCACCCGGCGCTCTTCTCGCACTACTCGAACCTGGCGCACCCGAACCCCCACGGGCACCACCTCTCGCCGACGTCGCCGCTGCACAACCACCTGAAGGGGGGCCACAGGTTCACGCCGTACACGCTGCCCACGTCCAACTCGGGGGTGGGCTCGTCCCCCCTGGGGAGCGCCTTCGAGACGGTGACGCCGGGGTCGCAGACCAGGAGCCTCAGCAACTCGCCCTCGGGGAAGGTGAGGAGCGGATCGACGTCGCCGCCGGTGAGGCCCTCCACCGAGTCCCCCAAGCCGGAAACCGCCTCCAGCCCAAGCGACCTCAAGAGCATAGAGAAGATGGTGAACGGACTGGACGTTAAGCAAACCGAAGACGCCGACAAATAGCAATGAACACTCTTAGAAATGTAACTAAAACGCGTTCCTCGGGTGCAATGCCATACATCCGTACTGTAACTATTTTTGGGGGGCGCACTGAGGTCACCACATGACCTCAGTACGCTTTGCCGAAATTATAACGGGATTTGATTGTATTCTAAAAAAAAAAACAAACATATGTACCGATGTTTACCATAAAGTGCTTTTCCTATATAAGCTTATTGCTGAAAGTACAAAACTACTTAAATGTGAATTGTTGAATAATAATAAAAAAACAACTATATTGCGGGCAAATATTTACTTTCCCTTAATTTCTGCATACTCTTGGTGCTCATATACATAGTTTTAGTTCACACCCTAAATGAGAAATAAACGATTTTAATCCTATACTATGCTTTGTAGGACGGATCAATTTTAGTGTTCCTTTAATTCGTTTTAATTAATTAAAAATATATGAAACGTGTAAATAATCCATGTATACATCCATACGTATATTGTAAATATTTTTTAGGGAATTTTATGAATTTGTAAAGTGTAAAATACTCATGTCTTCTTGTACATCCGTAACTTATGATTTGTTTAGAGGACGCACGCTGATCCTGCCGCAGCAGGACATAGCGACCGGCAGGATCAGCGTTGGCAGCAAAAGCAATAATTTATAAATAAATTATTTAAAAAAAAAATACAACTATATAAATATATTAGATAAGTTTTACACCTAGTGTGATCACGAGAAACTACGCAATTCATTAGTAACTTTTGGAATTCTTGGAGGGAGCCGCGGAGGAGGGGATTGTATATAACTGTAGGTAGATGAAGTCACCACGGACATACTGTATAAATTTACGCTTTCGTCAATACGGGCGTCGGCGTCGCGGGGCGTCGCGGCGACGAGTTATTTATTTGTTCTACATTGGTGTATATAAGAGAAGCTCTCAGCGAAGTGCATAAGTGAGCGCCCCGCCACGCCCACGCACACTATTTCAATCCTGTATTAAAACTAGTTATTAAAGTAAATGTTGTGTGTAAATGTGAAATAATTTTACGAATTACGAATAAAAAATATTGATATAGATACCTGCGTTTCTTTCCCTACCCCAGGAGCAGACACACTTCAAGTGGTAAGAAGCAAACTGGTCTGAGCAACACTTTTGTCGAACAATAAATATTAACGCAAAAGAACACACACAGGTTACTTTGTTAGTATCACTTGTGTGCGTTCAGATTACCTTCTGACGTTAAACGATTACCTTCTGACGTTAAACGATTACCTTCTGACGTTAAACAGTTTGGCATAACAAGTAACCTTGGAACCAGAGATGCCCTCAGGTTCTCATTCAAAGATGCAGAGATGTAAATAAGAAGGTATATGCATGCCTTATAGACTTTGAAAAAGCGTTTGACAAAGTAAAACACCAGAAAATGCTTGAAATACTTAAAAACACCGGAATAGACGACAAGGACATCAGAATAATTACAAACCTATAATGGAAGCAGAGAACAACTGTAAGAGTGGAGGATAGTCACACTGACGAAATCGAAATCCTACGCGGAGTACGACAAGGTTGTATCCTGTCACCACTTCTTTTCAACGTGTACTCAGAAGAGCTATGTAAAGATACCTTGCACGAAATGGATTTATTTGGTAGTGACTATACTTTCGCAAGTATCGTGTGTGTGCGCGTTCAGATTACCTTCTGACGTTAAACGATTACCTTCTGACGTTAAACAGCTTGGCTTCACAAGTAGCCTTGGAACCAGAGATTCCCTCAGGTTCTTATTCAAAGATGCCGAGATCTAAATAAGAATGTATATGCATGCTTTATAGACTATGAAAAACCGTTTAACAAAGTAAAACACCAGAAAGTGCTTGAAACACTTAAAAACACCGGAATAGACGACAAGGACATCAGAATAATCTGTAACCTGTACTGGAAGCAGAGAGCGACTGTAAGAGTGGAGGATAGTCACACTGACGAAATCGAAATCCTACACGGAGTACGACAAGGTTGTATCCTATCACCACTTATTTTCAACGTGTACTCAGAAGAGCTATGTAAAGATACCTTGCACGAAATGGATTTATTTAGTTGTGACTATAGTTTCGCAAGTATCGTGTGTGTGTGCGTTCAGATTACCTTCAGACGTTAAACTATTACCTTCTGACGTTAAACAATTTGGCTTCACAAGTGGCCTTGGAACCAGAGATGCCCTCTTTGCAACTCAGGTTCTCATTCAAAGATGCAGAGATGTAAATAAGAATGTATATGCATGATTTAAAGACTTTGAAAAAACGTTTGACAAAGTAAATTCTTGCACAAAATATTCAAGAGGTATTGTACAAATTGATTTGTACTATAAGTCCAAGTATCGTGTGTGTGCGTGCAGATTACCTTCTGACGTTAAACGTTTTGCCTCTCTAACTGCCTCAAGTATAATAATTTAATTTGTACTATACTTAAGTTGACTGTCAATGTAGGATCCATCATTGACATGTAGAGTTGATTTAAAAATGAGGGTATTATACAGGGTGTAACTGAAATGGATAAACTTCACATAGGTGATGTTTTGAACAAAACTGTGAAATAAGTTCTTATAGCAGTGATATTTAGAGGTTTAGCCTTGATTTTCTTCATGGTGGTATGATATCCCTATACCCAGTTATTTTTACTCACAGAGTTTATCCAACTTCACTTCACTCTCTTTCACATTCTTCACATTTTCTTCTTTACATTTTTTTTAATTCCTTGCTTTTGTGCTTTTTCGAGTGCTTTGTTCTTGACCACAATTTCTTCTTCTGGTATGTTCTCTACTCTGCCTTTGCCTAGTAATTTGTCTTCTCGATTTGAAATATTCGTTCCTTTTCTCAGGAATTTCTTTTTTCAAGTGTTATTCATATTCTTGAAGTTGCATTACTTTCTGTATCAATCCAATTTTACGTTCCAAAAATAAATTCTCACACCATATACTTATACCTCTGAACTAAATTAGCTAAACTATGCAGAGGCTTTCCAGTTTTTGGTCTCTTTGAAAATTTCACCTCATCTGTAGTTAAGTTATCTACGAATCGCGTGTTATCGCGTCAAGCCATACACACGCGCCATACACATACACATCACATCACACACGACGAACATCGGACTCACGACACACATTAGTTTAAACATGTAATTATAAAACCATTAACAGTTTTTTTTTTATTACGGCTCAACTTTTCCACGGGTGAACGCGACGGATTAAGTCCTCTTTTACACTTCATTATTCAGTAGGCAAACAATCACGTCGCACGGACGAAAGGCTGGATTATCGTAATTAAAATCCACTTTGTGGCCGGTTTAAATTGGGATTGACAAATAACGCTTTTATTACGATATCATAAAATGTATGGATATTATTCGCTAAGAGATTTCATAAATCGCGTTATAAAGATGGTTGTAATTAAAATCATTAAAATTGGATTATTATTACTAAGACAAAAGATAATAAACTGGCTACCAAAACAACAAGAGGAAGAAGACGAAGAGAAAAGAAACTTCTAGAGCTCCAGGCATAGAAAGCATAACAGCAGAAATCATTAAAATTAAATTATTATTCCCAAGACAAAAGATAATAAACTGGCTAGGAGAGCAACAATATGAAAAGGAAGAGGAGAAGAAAATCTACAAAAGCTCCAGGCATAGAAGGCATATCAGCAGAAATCATTATAATTGAATTATTATTCCTAAGACAAAAGATAATAAACTAGCTACCAGAACAACAAGAGGAAGAAGAAGAGGAGAAGAGAAACGACAAAAGCTGCAGGCATAGAAGGCATATCAGCAGAAATATTAAAAATTGAAGTATAATTCCCAAGACAAAAGATAATAAACTGGCTACCATAACAACAAGAGGCAGAGGAAGAGAAGAAGAGGAACAGCAAGAGCTCTAGGCATAGAAGGCATATCAGCAGAAATCGTTAAATTTAATCATTACTCTTAAGATAAGAGGTAATAAACTGACTACCAGAACAACAAGAAGAAGATGAAGAGAAGAAGAGGAACGGTAAAAGCTCCAGGCATAGACGACATATCAGCAGAAATCATTATAATTGAATTATTATTCCTAAGACAAAAGATAATAAACTAGCTACCAGAACAACAAGAGGAAGAAGAAGAGGAGAAGAGAAACGACAAAAGCTGCAGGCATAGAAGGCATATCAGCAGAAATATTTAAAATTGAAGTATAATTTCCAAGACAAAAGATAATAAACTGGCTACCATAACAACAAGAGGAAGGGGAAGAGGAGAAGAGGAACAGCAAGAGCTCCAGGCATAGAAGGCATATCAGCAGAAATCGTTAAATTTAATCATTACTCCTAAGACAAGAGGAAATAAACTGGCTACCAGAACAACAAGAAGAAGATGAAAAGAAGAAGAGGAACGGCAAAAGCTCCAGGCATAGAACACATATCAGCAGAAATAATTATAATTGAATTATTGTTCCTAAGACAAAAGATAATAAACTAGCTACCAGAACAACAAGAGGAAGAAGAAGAGGAGAAGAGAAACGACAAAAGCTGCAGGCATTTCTGCATATCAGCAGAAATATTTAAAATTGAAGTATAATTCCCTAGACAAAAGATAATAAACTGGCTACCATAACAACAAGAGGAAGAGGAAGAGAAGAAGAGGAACAGCAAGAGCTCTAGGCATAGAAGGCATATCAGCAGAAATCGTTAAATTTAATCATTACTCTTAAGACAAGTGGTAATAAACTGGCTACCAGAACAACAAGAAGAAGATGAAGAGAAGAAGAGGAACGGCAAAAGCTCCAGGCATAGACGACATATCAGCAGAAATCATTATAATTGAATTATTATTCCTAAGACAAAAGATAATAAACTAGCTACCAGAACAACAAGAGGAAGAAGAAGAGGAAAAGAGAAACGACAAAAGCTGCAAGCACAGAAGGCATATCAGCAGAAATATTTAAAATTGAAGTATAATTCCCAAGACAAAAGATAATAAACTGGCTACCATAACAACAAAAGGAAAGGGAAGAGAAGAAGAGGAACAGCAAGAGCTCCAGGCATAGAAGGCATATCAGCAGAAATCGTTAAATTTAATCATTACTCTTAAGACAAGTGGTAATAAACTGGCTACCAGAACAACAAGAAGAAGATGAAGAGAAGAAGAGGAACGGTAAAAGCTCCAGGCATAGACGACATATCAGCAGAAATCATTATAATTGAATTATTATTCCTAAGACAAAAGATAATAAACTAGCTACCAGAACAACAAGAGGAAGAAGAAGAAGAAAAGAGAAACGACAAAAGCTGCAAGCATAGAAGGCATATCAGCAGAAATATTTAAAATTGAAGTATAATTCCCAAGACAAAAGATAATAAACTGGCTACCATAACAACAAAAGGAAGGGGAAGAGAAGAAGAGGAACAGCAAGAGCTCCAGACATAGAAGGCATATCAGCAGAAATCGTTAAATTTAATCATTACTCTTAAGACAAGTGGTAATAAACTGGCTACCAGAACAACAAGAAGAAGATGAAGAGAAGAAGAGGAACGGCAAAAGCTCCAGGCACAGAAGACATATAAGCAGAAATCATTATAATTGAATTATTATTCCTAAGACAAAAGATAATAAACTAGCTACCAGAACAAAAAGCGGAAGAAGAAGAGGGGAAGAGAAACGACAAAAGCTGCAGGCATAGAAGGCATATCAGCAGAAATATTTGAAATTGAAGTATAATTCCCAAGACAAAAGATAATAAATTGGCTACCATAACAATAAGAGGAAGAGGAAGAGAAGAAGAGGAACAGCAAGAGCTCCAGGCATAGAAGGCATATCAGCAGAAATCGTTAAAATTGAATCATTACTCCTAAGACAAGAGGTAATAAACTGGCTACCAGAACAACAAGAAGAAAATGAAGAGAAGAAGAGGAACGGTAAAAGCTCCAGGCACATAAGACATATAAACAGAAATCTTTATAATTGAATTATTATTCCTAAGACAAAGATAATAAACTGGCTACCAGCACAACAAGAGGAATAGGAAGAAGAGAAGAGGAACGGCAAAAGCTCCAAGCATATAAGGCATATCAGCAGCAATCATTAAAACTGATTTATTATTCCTAAGACAAAAGATAATAAACTGGCTACCATAACAACAAGAGGAAGAGGAAAAGAAGAAGAACAGTAAGAGCTCCAGGCATAGAAAGTATATCAACAAAAATCATTAATATTGAATTAATATTCCCAAGACAAAAGATAATCATCTGGCTACCAGAACAACAAGAAGAAGAGGAAGAGGAGAAGGGAAACGGCAAACACTCCAGACGTAGAAGACATATCAGCAGAAATCTTTAAAATTGAATGTTTATTCCCAAGACAAAAGATAAAAATTGGCTACTAGAACAACAAGAGGAAGAGGAAGAGGAAAAGAGGAACGCCAAAAGCTCCAGGCATAGAAGGCATATCAGCAGAAATAATTAAAATTGAATCATTATTCCTAAGACAAAAGATAAAAATTGGCTACCAGATCAAGGAGAGGAAGATGAAGAAGAGAAGATTAACGGCAAGAGCTCCAGGCATAGAAGACATATCAGCAGAAATCATTAATATTGAACTATTATTCCTAAGACAAAAGATAATCATCTGGCTACCAGAACAACAAGAAGAAGAGGAAGAGGAGAAGGGAAACGGCAAACACTCCAGACGTAGAAGACATATCAGCAGAAATCTTTAAAATTGAATGTTTATTCCCAAGACAAAAGATAAAAATTGGCTACTAGAACAACAAGAGGAAGAGGAAGAGGAAAAGAGGAACGCCAAAAGCTCCAGGCATAGAAGGCATATCAGCAGAAATAATTAAAATTGAATCATTATTCCTAAGACAAAAGATAAAAATTGGCTACCAGATCAAGGAGAGGAAGATGAAGAAGAGAAGATTAACGACAAGAGCTCCAGGCATAGAAGACATATCAGCAGAAATCATTAATATTGAACTATTATTCCTAAGACAAAAGATAATAATCTGGCTACCAGAACAACAAGAAGAGGAGGAAGAGGAGAAGTGGAACGGCAAATACTCCAGCCATAGAAGACATATCAGCAGAAATCGTTAAAATTTAATTATTATTCCCAAGACAAAAGATAATATACTAGCTACCAGAACAACAAGAAGAAGAGGGAGAAGAACGGCAAGACCTCGAGGCATAGAAAGTATATCAACAGAAATAATTAAAATTGAATTATTATTCCCAAGACAAAAGATAATAGATTGGCTACCATAACAACAAGAGGAAGAGAAGGATGAGAAGAGGAACGACAAAATCTCCAGGCATAGAAGATATCTCAGCAGATATTATATAAATCGAATTATTATTCCTAAGACAAAAGATAATAAACTGGCTACCAGAACAACAAGAGGAAGAAGAAGAGAAGAAGAGAAACGACAAAAGCTGCAGGCATAGAAGGCATATCAGCAGAAATCATTAAAATTAAATTATCATTCCTAAGACAAAAGATAATAAACTTGCTACCAGAACATCAAGAGAAAGATGAAGAGCAGAAGAGGAACGGCAAAAGCTCCAGGCAAAGAAGGCATATCAGAAGAAATCATTAAATTTGAATTATTATTCAAAAGATAGAAGATAATAAACTGGCTGCTAGAACAACAAGAGGAAGATTAAGAGAAGAAGAGGAACGACAAGAACTCCAGGCATAGAAGGCATATCAGCAGAGATCATTAAAATTGATTATTATTCCTAAAACAAAAGATAACAACAGAACAACAAGAGGAAGAAGAAGAGAAGAGGATCACACTCCAGCCATTGAAGATATATCAGCAGAAATCATTAAAATTTAATTATTATTCCCAAAAATGAATATATTATACTCGAAATGGGAGATGCAAAACTGGCAAGACTAGTACTATTTGAAAAAACTCGAATAAGTCAGAAGATAAACCTGCACTGTGCTGACTACCTATAGACACAATGTATTCTAACAAATAATTGCTAGTTAGTTAAAAGAAGAACTTAAGACCAGAAATGATTTATCTGAGCAACAACAACATTAGACAAATATCAATAAAACATTGAAAATTTCATAGAAATTATTATAATTTTGTCTAAATCATTGAAATTATGACAGCCATTGAGAAGTTTGGTGGACATCATTAAAATTTTCACAAGAAACTTGAGCCTCTTCTGTACAAATATTAATAAATAATTGAAAATATCATTATAAGTTTGCATGAATCAATGAAATTATGACAGCCATTGAGAAATTTGGTAGATATCATTAAATTTTCACAAGAAACTTGAGCCTCTTCTGTACAAATATTAATAAATAATTGAAACTTTCATAGAAATCATTATAATTTTGTCTGAATCATTGAAATATTGACAGTCATTGAGAAGTTTAGTGGAAATTATTAAAATTTTCACAAGAAACTTAAGCCTCTTCTGTACAAATATTAATAACTAATTGAAACTTTCATAGAAATCATTATAATTTTGTCTGAATCATTGAAATTTTGATAATCATGAGAAATTTGGTGGACATCATTAAAATTTTCACAAGAAACTTAAGCCTCTTCTGTACAAGTATTCATAAATAATTTAAAAAAATCATTATAATTTTGCATAAATCAATGAAATTATGACAACCATTGAGAAATTTGGTGGGTATCATTAAAATTTTCACAAGAAACTTTTGCCTCTTCTATACAAATATTAATAAATATTTGAAACTTTCATAGAAATCATTATAATTTTCTCTGAATCATTGAAATTTTGGCAGACATTGAGAAATTTAGTGGATATTATCAAAATTTTCATAAGAAACTTGAGCCTGTGACAGCCATTGAGAAATTTGGTGGACATCATTAAAATTTTCAAAAGAAAGTTAAGCCTCTTCTGTACAAATACTAATAAATAATTGAAAATTTCATAAAAATCATTATAAATTTGTCTGAATCATTGAAATTTTGACAATCATTGAGAAATTTGGTGGACATCATTAAAATTTTCACAAGAAATTTGAACCTCTTGTGAATGAAATAATGAACAATTGCACATGAAAATAATGGCAATTCTCAAAGTGAAAGAAATAGCAACAGTAGAAAAATACTGTTAAAACTAGAAAATTATGTGCTTTGGTTACAATACATATTCAGCATAAATTTACCTCTGCCTACTGAAGATTAGTTACGAAAGATCTAAGAAGAACCAAAACATCTAAAAACATTAGAACTCTAATAGCAAGCTAACTACAATGGCTATTCTCAAAGTGAAAGAAACAGTAGAAAAATACTGGTAAAACTAGAAAATGATGTGCATTTGTTACAATAAATATTCAGGATGTATTTACCTCTGCCTCATGAACACTAATTATGAAAGATCTAAGAAGAAGAAAAACATCTAAAACATTATAACTCCTATAGCAAGCTACTTTAATGGCAATTCTCAAAGTGCCAATAGCAACAGTAGAAAAATATTGTTAAAACTAGAAAATTATGTGCATTTGTTACAACACATATTCAGGATGTATATACCTCTGAGTCCTGAAGACTAATTATGGAAGATCTAAGAAGAAGAAAAACATCTAAAAACATTAGAACTCTAATAGCAAGCTAACTACAATGGCTATTCTCAAAGTGAAAGAAACAGTAGAAAAATACTGGTAAAACTAGAAAATGATGTGCATTTGTTACAATAAATATTCAGGATGTATTTACCTCTGCCTCTTGAAGACTAATTATGAAAGCTCTAAGAAGAAAAACATCTACAAATATTAGAACTCTAATAGCAAGCTAGTGTACTGGCAATTTTCAAAGTGCCAATAGTAACAGTAGAAAAATACTGTTAAAACTAGAAAATTACTTGCATTTGTACAATAAATATTCAGGATGTATTTACCTCTGCCTCTCGAAGACTAATTATGAAACATCTAAGAAGAAGAAAAACATCTAAAAACAGTGTTTCTCCCAGAAGCAGACGTGATGAAATACTTATCTCCTCCCAGTGGTTAATCAAAATGCGGATTTCTGCTTGAGCTTCGCTTTGAGATGTAAGGACACCTCTCCTTTATATGAGTACTGCA
This sequence comes from Othius punctulatus, assembly GCA_951805005.1. Taxonomy (NCBI): domain Eukaryota; kingdom Metazoa; phylum Arthropoda; class Insecta; order Coleoptera; family Staphylinidae; genus Othius; species Othius punctulatus. The sequence continues at coordinate 8,948,923 of OX638146.1, read as the reverse complement.
GTTTACGACCTTTAATCCAGTCAATCACAGATATCCCTAATGTTCTAATGTCGTCTATCACCCATAAAAACCGTAACTAACTCATACATTATCTGGGTATTATTATCATTATCTCTTTTAAACGGGTGTAAGGACACCTCTCCTTTATATGAGTACTCCAGTTATTTCGTCCCCCTAGAAATAACATATAAACCGATTTTTGTGTAACTTTTAATTACACGAAAGAAGTTCACCACAACTTCGTATCGGTCAACCAACATCCCTGCTGCAGATGTTTACTTGGAAATTCGTCGCAAATTGAGTACGACATAACCTCTTCCCGAATCTAAACTAGTCTTGAATATGCATTACCCATCGAAACTGCAGCTCGCGATTTGTTTTCGTGTGCAGTGCACATCCTTCCACCCTGCCTGCTTCCTTCGTGAATTTTCCCTGATAACGCGTCGTTATCTACAAAAGACGTCGCCCCCTTTGATTCTCCAGAAGTTTTTATTTGTCCAGTTACGGTCCACTTGACCGGCTGATATTGAAAATGCGGGCCCGATCCATATATACCTTTGTCTCCAAGAGACGAGATCAAATATTGAAACTCTCTTTATAACGCAGCCGTCCTCCTAATGGGACTCTCCTTCGGCTCTTTGCGAAATTAAAATAGTTTTTTTCTCTTCGTCGCAGTTTTTTCTCAATAGCGCCGTTTTTTTCGTGCAAGTGCGTTCATTCAAATTCGTGCGCCTTCACCGGCAATAAATAAAAGTTAAATTTGTGTCCATTGTAATTTATGTCTGGTAAATTACAGGCGAAGGGGACTGCACGAGCACTGATCGAAAAGACCATGTGGGGAACGTAATCATGACATTTAACGGCCCGCCGCTTCTGTCTGTGCGAGACATTAACACCCTATATGTTCAGGCCCGAACTCACATCCCCATAAACCTTACGGGGTGACTTGTAATTAGACAATGGATTCGATCCGGGCGCCTCCCATTGTTCCGCGATAATGCCATTACACACACTGTTTTTCACGATGAGTTGATAGGCCATGGTGATCACTTGATGCACGTCAAAATCCCATTACGTTTATCAATGAAAATCCACATTTATGCAACTGAACCTAGATAGTTAGAATTAGACATTAAATGAGAAATAAGATTGTGAAAAATTTCGGATAGGTATATTTATGTTTTTAACATTGAATGATCCCTCGTACCATTCAAAAACACAAGAAAGCAAACTCTACAGATAAAAATAGAAACAAGGCCAATGATAAATCAGAAAATATAAATAAAAAGGAGAAGAAGAAATGGCAAGCGAATGCAAGGAAAGAGCGAAAACGAAAATGGGCAAGATCGACGAAGACCAAAATAAATCATCACTGGAATAAAAAAAAAAAAACACTAGTAAGGGTATCAAGGGAACTTCGCTGGACTACCAAAGACATTGAAAAAACAAGCGTAATGGTGAGGCATAAAAAATTAATAAGGCAATGAAAATCAAGAAAGAAAATTGATAATATTGCTCAGGAAGCGGAAGTAATAAAAATATTTAATCTACAACGATCAACGAAACAAACAAAACAAAAATCTTGGAAAGATTTGGCAAAAAAATAAGACTTTGGAAATGAAAAATCATTCCATTAAGTTCCCGAATCGCTCAGCAAAGGAAAACTGTACAAAAATTAATATATAAAAACAAAAGAATGAAGACGATTAGGTTTCAGAGAACGAAAAAGACAGTGTAATGGGAAAATTAATAAGGCAATGAAAGTCAAGAAAGAAAATTGATAATATTGCTCAGGAAGCGGAAGTCACAAAAATATGAAATCTACAACGATCAACGAAACAAGCAAAACAAAAAACTTGGAAAGATTTGGCAAAAAAATAAGACTTTGGAAATGAAAAATCATTCCATTAAGTCCTCGAATCGCTCAGCAAAGGAACACTGTAGAAAAATTAACATATAAAATCAAAAGACTGAAGACGATTAAGTTTTAGAGGACGAAGAAGACAGTGTAATGGGAAAATTAATAAGGCAATGAAAGTCAAGAAAGAAAATTGATAATATTGCTCAGGAAGCAGAAGTAATAAAACTATGAAATCTACAACGATCAACGAAACAAGCAAAACAAAAATCTTGGAAAGATTTGGCATAAAAATAAGACTTTGGAAATAAAAATCACTCCATTAAGTTCCCGAATCGCCCAACAAAGGAAACCTGTACAAAAATTAACATATAAAGACAAAAGACTGAAGACGATTAGGTTTTAGAGGACGAAGAAGACAGTGTAATGGGAAAATTAATAAGGCAATGAAAGTCAAGAATGAAAATTGATAATATTGCTCAAGAAGCGGAAGTAATAAAAATATGAAATCTACAACGATCAACGAAACAAGCAAAACAAAAATCTTGGAAAGATTTGGCAAAAAAATAAGCCTTTGGAAATGAAAAATCATTCCATTAAGTTCTCGAATCGCTCAGCAAAGGAAAACTGGGAAAACTGTACAGTAGGCAATGAAAGTCAAGAAAGAAAATTGATAATATTGCTCAGGTAGCGGAAGGAATAAAAATATGAAATGTACAACGATCAACGAAACAAGCAAAACAAAAATCTTGGAAATATTTGGCAAAAAAATAAGACTTTGGAAATGAAAAATCATTCCATTAAGTTCTCGAATCGCTCAGCAAAGGAAATCTGGGAAAACTGTACAGTAGGCAATGAAAGTCAAGAAAGAAAATTGATAATATTGCTCAGGAAGCGGAAGTCATAAAAATATGAAATGTACAACGATCAACGAAACAAGCAAAACAAAAATCTTGGAAAGATTTGGCAAAAAAATAAGACTTTAGAAATGAAAAATCATTCCATTTAGTTCCCGAATCGCCCAGCAAAGGAAAACTGGGAAAACTGTACAGTATGCAATGAAAGTCAAGAAAGAAAATTGATAATTTTGCTCAGGAAGCGGAAGTAATAAAAATATGAAATCTACAACGATCAACGAAACAAGCAAAACAAAAATCTTGGAAAGATTTGGCAAAAAAATAAGACTTTGGAAATGAAAAATCATTCCATTAAGTTCTCGAATCGCTCAGCAAAGGAAATCTGGGAAAACTGTACAGTAGGCAATGAAAGTCAAGAAAGAAAATTGATAATATTGCTCAGGAAGCGGAAGTCACCAAAATATAAAATCTTCAACGATCAACGAAACAAGCAAAACAAGAATCTTGGAAAGATTTGGCAAAAAATAAGACTTTGGAAATGAAAAATTATTCCATTAAGTTCCCGAATCGCTCAGCAAAGGAAAACTGTACAAAAATGAACATATAAAAACAAAAGACTGAAGACGATTAGGTTTTAGAGGACGAATAAGACAATGTAGTGGGATTGAAGAATATTTCCAAGAAACATTCACAATAGAACAAGTACTCGAAATAAAAGAGGTCGGAAACCAAAGTTTAAGTGCATATATCAATGAAAAACCCAAAAACAAACATAAATATGGTGTGTTAAAAGATAGGAGATAGAAGGGACTGCACAAGTTATGAAGCAATTACTATATTAAGTATAATATATAAAAACAAAAGACTGAAGACGATTAGTGTTTAGAGGACGAAGAAGACAGTGTAATGGGATTGAAGAATATTTCCAAGAAACATTCGCAAAAAGTACTCAAAGTAATAGAGGTTGGAAACCAAAGTTAAAGTGCATATATCAATGAAGAACCCAAAAACAAAAATAAATAATGTGTGTTAAAAGAAAGGAGACGCACAAATTATAAAGAAATTACTTACATTGTATATAATATCAAAATTATATGAAAGGTAAAATACTATCAAAGGAAACTGCAATGCAACTAGTTAACTCCCAGTGCTAATTCTAGATAATCAGATGAGTTCAATAGCATATATTCCAGATAAAAACAATAAGAGAAAAGTATACCAACAATAAGCTATTCGCAACCTTCTTATACCTATAAAAAGCGTTTGACCAGTTTGCAAAGAAAATGTGCGTTCCGCACATTTTCTTTACAAAATGTTAGCAAAATTTAGACTGTTCCAGTCTAAATAGGAAATATGTGAACGCAAAATTGCAGATATTAAAAATATTTACGAATGCACAAACAAATTGATGAATTAGCGACATAAGACAAGCAAGGGTCCATAGCTCAGTTATGTTCAATTAATACCTTTTAAAGTTCAAATTGAGACCAATCAATTTCAAATTGAGACCAATCAATTTCAAAATGAGGCCAATCAAGTTCAAATTGAGACCAATCAATTTCAAATTGAGACCAATCAATTTCAAATTAAGACCAATCAATTTCAAATTGAGACCAATCAATTTCAAATTGAGACCAATCAATTTCAAATTGAGACCAATCAATATCAAAATGAGGCCAATCAAGTTCAAATTGATACCAATCAATTTCAAATTGAGACCAATCAATTTCAAATTGAGACTAAACAAAATCAAGTTGACACTAAACCATATCAAGTTGTCATAATAAATTTTATTTGTTTACTGTCAACTTGATATTGTTTAGTGTCAACTTGATTTTGTTTCGTCTCAATTTGAAATTGATTGGTATCAATTTGAACTTGATTGGCCTCATTTTGAAATTGATTGGTCTCAATTTGAAATTGATAGGTATCAATTTGAACTTGATTGGCCTCATTTTGAAATTGATTGGTCTCAATTTGAAATTGATTGGTCTCAATTTGAACTTGATTGGTCTCAATTTGAACTTGAAAAGGTATAGTACTGGTTGATGCAATGAAGGAATATAGGGAAACCAAAGCAGGTATCGTGGGGTAAAAGACTATATACATGGGAATATACATGAAATTGTTGAAATGTTTTAAAGTACCTTCGCTGGAGACGTAATGAATTGAAAAGACTTACAACATAATGTATAGGTATGGAACCACATTCGACTTACTAGAAATCTAAGAATAAAGAAGATGTCAATATAGCTACATCAGCAAGAATTTTATCAAGTGCCAATATTTAAGTAGATGGTACTCAAAATATAGAAAATGGAAGAATCGATGCAGATATAAACGACACGCTGAAAAGTGCAGGCAAAATATATAAAAAATGTAATACAATCGTATGAAAGAGACAAATATCTATGTAACTTTGGAGTCTTCACAAATGCTTGAATCTATAGACATGGGCACAATTCCAATTTTGAATCTACAGTTCTCTGTTCGATTTTGACGTTGAATATAATCATCTGTACGATTCTTACTTTGCATCTACAGTTATTTGTTCGATTCTGACGTTGACTATAATCATCTGTACGATTCTTACTCTGAATCTATAGTCAGGAGTAAGATTCTAACATTGAATCTAGATATGCGTGCAATTCTGTCGACGAATCTAGTCACGGTACGATTACGACTGTGACTTTTGAGTCTAGAGTCATTTGACGGTTTTGATATGCATCTACAGCCAGGAGTACGATTGTGTCGTTCAATCTAGTCATGGGTACGATTTTGATATTGTCACCAAGGTTTTTACTTCAAATTTGTAGTCGTTTGTGAATCACTTTGTGAATCTTGTCATGGGTACGATTGCGATTTTGAATCTAGGGTATTGAGTATAATCGTGACGTTGATTTCTGTTATGGGTATGATTCTTACTTTGAATCTAGTCATGGGTACGATTTTAAAGTTGAATCTAATCACGGTACTACTATGACTTTGGAGTCCACACAACTGTTTGAATCTTCAGACATAGGCACAATTTCAACTTTGAATCTACAGTTCTTTGTTTGATTCTGACGTTGAATATAATCATCTGTACGATTCTTACTCTAAATCTATAGTCAGAGGTAAGATTCTAACGTTGAATCTAGACATGCGTGTAATTTTGTCGAGCAATCTAGTCACGGTACGATTACGACTGTGACTTTTGAGTCTAAAGTCATCTGACGGTTATAATGAATCTACAGCCAGGAGTACGATTCTATCGTTCAATCTAGTCATGGGTACGATTTTGACATTTGAACCAAGGTTTGTACTTAAAATTTATAGTCGTCTGTGAATCACTTTGTGAATCTTGTCATGGGTACGATTGCGATTTTAAATCTAGGGTATTCAGTATAATTCTGACGTTGATTTTTATAATGGGTATGATTCTTACTTTGAATATAGTCATGTGTGCGATTTTAAAGTTGAATCTAATCACGGTACTACTATGACTTTCGAGTCCACAGAACTATTTGGATCTACAGACACAGGCACAATTCCAACTATAAATGTACAGTACTTTGTTCGATTCTGACGTTGAATATAATTATCTGTACGATTCTTACTCTGAATCTAGAGTCAGTGGTAAGATTCTAAGGTTGAATTTAGTCATGCGTGTAATTCAGTCGAGGAATCTAGTCACGGTACGAATATGACTGTGACTTTTGAGTCTACTGTCATGTAACGGTTTTGATATGAATCTATAGCCAGGAGCACGATTATATCGTTCAACCTAGTCATGGGTACGATTTTGATTTTCGTACCAAGGTTTGTACTTTAAATTTGTATTCGTCTGTGAATCACTTTTTGAATCTTGTCATGGGTTCAATTGCGATTTTGAATCTAGGGTATTGAGTATAATTCTGACGTTGATTTTTGTCATGGGTATGATTCTTGTTTTGAATCTAGTCATGTGTACGATTTTAAAGTTGAATTTAATCACGGTAGTACTATGACTTTGGAGTCAACAAAATTTATTGAATCTACAGACATGGACACAATTTCAACTTTGAATCTACAGTTCTTTGTTTGATTCTGACGTTGAATATAATCATCTGTACAATTCTTACTCTGAATCTATAGTCAGAGGTAATATTTTAAGTTGAATGTAGACATGCGTGGAATTCTGTCGAGGAATCTAGTCACGGTACGATAACGACTGTGACTTTTGAGTCTACAGTCATGTGACGGTTTTGATATGAATCTACAACCAGGAGTACGATTCTATCGTTCAATCTAGTCATGGGTACGATTTTAACATTCGATCCAAGGTTGGGACTTTAAATTTGTATTCGTATGTGAATCACTTTTTGAATCTTGTCATGGGTACGCTTGCGATTTTGAATATAGGGTATTGGGAATAATTCTGACATTGATTTTTGTCATGGGTATGATTTTTACTTTCAATCTAGTCATGTGTACGATTTTATAGTTGAATCTAGTCATGTGTACGATTTCATAGTTTAATCTAATCACAGTACTACTATGACTTTGGAGTCCACAAAACTGTTTGAATCTACACACATGGGCACAATTCTATCTTTGAGTCTACTGTTCTTGGTGCGATTCAGACGTTGAATATAATCATCTGTACGATTCTTACTCTGAATCTATAGTCAGAAATAAGATTCTAACGTTGAATCCAGACATGCGTGTAACTCTGCCGAGGAATCTAGTCACGGTACGATTACTACTGTGACTTTTGAGTCTACAGTCATGTGACGGTTTTAATGAATCTACAGCCAGGAGTACGATTCAATCGCTCAATCTAGTCATGAGTACGATTTTGACATTCGAACCAAGGTTTGTACTTTAAATTTGTAGTCTGTGAATTACTTTGTGAATCTTTTTATGGGTACAATAGCGATTTTGTATCTAGGGTATTAAGTATAATTCTGACGTTGATTTTAGTCATGGGTATGATTCTTACTTTGAATCTAGTCATGTGAACGATTTTAAAGTTGATTCTAATTACCGTACTACTATGACTTTGGAGTCAACAAAACTGTTTGACAGTTATAATACATAATTTCAACTTTGAATCTACAGTTCTTTGTTCGATTCTGACGTTGAACGTAATTCGATTTATTATTATAGATTTTTGTTAAATGTGCTGAATATGCGATTGTTTTTATCCACATGGATATAATTGGTTGAAAACTGTTTGGATCTTTTACACCTACATCTTAAATGCATATTGTACAGTGATTAATTTGAAAGTTAACATTCACAGACACACAATTTGGTTTCGTTCTTGTGTGTGTGTTCATGGAAGCAACTGTTACGAAGGAGACTAATGGCCCGGCTCGTTGATAAACGTGCGGGGGAGGGAGAGGTGGTTGTCATCCAGGAACAATAGTCAATAACAATGCGACGGGGCACTAATCACACGGGCGGACGGAACCGGAAGCAGACATTAGTTGGCCTCTTTATGATCTATAATTGGTGCCGTTTACCATATGAATAGGTGTAGAAAACAGGTGCTAAACGGCCTATGAATATCATTAGCGCTCGCTTAAAGCCTAAGCGCATTTGCGTTTGTTTTTAACACGATCTATTATGTATTACCTGCATCGAGTTCGAAACGCTTTTAGTGCAGGACGTCGGCAACGTATTTTCCACTATTGATGGTTTGCTTTTATTATTACCACACCGTTTCGCTTTTTAAAAGTAACGACCGCCCGATTACGTAAGGTGGGAAACTTAATACTAATTGGCCCAAAGAGGCTCACCCATTTGTTCCCAAGCAATAAGAATAATAAATAGTTTTAAATTCTGGATTGCAGGTAAAAAAACTATTCTACCTGACCCTTTTCTGCAATAAATCATAATACGTTGCTCATTACTGAATAACAGTAAGCCAAAAAATTAATCAAAAATGTTTGAAACGCAATAGAACAATTTAAAAAAATTCTGGAACGATAATATTTAATTGCTGCTAGATCAATAAGGAAATCAATTAATAATAATTAAGAAATGCATATCTGCAAGCGATTACTGATAATTAATTTTGAAAATGACGCAATCAAAACTCATTTGTTACAACATAATCGACAAAAGTGGCAGAAAATTGCTTTATTTTGCCATTAAAAATTAATATTCGTTTACTTCGTGGTGGTATCAATGGTGCTTGCTTAAGACGTACTATGATTAATCAAATTTTAGTCGCACTGTTTACTAGCGCGGTGGACCAGTAGTAATGTTCGTATGCAAATCGGCAGCAATTTATGATTTGTAATGCTTGTATAACTCGAGGCCTGGCTTCTAAATTTATGGCTCTGTTTTCATATTTGTTTATTGACTTGCCCTCGGCACCGTCCCACTTTTCACCTACAGAATTGTACACACCGCTGCATCTTTAATTTTAAGTCCATTTTCTTCAAATGTAATATGCATAAGAAGACTATACTACCACAGATATTGAACCGAAAATACATGTAAAATTTTATCAATAAAGGAAAAAGATATAAAAGATACAGAAAACAAGATATAACAACCATAGTTCGGATATAACAAGATACAGAAAACAAGATATAAAAACCAAAACGAAGAGAGATTGAAAAGGAAACCCAATGTTGCTACTTGGGCAGCATAATAACCATAAAGCAGGAAGCGAAGAAGATATAAATGGATGTATTAAAACAGCTCACATAGTGTATAATATGTGTATAATATGTGAATAGTAGTGCTGTGATTAGATTCAACTTTAAAATCGTACACATGACTAGATTCAGAGTAATAATCATACCCATAACTGAAATCAACGTCAGAATTATACTCAATACTCTAGATTAAAAATCGCAATCGCACCCATGACAAGATTCACAAAGTGATTCATAGACGACTACAAATTTAAAGTACAAACCTTGGTTCGAATGCCAATATCGTACCCATGACTAGATTGAACGATAGAATCGTAATCCTGGTTGTACATTCATATCAAAACCGACACATGACTGTAGACTCAAAAGTCACAGTCGTAATCGTACCGTGACTAGAGTCCTCGCCAGAATTACACGCATGTCTGGATTCAACGTTAGAATCTTACCCCTGACTGTAGATTCAGAGTAAGAATCGTACAGATGATTATATTCAACGTCAGATTCGAACAAAGAACTGTAGATTCAAAGTTGGAATTGCGCCCCTGTAGATTCAAATAGTTTTGTGGACTCCAAAGTCATAGTAGGTCAGAATCGAACAGAGAACTGTACATTCAAAGTTAGAATTGTGCCTATGTCTGTAGATTTTAAAAGTTGTGCGATCTCCAACGTCATAGTAGTACCGTGATTAGATTCAACTTTAAAATCGTTCACATGACTAGATTGAAAGCAAGAATCATACCCATGACAAAAATCAATGTCAGAATTATACTCAATACCCTAGATTCAAAAACGCAATCGTACCTATGACAAGATTCAAAAAGTGATTCACAGACGACTACAAATTTAAAGTACAAACCTTGGATTGAATGCCAAAATCGTACCCATGACTAGATTGAAGGATAGAAACGTACTCCTGGCTGTAGATTCATATCAAAACCGTTACATGAATGTAGACTCAAAAGTCACAGCCGTAATCGTACCGTGACTAGATTCCTGGACAGAATTACACGCATGTCTAGATTCAACGTTAGAATCTTACCCCTGACTGTAGATGCAGAGTAAGAATCGTACATATGATTATATTCAACGTCAGAATCAAACAGAGAAGTGTAGATTCAAAGTTAGAATTATGCCTCTGTAGATTCAAATAGTTTTGTGGAGTCCAAAGTCCGTACCGTGATTAGATTCAACTTTAAAATCGTACACATGACTAGATTCAAAGCAAGAATCATACTCGTGACAAAAATCAACGTCAGAATTATACTCAATACCCTAGATTCAAAAACGCAATCGTACCCATGACAAGATTCAAATAGTGATTCACAAACGACTACAAATTTAAAGTACAATCGTTGGTTCGAATGTCAAAATTGTACCCATTACTATATTGAAGGATAGAATCGTACTTCTGGCTGTAGATTCATATCAAAACCGTCACATGAATGTTGCCTCAAAAGTCGCATTCGTAATAGTACCGTGACTAGATTCCTCCACAGAATTACACGCATGTCTAGAGTCAACGTTAGAATCTTACCCCTGACTGTAGATTCAGAGTAAGAATCGTACAGATGATTATATTCAACGTCAGAATCGAACAGAGAACTGTAGATTCAAAGTTGGAATTGCGCCCATGTCTGTAGATTCAAACAGTTTTGTGGGCTCCAAAATCATAGTAGTACCGTGATTAGATTCAACTTTAAAATCGTACACATGACTAGATTCAAAGCAAGAATCATACCCATGACAAAAATTAATGTCAGAATTACACTCAATACCCTAGATTCAAAAACGTAATCGTACCCATGACATGATTCAAAAAGTGATTCACAGACGACTACAAATTTAAAGTACAAACCTTGATTTGAATGTCAAAATTGTACCCGTGACTAGATTTGAGGATAGAAACGTACTCCTGGCTGTAGATTCATATGAAAACGGCCACATGAATGTAGCCTCAAAAGTCACAGTCGTAATCGTACCGTGACTAGATTCCTCGACAGAATTACACGCATGTCTAGATTCAACGTTAGAATCTTACCCTTGACTGTAGATTCAGAGTAAGAATCGTACAGATGATTATATTCAACGTCAGAATCGAACAGAGAACTGTAGATTTAAAGTTGGAATTATGCCCCTGTAGATTCAAACCGTTTTGAGGGCTATAAAGTCATAGTAGTACCGTGATTAGATTCAACTTTAAAATCGTACACATGACTAGATTCAAAGCAAAAATCATACCCATGGGTAGATTCAAAGCAAAAATCATCCCCATGTCAAAAATCTATGTCAAAATTATACTCAATACCCTACATTCAAAAACGCAATCGTTACCAAGACAAGATTCAAAAAGTGATTCAGAAACGACTACAAATTTAAAGTACAAACCTTGGTTCGAATACCAAAATCGTACCCATGACTAGATTAAAGGATAGAAACCTTCTCCTGGCTGTTGATTCATATCAAAACCGTCACATTACTGTAGACTCAAAAGTCACAATCGTAATTGTACCGTGACTAGATTCCTCGACAGAATTACACGCATGTCTAGATTCAACGTTAGAATCTTACCCCTGACTGTATATTCAGAGTAAGAAACGTACAGATGATTATATTCAACGTCAGAAGCGAACAGAGAACTGAAGATTCAAAGTTGGAATTATGCCTCTGTAGATTCAGACCGTTTTGTGGACTCCAAAGTCATAGTAGTACTGTAATTAGATTCAACTTTAAAATCGTACACATGACTAGATTCAAAGCAAGAAACATACCCATAACTAAAATCAACGTCAGAATTATACTCAATACCCTAGATTCAAAAACGCAATCGTACCCATGACAAGATTCAAAAAGTGATTCACAGACGACTACAAATTTAAAGTACAAACCTTGTTTCAGATGCCAAAATCGTACCCATGACTAGATTGAAGGATAGAAAAGTACTACCCTCTGTAGATTCATATCAAAACCGACTCATGACTGTAGACTCAAAAGTCACAGACGTAATCGTACCGTGACTAGATTCCTCGTCACAATTACACGCATGTCTAGATTCAACGTTAGAATCTTACCCCTGACTGTAGATGCAGAGTAAGAATCGTTCAGATGATTATATTCAACTTCAGAATCTAACAAAGAACTGTAGATTCAAAGTTCGAATTGCGCCCATGTCTGTAGATTCAAACAGTTTTGTGGACTCCAAAGTCATAGTAGTACCGTGATTAGATTCAACTTTAAAATCGTGCACATGACTAGATTCAAAGCAAGAATCATACCCATGACAAAAATCAATGTCAGAATTATACTCAATACTCTAGATTCAAAAACGCAATGGTACCCATGACAAGATTCAAAAAGTGATTGACATCCGACTACAAATTTAAAGTAGAAACCTTGGTTCCAATGCCAAAATGGTACCCATGACTAGATTGAAGGATATAATCGTACTCCTGGCTGTAGATTCATATCAAAACTATCACATCACTGTAGTCTCAAAAGTTACACTCATATTCGTACCGTGACTGGATTCCTCGACAGAATTACACGCAGGTCTAGATTTAACGTTAAAATCTTACCCCTGACTGTTGATTCAGAGTAAGAATCGTACAGACGATTATATTCAACGTCAGAATCGAACAGAGAACTGTAGATTCAAAATTGGAATCGTGTCCATATCTGTAAACTCAAACATTTTTGTTGACTCCAAACATATAGTAGTACCGTGATTAGATTCAACTTTGAAATCGTACACATCACTAAATTCAAAGCAAGAATCATACCCTTGACAAGAATTAATGTCAGAATTATACTCAATACCCTAGATTCAAAAACGCGATCGTACCCATGACAAGATTCAAAAAGTGATTCACAGACGACTACAAATTTAAAGTACAAACCTTGGTTCGAATGTGAAAATTGTACCCGTGACTAGATTGAGCGATAGAAACGTACTCCTGGCTGTAGATTCATATCAAAACCGTCACATGATTGTAGACTCAAAAGTCACAGTCGTAATCGTACCGTGACTAGATTCCTCGACAGAATTAGACGCATGTCTAGATTCAGCGTTAGAATCTTACACCTGACTGTAAATGCAGAGTAAGAATCGTACAGATGATTATATTCAACGTCAGAATCGATCAGCGAACTGTAGATTCAAAGTTGGAATTATGCCCCTGTAGTTTCAAACAGTTTTGTGGACTCCAAAGTCATAGTAGTACCGTGATCAGATTCAGCTTTAAAATCGTACACATGACTAGATTCAAAGCAAGAATCATAGCCATGACAAAAATCAACGTCAGAATTATACTCATAACCCTAGATTCAAAAACGCAATCGTACCCATGACAAGATTCAAAAAGTGATTCACAGGCGACTACAAATTTAACCTATGGTCGACTGTGGAATAAATATTTGATTCAAAGGCAGAATAGTACTCATGATTCCAGATTCAAAGGCAAAATAGTACTAATGATTCCAGATTCAAAGGCAAAATAGTACTCATGAATCCAGATTTAAAGGATATTTTAACAATTGATTCATAGACGAATATGAGTTGCAAGGATAAACTTTTTTAGTTTTTGAAGGTTGGTATAAATTAGTTTGCAGTGAATGATCGTCAATTCGAGAAACTCGTACACTTCTCGTAAAGTCCTTTACAGGACTCGCGCTCTACTATTTACAGGTGTATCGAGGTGGATATCTCGCTTCTTTCAATCGATTGAGTTTTTCCATCTTACATAATTGCGACTCAGGTCGCACATTAGCAGTGTGTCGAGTGCAGCCGATGGTCCGAATGCCGCCTCGCCATCCATATTCATGGAGCAGCTCCGCCATGTCGTTTATTAATTGCAATTCAGATGATAATTAACACATTAAGAACGGCGGAGCGAAGCCGCGCTTATATAGTAATGTGTCGATGATACTTTATATAGAAATATCGCCGCTCCGAACGGCCTTTATTAATACCATAATGATGAATAATATAACTATAAACTGTATACGTACGGCCACCATAAAATAATAATAATGGCCGGTACATGTCGACTGTGGCAAGCAAAATGCCGCTCGACTCGCCAAACAGCCAACACAGGCGAAATATCACGAAGAAGGAACGTTAAGAACGAAATGATTAAATGGAACATTCGGGTGAGGATGGCGTACTGAAATAATCGAGTTAGGTGTACAGGTTTTTGGTTTTGTTTTCGTTTTTGTTTTTGATTTTCTTTTCGTTTTTGTTTTTGATTTTCTTTTTCTTTTTCTATCTGTTTTTATTTTTATTTTTGTTTTGTTTTTGTTTTTGTTTTTGTTTTTGTTTTAGTTTATGTTTATGTTTATGTTTATGTTTGTTTATGTTTATGTTTATGTTTATGTTTATGTTTGTGTTTGTGTTTGTGTTTGTGTTTATGTTTATGTTTATGTTTATGTTTATGTTTATGTTTATGTTTATGTTTATGTTTATGTTTATGTTTATGTTTATGTTTATGTTCATGTTCATGTTCATTTTTATGTTTATGTTTATGTTTGTTTTTGTTTTGGTTTTGGTTTTGGTTTTGGGTTTGGTTTTGGTTTTGGTTTTGATTTTGATTTTGGTTTTAGTTTTGTTTTTGTTTTTGTTTTTGTTTTTGTTTTTGTTTTTGTTTTTGTTTTTTTGTTTTTGTTTTTCTTTTGGTTTTTGATTTTGTTTTTGTTTTTGTTTTTCTCTTGGTTTATGCTTTTATTATCGTTTTTTATATTTCTTTTTGTTTTTCTTTCCTTTTTAATTATTTTTTGTATATGCCTTACCTTAGCCAATGAATGGTTACAAACATTGCGTAGACTTCTCAGTGTATCCACGTCAAGAAGATTTAATCACGCAATTAGTATTATTACTGATAATAATTTTTACTGATATTACTACCATATACATCTGAGACCAGAAGACGCAGTCACCGTCGAGGACGCAATAAATTATCGACATCCTGATAAATAGCTGCGCTCTTTTCTATCACTTTCGTCTTTGTTTTTGCCCAGCGATCCGTTATATCAATAATTTATTGCTTCATTTGAACAAGGTGTTTAAGGTGTGCGACATGTGTTCCTCGGTGCTCGCTGCGGCATCCGGCCCTCGGCCCTACATGGTCGTGCCGCGAGTGACGCCTCGTCGACGAGTACGTGCGGATCCAATTTTGGATTTCCAAGACGTCCGGAATGGTCTTATTTTCTCCACGAAAAACAGTGATTGCGGAGAGTAATGACGGCCGTGGCATGTATTAACATTTCCTTAAGATTGCAACGCCTAATCCGGATTTTCTGTAGAACAGTTGTGTTAAATGCTTACAGATGATCGTAAGCAGAGTTGATGAAAAAAGGTGATTTAGTAAGAAGCTTCCTATTAGCCAATTATTGCTTTAAAAGAAAAAATGGTGCTGTGTATAATTTACACAGGGAGAATTAGTTTCAGGTGTACTGTACAAGAATATAATATCAAATTTGCAAATAATAAATTTTCGGAAATTTCAGTCATTACTAACTCATACTTGTCAATGCAGAAAGTTAGATGCAGATTTTCTCCCTTATTTAATACTGAAACTTTGTCAACTTTTAAGGAGAATTAGTTTCAGGTATACTGTATACGAATCTTATATCAAATTTGCAGATAATAATTTTTCAGAAATTTCAGTAATAGCTAACCCATACTTGTCAATGCAGAAAGGTGTATGTTTAATTTTCTCCTTTATTTAATACTCAATCTTTCTCAACTTTTCAGGATATTTAGTTTTAGGTGTACTGTATACGAATCTAATATCAAATTTGCAAATAATAAATTTTCAGAAATTTCAGTAATAGCTAACCCTTACTTGTCATTGCAGATAGTTATATGTTTGATTTTCTCCTTTATCTAATACTGAAACTTTGTAAAATTTTCAGGAGAAATACTTTCAGGTATACTGTCTACAGATTTATAATCTAATTTGCAACTAATATTTTTACTGAAATTTCAGTAATAGCTAACCCATAGTTGTAAATGCAGATAGTTATATATTTTATTTTCTCCTTTATTTATTACTGAAACTTTGTCAAATTTTGAGAAGAATTAGTTTCACGTGTACTGTACACGAATTTAATATCAAATTTGCAAATAATACATTTTCAGAAATTTCTGTAATAGATAACCCATTCTTGTCCATGCAGAAAGTTATATGGTTGATTTTCTCCCTTATTTAATACTGAAACTTTGTCAAATTTTCAGGCGAATTCGTTTCTGAACGAATTTGATATCAAATTTAGAAACATTAAATTTTCAGAAATTTCAGTAATAGCTAACGCATACTTGTCAATGCAGAAAGTTATATGTTTGATTTTTTCCTTCATTTATTACTGAAACTTTGTCAAATTTTCAGGAAAAGTAGTATCTAGTGTACTGTATACGAATCTAATATCAAATTTGCAAATAATATTTTTTTAGAAATTTCAGTAATAGCTAACCAATACTTGTCAATGCAGAAAGTTATATGTTTAAGTTTCTCCCTTATTCAATGCTAAAACTCTGTCAAATTTTAAGGAGATTTAGTTTTAGGTGTACTGTATACGAGTTTAGTATCAAATTTGCAAATAATAATTTTCAGAAGTTTCAGTAATAGCTTACCAATACTTGTCAATGCAGAAAGTTATATGTTTATATTTCTCCCTTATTTAATGCTGAAACTTTGTCTTATTTTGAGAAGATTTTGTTTCTGGTACACTGTACACGAATCTAATATCAAATTTGCAAATAATAAATTTTCAGAATTTTCAGTAATAGCTAAACTACTTGTCAATGCAGAGAATTATATATTTGATTTTCTCGTTTATTTAATACTGAAACATAGTCAAATTTTTAGAAGACTCACTTTGATGTATACTGTATGCGAATTTAATACCAAATTTTGAAACAATAAATTTTCAGAAATTTCAGTAATAGCTAATCAATACTTGTCAATGTAGAAAGTTATTTGATTGATTTTCTCGCTTATTTAATACTGAAACTTTGTCAAATTTTCTGTAGAATTAGTTTAAGGTGTACTCTATAGGAATCTAATATCAAATTTGCACATAATCAATTTTCAGAAATTTCAGTAATAGCTATCCCATACTTTTCAATGCAGATAGTTATATATTGGTTTTTCTTCCTTATTTAACACTGAAACTTCATCAAATTGGTAGGGAAAAAAGGAATAAGTGTACTGTACACGAATCTAATATGAAATTCGCAAACAATAAAGTTTCAGAAATTTCAGTAATAGCTAACCCATACTTGTCAATGCAGATAGTTATATGTTTGATTTTCTCATTTAATTAGTACTGAAACTTTGTCAAATTTTCAGGAGAATTCGTTTTAGTTGTAGTATACACGCAATTAATATCAATTTTGGAAACAATAAATTTTCAGAAATTTCTGAAATATCTAACTCATACTTGTTAATGCAGAAAGTTATATGTTTGATTTTCTCTCTTATTCAATACTGAAACTTTGTCAAATTTTTAGGAGAATTAGCTTTAGGTTTACTGTATACTAATCTAAAATCGAATTTACAAATAATAAGTTTTCAGAAATTTCAGTTGTAGCTAACCCATACTTGTCAATGCAGAAAGTTACATGTTCGAATTTCTCCTTTATTTATAACTGAAACTTTGTCAAATTTTCAGGAGAATTAGTTTCAAGTGTACTGTATATGAATCTTATATCAAATTTGCAAATAATAATTTTTCAGAAATTTCAGTAATAGTTAAACCCATACCTGTCAATGCAGAAAGTTGTATGTTTGATTTTCTTCCTTATTTAGTACTGAAACTTTGTCAAATTTTCAGGAGAT
Source organism: Othius punctulatus (assembly GCA_951805005.1). Classification (NCBI taxonomy): domain Eukaryota; kingdom Metazoa; phylum Arthropoda; class Insecta; order Coleoptera; family Staphylinidae; genus Othius; species Othius punctulatus. The sequence goes on along the minus strand of OX638146.1, from coordinate 8,930,742 downwards.
TTAGTTTTAGGTGCACTGCACACGAATTTAATATCAAATTTGCAAGTCATACATATTCATTAGTTTCAGTGATAGCTAACTCATATTTGTCAATGCAGAAAGTTAAGTGTTTAACTTTCTTCTTTATTTGATACTAAAACTTTGTCAAATTTTCAGCAAAATTCATTTCAAGTGTACTATACACGAATTTAATATCAAATTAGCAAATAATAAGTTTTCAGAAATTTCAGTAATAGCTAACTCATACTTGTCAATGCAGAAAATTATATGTTTGATTTTCTCCATTATTTCATACTAAAACATTGTCAAATTTTCAGGAGATTTAGTTTCAGGTGTACTGTATACAGATCTAATATCAAATTTGTAAATAATAAATTTTCAGAAATTTCAGTAATAGCTAACTTAAAACTTGTCAATGCAGAAAGTTATATGTTTGATTTTCTCCCTTATTTAATACTGAAACTTTGTCAAATTTTCAGGAGATTTAGTTTTAGGTGTGCTGCACACGAATTTAATATCAAATTTGCAAGTAATAAATTTTCAGTAGTTTCAGTAATAGCTAACTCATACTTGTCAATGCAGAAAGTTAAGTGTATAACTTTCTTCTTTATTTGATACTAAAACTTTGTCAAATTTTCAGCAAAATTCGTTTCATGTGTACTATATACGAATTTAATATCAAATTTGCAAATAATAAATTTTCAGAAATTTCAATAATAACTAATACTTTTCAATGCAGAAAATTATATGTTTGATTTTCTCCCTTATTTCATACTAAAACATTGTCAAATTTTCAGGAGATTTAGTTTCAGGTGTACTGTATACAGATCTAATACCAAATTTGCAAATAATAATTTTTCAGAAATTTCAGTAATAGCTAACCAATACTTGTCAATGCAGAAAGTTATATGTTTGATTTTCTCCTTCATTTAATACTAAAACTTTGTCAACTTTTCAGGAGAAATAGTTTTAGGTATCCTGTACATGAAACTAATATCCAATTTGCAAATAAATACATTTTCAGAAATTTCAGTAATAGTTAACCCATACGTGTCACTGCAGAAAGTTATATGTTTTATTTTCTCCCTTATTTAATACTGAAACTTTGTCAACTTTGCAGGAGAATTAATTTTAGGTGTACTGTACACGAATCTAATATTAAATTTGCAATTAATAAATTTTCAGCAATTTTCAGTTATAGCTAAGACATTGCAGAAGGTTAAATGTTTGATTTTCTCTCTTATTCAATTCTGAAAACTATGTCAAATTTTTAGGAGAAATAGTTTCAGATGTACTGTACATGATTCTAATATCAAATTTACAAATTATAACTTTTCTAAAATTTCAGTATTAGCTAACCCATACTTGTCAATACATTCTATCATTTCCAGTTCTACCGGAAGTAGGCGTTAACTTTTGCTATTAAATAGAATACCCTATATATTATTATATATCTGACTTTCCCGTTTAATTTGAAACATATTTTGTAGAAATGTAAGTACTTACACCTTTTTTACTTTCTGAGATAAAAATTAAATTCCAAGATTTTGACCTCAAAACTTTGACTTTGACATTATGAAAAATGGCTTCAATTTCTCTTCCAATTAAGATATAAACGGAAAACTTATCTCAAATTGTAACTGTACCTCTTTAACTGATATATTTTGCACCTGTAAATTTTAACAATTAGTGATTCAAAAATGTCATTAGTTGAGTGCCCAATTAAATTATACGTTTTTTTATTTTTTTTTAAATGGAATTACATACATTTTATCTCATAGAGCAATTGGCATGACAAGTTGCTACAAAAAAGTATTATACAACTATATTCCCAAAATAAGTAGTTTTTGAAATATTTCGAAAATTCGAATTTCTGAATCATGTAACTTCGCCTATGCTATTTACATATACATCATTGCGAAATATGCTTATTTTTCGTCACTGTGATAACCAATGTTATCAAAGAATTTTCAAATTTTAAAAGTTCACTTTAAATGTGTTAATATTGTTGATAGCCCAGTCATATCTTCCCCAAAAAGCCGTTTTTGGCGGTAATAAATTATGTAGTTTTTAAATTTGGTGTACAGACTCTTGAGTACTAGAATCGAAATTCTGGAGTTTCCCCTCCCCTTAATACTTCATCCCTTAATATTAAAAAAACAACCCCTAAACGGATGACTTGTGTTATTTTTCGCAATTATCTCGTAAACGGTGCACCGCCTATTTTTTTTTTAGATCGGGTCAAGTTAACGGAAACAAACTATTGAAGAAAAAATATATTACACGGTTTGCCACAAAAGCTATAGTTGGCAAGGAATAGAGGCCGGAAGTAAACGGTAGAGTTGTCGCAAACTAAGATGATCCTGTCACGTGATCTGCGCAGAAAACCAAAGCATTGCGGACGAGCCCACTCGGACAAAATAGGGAAGGAGGACTATCAGCTGTTCAGTCAATGTGTTTGCGTCGCGTTGCGTGTTTACGTTGTAAAATGTCTTCGCATAAAACGTTCGGACAGTGCGGCGTAATTATACATAGCCAAGCTCGCGAAATTATAGCCAACGTTATTGGGTTCATGAAAAGTGAATATTCAAAAAATTCTGCTACAAAAATTCACTTTGCGTGATGCGCCACTGTATCCGGCGATTCTAATTTACTACTCGTTTTCTCTACGCCGCTGGCTCGGCCGAGGCCGCGCAGCTAAGCCACGCCCTCTGGATCATCTCAGTTTGCAACAACTCTAACGTGTAACGTCTAGGCAATTTCTAAGGGATCAAAGCAATAAATTTGTGGATTTATGGCTCAAAAAATGCTCCCATGGTTTAACGATGCATTCTCATTGGTCCCATTCCACCAGGCGGTGGGGGGATTTCGGTTTTATGTGAATAGTGACATCTTATCTGGCATGGACTATATCTCGTAGATTACAGTTTTTATACGTATACCAGTAAGATTATTGATATTTTCGGATTTCATTGCAGTTATTTCAATTTCAGCGAATTATAAATATTCAGAAATTTCAGTAATAGCTAACCCATACTTGTCAATGCAGATAGTTATATGTTTGATTGTCTGATTATTTAATGCTGAAACTTTGTGAAATTTTCAGGAGAATTAGTTTCAGGTGTACTGTACACGAATTTAGTATCAAATTTGCAAATAATAAAGTTTCAGTTTTATAGTTTTATATTTGGAGTTTGCATTGTGATGGCAGGTCTACTTTCAGTAAGTATTAATGATTGTGTTGGTTTCACATCTGTTGGGATTGTAGCGATTGTGTTATTGTTTGAGTTAAAGTTCACGTAACACCTCCATTGTACACTTTGACGCAAATAGATTCCAGGACAGTTTCAGTTTTCCGAGAAAGAGAGCGTCGGGCTGTGAATTCTCTTCACATTTCGCGTTATCATCCGGCCAGATCTATAAATATGTCATGGCGTTTAAGCTCGCATTATGCTGCACTACACATGTTACATGGTAATTGATATGATAAGTAGTTCTTTCCCCCGCGCACGTATAATACGTATAAATTGTTTCTTTTATATTTGTGTCGTGAACCGTGCGAAGCGGTACGAGCCCACCTTCATTAGAATAAATTCTCTTGTCGCCCGCATTTCGTTTCGTTTTGTCTAATAGCGTTGCGTGGCCATTTAACACGTCACTCCATTCTGCGTTAATTGTCCGCGTTTTGTTGTACACTTTCTGCTCTCGTCCGTTTCGACGCGGCCATTTTACGGACAAATAATCGGGTTCCGCTCCGGAGGATTACCTCCGGGACCATTCCCGTCGACGTTCATTTGTTCCGATTGCAACCATGTGTCATAACATGTCAATCAATAGAGGCAATTTGTATGTGGCATAATGCAAACACGTCTAATCAGTCTCGGTTAATTCCTTGTAACACTTGGTTATCAAGTGCCTCACCTCTGTTTAATTGTTAACAACATTATTCCACGGTATTCATTGCCTTGCTTTCAATTACTTTTATCTATAACTACTGGTTATTACACCACTAGTGGTGTAATATAAAAAGAATCACCAGAAATTAATACAATTTAATGATATTAAGGATATTTATTTTTTTGGTTAACTAGGTAAATATTAATACAACTTGAACATTTAGTAACATGAATACAATCAACTGATCTGCGTGAAAATCCTGATGAGAGAAAACGGAAAATTTCAGTAACTCACCACTAGGGTGTTAGCCTAGGCAACCGCGCGATCATGTGTGTACGCGAAAAAATTACGTTACATTTTTTTTTGTCTCTAACACAATCTAGGATCTAAGAATTTATCTAAGAATCTAAGATCTAAGTATCTAAGAATTTTTGAAAACAATGCAGATTGTTTTTTTCGTCTTTCAATCTAATCACAGATAACTGCAATACATTCTCTAAACTATTATGTGTGGCATAAGAAGCTTTAGCAATTTTAATCAATGCAATCTTTTTCGGTTCTGCTCATTTAAATTCGAGGCAACGTCCCCCCGATCTCTCAAATTCCAGTCAGATAAAATGCTAATGCCGCCACCCCCACAGAACGTTTATCTCGCCTGGCCGAGCGTCGTCCCGTGGTCAAAAGGGCAGAGGTCAAATAATAACACACCATTTATCAGTCGTTACAAAACCCCAAGAGGACGCCGGCTGAATGCTGAACATCGGGCGGACACCCTCTTTGCAAAAAAGCGAAGCTTACAGCCACTGCACGAGTTGCTCCCTATTAATCATCAGATTACAACCAATTATGTTTATTGTAAAAAAAAATACATATTTGGCATCCCACTGAAGCGACAAAGTAACTTATTTCTCATAAATATTATAGGTAGAAACAAATTATGTTAATAATTGACTTCATAATTTAAAAAAATGTAAGAGTATACAGGGTGTCCGAAAACAGAATATTGTCGAAGAATATTTGTCAAACATATTTTAACAATTTCACATGACAATTGAACATACATATTTGAAGAGTTATCTTAGAAACTGTGTTGGAATTTGAGTGTCAGATTTTCAATCAAAATCATCCAAATCTCAACAGATGGAGTTATTAACATTTGGAAAATTGAAACATATTTTAACAATTTCACGCGAAAATTGAACATACATATTTGAAGAGTTCTTTTGGAAACGGTGTTGGATTTTGAGTGTTAGATTTTCAATCTAAATCATCCAAATCTCAACAGATGGAGTTATTAACATTTGAAATATTGAAACATATTTTAACAATTTCACACGAAAATTGAACATACATATTTGAAGCGTTCTCTTGGAAATTGTGTTGGATTTTGAGTGTTAGATTTTCAATCAAAATCATCCAAATCTCAACAGATGGAGTTATTAACATTTGAAATATTGAAACATATTTTAACAATTTCACTCGAAAATTGAACATACATATTTGAAGCGTTCTCTTGGAAATTGTGTTGGATTTTGAGTGTTAGATTTTCAATAAAAATCATCCAAATCTCAACAGATGGAGTTATTAACATTTGAAAAAATGTAACATACTTTAACAATTTCACACGAAAATTGAACATACATATTTGAAGCGTTCTCTTGGAAATTGTGTTGGATTTTGAGTGTTAGATTTTCAATAAAAATCATCCAAATCTCAACAGATGGAGTTATTAACATTTGAAAAAATGTAACATACTTTAACAATTTTACACGAAAATTGAAACATACATATTTAAAGATTTCTTTTGGAAATTGTGTTGGAATTTGAGGGTTAGATTTTCAATCAAAATCATCCAAATCTCAACAGATGGAGTTATTAACATTTGAAAAATTGAAACATATTTTAACACTTTCACACGAAAATTGAACATACATATTTGAAGAGTTCTTTTGGAAACGGTGTTGGATTTTGAGTGTTAGATTTTCAATCACAATCATCCAAATCTCAACAGATGGAGTTATTAACATTTGAAAAAATGTAACATATTTTAAAAATTTCACACGAAAATTGAACATACATATCTGAAGAGTTATCTTGGAAACTGTGTTGGAATTTGAGTGTTAGGTTTTCAATCAAAATCATCCAAATCTCAACAGATGGAGTATTAACATTTGAAAAATTGAAACATATTTTAACACTTTCACACGAAAATTGAACATACATATTTGCAGAGTTCACTTGGAAACTGGGTTGGAATTTGAGTGTTAGATATTCAATCAAAATCATCCAAATCTCAACAGATGGAGTTATTAACATTTGAAAAATTGAAACATATTTTAACAATTTCACACGAAAATTGAACATACATATTTTCAGAGTTCTCTTGGAAACTGTGTTGGAATTTGAGTGTTAGATTTTCAATCAAAATCATCCAAATCTCAACAGATGGAGTTATTAACATGTGAAATATTGAAACATATTTTAATAAATTCACACGAAAATTGAAACATATTTGAAGAGTTATCCTGTAGACTGTGTTGGAATTTGAGTGTTAGATTTTCAATCAAAATCATCTAAATCTCAACAGATTGAGTTATTAACATTTGAAAAATTGAAACCTATTTTAACAATTTCGCACGAAAATTGAAACATACATATTTAAAGATTTCTTTTGGAAATTGTGTTGGAATTTGAGTGTTAGATTTTAAATCAAAATCATCTCAATCTCAACAGATGGAGTTATTAACATTTGAAAAATTGAAACATATTTTAACAATTTCACACGAAAATTAAACATACATATTTGAAGAGTTATCTTGAAAACTGTGTTGGATTTTGAGTGTTAGATTCTCAATCAAAATCATCCAAATCTCAACAGATGGAGGTATGAACATTTGAAAAATTGAAACATATTTTAACAATTTCACATGAAAATTGAAACACATTTGAAGAGTTCCCTTGGAAACTGTGTTGGTATTTGAGTGTTAGATTTTAAATGAAAATCATCTCAATCTCAACAGATGGAGTTATTAACATTTGAAAAATTGAAACATATTTTAACAATTCCACACGAAAATTTGAACATATTTGAATAGTTATGTTGGAAACTTTGTTGGAATTTGAGTGTTAGTTTTTCAATCAAAATCATCCAAATCTCAACAGATGGAGTTATTAACATTTGAAAATTTGAAACATATTTGAACAATTTCACATAAAAATTAAACATACATATTTGAAGAGTTATCTTGGAAACTGTGTTGGATTTTGAGTGTTAAATTTTCAATCAAAATCATCCAAATTTCAACAGATGGAGTTATTAACATATGAAAAATTAAAACATATTTTAACAATTTCACACGAAAATTGAACATACATACCTATTTGAAGAGTTATCTTAGAAACTGTGTTGGAATTTGAGTGTTGGATTTTCAATCAATATCATCCAAATCTCGACAGATGGAGTTATTAACATTTGAAAAATTGAAACATATTTTAACACTTTCACACGAAAATTGAACATACATATTTGAAGCGTTCTCTTGGAAATTGTGTTGGATTTTGAGTGTTAGATTTTCAATAAAAATCATCCAAATCTTAACAGATGGAGTTATTAACATTTGAAAAAATGTAACATACTTTAACAATTTTACACGAAAATTGAAACATACATATTTAAAGATTTCTTTTGGAAATTGTGTTGGAATTTGAGGGTTAGATTTTCAATCAAAATCATCCAAATCTCAACAGATGGAGTTATTAACATTTGAAAAATTGAAACATATTTTAACACTTTCACACGAAAATTGAACATACATATTTGAAGAATTCTCTTGGAAACTGTGTTGGATTTTGAGTGTTAGATTTTAAATCAAAATCATCTCAATCTCAACAGATGGAGTTATTAACATTTGAAAAATTGAAACATATTTTAACAATTTCACACGAAAATTAAACATACATATTTGAAGAGTTATCTTGAAAACTGTGTTGGATTTTGAGTGTTAGATTTTCAATCAAAATCATCCAAATCTCAACAGATGAAGGTATGAACATTTGAAAAATTGAAACATATTTTAACAATTTCACACGAAAATTGAAACATATTTGAAGAGTTCCCTTGGAAACTGTGTTGGTATTTGAGTGTTAGATTTTAAATCAAAATCATCTCAATCTCAACAGATGGAGTTATTAACATTTGAAAAATTGAAACATATTTTAACAATTCCACACGAAAATTTGAACATATTTGAATAATTATGTTGGAAACTTTGTTGGAATTTGAGTGTTAGATTTTCAATCAAAATCATCCAAATCTCAACAGATGGAGTTATTAACATTTGAAAATTTGAAACATATTTTAACAATTTCACATAAAAATTAAACATACATATTTGAAGAGTTATCTTGGAAACTGTGTTGGATTTTGACTGTTAGATTTTCGATAAAAATCATCCAAATCTCAACAGATGGAGTTATAAACATTTGAAAAATTGAAACATATTTTAACAATTTCACACGAAAATTGAACATACATATTTGAAGAGTTCTCTTGGAAACTGTGTCAGATTTTGACTATTAGATTTTCAATCAAAATCGTCCAAATCTCAACAGATGGAGTTATAAATATTTGAAAAATCGAAACATATTTTAACAATGTCACACGAATATTGAACATACATATTTGAAGAGTTTTCTTGGAAACTGTGTTGGTATTTGAGTGTTAGATTTTCAATCAAAATCGTCCAAATCTCAACAGATGGAGTTATTAACATTTGAAAAATTGAAACATATTTTAACAATTTGACACGAAAATTGAACATACATATTTGAAGAGTTCTCTTGGAAACTGTGTTGGATTTTGACTGTTAGATTTTCGATAAAAATCATCCAAATCTCAACAGATGGAGTTATAAACATTTGAAGAATTGAAACATATTTTAACAATTTCACACGAAAATTGAACATACATATTTGAAGAGTTCTCTTGGAAACTGTGTTGGATTTTGACTGTTAGATTTTCGATAAAAATCATCCAAATCTCAACAGATGGAGTTATAAATATTTGAAAAATCGAAACATATTTTAACAATGTCACACGAATATTGAACATACATATTTGAAGAGTTTTCTTGGAAACTGTGTTGGTATTTGAGTGTTAGATTTTCAATCAAAATCATCCAAATCTCAACAGATGGAGTTATTAACATTTGAAAAATTGAAACATATTTTAACAATTTTATACAAAAATTGAACATACATATTTGAAGAGTTATCTTGGAAACTGTGTTGGAATTTGAGTGTTAGATTTTCAATCAAAATCATCCAAATCTCAACAGATCTAGTTATTAACATTTGAAAACTTGACACATATTTTAACAATTTCACACGAAAATTGAACATACATTTTTGAAGAGTTCTTTTGGAAACTTTGTAGGATTATGGCTGTTAGATTTTCAATCAAAATCATCCAAATCTCAACAGATGCTGTTATTAACATTTGAAAAATTGAAACATATTTTAACAATTTCACACGAAAATTAAACATACATATTTGAAGAGTTATCTTGGAAACTGTGTTGGAATTTGAGTGTTAGATTTTGAATCAAAATCATTAAAATCTTAACAGATGGAGTTATTAACATGTGAAAAATTAAAACATATTTTAACAATCGCACACGAAAATTGAAACATATTTGAAGAGTTATGTTGGAAACTTTGTTGGAATTTGAGTGTTAGATTTTCAATCAAAATCATCCAAATCTCAACAGATGGAGTTTGAACAATTTGAACATTTGAACAATTGAAACATATTTTAACAATTTCACACGAAAATTGAAACATATTTGAAGAGTTCCCTTGGAAACTGTGTTGGTATTTGAGTGTTAGATTTTAAATCAAAATCATCTCAATCTCAACAGATGGAGTTATTAACATTTGAAAAATTGAAACATATTTTAACAATTCCACACGAAAATTTGAACATATTTGAATAATTATGTTGGAAACTTTGTTGGAATTTGAGTGTTAGATTTTCAATCAAAATCATCCAAATCTCAACAGATGGAGTTATTAACATTTGAAAATTTGAAACATATTTTAACAATTTCACATAAAAATTAAACATACATATTTGAAGAGTTATCTTGGAAACTGTGTTGGATTTTGACTGTTAGATTTTCGATAAAAATCATCCAAATCTCAACAGATGGAGTTATAAACATTTGAAAAATTGAAACATATTTTAACAATTTCACACGAAAATTGAACATACATATTTGAAGAGTTCTCTTGGAAACTGTGTCAGATTTTGACTATTAGATTTTCAATCAAAATCATCCAAATCTCAACAGATGGAGTTATAAATATTTGAAAAATCGAAACATATTTTAACAATGTCACACGAATATTGAACATACATATTTGAAGAGTTTTCTTGGAAACTGTGTTGGTATTTGAGTGTTAGATTTTCAATCAAAATCATCCAAATCTCAACAGATGGAGTTATTAACATTTGAAAAATTGAAACATATTTTAACAATTTGACACGAAAATTGAACATACATATTTGAAGAGTTCTCTTGGAAACTGTGTTGGATTTTGACTGTTAGATTTTCGATAAAAATCATCCAAATCTCAACAGATGGAGTTATAAACATTTGAAGAATTGAAACATATTTTAACAATTTCACACGAAAATTGAACATACATATTTGAAGAGTTCTCTTGGAAACTGTGTTGGATTTTGACTGTTAGATTTTCGATAAAAATCATCCAAATCTCAACAGATGGAGTTATAAATATTTGAAAAATCGAAACATATTTTAACAATGTCACACGAATATTGAACATACATATTTGAAGAGTTTTCTTGGAAACTGTGTTGGTATTTGAGTGTTAGATTTTCAATCAAAATCATCCAAATCTCAACAGATGGAGTTATTAACATTTGAAAAATTGAAACATATTTTAACAATTTTATACAAAAATTGAACATACATATTTGAAGAGTTATCTTGGAAACTGTGTTGGAATTTGAGTGTTAGATTTTCAATCAAAATCATCCAAATCTCAACAGATCTAGTTATTAACATTTGAAAACTTGACACATATTTTAACAATTTCACACGAAAATTGAACATACATTTTTGAAGAGTTCTTTTGGAAACTTTGTAGGATTATGGCTGTTAGATTTTCAATCAAAATCATCCAAATCTCAACAGATGCTGTTATTAACATTTGAAAAATTGAAACATATTTTAACAATTTCACACGAAAATTAAACATACATATTTGAAGAGTTATCTTGGAAACTGTGTTGGAATTTGAGTGTTAGATTTTGAATCAAAATCATTAAAATCTTAACAGATGGAGTTATTAACATGTGAAAAATTAAAACATATTTTAACAATCGCACACGAAAATTGAAACATATTTGAAGAGTTATGTTGGAAACTTTGTTGGAATTTGAGTGTTAGATTTTCAATCAAAATCATCCAAATCTCAACAGATGGAGTTATTAACATTTGAAAAATTGAAACATATTATAACAATTTCACACGAAAATTGAAACATATTTGAAGAGTTATGTTGGAAACTTTGTTGGAATTTGAGTGTTAGATTTTCAATCAAAATCATCCAAATCTCAACAGATGGAGTTTGAACAATTTGAACATTTGAACAATTGAAACATATTTTAACAATTTCACACGAAAATTGAACATACATATTAGAATAGTTATCTAGGAAACTGTGTTGGAATTTGACTGTTAGATTTTCAATCCAAATTATCAACATACATCATTTGTTAGTTTTGAGCACTTCGTTTCACTAAAGTCTAATTGCAGCAGTGCACTTTAAAACACCGATTAATCAGGTAATTATTTAAAAATAGGAGCAAATGAAGTTTTGATAGTAATAGTTTCATGAGCGTTTCCAGCAATTTCTTGGTAGGTATGCACTTTGGGGCAATTTGTCTTCTCGTTAACGTGGAGCAAATTAATAAACTTGCAAATTTATGTTCATGCAGCGTATCGATTGGGCTTAAATCCCCGCATTTAATGCTATTTACGGGCGGATTCGAGGAGACAGTGGTTTTATAAATACCGCAAGCACATCAACTTCCGTGCTCGGGGCATTAAAATAGTTCGAGTACGTCCCGATGCGACCGACTGCAGTTACCGTCACATGGAGGATTTATCGCCGTCTTTCAACGATGAAACTGTCGTGCAACTAATAATACCACGGTAACAATAAATACGACCATGTTATTGGGGTTATTACTTCTGATGTTCACCGTTCGTTCACTGCGGGCTCCGATTGCGAACACGGAGGAGAACGGAGGCGGTTTTTATCCTAAGCGACGCCGACGCCAGGCGTCGTTCGCGTGCGTCCACCCCCGGCCGCCCCCCACACAGACTAGTTCCATTAATAACAAATTCAAAAAAGTAAGAACAAAAAAAGTGCACCGGAACAAATCGCATTCGTTATTTGTAATAGGCGATACTCAGCCGAATTGTTTTTTCACAGATTTTAAAACGTAAGCAGAATTATCTGTGAGGGGTGTTATGTGTTTATTACGCCATAATACCATATACCACATAATAGCAGTCGCAGTTTGTCAAACTGTATTATCACAATGCCGTTATCTGTGTAGGGCAACGTGATGGATTTGGTAGTCATTCAATCGATTTCTGTATGGGATTGAATAGACACTGTCAGACTCAGCCGAATTGTTTTTTCACAGAGCAGCTACCTACTAGTACCTACCAGTAGTACCTGTAATAAAGTTATTACCAAAAATTTCAGGAACTACTACTATAAAACTCTAAAAAAAAAATGTGCTTTTACAATTTTACGCACAATCTTTGGTTATCAAAAGATACGTTGGTTTACAAGAATTGCCGTGTTCGTCTACTCAATGAATAATGAGTGCAAGTATCATGTGCGTTCAGATTACCTTCTGACGTTAAACGCTTACCGCTTCTAATTACCTCACGTTCATTACATAACGCTTTCTCATCAGATTTATTTTCTAAGTTCCACATGGTATTGGCTTGGAAATTTTGAACGTAATTCGGCATTAAAAAATCAAACTGATTAACTTCCAAGCTGGCACACTTAACCCCCGGGGGTCATCAATTATTCGTCCGCGAAACCCTCCGAAAAAATTGCAAAACCGCAAAACTTTAATAAGCCCGTTACGTGCGCGAGGAGAAAGGCATTAAAATCTCGCCAATTACGGCCGAAATTAAACGCTTTTTTTGCCCACTCTAATAATCTAATCTCTAATTAGAAAACTCCGGGCCTGGTAATGCCCCCTAAAAACTGGACTTTCTCGCACCAATTTAATTAAATTAAGCAATTATCGATATGATAAATTGGTCCTCGCTCAAAAACCGGCGACATTTTGTCAGCTCTGCCCCCTGGTGGTCGAAACGTAATAACTGCACGCACGTTCTCCTCGTTAGCCGAAAAATTTAGCAATAAATAAGCGAGCGATTCCCGTAATTTCTTAATCCGAACAACGTGAAAGTGGAGCCATCTGAAACGAATTCTTCTGGGCGTATTGAGTTTTTACGTCCATTCCTCGACTAGCATGCAACCATTATTAATTTCTCAATAAAAGAAACGCAACGCTTTTAATTTCTCAATTAAGGTATGTAGAGAAACGGCTAATTAAGTTAATTACGCCGACGCTGAAACGATTATCTCCGCTTACAATGAGTAATCGGGTAGCAGCAATGTTTGTATGCAAATGCGTGGCATTTTATGATTTGTGACTGCTGGATGACCGCGGGGTTCTTGTGCAATTTATGTCGTTTCTTGTCTTGACCATCGGCTTCAGCGCTCATTTCGCCATTGGTCTCTATTCTCCAAATTTCCACCTTTCTATTCGCAACGTCCGCATTGAGTTTCTATTGTCCTTGTGGGCATTAATTTAATAATCAATAATTTTACTGAGAATTGTCCTATTATTAATGTTGCTGTAACTTAATAGTAAGCTATGGATGTGTAACTTAAACTAAAATTTGATATAAGTTTTGTATACAGTACATCTGAAACTAATTCTCCTGAAAATTTGACAAAATTTGAGTATTAAATAAGGGAGAACATCAAAGATATAACATTCTGCATTGGCAAGTATGGGTTAGCTATTACTGAAATTTCTGAAAATTTATTATTTGCAAATTTGATATTAGTTTTGTGTACAGTATATGTGAAACTAATTCTCCTGAAAATTTGACAAAGTTTCAGTATTAAATATAGGAGATATCAAAGATATAACTTTCTGCATTGACAAGTATGGATTAGCTATTACTGAAATTTCTGAAAACTTATTATTTGCAAATTAGATAATAGCTTCGTACACAGTACACCTGAAACTAATTCTCCTGAAAATTTGACAAAGTTTCAGTATTAAATAAGGAAGAAATCAAAGATATAACTTTCTGCATTGACAAGTTTGGGTTAGCTATTACTGAAGTTTCTGAAAATTTATTATTTGCAAATTTGATATTAGTTTTGTGTACAGTACATCTGAAACTAATTCTCCTGGAAATTTCACAAAGCTTCAGTATTAAATAAGGGATAAAGCAAAGATATAAATTGCTACGTTGACAAGTATGGGTTAGCTACTACTGAAATTTCTGAAAACTTATTATTTGCAAATTTTATATTAGATATGTATACAGTACATCTGAAACTAATTCTCCTGAAAATTTGACAAAATTCGAGTATTAAATAAGGGAGAACATCAAAGATATAATTTTCGACATTGACAAGTATGGGTTAGCTATTACAGAAATTTCTGAAAATTTATTATTTGCAAATTTGATATTAGACTGGTGTACAGTACATCTGAAACTAATTCTCCTGAAAATTTGACAAAGTTTCAGTATAAAATAAGGGAGAAATCAAAGATATAACTTTCTACATCAACAAGTATGGGTTAGCTATTACTGAAATTTCTGAAAAATTATTATTTGCAAATTTGATATTAGATTCGTGTACAGTACACCTGAAACTAATTGTCCTGAAAATTTGACAAAGTTTCAGTATAAAATTAGGGAGAAATCAAAGATATAACTTTCTACATCAACAAGTATGGGTTAGCTATTACTGAAATTTCTGAAAAATTATTATTTGCAAATTTGATATTAGATTCGTGTACAGTACACCTGAAACTAATTGTCCTGAAAATTTGACAAAGTTTCAGTATAAAATTAGGGAGAAATCAAAGATATAACTTTCTACATTGACAAGTATGATTAGCTATTAGTGATATTTCTGAAAATTTACTATTGGCAAATTTTATATTAGATTTGTGTACAGTACATCTGAAACTAATTCTCCTGAAAATTTAACAAAAATTCAGTATTAAATAAGGGAGAAATCAAAGATATAACTTTCCACATTGACAAGTATAGGTTAGCTATTACTGAAATTTCTGAATATTTACCTTATGCAAATTTGATATTAGATTTGTGTACAGTACATCTGAAACTAATTCTCGTGAAAATTTGACTAAGTTTCACTATTAAATAAGGGAGATATCAAAGATATAATTTTCTACATTGACAAGTATGGGTTAGCTATTACTGAAATTTCTGAAAAATATTTATTTGCAAATTTGATATTAGTTTTGTGTACAGTACACCTAAAACTAATTCTCCTGAAAATTTGACAAAGTTTCAGTATTAAATATGGGAGAAATCAAAGATATAACTTTCTACATTGACAAGTTTGGGTTAGCTATTACTGACATTTCTGAAAAATTATTGTTTGAAAATTTGATATTAGGTTTATGTACAGTATATATGAAACTAATTCTCCTGAAAATTTGACAAAGTTTCAGTTTTAAATAAGGGAGAAAACAAAAATAAAACTTTCTGCATTGATAAGTACGGCTTAGCTATTACTGAAATTTCTGAAAATTTATTATTAGCAAATTTCATTAAAGTTTTGTGTTCAGTATATCTGAAACTAATTCTCCTGAAAATTTGACAAAGTTTCTGTATTAAATAAGGGAGAAATCAAAGATATAATTTTCTACATTCACAAGTAAGGGTTAGCTATTACTGAAATTTCTGAAAACTTATTATTTGCAAATTTGATATTAGTTTTGTGTACAGTACATCTGAAAATAATTCTCCTGAAAATTTGACAAAGTTTCAGTATAAAATAAGGGAGAAATCAAAGATATAATTTTCTACATTCACAAGTAAGGGTTAGCTATTACTGAAATTTCTGAAAACTTATTATTTGCAAATTTGATATTAGTTTTGTGTACAGTACATCTGAAAATAATTCTCCTGAAAATTTGACAAAGTTTCAGTATTAAATAAGGGATCAAATCAAAGATATAACTTTCTACATTGACAAGTTTGACAGTACACCTGAAGCTAATTCTCCTGAAAATTTGACAAAGTTTCGGTATTAAATAAGGGAGAAATCAAAGATACAACTTTCTACATTGACAAGTTTGGGTTAGCTTTTACTGAAATTTCTGAAAATGTATTATTTACAAATTTGATATTAGTTTTGTGTACAGTACATCTAAAACTAATTCTCCTGAAAATTTGACAAAGTAGGAGTATTAAATAAGGGAGAAATCATAGATATAACTTTCTGCATTGACAAGTATGGGTTAGTTATTACTGAAATTCCTGAAAAAAAACTATTTGCAAATTTGATATTAGTTTTGTGTACAGTACATCAGAAACTATCTCTCCTGAAAATTTGACAAAATTTCAGTATTAAATAAAGGAGAAATGAAAGATATAACTTTCTGCATTGACAAGTATGGGTTAGCTATTACTGAAATTTCTGAAAATTTACTATTTGCAAATTTGATATTAGTTTTGTGTACAGTACATCTGAAACTAATTCTCCTGAAAATTTTACAAAGTTTCAGTATTAAATAAGGGAGCAAATCAAAGATATAACTTTCTACATTGACAAGTATGGGTTAGCTATTACTGAAATTTCTGAAAACTTATTATTTGCAAATTTGATAATTTGATTTGTGTACAGTACATCTAAAACTAATTCTCCTGAAAATTTGACAGAGTTTCAGTATAAAATAAGGGAGAAATCAAAGATATAACTTTCTGCAATGACAAGTATGGGTTAGCTGTTACTGAAATTTCAAAAAAATTATGATTTGCAAATTTGATATAAGTTTTGTGTTTAATTTTCTCCCTTCCTGTGTATTAGACATTCCACTCCTTTTGCCGCTCTCTTTTCTTCTTCCACTCCACATTCTCATTCCACTCTAACACACTCGAGTGTGATAAAACACACTTCAGTGTGTCCATTTCCAGTTTTTATCATTCCTTTTCCTTGCTTCTTTGTTTACGATATTATCAGTATGTCTAGTTTTGTTTCTTCAAATTCTTCCTCTAGTTCTTGTTCTTTTCCTTTTATACTTCGTATGTTCCATGTTCCAATTCTCCATGTTTCCTTTTTATTTACTCGGTCGTTTTCCCCATTTCCATTTAGATTGTTTGTGCCCTTCTCCTTTTTTATAGGTGTGAGTTTTCTTTTTCTAGCACCTTCTTCTCCATTCTCCGTTATTCTTTTTTTTATTTGTTCCCTTTCCTCGTTCCATTGCCATGTTATTCCGTTTATGATTATTTTTCTGTATTTAGTTATGATCGTTTTTCCTCCCTTGCGATTATTCTTATTTTTGCTTATACCTCTCTTTTTTCCTTCGGGATGTCGTTTTCTATGTATATCTTCGTTTCTTTAAGTTTGTTCTTGTTTTTAATTTGTTCCATTTTTGAAAGTTGAAAGTCTCTAATTTATCTACTATTATCGGTGTTTGGTCCCTGTTCACTACGTATGTTTCCTTTGCTCTTGCTATCACTTTTAGCTCCTTTTCTAGTAATGTTTGCACCTGTTCTGCAATGTTGGTTGTGTTTTCTGCTTTTATTCCTTTAATAATCATGTTATTCTGTTGATAAATAACTACGTAATATGGCATTTTAATTTTGAAATTAAACATCGTTAATTGGGAAGCTTTTAAGCAGTAACCTATCTGAAAATAAAAATGTGAAAAACTCTAAAGCTGCAAAAGTGTTTTTTTCGTTGTAACTGAGATGGGTTTTTGGTTTATAGAACATTTGTAGTGTAAGATACGTATAACATGTGTCCTTAGTAAATGAAGTTCCAAGAAATCATACATATTCATTTTATCGCAAAAAAATGTGTGCAACATTATTTCGTAGGCGACATTCTTGTCTACTGCTTCGACTAGGATTTCGCCTTGCCAGATTCTTGACCACTTTGTAATCAACGCTTCTACGATGGTAGATGGTAGATGATTCTGGACCTTAAAATTAATTCAATTAAATTGTTTGAAACATTTAGCTTCACACGTGTATTTCTAATGAATATTCCAAAGCCTGCCGTCTTCTACAAACAGATCACCACCAGAAGATAAGGGGGTGATTGATACGGGGTGCACGCCGTGCCCGGTGACAGACGGAGAATGCACCCCCATGGTCATGCCCCATGGGGGGTGTACCCCAGAACTAACCGTGTTGTCTCGCGGTCATTACGACCCATCCCCCCGCCTGTGCCGGACTCTTGTTATGTAACCGACAGGTAGGCCCCCGTGTCGCCCAGGAGCGGGCCCCGATTTTCTGCATTTTTATCCCATAAAGGGAAAAAATCATTAGTGCCTCGCACACCCATAAATTATCCTCGATGGCCCTTGCGAAATGAAAGATGACCATTCGGCCTCGAGTTAATAGTCTTCGGGCATGGGGCAATGAGGGCCATTTTTGCTTACTTCATTAAGCGGCGTTTTCACTTTCTGGCCACGAAATTTCACGTTTGGAAGCGCCATGGTCCTCAGAGACCGATCCTCTGGACAGTCTGGTCTGGGCATTCCTCGCATTCTGCCCTAAGCCAATGACATATTGTCCATCGGTTTTAATAATCAATTCCCAGAACATTTCTTAATGATGTAGTTTTGATGACTTTAGATGTGGAGAATGCCTTACTTCTACTACTAATTCCCATGCTGATACTATCTGCAATCTTAGTTTTTAAGCTTCGCTGCTTATGGAATCCTCCCAAAGAAGTTTCTGTTGGATGCTGGTAATCCACCAGCATGTGCCCAGAATGCAAATAGGAGAGCAGTTGTCGATGAGCTGCGGTAATGATGCCCATCTTAATCGGTGAAGACAGGGTCACCTAAGGAGGTGATGTCAGTGGCGAATATCGATCCTGCAATAAATCCACAGGGGAACAATGCAAGGACACTACGCTCTACGCAAATCTATACTAATGACACGACCGTAAATCTCGTCGATCCGGCGTTAATCGCCGCTGAATTAATGTGCCTCCTATAAATCCTATAAACGTTTTTTCTCCTCGTATTCCGTTATTATCCAAGCAGATTTCCACCGCAGATGTAAGGTGATGGACGCCTGACGTCCTCAAGTATCCACCCGTGCAGGCAATCGCACTCTCTTCTGCGGTCTCCACTGTTGCCCAACGAGCCTGTCGCAGGGCATTATGGCCTAATTAAAGGCGCCGTTGCGGTACATTTATCTGCACAGCTTCGCGATTGTCGATGTGCAAGGTATCAATGCGCAAACACATTCCTGGAACGGTTAGTTGGTGGAAATTACAGCGTTCACGGTAATTGCATGAATCCGCAGATTTACGGCGTCCAAAGCGTGACAATTGATTTTTTCCATGATGTGTGGTATTTCTACCGTACGGTGATTGTGATTATTTCTATTGTCCTTTCCAACGTAATATATTGTTCAGGCCGCATAAGGATTACTTAAGTGCTGATTGTATCCGCAGTTTTCCGATTTGTATTACCGAGTGATCACCATCATCGTTATGGAAGAGATAAATATCAACCAGCTAATAAGATACATTACATTTTTTGCACGTCAACAACGATTTAACAATTAACATTGTTTTTTCATACATTAATTTTATCATTATTAAACATTATAAATATGATATGTTTTGTATGTATTGTAACTATGTTCCCTGCGTTGATGAGGATGGTGTTATCCAACATCAGAAGACCCTGTTACCCTCGTGGTGGTGACATTGAGGCGTCAAGGATCAGGACGGCTGCGACACTTCCTGGGAGGGCCCACGTTCAATCGCCTTCAATTCGTGGTGCAGATGTTGAAAATGTGTACCATTTGCATATAAACACATTTGCACTCGTCTTCTTTTATAGTTAAAAATGTTGATTAGCATTTGAGGAGTTACGGTTCGGCAAACATTTACGATTTCTGACATTTAACGATCTCTCAAAAACCACCGTATAAATATTTATGTAAATTATTGCTGCTTTAGAGTGATATGCTGATATAAAGTGGGTATAATTCAATTTAGATGCAATGATGGATTTTTGAGATACATCAATTTTTGTTTAAAAATATCGAATATTAGAACTATTTTAAGTACTCCTCCAATTAGGCTCATATTTAAATAACGATATCTCATAAATCACTGTATCAATATCAATATAATTTAATGGTGCTACAGCGTGATATACTGTTATTGAGCTATTGTAATTAAAATTAAATGCAATAAAGGATTTTAGAGGCATACATTTTTTTGTGTGCAAATATCGAATATTCGAACCTGCCTTTTCAATTTTTCATATATAAATGAAGAAATCTCAAAAACTGGCGTATCAATATAAATCAAATTTATTCTTAATATAAACCGATACACTAGTATTCGGTATCTAAAATTCAAAACTATCCAATGAGAGATACTTCAGATATATCAATTTTTATTTCAAAATAACAAATATTAGCACTATTTTAAGTGTCCTCCAATGAGGCTCATTTTAAAATAATGATATCTCAAAAACCACAGTATGAATATTAATGTAAATTATTGCTGCTTTAGAGTGATATACTGACATAAAGTGGGTATAATTCAATTTAGATCCAATGATGGATTTTTGCGATACATCAATTTTTGATTAAAAATATCGAATATTAGAACTATATTAAGTGTTCCTCCAAATAGGCTCATATTTAAATAACGATATCTCAAAAATCACCGTATCAATATCAATGTAATTTATTACTGCTATAGCGCGATATACTGTTATTGACATATTGTAATTTAAATTAAATCCAATGAAGAATTTTGGAGGCATACATTTTTTTGTGTGCAAATATCGAATATTCATACCTGCCTTTTCAATTTTTCATACATAAATGACGATATCACATAAACTGGCGTATCAATATAAATCGAATTTATTGTTAATATAAACTGACATACTAGTTTTCAATATCTGCAATTTAAAAACTATCCAATGCGAGATACTTCAGATATATCAATTTTTATTTTACAATATCAAATATTAGCACTATATTAAGTGTCTCTCCAATGAGGCTCATATTAAAATAATGATATCTCAAAAACCACTGTATGAATATTAATGTAAATTATTGCTGCTTTAGAGTGATATACTGATATAAAGTGGGTATAATTCAATTTAGATCCAATGATGGTTTTTTGAGATACATCATTTTTTGTTTAAAAATATCGAATATTAGAACTATTTTAAGTGTTCCTCCAATTAGGCTCATATTTAAATAACGATATCTCAAAAATCACCGTATCAATATCAATGTAATTTATTTCTGCTACAGCCTAATATAGTGTTATTAAATGAGTGTAATTAAAATTAAATCCAATGAGGGATTTTAGAGATATACATTTTTTTGTGTGCAAATATCGAATATTCGAACCTGCTTTTTCATCTTTTCATACATAAATGAAGAAATCGCAAAAACTGGCGTATCAATATAAATCAAATTAATTGTTAATATAAACCGATATACTAATATTCGATATCTGCAATTTAAAAACTATCCAATGAGAGATACTTCAGATATATCAGTTTTAATTTGAAAATATCAAATATTAGCACTATTTTTAGTGTCTCTCAAATGAGACTCATTTTAAATTAATGATATCTCAAAAACCACCGTATGAATATTAATCTAAATTATTGCTGCTTTAGAGTGATATACTGATATAAAGTGGGTCTAATTCAATTTAGATCCAATGATGGATTTTTTAGATACATCAATTTTTGTTCAAAAATATCGAATATTAGAACAATTTTAAGGATTCCTCCAATTAGGCTCATATTTATATAACAATAACTCAAAAATCACCGTATCAATATCAATGTAATTTATTGCTGCTATAGCGTGATATACTGTTATTGAATTATTGTAATTTAAATTAAATCCAATGAAGGATTTTAGAGGCATACATTTTTTTGTGTGCAAATGTCGAATATTCGAACCTGCTTTTTCAATTTTTCATACATAAGTAAAGAAATCTCAAAAACTGGCGTATCAATATAAATGGAATTTATTGTTAACATAAACTGATATACTAGTATTTGATATCTTCAATTTAAAAAATATCCAACGAGAGATACTTAAGATATATAAATTTTTGTTTGCAAATATCAAGTATTAGCACTATTTTAGGTGTCGGTCCAATGAGGCTCATTTTAAAATAATGATATCTCAAAAACCACCGTACGAATATTAATGTAAGTTATTGCTGCTTTAGAGCAATATACTGATATATAGTAGGTATAATTAAATTTAGATCAAATTATGGATTTTTGAGATACATCACTTTTTGTTCAAAAATATTGAATATTAGAACTATTTTAAGTGTTCCTCTAATTAGGCTCATATTTAAATAACGATATCTCAAAAACCACCGTATCAATATCACTGCAATTTATTGCGGCTATAGCGTGATATACTGTTATTGAATTTTTGTAATTTGAATAAAATCCAATGCAGGATTTTAGAGGCATACATTTTTTTGTGTGCAAATATCGAATATTCGAACCTGCTTTTTCAATATTTCATACATAAATGAGGAAATCTCAAAAACTGGCGTATCAATATAAATCAAATTTATTGTTAATATAAACCGATATACTAGTATTCGATATCTGCAATTTAAAAACTATCCAATGAGAGATACTTCAGATATATCAAATTTATTTGGAAATATCAAATATTTGCACTATTTTAAGTGTCCCTCCAATGAGGCTAATTTTAAAATAATGATATCTCAAAATCCACCGTATGAATATTAATGTAAATTATTGCTGCTATAGAGTGATATACTGATATAGAGTGGGTATAATTCAATTGAGATCCAATGATGGATTTTCGAGATACATCATTTTTTGTTTAAAAATATCGAATGTTAGAACTATTTCAAGTGTTCCTCCAATTAGGCTCATATTTAAATAACGATATCTCAAAAATCACCGTATCAATATCAATGTAATTTATTGCTGCTATAGCGTGATATACCCTTATTGAATTTTTGTAATTTTAATTAAATCCAATGAAAGATTTTAGAGGCATACAATTTTTTGTGTGCAAATATTGAATATTCGAACCTGCTTTTTCAATTATTCATACATAAATGAAAAAATCTCAAAAACTGGCGTATCAATATAAATCGAATTTATTGTAAACATAAATTGATATACTTATATTCGATATGTGCAATTTAAAAATTATCTAATGAGAGATACTTCAGATATATCAATTTTTGTTTGCAAATATCAAATATTAGCACTATTTTAAGTGTCCCTCCAATGAGGCTCATTTTAAAGTAATGATATCTCAAAACCCACCATATGAATATTCATGTAAATTATTGCTGCTTTAGAGTGATATACTGATATAAAGTGGGTATAATTGAATTTAGATCCAATAATGGATTTTTGCGATACATCAATTTTTGATTAAAAATATTGAATATTAGAACTATATTAAGTGTTCCTCCAAATAGGCTCATATTTAAATAACGATACCTCCAAAATCACCGTATCAATATCAATGTATTTTATTGTTGCTATAGCGTGATATACTGTTATTGAATTATTGTAATTTAAATTAAATCCAATGAAGGATTTTAGAGGCATACATTTTTTTGTGTGCAAATGTCGAATATTCGAACCTGCTTTTTCAATTTTTCATACATAAATGAAGAAATCTCAAAAACTGGTGTATCAATATAAATCGAATTTATTGGTAATATAAAATGATATACTCGTAATCGATATCTGCAATTTATAAACCATCCAATGAGAGATACTTAAGATATATCAATTTTTGTTTGCAAATATCAAATATCAGCACTATTTTAACTGTCTCTCCAATGAGGCTAATTTTAAAATAATGATATCTCAAAAACCACTGTATGAATATTAAAATAAATTATTTCTGCTTTAGAGTGATATACTGATATAAATTGGGTATAATTCAATTTAGATCCAATGATGGATTTTTGAGATACATTAATTTTTGTTAAAAAATATCGAATATTAGAACTATTTTAAGTGTTCCTCCAATTAGGCTCATATTTAAATAACGATAACTCAAAAATCACCGTATCAATATCAATGTAATTTATTGCTGCTACAGCGTGATATACTGTTATTGAATGAGTGTAGTTAAAATTACTGGCAACAATTCTTGCACCACTATAAGAGGGTAAATTCAACCTCTTTCTCACAATTCTATGGTAGGTGCTCGAGGGAATTCCAGCTTGCATAGCCAATTTACGAATTGGCTCTTGAGGGCTTACATCGAGTCGTTCACGAACATCTGCAACAACCTCTCCTGATACTGAGGGTCTGCCTGAGGATTTCCCTTTCTGAAGACTACCAGTTTAACTAAAACGGTGCACCATTAGGGCTTACTTCGAGTCGTTCACGAACATCTGCAACAACCTCTCCTGATACTGAGGGTCTGCCTGAGGATTTCCCTTTCTGAAGTCTACCAGTTTAACTGAAACGGTGCACCATTAGGGCTTACTTCGAGTCGTTTACGAACATCTGCAACAACCTCTCCTGATACTGAGGGTCTGCCTGAGGATTTCCCTTTCTGAAGACTACCAGGTTAACTGAAACGATGCACCATTAGGGCTTACTTCGAGTCGTTCACGAACATCTGCAACAACCTCTCCTGATACTTAGGGTCTGCCTGAGGGTTTCCCTTTCTGAATACTACCAGTTTAACTAAAACGGTGCACCATTAGGGCTTACTTCGAGTCGTTCACGAACATCTGAAACAACCTCTCCTGATACTGAGGGTCTGCCTGAGGATTTCCCTTTCTGAACTTTACCAGTTTGTCTATAACGGTGCGCACTATTCGTTAATTTTTTGTTGAGAACTTCTCTATACAATCTGCTATGTTTGGTACTTGGATGCATAGGCAGAGGTAATTTTTGATATTGTTTAGCTGAGGCCAATCTTAGTTCCTGTCGTAACAGATGATATGCTGACGTGGGCAATGAGCAAGGATTACGTCTTCAGATTCGCGCTCACGTCAATCCTGGCGTCTGGTGAGGAGGACAGATGCATGTTAACAAAGCGCAGGAATGCGCCGACAATTACACGACGTAATTAAATATATCAGGCAATCAAGACAGGATCCCTGTCATTAGAAGCATAACCATATTCCGACCACCAGCCCGACAAGATAACTCCGACGGCAATCATTTATCTTACCGATATCCAGGCCATCTCGGTCCATCCAATGTGAGTGGGAATACGTCTGTTGCAGGCCAAAGAGGGATGAGAAGTGGCGGCGGAGGGAAACGCACTAAAATGCAGTCTTGCAACCGAAAATTCCTAAGCAACAGAGAGAGCCAGTTATCCGAGATCGTGATAGACAGTTGATATATGACCGGGCTGCTGACGATCTCTCGCCCTTCACTCTTTCGCTCTGCTCTTCGGATTGCACCTTCGGCTCCTCTCACTTCTTGAGCGCGAGGTATTCGTTGCCGTGCTTTTCCGAACTAATCAAAATCGCTCAGCGGCGTTTTTTGCCCCCGCGGACGAAACTCTCTAGGGACTTTTAATATAGAAGTTGCGACGTGTTAAAATTGCCATTATACAGTTTGTCCACTTACGTGGACAACATACGAATAAAGGTGTTAGAATTTCTTCTTGCAGCTCGCGGAAAACTTAAAATCGCCGAACTGTACATCTATGCCTGTTTTTGGTGCGTTGCCTTTTCCCTGCAGGCATCGTTCCTCGCGAAGTCCAGAGACGCATATCTGCGCATCTTGCATAATCAGTGTAGGTATATATCTTGATTCGCAGAAGTGCACCGGAGCTATGCGGCTACCGTTTACATTCTTCGGCTAATTCGGTCTTCCCATTCAATGAAAAAACAATATAATAAATATAGAGGCTGTCGCGGACGCACGGGAGCTCCGCTGACAGTTTATAGGAAAACATCAATGCTTCGCTATAAAATGAAACGGTTCATGAAATATACTAATAGGAATATTGTTATTGGATGGGAAACGGGAACGCTTTTTTATGCGCCGCATAAATTAGAGCTGTGTATGGGTACGGACGTTTGATTCGGTTTGATCGTTATGCAAATGCTTCCACAAATGCCCATAAAGCTTTAATCTTATTTAGGGCACGGGCTTTAATGGGCGATTCTACGATGGTGGCTTCCCGAAATTTTCACGAAGCGTGATCTACCTCCCAGCTACTAAAAACTTAACGAAATCGTGGACAGCACAGAAGTACAAGGCACATACAAAATATGTCCAATTACAAAAACTATCCAGTTACTGTTGAAATACGAAAACATGATTTGCTTAAATAGTTAGATAATTGATAACAAACACTACACTAATTCAATATGAAACAAAATGAACCCTTGACAATAGAAAGCAAGTCCAATCACTAATTAGCAAACTAACACTATCAATATTTAATAACAATAATTCCCTAAATTCCCTAAATTAACTCCCTAATTGAGTAGTAATTATAGTAAATTCTACCTGGCATTCATATTCATATTCCTCGTGAATAGCGACAACTCGCAGTGATGATCGGCAATCCTGGTTGCAGATGTCGAATCAGTAAATTCGATTGAGTCGGCACCAATTCCCTCGATTCAAAGTCCTGCTGTCCTTGCTTGATCCTCTTCGATAGTTGACGTTCTCGCTGAATCGTCTTTGGGTTTGAAGTTCTCGTTGAATCCTCTTGGACTCCTTTGAGGAGTTGAAAATGATTCCCTAGTTCACGTCGAGTGTTTACAGATGCTCGAACGCAAATAATTACTGTCCCGAATTTAATTATATCCGCGTAAACAAAACGTAAATCAAACTGTTTTTTTAATGACGCGTGAATGTAAATAACTATTGTTCGACGACATTTGTTTCTGTACAACTGTTTTCTTTTTCTCTGCTGACCGACGTGGATGCTCCGGGATCTAAAGCGAATCTGATTGTTTATCGGCGTTCAGCCTTTTAAAACGTCGGTTAAACGAGTGATTTTCGCTTGTTAAAATCCGCCTACGTTGATCCAAATAAGCGTGTAAATTGTCGAGTTGCTGCCCGAATCCAGTTTGTAACCACGGCAACGAATCAACAAATTATAATTATGATTATAATTATTCATATACCGATGAAACCATAATTCCAATGGTGATTAGAATCTGATATTCGAGATCCTTAATTTTTTCCGCCTTAGAAGTGCCTAGATAGAAGTGCCTTTTGTTTTTTTATACGTTTTCAAAAAACTTCAGCAAAACATAAAAACGATATCGCAAAATTTCGGATTTTGTCGTATATCCCCGGAAGTAAGCGGAACTTTCTGGTTTTCTCAACAGAATATTACTGACCACTAAATTGCTCAACTTTCTTCTAATTTAACCACCTTTGTAACTTTTACGGTTTCCGAGATCCCCATGCTGTTGATCCTTATCTTGAACACTCTGTATATTCTGAAGTATTAAGGTTATTTTGTTGGTTAAGGGAAATTTGTGGTTCAAAAATGGTTTTCTTATAATATATGAAAATTGTTTTCTTAGAATTTTCATATATTCATTGACCACAAATTTCTATAAACTAATTAGAAAACCCTAATACTTCAGAAAAGATAAAAATTAAAACATGACCAAACAATTGTTTTCTTTAAGAATTTTTATGATAAGTTACGCAGGAAATATAAATAAAAAATATTTTTTATAATTTTCTTATAATATATGAAAATTATTTTCTTAGAATTTTCATACATTCATTGACCACACATTTCCATAAACTAATAAGACAACCCTGATACTTTAGAAAATATAAAAATTAAAACATGACCGAGTCAAAACTATGGTTAATGAATAAGTTTCTGAAGTAATATTGTGTTCGATATGCATTCACAATCATAGTTTTTTTTTAGGAATTTTTATGAAAAGTTAGTGAGAAAATTTAATTAAAAATTATTTTTATGTAGTTTTTAATTTACTCTTAGCTAAATTTTCCTACGATAATAAGAAATGCTTCAATATTTTAGAAACTGTGGAAATATTGTTATACCCCATCTTCAATTATCCCAGAATTTGCATGTAAAGCTAAGATCAAGTACAGTTAAGAAATAACAATCATTTCTTGGAATTTTCGACTTATGTTAGAGCCTAAATGTTTTTGATTTTTTTTGAAAATGTAAAAATGATAACATTTTTGCCAAAAATTTAAAGTTTAATTATCTTTTGGTCAATTTAGAGACGACAACAAACGTCAGCCAGTACTAATTTTTGTTGAAATAAATATTTAATGTACACTTACTATTGGAGAAAATCAGAAAACCATAAACCAGAAGTTTTATGCTCGTTATTATTGGTTATTTGGAAACTAAAAGTTTCAAACCTTCAGAATTTCGTTGATGACAGGCAAAAAACACAATGATGAAGTTTTTAGAATATGCAATAATCTTTTGGGTAGTGTAGTTAAAATGTAGATGTTTCTTATGTTTCTTTTCGAAATCGTACATAAGCTTATAACATACACAGCAACAAATACGTCTCCTGTAATTACTTCTAATACCCATTACCAATACTACTACCGCTAGTGTTAGTTTTGTTTAATTTAAATTGAGTACACTTTACAATAATAGTTTCATATGAAAGAGCAGATTCTGTTCGAATTGCAATCGATTGCAGCAAACATTGTTTCAATTGTTGCAAATAAAACTACGTGTAAAATATATTTATCCATGACTCATAACTAATGCATTCATTATGTAAGTAACTATGGCAACAGAGCGAACTTCATAATACAACAGGGATCGAATTATGACTTCATTATACAACAGGGGTTGTATTATGGCTGCATAATGTAACAGGCGTTACATTATGATTGCATAATACAACAGGGATTGTATTACAACTTGTGTAAAATATATTTATCCATGACTCATTAATAATGCATTCATTATGTAAGTAACTATGGTAACATAGTGAACTTCATAATACAACAGGGGTCGTATTATGATTTCATTGTACAACTGGGCTTGTATTATGACTGCATAATACAATCCCTGTTGTATTATGACTGCATAATACAACAGGGATTGTATTGTGACTTGTGTAAAATATATTTATCTACGACTCATAAATAATACATTCATTGTGTAAGTAACTATGGTAACATAGTGTACTTCATAATACAACAGGGCTCGTATTATGACTTCATTGTACAACTGGGGTTGTATTATAACTGCATAATACAACTGGGATTGTATTATGACTTGTGTAAAATATATTTATCCATGACTTATAAATAATACATTAATTATGTAAGTAACTGTGGTAACATAGTGTACTTCATAATACAACAGGCGCCGTATTATGACTTCATTATACAACAGGGGTTGCATTATGACTGCATAATGTAACAGGCGTTGTATGATAACTGCATAATACAACAGGGATTGTATTATGGCTTAATAATAGACCAGGGATTATATTATGACTCCATAATACAACATGCCTCTTCAGTTAAACTATGTATAACGTTTTCCACACCTCTACTTGTCAATGAACTACTAAATGGTTGTTTAGTCTAAACAAAATTGATTCAGTATACAACTGGGGTTGTATTACGACTGCATAATATAACAGGCGTTGTATTATGACTGCATAATGCAACAGGGATTGTATTATGGCTTCATAATATAACAGGGATTGTATTATGACTTCATAATACAACAGTTTTGTATTATGACTCCATAATACAAGATGACGGGTCTTTTCAATGAAACTATGTGAAACGTTTTCCACACCTCTACTTGTCAATGAACTACTAAACTGTTGTTTAGTCTAAACAAAAATTGATTCATTATACAACTGGGGTTGTATTACGACTGTATAATGTAACAGGCGTTGTATTATGACTGCATAATGTAACAGGCATTGTATTATGACTGCATAATGCAACAGGGATTGTATAATGACTTCATAATACAACAGGGATTGGATTATAACTCCATAATACAACATAGTGGAGCCTCTTCAAGTACACTATGTGTAACGCTTTCCACACCTCTACTTGTCAATGAAGGGAGTAACTACTAAACTGTTGTTCGACAAAAATGATTCATTACACAACTGGGGTTGTATTAGGACTGCATAATGTAACAGGCATTGTATTATGACTGCAAAATGCAACAGGGATTGTATTATGACTTCATAATACAACAGGGATTGTATTATGACTCCATAATACAACATGGTAGGGCCTCTTCAATTAAACTATGTGTAACGTTTTCCACACCTCTACTTATCAATGAAGGGTGTAACTACTAAAGTGTTGTTCGACAAAATTGAATAAAATATTGTACTTAACACGTGAGTTAACAATGTTTTTCAATCTAATTTTATTCTCGTGAAAATACATCCACTTAACTCACTTGTTATATAAATATCTATTAACTTGTTATTTGTAACATATAATTAATAAATACTCAGTGTCGATATTTAACTAAGAAATTAGGTCTCCTTCACGTGCATACCAGATTCAAGTAAAGTACAATCCGTTATGTTATGTAAATACAAAGAGGGCACAAATTAAGAAGTCAAGCAGCCGCGATATTGTCATCTTCATTAAATTTTAATTTACACTACACTCGTGACACAATCGGCTAATTTACAACGGCGGTAATTAATTAATATCACTTGGGCCTAATCCGCCATTAATTAACGTCGCCCGCACTAATGACCACAGGACACTTCTTAATTTTCAACACGAAACGCTTTAAAGCTTCATTGTCAAAGAGTTTTACACAATTTTACACTGAAACTCTCATTAGTACTATTAATCTACGGAAAGCATTTGAAACGCAAGAGCAAATTTCCAACATGTTTGTATGTTTATATGTGCCTAATTTTAAGTGTTCCATTGTAAAACCATTAATATGTTTGAGCTGTGTAAAACTATATGTTCTAAGCATTAATATTATTATTATAATAGTTCCATTCTAGAATTGACTTCATCTTTACAATTCACAGTTATAAGTGGGGATGTCCATTTCGACACTCTCTATATGGGGAATTCTAGGAGAGGTCACATATGGTGTCTACTTGACCTGTCGCCTGTAAGTATCGAATTAGATCTCCAGAAATCGAATTACAGGGCGTCGACAGTTCCAGAAAACGGCGTCGGTTCTTTAAGGGTGTCGTAGCCGACGCGTGGACACTTAGGGCTCTGGATGACACCTGATCCGTCCGGGAACTGGCACGCATTAACACTTCCCCCTGGTAAATATTTGATACTTTTCCGCTCTGGCTTCGTGTCGCACGTGTGTATCGATTCCGTAAAGTGTAACAAACTGCCGTCTTTACAACCGAGTTATCGTCACAAGGTGTAAAAAGTTGGAATTGGACGGCGAAAAGTATATAATTTGCTCTGGATTCCCATGTTGGTGTATGTGAACGATATGATCGCACATGTTGTTAGTTTTTACCATGTCATCATTAAATATTTATACTCACATTAAGGAGAGGTGTGTATCATTGCGTCATTTACAACTGCGGTACTCATATTAAGGAGAAGGGTGTATCCTTATGTCATGTACAAACACAGTACTCATATTAAGGAGAGGTGTGTATTCCTGAGTCCCTTACATGAAGGTATTCATATTAAGGAAAGGTGTGTATCCTTATGTTTTTTCAAAAACAGTACTCATATTAAGGAGATGGGTATGTCCTTACATCCGTTACAATTACAGTGCTCATATTAAGGTCAATTTTCTGTACCTAAACCGTATTTTACTAATCTGCAGCTACTTTTGGAGTTATGTTAGTGGGAGTTGGTTATGTTGGTGGGAGCTAATTAGTATCTGTACATGTAACTGAGGAACAAAAGGGGTTGTAGATATCGTGTAAAATGTTTCACCTGCACGTTTTGAAGGTACATAAATGAGAGAAAAACCAAATCCCGCGGCGCCGAACTCTTGCAGCAGCACGAACAGGGAATCTCTATGGATTCGGCTCCCGGCGAAGCTCCCGGTTTTTACTGTGTATAGAGCATAGAGATATAGAGATCTCTCCCTCGACCCGTGCACGCCCGGAGACTACATCTCAATAGGAGGAGAATAAGCAGGCGGTTATCTGCGTATCGGATCTGCCCCGGCTATCAATTTCCGATATCCCGGCTCTCCCGTTTCCATAATCCCGGATTTACTCAATAACAATTTGTCTGTGGGGACTCGTAGATGTAATTGACGTTTTATCTGCAATATTCCCCCGGCCTTATCGCGAGACCCCCGATCGGACGCCGAAGCCGAGGGCATCAATTCATTCGGGGGGTCTGGGAGTGAGGAGTTCACGGCGGTCGAGACCCAGATTAATTACTTATCAACGAGCTGACAATTGTGTTTATCCATGTAACACACACAAATCTGATTTATTATAATATAATAAATAAAATTTGTGTGTATTACATGGAGAATTACAACAGAATTTTCTTGGCATAGTTTTTCATTAATATGAATAGCGTATTTGTAAAGAACGTAAGGACATACCTCTCCTTAATATGAGCACTGTAGTTGTAACGACTATAAGGATACATACCTCTTCTTAATATGATATTATATTATAATTACCACGTTAATTTACAATTTATATCTATATGGACGAAACTATGACATGGAACTTTGAAAAAACTATACTTCTTTGAGGTATAATACCATTTTTATTTCAGATTAGTACAGCAAAAATGTATCGAGATAAGGTGTTCAGAATGTGAAATTATGAACATGTGCAAAATTTCAGGGTTATTGAGGGACATGACATAAATATCGTTAGGCATACAAGAATAAGTGACCAAGTAAAAATTTGGCATATATTTGTTAAAATGACAATGTATCTACCATAAAAGTTCGTAATATTTATTAGAAAAAGTTTTAAAGTTTCTATGTTGTCATGGTTTTCTGGAAAGTTAATAAACATTTTTCAAAATCAATATAAATGTAATCTAGATTTATCACGACGTGTTTTTTTGCAATTTTCAAATGCATATACATAAAAATTGTTCTACATTTAAAGCTGTATTCAGCCGTTTTACCTGAATCACTATAAACGGGGAGAAAATCATCCCAAAATGTATGACCATCCTGAACAATAAAGTAAAAAGAATGTATTTATGGTGTACTATTGGAAACAAGACAACATTGATATTAACTTTACTGAAAATATTTTAAAAAATTGTAACATTTAATACTACATAATAAGTGTTTTATACAGTTTCTTATGTGTAATTAATTGATAATGACTAATAGTTTGTTACTTTTCTATCTGCAGAAATAAGAAAAAAGGTGGAAATTTCAAAATATTTCTATGCAAATACATCCAAAGTTTCTATTATGTATTATGGTTCTCTGGAAAGTTAATAAAAATACTGCCTGGTAAATAAATCACAGGGAGCCGCACCCCTATCTAGATATGGTCGCGGGACTGTTCACACCGTCTCCACTCATACAAACAAATAAACAATCAAACAAATATATAAACATACAAACATACAAATACACAAATAAACATAAAAATATATATACATACAAACATGCATTCAAACATACAAACAAACTTACACACATGCAAGTATACAAACAAATATTAATACAAATATACAGAAAAAGGAAGAAAAAAGAAGAAGAAGAAGAAGAAGAAGAAGAAAGGGATTGCAAAAATAACCACGTTTCGTAATTCATCGGAGGTGAGAATGGCAAGTACCTACATATCTGCTAGTGTTTCAATGAACAAAAATAGCAGAGATATACTTGTCATTCTCATCTTTGATGGTTGACGAAACGTGGTAATTATTTTTCAAATTTTCAAAAAAAAATCTTTATTGAAGTACTAGCGATATTGCTTAGCAAAGAATAATAATAACGAGTACATAGTTATGAAGTTCAAATATGAAAAAATAATAGGGACAACATTTGTTGCAACAACATTAGGTGGCCAATACTCCACAGAGAAAGGAAGAAAAATAAGAAGAAGAAGAAGAAAGGGGTTGCAAAAATAACCACGTTTCGGTATACATCAGAGATGAGAATGACAAGTACCTACATCTCTGCTAGTTTTTCAATGAAGAAAAAAAGCAGAGATATACTTGTCTTTCTCATCTTTGATGATTGACGAAACGTGGTAATTTTCTTTTTCAAACTTTCAAAAAAAAATCTTTATTGAAGTAGTAGCGATATTGCTTAGCAAAGAATAATAATAACGAGTACATAGTTACGAAATTTAAATATGAAAAAATAATACTTAGAAAATTTGTTGCAACAACATTAGGTATTGGAGTATTGGAGACAAAAGGAAAAAAAATAATAAGAAGAAGAAAGGGGTTGCAAAAATAACTACGTTTTCAAAATTTTCATGAGAATTAGCTTCAGGTGTACTGTACACAAATCTAATATCAAATTTTTAAATAATCGTTTTTCAGAAATTTCAGTAATAGCTAACCAATACTTGTCAATGCAAAATGTCAAGTGTTTGATTTTCTCCCTTATTTAATACTGAAAATTTCTCAAATTTTCAGGAGAATTAGCTTCAGGTATACTGTATACCAATAAAATATCAAATTTTCAAAAAAAAAAAATATTTTCAGATATTTCAGTAATAGCTAACACATACTTGTCAACACAGAAAGTTAAGTGTTTGATTTTCTCTTTTATTTATTACTGAAACTGTGCCAAATTTTCAAAAGAATTAGTTTTAGGTAAACTGTACACAAATCTAATATTAAATTAGCAAATAATTAATTTTCAGAAATTTCAGTACTAGCTAACCCTTACTTGTCAATGCAGAAAGTTAAGTGTTTGAATTTCTCCCTTATTTAAAACTGAAACTTTGTCAAAATTTCATGAGAATTAGTTTCAGGTGTACTGTACACGAATCTAGTATCACATTTGTAAATAATAGCTTTTCAGAAATTTCACTAAAGCTAACACATACTTGTCACTGCAGAAAGTTATAAGTTTCATTTTCTCCCTACTTTAAATACTGAAACTTTGTCAAATTTTTAGAATAATTAGCTTCAGGTGTACTGTACACAAATCTAATATCAAATTTGTTAATAATAATTTTTCAGATATTTCAGTAATAGCTAACCCTTACTTGTCAATGCAGAAAGTGAAGTGTTTGAATTTCTCCCTTATTTAATACTGAAACTTTGAAAAAATTTCAGGAGAATTACTTTCAGGTGTACTATATACGAATCTATTATCAAATTTGCAAATAATAGCTTTTCAGAAATTTCACTAAAACTAACACATACTTATCAATGTAGAAAGTTATATGTTTGATTTTCTCCCTTATTTAATACTGAAACTTTGTCAAATTTTCAGGAGAATTAGTTTTGGGTAAACTGTACACAAATCTAATATCAAATTTGCAAATAATAAATATTCAGAAATTTCAGCATTAGCTAACCCTTACTTGTCAAAGCAGAAAGTTAAGTGTTTGAATTCCTCCTTTATTTAATACTGAAACTTTATCAAACTTACATGAAATTTATTTTCAGGTGTACTGTACACGAATCTAATATCGAATTTACAAATAATAAATTTTCAGAAATTTCAGTACTAGCTAACACATACTTATCAATGTAGAAAGTTATATGTTTGAATTCTCCCTTATTTTATACTGAAACTTTGTCAAATTTTCAGGAGAATTAGTTTCATGTGTACTGTATACGAATCTAATATCAAATTTGCAAATAATAAATTTTCAGAAATTTCAGTAATAGCTAACTTATACTTGTCAATGAAGAAAGTTGAGTTTGATTTTTCTGTCTTATTCAATACTGAAACTTTATCACATTTTCATGAGAATTACTTTCAGGTGTACTGTATACGAATCTATTACCAAATTTTCAAATAATAGCTTTTCAGAAATTTCACTAAAACTAACACATACTTATCAATGAAGAAAGTTATATGTTTGATTTTCTCCCTTATTTAATACTGAAACTTTGCCAAATTTTCAGGAGAATAAGTTTTAGGTAAACTGTACACAAATCTGATATTAAATTTGCAAATAATAAATTTTCAGAAATTTCAGTACTAGCTAACCCTTACTTGTCAATGCAAAATGTTAAGTGTTTGATTTTCTCCTTTATTTAATACTGAAACTTTGTCAAAATTTCATGCGAATTAGTTTCAGGTGTACTGTACACGAATCTAATATCAAATTTGTAAATAATAGCTTTTCAGAAATTTCACTAAAGCTAACACATACTTGTCACTGCAGAAAGTTATAAGTTTCATTTTCTCCCTACTTTAAATACTGAAACTTTGTCAAATTTTTAGAATAATTAGCTTCAGGTGTACTGTACACAAATCTAATATCAAATTTGTTAATAATAATTTTTCAGATATTTCGGTAATAGCTAACCCTTACTTGGCAATGCAGAAAGTTATATCTTTGATTTTCTCCGTTATTTAATAATGAAACTTTGAAAAAATTTCAGGAGAATTACTTTCAGGTGTACTATATACGAATCTATTATCAAATTTACAAATAATAGCTTTTCAGAAATTTCACTAAAACTAACACATACTTATCAATGTAGAAAGTTATATGTTTGATTTTCTCCCTTATTTAATACTGAAACTTTGTAAAATTTTCATGAGAATTAGTTTCAGGTGTACTGTACACGAATTTAATATCAAATTTGCAAGTAATAAATTTTCTGAAATTTCAGTAATAGCTAACCCTTACTTGTCAATGCAGAAAGTAAAGTGTTTGAATTTCTCCCGTATTTAATACTGAAACTTTGTCAAATTTTCAGTAGAATTAGTTTCCGGTGTACTGTATAGGAATCTAATATCAAATTTGCAAATAATCAATTTTCAGAAATTTCAGTAATAGCTAACCCATACTTGTCAGTGCAGAAAGTTATCTGTTTGATTTTTTGCCTTATTCAGTACTGAAACTTTATCAAATTTTTTTGAGAATTAGTTTCAGGTGTACTGTACTGTACTGTGATTATGTAAATGGTAAGGATTCTATGAAAATATTTCTTATAATAATTAAGTACCATACCGTACTGCACCGTATCATACCGTACAGTACCGTACCGTACCGTATCGCCACGTATAACACCGTACTGTACCGTATCATACCGTACTGTACCGTTCCGTACCGCACCGTACCGTACCGTACGGAACCGTACCGAAACGTACGATACCATACCGTACTGTACAGAACCGTGCCGTTCAGTACCGTACTGTTCAGTACCGTACCGTTCAGTACCGTACAGTTCGGTGCCGTACCGTTCAGTACCGTACCGTTCAGTACCGTACCGTTCAGTACCGTACCGCACCGTACCGTACCGTACAGTTTGACTTACTGTACAGGAATCGTATATCAAATTTACAAATAATAAATTTTCAGAAATTTCAGTAATAGTTAACCCATACTTACAGAAAGTTCAGTTTGATTTTCTGCCTTATTCAATACTGAAACTTTGTCAAATTTTCAAGAGAATTAGTTTCAGGTGTACTGTATGTGAATCTAATATCAACTTTACGAAAAAATAAGTTTCAAAAATTTCAGTATTAGCTAACCCATACTTGTCAATGCAGAAAGTTATATGATTGATTTTGTCTTTTATTTAATACTAAGACTTTGACAAATTTTCAGGAAAATTACTTTTAGCTGTACTGTATGCGAATCTATGATCAAATTTGCAAATAATAAATTTTCAGAATATCATGTATAGTTTGTTGTTTTGTCTTAATATTTTTTCTGCCAACTTTTTAACTGTGAAGATATGATCTTGTGTTGAATGTCCTTTCATGAATCCACTTTGTGACTTTTCGATAGTGTTTTCAATTTCCTTTCTTAGATGGTTCTCTAGTATTGATTCATACAGTTGTTCCGCTGTGCACAGCAGGTATATTCCCCTAAAGTTGTTGCAATTTCTAGTGTCTCCTTTTTTATGTATTGGGAATATCACTGCTTTTTGTCAGTCTGCTGGTATTTTTCCTGTTTCCCATATTCTATTTGTTAACTGTAGTAGTTGTTGTTTCCCATCATTTCCTGTGTATTTTAGGTGTTCAGATTTGATTTTATCATGACCTGGGGCTTTTACGTTTTTTAACTTCTTTGGTGCGTTTTCTAACTCTTCTTCTGTTATATATTCCTCTTCTTCTTCTGTTTCGTTACTATTTTCTTCTTCCTCTTCGTTTTCATTTCCTTCATTGGTTGTCTCTATTCCAGACACAAGCTCTTGGAAGTGCCCTTTCCATCTGTTCATGATTTCTTCATCCTCTTTCATTATTACACCATGTTTCTTTTTGAGTAGCTAAAAGTATTTCAGCTGTTTAGATTTTATTTTGTCGTGACCTGGGGCTTTTCCGTTCTTTAACTTCTTTAGTACGTTTTCTAACTCTTCTTCTGTTATAGATCCATCTTCTTCTTCTGTTTCGTTACTATTTTCTTGTTCCTCTTTGTTTTTATTTCGTTCATTGCTTGTCTCTTTTCCAAGAGCTTCTGAGTACATAGTTACGAAGCTCAAATATGAAAAAATTATATGGACAAAATTGGTTGCAAACTTACATTATAGCACATTTGTGTATTTGTATTTGCACATTTGCACATTTGTCTTGTAACTCATCATGACACATTTGTCATGATCGTTTCCAGAAACCAGAGAGTTTTTGAAATATTTGCAAAAGAAAGTAAAAGGTCTGTAAAATGAACTGCCTCTTCCAGGTGGATTTTATCCAAAATTCGCTGGGACCTCCTGAGTTTTCCTGAAATGCTAAAATATGAATTTTGAGTGCAGTCTATCAACGCATACTGGGTTGCATAGAATGTTCAGGCATATACGCACAGGTCAGGATTGTTATTTGCCACTATGTTATTTATTATTTGTTATTTGCTACTTGTTATTTGTTATTTGTTATTTGTTATTTATTATTTGTTATTTGTTGTTTGTTATTTGCTATTTGTTATTTGTTATTTTGGGTACGGAAATAAGCGCTGATAAAAACATGTTTTTTAAAAAGAAAAACCAACTTGTTACAGGATTTTCAAAAAACAAACTATGAATTTTGTGCCATAATTTATAAATGCTTACATATTTACATCACACATGTTAGTTACCAAATTTTTGATTACTATATTACTTTCTGATGTGACTGCAGCTGCTGCGGAATATATATTTTTTTAATCTAAAATGCGCAACAACAAAAAAAAATGCGCCACTTATCCATTCTTTAATCACTCTGCGGAATTGTATCAGTCGCGACTGAAATGCATGTCTGATTGCGTTTCTTTGATAAGGAAGCAATTGTCGCGTACGTGAAGAACTGGAAGAACTAGTCGCGTTTCTAGTGGACGAGAATCTAAAACTTTATCACCATCGCAGACATAGAAAAAAACGCGGTTCTAAGCTGTTGTAGTCTAGAGCTTATTGCGTGCACTCTTCTTACTTGCGAATCACTTTTAAATCGCGGCAAAAACGCGAATCCGCGATAAATAATTTTAATAAAACGGCACAGATAGTAAATCAAATCCGTTACTGTGCGCGCTTTTGCAGATCGAACCAGTTTATATGCCTGTCCCTAACAAGGTTCACACACAACGTGCTCATCACAAATATGTATATCATACATGGATGGAGTCGGCTCATATGATTATTTCACATGGACGTGTCTGAAAATGATCGATACGTCGCCCGTTTTATGAATAATTTAATTATAATAATTCACTTGCGGCGTTTTAATCAAAAGAGCACATATTTATGAGCGATAAGCAGGCAATGTACAGTGGCGTCGGGGGCGGTGGGGAGGTGTGCGATGCGCGACACTCCGCTAATAATTCATGCGCCTCCTTAGAAGTGCCAATTTGCTACGTCCTTAATTCCAAGCTAATGCACCGATAATTGCACCCTCGTCGACTGCCAATTAAAGCCGCCGACATCAGCGCCACCTTACAGTTTCCGCATGAAAAATTAGGTCCTGTGTAAGATTATGCAAAGTTCGCAAAGTATTACAAAAGTCAAACATTCAAAAAATCTTTACAAAACCCACGAAAAAAATATAAATTTTATGGGATTTTTATTTTTATTTGGTGCCAGGTGTAATTAAAGCTTTATTACAATGGATTTAATTTTACCAATTACGGGGTATTTGTCCTTGGTAAATTTTGAACGAATTCTTTTATCATGTCTACTAAGGTAAACACAATTAGAGATGGTAGCATTATCCTATCAGAACGAGAATAAAACCGGCAAGATTACCTTATCAACCTCCACGGCACCGCTTATAAACCATATACCAGAAATTAATAAAGCTCTCTAAGAACTGCATATACTTTTATAGCCACGCTTTCAGCTTTGATGCAACAATATATTGAGAAGGAACATAATTTTGGTAACGCAAATTATAAATAATTTACGGGGTATTTGTTTTTGGTAACTTTGGGAGCAATGCACTGATTATTACTACTCAATTTCGAAATAATCAATATTATTCTGAAAACGGTAACTTTTAAACAAATCTGGTAATACTTTTTATAATGATATTCGCGTATACTATTGACGAAGATATTAACGGCCTGTCGCCTCGCGAATCTGGAACCAACTAAACTCGTGGTTTTATGTTAAATCAATTCATACAAAATATGGATATTCCGATCCCTTACAAGCGACAAAATATTAATTGTGCCCATCTCCATTTATAATTCGCCTGGTGGTTGCAATCAGATCTGGGTTTGTCAACGGCCACCCATCTTCTAGGCTGCGTATGTCCACATCGTGGTTAATATGCGGAGAATTGCTACGTTAATAAGAAAGAGATTAATAACTCGCATTATTGTTATGGTGATGTGCTTGTGGCTAGCGATTCAGGCATGGCATCCGGTCTGCTGCCTCCTCACGTAGCCGCCCTTATCTCTCACATGAGCCACGCATTTTTCTTGCACTGCCCACATACGTGTGAAATCCGCGCCTTATCTCGATCTCACATGAAAAATAAAAATTTAAGTGTCCGCAAGCTAGTTTCGGGTTCTGGAAGTGTCCGCTCAGAAGGAGATATGATCAACGTCACGGGCTACCGGCGACACCGTGCCGTATTAAATGGAAGAGTTATCGCCGGGCACACCACGAATCTTAAGATTTCGGGTATTCACCACATTCGAGGGCATTAGCGTTAATGCACCGGGTAATCGGCCGAAATGTGTGGTCGAAGGCGAAACACAGATTTACACCGATTAGGACTTTTGGAATGTCGTGGGATCCCTCAAGGCACGCTAATTGGTCTTTACGGGTTTTACCAACGTACATCACATATTATTTTGACTCCAATATCTCATACGTACATCTCATTGCGCTTTATTTGATTCTTTTACGTACAAATTTGCTTTGAACAAATAGGTTTAAGAATCAATCAAAGTATTATGGACTTCATAAATTATACCTACAAATATAAATAAATATCCATCATACTTTTAAGGCCTTTAAATGTGCCAGTGATTATGTAAATGGTAAGGATTGGGGGAAAATATTTCTTATAATAATTCCAGAAGGTTTTTTTAACGGGTATCGTGCCGTACCGTACCATACCGTACTGCACCGTATCATACCGTACTGTACCGTATCTTCTCGTACAATACCGTACTGTACCGTATCATATCATACTGTACCGTTCCATGCCGCACAGCACCGTACCGTTCCATGCCGCACCGTACCGTACCGTACCGTACCTTACCGTACCGTACCGAACCGTACCGAACCGTACCGAACCGTACGTTGCCATACCATACCGTATAGTACCGTACCGTTCAGTACCGTACCGATCAGTACCGTACCGTTCAGTATCGTACCGTTCAGTAGTGTACCATTCCGTAAAGTACCGTTCAATGCCGTACCGCACCGTACCGTACCATACAGTTTGATTTACTGTACAGGAATCGTATATCAAATTTGCAACTAATAAATTTTCAGAAATTTCAGTAATAGCTAACCCATACTTGTCAATTCAGAAAGATATGTCTGATTTTTTCCCTTATTTATCACAGAAACTTATAATAAATTTTCAGAAATTTCAGTAATAGCTAACCCATATTTGTCAATGCAGAAAGTTAAGTGTTTGATTTTCTCCCTTATTTAATACTGAAACTTTGTCAAATTTTCAGGAAAATAAGTTTCAGGTATACTGTATACAAATCTCATATCATAATTACAAATAATAAATTTTCAGAAATTTCAGTAGTAACTTACCCATACTTGTCAATGCAGAAAGTTAAGTGTTTGATTTTCTCCGTTATTTAATACTGAAATTTTGCCAAATTTTCAAGAGAATTGGTTTCAGGTGTACTTTATACGTATCTTATATCAAATTCGTAGATAATAAATTTTCAGAAATTTCAGTAATAGCTAACCCATACTTGTCAATGCAGAACGTTAAGTGTTTGATTTTTTCCTTTATTTAATACTGAAACTTTGTCAAGTTTTCAGGAGGAATAGTTTTAGGTGTAATTTATACAAATTTGATATTAAATTTGCAAATAATAAATTTTCAGAAATTTCAGTAGTAGCTAACCCATACTTCTCAATGAAGAAAGTTAAGTGTGCGATTTTCTCCGTTATTTAATACTGAAACTTTGTCATATTTTCAGTAGAATTAGTTTCAGGTGTACTGTACATAAATCTGATATCAAATTTGCAAATAATAATTTTTCAGAAATTTCAGTAGTAGTTAACCCATACTTGTCTATGCAGAAAGTTAAGTGTTTGATTTTCTCCGTTATTTAATACTGAAACTTTGTCAAATTTTCAGGAGATTTAGTTTCAGGTGTACTGTACACGAATTAAATATCAAATTTGCAGCTAATTAATTTTCAGAAATTTCAGTACTAGCTAACCCATACTTGTCAATGCAGAAAGTTAAGTGTTTGATTTTCTCCGTTATTGAATACTGAAAATTGGTCAAATTTTCAGACGAATTAGTTTTAAGTGTACTGTACACGAATTTAATATCAAATTTGCAAATAATAAATTTTCAGAAATTTCAGTAGTAGCTAACCCATACTTGTCAATGCAGAAAGTTAAGTGTTTGATTTTCTCCGTTATTTAATACTGAAACTTTGTCAAATTTGCAGGAGGATTAGTTTCAGGTGTACTCTATACAAATCTAAGATCATATTTGCAAATATTAAATTTTCAGAAATTTCAGTAGTAGCTAACCCATACTTGTCAATGCATAAAGTTAAGTGTTTGATTTTCTGCGTTATTTAATACTCAAACGTTGTCAAATTTTCAGGAGAATTAGTTTCAGGTGTACTGAACACAAATCTGATATCAAATTTGCAAATAATATATGTTCAGAATTTTCAGAAATAGCTAACCAATACTTGTCAATGCAGAAAGTTAAGTATTTGATTTTCTCCCTTATTTATTGCTTAAACTTTGTCATATTTTCAGGAGAATTAATTTCAGATGTACTGGACACGAATCTAATATCAAATTTGCAAAGAATAAATATTCATAAATTTCAGTAGTAGCTAACCCATACTTGACAATGCAGTAAGTTATATGTTTCAATTTCTTCTTTATGCAATGCTGAAACTCTGTCAAATTTTCAGTAGTATTGGTTTCAGGTGTACTATATACGACTTTAATATCAGATTTGCAAATAATAAATTTTCAGAAATTTCAGTAATGGCTAACCCATACTTGTCAATGCAAAAAGTTAAGTGTTTGATTTTCTCCGTTATTTAATACTGAAACTTTGTCAAATTTTCAGGAGAATTAGTTATAGGTGCACTGTACACAATTCTGATATCAAATTTGCAAATAATAAATTTTCAGAAATTTCAATAATAACTAACCCATACTTGTCATTGCAGAAAGTTATATGTTTGTGTTTCTCCGTTATTTAATACTTAAACTTTGTCAAATTTTCAGGAGAATTAGTTTCAGGTGTAGTGTACACAAGTCTGATGATAAATTTTCAATTAATAAAGTTTTAGAAATTTCAGTAGTAGCTAACCCATACTTGTCAATGCAGAAAGTTAAGTGCCTGATTTTCTGCCTTATTTATTGCTGAAACTTGGTCAAATTTTCAAGAGAACTAGTTTTAGGTGTACTGTACACAAATCTGATATCAAATTAGCAAATAATAAATTTTCAGAAATTTCAGTAATGGCTAATCCATACTTGTCAATGCAGAAAGTTAAGTGTTTGATTTTCTCCGTTATTTAATATTGAAACTTTGTCAATTTGCAGGAGAATTAGTTTCAGGTGTACTGTACACAAATCTGATATCAAATTCGCAAATATTAATTTTCAGAAATTTCAGTACTAGCTAATACATACTTGTCAATGCAGAATGTTGATAGGTTGATTTTCTGCCTTATTTAATATTGAAACTTTGTAAAAAAATTCAGGAGAATTGGTTTCAGGTGTACTGTATACGAATATAATATCAAACTTGCAACTTATTAATTTTCAGAACTTTCAGTAATAGCTAACCTATACT
Source organism: Othius punctulatus (assembly GCA_951805005.1). NCBI lineage: Eukaryota > Metazoa > Arthropoda > Insecta > Coleoptera > Staphylinidae > Othius > Othius punctulatus. The sequence continues at coordinate 8,885,986 of OX638146.1, read as the reverse complement.
TGTCAATGCAGTAAGTTATATGTTTCAATTTCTTCCTTATGCAATGCTGAAACTCTGTCAAATTTTCAGTAGTATTGGTTTCAGGTGTACTGTATACGACTTTAATATCAAATTTGCAAATAATAAATTTTCAGAAATTTCAGTAATAGGTAACCCATACTTGTCAATGCAGAAAGTTATGTGTTTGATTTTCTCCCTTATTTAATGCTGAAACTTTGTTAAATTTTGAAGAGAATTAGTTTCAGGTGTCCTGTACACATTAGATTTATGACAGAATTTGGGTCGAAACGGCGTTCGGTAAGAGGCACGTCCCTTCCGACTGCTGTCAACGACCCTTTTTTCGTCATAGTTAGGGCCAGTAATGCGTCCAACATACACCTTAGTCTTGTCGCCAAAGAACAAAGCGCCAGGCGATCCAAAAGCCATCCCCGCTAATTTATTACAGCAGTTAAACCTAAAAACTGCTTCGGCTTCACTATCTTCGTATTCTTTACGACACGCTTTCCAAAGCAGGTGAGCCACCCTCTTACGTGTACCTGAGCTTCTTGCACCTCATCAACACCTATAACCAATAATTGCAGACAAAAACGCAGAATGACCTACACCAATTTTTCATTCACATCAAATGATCTGCAAACTCCTTCAAGTAATTTGTAGATACGACATTGAGAATTTTGGATTGCAGAAAATATCAATTGGTACATTTTCTGTTAACCAATTTTTACGTATTTGATATGTACGTGATGTATCAGATAGATACGGACAGATAATTGATAAAAATATAAGCTAATTAGTAAATGATTGGAATGGATACACATTTAAGGGGCGTTCTCGTGAGTCAAGCTTAATTGATCGATTGTTGTTGATCAACAAATGTTGAATGAAAACTGTAGTGAGAAGCTTTGTTTCAATAGAGTTGATCAACTTTTAATTATAGTTTTCATTCACAATTTTTGTTGATCAACAGCAATCGATCAATTGATTCGTGAGAACGTGCCTTTAGATTTTTTTTTTTGTTGTCAATATGTTTCACTTATTTTTCACAAGTTTTTATAACCATACAAATATATGCAAGTATAAGTATACTTGACCCAAAGATCTAAGAATATTATGACTTTGACTTCTTAATAGTTATATTCGGGGTTTAATTTAGGGTCACAATAAAGCAAACGGATGGTCAAGACGGAAGAATCGCACGCCGTCGTCAATACCAGAAAGACAGCCGGGCAACCCCAGATAACTGAATAATATTAGCAGGACTTTTATGATTTTATGGCAACACCAAATAAAACCCCCATAAAATACTTAAAAGTCATAGTCGTAATATTCTTAGATTTTTGGGTCGACTATACAACCACAGCATTTGACAACCAATAACCATACAAATACATACAAGTACAAGTACAACCACAGCATTTGACAACCAATTTTTTTTTTTTTTTAGATTTGATAGGTGTTTGTTTTTCATTAATTTTTGTGGGCATTGAGAGGTTGTTGTGGGTTTTGGCGAGAAGAATTTTAATTGCTGGGGTTTGTGCAAAAATCTGCAAAATGAAGTTAAACTAGTCGAGTGAGCAGGTGTGGGCTGAACAGATTTAGGTGTGAACGTGCGAACTGGTTGCAAAGGGGCCGACAATCGCTGGACATTCCGCAGTAGTGACACGTTCTGAATTTATATGTATCGTCTGGTGCAAAATGCTAGCCGCCAGGACGATTAAGCAGATTGCGGTTTTTCGTGCTCAAACTTCGTTCCCAGATTCCCAGAAAATAGAAGCATTGCCACCAGAGCTTGTAAAAATATCGAGACTTAATCAAAATTACAAAATAAATTTTGAAAAAATTTGATCAATTGTCCGAAGAAATAATTCCCAAATGCACTTTGAAAATATGCGATTAAAGTTCAGGTTTGTGAAAATTTAAATCGCTACATTCTGACAGTGCATAAGTTCAATACTTATTAAATAAATTCAGAGTCAGTCAGTACTCTAAAAAGTATTCATAGGTATTATTATGCAAGTTCCTCGACACCCAATGGGTAAAAGAGGGATGGATTATGTATGTATGTATTATGCAAGTTAGTAACATAAGTTACATATGCTCAAAATCATATCCACATTAATTTAAATAGTAAGGACGCAGTTTTGGTAACCATTATTGCGAAGTTACATTTGCGAAGTTACAAGTTACAAGATTATTGCTTAACATTTCTGAGTTCGAACCTAGATTATTTGGGTCTAAGAGCTAAGCTGCTAAGGCAAATTGAATTTTAAATTCTGTTGCCTGACTGTAGAAATTTATGTCGGAATTGAATGAATCACTTACAATTTATATGGGTATTTAAAAAACGTGCTTCTGCATTGTAGTTATGCTTTACATATATGGTGACCATTGCAGTGAAGACGAACTTCTTGGAAATCGTACATTACGCTATAATTTTTTTGCTTGGCGAGGGGAAAATTAATTAGTGCAAATTAGAGTTCTAAATGTGGGCCCGACAAAAAGCAACCCAAATAACTAAATCAGAAACAAAAGGTGTGTAAAAAAATGGAAAAGTACGGTCGGTCGGCGAGTGCGTCTCGGCTTTAACTCAGAGCGGTCACACTTCGAGACAAGCTGGCCGCATTTTTGCGCTTTTTTCCCGCACCGCCGCGGACATTATTCCTGTCCTGTCAATCGGAGGACAATCGGAATCGTCGGTCGTCCGCGCGAAAATAACTAACCAACTTTACACGTCGAGTGTTGAAACTATAATTCGTCTGAGCCGCGTCAGGAGCTGCCCAGCAGGAAAGCTGCGCCACGCAGGACGGTGCAGTGGTCCTGCTGATGGCCCAGAGTGGGACGGAGACGTCGCCGTGGCGGAGGACAAGTGAAATACGCCCCGACACTTGTGTGGTAATGAGAATGGCGGCGACATTAAAGTTTATTGTCGCTGCCGTGTTTGTTTTGTTTTTTCCCTCATCTCATTCACCCCGCCGCATTTGTTCAGAAGAGAACGCGCAAAGTCCAGCAGGTGCCAGGGATTGTTCTCCAAACCATCGGGTTTACCTTATAATGGCAATTACCTGCGGCAGTAAAACAATGCAGAACCATGAACACCAACCGCCACCACCATAGACAAAAATCTGTTGAAAAAACATACTCCAAAATGCTACTTATTATTTGCTATACTTTAGCACATAATACGTAACATCTAACATTTCTGACAAAAAGTTATAAGGTTTTACTCACTTGATTTTGATTTATTTTGATTTATTTTAAATATTTTATGACATACATAATAACCTTATCCTTGAACAGGACTCGAATCCTGAACCATGAGCGAGTAACTTAAACAGCGCAATATTTATACAAGTACCTATAAATGCACAATTTGGGTTCGTCGCTTGACCTAGCGACTCTAGCATAGAGTCTCCAGCGCCATATTACGTAAACGAATACTATTTCTTCCTGCTTAAATTTTTTTTAAATCTGATTACGGATCTTGAAAGCCACGTTATTAATTGCAATGGCATAAAAAAATTGCCACCGTAAATTATTTAATTATCGATTTATTACTATGTCAATTCAAAATATTGCAACACGAAATACTGCATGCATTATCGATTTGATGCATATCACGTAATGACATACAATCTTTTTCCGCTTACAATTTTTTGAAAACTGCTTTCGGATGTTGAAAGCTGTTTTATTAAATGTTATACTAATTAAAAAATGGCATAGCAAATTATTTAATTACCAATTTATTATTGTCTGCAAAGTGATACTTATAATTTGCTACACTTTAGCACATAATACGTAACATCTAATATATCTGACAATAAAGTTATAAAGTTTTAGTAACTTGATTTTGACAAATTTTAAATACTTTATGACATATATAATATCCTTATCCTTGAGCAGGACTCGAATCCTGAACCATGAGCGAGTAACTTAAACAGCGCAATATTTATACATGTACCTATAAATGCACAATTTGGGTTCGTCGCTTGACCTAGCGACTCTGGCATAGAGTCTCCAGCGCCATATTACGTAAACGAATACTATTTCTTCCTGCTTGAAAATTTTTAAAATCTGATTGCGGAACTTGAAAGCCACGTTATTAATTGCCATGACATAAAAAAATTGTCACCGCAAATTATTTAATTATCGATTTATTACTATGTCAATTCAAAATATTGCAACACGAAATACTGCATGCATTCTTAATTTGATGCATATGACGTAATGACGTACAGTCTATTTCCGCTTACAAATTTTTGAAAACTGCTTTTGGATGTTGAGAGCTGTGTTATTAAATGTTATACTAATTAAAAATGGCATCGCAAAATATTTAATTACCTATTTATTATTGTCTGCAAAGTGATACTTATTATTTGCTATACTTTAGCACATAATACGTAACATCTAACATAACTGACAAAAAGTTAAAAAGTTTTAATCACTTGATTTTGATTGATTTTGAGAAATTTTAAATATTTTATGACATACATAATAACCTTATCCTTGAGCAGGACTCGAATCCTGAACCATGAGCGAATAACTTGAACAGCGCAATATTTATACATGTAACTATAAATGCGCAATTTGGGTTCGTCGCTTGACCTAGCGACTCCAGCATAGAGTCTCCAGCGCCAAATTACGTAAACGAATACATTTCTTCCTGCTTAATTTTTTTTTTAAATCTGATGGCGGATCTTGAAAGCCACGTTATTAATTGCCATGGCATAAAAAAATTGGCACCGCAAAGTATTTAATTATCTATTTATTACCATGTAAATTCAAAATATTGCAACACGAAATACTGCATGCATTATCGATTTGATGCAAATCACGTAATGACATACACCTATTTCCGCTTACAAATTTTTGAAAACTGCTTTTGGATGTTGAGAGCTGTGTTATTAAATGTTATACTAATTAAAAAATGGCATCGCAAATTATTTAATTACCTATTTATTATTGTCTGCAAAGTGATACTTATTATTTGCTATACTTTAGCACATAATACGTAACATCTAACATATCTGACAATAAAGTTATAAAGTTTTAGTCACTTGATTTTGATTAATTTTGAGATATTTTAAATATTTTATGACATATATAACATCCTTATCCTTGAGCAGGACTCGAATCCTGAACCATGAGCGAGTAACTTAAAGAGCGCAATATTTATACATGAACATATAAATGCACAATTTGGGTTCGTCGCTTGACCTAGCGACTCTGGCATAGAGTCTCCAGCGCCATATTACGTAAACGAATACTATTTCTTCCTGCTTGAAAATATTTAAAATCTGATTGCGGATCTTGAAAGCCACGTTATTAATTGCCATGGCATAAAAAAATTGTCACCGCAAATTATTTAATTATCGATTTATTACTATGTCAATTCAAAATATTGCAACACGAAATACTGCATGCATTATCGATTTGATGCATATCACGTAATGACATACAATCTATTTCCGCTTACAAATTTTTGAAAACTGCTTTTGGATGTTGACAGCTGTGTTATTAAATGTTATACTAATTAAAAAATGGCATCGCAAATTATTTAATTGCCTATTTATTATTGTCTGCAAAGTGATACTTATTATTTGCTATACTTTAGCACATAATACGTAACATCTAACATATCTGACAATAAAGTTATAAAGTTTTAGTCACTTCATTTTGATTAATTTTGAGATAATTTGAATATTTTATGACATATATAACATCCTTATCCTCGAGCAGGACACGAATCCTGGACCTTAAGCGAGCGTGTAACTTGAACAGCGCAATATTTATACATGTACCTATAAAGGCACAATTTGGGTTCGTCGCTTGACCTAGCGACTCTAGCATAGAGTCTCCAGCGCCATATTACGTAAATGAATACCATTTCTTCCTGCTTAAAAATTTTTAAAATCTGATTGCGGATCATGAAAACCACGTTATTAATTGCCATGGCATAAAAAAATTGTCACCGCAAATTATTTAATTATCGATTTATTACTATGTCAATTCAAAATATTGCAACACGAAATACTGCATGCGTTATCGATTTGATGCATATCACGTAATGACATACAATCTATTTCCGCTTACAAATTTTTGAAAACTGCTTTCGGATGTTGAAAGCTGTGTTATTAAATGTTATACTAATTAAAAAATGGCATCGCAAATTATTAAATTACCTATTTATTATTGTCTGCAAAGTGATACTTATTATTTGCTATACTTTAGCACACAATACGTAACATCTAACATATCTGACAATAAAGTTATAAAGTTTTAGCCACTTGATTTTGATTGTTTTTGACAAATTTTAAATATTTTATGACATATATAACATCCTTATCCTTGACCAGGACTCGAATCCTGGACCATGAGCGAGCGTGTAACTTAAACAGCGCAATATTTATACATGTACCTATAAAAGCACAATTTGGGTTCGTCGCTTGACCTAGCGACTCTAGCATAGAGTCTCCAGCGCCATATTACGTAAACGAATACTATTTCTTCCTGCTTGAAAATTTTTAAAATCTGATTGCGGATCTTAAAAGCTACGTTATTAATTGCCATGGCATAAAAAAATTGTCACCGCAAATTATTTAATTATCTATTTATATATATCAATTCAAAATATTGCAACACGAAATACTGCATGCATAATCGATTTGATGCAAATCACGTAATGACATACAACCTATTTCCGCTTACAAATTTTTGAAAACTGCTATCAGATGTTGAAAGCTGTGTTATTAAATGTTGTACTAATTAAAAAATGGCATCGCAAATTATTTAATTACCTATTTATTATTGTCTGCAAAGTGATACTTATTATTTGCTATACTTTAGCACATAATACGTAACATCTAACATATCTGACAATAAAGTTATAACGTTTTAGTCACTTGATTTTGATTGATTTTGAGAAATTTTAAATATTTTATGACATATGTAACATCATTATCCTTGAGCAGGACTCGAATCCTGGACCATGAGCGAGCGTGTAACTTAAACACCGCAATATTTATACATGTACCTATAAATGCATAATTTGGGTTCGTCGCTTGACCTAGCGACTCCAGCATAGAGTCTCCAGCGCCATATTACGTAAACGAATACTATTTCTTCCTGCTTAAAAATTTTTAAAATCTGATTGCGGATCTTGAAAGCCACGTTATTAATTGCCATGGCATAATAAAATTGTCACCGCAAATTATTCAATTATCGATTTATTACCATGTCAATTCAAAATATTGCAACACGAAATATCGATTTGATGCATATCACGTAATGACATACAATCTATTTCCGCTAACAAATTTTAGAAAACTGCTTTCGGATGTTGAAAGCTGTGTTATTAAATGTTATACTAATTAAAAAATGGCATCGCAAAATATTTAATTACCTATTTATTATTGTCTGCAAAGTGACACTTATTATTTGCTATACTTTAGCACATAATACGTAACATCTAACATATCTGACAATAAAGTTATAAAATTTTAGTCACTTGATTTTGATTAAGTTTGAGATATTTTAAATATTTATGGCATATATAACATCCTTATCCTTGGGCAGGACTCGAATCCTGAACCATGAGCGAGTTACTTAAACAGCGCAATATTTATACATGTACCTATAAATGCACAATTTGGGTTCGTCGCGTGACCTAGCGACTCCTGCATAGAGTCTCCAGCGCCATATTACGTAAACGAATACTATTTCTTCCTGCTTGAAAATTTTTAAAATCTGATTGCGGATCTTGAAAGCCACGTTATTAATTGCCATGGCATAAAAAAAATGTCACAGCAAATTATTTAATTATCTATTTATTACTATGTCAATTCAAAATATTGAAACACGAAATACTGCATGCATTATCGATTTGATGCATATCACGTAATGACATACAATCTATTTCCGCTTACATTTTTTTGAAAACTGCTTTTGGATGTTGAAAGCTATGTTATTAATGTTATACTAATTTAAAAATGGCATCGCAAATTATTTAATTACCTATTTATTACATTTTCATTGTAAAAATAAAAATTTTGTCTGCAAAGTGATACTTATAATTTGCTACACTTTAGCACTTAATACGTAACATCTAACATATCTGACAATAAAGTTATAAAGTTTTAGTCACATGATTTTGATTAATTTTGAGAAATTTTAAATATTTATGACATATATAACATCCTTATCCTTGAGCAGGATTCGAATCCTGGACCATGAGCGAGCGTGTAACTTAAACACCGCAATATTTATACATGTACCTATAAATGCACAATTTGGGTTCGTCGCTTGACCTAGCGACTCCAGCATAGAGTCTCCTGCGCCATATTACGTAAACGAATACATTTCTTCCTGCTTAATTTTTTTTTTAAATCTGATGGCGGATCTTGAAAGCCACGTTATTAATTGCCATGGCATAAAAAAATTGTCACCGCAAATTATTTAATTATCGATTTATTACTATGTCAAATCAAAATATTGAAACACGAAATACTGCATGCATTATCGATTTGATGCATATCACGTAATGACATACAACCTATTTCCGCTTACAAATTTTTGAAAACTGCTTTTGGATGTTGAAAGCTGTGTTATTAAATGTTATACTAATTAAAAAATGGCATCGCAAATTATTTAATTACCTATTTATTATTGTCTGCAAAGTGATACTTATTATTTGCTTTACTTTAGCACATAATACGTAACATCTAACATATCTGACAATAAAGTTATAAAGTTTTAGCCACTTGATTTTGATTAATTTTGAGAAATTTTTAATATTTTGTGACATATATAATATCCTTATCCTTGAGCAGGACTCGAATCCTGAACCAAGAGCGAGTAACTTAAACAGCGCAATATTTATACATGTACCTATAAACTCACAATTTGGGTTCGTCGCTTGACCTAGCGACTCCAGCATAGAGTCTCCAGCGCCATATTACGTAAACGAATACTGTTTCTTCTTGCTTATTTTTTTTTTAATCTGATTACGGATCTCGAAAGCCACGTTATTAATTGCCGTGGCATAAAAAAATTGTCACCGCAAATAACTAAATTATCTATTTATTACCATGTCAATTCAAAATATTGCAACAGGAAATACTGCATGCATTATTGATTTGATGCATATCACGTAATGACATACAATCTATTTCCGCTTACAAATTTTTGAAAACTGCTTTTGGATGTTGAAAGCTGTGTTTTTAAATGTTATACTAATTAAAAAATGGCATCGCAAATTATTTAATTACCTATTTATTATTGTCTGCAAAATGATATACTTTGTTATTTGCTATACTTTAGCACATAATACGTAACATATAACATATCTGACAATAAAGTTATAAAGTTTTAGTCACTTGATTTTGATTAATTTTGAGAAATTTTAAATATTTTTTGAGATATATAATATCCTTATCCTTGAGCAGGACTCAAATCCTGGACCATGAGCGAGCGTGTAACTTAAACAGCGCAATATTTATACATGTACCTATAAAAGCACAATTTGGGTTCGTCGCTTGACCTAGCGACTCTAGCATAGAGTCTCCTGCGCCATATTACGTAAATGAATACCATTTCTTCGTGCTTAAAAATTTTTAAAATCTGATTACGGATCATGAAAACCACGTTATTAATTGCCATGGCATAAAAAAATTGTCACCGCAAATTATTTAATTATCGATTTATTACTATGTCAATTCAAAATATTGCAACACGAAATACTGCATGCGTTATCGATTTGATGCATATCACGTAATGACGTACAATCTATTTCCGCTTACAAATTTTTGTAAACTGCTTTTGGATGTTGAAAGCTGTGTTATTAAATGTTATACTAATTAAAAAAATGGCATCGCAAATTATTTAATTACCTATTTATTTTGTCTGCAAAGTGATACTTATTATTTGCTATACTTTAGCACATAATACGTAACATATAACATATCTGACAATAAAATTATAAAGTTTTAGTCACTTGATTTTGATTGATTTTGAGAAATTTTAAATATTTTATGACATACATAATAACCTTATCCTTGAGCAGGACTCGAATCCTGAACCATGAGTGAGTAACTTGAACAGCGCAATATTTATACATGTAACTATAAATGCGCAATTTGGGTTCGTCGCTTGACCTAGCGACTCTAGCATAGAGTCTCCAGCGCCATATTACGTAAACGAATACTATTTCTTCCTGCTTAATTTTTTTTTAAATCTGATTGCGGATCTTGAAAGCCACGTTATTAATTGCCATGGCATAAAAAAATTGTCACCGCAAATTATTTAATTATCGATTTATTACTATATCAATTCAAAATATTACAACACGAAATACTGCATGCATTATCGATTTGATGCATATCACGTAATGACATACAATCTATTTCCGCTTACAAATTTTTGAAAACTGCTATCAGATGTTGAAAGCTGTGTTATTAAATGTTATACTAATTAAAAAATGGCATCGCAAATTATTTAATTACCTATTTATTATTGTCTGCAAAGTGATACTTATTATTTGCTATACTTTAGCACATAATACGTAACATCTAACATATCTGACAATAAAGTTATAAAGTTTTGGTCACTTCATTTTGATTGATTTTGAGAAATTTTAAATATTTTATGACATACATAATAACCTTATCCTTGAGCAGGACTCGAATCCTGAACCATGAGCGACTAACTTGAACAGCGCAATATTTGTACATGTAACTATAAATGCACAATTTGGGTTCGTCGCTTGACCTAGCGACTCCAGCATAGAGTCTCCAGCGCCATATTACGTAAACGAATACTATTTCTTCCTTCTTAAATTTTTTTAAAATCTGATTGCGGATCTTGAAAGCCACAATATTAATTGCCATGGCATAAAAAAATTGTCACCGCATATTATTTAATTATCGATTTATTACTATGTCAATTCAAAATATTGAAACACGAAATACTGCATGCATTATCGATTTGATGCAAATCACGTAATGACATACAACCTATGTCCGCTTAAAAATTTTTAAAAACTGCTTGTGGATGTTGAAAGCTCTGTTATTAAATGTTATACTAATTAAAAAAATGGCATCGCAAATTATTTAATTACCTATTTATTATTGTCTGCAAAGTGATACTTATTATTTGCTATAGTTTAGCACATAATACGTAACATCTAACATATCTGACAATAAAGTTGTAAAGTTTTGGTCACATGATTTTGATTAATTTTGTGTAATTTTAAATATTTATGACATATATAATATCCTTATCCTTGAGCAGGACTCGAATCCTGAACCATGAGCGAGTAACTTGAACAGCGCAATATTTATACATGTACCTACAAATTCGCAATTTGGGTTCGTCGCTTGACCTAGCGACTCTGGCATAGAGTCTCCAGCGCCATATTACGTAAACGAATACTATTTCTTCCTGCTTAATTTTTTTTTAAATCTGATTACGGATCTTGAAACCCACGTTATTAATTGCCATGGCATAAAAAAATTGGCACCGCAAAGTATTTAATTATCAATTTATTACCATGTCAATTCAAAATATTGCAACACGAAATACTGCATGCATTCTTAATTTGATGCATATGACGTAATGACGTACAATATATTTCCGCTTACAAATTTTTGAAAACTGCTTTTGGATGTTGAGAGCTGTGTTATTAAATGTTATACAAATTAAAAAATGGCATCGCAAAATATTTAATTACCTATTTATTTTGTCTGCAAAGTGATACTTATTATTTGCTATACTTTAGCACATAATACGTAACATCTAACATATCTGACAATAAAGTTATAAAGTTTTAGTCTCTTGATTTTGATTAATTTTGAGAAATTTTAAATATTTTATGACACATAAAACATCCTTATCCTTGAGCAGGACTCGAATCCTGGACCATGAGCGAGCGTGTAACTTAAACAGCGCAATATTCATACATGTACCTATAAATGCGCAATTTGGGTTCGTCGCTTGACCTAGCGACTCCAGCATAGAGTGTCCAGCGCCATATTACGTAAACGAATACTATTTCTTGCTGCTTAAAAATTTTTAAAATCTGATTGCGGATCTTGAAAGAAACGTTATTAATTGCCATGGCATAAAAAAAATGTCACAGCAAATTATTTAATTATCTATTTATTACTATGTCAATTCAAAATATTGCAACACGAAATACTGCATGCATTATCGATTTGATGCAAATCACGTAATGACTTACAACCTATTTCCGCTTAAAAAAAATTAAAAACTACTTATGGATGTTGAAAGCTATGTTATTAAATGTTATACTAATTAAAATATGGCATCGCAAAATATTTAATTACCTATTTATTATTGTCTGCAAAGTGATACTTATTATTTGCTATACTTTAGCACATAATACGTAACATCTAACATATCTGACAATAAAGTTATAAAGTTTTAGTCACTTCATTTTGATTAATTTTGAGAAATTTTAAATATTTTATGACATATATAACATCTTTATCCTTGAGCAAGACTCGAATCCTGAACCATGAGCGAGTAACTTAAACAGCGGAATATTTATACATGTACCTACAAATTCGCAATTTGGGTTCGTCGCTTGACCTAGCGACTCTAGCATAGAGTCTCCAGCGCCATATTAAGTAAATGAATACTATTTCTTCCTGCTTAAAAAATTTTAAAATCTGATTGCGGATCTTGTAAGCCACGTTATTAATTGCCATGGCATAAAAAAATTGTCACCGCAAATTATTTAATTATCGATTTATTACTATGTCAATTCAAAATATTGCAACACGAAATACTGCATGCATTCTTAATTTGATGGATATGACGTAATGACGTACAATATATTTCCGCTTACAAATTTTTGAAAACTGCTTTTGGATGTTGAGAGCTGTGTTATTAAATGTTATACTAATTAAAAAATGGCATCGCAAAATATTTAATTACCTATTTATTATTGTCTGCAAAGTGATACTTATTATTTGCTATACTTTAGCACATAATACGTAACATCTAACATAACTGACAAAAAGTTAAAAAGTTTTAATCACTTGATTTTGATTGATTTTGAGAAATTTTAAATATTTTATGACATATATAACATCCTTATCCTTGAGCAGGACTCGAATCCTGGACCATGAGCGAGCGTGTAACTTGAACAGCGCAATATTTATACATGTACCTATAAATGCGCAATTTGGGTTCGTCGCTTGACCTAGCGACTCCAGCATAGAGTCTCCAGCGCCATATTACGTAAACGAATACTATTTCTTCCTGCTTAAAAAATGTTTAAATCTGATTGCGGATCTTGAAAGCCACGTTATTAATTGCCATGGCATAAAAAAATTGTCACCGCAAATTATTTAATTATCGATTTATTACTATGTCAATTCAAAATATTGCAACACGAAATACTGCATGCATTATCGATTTGATGCATATCACGTAATGACATACAATCTTTTTCCGCTTACAAATTTTTGAAAACTGCTTTCGGATGTTGAAAGCTGTGTTATTAAATGTTATACTAATTAAAAAAATGGCATCGCAAATTAATTAATTACCTATTTATTATTGTCTGCAAAGTGATACTTATTATTTGCTATACTTTAACACATAATACGTAACATCTAACATATCTGACAATAAAGTTATAAAGTTTTAGTCCCTTGATTTTGATTTATTTTGAGAAATTTTAAATATTTTATGACATATATAACATCCTTATCCTTGAGCAGGACTCGAATCCTGGACCTTGAGCGAGCGTGTAACTTAAACAGCGCAATATTCATACATGTACCTATATATGCACAATTTGGGTTCGTCGCTTGACCTAGCGACTCCAGCATAGAGTCTCCAGCGCCATATTACGTAAACGAATAATGTTTCTTCTTGCTTAATTTTTTTTTTTAATCTGATTACGGATCTTGAAAGCCACGTTATTAATTGCCGTGGCATAAAAAAATTGTCACCGCAAATAACTAAATTATCTATTTATTACCATGTCAATTCAAAATATTGCAACAGGAAATACTGCATGCATTATTGATTTGATGCATATCACGTAATGACATACAATCTATTTCCGCTTACAAATTTTTGAAAACTGCTTTTGGATGTTGAAAGCTGTGTTTTTAAATGTTATACTAATTAAAAACTGGCATCGCAAATTATTTAATTACCTATTTATTATTGTCTGCAAAGTGATACTTATTATTTGCTATACTTTAGCACATAATACGTAACATCTAACATATCTGACAATAAAGTTATAAAGTTTTAGTCACTTGATTTTGATTGATTTGAGAAATTTTAAATATTTTATGACATATATAACATCCTTATCCTTGAGCAGGACTCGAATCCTGGACCATGAGCGAGCGTGTAACTTAAACAGCGCAATATTTATACATGTACCTATATATGCACAATTTGGGTTCGTCGCTTGACCTAGCGACTCCAGCATAGAGTCTCCAGCGCCATATTACGTAAATGAATACCATTTCTTCCTGCTTAAAAATTTTTAAAATCTGATTGCGGATCATGAAAACCACGTTATTAATTGCCATGGCATAAAAAAATTGTCACCGCAAATTATTTAATTTTCGAAATATTACTATGTCAATTCAAAATATTGCAACACGAAATATCGATTTGATGCATATCACGTAATGACATACAATCTATTTCCTCTTGCAAATTTTCGAAAACTGCTTTAGGATGTTGAAAGCTGTGTTATTAAATGTTATACTAATTAAAAAATGGCATCGCAAATTATTTATTTACCTATTTATTATTGTGTCAATTCAAAATATTGCAACACGAAATACTGCATGCATTATCGATTTGATGCAAATCAAGTAATGACATACAATCTATTTCCGCTTACATATTTTTGAAAACTGCTTTTGGATGTTGAAAGCTATGTTATTAAATGTCATACTAATTAAAAAATGGCATCGCAAATTATTTAATTACCTATTTATTATTGTGTCAATTCAAAATATTCCTACACGAAATACTGCATACATACGAGTGAAGTTGGTCTGTACAAATTAACTTCATTTAAAGCCTTCGAAGGTTTCGGTAGTATTATTACTAAAGACCGGATTCTAAGTTTTATGCTTTTTGTAAATATCTAAAGCATTAAGAAATGAATTAAATTTACATCCGATTTGAAAATATACGGATCATTTAACAATATTTTTTGGGCTTTTTTGGCTTTTTTGCAATGTTGTGCTTATTTTACACTTTTGCGCTTATTTAGAGCTTTTTTCAGTTGATTATGGATTACAACGAAATTTAATTATCGGGGTTATGTACATGTATGAACACTTATGCATAGTACATACATTTATATATGCGCATATATATATATATATATATATTTTTAATAACATTTATTATTATTTTTATTATTTTATTTATTTATTATTATGTTACTAGTTTTACATTGCCTTTTCTTGGCAGTTGTTTGAGAACTTCCTCTGTGATGAGCCTCTTATAAAGGTGTTGCTTTTCTAATATATCATTCTTAAGATATCTTTCAAGATTTATGATGATCATTAATTTACTAATAATTTTAAGTAAATTAATGATAGTATCATATATCATAATCATGATCGATAACTCATTCATTTTTGAATAGTCATGAATATAGCATGACATTAAATGATTACTGTTAATTTGATCAAAATCATGATATATGACTGTACAACCGAAATTTTCGTCATCACCTTCAGCATTAACAATAAATTTGACATATTCAATGAGTAATTTTGATTTTACCTTTTTAAATGATTGACTTTTTTTACTACTGAATATACTCTCAAAATCATTGTAAATGATATGATGTACCAAACAAACCAGTAGAAATTTCACTAAATTCGCCATCAACGATATTTTATTGATTTTAAATCATCAATAAAACTCGTTGATGGCGAATTTAGCGATCTGGTTTGTTAAGATCTTGTCAGCATTTACCATGATTTTTAGGAAATATTCGGTGTACAAAAAAGGTGATTTTTTATTTTAACTCTTTTATTTGTGAGCAATTTGTGAGCATGTGAGCAACATTAGTGCTTGAAGGCCATTATGGTCATCATATTTGAGTTGCAAGTTTTCATCGATTACATTGGTCTATCACTTCCTCAAAATCATGATCGATGACTTTGAGTTGTGAAAACGGCATAAGTTCTCAAGTGGAGTTTTTCCTCTCAAAATCATGATCGATAACTCATTCATTTTTGAATAGTCATGAATATAGCATGTCATTAAATGATTACTGTTAATTGGATCAAAATCATGATATATAACTGTATAACCGAAATTTTCATCATCACCTTTAGCATTAACAACAAATTTGGCATATTCATTGCATAATTTTGAATTTACCTTTTTAAATGATTGACTTTTTTGACGACTGAATATACTCTCAAAATCATGGTAAATGAAATGAAGTACCAAACAAACCAGTAGAAATTTCACAAAATTCGCCATCAACGATATTTTATTGATTTTAAATCATCAATAAAACTCGTTGATGGCGAATTTAGCGATCTGGTTTGTTACGATCTTGTCATCATTTACCATGATTTTTAGGAAATATTCGGTGTACAAAAAAGGTGATGTTTTATTGATGTTATCAACAACAGCAACATTTTTATTTGTGAGCAATTCGGGAGCATGTGAGCAACATTAGTGCTTGAAGGTCATTATGGTCATCATATTTGAGTTGCAAGTTTTCATCGATTACATTGGTCTATCCCTTCCTCAAAATCATGATTGATGACTTTGAGTTGTGAAAACGGCAGTCATAAGTTCTCAAGTGGAGTTTTTCCTCTCAAAATCATGATCGATAACTCATTCATTTTTGAATAGTCATGAATATAGCATGTCATTAAATGATTACTGTTAATTTGATCAAAATCATGATATATGACTGTACAACCGAAATTTTCGTCATCACCTTTAGCATTAACAATAAATTTGGCATATTCATTGCATAATTTTGAATGTACCTTTTTAAATGATTGACTTTTTTGAGTACTGAATATACTCTCAAAATCATGGCAAATGATACGTAGTACCAAACAAATCTGTAGAAATTTCACTAAATTCGCCTTCAACGATATTTTATTGATTTTAAATCATCAATAAAACTCGTTGATGGCGAATTTAGCGATCTGGTTTGTTACGATCTTGTCATCATTTACCATGATTTTCAGGATATATTCGGTGTACAAAAATTGCGATTTTTTTATTAAGGTTATCAACAACAACAACAATTTTATTTGTGAGCAATTTGTAAGCATGTGAGCAACATGAGTGCTTGAAGTTCATTATGGTCATCATATTTGAGTTGCAAGTTATCATCGATTACATTGGTCTATCACTTCCTCGAAATTATGATCGATGACTTTGAGTTGTGAAAACGGCAGTCAAAGTTCTCAAGTGGAGTTTTTCCTCTGAAAATCATGATCGATAACTCATTCATTTTTGAATAGTCATGAATATAGTATGTCATTAAATAATTGCTGTTAATTTGATCAAAATCATGATATATGACTGTATAACCGAAATATTCTTCATCACTTTTAGCATTAACAATAAATTTGGCATATTCATTGCATAATTTTAAATTTACCTTTTTAAATGATTGACTTTTTTGAGTACTGAATATACTCTCAAAATCATGGCAAATGATACGTAGTACCAAACAAATCTGTAGAAATTTCACTAAATTCGCCATCAACGATATTTTATTGATTTTAAATCATCAATAAA
The DNA here is from genome assembly GCA_951805005.1 of Othius punctulatus. Classification (NCBI taxonomy): domain Eukaryota; kingdom Metazoa; phylum Arthropoda; class Insecta; order Coleoptera; family Staphylinidae; genus Othius; species Othius punctulatus. Next base: position 8,868,196 of record OX638146.1, on the reverse strand, counting down.
ACTCGTTGATGGCTAATTTAGCGATCTGGTTTGTTACGATCTTGTCATCATTTACCATGATTTTTAGGAAATATTCGGTGTAAAAAAAGGGTGATTTTTTATTTTAACTGTTTTATTTCTGTGCAATTTGTGAGCATGTGAGCAACATTAGTGCTTGAAGGTCATTATGGTCATCATATTTGAGTTGCAAGTTTTCATCGATTACATTGGTCTATCACTTCCTCAATATCATGATCGATGACTTTGAGTTGTGAAAACGGCAGTCATAAGTTCTCAAGTGGAGTTTTTCCTCTCAAAATCATGATCGATAACTAATTCATTTTTGAATAGTCATGAATGCAGCATGTCATTAAATGATTACTGTTAATTTGATCAAAATCATGATATATAACTGTATAACCGAAATTTTCGTCATCACCTTTAGCATTAACAATAAATTTGGCATATTCATTGCATAATTTTGAATTTACCTTTTTAAATGATTTTTTGACTACTGAATATACTCCCAAAATCATGGTAAATGATATGAAGTACCAAACAAACCAGTAGAAATGTCACTAAATTCGCCATCAACGATATTTTATTGATTTTAAATCATCAATAAAACTCGTTGATGGCGAATTTGGCGATCTGGTTTGTTACGATCTTGTCATCATTTACCATGATTTTTAGGAAATATTCGGTGTATAAAAAAGGTGATGTTTTATTGATGTTATCAACAACAGCAACATTTTTATTTGTGAGCAATTTGTGAGCATGTGAGCAACATTAGTGCTTGAAGGTCATTATGGTCATCATATTTGAGTTGCAAGTTTTCATCGATTACATTGGTCTATCACTTCCTCAAAATCATGATCGATGACTTTGAGTTGTGAAAACGGCAGTCATATGTACATACTCAAGTTGAGTTTTTCCTCTCAAAATCATCATCGATGACTCATTCATTTTTGAATAGTCATGAATGTAGCATGTCATTAAATGATTACTGTTAATTTGATCAAAATCATGATATATAACTGTATAACCGAAATGTTCGTCATCACCTTTAGCATTAACAATAAATTTGGCATATTCATGCATAATTTTTAATTTACCTTTTAAAATGATTGACTGTTTTGACTACTGAATATACTCTCAAAATCATGGTAAATGATATATGTACCAAACAAACCAGTAGAAATTTCACTAAATTCGCCATCAACGATATTTTAGTGATTTTAAATCATCAATAAAACTCGTTGATGGCGAATTTAGCGATCTGGTTTGTTACGATCTTATCATCATTTACCATGATTTTTAGGAAATATTCGGTGTACAAAAAAGGTGATTTTTTATTTTAACTCTTTTATTTGTGAGCAATTTGTGAGCATGTGAGCAACATTAGTGCTTGAAGGTCATTATGGTCATCATATTTGAGTTGCAAGTTTTCATCGATTACATTGGTCTATCACTTCCTCAATATCATGATCGATGACTTTGAGTTGTGAAAACGGCAGTCATAAGTTCTCAAGTGGAGTTTTTCCTCTCAAAATCATGATCGATAACTAATTCATTTTTGAATAGTCATGAATGCAGCATGTCATTAAATGATTACTGTTAATTTGATCAAAATCATGATATATAACTGTATAACCGAAATTTTCGTCATCACCTTTAGCATTAACAATAAATTTGGCATATTCATTGCATAATTTTGAATTTACCTTTTTAAATGATTTTTTGACTACTGAATATACTCCCAAAATCATGGTAAATGATATGAAGTACCAAACAAACCAGTAGAAATGTCACTAAATTCGCCATCAACGATATTTTATTGATTTTAAATCATCAATAAAACTCGTTGATGGCGAATTTGGCGATCTGGTTTGTTACGATCTTGTCATCATTTACCATGATTTTTAGGAAATATTCGGTGTATAAAAAAGGTGATGTTTTATTGATGTTATCAACAACAGCAACATTTTTATTTGTGAGCAATTTGTGAGCATGTGAGCAACATTAGTGCTTGAAGGTCATTATGGTCATCATATTTGAGTTGCAAGTTTTCATCGATTACATTGGTCTATCACTTCCTCAAAATCATGATCGATGACTTTGAGTTGTGAAAACGGCAGTCATATGTACATACTCAAGTTGAGTTTTTCCTCTCAAAATCATCATCGATGACTCATTCATTTTTGAATAGTCATGAATGTAGCATGTCATTAAATGATTACTGTTAATTTGATCAAAATCATGATATATAACTGTATAACCGAAATGTTCGTCATCACCTTTAGCATTAACAATAAATTTGGCATATTCATGCATAATTTTTAATTTACCTTTTAAAATGATTGACTGTTTTGACTACTGAATATACTCTCAAAATCATGGTAAATGATATATGTACCAAACAAACCAGTAGAAATTTCACTAAATTCGCCATCAACGATATTTTAGTGATTTTAAATCATCAATAAAACTCGTTGATGGCGAATTTAGCGATCTGGTTTGTTACGATCTTATCATCATTTACCATGATTTTTAGGAAATATTCGGTGTACAAAAAAGGTGATTTTTTATTTTAACTCTTTTATTTGTGAGCAATTTGTGAGCATGTGAGCAACATTAGTGCTTGAAGGTCATTATGGTCATCATATTTGAGTTGCAAGTTTTCATCGATTACATTGGTCTATCGCTTCCTCAAAATCATGATCGATGACTTTGAGTTGTGAAAACGGCAGTCATAAGTTCTCAAGTGGAGTTTTTCCTCTCAAAATCATGATCGATAACTCATTCATTTTTGAATAGTCATGAATGCAGCATGTCATTAAATGGTTACTGTTAATTTGATCAAAATCATGATATATGACTGTAAACCGAAATTTTCGTCATCACCTTAAGCATTAAGAATAAATTTGGCATATTCAGTGAGTAATTTTGATTTTCCTTTTTAAATGATTGACTTTTTTGACTACTGAATATACTCTCAAAATCATGGTAAATGATATGAAGTACCAAACAAACCAGTAGAAATTTCACTAAATTCGCCATCAACGATATTTTATTGATTTTAAATCATCAATAAAACTCGTTGATGGCGAATTTAGCGATCTGGTTTGTTACGATCTTGTCATCATTTACCATGATTTTTAGGAAATATTCAGGACATCTTCTGGTTTTCTGTGAACGTTTCCTTTATTTTCTTTCCGAACTCTTCCCATGTTTGTTGCTTTGCTTTCTTGATTTTGTATTTGCTTCTTTGCTTGCTGTTTTATATGTTCTATAATCTTCTTCTTTTCCTGTTCTTATGTAGGTTTTCCATTTATCTTTTTTTGCCTTTACTGTTTGTTTTATCATGGAGAAAATCATGTGACCAAATCAATTTTTTTAGCATATTTTGATAAATGTTTGATGTGTTAATCCATATCCATAGTTAATTCATCCATAGTTAACAAACTAACAAAGGCAAAAATTATGTTCTACTTTTTTTAATAGCCCATCTGAATCTCAATTCAACAATAATTGTAGGAACGTATTATGATGTCTTAAAAATGTGTGAATGTATAAGAAAACTGTCACAAAACTATTAAAATATGGTTTGAGTAAATATAGTGTTTTTAATGGTAGTTTGTGCATATTTTTGCTCTTCGGTTTTATAAATTTCATTTCATATTTTATGAACTAGCTGCATGTAGTATGTCGAATATACTGATTTGGTTTCCATACGAATTATGTGGGAAATGCCTATTAGTTTTTCGGTTCAATGTTGATTAAATTTATACTCTGTGATTTTATTTTTCGCTTGATGACATTGCTGTAATTGAATTATAATTTTTTTTTAATACCCGTCGAAGCATGGTAAAGAGCAATAAAATCAATTGTGACATACCCATCTGTTCACAATCGATCCACGAGAGACACGTAAGAATAGCGAACGATCAATGCCTAATCAATTACCAGCGGCTACACACAACTGCAGCTAGCTGTTGGTGCGTGGTCATAAACTTCATACCAAGCCCGTTTTTCGCGTATGGAAAATGCGCGGCATTCGTCCTGGCGCAGGACTCAGGCGACAACAGGAATCGGCAATAACAGTAAATCGGAGCGGATTTTTCATCCCAACCTCCGGCTAATTGCTTAAGTAAGGCCGGTTAATTATCGATTAATTGAGTTTCCGACAATGCGTTTATCCTTGTTCGGCGGTCTTTGAAGTATGCCGCGACGCGTCCACATAAATACAATAATCGCAACCTTAACGCAAAGTGGCTTTCTAAAACCGCCCGTTCCCGTTCCTTGCCTGCCTGCTCGGCTTGCCCGTTTTTTTCTTCTCCTCTGTATTTCATTAATTTTATCTTCATGCTAATTTATGCCGTAGATTATTACGTTTTTATGTTTCGTGTCACCTACTTGAAAGGCCGGCCGAATGCGTGAGTCGTTACCTGCGAGAAATTAAATTCTTAAGAGAGTGTTATCGTTTTACGGCTCATCGTCAGGATTTCGATCTCATACCCTCACAGCAAAGCTTTATATAAATTTTGTAACTCCGTGCAAATAACCAATTAGCGATTGTTCATGCACGTCAAGTGTCAAATTTTCAGGAGAATTAGTTCCTGGTGTACTGTACACGAATCTAATATCAAATTGGTTAGGTAATATTGGAGCCTATTACAAATAATACTTTAAAATTACCAATAACCCCAATCCGCCCCCGATCACATCCCGCATGTAACGCGGTTCCTGCGAAGTATCGAATGTTCCCGAGGAGTGCTCAAAATCAATTTTTTTTAGGAGAAATACTTTCAGGTGTAGTGTACACGAATCTAATATCAAATTTGCAAATAATGAATTTTCAGAAATTTCAGTAATTAACCCATACTTATCAATGCAGAAAGTTATATTTTTGATTTTCTCCTTTATTTCATACTGAAACTTTGTCAAATTTTCAGGAGAATTAGTTTCAGGTGTACAGTACACGAATCTAATATCGAATTTGCAAATAATTAATTTTCAGAAATTTCAGTAATAGCTAACTTACACTGGTCAATTCAGAAAGATATATGTTTGATTTTCTTCGTTATTTAATACTGAAACTTGGTCAAATTCAATTTTTATGGACGAGAAGAGAATATCAGAAATTATATTATCAAAGAGAAACTGCAGATAGGATCAATTACTAATAGAATCGATGATCATTAGTTCAGGTGGTTTGGACATTTGGTCAGAACGAATGAGGAAATGCCAGTAAAGTGTATTTGGGAAGGAAAATTTCAAGGAACAAGAACAAGAGGTAGACCTAAAAATACGTGTACACATAATACGTTAAAACTCGCTCTCTTACTCGCACCCTTTCTAGAGAATTAGTAAAGTACCTCTGCAATCACTTAACGGCCAGCTTTTCTGTATATCTAGGTGAGTCCTAATTGTACTAATTTGTGCTGTGCATACACTTATAATAATATAATTTTGAACAAAAATATTACCACCGAGTTTCATTTCTCGAGCAAAATCATCATCGACGATCCCTGCAAAAACGTGCACTGCATTTTTCTCATATTCTTCTTCATCAATTGCAACATTTTCCAATACTAAATATTCTAAATACTAAAAATTGTTCTAATACTAATAATAGTTTCAAAATACTAATAATAGTTCTAATACCAATAATAGTTTCAAAATACTAATAATAGTTCTAATACTAATAATAGTTTCTAAATACTAATAAAAATTAATTATTGTAACACTTGTTTGCGCGACTCATAGGCGTACGTTGCCAGCAAATTGAGGGGCGCGTGCTGTGAACCGTCGCAATTCAACGTAAATCACCATCAAATTATTTATATAACTCACCGGCGCGGTCTGTGCTAATTAGATTTACACTTGTTGAGGCGCCCATTAAGAAATAATTAGGAGACTGTTCACACGGAATGCGAATTAACGGCAGTCATTACCTGAAACTTCAAAGACTCGGCAGTAGCTCCGAATCTCACGATTCGTTAAAAAAATTGGTCGTAAAATCACATAGGGAACGTATTACATTATTCTTCATTATCATAAAATTTAATCGCTCACGTAAAGTTTGTGGCTCATATAATTTCTGGCAATATATGATTTTCTGATAAAAAAATATTTTGATGTGTTGAACATACTGAAATTTCTGAAAATATATTATGTGCAAATTTGATACCATATTCGTGTACAGTACACATAAAACTAATTCTCCTGAAAATTTGACAAAGATTCAGTATTAAATAAGGGATAAAATCAAACATCTAACTTTCTGCATTGTCAAGTATTGGTTAGCTATTACTGAAATTTCTGAAATTTTTTTATTTACAAATTTAATACTAGATTCGTGTACACTACACTTGAAAGTATTTCTCCTGAAAATTTGATAAACTTTCAGTATTAAATAAGGGAGACAAACAAACATATAACTTTCTGCATTGACAAGTATGGATTAGCTATTACTGAAATTTCTGAAAAAAAATTGTGTGCAAATTTGATATTAGTTTCGTATACAGTACACCTGAAGTGCATTTTCCTGAAAATTTAACAAAGTTTCGGCATTAAATAATAGAGAAAATCAATTCTGAAATGACAAGTTTGGGTTAGCTTTTACTGAAATTTTTGAAATTTTAGTATTTACAAATTTGATATTAGATTTGTATACAGTACACCTGAAACTAATTCTCCTGAAAATTTGACAAAGTTTCAGTACAAAATAGTGGAGAAAATCCAACAAATAAGTTTCTGCATTTACAAGTATGGGTTAGCTATTTCTGAAATTTCTGAAAATTTATTATTTACAAATTTGATATTAGATTCATGTACAGTACACTTAAAAGTATTTCTCCTGAAAATTTGACATGATTTCAGTATTAAATAATGGAGAAAATCAAACATATAACTTTCGGCATTTACAAGTATGGGTTAGCTTTTACTGAAATTTCTGAAATTTCAGTATTTGCAAATTTCATATTAGATTCGTGTACAGTACACCTTAAACAAAATTTTGACACATTTTCAGCATTAAATAAAGGAGAAAATCAAACACTTAACTTTTTGCATTGACAAGTATGGGTTAGCTATTACTGAAATTTCTGAAAATGTATTAATAACAAATTTGATATTAGATTCGTATACAGTATACTTAAAACTAATTCTCCTAAAAATTTGACAGAGTTGCAGTACTAAATAAGGGAGAAAATCAAACATATCACTGTCTGTTTTGACATGTATGGGTTAGCTATTACTGAAATTTCTGAAAATTTATAAATTGCAAACTTGATATTAGATTCGAGTACACTACACCTAAAACTAATTCTCCTGAAAATTTGACAATGTTTCAGTACTAAATAATGGAGAAAATCAAACATATAACTTTCTGCTTTGGCAAGTATGGGTTAGCTATTACTGAAACTTCTGAAAATGTATTATTTACAAATTTGATATTAAATTCGTGTATAGTACACCTGAAACTAATTTTCATGAAAAGTTGACAACGTTTCAGTATTAAATCAGGGAGAAAATCAACACTATAACTTTATGCAATGACAAGTACGAATTAGTCAATACTGAAATTTCTGAAAAATTATTTATTGCATATTAATTATCAGATATCTGTTCAGTATTCCTGAAGCTAACTCTCATGAAAATTTGACAAAGTTTTAGTATTAAATAAGTGAGAAAATCAACACTATAACTTTATGCAATGACAAGTACGAATTAGTCAATACTGAAATTTCTGAAAATTTATTTATTGCATATTAATTATCAGATATCTGTTCAGTATTCCTGAAGCTAACTCTCATGAAAATTTGACAAAGTTTTAGTATTAAATAAGTGAGAAAATCAACACTATAACTTTATGCAATGGCAAGTAAGAATTAGTCAATACTGAAATTTCTGAAAATTTATTATTTGCAAATTTGATTTTAGATTCGTATACAGTACACTTGAAAGTATTTCTCCTGAAAATTTGACAAAGTTTCAGTATAAAATAAGGGAGAAAATCAAACATATATCTTTTCGCATTTACAAGTATGATTTAGCTATTACTGAAATTTCTGAAATTTTAGTATTTGCAAATTTAATACTAGATTCATGTACTGTATTCCTGAAACTAATTTTCCTGAAAATTTGACAAAGTTTCAGTAACAAATAAAGTAGAAAATCAGACATATAACTTTCAGCATTGACGAGTATGGGTTTGCTGTTACTGAAATTTCTGAAATTTTAGTATTTGCAAATTTGATATTAGATCGTGTACAGTATACCTGAAACTAATTCTCCTGAAAATGTTACAATGTTTCAGTATTAAATAAGGGAGAAAATCAAACACATAACTTTCTGCATTGACTAGTATGGGTCAGCTACTACTGAAATTTCTGAAAATTTATTTCTTACAAATTTGATATAAGATTCATGTTCAGTATACTTAAAAGTAATTTTCCTGAAAAATTGACCAAGGTTATGTATTAAATAAAGAAGAAATTCAAAAATATTGCTTTCTGAATTGACAAGTATGGGTTTGCTTTTACTGAAATTTTTGAAATTTTAGTATTTGCAAATTTGATATTAGATTTGTATACAATATACCTGAAACTAATTCTCCTGAAAATTTGACAAAGTTTCAGTACTAAATAGTGGAGACTTTCTGCATTGACAAGTACGGGTTAGCTATTTCTAAAATTTCTGAAAATTTATTATTTACAAATTTGATATTAGATTCATGTACAGTACACTTAAAAGTATTTCTCCTGAAAATTTGACAAGATTTCAGTATTAAATAATGGAGAAAATCAAACATATAACTTTCTGCATTTACCAGTATAGGTGAGCTATTACTGAAATTTGTGAAAATTTATAATTTGCAAATTTGATATTAGATTCGTGTACACTACACCTAAAAGTATTTCTCCTGAAAAATTGACAAAGTTTCAGTATAAAATAAGGGAGAAAAACAAACATATATCTTTTCGCATTTACAAGTATGATTTAGCTATTACTGAAATTTCTGAAACTTTAGTATTTGCAAATTTAATATTAGATTCATGTACTGTATTCCTGAAACTAATATTCCTGAAAATTTGACAAAGTTTCAGTAACAAATAAAGTAGAAAATCAAACATATAACTTTCTGCATTGACGAGTATGGGTTTGCTGTTACTGAAATTTCTGAAATTTTGATATTTGCAAATGTATTACTAGATTCGTGTACAGTATACATGAAACGAATTCTCCTGAAAATGTTACAATGTTTCAGTATTAAATAAGGGAGAAAATCAAACACATAACTTTCTGCATTGACAAGTATGGGTCAGCTACTACTTAAATTTCTGAAAATTTATTACTTACAAATTTGATATAAGATTCGTGTTCAGTATACTTAAATGTAAATCTCCTGAAAATTTGACGAAGTTTCAGTACTAAATAATGCAGAAAATCAAACATATAACTTTCTGCATTGACAAGTATCGGTCAGCTATTACTGAAATTTCCGAAATTTTAGTGTTTGCAAATTTGATTATTATATTCGTGTACAGTACGCCTGAAACTAATTTTCCTGAAAATTTGACAAAGTTTGAGTATTAAATAAGGGAGAAAATCAAACACTTAACTTTCTGCATTAACAAATATCGGTTAGCTATTACTGAAATTTATGAAAACTTATTATTAACAAATTTTATATTAGATTCATGTATAGTACACCTTAAACTAATTTTCCTGAAGTTTTGACAAAGTTTCAGTATTAAATAAAGGAGAAAATCAAACACTTAACTTTCTGCATTGACAAGTATGGGTTAGCTGTTACTGAAATTTCTGAAAATTTAGTATTTACAAATTTGATATTAGATTCGTGTACAGTACACCTAAAACTAATCCTCCTGAAAATTTGTCAAATTTTCAGCATTAAATAAAGGAGAAAATCAAACACTTAAATATTTGCATTGACAAGTATGGGTTAGCTACTACTGAAATTTCTGAAAATTTATTATTAACAAATTTTATATTAGATTCGTATACAGTATACCTGAAACTAATTCTCCTGAAAATTAGACAAAGTTTCAGTACGAAATAATGGAGAAAATCAAACATATAACTTTCGGAATTGACAAGTATGGGTTAGCTTTTACTGAAATTTCTGAATGTTTAGTATTTGTAAATTTGATATTAGATTCGTATACAGTACACCAGAAACTAATTCTCCTGAAAATTTGACAAAGTTTCAGTATTAAACAATGGAAAAATCAAACATATAACTTTCTACATTGACAAATATGGGTTAGCTATTACTGAAATTTCTGAAAATTTATTAATTGCAAATTTGATATTAAATTCGTATCCAGTATACCTGAAACTAATTCTCCTGAAAATTTGACAAAGTTTCAGTAATAAATAACGGAGAAAATGAAACACTTAACTTTCTGCATTGACATGTATGAATTAGCTACTACTGAAATTTCTGAAAATTTATTATTGGCAAATTTGATACTAGATTCATATACAGTACACTTTAAAGTAATACTCCTGAAAATTTGACAAAGTTTCAGAATTAAATAAAAGTGAAAATAAAAAATATAACTTTCTGCATTTACAAGTATTGGTTATAATTTAACATGTTTCGAAATTTTGTTGAATCAAAAATTTGATACAGTTTAACAAATTTTGAAATGTTTGTTGCGAAATTTCTAAATCATAAAAAATGTATATGGCAGATTTCTTGATTTCAAACATGTCGTGGATGAACTCTTTGGTTCTAGTAAAACATTACTCACAAATTTGATAAGACACCAAGTATTTATACACTTTTTTGCTCGGTGCGATTCACACCAAACTTAAAAATAAGCTATAGAAGCTCAATTGATGTGTTATGAAAATCAAGTTGCGTTGGGTTTGGATAACTTGGCCTAACGTTATACAAACCCAAAGCAACATGATTTTCATAACACATCAAGAAAGGGCTTCTTATAATAATAACACATCAAAAGAGCCTCTTTTGTTTATTTATTTATAGAGCCAAGTTGGGTTGAATTGTATTATCAACGCCAAGATAACTTGGCTTAGAACCTTCGTTAACTTGACCTAATGTTATCTAACCCAACGGAATTTGATGTTACTTCTACATAAACAGATTCGATAATAAATTTATAAATGTAAATATAGTAGTACATTTTTATAAGAAGCCTGTTTTGATGTGTTGTGAGAATGAAGTTACGTTGCGTTGGATAATGTTAGGGTAGTTCCTAAGCTGACTTTGCCCAACTTTATCCGAGCCAATGCAACTTAATAAGTAAATATAGTAGTATATAAGTATAAGAAGCCCTGTTTCGATGTGTTATAAGAATGAAGTTGCGTTGCGTTAGATAATGTTGGGGTAGTTCCTAACCTTACTTGACCTAACCTTGTCCGAGACAATGCATTTTGATTCTCATAACATATCAAGAAAGGGCATCAAGAGAGAAGCCCTGTTTTGACGTGTTATGGGAATCAAGTTGTGTTGCGTTGGATAATGTTGGGGTAGTTCCTAAGCTAACTTGACCTAACCTAATCCAAGCCAACGCAATTTGATTCTCGTAACACTTCGTCTAATAATATTTATGTTTACTTTTACAAATTTATGGTCCAATCTGTTTACGTAGAAGTGACTGATGTGATGTACAATAATTATTGGCATTCATTTATTCCCACCATCTCATTAAAACCCGTCCTACTATTCTACCTACGAGTTCCCGATTTCCACCATCATTACCTAAGATTGTGACTGGTCGCAAATTTGCGTCGGCCGTTCCAAAAACGTCTCTTGAATCGTGACCAAACACTTGTAACTATGCCTCTGCCGTATTTAGCCTCGTGGATTGTGGGCTAGGCGCCATCGAGCGACTCCTCCATCGGACGTAAATGGGTCAATGCCTGAGAACCTCTGCATGTGGGAAACTCGGATCGGAAGCACTGTTACATGAGGTGGACACAAAGAGCGGCTTGTTATGCGTGGACAATTTAATGCGTGGCCCGCAGACAAAAAACTTGGTGGTTAAAAACAAAGTAACGCCATATGGGAAGACAAACGCGACGTTTACACAACACTGAATACAATTTACGCCCGCCGTTCGCGGCCAAAAATGCAAAATTGCTTATCAAGGCCCCTGCAATTTATTCTAACTAAGGCTAATTGCATTGTGAGGTGGCCTTTTTGATATCGCCGACGTCCAGCGGGCCCAAAGTGCACTCGGCAGTGTCCAGTTGGTTTGTGGAGAGCAGCGGTCAGCATGGACTGCTGGAATCCGGTGCTGCTGGTTCTAAGAAACTGTTGGATTTAAACTAATTACACGGCTACCGTGTTGGTTCAACTCTTTTCTCCATCCTCGCCCCTTGTACCATCAAGCAGGCAAGAATACAACCTCCGAGCGACGATTACGCACATCGTGCTCCTTCAGTGTCACGAAAAAGTATACCGTTAGGTCAAGAAACGATGATTTTTAATCAATAACTACGATTCTTTAATGCAACTTACGAATTATTTAATGAACCCGTAAAGCAGCTCGTAGATGTGCATAGTTGTGGTCCTTGTATCTGTATGGAACCTCTCATCTCGTTCTTCACTGAAATCCCAAAAATTTTGAAGAAAATATGCTAAATGTGAGCGTAGTAAGTGGAGTTTGATGCTTATGAGACACCAAAGTTTTTGAAAGTTTTTCTGCGAGTCATTTGCCAATCGTATACAGTTGTGGTCCTTGTGCTTACCAAGAAATCCATTAACAACTGACATGAAGCTAATCCATGCTTTTTTTCCTGAGATTCTCCTAAGAAGTAATTACCAAGAAATCCATTAACAACTGACTTGGAGCTAATCCATGCTTTGTTTTCCTAAGATTCTCCTGAGAATATTTTTATCTGACGCGTCACGTTTTGAAAATAACGTCATCAATTATTTTTTAAATGGTAACCTAATTTTTTCTATTAACAAATTTGCTAGATTAGTTTTTCTCTATGTAAACATACAAACAAATAAACAATCAACCAAATGTATAAACATACAAACAAACAAATATACAAATAAACATACAAACATATATACATACAGACATACAAACAAATAAATAAACATACAAACTAACTTACGCACATGTAAGCACACAAGCAAATACCTACACAAATATACAAACATGTAAACATACATATATACAGATCATATATTATAGATATGAATTGTCAAAGTGCTGTTGGGCCAAATTAATATGATTATTCATTGAGTTCTCGTAACCTCGACACTCGTGTTGACATCAATGACATATTTGCTACTAGTTTTTTACAAGTACACTGTCAAAAATAATATACAATGTGACATATTAGCCGATCTGGAATTTGAAAATACATACAAACATGCATACAAATATACAAACAAATAAATAAATATACAAACATAAAAACTAACTTACACACATGCAAGCATACAAACAAATACTTATATAAATATACAAACAAGTAAACATACATACATACATACATACAGATCACCCATTATAGATATGAATTGTCAAAGTGCCATTGGCCCAAATTAATATTGATTATTCATTGAGTTCTCATAACCCCAACACACATATTGACATCAGTGACATATTTGCTACTACTTTTTTACAAGTACACTATCAAAATTATTATACAATGTGACATTTTAGCCGATCTGGAATTTGAAAATACATACAAACATGCGTACAAACATACGAACAAATAAATAAATATGCAAACATACAAACAAACTTACACACATGCAAGCAAACAAACAAATATATATATACAAATATACAAACATGTAAACATACATACATACATACATACATATATACAGACCATCCATTATAGATATGAATTGTCAACGTGCCATTGGTCCAAATTAATATTGATTATTCATTGAGTTCTCATAACCCCAACACACATATTGACATCAGAGACATATTTGCCACTAGTTTTTTACAAGTACACTGTCAAAATTATTATACAATGTGACATTTTGGGCGACCTGGAATTTGAAAATTCATATCTATAATGCATGATCTGTACATACATACATAAATACATACATGCATGCCGACATACATACATGCAGACATACAAATGAACAAACAAACCAATAAACAAACATATATAAATATAGACACATACACATACAAACATTCAAACATAGATACATTCAAACAAACAAATATATAAATATAGAAACATGCACATACAAACATTCAAACATAGATACATTCAAACGAACAAATATATAAATATAGAAACATACACATACAAACATACACACATAAACACAATGAAACACTGTCAAAGTTATTATACAATGTGACATTTTGGCCGACCTGGAATTTGAAAATTCATATCTATAATGGATGATCGTACATACATACATGCAGACATACAAATGAACAAACAAACCAATAAACAAACATATATAAATATAGACACATACACATACAAACATTCATACATAGATACATTCAAACAAACAAATACATAAATATAGAAACATACACATACAAACATTCAAACGAACAGATATATAAATATAGAAACATACACATACAAACATACACACATAGACACAATGAAACACTGTCAAAATTATTATACAATGTGACATTTTGGCCGACCTGGACTTTGAAAATTCATATCTATAATGGATGATCTGTACATACATACATAAATACATACATACATGCAGACATACAAATGAACAAACAAACCAATAAACAAACATATATAAATATAGACGCATACACATACAAACATTCAAACATAGATACATTCAAACATAGATACATTCAAACAAACAAATATATAAATATAGAAACATACACATACAAACATTCAAACATAGATACATTCAAACGAACAAATATATAAATATAGAAACATACACATACAAATATTCAAACATAGATACATTCAAACGAACAAATATATAAACATAGAAACATACACATACAAACATATACACATAGATACAATGAAACACACACCATTTACATGTGCATACACGCATACACAACATTCACAAGCAGAAAATGGGTGTCAGTGCATATACCAAAATTATTCATTAATGTGTCCATAACGTTTACATTAATAAACGATTTTGCAATATGATATATACAGGGTGAGTAAAAAATTAACGAACCACCTCTCTGGAGCCTTTATTATTTTTGTTGGAAAAAAAAAATTGAACAAAAGTTTAATGGCTTATTACTTGCTACAATTTGACGGTTTCGATATTTTTCTGTGGCGCGTCACTTTTTGAATATGAACGTCATCGATTCTTTTTTTAAGTTTAGTTACCTAACTTTTTCAATTACATTAATTATATTTTTCGTTAACAAATTTGATAGCATTTGTTTTTCTGTTCACGAATATCTAAAAATACCATGAGGTTGCTTAACAAATATTTCTTTAAAAAGTCGAGTATAATTCCCAATGACACAATTGTGAAAAATTATAGACTGCCTTTTAAAACAAATGAAACAAGTAAA
The DNA here is from genome assembly GCA_951805005.1 of Othius punctulatus. NCBI lineage: Eukaryota > Metazoa > Arthropoda > Insecta > Coleoptera > Staphylinidae > Othius > Othius punctulatus. The sequence continues at coordinate 8,852,684 of OX638146.1, read as the reverse complement.
ACAAACACGATTTATGTATGACTTATATTTTATTATTGATTATAAATTTTCCTATATTGTTTTTGTTAATTTCTAATGCTTTAATATTGTATTACTTAAGAAATTTATTAAATATAAACAAATTAAATTTATCAGGAGTATGTCAAATGAATTAGTAAACATTAAATCAAACGTTGTACTGAAAATATGTAAATGCTATTTTGTAAAGCTTAAAAAGTGGCAATGAGTAAGTACATTTGGTTTTCTTATACATTTTCAAATGACTTCAGAAAGAAAAAAAACCGAAATTTTCAAGATTTCTGATTTTGTCGAATATCTCCTGAAGTAAGAGGAATTTCTGTTTTTTTCAAGAATATTACTGACCACTAAATTGCGCATCTTTTTTGTAATTTAACCCCTTTGTAAATTTTACGGTTTCCGAGATTCCCATGCTGTTGATCCTTATCATGGACACCTTGTATATTTGTATAATGTTCTTACCATCAAAAATTCGTGAATTTACACTTACGTTAATGTTTCTCCAAAGGTGCGTAATCTTTTACATATGCACATATTGTGGACTGCACTGTTTGCTATAATTTTAGAACTAGCTTTTGCCATACAAAAATATACCCAGACAAGTTCTAAAATCCAAAGAATTGCAGGGCATAAATCTCAAATACATTCAGTGTATATCTCACAGAGTTTTAATTTAATTTCAGCACGAAACATTGAGTTACAGAAGGGAGCATATGCACCTAAAACGGCAACTTTACTCCTTCTTTCCCGTCTATTATAGGCCCCCTTCGTGGCGACAACACAGGAGACAATATATAACACCCTGGGTGTCCGAATATTGCTGCAAATGGCCCGGAAGCGGCGGGCGCCTAAACGACTTTAAAACCGCCCCATTAGCCGCCACCCCCACGACTTCCTGCCGGGGGCCGCGGGATGGCACCCCCGCGGAGGCGGCCAGCACAATGTAGTCAGTCTTTACGTGTTTATGGGCCTGCTCTATGGTGTAATTCGTTTATGGTGTGACGGTGGAGTGCGCATTTCAGACTTCACTTGGCTCGGGATTTAAAACCCCATCTGTCAAGTTTATGACCGGTTTATTTCGATCATATGTGTGCCGCACCACAGCCCTAACTCGGATATTGTCATTTAATTTGGTTGGTAGTAATGCGTGCTATACTCTAATTTTTCTAAACTGGCGTTCACGTCATCAAACAGCTGTGTAAGGAGGTTTTTTCGTACAAACATGATTGTTTTCGAGAATATGCATAACAATAGTTTAAGAATCGAAATTAATCTGAAGATCATTTGTTACATAACACTTATCAGCGGTGGTTATAAATAGGTAATCGGTGTATTAACCGCGGACACAATTTTCGCCTGCCAATCATGTAATAAATCATGTTATGTTGGCATCCGTGATATTTTTTCGGCGACGATGCCACATCTTTTTCACTAACACATGCTCATACATGTGTGTATAACCAAACTTCTTTGACGTTTAACTTGTTACATTTGATCGATTATTAAAATGCATATTTTGCCATTGTAGATGTTAAACCGTAACCACAAGATTGATATCTGTACGAAAAACGGCAGAGAAGTCGACGAATTTGATACGAACCGTGCACTGTCGCACAAGATTTCATGGACGCAACAGCTGATTGCAGCCATTTTTAAATACCCAGGACAGCTGGCAACCTTGTAAAATTGTGCCATCATTATTATGATTATTATTTTGATGACGTGAACGCCAGTTTAGAAAAATCAGAGGATAACAATGATATTTTTATGTAAAAATATACCCATCGACAGTACTGTGTACTATTTTGCATATGAAGCAAGTAAACATTGATCATTAAAATGTAATTTCGTATTTAGCAAAATAATGCACAATAAAGCGATTGGTAACACAACACCAAAATCTGTAACAGGTAGCAACGCATACAAATATATTTTTTTAGAGTCGGTAGTTAAATAAATCTTGCTAGAAAAGGTGCTTCTTCTCCAAATCTGATTAGGATGCCAATGTGTTGAAAAAACAGAAAACCACTATCGTAAAACCAACAGAGGAAGTGAAACTGGCACACATCAAGCCTCACCGGTGCCAATTAAATTCATAAATTTCCAAACGGTAGCCATCAATTAACACTTCTTCCCGCCTCGGAGGGCGAGGGGATGGAGGTGTCCCAATTATATTTTACGATTTCTGCCCATGCCAGTCTCCGAACATTTTTGGAATGCCGGTGATAAAACGGGAACATTCCTATCTAAAGGTTGGTAGCCGTTATCTGGGAATTGTATCGTCGCTCACTACACTGTCCAACGGACAGCTCTGATCAATTATACAGAAAAAACACGAGGCGCTCGCACACAACCACACCTCCCCACGAAGAGCGAAAGAGATGGTTCACCGATGACCTGCAGGGATGGAGGGATAACAGGTTGAAAAAGGTTCAGGGCGGCGATTAAAATGTCACACTTGAATGTATGGTTCAGAAGTTACTGGTGTACATATGTTCCATAATGTTCAATTTAAACTTTCCCTATAGTGTTTTGTTTTTCGTTCTTGAAGCATATTAAAATATGTACATTATCACAGAAAACAAATTCTATAGAGAGAGAGAGAGCTTGGCCATACTATATAATTTTTCATGTCATATTTATACTAGTACAATAATGTAAGTTTTATTTTTGTTTTTGTGCAAACCTGGAATTTCTGTTGTGCAATGGTGGCAACATTGATTTCACTAAGTTGACTACTGTCAAGGTGACAGTTAACCTTAAACAAAAGACAAAACTTTTAATATCAGAACTTTTGTTACGAGTATAGTATGTATGTTAGTATGTATACATGTATGTTTGTATGTATGTATGTATGTATCTATGTATGTATGTTTGTATGTATGCATGTATGTTTGTATGTATGTATGTATGTATGGATGTATGTATGTATGTATGTATGTATGTATCTATGTATGTATGTATCTATGTATGTATGTATGTTTGTATGTATGCATGTATGTTTGTATGTATGCATGTATATTTCATGCTATTATTTTTGTTTACTTAAAAGTTTTGAAGTCTTCCTTTTAAAACCTATACTATTTTTCACATCTATCTATCTTGTAATGATATAATTTTGAAAATTATAACTTTCCTGTTATTATTTTGAAAACTTCACCTTTCCATGACGTTATTTTGAAAACTGTACCTTCTCGTACTATTTTTTATCTATCTTACTATCTTGTAATGATATAATTTTGAAAATTATAACTTTCCTGTTATTATTTTGAAAACTTAACCTTTCCATGACATTATTTTGAAAACTGTACCTTCTCGTACTATTTTTTATCTATCTTACTATCTTGTAATGATATAATTTTGAAAATTATAACTTTCCTCTTATTATTTTGAAAACTTCACCTTTCCATGCCATTATTTTGAAAACTATACCTTCTCGTACTATTTTTTTTAAACTACATGGTCTCATACAATAATTTTGAAGACAGCAATTTTCATGACATTATTTTATAAAACAAACTTTGGATCCTTTTATTATGATAACTACAACTTTTCCTGTCATTATTTAGAAAACTGAAACTATCCCACCTAATATTTGTATAAACTATAGCTTTTGATAGTTGGTATGGTGCTTTTTTATGAAAACTATAATGTTTCCTGTCATTATCTTCAAAACTTCAACTTTTATGTTATAATTTTAGTGTTGCTGAAAGTTTTGATATAAGTCTTTCAAAAACTATAAATGTACTATTTTCCACCTCTATCTATCTTTTCAGTTTTCATGATATAATTTGCAAAATTATAACTTTCCTCTTATTATTTTGAAAACTTCACCTTATCATGACGTAATTTAAAAAACTATACCTTCCCGTACTATTTTTTTTAAACTATAAGGTCTCATATAATAATTCTGAACACAGCAATGTTCATGATGTTATTTTTAGAAACAAGCTGCCAATGCTTTTATTATAATAACTATAACTTTTCCTTTTATTATTTAGAAAACTCCAAATTTTCTTCCCATTATTTTTGTAAACTTCAATTCTGGTAGTTTTAGTTTAAAATCTATAAATGTAGATCCTATTTATCGCATCTCTCGCGCTTTTCATGTAATTACTTTGAAAACTATAACTTTCATGCTATGATAAAATCATGATAAAAATACCATAACTTTTCCTGTCATTACTTTCAAAACTGTAACTTTCAGTTGTTATTTAGGAAAATATAACTTATAGTGCTATTACATTAGTAAAAATGTAACCAATTAATATTAATAAATCTTCTCCAATTAATACCAACAAATCTGATTAAACTGATTCGCCACTCTACCTAAAACGACTCATTTTAGGGATAGGTTTGTTTAACACTTTTTGTAGAAAATTGTTCTGTCTGTTGCTACGTCATACAAAAAATATGTCATTCCGTTACAAAAAAATGAATTATAGCATTTTGAAGTGTGCCTGTAAATAATTGAAATTTTGAAATAGTATAGTGAAGTATCAACATCCATGAGTTATTTTTATGATAGAGCTATGCTTCAGCTACAATATGCAAAAAAGTTTAAGTTTCTATTTCATTTGTAAGAAAAAATATGAATATTTTTTAATCGTTTATTTGAAGCAAACATTATTTATTTCCTCAAAAACTACTAAAGATAAGTGCCTAATAGGTTTAATAAAATATGTTCATAACTGAACGTTAAATCCGAATATGTAAAAATATACAGGGTGTTCCATTTAAAATAACAAAGTTGATGGCCACTTCCGGTAGAACCGGAAGCGATAGAAACATGGGCATATTTTATTTTGGGAGATCACAATGAACCATGCTTGTATGATTTTTTTCAAATTTTTATTTTTTCAGGAACCCCATAAACTTTTAACCAATGGCTTGCATGGGACACTCGTATTATGTTTGTGGACGCTAGCAACGGTACAGGACTTTTTAAGGGATGTTTACCGCATATATAAAATAACCATAATATTTGCTTGGTATTGCTTCATAGGTGTGCGCAATTTGAAGGCTGTAAGTTCAGAAACAACCCCTATATTAAATATTATGTGTGCTGACGTTCGAAATGGGATCAGGACGTTTTAAGGGATGATACGAAAATTGTAAAATAACTATAATATTTTCCGCGTACTGTATTGTAGGTGTACGCAAATTGGTGCCATTAAGTGCAAAAACAACCCCAATATTAAATAAAACGCGTTAAGGGTTGTTACGGAAATCAGGGGGTAGCTACTCAAAAACGGACTTCATATTATTATTCCCCATGAAATTCTGCTCATAAATGTTAATTATGGTTCCATTCTGGCAATTAATAATCTCGCAATCAGAGTTTTAGTTATCAAAATTTCGATTTTCTAATTTCCAATGTAAAAATGTTTTAAGGAATGTATTGATTTTTCAATGTATTGTTGCAATTCTTTGCAGGTGGCGACATGTCTGTGGCGCGCGCAGCTTCACCTTACCCCTCAACCACCGCAAGTATCTAAGGTCGGAGTGACCGCCACCAGGAAGACATGCAATCCGTGTTTCTCCCGGAATTTTGGTCCTTCTTCCAGGAAATTCTTCGGGGATCTGGACGGGACTCCGGGATAGTGTTCCTGGGCCGGACGGCCGCGTTTAGGGTGAGTATCGCGGCGATCGCAGCCGAATTTTGCGGGAAATTTTCAATTCTTCGGTTCCATCGAATGCCGACGCAACGTAGAGGTCAACTAGGACTTTCTGGGTATTAATAGATAATATATTTCTAGGTCCAGGTGTTTGGCCATCGGGAGTGAATCCAGTTCAGGATTACTCCAGATTGGTGGTGAATCCAGCTCACGGGACGCAGCAGCAGCCAAGGGAGAATTCATTTGGATTTTCGGGAGATTTGCTGAGTTTTGGCCGACATTTTGGAGCTCCAGGTTAGTGGTTAAGGCGCATGCCTCATTATATCTGGTCTTGCGCAAATTTCAATCATATCTGCTCACATGCATTCACACAAATGCATATCTTTTTTACATCGACTTATTGCATATAAATTAAAATAAATTTTGTTTGCATTTTTCAATATATGGCTGTATGTTTGTATGTGTGTATATTTGTTGGCATGTATGCTTAAATGTTTCTATGCATGTTTCTACGTATGTATGTATGTGTGTATGCTTGTATGCATGTTTAAATGTTTCTATGTTTGCATGTGTGTATATTTGTATGTCTGTATGTTTGTATGCATATGTACATGTTAATATATTTTATTGTGTGTTTGTATATATGTATGTATGTTTGTATGCACGATCATTATGTTGTTAAAAATAAAATACTTTTCCGTCGACTTGGCGCACAAAATCGTTCAATAATGTAAACCTTACGGACTCATAATGAACGACTGATGCACTGAACAATCAAAGACATGTGTGTGTATGTGTATGTACGCATGTTGAGTGTCTGTGAGCATGTGTATATGTTTGTATGTTTGTATATCTGTTTGTATATTTGTATGCATTTTTGTATGTTTTTATATTTGTTTGTATGTTTCAATATATGTCTGTATGTTTGTATATCTGTTTGTATAAATGTTTGTATGTTTGTATGCATGCTTTTACGTTTGTACGTATGTTCGTATGTGTGTATGCATGTTTGTATGTTTCTATGTTTGCATCTTTGTATATTTGTATGTGTGTATGTCTGTATGCATATTTGTCTGTTTATACATTTGATTGTGTGTTTGTATGGATGTTTGTATGCACGATCATTATGTTGTTGAAAATAAAATACTTTTCCGTCGACTTGGCGCATAAAATCGTTCAATAATGTAAACCTTACGGACTCATTAATGAACGACTGATGCACTGAACAATCAAAGACATGTGTGTGTATGTGTATGTACGCATGTTGAGTGGCTGTGAGCATGTGTGTATGTTTGTATATTTGTATGAATTTGTGTATGTTTTTATATTTGTTTCAATGTTTCAATATATGTCTGTATATTTGTATGTTTGAATATTTGTTTGTATAAATATTTGTATGTTTGTATGCATGTTTGTACATTTGTACGTAAGTTCATATGTGTGTATGCATATTGGTATGTTTCTAAGTTGGCATGTGTGTATATTTGTATGTGTGTATGTCTGTATGCATATTTGTCTGTTTATACATTTGATTGTGTGTTTGTATGCATGTTTGTATGTTTGTATGCATGTGTGTACGTTTGTATATATTTTTGTATGTTTGTATGCATGTTTGAATGTTTCTATGTTTCCTTGTGTGTATATTTGTATGTCTGTATGTTTGTATGCATATTTGTATGTTTTTATATTTCATTGTGTATTTGTATGTATGTGTGTATGTTTGTATGCATATTTGTATGTTTATATATTTGATTGTGTGTTTGTATGCATATTTGTATATATGTTAGTATGCATGTTTGTATGTTCGTGGATATGTATGTTTGTATATTTCTTTGTTTATCAACCATATCTTAATTATTAATAAACTTATTCATTATACTACTATTCTTGATGCATAATTCTGATCTGTGCATAATTTATACCAAATATTTTAATTCAATCCTTTTTACATGAATATTTTTATAATCGCAGGCTAAATAGTAAAGCAATAATTTAAAAAAATACGTTACTTACGATTCATTATGTTGTTAAAAATAAAATACTTTTCTTTCGACTTGGGGCACAAAATCGTTCATTAATGTAAACCCTATCGACTCATTAATGAATGATTTTACATTAATGAACTATTGATGCACTGAACAATAAAAAACAAGTGTGTGTATGTGTGTGTATGCGTGTTGAATGGCTGTGAGCATGTGCATATGTTTGTATGCATATTTGTATGTTTGTCTATTTTTTTGAATGTTTGTATACATGTCTGTATGTTTGTATGCATATTTGTACGTTTGTATGTATTGTATGTATGCTTGTATGTTTGTAACTCCAACTGATGTAATCTCTCAAATTTGAAAACCGAACTCTCCAAATTTGTTAAATTTCGATCAAAATCGTCCAAATCTTAACTGGTGCATTAAAAAATTTGATAATTTCAATTGAAATTTTGATAAATTTGAAGAGTTCTGTAAGAAAATATTTAAAAAACGATTTGATCGAAATTTTAATAAATTTGAAGACATTAGATTGGAAAATTTGTCGATAGTTGGGATTTCAGATTTCCACAGTTGGGAATTTTTTAATTTATAAATGTGCCAACTTTCTAAAGCGAACTCTCTCAATTTGTTAAATTTCGTTCAAAATCGTCCAAATCTTAACAGGTGCATTTATAAATCTGATAATTTCAATTGAAATTTAGAAAAAATTGAAGAGTTCTGTAAGAAATTATTTAAAAAACGATTTAATCGAAATATTTAATGCATTTTAAGACATTAGATTGGAAAGTTTTTCAGATTTCCACAGTTGGGAATTTTTAAATTTATAAATGTGCCAACTTTCTCAAACGAACTCTCTCAATTTGTTAAATTTCGTTCAAAATCGTCCAAATCTTAACAGATTTGAAAATTTGATAATTACAATTAATTTTTTGATAAATTTGAAGAGTTCTATAAGAAAATATTTAAAAAACGATTTTGTTCCAAATTTTAAAAAACATTTGAAGAGTTTGCTTTGGAAAGTTTTGCAGATTTCGATAGTTGGCTGTTTTTTTATTTATAAATTGTACAGATTCTGCTAAAATCTCTAAAAAAATGTAACTCCAACTAACGTAATCTATCAAATTTCCAAACCGAACTCTCCAAATTAGCTAAATTTCGTTCAAAATCGTCCAAATCTTGACAGGTGCATTTAAAAATTTGATAATTTCAATTGAAATTTTGATAAATTTGAAGAGTTTTGTAAGAAAATATTTAAAAAACGATTTGACCGAAATTTTAATAAATTTGAAGACATTAGATTGGAAAGTTCTTCAGATTTCCACAGTTGGGAATTTTTTAATTTTTAAATGTGCCAACTTTCTAACGCGAACTCTTTCAATTTGTTAAATTTACGATCAAAATCGTGCAAATCTAACAGGTGCATTTGAAATTGTGATAAATTTCAAACCAAACTTTCCAAATTTGTGAAATTTCGATCAGTCATCTAAATTTAACACTTGAATTTAAAAAATTGATAAATTTCAATTCAAATTTTGACAAATCTGAAGTGTTCTGTAAGAAAATATGTAAAAAAATAATTTGATCGACATTTTAAAACATTTGAAGAGTTTGGTTCCGAAAGTTTGGCAAATTTCGATAGTTGACAGGTTGTTTTATTTATTAATGTTACAGATTCTGCCAAAACCATTAATGGTTTCCTGTGAGCTTGGTATGGAAGGAGTTGTGCATCGAGGGATTGGGACTTCTTGCTGCAAGTTTAAGGTAGGAAACTAACAAATTTCTACATCTAAATGCTAACAAATTTAAAAAATATTGTACGTACATGACATACAAAATATTCAACCAATTTTCATAAATTTGATTGCTATATTTTTATGAAAATCCGTCCATATCAATTGAAATTTTAACTACATATTTTTCAACTACTTTACATATGAAAGGAGTTGTGCATCGGCGGATTGGGACTTCTTGCAGCGAGTTTAAGGTAGGAACTAATTTCTACTTCTGAATGCTAAAAATTTTTTTAAAAATATTGTATGTACATGACATACAAAACAAACCAATTTTCATTAATTTGATTGCCATATTTTTATGAAAATCCGACCATATCAATTGAAATTTTGACTACATATTTTTCAACTACTTTACATATTCTTTCGGAAATCACTTCAATTTTTGACAGAAATTTCTTCAGTTATTAAACCCACACAAGTTTTGATTATTTGGTTTACAGTTACAGTTCTTGGTGCCAGCTATCAAAATTTCTAAAAAAATTAACTCCAACCGACCACATCTGCCATACTTTTCAAAACCAAACTCTCCAATTTTGTTAAATTTCGATAAAAATTGCCCAAATCTGAACAAGTGCATTTAATTTATTTATAAATTTCATTTAAAAATGGTTGGCAAATTTGAAAAGTCCTGTTAGAAAATATTTTAAAAAAACTATTTTGATCGAAATTTTAATAAATTTGAATAGTTTCGTTTGGAAAGTTCGGCAGATTTCCACAGTTGGAAGTTATTTTAATTTATAAATGTTACAGATTTCGACAAAATCTCTAAAAAAAAATGTAACTTCAACTAACGCAATCTGTCAAATTTCCAAACCGAACTTTCTCAATTTGTTAAATTTACGATGAAAATCGTCCAAATCTTACCAGGATTGATAATTTCAATTGAAATTTTGATCAATTCGAAGAGTTCTGTTAGAAAATATTGGAAAACCGATTTTAATAGAAATTTAAAAAAAATTAGAAGAGGTAGGTTTGGAAAGTTTGTCAGTTTTCGATAGTTGAGAGTTTTTTTAAATTTATAAATGTTACAGATTCTGCCAAAATCTCTAAAAAAATGTAACTCCAACTTACGCAACCTGTCAAATTTCCGCACCGAACTCTACAAATTTGATAAATTTACGATCAAAATTGTCCAAACCTTTACAGGTGCATTTGAAAATTTGATGAATTTTAAACCAAACTCTCCAAATTTGTTAATGTCCATCAAAATCGTCCAAATATTGACAGGTGCATTCAATAATTTCATAAATTTCAATAGAAAATTTGACATATTTGAAGAGTTCTATTGGAAAATATGTTGTACTTCGACAGTTAAAAGTTAAATTTTCTGAGACATGCGAGTAATTTGACAAATTGCAGACACGAAATCGCAGAATAGTATATTTATTTACTGACTATTTTGCCACCATACAAAATATTCAAGCTATTTTCATAAATACATGTTATCATTTTTCATTTTTATTCATTTTATGGCCATATTTTCATAAAAATTCGTTGTAAATTCGGAATTAATGAAGAATATATCAGAAATTCAAGCAAATTTCCAAATTGATTAATGGAAATTTTACAAAAATATCTCAATTTGCAAGGCATTTCTTTAATATTATAAATAGGATCAAACATTGCATAAATCTCAATAATTTACTAAGAATGTCCGTAACGTCACCAAATAATTGTTAGAACTTATGTAATTAATGTAATATAATACAGAAATCGGTGTTTTAATTACGGATTTAAATGTTCTTCCCAATTTTTCAGGGCTTCTAGAATTTTCCGAGGTGAATCACCCGAGGCGAGGTGATCTTTTTCTAATTTAGCATTTTCCACCGCTTCTGGGCCAACCTTGGTTTGGTTGAAGCTTGATTACATTTTTTATAATACTTGCAACATTATCCTTGTTAATCCTGAGTCGGATGGTTTGATGGGTGATTATGATGCATGTATATTAAAAAATGGCGTAGGACAGTCGTGCATAAATGCCTTTAACGCACTACTCGTACGTGCTTTAAACGCTATTTTATGCACATGTATTTACTAAATTGTATTTCTTACAGTAAGTGTTAAATTCGCGATTATACTTTGGGATTACCTTCCCGAGTATAATGTGTGCTTTTTGAACAATTCGTGTTTTGTATTCTATTAATAACCGGTGCAAGTATTGTGAGTGTGCGTTCAGATAACCTTCTGGCGTTAAACCCCGTTGTAAACCAATCATAAGCAGCCAGCTCTTGTTGACTTGGAGGGGCCCAAACTAAGTCAAAAGTGCGTAGTAGTGCCGGGTTTGGTTGATTTGGATACCTTTTCGGGGGGTTGGTGCGCCTGGGCAAACCTCCCCCATCCACGCCCAGGCAGCTCCGAAGAGGTACCACAGATTCTGGATCTTCGCCAACTCAACTTTAAACATAAACTCACAAGGTAGGTCTTTTTTTGAGAAGAGCTCCAAGACGCCTCAAAGTGAGTACCTTTTTTGATCACGTTGTCGCCACCAAGGTTTGTAGGTTTCCCCCCATTAATGCGCCCCAACTTATTTATCGCAGTCCTCCTTTTTTTTACAACGCCATTAAAGCGCCTTTTACTTGTAAACCTTACTTGTTGTAAGGTTTTTTAATGCGCACAAACCTTGAAGTCATTTTTTTTTGCTTTAATTGCGCCACCGAAAACGCATTCGGTTATAAAAGTGCATCGCTTGAGTGAGCAGGGTTTTTCTTACAGTTGCGCCATTTATGTATTTATGTATTGTCGGCGCTATCTTTCACTACAAGAGATGCACTATAAACGATTAGGGTTTGATTCCTCTTTAATGCGCCCCAATGTTGTAGTCGTGGCCTTAAACCAGCGCCCGTGCATCTAGTTAGGGTTTTTCTCCACAGCTATGTTTCTCGTTTTGCGCAATGATGCACGTTAAACCACGGTTTAAGGATTTCTCTCCACAGGAAACCTCTGGAGAGAACCTTAACCGTACGCCAATACCAATAAGGTGCATAAGCTGCACACTTAACCATTTCGCATTATGTACACGGTACTTGTTTGTTGCAAGTACACGTACATAGTACTTATGCTAGTATGCACATACAATATACACAGTACTTGCTTGTTGCAGGTACGAACAATAAAATGTACACAGTACTTGTTTGTTGCAAGTACTACGTACACAGTACTTGTGTGTTACAAGTACGGACTTTATAATATACACAGTACTTGCTTGTTGCAGGTACGAACAATAAAATGTACAGAGTACTTGTTTGTTGCAAGTACTACGTACACAGTACTTGTGTGTTACAAGTACGGACTTTATAATATACACAGTACTTGCTTGTTGCAGGTACGAACAATAAAATGTACAGAGTACTTGTTTGTTGCAAGTACTACGTACACAGTACTTGTGTGTTACAAGTACGAACTTTATAATATACACAGTACTTGCTTGTTGCAGGTACGAACAATAAAATGTACAGAGTACTTGTTTGTTGCAAGTACTACGTACACAGTACTTGTGTGTTACAAGTACGAACTTTATAATATACACAGTACTTGCTTGTTGCAGGTGCGAACAATAAAATCTACACAGTACTTGCTTTTTGCATGTACGCACAATAAAATCTACACAGTACTTGCTTTTTGCATGTACGAACAACTAAATCTACACAGTACTTGCTTTTTGCAGGTACGAACAATGTAATGTACACAGTACTTGCTTTTTGTATGTATGAACTATAGAATTTACCCAGTACTTGTTTTTTACATGTACGAACAATATAATGTATATAGTACTTGTTTTTTTGCATGTACGAACAATAAAATGTACACACTACTCGTTTATTACAACTATGAACAATGTTCTTTTCTACGACAGTACGTAAACTAAGTTTTTATGCATTGTTTACAGTGCGTAAAGTGATACTTTTTAGCACAAGTGCGTAAAATCATCCACTGTGCGCAAAATAAGTCTGACACACAATTTATTCCCTCACCAATTAATATATATATATATATATATATATATATAGCATTTTGCATCAAATTTTAGCTGTTTTTCATAATAGCTGTCGTAGAAAAAACTTTGTTTGATACATTTCCATTAACAAGTGCTTTTTTATACTTGCGTTTTTTTTTTGTTGAACGAGGCATAGCCGAGTTCAACAAAATTCACTCTTGTACAAAACAACACTACTTTACATACTTTAATCATAAATAACTATGTATTCTCTTCCAGAAGTGTGATTACATGAGTAAAATAGGGCTCCATGCGAGATCTCTCATGTATAAAAAAAAAAAGATAACGGCATCGAATTGGGCAGCTTTATTTTCATCGACAGTTAATCAGGATTTAAAAGCTTAAAAGAATCGTAATTAATTCAGACGTATTTTTGGCCCGTATCTATAATCCATACTTGAGCATGAGTTCAACTCAAGTCGTATATTTGGTTGCGTGTTTTCTGTAAGCGTTTATGCACCAAACGCAACCAAATATACACAAATATACGACTTGAGTCGTAGTCATGCTCAAGTACGAATAGTTCGTACTTACTCGATAGTCCGATAGTCTATAGATAGACTATAGTCCGTACTTGAGCATGAGTTCGACACAAGTCGTATATTTGGTTGCATATTCTCCATGAACGTTTAGGTACCAAACGCAACCAAACATACACAAATATACGACTTGAGTCGTACTCATGCTCAAGTACGGACTTTAGATACGGCCCTTAATGTTCATCAACTTAAAATATCTGTCGTGTTGCAAATAAAGCTTTCCATTCACAGACAGAACCTATAACTTGTAACACTTTTCGGAAAATTCTTGAAGTGATGCAATTTCAGGTGATGCTGGAAAATCTGTCTGGATTCATATTTTATGGGGTAATTCATAAGATTTCGATGCTTATGAGTTCCCACTTAATCATAAAATATGAATCACCAAAGTAAAATTTTATTCAATATTCGTTGATGATTTGCACATCTAACCATTTCAATTTGAGTAGTCACTTAAGTCTCTAGAAGCACTTGGACTTGGACTTTCTAAACTTGGAAACTTTACTTTACTTGGAAATTCGAAAAATGTTCGATTTAGTCGATTTGATCGAAAAATCATTTATCATTATAATTTTATACTGACATTTTTTTTACTCAAATTTCAGATTTGACTCTGAAAATTTGACAAAGTTTCAGTATTAAATAAAGGAGACATTCAAACACTTAACTTTCTCAATTGACAAGTATGGGTTAGCTATTACTGAAATTTCTGAAAATTTATTGTTTGCAAATTTGATATCAGATTTGTCTACAGTACACCTGAAACTAATTCTCCTGAAAATTTAACAAAGTTTCAGAATTAAATAACGGAGAAAATCAAACACTTAACTTTCTGCATTGACAAGTATGAGTTAGCTACTACTGAAATTTCTGAAAATTTATTATTTGCAAATTTGATATCAGATTTGTGTACAGTACACCGGAAACTAATTCTCCTGAAAATTTGACAAAGTTTCAGTATTAAATAACGGAGAAAATCAAACACTTTACTTTCTGCATTGACAAGTATGAGTTAGCTACTACTGAAATTTCTGAATATTTATTATTTGCAAATTTGATATTAGATTCGTATACAGTACACCTGAAACTAATTCTCCTGAAAATTTGACAAAGTTTCAGTATTAAATAACGGAGAATATCAAACACTTAACTTTCTGCATTGACAAGTATGAGTTAGCTACTACTGAAATTTCTGAAAATTTATTATTTGCAAATTTGATATTAGATTCGTGTACAGTACACCTGAAACTAATTCTCCTGAAAATTTAACAAAGTTTCAGTATTAAATAAGGCATAAAATCAAACACTTAACTTTCTCAATTGACAAGTATGGGTTAGCTACTACTGAAATTTCTTAAAATTTCTTAATTGCAAATATGATATTAGATTCGTGTACAGTACACCTGAAACTAATTCTCCTGAAAATTTGACAAAGATTCAGTACTAAATAACGGAGAAAATCAAACACTTTACTTTCTGCATTGACAAGTATGGGTTAGCTACTACTGAAATTTCTGAAAATTTATTATTTGCAAATTTGATATTAGATTTGTGTACAGTACACCTGAAACTAATTCTCCTGAAAATTTGACACAGTTTCAGTATTAAATAACGGAGAAAATCAAACACTTAACTTTCTCAATTGACATGTATGGGTTAGCTATTACTGAAATTTCTGAAAATTTATTATTTGCAAATTTGATATTAGATTAGGGTACAGTACACCTGAAACTAATTTTCCTGAAAATTTGACAAAGTTTCAGTATTAAATAACGCAGAAAATCAAACACTTAACTTTCTGCATTGACAAGTATGAGTTAGCTACTACTGAAATTTCTGAAAATTTAATATTTGCAAATTTCATATCAGATTTGTGTACAGTACACCTGAAACTAATTCTCCTGAAAATTTGACAAAGTTTCAGTATTAAATAAGGGACAAAATCAACCACTTAACTTCCTCAATTGTCAAGTATGGGTTAGCTACTACTGAAATTTCTGAAAATTTATTATTTGCAAATTTGATATCAGATTTGTGTACAGTACACCTGAAACTAATTCTCCTGAAAATTTGACAAAGTTTTAGTATTAAATAAGGGAGAAAATCAAACACTTAACTTCCTCAATTGTCAAGTATGGGTTAGCTACTACTGAAATTTTTGAAAACTTATTATTTGCATATTTGATTTTAGATTCGTGTACAGTACACCTGAAACTAATTCTCCTGAAAACTTGACAAAGTTTCAGTATTAAATAACGGAGAAAATCAAACACTTTACTTTCTGCATTGACAAGTATGGGTTAGCTATTACTGAAATTTCTGAACATTTATTATTTGCAAATTTGATATTAGATTCCTGTACAGTACACCTAAAACTAATTCTCCTGAAAATTTGACAATGTTTCACTAATAAATAACGGAGAAAATCAAACACTTAACTTTCTGCATTCACAAGTATGGGTTAGCTATTACTGAAATTTCTGATAATTTATTATTTGAAAATTTGATATTAGATTCGTGTACAGTACACCTGAAACTAATTCTCCTGAAAATTTGACATAGGTTCAGTATTAAATAACGGAGAAAATCAAACACTTAACTTTCTGCATTGACAAGTATGAGTTAGCTACTACTAAAATTTCTGAAAATGTATTATTTGCAAATTTGATATCATATTTGTGTAGAGTACACCTGAAACTAATTCTCCTGAAAATTTGACAAAGTTTCAGCATTAAATAAGGGAGAAAATCAAACACTTAACTTTCTCAATTGACAAGTATGGGTTAGCGATTATTGAAATTTCTGAAAATTTATTATTTGCAAATTTTATATTAGATTCGTGTACAGTACACCTCAAACTAATTCTCCTGAAAATTTGACAAAGTTTTAATATTAAATAACGGAGAAAATCAAACACTTTACTTTCTGGATTGACAAGTATGAGTTAGCTACTACTGAAATTTCAGAATATTTATTATTTGCAAATTTGATATCAGATTTGTGTAGAGTACACCTGAAACTAATTCTCCTGAAAAATTGACAAAGTTTCGCTATTAAATAACGGAGAAAACCAAACCCTTAACTTTCTGCATTGACAAGTATGGGTTAGCTACTACTGAATTTTCTGAAAATTTTATTATTTGCAAATTTGATATCAGATTTGTGTACAGTACACATGAAACTAATTCACCTGAAAATTTGACAAAGTATCAGTATTAAATAACGGAGAAAATCAAACACTTAACTTTCTCAATTGACAAGTATGGGTTAGCTACTACTGAAATTTCTGAAAATTTATTATTTGCAAATTAGATATTAGATTCGTGTACAGTACACCTGCAACTAATTCTCCTGAAAATTTGACAATGTTTCCGTATTAAATATGGGAGAAAATCAAACACTTAACTTTCTCAATTGACAAGAATGGGTTAGCTATTACTGAAATTTCTGAAAATTTATTATTTGCAAATTTGATATTAGATTCGTGTACAGTACACCTGAAAATAATTCTCCTGAAACTTTGACAAAGTTTCAGTGTTAAATATAGGAGAAAATCAAACACTTAACTTTCTCAATTGACAAGTATGGGTTAGCTATTACTGAAATTTCTGAAAATTTATTATTTGCAGATTTGATATTAGATTCGTGTACAGTACACCACAAACTAATTCTCCTGAAAATTTGACAAAGTTTCCGTATTAAATATGGGAGAATATCAAACACTTAAATTTCTCAATTGACAAGTATGGGTTAGCTTTTACTGAAATTTCTGAATATTTATTAATTGCAAATTTGATATTAGATTCGTGTACAGTACACCTGAAACTAATTCTCCTGAAAATTTGACAAAGTTTCCGTATTAAATATAGGAGAAAATCAAACACTTAACTTTCTCAATTGACAAGTATGGGTTAGCTATTACTGAAATTTCTGAAAATTTATTATTTGCAAATTAGATATTAGATTCGTGTACAGTACACCTGAAACTAATTCTCCTGAAAATTTGACAAAGTTTCCGTATTAAATAAGGGAGAAAATCAAACACTTAACTTTCTCAATTGACAAGAATGGGTTAGCTATTACGGCAATTTCTGAAAATATATCCTTTGAATATTTGATTTTATATTCGTGTACAGTACACCTGAAACTAATTCTCCTGAAAATTTGACAAAGTTTCAGTGTCAAATAAGGGAGAAAATTAAACACTTAACTTTCTCAATTGACAAGTATGGGTTAGCTATTACTGAAATTTCTGAAAATTTATTATTTGAAAATTTGATATTAGATTCGTGTACAGTACACCTGAAACTAAATCTCCTGAAAATTTGACAAAGTTTCACTATTAAATAAACGAGAGAATCAAACACTTAACTTTCTGCATTGACAAGTATGAGTTAGCTACTACTGAAATTTCTGAAAATTTATTATTTGCAAATTTGATATTAGATTCGTGTACAGTACACCTGAAACTAATTCTCCTGAAAATTTTACAAAGTTTCAGTATTAAATAACGGAGAAAATCAAACACTTAACTTTCTGCATTGACAAGTATGGGTTAGCTATTACTGAAATTTCAGAAAATTTATTATTTGCATATTTGATTCTAGATTCGTGTACAGTACACTTAAAGCTAATTCTCCTGAAAATTTGACAAAGTTTCAGTGTTAAATAATGGAGAAAGTCAAACACTTAATTTTCTCAATTGACAAGTATGGGTCAGCTATTACTGAAATTTCTGAAAATTTATTATTTGCAAATTTGATATTAGATTCGTGTACAGTACACCTCAAACTAATTCTCCTGAAAATTTGACAAAGTTTTAATATTAAATAACGGAGAAAATCAAACACTTTACTTTCTGGATTGACAAGTATGAGTGAGCTACTACTGAAATTTCAGAATATTTATTATTTGCAAATTTGATATCAGATTTGTGTAGAGTACACCTGAAACTAATTCTCCTGAAAAATTGACAAAGTTTCGCTATTAAATAACGGAGAAAACCAAACCCTTAACTTTCTGCATTGACAAGTATGGGTTAGCTACTACTGAATTTTCTGAAAATTTTATTATTTGCAAATTTGATATCAGATTTGTGTACAGTACACATGAAACTAATTCACCTGAAAATTTGACAAAGTATCAGTATTAAATAACGGAGAAAATCAAACACTTAACTTTCTCAATTGACAAGTATGGGTTAGCTACTACTGAAATTTCTGAAAATTTATTATTTGCAAATTAGATATTAGATTCGTGTACAGTACACCTGAAACTAATTCTCCTGAAAATTTGACAATGTTTCCGTATTAAATATGGGAGAAAATCAAACACTTAACTTTCTCAATTGACAAGAATGGGTTAGCTATTACTGAAATTTCTGAAAATTTATTATTTGCAAATTTGATATTAGATTCGTGTACAGTACACCTGAAAATAATTCTCCTGAAAATTTGACAAAGTTTCAGTGTTAAATATAGGAGAAAATCAAACACTTAACTTTCTCAATTGACAAGTATGGGTTAGCTATTACTGAAATTTCTGAAAATTTATTATTTGCAGATTTGATATTAGATTCGTGTACAGTACACCACAAACTAATTCTCCTGAAAATTTGACAAAGTTTCCGTATTAAATATGGGAGAATATCAAACACTTAAATTTCTCAATTGACAAGTATGGGTTAGCTTTTACTGAAATTTCTGAATATTTATTAATTGCAAATTTGATATTAGATTCGTGTACAGTACACCTGAAACTAATTCTCCTGAAAATTTGACAAAGTTTCCGTATTAAATATAGGAGAAAATCAAACACTTAACTTTCTCAATTGACAAGTATGGGTTAGCTATTACTGAAATTTCTGAAAATTTATTATTTGCAAATTTGATATTAGATTCGTGTACAGTACACCTGAAACTAATTCTCCTGAAAATTTGACAAAGTTTCAGTATCAAATAACGGAGAAAATCAAACACTTCACTTTCTGCATTGACAAGTATGGGTTAGCTACTACTGAAATTTCTGAAAATTTTTATTTGCAAATTTGATATCAGATTTGTATACAGTACACCTGAAACTAATTCTCCTGAAAATTTGACAAAGTTTCCGTATTAAATAACGGAGAAAATCAAACACTTAACATTCCCAATTGACAAGTATGGGTCAGCTATTACTGAAATTTCAGAAAATTTATTATTTGCAAATTTAATATTAGATTCGTGTTCAGTACACCTAAACTAATTCTCCTGAAAATTTGACAAAGTTTCACTATTAAATAACGGAGAAAATCAAACACTTAACTTACTGCATTGACAAGTATGAGTTAGCTACTACTGAAATTTCTGAAAATTAATTATTTGCAAATTTGATATTAGATTCGTGTACAGTACACCTTAAACTAATTCTCCTGAAAATTTGACAAAGTTTCAGTATTAAATAAGGGAGAATATCAAACACTTAACTTTCTCAATTGACAAGTATGGGTTAGCTATTACTGAAATTTCTGGAAATTTATTATTTGCAAATTTGATATTAGATTCGTGTACAGTACACTTGAAACTAATTCTCCTGAAAATTTGACAAAGTTTCAGTATTAAATATGGGAGAAAATCAAACACTTTACTTTCTGCATTGACAAGTATGAGTTAGCTACTACTGAAATTTCTGAAAATTTATTATTTGCAAATTTGATATCAGATTTGTGTACAGTACACCTGAAACTAATTTTCTTGAAAATTTGACAAAGTTTCAGTATTAAATAACGGAGAAAATCAAACACTTAACTTTCTCAATTGACATGTATGGGTTAGCTATTACTGAAATTTCAGAAAATTTATTATTTGCAAATTTGATAACAGATTTGTATACAGTACACCTGAAACTAATTCTCCTGAAAATTTGACAAAGTTTTACTATTAAATAACGGAGAAAATCAAACACTTAACTTTCTACATTGACAAGTATGGGTTAGCTATTACTGAAATTTCTGAAAATTTATTATTTGCATATTTGATTCTAGATTCGTGTACAGTACACCTAAAACTAATTCTCTTTAAAATTTGACAAAATTTCAGTATTAAATAACGGAGAAAATCAAACACTTAACTTTCTGCATTGACAAGTATGAGTTAGCTACTACTAAAATTTCTGAAAATGTATTATTTGCAAATTTGATATCATATTTGTGTAGAGTACACCTGATACTAATTCTCCTGAAAATTTGACAAAGTTTCAGTATTAAATAAGGGAGAAATTCAAATACTTAACTTTCTCAATTGACAAGTGTGGGTTAGCTATTACTGAAATTTCTGAAAATGTATTATTTGCAAATTTGATATTAGATTCGGGTACAGTACACCTGATACTAATTCTCCTGAAAATTTGATAAAGTTTCCGTATTAAATATGGGAGAAAATCAAATACTAAACTTTCTCAATTGACAAGTATGGGTAAGCTATTACTGAAATTTCTGAAAATGTATTATTTCCCAATTTGATATTATATTCATGTACAGTACACCTGAAACTAATTCTCCTGAAAATTTGACAAAGTTTCAGTGTAAAATAAGGGAGAACATCAAACACTTAACTTTCTCAATTGACAAGTATGGGTTAGCTTTTACTGAAATTTCTTAAAATTTATTATTTGCAAATTTGATATTAGATTCGTCTAGAGTACACCTGAAACTAATTCTCCTGAAAATTTGGTAAAGTTTCCGTATTAAATATGGGAGAAAATGAAACACTTAACTTTCTCAATTGACAAGTATGGGTTAGCTATAACTGAAATTTCTGAAAATTTATTATTTGCAAATTTGAACAGATTTGTGTACAGTACACCTGAAACTAATTCTCCTGAAAATTTGACAAAGTTTCAGTATTAAATAACGGAGAAAATCAAACGTATAACTTTATGCATTGACTACTATGGGTTAACTGTTACTGAATTTTCTGAAAATTTTATTTGCAAATTTGATATTGGGTTCTTATACAGTACACCTGAAACGAAATCTCCTGAAATGTTGACAAAGTTTCATTATTAAATAAGGGAGAAAATCAAACATACTTAAACTAAATTGTAATAATCTCTTCTGTGTTTTAATGCCACCAGATTTTCATTTCGAAAAATATAAATTTGCTTACAATATTTGAATTTTAGATTTTTTTGCGCACAAATGTGTTAATTTTTGTATTCTTCGGGCGTTTTATTTGCGCTTCATATCATATACTATTGACATCGTAGTTTTATAATTCATAATTAATTATAATTCATATAATTATATAAAATTGTCGATGAGATTTTTAACAAAAATCTCAATGCATTTGTTGTACGATTTCTTCAGTTTAGCTGAGCATTAGATTCATATCACGTATTACATGAAACCCCTTGTCCCAGATATAATTTCCTCTCCGCAACAAGAATCATAAACCACACTTCTCCGAAACCGCGCAAATAAAACGAACGCTGATAAGCGTAATATCGCAATCACAGAAAGGCCCTAATTCCTCGGCCCTTATCAAACTAAGTAACTCCGCCGAGCGCTTTTATAGCCTATTAATCCGTTGTTTAGTTGTGCCACACAGTTCTGCAGTTATGAGTGATTTACTGACTCACGATGCCCTCTTGGAGACCAAAACGAATGTGCGAGGGTGGAACCGCAACGAAATCCGGATTACTATCAGGATGCGTTTTCGTTCCCTGCAGACCAAAAACGATGACCATATTCCGGCCTTCAGATTCGCATTTATATATTGACCGATCCGATAAGCGTGACAAATTGACGAGGAGGGACATAATACTTTAATAGCAGTTTCATTGCGTCTGTGTCCAGGGAAATGCCTATTAAAATTCCACGAATCTCATTTGAACGTAACTAAAATCATCGCATAATTTTGCGCTTGCAAGTTGAACGTCAATTATTTTCACTAATTTCCCTTATTTACCTACTATATGTTTTCTTTCTTTAAGAAATTATAATATATTTGTTTTAAAGGCTGTAATGATAACTATACGAGTAGCTTTGCGTGATGAAATTCGAGCGGATACAAGCTCACACACACGGATGTAAGTAAATACCTCATTATGCATATGATCTCCGGTTGACGAATTAAGGATTTCATTCCTAATAGCATTCCACTTAACTGGCCGCGTATCGAACGAAGAAATCTGATCGCCTTTCCTCGTTTATTCAAAATATGCTGGCCAGGTGAGAAGAACATGATTCCAGCATTTGCCACCTGAAATCGTCTTTGCCTCAAAGTCGGTAGATAGTGGGCTTAAGTGAGGAAAGGGTAAACATGTGCATCAAATACTCGTTTACGTCTGAAAAGGTGCAGTGGCTGCTTTACATCAAGTTTTTTATTACACATTTATTATTACAATATTGCGTTATATGCGTTATTATTATCATTAATTTCTTTATTATTATCAATGCATTGGTAGAACTACCTTACTTTAGTAATTGCTTATCAGAGAGAAGTTTCCTAATATACTTTAATTTTCTGAATGATAAAATCTGTGACAACATTATTTTTTTGGTGTATACAAAATTATACACCTGCAAAGAAAGTTAGAAAAGCAGTGAAAACATAATTAGGCCTGTATCTGTAGTACGTACTTGTGCATGATACGACTCAAGTCGTACATTTGGTTGCATATTTTCTATGAACGTTTATGTACCAAACGCATCCAAATACGTATATTTGCGTAGTAGTTATGTGTATATCTAAGATAAAATTGATCAGTTGATTTAAATCATGATCTAAATCATTATTTAAATTATACCAACCCTACTAAAAACTCATTAGGAACATATGATAGCCATTTGTGCTTTTCCATCGGCGTTTCTCATTTATTATGTTAATATTTTCCACAACTTCCTTAAAATTTTGTAGTTTTCAGTTACTTTGATATCAAAACATCCGCATTAAGTTTTTCAAATTAACCTCTCAATACTTTTGATATTTTCATTGAATATTTTAGAAACTTGTTTCAAACTATTTTCTCAATTGCTGAAACTCTTATGAAATGTGGTGTAATTTTATTAAAACTCATCACATTTAATTGAAAATGTTGAAACTTTAGCTTTACTTTGCTTTGATCCTTATTTTTTTATATGTTTTCTGCAACTTCAATAACATTTTCTAGTTTTCCACATTTTACGATTTCAGATTTTTTTTTACGACATTTTGATTGAAATTCTGGAACTAACTCTTTTGATGGCACATTCTAGATATTTTCATGAAATTTCAAATAACATTTAGGTCATTTCTTAAATCTTTATTGATTGGTGTAACTTATTGCCAGAGCCCGGAAGTTTGGCACTAAAAAAAAGAAAAATAGGAAGCAAAAAGGCAGTACAAAAAGCTGAAAAATGCAGTAAAAATGGGCAAAATATGCCGCAAAAAAGGCAAAAATTACTGGCTATCCGAACATTTCCAATAAGTTTTTTAAATGTACCTCTTAATAATTCTGACATTTTCGAATAAAATCAAGGAGCTTTTAATTGAGCTTATTTGGATAATAGTTAAATCATTGCATATTTTGGAACTATGTTTCAAACTTCAAAAATATTTGTCAATTTCTGAAATTGTTATGAAATGTTGTGTAACTTATTAAACTCGTCATGTTTTATAGAAAGTGCTGAAACTTTAGATTTAAATCAAGGAGCTTTTAATTGAGCTTATTAGGATAATAGTTAAATCATTGCATATTTTGGAACTATGTCTCATACTTAAGTTATAATTAGTTTTTGAAATGTACCTCCTAATACTTCTGATATTTTCGAATAACATCAAGGAGGTTTTAATTGAGCTTATTAGGATAATAGTTAAATCATTGCATATTTTGGAACTATGTTTCAAACTTCAAAAATGTTCTGGCAATTTCTGAAACTCTTATGAAATGTTGTGTAATTTATTAAAACTCAACATGTTTTATAGAAAGTGCTGAAACTTTAGCATTTTTTTACTTTGATCATTATTTTTGATAATATGTTTTCTGCAACTTCAATAACATTTTCTCGTTTTCCACATTCTTTGATTTCAGAACGCTTATATTAAATTTTTGAAGTTTATGTTTTAACAATTTTGATATTTTGATTGAAATTCTGGAATTAACTCTTTTGCAGGCACATTGTAGAAATTTTCATGAAATTTCAAATAACATTTAGGTCATTTCTGAAATCTTTATTAATTGGTGTAACTTATTACCACAGCCCGGAAGTTAGGCACTGAAAAATAAAAAAATTAGAAAGAAAAAAGGCGGTACAAAAAGCTGAAAATGCTGTTAAAATGGGCAAAATAGGCCGCAAAAAAGCCAAAATTACTGGCTATCCGAACATCTCCAATAAGTTTTTGAAATGTACCTCCTAATACTTCTGATATTTTCGAATAAAATCAAGGAGCTTTTATTTGAGCTTATTAGGATATTAGTTAAATCTTTGCATATTCTGGAACTATGTTTCAAACTTCAAAAATATATGTCAATTTCTGAAATTCTTATGAAATGTTGTGTAACTTATTAAAACTCGACATGTTTTATAGAAAGTGCTGAAACTTTAGATTTAAATCAAGGAGCTTTTAATTGAGCTTTTTAGGATAATAGTTAAATCATTGCATATTTAGGAACTATGTTTCAAACTTCAAAAATGTTTTGGCAATTTCTGAAACTCTTATGAAATGTTGTGTAATTTATTAAAACTCAACATGTTTTATAGAAAGTGCTGAAACTTTAGCATTATTTTACTTTGATCATTATTTTTGATAATATGTTTTCTGCAACTTCAATAACATTTTCTCGTTTTCCACATTCTTTGATTTCAGAACACTTATATTAAATTTTTGAAGTTTATGTTTTAACAATTTTGATATTTTGATTGAAATTCTGGAATTAACTCTTTTGCAGGCACATTGTAGAAATTTTCATGAAATTTCAAATAACATTTAGGTCATTTCTGAAATCTTTATTAATTGGTGTAACTTATTACCAGAGCCCGGAAGTTAGGCACTTAAAAAAAGAAAAATAGGAAGAAGAAAGGCAGTACAAAAAGATGAAAAATGCAGTAAAAACGGGCAAAACAGGACGCAAAAGAGCAAAAATTACTGGCTATCAGAACATCTCCAATAAGTTTTTGAAATGTACCTCCTAATACTTCTGATATTTTCCAATAAAATCAAGAAGCTTTTAATTGAGCTTATTAGGACAATAGTTAAATCATTGCATATTTTAGAATTATGTTTCAAACATCAAAAATATTTGTCAATTTCTGAAATTCTTATGAAATGTAGTGTAACTTGTTAAAACTCGTCATGTTTTATAGAAAGTGCTGAAACTTTAGATTTAAATCCAGGAGCTTTTAATTGAGCTTATTAGGATAATAGTTAAATCATTGCATATTTTGGAACTATGTTTCAAACTTCAAAAATGTATTGGCAATTTCTGAAACTCTTATGAAATGTTGTGTAACTTATTAAAACTCGCCATGTTTTATAGAAAGTGCTGAAACTTTAGATTTAAATCAAGGAGCTTTTAATTGAGCTTAATAGGATAATAGTTAAATCTTTGCATATTCTGGAACTATGTTTCAAACTTCAAAAATATATGTCAATTTCTGAAATTCTTATGAAATGTTGTGTAACTTATTAAAACTCGTCATGTTTTATAGAAAGTGCTGAAACTTTAGATTTAAATCAAGGAGCTTTTAATTGAGCCTATTAGGATAATAGTTAAATTATTGCATATTTTGGAACTATGTTTCAAAGTTTCAAAAATGTTTTGGCAATTTCTGAAACTCTTATGAAATTTTGTGTAATTTATTAAAACTCAACATGTTTTATAGAAAGTGCTGAAACTTTAGATTTAAATTAAGGAGCTTTTAAATGAGCTTATGAGGATAATAGTTAAATCATTGCATATTTTGGAACTATGTTTCAAACTTTAAAAATAATTGTCAATTTCTGAAACTCTTATGAAATGTTGTATAACTTATTGAAACTCGTCATGTTTTATAGAAAGTGCTGAAACTTTAGATTTAAATCAAGGAGCTTTTAATTGAGCTTATTAGGATAATAGTTAAATCATTCCATATTTTGGAACTATGTTTCAAACTTCAAAAATGTTTTGGCAATTTCTGAAACTCCTATGAAATGTTGTGTAATTTATTAAAACTCGTCATGTTTTATAGAAAGTGCTGAAACTTTAGCTTTATTTTACTTTGATCATTATTTTTGATAATATGTTTTCTGCAACTTCAATAACATTTTCTGGTTTTCCACATTCTTGGATTTCAGAACGCTTGTATTAAATTTTTGAAGTTTATGTCTTAACAGTTTGGATATTTTGATTGAAATTCTGGAATGAACTCTTTTGATGGCACATTCTAGATATTTTCATGAAATTTCAAATAACAATTAGGTCATTTCTGAAATCTGTATTAATTGGTGTAACTTATTATATTTCGGGCTTTGGTTAGGCACTAAAAAATAGATAATGTAGGAAGAAATAAGGCAGGACAAAAAGCTGAAAAATGCAGTAAAAATGGGCAACATAGGTAACAAAAAAGGCAAAAATTACTGGCTTTTGAAATTGAAAAGGTAGTTCGATAGAATTGATTGTGATTTCCGTTGGAAAATGTCTTTAAAGGAGGAGTTTATTATTCATGATTTTCATATGATTGTTGGTTGCCAAGTGTTGAATTACAAAATATTTCTTTTTGTGGTTCACTTCTACGTTTTTTACAAAAAAGACAAAATAAAAAGGCAGTTCGACAAAATTGATTGCGATTTCCGTTGGAAAATGTCTTTAAAGGAGGTGTTTATTATTCATGAATTTCATGTGATTGTTGTTGGTTGCCAAATGTTGAATTACAAAATATTTCTTTTTGTGGTTCACTTCCACGTTTTTTTTTATAAAATGACAAAATGAAAATGTAGTTCGACAAAATTGATTGCGATTTCCGTTGGAAAATGTCTTTAAAGGAGTTGTTTATTATTCATGAATTTCATGTATTGTTGGTTGCCATATGTTGAATTACAAAATAGCAAAATAGTAGTATTAAAGTATTACAAAAACTGATGGCAGTAACTGATAAAGTGTTACATATTACGTAGTAGTACATACTGAAGTATATACTTAAATTATATATAATTAATTATATATTAATTATATATATTTTTTAATTATATATTAAAATAAGTGATTTATTTTAATTTCCTGCTTAATATGATCCATGCTCCCAAGCAGAACAGAAAATGACAATCCGGTAAAAACACAAACAAAATAAATAATTTGATTCAATAAAGCACCGGAAGAGTCAATTTGCCGTAAAATTCATGAGCCCAAAAACAATATTTATATTGCGGCGTTCATTTGCAATTCCACATCTCCAATTTTTTTTTTCGCGTGTTTTGTTGGCCGCGCAGCGTATTTTTATTTCGCCTGTTTATTGCCGATGGCCTGATAAATATTTCATAACGCATAAGTGAATATTACAATGGGCCGACGTCGAAAAAACAAATAATTTTGCGCCCAACCCCCGCAGGAGCGAGGCATCACAATCGTTCAGGACGAAAGGACGACCTCCTTGCCATTAGCCTCGAGGGCGCATAAATATGTAAAAAATAAAACACACACGGGCATAAAACGCGGGCATAAGAAAGTGAATGGGGGTGTGGAGTGTGAGCGTGGGCATGTGTGGGTGATTGTGTTCATATGTGGGCGTGTGTGTGTGTGTGTCTCCGCCAGAACTCATTCTACTGAAAACTCAATCTATGTTAGAATTTCTGCAATTCGTAGAGTTCCGCTCCATCTACCTAATACCCGTCGATTCCAGCCGACCAAACAAACATTCCCTTCCCGGACGATTGCGTAATAAATTACCTCTCGACTCCCGGAGTCCCGGAAGCGAGAAGTAAAAATCCCAGGAGTAACTGGAGTGCCCACAAATACAATCTAATGACTGCAAACTAATTGCATTTTATTTCAAATTTATGGAACAATAATGTACAAACAATATTACATGCCACATCCTCCATAAGTGCATTGTATATTTAAATTCTAGCACTCTCTAGATATTAGTAAACCTGTATTCAACAAAGAATATACATCCAATTACTTAAAAGTTAGAATATGAAAAATGCAAGAACTATATTAAATACGTACGCAATTAAAAAAAATCGCATTCTAACATATTTGAATAGTTTGAAGTGGCATATCCATAAATACAGGATGATCGCAAAGGTATGGTCCATATCACAAATTTTCAATTAAAACAGTCGAAATCTGTCAAATTTTCAATTAAAACAGTCGAAATCTGTCAAATTTTCAATTGCAACTTTTAAAAAATTGCCAAATTCTAACCTTCAGCTGTGTCAATTTTTCAATAGATACTGCCAAAATTTGTCTATTTTTGAGTGTTAAAATGTAAAAATGTATCAAATGTTCAAGTGCAATTGTCCATATACAGAGTGATTCAAAAGGTGTGGTGCAAACGTTAAGGTGTAATTGGAATAAGTAAAAATGCTAATAAACTGACGTCCAGTGACAATGGTTTTCTCGGTGCAATAGCCATATACAATAGACATATACAACATATACACATTACCACACTATCATCTATCATAACAAATTAGCATTCGTTTGACATATTTCCTGTTATGGCTAGATTTAACAGAACAAGGGTAAAAAGAACGAAATTATTTCAGTTCCTTCATTACATGTTATCACTGTACAGCAATTCGTTAGCATTTGTGTCTACCAATTGAATGAATTCCAACGCCACTTTGTGGATGGCAACAAATTACATACGTGAATTCATGCAACAAAATATCATATGACTAGATTTAACCGAACAAGGATAAAAACAAAGAAATCCTTTGTAACTTGAAGTTCCTTCATTACATGTTATCACTGTACAAAAATTCGATAGCATGTGTGTCTACCAATTGAATGAATTCCAATGCCACTTTGTGAATGGAAACAAATCACATAAGTGAATTCATGCAACAAATTATCTTGAAATTGTGCAGTCAAGCTACTTTAATGTATGTCATCATCGCATGATATTATTAGCATTTGTATATACCTATAGTTTCAGCAAAGTCATCCGTCAAAACATTACATGGTAAAATCATTTTAATGAAACGATTTCCGGTTTAGTTTTCTCTACGAGGTAATATCATTTAAATAAAACGATTTCCGGTTTAGTTTTATCGACTTCATACTTACAGATCTAAATCAAATCAGTTTATATATCATTGAGTCTCCTGTATATCTCCACAAAATGTATTTTAAATAACGATGTTAATTAAGGTTTTTTAAATTTACAAATATTACCAATTTCAATTTTCAATTCAATATCCAAGAAAATCGTCGTATTCTAACACATTTCAATAGTTTGAAGTGGTAGGTACGTTATATACAGGGTGATCCAAAAGATATTGTCCAAACTTAAGAATGTGATGTAATGTAGAAAACTACAACAAAGGAAACATTGTTAATAGAATAGACTTTTTTATTAATGAATAGAATAGACCAGATTTTTTTTATTAAGAATAGAATAGAATAGAGTTTTATGAATGTCGTTATATTCTAGATATCATTACATTCTAGATGTTTTCAGAGGTTAAATTATAAACCTTATTAACCTAACCTAAACTAATCTAACCTAACCTAACCTATGTCTTATTTCCAACAGTTATGTTACAGAGAATTTCTTTGTTTTTATCATTGTTCCGTTAAATCAACTCATAATAGGAAATTATTCGAACAAATGCTAATTTCTTATGATAGAAATGGCATTTTTTACTTATTTTAACATCACCAATTACACCTTAAGTTTGGACCACACTTTTTGAATCACACTGTATATAGGGATCTTCCACTTCTGTCGAAACTATTGAAATCTGTCGAAATCTGCTGAATTTTTAATTGTCATTGTCAAAATCTGTTATATTTTTAACAACTTTCTAAATGGATCAAATTTGCAACTGAGACATCCAAAATCTATAAAATTCTATGCTTCAGCTGTGAAAATCTGTCAATTTTTCATATCAATTGAAAAATTGACAGATTTTCACATTCACATGCCGGATTTGTTAAAATTTGTCTATTTTTAATATCCCAGTGTTAAAATGCAAACAACTATCAGATTTTTAAGTGCAACTGTGCACATACGTAAAATTTTTAATTAAAACCGTCGAAATCTGTCAAATTGTCAATTGCAACTGTCAAAATTTGTCAAATTCTAACCTTCAGTTGTGAGTACCTGTCAATTTTTAATAGATACTGCCAAAATTTGTCTATTTTTGAGATCCTAGTATTAAAATGTGAAAATCTGCTGAATTTTAAATTGCGACTGTCAAAATTTTATACATTATTACAAAATTTCTAAGTGGATAAAATTCTGTCAATTTTTCAATAGATATTGCCCGTTTTTGTTAAAATTTGTCAATTTTTAATATCCCAGTGTTAAAATGTAAACATATATCTGATTTTTTAGGTGCAACTATGCACATACGTCAAATTTTCAATTAAAACCGTCGAAATCTGTCAAATTGTCAATTGCAACTGTCAAAATTTATCAAATTCTAACCTTCAGTTGTGAGAACCTATCAATTTTTAATAGATACTGCCAAAATTTATCAATTTTTGAGATCGTAGTGTTAAAATGTCGAAATCTGCTGAATTTTTAATTGGAACTGTCAAAATCTTATATATTATTACAAAATTTATAAATGGATAAAATTTCTCACTGAAACATATAAAATCTATAAAATTCTAAGCTTCAGCTGTGAAAATCTGTCAATTTTTCAATAGATATTGCCCGGTTTCGTTAAAAGTTGTAATTTTTTTATATCCCAGTGTTAAAATGTAAACATCTATCCGATTTTTTAGG
Source organism: Othius punctulatus (assembly GCA_951805005.1). Classification (NCBI taxonomy): domain Eukaryota; kingdom Metazoa; phylum Arthropoda; class Insecta; order Coleoptera; family Staphylinidae; genus Othius; species Othius punctulatus. The sequence goes on along the minus strand of OX638146.1, from coordinate 8,820,835 downwards.
TGCAACTATGCACATACGTCAAATTTTCAATAAAATCCGTCGAAATCTGTCAAATTGTCAATTGCAATTGTCACAATTTGTCAAATTTTAACCTTTAGTTGTGAGAACCTGTCAATTTTTAATAGATACTGCCGAATTTTGTCTATTTTTGAGATCCTAGTATTAAAATGTCAAAATCTGCTGAATTTTAAATTGCGATTGTCAAAATCTTATATATTATTACAACATTTCTAAATGGATAAAATTTCTCATTGAAACATAAAATCTATAAAATTCTAAGCTTCAGTTGTGAAAATCTGTGAATTTTTCAATAGATATTGCCCGTTTTTGTTATAATTTGTCAATTTTTAATATTCCAGTGTTAAAATGTAAACATCTATCCGATTTTTTAGGTGCAACTATGCACATACGTCAAATTTTCAATTAAAACCGTCGAAATCTGTCAAATTGTCTATTACAACTGTCAAAATTTGTCAAATTCTAACCTTCAGTTGTGAGGACCTGTCAATTTTTAATAGATACTGCCAACATTTGTCTACTTTTGAGATCCTAGTGTTAAAATGTCGAAATCTGCTGAATTTTTATTTGCGACTGTCAAAATCTCATATATTATTACAAAATTTCTAAATGGATAAAATTTCTCACTGAAACATATAAAATCTATAAAATTCTAAGCTTCAGCTGTGAAAATCTGTGAATTTTTCAATAGATATTGCCCGTTTTTGTTAAAATTTGTCAATTTTTAATATCCCAATGTTAAAATGTAAACATCTATCCGATTTTTTAGGTGCAACTATGCACATACGTCAAATTTTCAATTAAAACTGTCGAAATTTGTCAAATTGTCAATTACAACTGTCAAAATTTGTCCCATTCTAATCTCCATCTATGATAACCTGTCAATTTTTCAATAGATACTGCCAAAATTTGTCTATTTTTGAGATCCTAGTGTTAAAATGTCGAAATCTGCTGAATTTTTAATTGCGACTGTCAAAATCTCATATATTATTACAAAATTTCTAAATGGATAACATTTCTCACTGAAACATATAAAATCTATAAAATTCTAAGCTTCAGCTGTGAAAATCTGTCAATTTTTCAATAGATATTGGGCGTATTTTTTAAAATTTGTCAATTTTTTATATCCCAGTATTGAAATATTAACATCTATCAGATTTTTAAGTGCAACTATGTACATATGTCAAAATTTTAATGAAATCCGCCGAAATCTGTCAAATTTGCAATTGCAACTGTCAAAATTTGTCAAATTTTAACCTTCAGCTGTGAGCACCTGTCAATTTTTTAATAGATTTATCACCAAATTTTACCAAAATTTATCTATTTTTGAGATCGTAGTGTTAAAATGTCGAACTCTGCTGAATTTTTAATTGCGATTGTCAAAATCTTATATATATTTACTATTATGTATATTTTAATCTATAAGGCCTAGAAATAATTTGGGTATTATAAATATCTAAATTTATCCAGTTGTATATTCAATGCAAAATGTAATCGTTATATTTGATTATAGTGTTAATTTTTTGTTATTTTGCGCATAGGAATATTTGATCTAAATATCTTTCATCTTTGCTCAAATATTGCAAATACAGGAATGCATGAGTAAAATATTCCCAGTAAATAACGTTACAGTTATTCGATTCCTCATATTTCGCATACCATCTTGGATGTATGAAAAACGCGAACAGATCGCGAACTATTATAACTATAATACTAACTAGGATAAGTGCCCCCTGACAATCGATGGTCCGTAGGAGCACAGGGAGGGGCCCTCGGCCATCCGTGCGTGAAAAGATATGTAACATGCCTAATAAGGGGGACTCCACCAGATCGAAACTAGTCGAAACGACACTTGCATATGTCATAAAGTCCGAATGCTTACTCCTTGCCCATTGCAGTTGGCATAATTAGATTGGTCTGTTGCTCAATCGCTCGGATGAAACGCCGTAAATTGCTTTTATTGACGCTCCGGCAAAAAATACATATACACACATATAGAAGCGCTTGAGAATGAAAATATCAACGCGATTGATTGTTATTGCCAGCCGAGTATAGACGTGTAGTTCGACGAAAAAATAAAATATATTGAAACGGGGGATTTATAAAATTCTCCAAATTAATTAATTCAGATATGAATTTATAGTTAATTGCAATACAACGATCAAATCTAATATCAAATTTGCAAATTATAAATTTTCAGAAATTTCAGTAATAACTAACCCATACTTATCAATACAGAAAATTGTATGTTTGATTTTCTCCCTTATTTAATACTGAAACTTTGTCAAATTTTTAGCAGAAGTAGTGTTAGGTGTACTGTATGCGAATCTTATATCAAATTTGCATATAATAAATTTTCTGAAATTTCAGTAATAACTTACCCATACTTGTCAATGCAGAGAGTTATATGTTTGATTTTTGTCCCTTATTTAGTACTGAAACTTTGTCACATTTTCAGGAGAATTAGTTTTAGGTGTACTGTATACGAATCTCATATCAAATTTTCAAATAATAAATTTTCAGAAATTTCAGCTAACCCATACTTGTCGATGTAGAAAGTTATATGTTTGATTTTCGCAGTTATTTAATACTGAAACTTGGTCAAATTGTCAGGAGAATTAGTTTTAGGTATACTGTATACGAATCTAATATCAAATGTCCACGTATCTATTCGTCGATGGAAGGTTTTACTTTCGGCATTTTATACAAGAGAACTTATAAACCCGTACTACACACAAGGCACAAGCACAATGCACTGAAGATTGAGATAAATTGGACTGAATTGATAGCACACTTGCCCCAGATGCGTTCTGTGCCTATACTTGTCAATGCAGAAAGTGATATTTACTTTGTCCAAATTCAAAATAAACAAAAATTAGCTCAAGCTGATCTGCTTGTACTGCAAAGTAGAAGAAACATCAAATGAGCGCTATCATAATGGGTGCCAACATTTTTGGCTTCACTGTGCGTGTGAACCGGGTAGTTATTTAGTGGGTAAGACATTTAAAATATAGAACAACCCCCTTATTAATATACATATTGCATGATTTCTGATGACATTTTAAAACGCTGTGCCTCCCCAAGTCGGGTCGCGCCGTTCCATGCGACCGCATCAAGAAAATACATAAAATTACCGACGATGTCTCATCTTTGACATCTAATCAGATCGGAATGAAAATGAAACAGAAACGACCGACCATTATTACTTATTTATATTTATTACCCATGCCGAATAGATTTCCACGGCATAATACCTGGCGCACGTGATGGATCCCATCAGGCGAACGAGTATTTATAGTTTCGTATCATATTTTATTGTCCCCGAGGCATTAATCCCAGGATGGGACAGGACGAGATATGAAATATGCCCCCAACCCCGCCAGGTTATAATAAAATAAAATAAAACAGAATAGAATCAATCCGCGGAAATTTTAGGGGGTGAGGGGTCGCACGTGGGGGGCAAATGAAATGAGGTCCCCATAAAATTGACTGTTTCAATTTTAACGACGCCCGCACGGAACGACGCCGCCCCCGACGCCGACCGCCGCCTCGGCCCGCACGCATTGCGAGCGTCGCGACGCTTCTTGCGCCTGGCGTGCCTCGGCCCAACAAATCAGCATTAGCGTATTTACGTATTTACACGAACCTTTCGTTAATTTACACACACAGGCCGGATCCTTCAGTTTCGCTAATTATCATATAAACGATTGTTTTGTTGCGAGTGGGGGTGTGGGGGTGGTTGGGGGGCAACCGCGAACCTGTTCACCGCCTGATACTATTATGCCGCAATTACGGCCAGCGCCGCCGCCCCCACCGCCGCCCCCTGCCGCCCCCGCGTCACCCCCTAACCGATCTGCGACTGCGTTTTCAGAGGTTTTCATAATTTAATTAGTTTAAAAGATCGAGCGGTTTCGGCCGGGGGGGTTAATAAATATCGCGTTTATGCGCGCCGCTTCAGCACGCTCGGGTTTATGGTAATTGGCGAGCTTTGCTCGCTGAATTTCGTCGCTCGATTTATGCCTGTGTTTCAGATTTCCAGGCTTATGGTGCGGTAATTACGTTAGTTTATTGCCCACTGCATTATTAATATCATCTCTGCATTAGCTAAATGTGACCTGCAACATTTTCTATGCCATGGCTACGTTATGCAGCAAATAAATTACACTTACACTGCCGAAGTTTCAGCATTAAATAACGGAGAAAATAAAACATACAACTTTCTGCATTGACAAGTATGGGTTAGCTATTACTGAGATTTCTGAAAATTTATTATTTGCAAATTTTATGCCAGATTCGTGTACAGTACACCTGAAACTAAAACTCTCCACTCTCAAATAACACTCTCCAAAACACTCTCAGAAACACTCTCAGAAACACTCTCAGAAACACTCTCAGAAACACTCTCCTAAAAATTTGAAAAAGTTTCAGTATTAAATAAGGGAGGAAATCCAACATATACCTTTCTGCACTGACAAGTATGAGTTAGCTATAACTGAAATTTCTGAAAATTTATTATTTGCAAATTTGATATTAGATTCATGTATAGTGCATCTAAAGGTAATTCTCCTGAAAATGTGATATAGTTTCAGTATTAAATAAGCGAGAAAATCAAACATATAAATTTCTGCGTTGGCAAGTACGGGTTAGCTGAAATTTCTGAAAATTTATTATTTGCAAATTTTATATTGGATTCTTACACAGTACACCTAAAACTAATTCTCCTGAAAATTTAACAAAGTTTCAATATTAAATAAGCGAGAAAATCAAACATAAATTTCTGCATTGACAACTATGGGTTAGCTGAAATTTCTGAAAATTTATTATTTGCAAATTTGATGTTAGATTTGTCTACAGTATATCTGAAACTAGTTCTCTTGAAAATTTGACAAAGTTTCAGCGTTACATAAGAGAGACAATCAAACATATAACTTTTGCATTGACAAGTATGAGTTAGCTTTTACTGAAATTTCTGAAAATTTATTATTTGCAAATTTGATATTAGATTCGTGTAAAGTACACCTAAAACTAAATCTCCTAAAAATTTGACAAAGTTTTAGTATTAAATAAAGGAGAAAATCAAACATATAATTTTCTATATTAACAAGTATGGGTTAGCTATTACTGAAATTTCTGAAAAAAAATTATTTGCAAATTTGATATTAAATTCGTATGCACACGTTAAACTAATTCTCCTGAAAGTTTGACATAGTTTCAGTATTAAATAAGCGAGAAAATCAAACATATAAATTTCTACATTGAGAAGTATGGGTTAGCTACTACTGCATTTTCTAAAAGTTTATTATATGCAAATTTGATATTAAAATCGTATACAGTACACCTGCAATTAATTCTCCTGAAAATTTGACAAAGTTTCAGTATTAAATAAGGGATTAAATCAAACATATATATTTCTGCAAAGGGGAGTACAAAAACATCGAATATTCGACGATACTACAATTAGTACAAGTACTAACTACTAGTTAGTCACTCTAAGCTTCTCTATAATTCGCAAAATGCGAGTTTTGTATCATGAAATACCATAAAATTTACATGGAAAATCATAAAAATTGTACCAATATTTGAGATTATTAGGTAATTTGACAAAAAATTCCATAAAAAAATTCAATATTATATGATTTTCCAAAAATTACATAAAACAAACCACAGAAATTCAATAACAGATCTCGAAATTTATCATATACACCACAAAATCCATACTCTTGTAAATTTTAATAAATTTTCAAAAATTTGCTTACCAAACCATGTAAATGCAACAAATATTTTAGATAATTATCATAAAAATGTCAATGCAATTTTCTATAATTCATCATAAAACTAATTATAATAATCTTACTACTAATTGATAATGTTGTAATTGAATATGAATGTAATTTTCTATTATTCATTATAAAACTAATCATAATAATCTTACTACTAATTGATAATGTTGTAATTAATAGCTAAGTACATACAAAAATAAATATTTTGTCAGAATAAACTTTCCACAAAATCAAATATACATTCAAAATTTTTAAGATTTTTAAGAAAAACTATCTTTTCGTAGTTTGCACACAATTTAAATTGACCAATTATTTTAACTCCAAAATAGTGATACGAATATAATATAATATATAATAGTAATACGAATTATAATAATCGAATAATTCGATTATTGGTATCATTCTGAATAATTCATTTATTAAAATCATTCGGATTATCATTCGTGAAAATAAATAATTCTGATTAATTAGATTAGAATTCTGAGCTAAGTACATACAAAAATAAATATTTTGTCAGAATAAACTTTCCACAATATCAAATATGCATTCAAAATTTTTAAGATTTTTAAGAAAAGCTATTTTTTCGTAGTTTGCATACAATTTGTATTGACCAATTATTTTAACTCCAAAATAGTGATACGAATATAATATAATATAAAATAGTAATACGAATTATAATAATCAATTATTGGTATCATTCTGAATAATTCATTTATTAAAATCATTCGGATTATCATTCGTGAAAATAAATAATTCTGATTATCATTCGGTATAATCATTCCGATTATCATTGATGTAAATCATTCGGATTATCATTCGGTCTCAAATTATTCGGATTATCTGGTGTTTGATTTTCTCCCTTATTCAATGCTGAAACTTTCTCAAATTTTCAAAAGAATTAGTTTCAGGTGAACTGTATGCGAATCTAATATAAAATTTGCAAATAATAAATTTTCAAAAAAATCAGTAATAGCTAACTCATACTTATTAAACCAGAAAGTTAAGTGTTTGATTTTCTGCCTTATTTAATACTGAAACTTTGACAAATTTTCAGGAGAATTAGTTTCAGGTGTACTGTACACGAATCTAATATCAAATTTGCAAAAAAAAACTTTTCAGAAATTTCAGTGATAGCTAAGCCATACTTATCAATGCAGAAAGTTAAGTGTTTGATTTTCTGCCTTATTTAATACTGAAACTTTGACAAATTTTTAGGAGCATTAGTTTCAGGTGTACTGTATACGAATCTAATATAAAATTTACAAATAATAAATTTTCAGAAATTTCAGAATGAGCTAACCCATACTTGTCGAAGCAGAAAGTTATATATTTGATTTTCTCCCTTATTTAATACTGAAACTTTGTCAAATTTTCAGGAGAATTAGTTTTAGGTGTATTGTACACGAATCTAATATCAAATGTGCAACGAATAAATTTTCAGAAGTTTCAGCAATAACTAATCCATACTTTTCAATGCAGAAAGTTATTTGTTTGATTTTCTCCCATATTTATTACTGAAACTTTGTTAAATTTTCAGAAGAATTAGTTTTAGGTGTATTGTACACGAATCTAATATTAAATTTGTAAACAGGAAATTTTCAAAAGTTTCAGTTTTAGCTAACACATACTTGTCAAAGCAGAAAGTTAAGTGTTTGATTTTCTCCCTGATTTAATTCTGAAACTCTGTCAAATTTTCAGGAGAATTAGTTTCAGGTGTACTGTATACGAATCTAATATCAAATTTGCAAATAATAAATTTTCAAAATTTTCAGTAATAGCTAATGAATACTTGTCACGTCAGAAAGTTAAGTGTTGATTTTCTCCCTTATTTAATACTGAAACTTTGTCAAATTTTCAGGAGAATTAGTTTGAGGCATACTGCAGAGGAACCTAGTATCAAATTTGAACATAATAAATTTTCAGATATTTCAGTAATAGCTAACGAATACTTGTCAAAGCAGAAAGTTATATGTTTCTTCTTCTCCCTTATTTCATAGTGAAACTTTGTCAAATTTTTAGAAAAATTAGTTTCAGGTGTACTGTACATGAATCTAATATGAAATTTGCATACAATAACTTTTCAGAAATTTCAGCTGACCCATACATGTCATTGCAGAAAAATATGTTTTATTGTCTCTTTTAAATAATACTGCAATGTTGTCAAATTTTTAGGAGAATTTATTTCAGGTGTACTGTACACGAATCCAATATTAAATTTACAAACAATAAATTTTCAAAAATTTCAGTAATAGCTAACACATACTTGTCAAGGCAGAAAGTTATATGTTTGATATTTGCCCTTATTTAATACTGAAACTCTGTCAAATTTTCAGGAGAATTAGCTTCAGGTGTACTGTATACGAACCTAATATCAAATTTGCAAACAATATTTTTCAAAAATTTCAGTAATAGCTAACACATACTTGTCAAGGCAGAAAGTTAAGTGTTGATTTTCTCCCTTATTTAATACTGAAACTTTGCCAAAATTTCAGGAGAATTAGTTTCAGGTGTACTGTATATGAAACTTATATAAAATTTGCAAACAATAAATTTTCAAAAATTTCACTAATAGCTAACTCATACTTATCAAGGCAGAAAGTTAAGTGTTGATTTTCTCCCTTATTTAATACTGAAACTTTGTCAAATTTTCAGGAGAATTAGTTTCAGGTGTACTGTATACGAATCTAATATCAAATTTGGAAACAATTAATTTTCAAAATTTTCAGTAAAAGCTAACACATACTTGTCAAGGCAGAAAGTTAAGTGTTTGATTTTTTCCCTTATTTAATACTGAAACTGCGTCAAATTTTCAGGATAATTAGTTTCAGGTGTACTGTATACGAAACTAGTATCAAATTTCAACATAATAAATTTTTAGATATTTCAGTAATAGCTCACACATACTTGTCAAGGCAGAAAGTTAAGTGTTGATTTTCTCCCTTATTTAATACTGAAACTTTGTCAAATTTTCAGGAGAATTAGTTTCAGGTGTACTGTATACGAATCTAACATCAAATTTGCATTTAATAAATTTTCAGAAATTTCAGTAATAGCTTACCCATACTTGTCAAGGCAGAAAGTTAAGTGTTGATTTTCTCCCTTATTTTATACTGAAACTTTGTCAAATTTTCAGGAGTATTAGTTTCAGGTGTACTGTATACGAATCTAATATTAAATTTGGAAACAATTAATTTTCAAAAATTTCAGTAATAGCTAACTCATACTTATCAAGGCAGAAAGTTAAGTGTAGATTTTCTCCCTTATTTAATACTGAAACTTTGTCAAATATTCAGGAGAATTAGTTTCAGGTGTACTGTATACGAATCTAATATAAAATTTGCAAACAATAAATTTTCAAAAATTTCAGAAAAAGCTAACACAGACTTGTCAAGGCAGAAAGTTAAGTGTTGATTTTCTCCCTTATTTAATACTACAAGTTTGTCAAATTTTTATCAGGATTAGTTTCAGGTGTACTGTATACAAATCTAATATCAAATTTGCAAACAATAAATTTTCAAAAATTTCAGTAAAAGCTAACACAAACTTGTCAAGGCAGAAAGTTAAGTGTTTGATTTTTCTCCCTTATTTAATTCTGAAACTTTGCCAAAATTTCAGGAGAATTAGTTTCAGGTGTACTGTATATGAAACTTATATAAAATTTGCAAACAATAAATTTTCAAAAATTTCACTAATAGCTAACTCATACTTATCAAGGCAGAAAGTTAAGTGTTTGATTTTCTCCTTTATTTGATACTGAAACTTTGTCAAATTTTCAGAAAAAATTGTTTTAGGTGTACTTAGCCAAATTTTCAGCAGAACTACCTACAGGTATACTGTAAACGAATCTAATTTTAAATCTGCAAATAATAAATTTACAGTAATTTCAGTAATAGCTAACCCATACTTGTCATTGCAGAAAGTTATATGTTTGATTTTCTCCCTTATTTAATACTGAAATTATCCCGATTCCACCGTACTTCATCTCGTGGCTCCGATAAAAGTAAATCAGTTTTTATCGCACCAAAGAGTTACGCAGTCACACGCGTATTTCGTCCCTCTTAGGATTTCTCATCAGGGTAAGTTGTTTTGCTCTGTGCCGGTGTCTTGGGGGTGGCAGGGGGCGGCGGGGGTGGCGGTCCTAGCAGCTCAGATGTTTCAGAGAGGCCTGTGATGGATGGGGGTGGCGAGGAGTAGAGATGCCGATGTCCCTGTAGCTGGCAAGTGACCAACGTCCAAATACTATAATACCCCAGAATGATAGATTTGGAAGCGGGATACAGTCGACCAGACGCGCCGAGGCTGCCGTGGGAATTGGGGTGGAATAAAGAGGGTTGGGAGGGAATGCGGATATTTAGTTAATACGAAATTTTAGAGATTTACACCTATTTATTTATTAAATAGGTAATGCACATTAGTATTAGTATTAGGAAGGAAATTAATTACACATAAAGGTTAAACAATTCGGACTTTTTTGTTAATGAAATGCCAACCCTAGAAGAGAACCAATCAATTTTGGGGGTGGCTCTTCTCTCCGAACGTCGCGGCAGGAAAGACGATTTTCTTTCGAGACTAATAACATGCGTTGTCATCACGAACACGGCTAATGCTTTTCATGAAATTTATTCAGTCTCCCACACACACACCCACACTAAACAAGCATAAAGGCGGAGAGAAAGACAAAAGAGCGGCTCCGTTTCCGTTCGCCGCCGTCATTTGTGCCGGGGTAATTAGATGGAGTGAGAGGGGGTAATTGCGGGGGTGTATGTGGATGGTAAATCAGGATTTGACAGTCGGACGCCATTATAACTGGCGATGTCACCTAGTGGCTCTGGTGTTATCTAAAACTAACTCAGGATACGTATAAAAAGGCTGTCGTCAATGGAAGTACTTTAGAGCGGTGACTCTCAAAAGTTCATAAACGATAATGAAAATAAACTCGTACGATATCTAATATCAAATTTGCAAATAATGAATTTTCAGAAATTTCAGTAATAGGTAACTCATACTTGTCAATGCAGAAAGTTATATGTTTGATGTTTTCTCTTATTTAATACTTACGTTTGGTTTTCCATGTATATGAAATGAATTTAGAAGTATCTAGATAATTTTCAAATGTTTATATCTGTATCTAGATACATTTTCAAATTTGGATCTAGATATGTATCTAGATACATTTTTTCTAAAGAATCTGTGTCTGCATCTGTATCTAAAGTATCTGTATCTGTATCTAGATTCTAGATGATACTGAATGTAAAAAAATGTATCTTACAATTTTTTATGCATTTGGTAATTTCATACAATGTATTGACGTTCTTCCTAGAACAGTCATCTGCACCCATAAACAATGCCCATTCTCGGAATTTCTGTTATTAAACGGCATTAAATAGAAATTCGACTGTTACGGCGCATTGCCCCGTGTCCATTGTGAGCCGCATATTTGTCATCGCCCCGTGTATCATTTTCGTCGTGCCCAATTTACCACGATAAACGGCATGTGTAACCATTCGCGTTCAAGCTATTTAACATGAGGATGGCCTGCGTTCTAATGATACACCGACAGTAGACCGAGCACATTGTTCCTGGCCCGAACTCCCAGACCCAGACGTCGACAAAACGAAGAAGAGCGCCCCAAGAAGCGGCCAATTGCACGGATTAATATCGCGAATCGCCGACCAAAGCAAAACGAAAAGCGCAAAAACAATGATCGTGTAATCGCGTTCCAAGAACAATGCTACGACAGATTTCGATAATGATTGATGGTGCGCTCTTAAAGGACAACCACTTCATTTCATTAGCTATGTGTTATACGTAACACATCAACTACACACATTTATTAGTAATGTGCATATAGGTATATATATGTGCATAGTATATATAGGTATGTATAGGTGTCATTAGTTTTTGTTAATTATACCATTTGACCAGTTATGAAGAGATTTATTGCATTTTAATAAACCTTGCTCCTTGTGATCTTGGGATGGCAACCACACAAAGAAGAAATTCTGATGTTATCCTCAAACAGATATCTATAAGTCGCTATGCGAACTGGAATTGGTGACGAAACGCGAAACTTTAGTCACTCCACCCCTCCAACACATTTTTTGTTTTGCATTTCGTACATATGCACAGTAAATAATTTCCGAAAAATGCATTTAAGTTGAAGCAACAACACATTCGTCAAAATTGGTTGACCAGTGTTATTATAACACTTGTGTTACTAACTCATGCTTTTAACACTTTTCTATCAATGGAATGATAAATATTAATAATTAATAATTAATATTAATATAAAAAAAATTGATGTTAGCAATTTGTATTGTAATTGGAATTAATAGAACTAAACTAATGCTTGTGACTTACTTCCTGACTGCAAAGTAATGTTGTAAAATTTCAATAACAACCTAAAGTTGTCACACAGTGGTAACCAAATCGTAATCAAAAACTGATAATGACGACTCGTATACGTTAACTCGAGTTATTAAATATTGCCAAATGGAGTTTCAAATGATATTGCGAATATTGACTCAACTGATCACAATGAATCTTGATGATGATTGTGTTATATGAATATATTGCTAAATTTGCGATGGCAAAATGACGATGAGGAATAATGACAGCTACAGCAAGCTGATTATTGTAACGCTTTTGTTAGTAACTGGTGAGTCCATGCCAGATAAGATGTCACTATTCAAGTAAAACCGAAATTCCCCCACTCCCATGGGATTGGACCAATGAGAATACATCCCAAAACCACGGGAGTTTGTTTTGAGCCATAAAACCATAAACCATAAATGTATTTCTTTGATCTCTTAGAAATGAAGTGCGTTGGAATAAGAAATCGCATTACTCCTGGGCTTCATTCTCACTCCCAGAGCAATATCAACACTGTTAAATTATCCCCGAATATGTACCTTCTTTTGTATATTACCTTCTTTTGTATCTTCATATTTTCAACCAGATGGTTGAGTACTATCATACTCAAGTGTAGTATTTGTATATTCTAAGAAATAAACCACAATAACTTGAATGGTTGTAAGGCTTCTTTTATTTAATGAGCACATAATGTAGGCTATAATTCACGGGGATGGTTATACCACTCGCCTTAGGCAGGTGTATAAAATGCATCCTTGTGAATTATAGCCATCATGTGCGAGTCAAATATGATGATTTATCAATGACTTTTTACATAAAACATTTCTTATTAACAAATTTTCGTCAATAGGAAACCATTGTTAGCAACCAAATGTACAAATTAGCTTGCATGGGATGAATAATATAATTCATGGTGATGATTATACCACTCGCCTAAGGCTCGTGCATAAAATTCATTCTCGTGAATTGTAGCCATTATATGCGAGTCAAATACGATGATTTTTCTATGACTTTTAACATAAAACAATTCCTATTAACAAATGTTCGTCAATAAGAAACAATTGTTGGCAACCAAATGTACAAATTAGCTTGCATGGGATGAATAATATAATTCATGGTGATGATTATACCACTCGCATTAGGCTCGTCTATAAAATTCATTCTCGTGAATTATAGCCTATGATTTTTCTATGACTTTTAACATAGAACAATTCTTATTAACAAATTTTCGTCAATAAGAAACAATTGTTAGCAACCAAATGTACAAATGAGCTTGCATGGGATGAATTAAAGATAACGATGATAACGTACTCAGAAAAGCGAAGAATGATAGGCGAAAATAAAAATGTGTGAAAAGCACATGGTTTAATTGAAAAGGCCGCACCATGTTGTATTATGAAGTCATAATACAACCCCAATTGTATTATGAAGTCATAATACAACCCCTGTTGTATTATAAAGTCAGTAGACAATGGGACTCCTGGGCTTATTTTTCTCCCATAAGAATTGAAACCATTGTTAGCAACCAAATGTACAAATTAGCTTGCATGGGATGAATAATATAATTCACGGGGATGATTATACCACTCGCCTTGGGCTCGTGTATAAAATTCATTCTCGTGAATTATAGCCAACATATGCGAGTCAAATACGATGATTTATCTATGACTTTTTACATAAAACAATTCTTATTAACAAATTTTCGTCAATAAGAAACCATTGTTAGCAACCAAATGTACAAATGAGTTTGCATGGGATGAATTAAAGATAACGATGATAACGTACACAGAAAAGCGAAGAATGATAGGCGAAAATAAAAATGTGTGAAAAGCACACGGTTTAATTGAAGAAGCCACACCACGTTGTATTATGAAGTCATAATACAACCCCAGTTATATTATGAAGTCATAATACAACCCCAGTTATATTATGAAGTCATAATACAGCTCCTGTTGTATTATAAAGTCGTAACACAACCCCAGTTGTATTATGAAGTTATAATACAACCCCAGTTATATTATGAAGTCATAATACAACTCCTGTTGTATTATAAAGTCAGTAGACACCTGTCCTGTTTTCTCCCATAAGAATAACATGGAAGTTTCCCTCTCCACTTTCCCAACCACGTGACCAAGTGGCGGGGCCTTGTCTGTTTATATCAACCGGTTTGAAAACAGATCTGAGAGAAAACAGACTGTTTAAAAAGATACCTGAGCCTGTTTTTAATCAGCAATCTTTTTAAACAGCTGTTTTCTGTCAGATTTCTTTTTAAACAGGCTGATACAAACAGCCGCCCCCATGGTCACGTGGTTAGGAAAGTGCAGAGGGAAACTCCCATGTTATTCTTATGGGAGAAAAATAAGCCCAGGTGTCCCTTTGTCTACTGATTTCATAATACAACAGGGGTTGTATTATGACTTCATAATACAACAGGGGTTGTATTATGACTTCATAATACAACAGGGGTTGTATTATGACTTCATAATTCAACATGGTGCGGCTTCTTCAATTAAACTATGTGCTTTTCATACCTCTTTATTTTTTTTACATGGGAAACTCCAATGTTATTCTTATGGAACAAAAACGAGCCCAGGTGTCCCATTGTCTACTGAAGTCATAATATAACTCCTGTTGTATTATGACTTATTATTATGTTGTGGTATCCAGTATCCAAAGATAAAACCTTAAACGTAATTATTAATTTTGTTCTCGGTGTGCAATTATTATCAAATTATTAATTAACGTATCATACATAAATATTTACTTTAATGGGCAATATTTCAATTATTAAAGAGTAATTAGAAATGTATTATTTTGTCTATCTGTTCACTATTTACATATATATACATAACTTAAAAACGATGTTTTAAATTATTCAATCGAAATCGGCACTAAAGTAATTGATTATAATACGATTTTGTGCTTATTTGGTTACCTGCATATCATAATATTACCATAGAGTCCATAGCCTTATTATTATTAATTTTGTTCTCCGTGTGCAATAAATTATTATCAAATAACTATCTTAATTAACGTAAGTATCATACATAAATATTTACGTTAATAGGTAATATATCAATTGTTAAAAAGTAATTAGTAATATATTATTTTGTCTACCTATTTATTATTTGCATAAATACACATAACTTAAAAACTATATTTTGCGTTATTTAATCGAACTCGACACTAAAGTAATCGATTATTATACGATTTTGTGCAAATTTGGTTGCCTCATATCGTAATATTACCATAGAGTCCATGACCTATTATTTTTAGATTATTTAATGGTTGATAAAATGTAAAACTCTTTTAAATTATTTACATTGGCAATATCATCTGAACCATAATATGCAACTTGCTACAAAGTCGAGATTTTTGTTGAAATTTCCGTTTTCGAGTCTACTTCAACAAACAGATGTTAAATAAATGTTAGTTTTTTTATAAACTTATTTTTAAGCAAGTTGCTAGCTGCTAGTTTATATAAACTGCTAGTTAATGAGAGATTTTAGTAAACATTTGATTGGTTTGGTTTATTTTTAGTTAAAATAAATATAACAATCCTCATACATATTACTGCAACATAATTATAATATTAGTAATAATTTTGATAGACATAGAAATTCTATACAATTCTATTCTATTCATTTCTATACAATAAAAATAATATTTCTATTGAATAGAAATGAATAGAATAGAATTGTATTTTATTTTAATTGTATTGTATTTATAATACTATACCTTAATACTATACCATACGCCAATTATGTTGGTATCTTGCATATTATTTTTCTTCAGTTGGCACGATTCAGTGGCGTGCCGGGTAATTTCAACGGGGTCGACTAACATAACCATACTGCAACATAACTATAATATTAATAATAATTTTGGTGTACAACAATAGAAATATTATTTTTATCTATACCATACCAATTCTATACCATACCATACCAATACTATACCATACCATACCAATACTATACCATAATACTATACGATACGCCAATTATGTTGGTATCTTGCATTTTATTTTTCTTCAGTTGGCACTATTCAGTGGCGTGTGGGGTAATTTCAACAGAATCGACTAACATAGCCATACTACAACTTAACTATAATATTAGTAATAATTTTGATAGACGTAGAAATTCTATACAATTCGATTCTATTCATTTCTATACAATAGAAATATTATTTTTATCTATTTATAATATATATATATATCGTTCTCCCTTCTACCAATTATGGTGTAATGGTGTAGGGCAATCTATTTATAATACTATACCATAATACAATACCATACGCCAATTATGTTGGTATCTTGCATTTTATTTTTCTTCAGTTGGCACTGTTCAGTGGCGTGCGGGGTAATTTCAACGGGATCGACTAACATAACCATACTGCAACATAACTATAATATTAGTAATAATTTTCGTGTATAACAATAGAAATATTATTTTTATCTATTTATCATACTATACCATAATACTATATCATACGCCAATTATGTTGGTATCTTGCATTTTATTTTTCTTCAGTTGGCACTGTTCAGTGGTGTGCGGGGTAATTTCAACGGGGTCGACTAACATAACCATACTGCAACATAACTATAATATTAGTAATAATTTTGGTGTAAAACAATAGAAATATTGTTTTTATCTATTTATAATATTATACCATAATACTATACTATACGCCAATTATGTTGGTATCTTGCATTTTATTTTTCTTTAGTTGGCACTCTACAGTGGTGTGCGGGGTAAATTCAACGGGGTTGACTAATATAACCATACTGCAACATAACTATAATATTAGTAAGAATTTTGGTGTATTACAATAGAAATATTATTTTTATCTATTTATAATACTATACCATAATACTATAGCATACGCCAATTATGTTGGTATCTTGCATTTTATTCTTCTTCAGTTGGCACTGTTCAGTGGTGTGCGGGGTAATTTCAACGGGGTCGACTAAAATAACCATACTGCAACATAACTATAATATTAGTAATAATTTTGGTGTATTACAATAGAAATATTGTTTTTATCTATTTATAATACTATACCATAATACATACCATACGCCAATTATGTTGGTATCTTGCATTTTATTTTTCTTCAGTTGGCACTGTTCAGTTGCCTGATGGGTAATTTCAATGGGGTCGACTGACATAACCAACAAATATTGGGTAACAATAAAAACAGGATTAAAAAGAATAAATCTATAATTCGTTAAGGGTTTTATTTTAAAATGGCACTCCTAAAATGTGCCATAAGGATGTATGCATCTTATTCTGTTGTAAACATTTTAGAATAGTCAAGAAGCCGGTTTTGAATAATGCTATCAGTACGCCACTGCAAGCTGTTACATTGACAGCCAAAATGTCAAAACGTCAGTGTTGACAACTGTAATTGGAAACTTTGAAGTGCTACCAACATAATTTGCGGACGGGTTATTCTACACACCCAATATTTTATTTCGTTTAATATGTTGAATAATTTTACTTAATGTTAAGAACTCATATTAATCAAACAATTGCAAAACAATTTCTGTTTTCAACGAACAGAAAATAAACAACTTTTCCTTTGTGATTACTATAGATACATACAGTCATGCTCACATAAATCTAGTACAAACAATTGCTATATAGAATTGCTATTGTAACCTAATTTCTTGTACTAGATTTATGTGAGAATAACTATACATACTTATGTATTATACATACACTTTAGTTTTTATTAATTTTGTTGAAGTTTTCTTCTAAAATGAGATTCACTCTGCGTTGAATACTGCGGCTGTGAGTCACAGCAGTCGTTTTCTTTTGTTGACCAGTTTTGTGTGAAATAATGTCG
Source organism: Othius punctulatus (assembly GCA_951805005.1). Lineage (NCBI taxonomy): Eukaryota > Metazoa > Arthropoda > Insecta > Coleoptera > Staphylinidae > Othius > Othius punctulatus. The sequence goes on along the minus strand of OX638146.1, from coordinate 8,802,815 downwards.
CGTTATGAGTCACACACAGTGATTGCAATCTTCTGGTTTCTAATGAGAATGTATTATCTCGAATTATAAACGTTATGTGCGCCGTTTCCATAAAACTATTTTCCATGACAGAGTGTTTATGTAATTTACTTGAAAATGTTAAATATGGGCAGGCACAATTCATATCAGTTTAGAATCACTAAAACTTCCATTTAGTTAAAAAAAAAAATGGCATTGGCGTTTACATAATTTACTTATTAAATTGTTCCATTTGGGCGATTTGCATTAGCACAAATGAAATACCATTTTTATGTAAGCTTTGTATGTGTATGTGCTAGAAATTTTATTGCTGCGAAGTTTTCCATATTATTTGTAATTCTTATTACTTGAGTTGTTTTACATTTATGCTAAATAACTAAATCGTCTATTTGAAAGTCTGTGAGGTACATATAAAAACCTTCTGCTTATTTATTATCAACCTATGTTAAATTTATTGTTCAACATAGAATATACGAAGTTTTAGATGCCATTTTGATTGATTGAAAAATTTGAACAAAAAAAAAAAAAAGAAAAAAAAGTAACCGTATCAATAGAAAAACCACGTCTGCACATGCCAGGTCTTCTCAGTTTTTTATACGCGGATTAGTTTTGAACAGTTATTTATAATAATGCTCTAGGGGACTACAAAGTAGTATATGAAATTCGTTTTTAATTCCGGATTATGGCATTCGTGAATTTAGTGCCAAATATTCACTCATGCCATAATCTTATGAATTATAAACTAATTTCATAATATATTATTACCACACAATAATTTGTGCTTCACACATTTCTACAAGGCCCGTATAGGCAAAATAGTAAAGTAACTCAGCCACCCTACACAAAGGGCCTTAATAACCCACATTGTAACCGATTACGCAATCGAATAAAAAAAGCACATTGAGCATGTGTGTCTCCCCATTTATTCCCTTCGTTCCACCGTTTGCGCTTATTGAAATCAAGATGTACGATTATGTTAAACGGGGGAGTTTATGCCCGTACACATGTACGGCGGCGAACGTGAATTATGAATATTGCTTTTCCATATATAAATATCCATTGTATTAAAATGAATTGTCTGTCATCACGAGAAATCAAAATTTGTCGACGCTTGTTTTATTTTTTCTATTACCTATCTGTGTATGACGTGCGTTTTATACACAGTTTATAGATTCAACATATCCGCTACAAGAAGAATAAAATTTCTCCAGTTGATTGAAATTTAAAATAATGTAGGATAGGTATATCAAATTCACGATTTACAAATATTTTTATTGGACCTTCCATAACAACAGAAGAACTGTGCTTTGATATCGATATAACATTATTATTTTCATTTGTAACTTTCATTTAATAGATAAGGAAACAGGTAGGAACATAAGGAATATTTCTAATTACTCTTTACCAATTGATATATCATCTATTAAAGTAAATATTGATGTATGATACTAACGTTAATTGAGATAGTTATTTGATAATAATTTCTTGCACACGGGGAACAAAATAAATAACAATAGGTTATGGACTCTATGGTAATATTATGATATGTAGGTAACCAAATTTGCACAAAATCGTATAATAATCGATTACTTTAATGCCGATTTCGATTAAATCAATTAAAACATCGCTTTTTAAGTTATGTGTGCACCGTAAACATGAACCAATTGTGGTAATGCAATTAATAAGCGCTCTCCTTCTTCTGGCATTTCCTCTTGCTTCTCTCGCGACACAGGATGCGCGTTCAGGACCAGGACCGTGGAAACTTGATCCTTAATAAAGCGATTGCATAATTCTTTCATCTCATTATGTGTGCGCCGCCGTCTGCCCTGAATGGGGGCGCATAGAAATCGCACATGCTTTCCATCTCGCTTTCTCCCTTCGGCCGCCCCCTTCGCCGCCCGCCGCTCGCATGAAAAATGCACGAGGAGGAAGGAAGAGCGAGGTGGAGGGGTCGATGTTAATTTTACACGCGGTCGAAGCCCTTGGTCATGGGATACTAGGGGATGATCGTGATCAACACAGATGCCTTGCACGAGCATGCTCGCGCCATCTGCAGGGCAGTGGCTGAACGAGATACCGGCGATTTAACTGCAGGTTTCTGTAATAGTTACAGATTTCTGCACGATTGTGGGTTGGGATACAAGATATTTGAAATAACATTGCCAATTTTTAGGAGAATTAGTTTCAGGTGTATTGTACACGAATCTAATATCAAATTTGCAAATAATAAATTTACAGAAATTTCAGTAATAGCTAAACCATACTTGTCAATGCAGAAACTTATATGTTTGATTTTCTCCTTTATTTAATTCTGAAACTTTGGTTAAATTTTCAGGAGAATTAGTTTCAGGTGTACTGTACATGAATCTAATATCAAATTTGTAAATAATAAATTTTCTGAAATTTCAGTGATAGCTAACCCATACTTGTCTATGCAAAAAGTTATATATTTCATTTTCTCTCTTATCTAATACTGAAACTTTGTCAAATTTTCAGGAGAATTTGTTTCAGGTATACCCTACACGAATCTAATATCAAATTAGCAAATAATAAATCTTCAGAAATTTCAGTAATGGCAAACCCTACTGGTCAATAGAGAGTGATATCTGTGTAATTTTCTTCGTTATTTGTCACTGAAACTTTGTCAAATTTTCAGGAGAAATAGTTTCAGGTATATTGTATACGAATCTACTATAACATTTGCAAATAATAAATTTTCAGAAATTCCAGTAATAGCTAACCCATGCTTGTCAATGCAGAAAGTTATACGTCTGATTTTCTCCCTTTTTTAATACTAAAACTTTAACAAATTTTCAGGAGAATTAGTTTTAGGTATATTGTACACGAATCTGGTATCAAATTTGCAAATAATAAGTTTTCAGAAATTTCAGTAATGTCTAACCCATACTTGTCTATACAGAAAGTTATCTGTTTAATTTTCTGCGATATTTGCTACTGAAACTTTGTCAAATTTTCAGGAGAATTAGTTTCAGGTATACTGTAAACGAATCTAATATCAAATTTGCAGATAATCAATTTTCAGAAATTTCAGTAATGGCAAACCCATACTGGTCAATACAGAATGTTGTCTGTTTAATTTTCTGCGTTATTTGATACTGAAACTTTGTCAAATTTTCAGGAGATATAGTTTTAAGTGTACTGTATACGGATCTAATATCAAATTTGCAAATAATAAGTTTTCTGAAATTTCAGTAATAGCTAACCCATATTTGTCAATGCAGAAAGTTATTTGTTTAATTGTCTCCCATATTTAATACATAAACTTTATGTCAAGTTTTCAGGAGAATTATTTTCATGTATACTGTGCACGAATCTAACATCAAATTTGTAAATAATAAATTTTCAGAAATTTCAGTCATAGCTAACCCATAGTTATCAATTCAGAAAGTTATATGTTTTATTTTCTCTATAATTTAGTACTGAAACTTTGGTAAATTTTCAGGAGCATTAGTTTCAGGTGTACTATACACGAATCTAATATCAAATTTGTAAATAATAAATTTTCAGAAATTTCAGTACTAGCTAATTTATACTTGTCAATGCAGAAAGTAATATATTTGATTTTCTCACTTATTTATTCCTGAAACTTTGTCAAATTTTCAGGAGTATTAGTTTCAGGTGTACTATACACGAATCTAATATTAAATTTTTAAATAATAAATTTTCAGAAATTTCAGAAATAGCTAACCCATTCATGCCACGCAGAAAGTTGTATGATTGATTTTCTCCCTTATTTAATACTGAAACTTTGTCAAATTTTCAGGAGAAATAGTTTCAGGTGTACTGTACACGTATCTAATATCAAATTTGCAAACAATAAGTTTTCAGAAATTTCAGCAATAGCTAAGCCATACTTGTCAATACAGAAAGTTATCCGTTTAATATTCTTCGTTATTTGTTACTGAAACTTTGTCAAATTTTCAGGAGATTTAGTTTCATGTATACTGTACACGAATCTAATATCAAATTTGTAAATAATAATTTTTCAGAAATTCCAGTAATAGCTAACACATTCTTGCCAATGCAGAAAGTTATATGTTTGTTTTTTTCCTTTATTTAATATTGAAACTTTAGTCAAATTTTCAGGAGAATTAGTTTCAGATGTACTGTACACGAAACTAATATCAAATTTGCAAATAATAAATTTTCAGAGTTGTCAGTAATGTTGAACCCATACTTGTCAATACAGAAAGTTATCTGTTTAATTTTCTGCGATATTTGCTACTAAAACTTTGTCAAATTTTCAGGAGATTTAGTTTCAGGTATACTGAACACGAATCTTACATCAAATTTGCAACTTATAAGTTTTCAGAAATTTCAGCAATGGATAACCCATACTTGTCAATACAGAAAGTTATCTGTTATCTGTAATTTTCTTCGTTATTTGTCACTGAAAGTCTGTCAACTTTTCAGGATAATTAGTTTTAGGTATACTGTACACGAATCTAATATCACATTTGAAACTAATAAATTTTCAGAAATTTCAGTAATAGCTAAGCCATACTTGTCAATACAGAAAGTTATCTGTTTAATTTTCTTCGTATTATTTAATACAGACAATTTCTCAAATTTTTAGGAGAGTTTCAGGTGTACTGTATACAAATCTAATATCAAGTGTGCAAATAATAAGTTTTCAGAAATTTCAGTAATAGCTAACCCATACTTGTCAATCCTGAAAGTTATCTGTTTAATTTTCTGCGATATTTGCTACTAAAACTTTGTCAAATTTTCAGGAGAATTGGTTGCAGATATACTGTACACGAATCTAATATTAAGTTTTGCAAATAATAAATTTTTAGAAATTTCAGTAATAGATAACCCATACATGTCTATACAGAAAGTTATCTGTTTAAATTTCTACGTTATTTGATACTGAAACTTTGTCAAATTTTCAGGAGAATTAGTTTTAGGTGTACTGTACGCGAATCTAATATCAAATTTGCAAATAACAAATTTTCAGAAATTTCAGTAATGGCTAACCCATACTTGTCAATTCAGAAAGTTATCTGTTTAAATTTCTACGTTATTTGATACTGAAACTATGTCAAATTTTCAGGAGATTTAGTTTCAGGTGTATTGTATACGAATCTAATATCAAATTTGCGAATAATAAATTTTCAGATATTTCAGCAATAGCTAACCAATACTTGTAAATGCAGAAAGTTATATGTTTGATTTTCTGCCTTTTTACCTACTGAAACTTAGTTAAATTTTCAGAAGACTTAGTTTCAGGTATACTGTATACGAATCTTATTTCAAATTTTCAAATAATAAAATTTCAGAAATTTCAGTAATGGCTAACCCATACTTGTCAATACAGAAAGGTATCTGTTTGATTTTCTGCTTTATTTGATACTGAAACTTGGTCAAATTTTCAGGAGAATTACTTTAAGGTGTACTGTATACAAATTTAATATTAAATTTGCAAATCATAATTTTTCTGAATTTTCAGTAATATTTAACGAGTATTTGTCAATGTAGAAAGTTAAATGTTTGATTTTCTGCCTTACTTAATGCTGAAACTTTAACAAATTTTCAGGAGAATTAGTTTCAGGTATACTATACACGAATCTAATATCAAATTTGCAAATAATAAATTTTCAGAAATTTCAGTAATGGCTAACCCATACTTGTCAATACAGAAAGTTATCTGTTTAATTTTCTGCGTTATTCAATACTAAAACTTTGTCAAATTTTCAGGAGATTTAGTTTCAGGTGTACTGTACACGAATCTAATATCAAATTTGCAACTTATGAGTTTTCAAAAATTTCAATAATAGCTAACCCATACTTGTCAATACAGAAAGTTATCTATTTATTTTTTTGCGTTATTTGCTACTGAAACTTTGTCAAATTTTCAGGAGAATTAGTTTCAGGTGTACTGTACACGAAACTAATATCAAATTTGCAAATAATAAATATTCAGAAATTTCGGTTATTGCTAACATGCACTTGTCAATACGGAAAGTTATCTGTTTAATTTTCTTCATTATTTGTTACTGAAACTGTATCAAATTTTCAGGAGAATTAGTTTCAGGTGTATTGGACATGAATCTAATATCAAATTTGCAAATAATAAATTTTCAGAAATTTCAGAAATAGCTTACCCATACTTGTCAATACAGAAAGGTATCTGTTTAATTTTCTGCCTTATTTAATACTGAAACTAAATCAAATTTTCAGCAGAATTAGTTCCAGGTGCATTGCACATGAAACTAATATCAAATTTGTAACTTATAAGTTTTCAGAAATTTCAGTAATAGCTAACCCACACTTGTCAATGCAGAAAGTTATATGTTTGATTTTCTCCCTTATTTAATACTGAAACTTTGTTAAATTTTTAGGTGAATTGGTTTCAGGTGTACTGTACACGAATCTAATTTTAAATTTGCAAATTATAAATTTTCAGAAATTTCAGTAATAGCTAACCCATACTTGTGAATTCAGAAAGTTATATGTTTGATTATCTCTCTTATTTAATTCTGAAACCTTGACAAATTTTCAGGAGAATTAGTTTCAGGTGTACTGTAAACGAATCTTATATTAAATTTGCAAATAAAAGAATTGTCAGAAATTTCAGAAATAACTGACCCATACTTGTTAATGCCAAAATTTATATTTTTTATTTTCTCCCTTATTTAATACTGAAGATTTGTAAAATTTTCAGGAATAGTAGTTTCAGATGTACTGTACATTAATCGAATGTGTTTTATTGTCTCTTTTAAATTTGTAAATAAAAATAATGGTTTCGGGCTTCAACCTGTCGATCATTCTCGAAAGCAATTAATATATTGAATATTAAGTCTTAACGTTCTAAATAAATCAAAAAATTGTATTCAATTTTGCAGTTTTGGTTGTACTATTCCTCTAACTCTCCCTAAGAGATTCGGGACTTAGGGACAGCTTTTTCTGTCTTAGGTCCCTGATTTAGGGACAGATTTTTCTCTCATAGGTCCCTGACCTAGAGACAGATTTTTACACATGCAAATTGCAGATTTGCTCATATTATTTCTCTAACTTTAACCAGACCGAAATAAGGCAAAAAATAGAGATGGGGGTAGATTTAGATTTTCTGCATTTTTTAATAGTCACCAGTAACTCTAATGAGTATATAAAATTGTAACAGTTTTAACGAACTACAAAGGTGTCCAAAAACCCAAAAACTTGTATATTGTAGTTTTGGAAATTGAAAAAGGGAAAAATTGGAGGTTTGATTAGTCTGATCGATTTACATCTTCTAATTATCACAATGATGATCATTATAATGATGCAAAATATTTGTTACATTCACGATTAATTGTTAACTGGGGATGATCATGCTATCCTGCTGATCATTATGATCATGCTAGATTTGGCAGCCAATGCGCTTCAAATTTCTTTGTTCGCATTCCAAAGCGTCAAATAACTATTTGTAACTTTATCAGCGGATGGAAAGACCGTTCTTCAGTGGTGGAAAAACACAACCTTAAGAGCTGCCAACGTATGTGATTGTTCGAGGGCGGCGCTTCTATTTTCCTTGTTCGCATTCCAAAGCGTCAAATAACTATTCGTAACTTTAATCAGCGGATGGAAAGACCGTTCTTCAGTGGTCGTAAAACACAACCATTAAGAGCTGCCAACGTATGTGATCCTATTATTCGACGGCGGCGTATAAAGAGAACACGAAACAATTTCGGATAATTCCCGCTCTCCCTTTTGTAGCTTAAACGTATAGATTTCAACATCTCCGGCAATTATCTACACGATTGTGCACACAAGACCATCCGTACTTAAACCAAGAGGTGGCCCATTGTCCGGTAATCGTCTTTACAGTCATTGTGCCACAGGTAAAGCTGTTTACCTGGACAATGCCGAAAGGGTTCGTCCGTTCACTGCGTACAATCGAAAGTCATACAAACAGACAAACTACTCCAAAACATCACGAAAAAAAACGTGATCATTCTTCTTGATGCACGGATGGAGAAGTGGACGGATCCGTGTATTGTACCACAGGTCTTTCGAATGGGTTCTTATTGGGTTTAGTGTACGTTTATGCTTCGTTGCGTTTCACGTTGTATTTTTTTAAATATTTAGAAGGATTTATTGGGAACGTTAGGACTTAATATTGAATATATTAACTGCTTTCGAGAATGATCGACAGGCTGAAAGCCGAAAACATAATTTTTATTTACAAATTTAGAAGAGATAATTCACACATTAGGTACACCTGAAACAAATTCTCCTGAAAATTTGACAAATTTTCAGTATATAAGGGAGAAAATCAAACAAATAAATTTCTGCATTGACATGTATGGGTTAGCTATTACTGAAATTTCTGAAAATTTATTATTTGCAAATTTGATATTAGATTCATTTACAGTACACCTGAGACCAATTCTCCTGAAAATTTGACAAAGTTTCAGTAATAAATAAGGGAAAAAATCGAAGATATAACTTTCTGAATTGATAAGTATGGGTTAGCTATTACTGAAATTTCTGAAAATTTATTATTTGCAACTTTGATATTAGATTCGTGTACAGTTTTGAGATGCTTACTTCCGATTAACAATACGTATAGATACGTATCGACCGCACAGGGATCAGCTTACTCTGAGATAAGCCGTATCTCCGTTGCGGATCAGCACAGTCTGCTCCCTTCATCTCTGCCACTATTCACACACAATGGGATAAATACAGCAAAAACACTTAACGCATTGAATTTCTACGATTGCTTTCGTCCGGGATACAAACCCGTATCCATTACAATGCAAAGAAAGAAATCCAGCCAATTGTACATAAATAGCGCAATTACGGGCATTGTTGAATACGCACAATTGTTTATAATCCGTAGTTTGAAATTGGTTTAGTAATTATTGCGTTGTTGAATAATTTACAACTGTTCCTTTTTCATTCGGCGAATGCTGAAAACTATTTACCGCCCGTTTGGAATGAGCGAATTTAGTGGCGTTTAATGAGCCGCGAGGAGCAATAATTCGAAACAGCGCGCGTAAATATTTGCGCCGGCTCTACAAAACCAATTAATATTAATCGTTAATTGGAGGCACACCAAGTGACTGCATTTTCATTAATTTAATTATTACATGTTTACACTTTCCGGTGGAACTCGCGCGTTTCCCGGGAAAATCGCATCGGCGCTAAAAATAATAAAACACTGGCACTCGTGCGGCCAACGAAGTGCGCAATTGTGTAATTTAATTTAATTGGTCGCGATCCGATCGCTGTTATTAAAATTTAATGGTTATTTAATTGTTTTCTGTGCGGATTTCCACCGCATTTGCGAATTGCAAACATGCGAAAATTTTAAATAAATCGAAACAGTCTGTGTACCGTTAACCAACATTTATATTGCAACCCGTACCACACTTGATTTCATTTCTAACACTAAAAACTTAATTTATTTAATAATAATTATTACCCTGTACAAGTTTACATAAAATAAGATATCAGAATATCCCTCACTATCAATGTTTTTTTTAATATTCGTACGCTAATTTTTGAGATATCACTAAATATGTATCAGCAACGTAGAAAATGTGGTTCATATGCAAATATCTCAAGAATTGAGCATTGGATATTAATCCAATTCAATAAAGTACATGTACATATATCACTCAACATCAGTGATGAACTACATTGATATTGGTACGCCGGTTTTTGTGTGTTCGTAAATACAGTTACAGATCAATATTGGAAATGTCAGTGGAAAACATATGATCGCAGTAAAATTGAAATATCTCAAGAATAACACATAAGCTATTAATCCCATTTTAGGATATCATATATTAGATGTCACTTAATATGAATGATATATTGCACTGATATTCGTACGCTGGTTTTTGAGATATCACTAATGAAGTACAAGCAATGTAGTAAATGCCGTCCATATGCAAATATCTCAAGAATTGAGCATTTGATATTAAGTCTACTCAATACATCAGATATCAACATATCAGTGATAAATAGCTTTAATATTGGTATGCTTGTTATTGAGATTCCGCTAATACAGTCACAGATCAATAATGGACTAAGTCAGTGGAAAACACCAAATTTGAAATATCTCAAGAATCACTCATTGGATATAAATACCATTTTAGAATATCAGATATCAGAATATCAGTCAAAATAAATTATAAATGTTATTGATATTCGTACGCTAGTTTTTGAGATATCACTCAATATGTATCAGCAACGTAGAAAATGTGGTTCATATGCATATATCTCAAGAATTGAGCATTGGATATTAATCCAGTTTAATAAAATACATGTACATATATCACTCAACATCAGTGATAAACTGCATTGATATTGGTACGCCAATTTTTGTGATTTCGTAAATATAGTTACAGATCAATATTGGAAATATCAGTGGAAAACACATGGTCACAGTAAAATTGAAATATCTCAAGAATAACTCATAAGATATTAATCCCATTTTAGGATATCATATATTAAATATCACTTAATATGAATGATACATTGTACTGATTTTCGTACGCTAGTTTTTCAGATATCACAAATGAAGTACAAACAATGAAGTAAATGCCGTTCATATGCAAATAGCTCAAGAATTGAGCATTTGATATTGAGTCTACTCAATTCATCAAATATCAACATATCACTGAATATCAGTGATAACTAACTTTAATATTGGTATGCTTGTTTTTGAGATTCCGCTAATACAGTCACAGATCAATATTGGACAGTCAGTGGAAAACACATTATTACAACAAATTTAAAATATCTCAAGAATCACTCATTGGATATTAATCCCATTTTAGAATATTAGATATCAGGATATCAGTCAATATAAATGATAAATGTTATTGATATTCGTACGTAGTTTTTGAGATACCACTAAATATGTATCAGCAACGTAGAAAATTTGGTTCATATGCAAATATCTCAAGAATTGAGCATTGGATATTAATCCAGTTTAACAAAATACTTATACATATATCACTCAACATCAGTGATAAACTGCATTAATATTGGTACGCCAGTTTTTGTGTGTTCGTAAATATAGTTACACATCAATATGGGAAAATATCAGTGGCAAACACATGATCACACTAAAATTGAAATATCTCAAGAATAACTCATAAGATATTAATCCCTTTTTAGAATATCACATATCAGATATCATTGAATATAAATCATACATTGTACTGATATTCGTGCGCTAGTTTTTCAGATATCACTAATGAAGTACAAGCAATGTAATAAATGCCGTCCATATGCAAATATCTCAAGAATTGAGCATTTGATATTAAGTATATTCAATACATCAGATATCAACACATCAGTGATAAATAACTTTAATATTGGTACGCTTGTTATTGAGATTCCGCTAATACAGTCACAGATCGATATTGGATAAAGTCAGTGGAAAACACATGATAACACCAAATTTTAAATATCTCACTCATTGGATATTAATCCCAATATAGAATATTAGATATCAGGATATCAGTCAATATAAATGATAAATTTTATTGATATTCGTACGCTAGTTTTTGAGATATCACTAAATATGTATCAGCAACGTAGAAAATGTGGTTCATATGCAAATATCTCAAGAATTTAGCATTGGATATTAATCCAGTTCAATAAAATATATGTACATATATCACTCAACATCAGTGATAAACTGCATTGATATGGGTACGCCAGTTTTTGTGATTTCGTAAATATAGTTACAGATCAATATTCGAAATGTCAGTGGAAAACATATGATCACAGTAAAATTGAAATATCTCAAGACTAACTCATAAGATATTAATCCCATTTTAGAATATCAAATATCAGATATCACTTATTATAAATGATAAATGGCACTGATATTAGTACGCTAGTTTTTGAGATATCACTAGTGAAGTACAAGCAATGTAGTAAATGCCGTCCATATGCAAATAGCTCAAGAATTCAGCATTTGATATTAAGTCTACCCAATACATCAGATATCAACATATCACTGAATATCACTGATAAATAACTTTAATATTGGTATGCTTGTTATTGAGATTCCGCGAATACAGTCACAGATCAATATTCGACAAAGCCAGTGGAAAACATATTATTACACCAAATTTAAAATATCTCAAGAATCACTCATTGGATATTAATCCCATTTTAGACTATTAGATATCAGGATATTAGTCAATATAAATGATAAATGTTATTGATATTCGTACGCTAGTTTTTGAGATATCACTAAATATGTATCAGCAACGTAGAAAATGTGGTTCATATGCAAATATCTCAAGAATTGAGCATTGGATATTAATCAAATTCAATAAAATACATGAACATATATCACTCAACATCAGTGATAAACTGCATTAATATTGGTACGCCAGTTTTTGTGTGTTCGTAAATACAGTTACAGATCAATATGGGAAAATATCAGTGGCAAACACATGATCACACTAAAATTGAAATATCTCAAGAATAACTCATAAGATATTAATCCCTTTTTAGAATATCACATATCAGATATCATTGAATATAAATGATACATTGTACTGATATTCGTGCGCTAGTTTTTCAGATATCACTAATGAAGTACAAGCAATGTAATAAATGCCGTCCATATGCAAATATCTCAAGAATTGAGCATTTGATATTAAGTATATTCAATACATTAGATATCAACATATCAGTGATAAATAACTTTAATATTGGTACGCTTGTTATTGAGATTCCGCTAATACAGTCACAGATCGATATTGGATAAAGTCAGTGGAAAACACATGATAACACCAAATTTTAAATATCTCACTCATTGGATATTAATCCCAATATAGAATATTAGATATCAGGATATCAGCCAATATAAATGATAAATGTTATTGATATTCGTACGCTAGTTTTTTAGATATCACTAAATATGTATCAGCAACGTAGAAAATGTGGTTCATATGCAAATATCTCAAGAATTGAGCATTGGATATTAATCCAGTTCATTAAAATACATGTACATATATCACTCAACATCAGTGATAAATTGCATTGATATTGGTACGCCAGTGTTTGTGTGTTCGTAAATATAGTTACAGATCAATATTGGATAATATCAGTGGAAAACATATGATCACAGTAAAATTGAAATATCTCAAGAATAACTCATAAGATATTAATCCCATTTTAGAATATCAAATATCAGATATCACTTATTATAAATGATAAATGGCACTGATATTAGTACGCTAGTTTTTGAGATATCACTAGTGAAGTACAAGCAATGTAGTAAATGCCGTCCATATGCAAATAGCTCAAGAATTCAGCATTTGATATTAAGTCTACCCAATACATCAGATATCAACATATCACTGAATATCACTGATAAATAACTTTAATATTGGTATGCTTGTTTTTGAGATTCCGCTAATACAGTCACAGATCAATATTGGACAAAGTCAGTAGAAAACACATGATTACACCAAATTTGAAATATGTCAAAAATCACTCATTGGATATTAATCCCATGTTAGAATATCAAATATCAGGATATCAGTCAATATAAATGATAATTGTTATTGATATTCGTACGCTAGTTTTTGAGATATCACTATAATGTATAAGCAACGTAGAAAATGTGGTTCATATGCAAATATCTCAAGAATTGAGCATTGGATATTAATCCAGTTCAATAAAATAAATGTACATATATCACTCAACATCAGTGATAAACTGCATTGATATTGGTACGCCAGTTTTTGTGTGTTCGTAAATATAGTTACAGATCAATATTGGAAATGTCAGTGGAAAACACATGATCACAGTAAAATTGAATTATCTCAAGTATAACTCATAAGATATTAATACCATTTTAGAATAACACATATTAGATATCACTTAATATGAATGATACATTGCACTGATATTCGTACGCTAGTTTTTGAGATATCACTAATGAAGTACAAGCAATGTACTACATGCCGTCCATATGCAAATAGCTCAAGAATTGAGCATTTGATTTTAAGTCTACTCAATACATCAGATTTCAACATATCACTGAATATCAGTGATAAATAACTTTAATATTGGTATGCTTGTTTTTGAGATTCCGCTAATACAGTCACAGATCAATATTGGACAAAGTCAGTAGAAAACACATGATTACACCAAATTTGAAATATCTCAAAAATCACTCATTGGATATTAATCCCATGTTAGAATATCAAATATCAGGATATCAGTCAATATAAATGATAATTGTTATTGATATTCGTACGCTAGTTTTTGAGATATCACTAAATATGTATCTGCAACGTAGAAAATGTGGTTCATATGCACATATCTCAAGAATTGAGCATTGGATATTAATCCACTTCAATAAAATACATGTACATATATCACTCAACATCGGTGATAAACTGCATTGATATTGGTACGCCAGTTTTTGTGTGTTCGTAAATATAGTTACAGATCAATATTGGAAATGTCAGTGGAAAACACATGATCACAGTAAAATTGAAATATCTCAAAAATAACTCATAAGATATTAATCCCATTTGAGAATATCACATATCAGATATCACTTAATATAAATAATACATTGTACTGATATTCGTACGCTAGTTTTTGAGATATCACTAATGAAGTACAAGCAATGTAGTAAATACCGTCCATATGCAAATAGCTCAAGAATTGAGCATTTAATATTAAGTCTATTCAATACATCAGATATCAACATATCACTGAATATCAGTGATAAATAACTTGAATATTGGTATGCTTGTTTTTGAGATTCCGCTAATACAGTCACAGACCAATATTGGACAAAGTCAGTGGAAAACACATAATTACACCAAATTTGAAATATCTCAAAATGCACTCATTGGATATTAATCCCATTTTAGAATATCAGATATCAGGATATCAGTCAATATAAATGATAAATGTTATTGGTATTCGTACGCTAGTTTTTGAGATATCACTAAATATGTATCAGCAACGTAGAAAACATGGTACATATGCAAATATCTCAAGAATTGAGCATTGCATATTAATCCAGTTCAATAAAATACATGCACATATATCACTCAACATCAGTGATAAACTGCATCGATATTTGTACGCCAGTTTTTGTGATTTCGTAAATATAGTTACAGATCAATATTGGAAATATCAGTGGAAAACACATGATCACACTAAAATTGAAATATCTCAAGAATATCTCATAAGATATTAATCCCATTTTAGAATATTACATATCAGATATCACTTAATATGAATGATACAGTGTACTGATATTCGTACGCTAGTTTTTGAAATATCACTAATGAAGTACAAGCAATGAAGTAAATGACGTCCATATGCAAATACCTCAAGAATTGAGCATTTGATATTAAGTCTTCTCAATACATCAGATATCAACATATCACTGAATATCAGTGATAAATAACGTTAATATTGGTATGCTTGTTATTGCGATTGCGCTAATACAGTCACAGATCAATATTGGACAGTCAGTGGAAACCACATGATTGCACCAAAAATTGAAATATCTCAAAAAGCACTCATTGGATATTAATCCTATTTTAGAATATTAGATATCAGGATATCAGTCAATATAAATGATAAATTTTATTGATATTCGTACGCTAGTTTTTGAGATATCACTAAATATGTATCAGCAACGTAGAAAATGTGGTTCATATGCAAATATCTCAAGAATTTAGCATTGGATATTAATCCAGTTCAATAAAATATATGTACATATATCACTAAACATCAGTGATAAACTGCATTGATATTTGCACGCCAGTTTTTGTGATATCGTAAATATAGTTACAGACCAATATTGGTAATGTCAGTGGAAAACATATGATCACAGTAAAATTGAAATATCTCAAGAATATCTCATAAGATATAAATCCCATTTTAGAATATTACATATCGGATATCACTTAATATGAATGATACATTGTACTGATATTCGTACGCTAGTTTTTGAAATATCACTAATGAAGTACAAGCAATGAAGTAAATGCAGTCCATTTGCAAATATCTCAAGAATTGAGCATTTGATATTAAGTCTACTCAAAACATCAGATATCAACATATCACTGAATATCAGCGATACATAACTTTAATATTGGTATGATTGATATTGAGATTCCGCTAATACAGTCACAGATCAATATTGGACAAAGTTAGTGGAAAACACATGATTACACCAAAATTGGAATATCTCAAAATTCACTCATTGGATAATAATTCCATTTTAGAATATTAGATATCAGGATATCAGCCAATATAAATGATAAATGTTATTGATATTCGTACGCTAGTTTTTAAGATATCACTAAATATGTATCTCAACGTAGAAAATGTGGTTCATATATAAATATCTCAAGAATTGAGCATTGGATATTAATCCAGTTCAATATAGTACATGTACATACATCACTTAACATCAGTGATAAACTGCATTGATATTGGTACGCCAGTTTTTGTGTGTTCGTAATATTGTTACAGATCAATATTGGAAATGTCAGTGAAAAACACATGATCACAGTAAAATTGAAATATCTCAAGAATAACTCATAAGATATTAATCCCATTTTGGAATATCACATATCAGATATCACTTAATATGAATGATACATTGTACTGATATTCGTACGCTAGTTTTTGAGATATCACTAATGAAGACAAGCAATGTAGTAAATGCCGTACATATGCAAATATCTCAAGAATTGAGCATTTGATATTAAATCTATTCAATACATCAGATATCAATATATCACTGAATATCAGTGATAAATAACTTTAATATTGGTATACTTGTTTTTGAGATTCCGCTAATACAGTCACAGATCAATGTTGGACAATCAGTGGAAACCACATGATTAAACCACATTTGAAATATCTCAAGAATCACTCATTGGATATTAATCCCGTTTTAGAATATTAGATATCAGGATATCAGTCAATATAAATGATAAATGTTATTGATATTCGAACGCTAGTTTTTGAGATATCATTAAATATGTATCAGCAACGTAGAAAATGTGGTTTATATGCAAATATCTCGAGAATTGAGCATTGGATATTAATCCAATACAATAAAGTACATGTACATGTATCACTCAACATCAGTGATAAACTGCATTGATATTGGTACGCCAGTTTTTGTGTGTTCGTAAATATAGTTACAGATCAATATTGGAAATGTCAGTGGAAAACACATGATCACGGTAAAATTGAAATATCTCAAGAATAACTCATAAGATATTAATCCTATTTTAGAATATCACATATCAGATATCACTTAATGTAAATGATACATTGTACTGATAAGATACTACTACAAGATTAGTAATTTGTATCAAATACTGGCTGTTAAATCATGTCCTCATATATTTTTAATATTATATATCAGATTCCTTGTTATAAATTTCTAGAAAAATGTCGCATCAACCTTCCCCGCCTCCCGATTACCTTCCAGGAAGGTAGGTCCTTGCCTGGTGAGGAACGGGGTGCTCGGATATCCGAGCTGCCGCTCCCATCGGACGCAGGATTAATAATAAGTTCCTTTTGAGGATGTATTTCCTGCAGTCGATTGGTTTCTTTTGTCAGGAGAGCCGTCCAATAAATGTTTGCCTCTACTCGCACCCCAATTTCGGCGACTATGTCTTTGCCACAGGGGGCGAAACCCCATTGTTTC
This sequence comes from Othius punctulatus, assembly GCA_951805005.1. NCBI lineage: Eukaryota > Metazoa > Arthropoda > Insecta > Coleoptera > Staphylinidae > Othius > Othius punctulatus. The sequence goes on along the minus strand of OX638146.1, from coordinate 8,785,102 downwards.
CGGACTTGAAAGGAAAAAAAATGTCAACGCAGTTCAGAGAAACCAAGTAACCGTAAAAGAAATCCACAGTTACAGGCAATCACAATGTTATGCGAGATTATTTTTTAATTTAATTTTTATCAACTGAGTCATTATTATTGAAATAATTATCTTGAAATCATATTTTTACGACTAACGCAATGTTATCAATAGTAATATGTTAAGTGCATGTTAAGTGCATGTTAAGTGCCGATAATACCCACTATAGTGGCACGAGAGCTTGTTGCCATGAAAATGTTCAAAACATTTTCACGACAACAAGCTCGAGTGGATCACTATAGCGGGTATTATCTATGCGAGGAATTATGCACGAAACATATTTTGCATGAATATTGCTCGTGTCGTATTGAAATTGACAAATATTTAATAAATATTATAAAAATGTCTTCCAACCGGTTTGGCATCAAATATCTTACAACTATAAAGCTCGAAATTGTTAGCTCCACGCCAGAGAATACTAAAAAGTCACAAGAATATATTTGGAGACAATTTGAAAATATTATTAATTTTGTAGGTCCTAATCTTAACCTCCTTGAAAGTGATAAGTGTTCGATAGCAATTATCACTTTAAGTGGATTCTAATTGGCCAACAATTAAAAATTTAGGTTATTTCATTGGTCCGTCAGTGTGAAGTTTCATATGTGAATGTGACAAGTGCAATAGTCGTAATAATAATAGTGAATTAAAGCGTCAATTAATAAATTAATTATTATTGACATACATATCAGTTAGGCAATGTTTGCTATCATTCAATAGTTGCATATTCCACGCGGAATTCGTTTTCATGAGCGATATGTCCTGCACAATATAATATGACCTCGGCTGAATAAGTTGGTAATTTTGGTTTTAAAACATGGTTTCTGCGTTTGCTGGATTGAACAAAACCATATACCATTAACAGCACAAGCAATGTTTCCACATCGAACATGTGAATCATATTTTTTTTATTCGATACAGACATAAACCCACATACACACAGATATATAGATGAATTATATTGTGTTTATTTGAAATATTTGCTTTCTACAAATTTTGCCATGGTCAACTTTTAGTTACACAAAAGTATGAAGTTTAACTGAAACTGAAAAAAAGTATGAAATTTCAGTATTGACTAATTCGTACTTGTCATTGCATAAAGTTATAGTGTTGATTTTCTCACTTATTTAATACTAAAACTTTGTCAAATTTTCATGAGAGTTAGCTTCAGGAAAACTGAACAGATATCTGATAATTAATATGCAATAAATACATTTTCAGAAATTTCAGTATTGACTAATTCGTACTTGTCATTGCATAAAATTATAGTGTTGATTTTCTCACTTATTTAATACTGAAACTTTATCAAATTTTCATGAGAGTTAGCTTCAGGAATACTGAACAGATATCTGAAAATTTATATGCAATAAATAAATTTTCAGAAATTTCAGTATTGACTAATTCGTACTTGCCATTGCATAAAGTTATAGTGTTCATTTTCTCACTTATTTAATACTAAAACTTTGTCAAATTTTCATGAGAGTTAGCTTCAGGAATACTGAACAGATATCTAATAATTAATATGCAATAAATAAATTTTCAGAAATTTCAGTATTGACTAATTCGTACTTGTCATTGCATAAAGTTATAGTGTTGATTTTCTCACTTATTTAATACTGAAACTTTGTCAAATTTTCATAAGAGTTAGCTTCAGGAATACTGAACAGATATCTGATAATTAATATGCAATAAATAAATTTTCAGAAATTTCAGTATTGACTAATTCGTACTTGTCATTGCATAAAGTTATAGTGTTGATTTTCTATCTTATTTAATACTAAAACTTTGTCAAATTTTCATGAGAGTTAGCTTCAGGAAAACTGAACAGATATCTGATAATTAATATGCAATAAATAAATTTTCAGAAATTTCAGTATTGACTCATTCGTACTTGTCATTGCATAAAGTTATAGTGTTGATTTTCTCACTTATTTAATACTAAAACTTTGTCAACTTTTCATAAGAGTTAGCTTCAGGAAAACTGAACAGAGATCTGATAATTAATATGCAATAAATAAATTTTCAGAAATTTCAGTATTGACTAATTCGAACTTGTCATTGCATAAAGTTATAATGTTGATTTTCTCACTTATGAAATACTAAAACTTTGTCAAATTTTCATGAGAGTTAGCTTCAGGAATAATGAACAGATATCTGATAATTAATATGCAATAAATAAATTTTCAGAAATTTCAGTATTGACTAATTCGTACTTGTCATTGCATAAAGTTATAGTGTTGATTTTCTCACTTATTTAATACTGAAACTTTGTCAAATTTTCATGAGAGTTAGCTTCAGTAAAACTGAACAGATATCTGATAATTAATATGCAATAAATAAATTTTCAGAAATTTCAGTATTGACTAATTCGTACTTGTCATTGCATAAAGTTATAGTGTTGATTTTCTCACTTATTTAATACTGAAACTTTGTCATATTTTCATGAGAGTTAGCTTCAGGAAAACTGAACAGATATCTGATAATTAATATGCAATAAATAAATTTTCAGAAATTTCAGTATTGACTAATTCGTACTTGTCATTGCATAAAGTTATAGTGTTGATTTTCTCACTAATTTAATACTAAAACTTTGTCAAATTTTCATGAGAGTTAGCTTCAGGAAAACTGAACAGATATCTGATAATTAATATGCAATAAATAAATTTTCAGAAATTTCAGCATTGACTAATTCGTACTTGTCATTGCATAAAGTTATAGTCTTGATTTTCTCCCTTATTTAATACTGAAACTTTGTCAAATTTTCATGAGAGTTAGCTTCAGGAAAACTGAACAGATATCTGATAATTAATATGCAATAAATAAATTTTCAGAAATTTCAGTATTGACTAATTCGTACTTGTCATTGCATAAAGTTATAGTGTTGATTTTCTCACTTATTTAATACTGAAACTTTGTCAAATTTTCATGAGAGTTAGCTTCAGGAATACTGAACAGATATCTGATAAATAATATGCAATAAATTAATTTTCAGAAATTTCAGTATTGACTAATTCGTACTTGTCATTGCATAAAGTTATAGTGTTGATTTTCTCACTTATTTAATACTGAAACTTTGTCAAATTTTCATGAGAGTTAGCTTCAGGAATACTGAACAGATATCTGATAATTAATATGCAATAAATTAATTTTCAGAAATTTCAGTATTGACAAATTCGTACTTGTCATTGCATAAAGTTATAGTGTTGATTTTCTCACTTATTTAATACTGAAACTTTGTCAAATTTTCATGAGAGTTAGCTTCAGGAATACTGAACAGATATCTGATAAATAATATGCAATAAATTAATTTTCAGAAATTTCAGTATTGACTAATTCGTACTTGTCATTGCATAAAGTTATAGTGTTGATTTTCTCACTTATTTAATACTGAAACTTTGTCAAATTTTCATGAGAGTTAGCTTCAGGAATACTGAACAGATATCTGATAATTAATATGCAATAAATTAATTTTCAGAAATTTCAGTATTGACAAATTCGTACTTGTCATTGCATAAAGTTATAGTGTTGATTTTCTCACTTATTTAATACTAATACTTTGTCAAATTTTCATGAGAGTTAGCTTCAGGAAGACTGAACAGATATCTGATAATTAATATGCAATAAATTAATTTTCAGAAATTTCAGTATTGACAAATTCGTACTTGTCATTGCATAAAGTTATAGTGTTGATTTTCTCACTTATTTAATACTAATACTTTGTCAAATTTTCATGAGAGTTAGCTTCAGGAAGACTGAACAGATATCTGATAATTAATATGCAATAAATAATTTTTCAGAAATTTCAGTATTGACTAATTCGTACTTGTCATTGCATAAAGTTATAGTGTTGATTTTCTCACTTATTTAATACTGAAACTTTGTCAAATTTTCATGAGAGTTAGCTTCAGGAATACTGAACAGATATCTGATAATTAATATGCAATAAATTAATTTTCAGAAATTTCAGTATTGACTAATTCGTACTTGTCATGCATAAAGTTATAGTGTTGATTTTCTCCCTTATTTAATACTAAAACTTTGTCAAATTTTCATGAGAGTTAGCTTCAGGAAAACTGAACAGATATCTGATAATTAATATGCAATAAATAAATTTTCAGAAATTTCAGTATTGACTAATTCTTACTTGTCATTACATAAAGTTATGGTGTTGATTTTCGCACTTATTTAATACTGAAACTTTGTCAAATTTTCATGAGAGTTAGCTTCAGGAAAACTGAACAGATATCTGATAATTAATATGCAATAAATAAATTTTCAGAAATTTCAGTATTGACTACTTCGTACTTGTCATTGCATAAAGTTATGGTGTTGATTTTCTCACTTATTTAATACTGAAACATTGTCAAATTTTCATGAGAGTTAGCTTCAGGAAAACTGAACAGATATCTGATAATTAATATGCAATAAATAAATTTTCAGAAATTTCAGTATTGACTAATTCGTACTTGTCATTGCATAAAGTTATAGTGTTGATTTTCTCCTTTATTTAATACTAAAACTTTGTCAAATTTTCATGAGAGTTAGCTTCAGGAATACTGAACAGATATCTGATAATTAATATGCAATAAATTAATTTTCAGAAATTTCAGTATTGACTAATTCGTACTTGTCATTGCATAAAGTTATAGTGTTGATTTTCTCACTTATTTAATACTAAAACTCTGTCAAATTTTCATGAGAGTTAGCTTCAGGAATACTGAACAGATATCTGATAATTAATATGCAATAAATAAATTTTCAGAAGTTTCAGTATTGACTAATTCGTAGCTGTAATTTATGTTTTAGTAACACAGAAGATTATTAAATATTTGTTAATTTGATTATCAACATAAATATTGACTGAGTTACGTATTATATGTATAATTACTTTGTTTTTTTTTGCCTAATTGCCAATTTTCATTGTTACCAAGTTTTCATCAAATTGGTGAGTATGTTTATCCCTCTCCCCCCCTCCACCCGCCCAATTACATAAAATCGGCGCACACAATCGTTACGTAGACAAAGCAATATTTTTTTACAGCACATCGTTCTTATTATCCATTGAAGCTCTTGTATTTGTACTAGCCTCAAGCGCGCATCTTTCCTATCTCGTCTAATTGAAAGCCGTACGAATCTCGCGAAGCACCTCCACATCCATCCACCACCAGAACTGATTGATGGGTGCACCCATGCGTGCAAGCAGCCCCATTCACCTTAAGCGCTCGCCATCTCCCATTATTTTCCTCTCTCCATTCTTTCTATCTGCTGCAAGCGTAATTTTTATTCCCATTGTGCAATACCTGCCCTACAATGGTAATAATAACCGCGCGCTCTTCGAGAGGAAGGGCCGGGCATAGGTAGCCGGATTTCTGTGTTTGTGTTTGTATGCATGCATGTGTATGGATGTGTATACATGTATAGTTTCATTATATAACATTATCTTGGGGCTAAATAAGACATCTGCGCTTTGTAATACCGACAAAGCGGTTATCTATGCCGGTGTTCGAGCCTTGTTGGAAGAAACAAGTCGTATTGGTTACTGCACATAGAGGGGTGACCCTGAGGATTTTGAAAATCCGCAGTTTCAACGCGAATCGCGGATGGTATGTTTGGTAATAAAACATATCTATGTGAAGATGAAGTGACACTCTGTGCTTATTTAATTGAACGTATACATCTATATCTACATCTACAAGATCTACAAGAACATCACGACGTTTACTACCCACGATATTTACTACCTCTAACTTTAACTTTAACACTGAAATGTTGCTGCATAGCAAATCAGACAATGTGAAGTTTAAATGAGCGCGTGAAGAATGATTTCATTCACACAATAGATGAGTGTTTATATTTTTATGTTGATTCGCAAAATCGCTTCAATGCAGTTATTTACTTATTGCTCATATTTTCTTGAGCAATTCTTAATACGTTATAACGTCATAGATATTGCAGAGACATCTAATTAATTATAAGGTGAGCACATGTCTTTAATATTACTACTTAATAAAACATCCAGACTATACAGAAATACATATGTTTGATTTTCTGCCTTATTTGATGATAAAACGTTGTCAAATTTTCAGGAGAATTAGTTTCAGGTGTACTGTATTCGAATCCAATATCACATTTGCAAATAATAAATATTCAGAAATTTCAGTAATAGCTAACCCATTTTTGTCAATGCAGAAAGTTATATGTTTGTATTCCTCCCTTTTTTAATACTGAAACTTTGTCATATTTTCAGGAAAATTAGTTTCCGGTGTACTGTATACGAATATATTAACAAATTTGCATATAATAAATTTTCGGAAATTTCAGTAATAGCTAACCCATACTTGTCAATGCAGAAAGTTATATGTTTGATTTTATCCCTTATTTAATACTGAAACTTTGTCAAATTTACAGGAGAATTAGTTCTAGGTACACTGTACACGAATCTAGTATCAAATTTGCAAATAATTTGTTTTCAGAAATTTCAGTTATAGCTAACTCAGACTTGTCAATGCAGAAAGTTATTTGTTTGATTTAATCGCTTATTTACTACTGAAACTTTGTCAAATTTTCAGGAGAATTAGATTTAGGTATATTGTACACGAATCTAATAACAAACTTGCAAATTATTAATTTTCAGAAATTTCAGTGAATAAACTAAGATAAAAGTTCAAATGTTTTTTTTTTGTGTGTTACATTGATTTTAATAAATCGAAGGCTGTTTCAATCCTTCAATCATTATTAAGATTGAATACATACTTTACAATTAAGTGTTTGCAATTTTAACCAATGTTTAAATTACATTTTTTATCTGTAACTCTAAATCCTCATGAATTGAATCGAAAATAAGGTTGATATATAAATGTTATATTTCACAATCGATTTTAATAAATCATACAAATAAATAAACATACAAATATAGAAACATACCAATATATAAACCTACAAATATACAAACATAAAATCGCATTGCCTCGTTGGTAAACATACACACATACAAACTTCCAAATCCAAACCTGTTAGAAATAAACATACAAATATAGAAACATGCCAATATACAAATATACAAATATACAAACATAAAATTGCATTGCCTCGTTTGTAAAAATGCACACATCCAAACATCCAAACAAACATACAACTATACATGCATACATATAAACAAACAAATATGAAAACATACAAACATGCATACATACATATAGAAAAAAAAACAAATATGAAAACATACAAACATGCATACAAACATACGAATAAACACACATGCATTCATACATTCCATTTTTCCAAAATCTCAGAAAGTATCCCCAAAAAAAATGCCGCTACTGTTGTAGCTTAACCTACAATAACCTAACCTAACCTAACATAATAGAACTTAACTTAACATAGCCGTAATGACATAGTAGAGAAAGCGCATACTTAGATTTAGTTTCGATTATTCAATCATTATGAAGATTCATTTACGAATAATAATAATAATAATATTAATAATCTCTATTACGGTAATACCAATTTAGCCTACATAGAAACAAGTACTAATTCTAAATATAGGAACAATAAATATTCACTAAAATAACCTGCAAGACAATTGCTACAACTTCAAACTATCAATTGCTTTAAGGCATAACAATTTGTAAGAGGTAATGGAGACACCAAAAACTTCAACCGAATCGTAACACAGATTCATGTTCCTAATCAAGGTACTTTTCAAGGAAATTCTAGGATTCAAGGAATTTAACATTTTCACAATACAAACTACCAATTTTTGTTCAAAATTCTTGTGTATTCACAAGTTACAAATAAACATGTTAATTCCTAAATTCCTTATGTTATATAAAGTTATATGTTTGATTTTCTCCTTTATATAACACTGAAAGTTTGTCAAATTTTTAGGAGAATTAGTTTCACGTGTACTGTACACGAATCTAATATCAAATTTGCGAATCAGAAATTTTCAGAAATTTCAGTAATAGCAAATTCATACCTCGCGTCTGTCAATGCAGAAAAATATATGTTTGATTTTCTGCCTCATTTAATACTGAAACTTTGCTAATGTTTCAGGACAATTAGTTCCAAGTGTACTATACACGAATCTAATATCAAATTTGCACATAATAAATATTCAGAAATTTCAGTAATAGCTGACCCATACTTGTCAATTCAGAGAGTTATATGTTTGATTTTCTCCCTTATTTAATACTAAGCTATTCTCAAATTTTCAGGAGAATTAGTTTCAGGTATATTGTACACGAATCTAATATTAAGTTTGCAAATAATACATTCTCATGAATTTCAGTAATAGCTAACGAATAACGAAGCTAACTTGTCAATGCAGAAAGTTATATGTTTGATTTTCTCCCTTATTTAATACTGAAACTTCGTCAAATTTTTAGGAGATTTAGTTTCAGGTGTATCGTAACACCTCTACGCCAAATAGACAATATATTATTTTTTTTAATACTCTGAAGAGTTTCACAAATATGCCAGAAAATTTCCTAAACATTGGAAAATAATTAGAAAATATGCCGGAAATACCAGAAAGTTTCTGGAAAGTAAATTAAAAACTTTACTCAGTGTTCAGACGTCTACAGATACATTTTTTTTTTTCAATCAAAACCAAATTCTAATCAAATCCAGACAATGTTTTTTTACATAAGTTACATTTTTATATTTTACATTTACATTAACATTACTATATACAATACATTTACTTTTTTTAATTCAAAATTTAATGTTTTATTTCATATTAGCACATCCAAAACTTTTTACAGTTTGGGGTTTTAGTATTCTAATTGGGTTACAGGTTACATTTCTGAGCCAACTTATGCAAATTTGTGTAAGTTTAGTGCAATTTTCTGAATATTTGAGGAGTATTCTGAAACTTTTCATATTTTTATCGCTTTTGACAATTTTTAAAAACCATATAAACACTTCAAATTTTCGCAATTTGTTCCATTGGTGTTCCATTGGATGTTCCTGTTTTTGAACCTTCTAATAAATTTAACATTTTGATGAGACATTCTGGATTTTTTTTTAACTATTTGCACATAATAACTTTTCAGAAATTTCAGTAATAGCTAACCCATACTAGTCAATACATAATATTTAGAATTCATATTTTACAATTAAGTGTTGCAATTTTAACCGATGTTTAAATTACATTTTTTATCTATAATTCTAAATACTAATGAATTAAATCAAAAGTAAGGTTGATATATAAATGTTATATTTCACAATCGATTTTAATAAATCTTGGAAATAAACATACAAATATAGAAACATGCCAATATACAAACATACAAATATACAAACATAAAATCGCATTGCCTCGTTTGTAAACAGAATTAGTTTCAGGTGTACTGTGCACGAATCTAATATCAAATTTACAAATTATTAATTTTCAGTGAATAAATTAACATAAACGTTCAAATGTTTTTTTGTGTTTTACATTGATTTTAATAAATCGAAGGCTGTTTCAATCCTTCAATCATTATCAAGATTCAATACATATTTTACATTTAAGTGTTTGCAATTTTAACCAATGTTTAAATTACATTTTTTATCTATAACTCTAAATGCCCATGAATTAAATCAAATATAAGGTTGATATATAAATGTTATATTTCACAATCGATTTTAATAAATCTTAGAAATAAACATTCAAATATAGAAACATGCCAATATATAAACATACAAATATAGAAACATGCCAATATATAAACCTACAAATATACAAACATAAAATCGCATTGCCTCGTTGGTAAACATACACACATACAAACTTCCAAATCCAAACATGTTAGAAATAAACATACAAATATAGAAACATGCCAATATATAAACATACAAATATAGAAACATGCCAATATATAAACCTACAAATATACAAACATAGAATCGCATTGCCTCGTTTGTAAACATACACACATACAAACATCCAAATCCAACATGTCCACATGTTAGAAATAAACATACAAATACAGAAACATGCCAATATACAAACATACAAATATACAAACATCAAATCGCATTGCCTCGTTTGTAAACATACACACATACAAACATCCAAATCCAACATGTCCACATGTTAGAAATAATAATACAAATACAGAAACATGCCAATATACAAACATACAACTATAGATACATACATATAAGCAAACAAATATGAAAACATACAAACATGCATACATACATATAGGAAAAAAACAAATATGAAAACATACAAACATGCATACAAGCATATGAATAAACATACATACATTCATACATTCGATTTTCCCAAAATCTCAGAAAAAAACCCAAAAAATAATTGCCGCTACTGTTGTAACTTAACCTACAATAACCTAACCTAACCTAACATAATAGAACTTAACTTAACATAGCCGTAATGACATAGTAGAGAAAAGGCATAGTTAGATTAAGTTTCGATTATTCAATCATTGTGTAGATTCATTTACGAATTTAACATTTTTACAATACAAACTACCAATTTTTCTTCAAAATTCTTGTGTATTCACAAGTTAAATATAAACATGTAAATCCTAAATTCCTTATGTTATATAAAATTATATGTTTGATTTTCACCCTTATTTGAAACTGAAACTTTGTCAATTTTTCAGGAAAATTAGTGTCTGGTGTACTATATATGAACCTAATATTAAATTTGCAAATAATATAATTTCAGAAATGTCAGTAAAAAACAAACCTATACTTGTCAGTGCCGAAAGTTATGTGTTTGATTTTCCCCGTTATTTAATACTGAAACTGTGTCAAATTTACAGGAGAATTAGTTTCAGGTATACTGTAGACTAATCTAATATCAAATTTGCAAATAATTTTTTTCAGAAATTTCAGTACTCATAATTGTCAATACAGAAAGATATATGTTTGATATTATCCTTTATTTAGTACTGGAATTTTGTCAAATTTTTAGGCGAAATAGTCTCAGGTGTACTGTAAGCAAATCTTATATCATAATTGCAAATAATCAATTTTCAGAAATTTCAGTAATAGCCAACCCATACTTGTCAATGCAGGAAGTTATATGTTTGATTTTTTCACTTATTTACTACTGAAACATAGTCAAATTTTCAGGAGAATTAGTTTTATTTGTACTATGCACGAATCTAATATCAAATTTGCGAATAATAAGATTTCAGAAATTTCAGTAATAGCTAAGCCATACTTGTCAATTCAGAAAGTTATATTTTTAACTTTCTCCCTTATTTAATAATTAAACTGTGTCAAATTTTCAGGAAAATTAGTTTCAGGTGTACTGTACACAAATTTAATATCAAATTTGCTAATGATGAATTTTCAGAAATTTCAGTAATAGCAAACTAATAGCCAAAAATTTTTAGGAGATTTAGTTTCAGGTGTACCTCTACGCCAAATAGATAATATATTCTTTTTTTTTAAATACTCTGAAAAGTTTTACAAATATTCCAGAAAATTTTCTAAGCATTGGAAAATAATTAGAAAATATGCCGGAAATACCAGAAAGTTTCTAGAAAGTAAATTAAAAACATTACTCAGTATTCAGACGTCTACAGATACTTTTTTTTTCAATCAAAATCAAATTCTAATCAATTTCAGAAAACAAAATTTTACATAATTTACATTTTTATATTTTACATTTACATTTACATTACTATATACAATACATTTACTTTTTTTAATTCAAAATTTAATGTTTTATTTCATATTAGCACATCCAAAACTTTTTACAGTTTGGGGTTTTAGTATTCTAATTAGGTTACAGGTTACATTTCTGTGCCAACTTATGCAAATTTGTGTAAGTTTAGTGCAATTTTCTAAAAATTTGAGGAATATTCTGACACTTTTCATATTTTTATCGCTTTTGACGATTTTTAAAAACCATATAAACACTTCAAGTTTTCGCATTTTGTTCCATTGGTCTTCCATTGGATGTTCCTGTTTTTGAACCTTCTCATAAATTTGACATTTTGATGAGACATTCTGTTTTTTTTTAACTATTTGCACATAATAACTTTTCAGAAATTTCAGTAATAGCTAACCCATACTAGTCAATACATAATATTTAGAATTCATATTTTACAATTAAGTGTTGCAATTTTAACCGATGTTTAAATTACATTTTTTATCTATAATTCTAAATACTAATGAATTAAATCAAAAGTAAGGTTGATATATAAATGTTATATTTCACAATCGATTTTAATAAATCTTGGAAATAAACATACAAATATAGAAACATGCCAATATACAAACATACAAATATACAAACATAAAATCGCATTGCCTCGTTTGTAAACAGAATTAGTTTCAGGTGTACTGTGCACGAATCTAATATCAAATTTACAAATTATTAATTTTCAGTGAATAAATTAACATAAACGTTCAAATGTTTTTTTGTGTTTTACATTGATTTTAATAAATCGAAGGCTGTTTCAATCCTTCAATCATTATCAAGATTCAATACATATTTTACATTTAAGTGTTTGCAATTTTAACCAATGTTTAAATTACATTTTTTATCTATAACTCTAAATGCCCATGAATTAAATCAAATATAAGGTTGATATATAAATGTTATATTTCACAATCGATTTTAATAAATCTTAGAAATAAACATTCAAATATAGAAACATGCCAATATATAAACATACAAATATAGAAACATGCCAATATATAAACCTACAAATATACAAACATAAAATCGCATTGCCTCGTTGGTAAACATACACACATACAAACTTCCAAATCCAAACATGTTAGAAATAAACATACAAATATAGAAACATGCCAATATATAAACATACAAATATAGAAACATGCCAATATATAAACCTACAAATATACAAACATAGAATCGCATTGCCTCGTTTGTAAACATACACACATACAAACATCCAAATCCAACATGTCCACATGTTAGAAATAAACATACAAATACAGAAACATGCCAATATACAAACATACAAATATACAAACATCAAATCGCATTGCCTCGTTTGTAAACATACACACATACAAACATCCAAATCCAACATGTCCACATGTTAGAAATAATAATACAAATACAGAAACATGCCAATATACAAACATACAACTATAGATACATACATATAAGCAAACAAATATGAAAACATACAAACATGCATACATACATATAGGAAAAAAACAAATATGAAAACATACAAACATGCATACAAGCATATGAATAAACATACATACATTCATACATTCGATTTTCCCAAAATCTCAGAAAAAAACCCAAAAAATAATTGCCGCTACTGTTGTAACTTAACCTACAATAACCTAACCTAACCTAACATAATAGAACTTAACTTAACATAGCCGTAATGACATAGTAGAGAAAAGGCATAGTTAGATTAAGTTTCGATTATTCAATCATTGTGTAGATTCATTTACGAATTTAACATTTTTACAATACAAACTACCAATTTTTCTTCAAAATTCTTGTGTATTCACAAGTTAAATATAAACATGTAAATCCTAAATTCCTTATGTTATATAAAATTATATGTTTGATTTTCACCCTTATTTGAAACTGAAACTTTGTCAATTTTTCAGGAAAATTAGTGTCTGGTGTACTATATATGAACCTAATATTAAATTTGCAAATAATATAATTTCAGAAATGTCAGTAAAAAACAAACCTATACTTGTCAGTGCCGAAAGTTATGTGTTTGATTTTCCCCGTTATTTAATACTGAAACTGTGTCAAATTTACAGGAGAATTAGTTTCAGGTATACTGTAGACTAATCTAATATCAAATTTGCAAATAATTTTTTTCAGAAATTTCAGTACTCATAATTGTCAATACAGAAAGATATATGTTTGATATTATCCTTTATTTAGTACTGGAATTTTGTCAAATTTTTAGGCGAAATAGTCTCAGGTGTACTGTAAGCAAATCTTATATCATAATTGCAAATAATCAATTTTCAGAAATTTCAGTAATAGCCAACCCATACTTGTCAATGCAGGAAGTTATATGTTTGATTTTTTCACTTATTTACTACTGAAACATAGTCAAATTTTCAGGAGAATTAGTTTTATTTGTACTATGCACGAATCTAATATCAAATTTGCGAATAATAAGATTTCAGAAATTTCAGTAATAGCTAAGCCATACTTGTCAATTCAGAAAGTTATATTTTTAACTTTCTCCCTTATTTAATAATTAAACTGTGTCAAATTTTCAGGAAAATTAGTTTCAGGTGTACTGTACACAAATTTAATATCAAATTTGCTAATGATGAATTTTCAGAAATTTCAGTAATAGCAAACTAATAGCCAAAAATTTTTAGGAGATTTAGTTTCAGGTGTACCTCTACGCCAAATAGATAATATATTCTTTTTTTTTAAATACTCTGAAAAGTTTTACAAATATTCCAGAAAATTTTCTAAGCATTGGAAAATAATTAGAAAATATGCCGGAAATACCAGAAAGTTTCTAGAAAGTAAATTAAAAACATTACTCAGTATTCAGACGTCTACAGATACTTTTTTTTTCAATCAAAATCAAATTCTAATCAATTTCAGAAAACAAAATTTTACATAATTTACATTTTTATATTTTACATTTACATTTACATTACTATATACAATACATTTACTTTTTTTAATTCAAAATTTAATGTTTTATTTCATATTAGCACATCCAAAACTTTTTACAGTTTGGGGTTTTAGTATTCTAATTAGGTTACAGGTTACATTTCTGTGCCAACTTATGCAAATTTGTGTAAGTTTAGTGCAATTTTCTAAAAATTTGAGGAATATTCTGACACTTTTCATATTTTTATCGCTTTTGACGATTTTTAAAAACCATATAAACACTTCAAGTTTTCGCATTTTGTTCCATTGGTCTTCCATTGGATGTTCCTGTTTTTGAACCTTCTAATAAATTTGACATTTTGATGAGACATTCTGGTTTTTTTTAACTATTTGCACATAATAACTCTTCAGAAATTTCAGTAATAGCTAACCCATACTAATAGCTAGTCAATACATAATATTTAGAATTCATATTTTACAATTAAGTGTTGCAATTTTAACCAATGTTTAAATTACATTTTTTTATCTATAACTCTAAATACTCATGAATTCAATCAAAAATGAGGTTGATATATAAATGTTATATTACACAATCGATTTTAATAAATCTTGGAAAAAAACATACAAACATAGAAACATGCCAATATATAAACATACAAATATAGAAACATGCCAATATATAAACATACAAATATACAAACATAAAATCGCATTGTCTCGTTTGTAAACATACACACATAAAAACATCCACATCCAAACATTTTAGAAATAAACATACAAATATATAAACATAAAATCGCATTGCCTCGTTTGTAAACATACACACATACAAACTTCCAAATCCAAACATGTTAGAAATAAACATACAAATACTGAAACATGCCAATATACAAACATACAAATATAGAAACATAAAATCGCATTGCCTCGTTTGTAAACATGCACACATCCAACCATGCGAACAAACATACAACTATTCATACATACATATAAACAAACAAATATGAAAACATACAAACATGCATACAAACATACGAATAAACATACATACATTCATACATTCAATTTTCCCAAAATCTCAGAAAAAAAAACAAAAATTAATTGCCGCTACTGTTGTAGCTTAACCTACAATAACCTAACCTAACCTAACATAATAGAACTTAACTTAACATAGCCGTAATTTATACCGACATAATAGAGAAAGGCCATAGTTAGATTAGGTTTCGATTATTCAATCATTATTAAGATTTATTTACGAATTTAATATTTTTACAATACAAACTACCAATTTTTGTTCAACATTCATGTGTATTCACAAGTTACATCGAAACATGTTAATTCCTAAATTCCTTACGTTATATAAAGTTATATGTTTGATTTTCTTCCTTATTTAATGCTGAAACTTTATCAAATTTTCAGGAGACATAGCTGTATTGTAGACGAATCAAATTTAAAATTTGCAAGTGATAAATTTTCAGGAATTTCATTAATAACTGACCCATACTTATCAATGCAGAAAGTTATATGTTTGATTTTCTCTTTGATTTAATACTGAAACTTTATCAAATTATCAGGAGAATTAGTTTCAGGCGTACTGTATATGGATCTAATATCAATTTTGCAAATAATTAATTTTCAGAAATTTCAGTAATAGGTTACTCATACTTGTCAATGCAGAAAGTTATATGTTTGATTTTTTCCGTTATTTACTACTGAAACTTTGTCAAATTTTCAGGAGAATAAGTTTCAGGTATACTGTACACGAATCTAATATCAAATTTGCAACTAATAATGTTTCAGAAATTTCAGTAGTAGCTAACACCAATTTGTCAATGCAGAAAGGTTTCTGTTTGATTTTCTCCCTAATTTTTAGCTGAAACATTGTCAAATTTTAAGAAGAATTAATTTCAGGTGTACTGTACATGAATCTAGTATCAAATTTGCAAATAATAATTTTTCAGAAATTTCAGTAATAGCTAACCCATATTTGTCAATGGAGAAAGTTATTTGTTTGATTTTCTCCCTTATTTAGTACTAAAACTTTCTCAAATTTTCAGTAAAATTGGTTTCAGGTATACTGTATATGAATCCAATAACGAAATTGCAAATAATAAATATTTAGAAATTTCAGTGATAGCTAAGCTTTACCAGTCAATGCAGAAAGTTATATGTTTGATTTTCTTTCTTACTCAATACTGAAACTTTGTCAAATTTTCAGGAGAATTAGTTTTAGATGTACTGAATATGATCTTAATATCAAATTTGCAAATAACAAATTTTCAGAAATTTCAGTAAAAGCTAACTTATACTTGTCAATGCTGAAAGTTATATGTTTGATTTTCTCCCTTATTTAATTCTGAAACTTTGTCAAATTTTCAGGAGATTCAGTTTCAGTTGTACTGTGCACGAAGCTAGTATCAAATTTAGAAATAATAATCTTTCAGAAATTTCAGTAATAGCTAACCCATACTTGTCAATGCATACAGTTATATGTTTGATTTTCACCGTTATTTAATACTGAAAGTTCGTCAAATTTTCAGGAGAATTAGTTTCAGGTGTACTGTACACAAATTTATTATCAAATTTGCTTATGATAAATTTTCAGAAATTTCAGTAATAGCAAACTCATACTTGTCAGTGCAGAAAGTTATATGTTTGATTTTCTCCCTTATTTAATACTGAACCGTTGTCAAATTTTCAGGAGAATTAGTTTTAGGTGTACTATACACAAATGTTATATCAAATTTGTCAATAATAAATTTTCAGAAATTTCAGTTATAGCTAACCCATACTTGTGAAAGTTATATGTTTGATTTTCTTCCTTACTTACTACTGAAACTTTGTCAAATTTTCAGGAGAATTAGTTTCAGTTGTATTGTACATGAATCTAATATCAAATTTTCAAATAATTAATTTTCAGAAATTTCAGTACCCAAACTCGTCAATGCAGAAAGATATATGTTTGATTTTCTCCCTTAGTTAATGCTGAAACTTTGTCAAATTTTGAGGATTAGTTTCAGGTGTACTGTACACGAATCTTATATTAAATTTGAAAATAATTAATTTTCAGAAATTTCAGTACCTACCTAGTCAATGCAGAAAGATATATGTTTGATTTTCTCCTTTATTTTGTACTGAAATTTTGTTAAATTTTCAGGAGATTTAGTTTCTGATGTACTGTACAGGAAACTAATATAACATTTCCAAATAATAATTTTTCAGAAATTTCAGTAATAGCTAATCCATACTTGTCAATGCATAAAGTTATATGTTTGATTTTCTCCCTTATTTAATGCTGAAACTTTGTCAAGTTTTCAAAAAATTGAGTTTCAGGTGTACTGTACACGAATCTAATATCAAATTTGCGAATAATCAGGTCTCAGAAACTTCAGTAATAGCCAACCCATGCTTGTCAATGCAGAAAGTTATATGTTTAATTTTCTCCCTTATTTAGTACTGAAACTTTGTCAAATTTTCAGGAGAATTAGTTTCAGGTGTACTGTACACGAATATGCAATTATATATTTGTGTCAATTTTTGCAATCATAATAAACTCAATAAGTAAAGCTACAAACTTTAAAGCGCATTTTAAATGATATAAAAAAATATATCTTGGCACTTGCACTAAAGTTTATACCCAAGTATGCACCATTACAGGCGAGAGGCATTGGGATAATAATATTATTATTGCAGTGTATGTAGGAGACAATGAATAGAATCTAAATTCAAAATGACAGATCTAATGGAAAGGCAGGGATTAAAATACTGCACAGAAGGCTTCGCAGGATTGGATTTCGCATATTACCATTGCGGATCAATAGATGTCCTGTTTTGTGAGCCCCCGTAATCTTCAACCCTGATTAATTGAAAGGGGTGCATGATTGCACCTCGGAACCAAACGAAGCGACCATTATTACAAGCTCCCAGAATGCAACGCGCTCAGTTTTATCGCCAGCAGAGGGAGCACCCTAAAATACAAGCACGTTCATGCACATTTCGTAAAAGTCCTGAAAACGTCCTGAAAAGCGGATCATGAAAAAACCGCCCTAACCCGATGCGTCAACATCCGATACCATTGTCTCGGGACGCGCCATCTCTGGTAATTACCACCCCCATCCCGTTCAATTCATCAGGGAAGATTGTCATTCGGAGTGCATGAAGAGACACTTGACGCGGCCCCCCTCATAGAGAACGTGAAGAGCCAACCGAAAGGGACGAGCCCCGGGGATGCGTCAGCAACATGGCGACTAATGCAATAGGGGTGTCCCCCGGGTGGTGTAATCACCCTGCAGGATCTCGCCCTCTACGGGGCGCCCCCTTGTGAATTCATTACACCGCGATATTATACGTGCCCGGATTACACGGATCTACCCTCGGAGAGCGCCTCTCGCTCTAGCAGTGCCGCACTGAATTATGCACGGCGCCCTTCACACGCCATGGCGAGCGAGCGCAAGGGTTGGGGGTGGCGTCGGGGGTGGAAATACAAAAAAAACTAGCAGAGGATATATTAATTAATTCAGCGGATTCGCCGCTCACCGCTCGTTTCGGCGTGTGTATTATTAAGCATGCAGCCGGCGCGGTTAGCGAATTAGGAAAATGAAAACGCGACGGGCGCCACTGGATTTAGGGGATGAGGGTAGAACGCAGAGTTCCGCTGTTCATCTGCGTAATGAGGAAACGGACCCCGTGATGGAATTCTCACACGCGCCTGGGTGATTAATTTGAAAATATATAGCAATAACATAATTTTGCTATACTGTGGCAATACTGTAGAACTGTCTTACTATCAATGCAGAAAGTTATATGTTTGATTATCTCCCTTATTTAATACTGAAACATTGTCAAATTTTCAGGTGAATTAGTTTTTGGTGTACTGTACACGAATCTAATATCAAATTTGCAAATTAAAAAAAATCAGAAATTTCAGTAATAGCTAACACATACTTGTCAATGCAGAAAGTTATATGTATAAGTATCTCCCTTATTTAATACTGAAACTTTTTCAAATTTTCAGGACAATTAGTTTTAGGTGTACTGTACACGAATCTAATATCATATTTGCAAATAATAAATTTTCCGAAATGGCAGTAATAGCCAACCCATGCTTGTCAATGGCGAAAGTTATATGTATTACTTTCTCCCTTAGTAAATACTGAAGCTTTGTCAAATTTTCAGGAGAATTAGTTTCAGGTGTACTATATACGAATCTAGTATCAAATTTGCAAATAATAAATTTTCAGAAATTTCAGTAATAGCTAACCCACGTTGGTCAAGGCAGAATATTATTTGTCTGATTTTCTCTCTTATTGATTACTGACATTACACATTACTGATTACTGACATTACTGACTACATTTTGTGAAATTTTCAGGAGAATTAGTTTCAGGTGTATTGTGAACGAATCTCACATCAGATTATCAAATAACAAATTTTCAGAAATTTCAGTAATAGCTAATGTATACTTGTCAATGCAGAAAGTTATATGTCTGATTTTCTCCCTTATTTAAAACTAAAACTTTGTCAAATTTTCAGGAGAATTAGTTTCAGGTGTACTGTGCACGAATCTACGATCAAATATGCAAATAAAAAGTTTTCAGAAATTTCAGTAATAGCTAACCCATACTTGTCAATGCAGAAAGTTATTTGTATGATTTTCTCGCATATTTAATACTGAAAATTTGTCAAATTTTTAGGAGGATTAGTTTGAGTCGTACTGAATACAAATCCAATAGCATCATTGCAAATAATTAGTTTTCAGAAATTTCAGTAATAGCTAACTCATACTTGTCAAGGCAGAAAGTTAAGTGTTTGATTTTCTCCCTTATTTAATACTGAAACCTTGTCAAATTTTCGGGAGTATTAACTTCAGGTGTACTGTATAGGAATCTAATATCAAATTTGCAAATAATAAATTTTCAAAAATTTCAGTAATAGCTAACACATACTTGTCAAGGCAGAAAGTTAAGTGTTTGATTTTCTCCCTTATTTAATACTGAAAACTTGTCGAATTTTCAGGAATATTAGCTTCAGGTGTACTGTATAAAAACCTAATATCAAATTTACAAATTATAAATTTTCAAAAATTTCAGTAATAGCTAACACATACTTGTCAAGGCCGAAAGTTAAGTGTTTGATTTTCTCCCTTATTTAATACTGAAAACTTGTCAAATCTTCAGAAGTATTAGCTTCAGGTGTACTATATAGGAATTTGCTATCAAATTTGCAAACAATAATTTTTCAAAAATTTCAGTTATAGCTAACACATACTTGTCAATTCAGAAAGTTAAGTGTTTGATTTTCTCCCTTATTTAATACTGAAAACTTGTCAAATATTCAAGAGAATTAGTTTCAGGTGTACTGTATACGAATTTAATACCAACCTTGCAAGTAATAAGTTTTCAAACATTTCAGTAATAGCTAACACATACTTGACAAGACAGAAAGTTAAGTGTTTGATTTTTTCCCTTATTTAATACTGAAAACTTGTCAAATTTTCAGGAGTATTAGCTTCAGGTGTACTGTATAGGAATCTAAAATCAAATTTGCAAACAATAAATTTTCAAAAATTTCAGTAATAGCTAACACATACTTGTCAAGGCAGAAAGTTAAGTGTTTGATTTTCTCCCTTATTTAATACTGAAAACTTGTCAAATTTTCAGGAGTATTAGCTTCAGGTGTACTGTTTAAAAAACTAATATCAAATTTACAAATTATAAATTTTCAAAAATTTCAGTAATAGCTAACACATACTTGTCAAGGCATAAAGTTAAGTGTTTGTTTTTATCCCTTATCTCTCCTAACTGAAAACTTGTCAAATTTTCAGGAGTATTAGCTTCAGGTGTACTGTATACGAATCTGCTATCAAATTAGCAAACAATAATTTTTCAAAAATTTCAGTTATAGCTAACACATACTTGTCAAGGCAGAAAGTTATATTTTTTTTATTTTCTTTCTTATTTAATACTGAAATTTTGTCAAATTTTTAGGAGAATTAATTTTAGGTGTACTGTACATGAAACTAATATCAAATTTGCAAATAATAAATTTTCAGAAATATCAGTAATAGCTCACACATACTAATGAATGCATAAAGTTATATGTTTCATTTTCTCTCTTATTTAATACTGAAAATTTGTCAAATTTTCAAGAGAATTAGTTTCAGGTGTATTGTACATAAATTCAATATCAAAGCTGCAAATAATAAAATCTCAGAAATTTCAGTAATAGCTAACCCATGCTTGTCAATGCAGAAAGTTATATGTTTGATTTTCTCCATTATCTAATAATGAAAACTTGTAAAATTTTCAGGAGAATTAGTTTCAGGTATACTGTGCATGAATCTAATATTAAATTTGCGCATAATTTGTTTTCAGATATTTCAGTAATAGCTAACCCATACGTGTCAATGCAGAAAGTTATGTGTTTGATTTTCTCTCTTATTTAATACTGAAACTTTGTCAAATTTTCAGGAAAATTAGTTTCAGGTGAACTGTACACGAAACTTATATCAAATTTGCAAATAATAATGTTTCATAAATTTCAATAATAGCTAACACATACTTGTCAAGGCAGAAAGTTAAGTGTTTGATTTTCTCCCTTATATAATACTGAAAACTTGTCAAATTTTCACTAGAATTAGATTAAGATGTTTTGTATACAAATCTAATATCAAATTTATAAATAATAAATTTTCAGAAATTTCAATAATAGCTAACCCATACTTGTCAATGCAGAAAGTTATTTATTTTTATTTTCTCCCTTATTTAGTACTGAAATTATGTAAAATTTTCAGCAGTATTACTTTTAGGTGTATTCTATACGAATTTATTATTAAATTTGCAACTAATAAACTTTCAGAAATTTCAGTAATAGCTAACCCATACTTGTCATTTCAGAAAGTTGTATGTTTGATTTTCTTCCTTATTTAATACTGAAATTTTGTCAAATTTTTAGGAGAATTAGTTTTAGGTGTACTGTACACGAATCAAATATTAAATTTGCCAGTAATAAATTTTCAGAAATTTCACTAATAGCTAACCCACACTTGTAAATGCAGAAAGTTATATGTTTGATTTTCTCCCTTATTTAGTACTGAAATTTTGTCAATTTTTTAGGAGAATTAGTTTAAGGTGTACTGTACACGAATTTGATATGAAATTAGCAAATAATAAATTTTCAGAAATTTCAGTAAAAGCTAACCAATACTTGTCAATGCAAAGAGTTATATGTCTAATTTTCTACCTTATTTAATACTGAAACTTTGTCGAATTTTCAGGAGAATTAGTTTCAGTTGTACTGTACACGAATCTAGTATCGACTTTTCAAATTATAACTTTTCAGAAATTTCACTAATAGCTAACACATACTCATCAATGAAGAAAGTTATATGTATGATTTTTTCGCTCATTTAAAACTCAAACAGTGTCAAATTTTCAGAATAATTAGTTTCAGGTGTACTGTAGACAAATGTATCATTAAATTTACAAATAATAAATTTTCAGAAATTTCAGTAATAGCTTACCAATACTTGTCAATTCAGAAAGTTATATGTTTGATTTTCTCCTTTATTTAGTACTGAAAATTTGACAAATTTGACAAATTTTCAGAAAAAAATTCTTTCAGATGTACTGCATACAAATCTAATATTAAATTTGCATATAATAAATTTTCAGAAATTTCAATAATAGCTAACGCATACTAGTAAATGCAGAAAGTTAAGTGTTTGATTTTCTCTCTTATTTAATACTGAAACTTTGTCAAGTTTTCAGGAGAATTAGTATTAGGTGTACTGTATACGAATCTCATATCAAATTTGCAAATAATAAGTTTTCAGAAATTTCAGTAATAGCTAACCCATACTTGTCAATACAGAAAATTATCTGTTTGATTTTCTCCCTTATTAAATTCTGCCTTATTTCAATGCGCTTCAGGAAGCTGTGGTCTCCAAGTCTTCAATTCAAGCACGTACAAACGAATAAAAACTTTTTCCTGCGCTGAAAGTAACTCAATTAGACCCGCTTTGTGTGTAGCCTTTAGTAATTGAAGTGGGCAACATGAGGATATGCATTCATTAATTATACAACGGGAAGCCGCCGTTTGTTGAAAAAATACGGCTGAAAACAATGCTACAGTCCGGCCTCCAAATCCGAGCGTTGAAATTAATCGACGTTAAGTGCGCTATATCAATTAACCGCCCCATTATTAATTCAGCCCCTTAATTGCCCTGCCCCGACGTTCCACGCTCCGCAGATTTTTTCCCCTCGCCCCACGTGCACGGCCGTCCCTCGCGGCGTTATTATTTCCCAAATCCCACCCCTGATACGCATCTAACAACCCTTAAAACTTCAAGTACATGCATCTGCATGACGTAATTCCAACCCTCACTGTGCGTGCATGCGAGTGTGTGTGTGTATGTGAGCCGTATGTTTATCAACCCCCGGGGATCTCCACCCCGGCGCAAATCCGCCATTTCTTTCGCTCCGGCTCCCCGCCCTCGCATGTCGCGATGCTAATTAAAATTTCTATTATACGGTAAAGCAGGGGGGAGTGTTTTCGTTGGGCGAGGGATGCTTTGTACGTGCTTCTGCAAGGGGGCGAGTTTGTGCGTTTTTTTTTTCTTCGCTCACTTACACCAAAGGGACCCCCTTGCTAAGTAACGAGGGCCCAAAGGGTGCGATCTCATTGGTTACGGGGGTAAAAGGGGACAATTTTCGTAATTAAAGGTTTTTTTGTGCAACACGGTGGTTGAGATTGCAGGAGCGATAAGGAAAAACGGCGTAACTTTTCGATAAGAATCTCTTGGAGTTTTGAAGGTGCAAAGTTAAAATATTTATCGGCAAATGTAGTATCCTACACAAAAGCCACGCAACAGCTCATTATCTGCAACTTTCTGCAATGACACTTATGGGTTAGCTATTAATGAAATTTCTGAAAATTTATTATTTGCAAATTTGATATCAGATTCGTATACAGTATACCTAAAACTAATTCTCCTGAAAACTTGACAAAGTTTCAGTAATAAATAGGAAATAAAATCAAACACTTAACCTTCAGCCTATCTAGCTATTACTGAAATTTCTGAAAATTTATTATTTGCCAATTTGATATTAAATTCGTGTACAATACACCTGAAACTAATTCTCCTGAAAATTTGACAAAGTTTCGGTAATAAATAAGGAACAAAATCAAACATTTAACTTTCTGCCTTGACAAGTATGTGTCAGCTATTACTGAAATTTTTCAATATTTATTGTTTGCAAATTTGATATTAGATTCGTATACAGTACACCTAAATCAAATTCTCCTGGAAATTTGACAAAGTTTCAGCATTAAAAAAGAAAGAAAATCAAACACTTAAATTTCTGCCTTGACAAGTATGTGTTAGCTATTTCTGAAATTTTTGAAAATTTATTGTTGGCATATTTTATATAAGATTCGTATACAGTACACTTGAAACTAATACTCCTGAAAATTTGACAAAGTTTCAGTATTCAATAAAGGAGAAAATCAAACATATAACTTTCTGCATTGACACTTATAGGTTCGCTATTACTGAAATTTCTGAAAATTTATTATTTGTAAATTTGATATTAGATTCGTATACAATACACCTGAAACTATGTCTCCTGAAGATTAGACAACGTTTCAGCATTAAATAAGGGAGAAAATCAAACACTTAACTTTTTGCTTTGACAAGTATGCGTTAGCTATTACTGAAATTTTTGAAATTTTATTATTTGCACATTTGAAATTAGATTCGTATACAGTATACTTGAAACTAATTTTCCTGAAAATTTGAGAAAGTTTCAGTATTAAATAATGTAGAAGATCAAACACTTAACTTTCTGCCTTGAGAAGTATGGGTTAGCTATTACTAATATTTCTGAAAATTAATTATTTGCCAATTTGATATTATACTCGTATACAGTACTCCTGAAAATAATTCTCCTGAAAATTTGACAAAGTTTCAGTATTAAATAAGGTAGAAAATCAAACACTTAATTTTCTGCCTTGATAAGTATCTGTTAGCTATTACTGAAATTTCTGAAAATTTATTGTTTATAAATTTGATATTATATTCGTATACAGTACTCCTGAAACTAATTCTTCTGAAAATTTGACAAAGTTTCAGTATTAAATAAGAAAGAAAATCAAACACTTAAATTTCTGCCTTGACAAGTATGTGTTAGCTTTTACTGAAATTTCAGAAAATTTATTGTTTACAAATTTGATATTAGATTCGTATACAGTAAACCTGAAACTAATTCTCCTGAAAATTTGACAAAGTTTCAGTATTAAATATAGGAGAAAATCAAACACTTAAATTTCTGTCTTGACAAGTATGTGTTAGCTATTACTGAAAGTTTTGAAAATATTTTGTTTGCAATTTTGATATTAGATTCTTATACAGTACAACTGAAACTAATTCTTCTGAATACTTGACAAAGCTTAAGTATTAAATAAGGGTGAAAATCTAACACTTATCTTTCTGCCTTGACAAGTATGTGTTAGCCATTACTGAATTTTTTGAAAATTTATTGTTTGCAAATTTGATATTAGATTCGTATACAGTACACATGAAACTAATTCTCCTGATAATTTGACAAAGTTTCAGTATTTAATAAGGGAGAAAATCAAACGCTAAACTTTCTGCCTTGACATGTATGTGTTCGCTATTACTGAAATTTTTGAAAATTTATTATTTGCACATTTGATATTAGATTAGTATACAGTACACCTGAAACTAATTCTCCTGAAAATTTGATAAAGTTTCAGTATTAAATAACGTAGAAAATCAAACACTTAACTTTCTGCCTTGACAAGTATGTGTTAGCTATTACTGAAATTTTTGAAAATTTATTGTTTGCAAATTTGATATTAGATTTGTATACAGTACACCTGAAACTAATTGTCCTGAAAATTTGACAAAGTTTCAGTATTATATAAGGGAGAAAATCAAACACTTAACTTTCTGCCTTAACAAGTATGGGTTAGCTATTACTGACATTTTTGAAAATGTATTGTTTGCAAATTTGTTATTAGATTTGTATACAGTACACATATAACTAAATCTCCTGAAAATTTGACAAAGTTTCAGTATTAAATAAGGGAGAAAATCAAACACTTAACTTTCTGCCTTGACAAGTATGTGTTAGCTATTACTGAAATTTTTGAAAATTTATTGTTTGCAGATTTGATATTAGATTCCTATACAGTACACCTGAAACTAATTCTCCTGAAAATTTGACAAAGTTTCAGTATTAAATAAGGGAGAAAATCAAACACTTAACTTTCTGCCTTGACAAGTATGTGTTAGCTATTACTGAAATTTTTGAAAATTTATTGTTTGCAAATTTTGTATTAGATTCGTATACAGTACACCTAAAACTAATACTCCTGAAAATTTGACAAAGTTTCAGTATTCAATAAAGGAGAAAATCAAACATATAACTTTCTGCATTGACACTTATAGGTTAGCTATTACTGAAATTTCTGAAAATTTATTATTTGCCAATTTGATATTAGATTCGTATACAATACACCTGAAACTATGTCTCCTGAAAATTAGACAACGTTTCAGCATTAAATAAGGGAGAAAATAAAACACTTAACTTTCTGCTTTGAGAAGTATGTGTTAGCTATTACTGAAATTTCCGAACATTTATTACTTGCAAATTTGATATTATATTCGTGTACAGTACACCTGATACTAGATCTCCTGAAAAATTGACAAATTGTCAGTATTAAATAAGGGAGAAAATCAAACATATAACTTTCTTGACTGACAAGTATTGATTTGGCTATTACTGAACTTTCTGAAAGTTTATTACTTACAAGTTTGGTATTAGATTCGTATACAGTACAACTTTCTGCCTTGACAAGTATGTGTTATCTATTACTGAAATTTTTGAAAATTTATTGTTTGCAAAATTTATATTAAATTCGTATACAGTATACCTTAAAAGATTTTTTTTCTGAAAACTTAACAAAGTTTCAGTAGTAAATAAGGGAGAAAATCAAACACTTAACTTTCTGCCTTGATAAGTATGTGTTAGCTATTACTGAAATTTTTGAAAATTTATTGTTTGCAAAATTTATATTAAATTCGTATACAGTATACCTTAAAAGATTTTTTTTCTGAAAACTTAACAAAGTTTCAGTAGTAAATAAGGGAGAAAATCAAACACTTAACTTTCTGCCTTGATAAGTATGTTTTAGCTATTACTGAAATTTCTGAAAATTTATTGTTTGTACATTTGATATTAGATTCGTATACAGTACACCTGAAACTAATCCTCCTGAAAATTTGACAAAGTTATAGTATTAAATAAGGGAGAAAATCAAACGCTAAACTTTCTGCCTTGACATGTATGTGTTCGCTATTACTGATTTTTTTGAAAATTCATTGTTTGCAAATTTGATATTCGATTCGTATACAGTACACCTGAAACTAATTCTCCTGAAAATTTGATAAAGTATCAGTAATAAATAACGTAGAAAATCAAACACTTAACTTTCTGCCCTGACAAGTATGTGTTAGCTATTACAGAAATTTTTGAAAATTTATTGTTTGCAAATTTGATATTAGATTTGTATACAGTACACCTGAAACTAATTCTCCTGAAAATTTGACAAAGTTTCAGTATTCAATAAAGGAGAACATCATACTTATAACTTTCTGCATTGACACTTATGGGTTAGCTATTACTGAAATTTCTGAAAATTTATTACTTGCAAATTTTCTATTAGATTCGTATACAGTACACTTGAAACTAATTTTCCTGAAAATTTGACAAAGTTTCAGTATTAAATAAGGGAGAATATCAAACACTTAACTTTCTCCCTTGACAAGTATGTGTTAGCTATTACTGAAATTTCTGAAATTTTATTGTTTGCAAAATTTATATTAGATTCGTATACAGTATACCTTAAAAGATTTTTTTTCTGAAAACTTAACAAAGTTTCAGTAGTAAATAAGGGAGAAAATCAAACACTTAACTTTCTGCCTTGATAAGTATGTTTTAGCTATTACTGAAATTTCTGAAAATTTATTGATTGCACATTTGATATTAGATTCGTATACAGTACACCTGAAACTAATTCTCCTGAAAAATTGACAAAGTTATAGTACTAAATAAGGGAGAAAATCAAACGCTAAACTTTCTGCCTTCACAAGTACGTGTTAGCTATTTCTGAAATTTTTGAAAATTCATTGCTTGCAAAATTTATATTAGATTCGTATACAGTACACCTAAGACTAATATTCTCCTGAAAATTAGCCTAAGTTTCAGTATTAAATAAGGGAGAAAATCAAATACTTAACTCTCTGCGTTGACAAGTATGTGTTAGCTATTACTGAAATTTTTGAATATTGATTGTTTGCAAATTTGATATTCGGTTCGTATAGAGTATACCTGAAACTAATTCTCCTGAAAGTTTGACAAAGTTTCAGTATTAAATAAGGGAGAAAATCAAACACTTAACTTTTTGCCTTGACAAGTATGTGTTAGCTATTACTGAAATTTTTGAAAATTTATTATTTATAAATTTTATATTATATTTGTATACAGTACACCTGAAACTAATTCTCCTGAAAATTTGACAAAGTTTGAGTTTTAAATACGGGAAAAAATCAAACATATAACTTTCTGCATTAACAAGTATGGGTTAGCTATTACTGAAATTTTATTATTTGCAAATTTGATATTATATTCGTATAGAGTACACCTGATACTAATTCTGATGAAAATTTGCCAAAGTTTCAGTCTTGAATAAGGAAGAAAATCAAACATAAAACTCTCTGCATTGACAAGTATGGTTTGGCTATTACTGAAATTTCTGAAAATTTATTATTTGCAGATTTAATATTAAATTCAATTACAGTACACCTGAAACTATTTTTCCTGAAAATTTGAGAAAGTTTCAGTAATAAATGAGGGAGAAAATCATACACTTAACTTTTTGTCTTGACAAGTATGTGTTAGCTATTACTGAAATTTTTGAAAATTTATTGTTTGCAAATTTGATATTAGATTCGTATACAGTACACATGAAACTAATTCTCCTGAAAATTTGACAAAGTTTCAGTATTAAATAAGGCAGAAATTTAAACACTTAACTTTCTGCCTTGACAAGTATTCGTTAGCTATTACTGAAATTTCTGAAAATTTATTGCTTGCAATGTTGATACTAGATTCGTGTACAGTACACCTGAAATTAATTCTCCTGAAAATTTGACAAAGTTTCAACATTTAATAAGTGAGAAAATGAAACACTTAACTTTCTGCCTTGACAAGTATGTGTAAGCTATTTCTGAAATTTCTGAAAATTTATTGCTTGCAAATTTGATATTAGATTCGTATACTGTACACCTGTACTAATTCTCCTGAAAATTTGACAAAGTTTCAGTATTAAATAAGGGAGAAAATCACACACTTAACTTTCTGCCTTAACAAGTATGTGTTAGCTAATACTGAAATTTCTGAAAATTTATAGTTTGCAAATTTTATTTTTGATTCGTATACAGTACACTTGAAACTAATTCTCCTGAAATTTTGACAAAGTTTCAGTATTCAATAAAGCAGAAAATCAAACATATAACTTTCTGCATTGACAAGTATGGGTTAGCTATTACTGAAATTTCTGAAAATTGATTATTTGCAAGTTTGATATTAGATTCGTATAAATTTGTTAATTAAACTTTCTTGCATGGTACATATGTATTAATGTAATATATGTCATACATTATTGGCCTGTTCTCAATATGCAGCTGATTCATTTTTTTATTCTAGGACATATGAAAGAAATGGTTATGAATGGGTGTCAGGAATGAAAATTGATAAGGCCATTAATAAGCTGTATAACGTGCTGTAGATCGAATAAAGGCTGTCGAGGGTCTAATAATACGCTCGTCAAACTTACTTGCGTCTCTAAATCGAAGCCACTCATAATAGTTGATATGATGGATATCCGACAGCTGATTATACGGTAGTTAATCGTATGGCATTGTTGTTAACGTACGAATTGTTCTGCCTCATTTAAGCAGAGAACTATAATAAAAATATATAGATGAAAAAAGAGACGTTGGATATATAGGATGTTATGTGGGTATTAAATTATCAAGATAAAAAATAAGCTTCCCTATACTTTGTTAAATGTTTTATTAATCAATAAGTATCAATAATAATAAATATCAAGTAATCAAGTAATCAAGTAAACGAGTAATCAATAATATCAATATTACACACATCCTTAAATTGATTGATTTAGACTACTAAACTTCAAACGGTATGTCCCTTAGCATATATCAAATGAACACCTAAATTGATGAAGTGATGAGTGTTTTAATTATAATTCATAATTGGTAATTACAAGTCAGATTAGAGTTACTCGGTTACTGTAATTAGGCAGCAAAAATACGTCAATCATAAATTAATCAATTAAATAGAAAGCGTCCAGATTACATATTTATCGGTAATTACGAAATTAACAATCCCATTTCACATTCCAAGGCAGCCACTCTGTGCTACTGTTTCCAACTCCAGTTTTTCATTAGCGAAGTGCCGAATGTATCAGCGTACTCGTGGAAGCCTTTCAGAGAAGTCATATCTGCGGAAGAAGATGGGATTACAATGGACGCGGGCCGTGGTGTGCTTCTGGGGGCTCGCAGCCGGAAATATGACGTAATATCCACCGACATGTCCGCTCTTCCGGAAAATCGAACGTTGCTTTTCAGGCCTG
Source organism: Othius punctulatus (assembly GCA_951805005.1). Lineage (NCBI taxonomy): Eukaryota > Metazoa > Arthropoda > Insecta > Coleoptera > Staphylinidae > Othius > Othius punctulatus. The sequence continues at coordinate 8,753,724 of OX638146.1, read as the reverse complement.
GCTCCGTTTTTTTGGCTCCTGCAGGGAAAACTTGTGGTAAAGTTGCTAAAGAAAGACATAAGTGCCGGTAGAATGATTGGCATGTAGTTAAGTCGAGGAATTCTATGCAATGAATAATAATTTTTCTTTCCAATTAATTAATTATTTATTCTAGTTTCTACATTGTCATTAGTAGTATCTACTAAAGGCATCGTGGAAGAGGGTTTGCTATCATATTTTTTTTTAGAAATTACAAGTTCTGATGCCTCTTAGCATGAAATAGTTTTTACACATACCGTGACATTTTTTTAACTCTGAACATAGTCAATACAACGTCCCTATGTACAATTAAAAAAAACACATACACAGTCAATGTGTGGATGTTAGGAAATTCTAAAAATAACGCCAATCTGATAAGTAATGTAAGTATCAATTCAATTATTTTCATTTTTAGATACAGACACAACAATAGTTGATCGTTACATAATTAACCAATGTTAGTTTTGCTGTGTCTGGGAGTCACTGAGACATACTGTAGGCAGTTCTGCAATACATAATTGTTGCAGTTTGCAGTTTTCATGCGACAAAAATATTCGGACATGTACCAAGTTATTTATATTTCCATCCCTCTGGTGCACGGCGATAAGTCGTCCTTAACGCGCCTTATTAATTTATTTTGCGTGCGGTTTCCTCCTTTTGCACCGGAAACGCTGTCGGCGCTTCTGTGTACCGCCATTTGCAGTCTGCCCGGCGATTTGTCAAAGGGCGGATCTCCCTTTACGTTATTTATACGCCGACACCGGCCATTGTGCCGATACTCATAAAGGGCGATTCATTAACTTCCGTTAATTAAGTTATCCCCGCTTGTGCCCACCCCGGCTTGTCCAATGTTTGCCCTTTGTTACACGTTAAGCCTTATCCGTTTCCTTGTTGGCCCTAGAGACCCCCAACACGTTTGCATGCATAATTCACATATACACCACGATAAATATTGCAGATCTGCCTGATATGACTAAAAAACAAATATGTTTCTTTACATAATTATTTGCAATAAATACTACTATTCGCGGATGACATGGCAATAATTGCAGAAACAGAGGAAGAACTGCAACACAACATGGAAATAAACTTTTGAAATAATATTAAAAACTGTTCCCATTGATGGAATTGGCTATCGCGATAAGTGACTGGAGAAACGTCGGAAAAGAAAATTCAATGATGTCTGTAACGTTATTTTTTTCGGTTACGTGCATGGTCGCGCGGCGGCCTAACTTAAGTTCCTAGCGGCGAGTTACTCCGAATTTTCCCCTTTTTGGTAATCACTAATTATCGCTCAGATGTGGAGATTTGATCGGATGCGAAATAATTACTGTTTTTAATTTGTTTATTTATGTGTTCGTACACATAAACAAACACACATAAAACATAAACAAGTGCTACACTTGTAGCACTTTTGTTTGTTATTTTGTTAATAATCGTCGTAACGATACTGTTTGTTTCTAAACTATCTTCCGTTTCTTCCGCATTGAGACGTGAGCTTTACCGGAAACGAATGTAAACTGGGGCGTCTGATGTGATCGGTCATATTTATAAACACCGACCAGGCAGTCACTTTTCTATTATTGATTTTTCATTAGTCGTTCTTCAGAACTTGAAAATTTACAGCGTCGTCCGACAATTCATAATCGTTGCCATTGTCATCATTCAATAATATATAATTTCTAATATACTTTTTTCAAATTCTCGCAAATCCAAATGTCCAATCCAAAATTTAATGCGATTTTCATTATCCTGATAATTTACCGCTTCCAATGTGATATCGTACGTCCTCATATTTGAGGTTTTCATTGTAATTACGAATTTTAATTAACTCATTACATTAGTAATTATTAATTGTACCCTAATGGTTCATAATATTAACTAAAAAGCACTATCTAATACAAACTGTCTTATAAGTTGACATAACATCACTGAACATTGACTTAAAATAACTTTTCAGTTGGCTTCAGCTTAGCTAGGAAAAAAATACTTATTGACTTACTGTCTTATAAGTTGACAAAAAATCACTGAACTTTGACCTCAAATGACTTTTCTCTTGGCAATGACTTCAAATGACTTTTCAGTTGGCAATAATTTACAGCTTGGCTAGGAAGAAATAACTTATTGACTTACTGTCTTATAAGTTGGCAAAACATCACTGAACTTTTACTTAAAATGACTTTTCAGTTGGCAATACATGACAGCTTAGCTAGGAAGAAATAACTGATTCACAAACTGTTTTATAAGTTGTCAAAAAATCACTGAACTTTGACCTGAAATGACTTTTCTCTTGGCAATGACTTCAAATGACTTTTCAGTTGGCAATAATTTACAGCTTGGCTAGGAAGAAATAACTTATTGATAAACTGTCTTATAAGTTGACAAAACATCATCGAACTTTGACTTAAAATGACTTTTTAGTTGGCAATACATGACAGCTTAGCTAGGAAGAAATTACTTATTGACTTCCTGTCTTATAAGTTGACAAAAAATCTCTGAACTTTGACCTCAAATGACTTTTCTGTTGGCAATGACTTCAAATTACTTTTCAGTTGGCAATAAACGACAGATTAGCTACGAAGAAATTACTTATAGACCAACGGTCTTATAAGTACGCAACAAATCACTGAACTTTGACTTTAAATGACTTTTCAGTTGGCAATAAATGGCAGCTTAGGTAGGAAGAAATTACTTATTGACTTACTGTCTTATAAATTGTCAAAAAATCACGGAACTTTGACCTCCTCAAATGACTTTTCTGTTGGCAATGACTTAAAATGACTTTTCAGTTCTCAATAAATGACAGCTTAGCTAGGAAAAAATTACTTATTCACAAACTGTCTTATAAGTTGTCAAGAAATCACTGAACTTTGACCTCTAATGACTTTTTTCTTGTCAATGACTTCAAATGACTTTTCAGTTGGCAATAAATTACAGCTTGGCTAGAAAGAAATTACTTATTGACTTACTGTCTTATAAGTTTACAAAAAAACACTGAACTTGACCTCAAATGACTTTTCTGTTGGCAATGACTTCAAATGACTTTTCACTTGGCAACAAATGACAGATTAGCTACGAAGAAATTACTTATGCACCAACGGTCTTATAAGTACGCAACAAATCACTGAACTTTGACTTCAAATGACTTCAGTTGGCAATAAATCGCAGCTTAGGTAGGAAGAAATTACTTATTCACTTACTGTCTTATAAATTGACAAAAAATCACGGAACTTTGACCTCCTCAAATGACTTTTCTGTTGGCAATAACTTAAAATGACTTTTCAGTTCTCAATAAATGACAGCTTAGCTAGGAAGAAATTACTTATTCACAAACTGTCTTATAAGTTGTCAAAAATCACTGAACTTTGACCTCAAATGACTTTTCTCTTGGCAATGACTTCAAATGACTTTTCAGTTGGCAATAAATTACAACTTAGCTAGGAAGAAATTACTTATCGATAAACTGTCTTATAAGTTCGCAAAACATCACTGAACTTTGACTTAAAATTACTTTTCAGTTGGCAATACATGATAGCTTAGCTAGGAAAAAATTACTTATTGACTAACTGTCTTATAAGTTGACAACAAATCACTGAACTGAACCACAAATGACTTTTCTGTTGACAATGACTTCAAATGACTTTTCAGTTGGCAATAAATGACAGATTAGCTACGAAGAAATTACTTATAGACCAACGGTCTTATAAGTAGGCAACAAATCACTGCACTTTGACTACAAATGACTTTTCAGTTGGCAATAAATGACAGCTTAGGCAGGAAGAAATTACTTATTAACTTACTGTCTTATAAATTGACACAAAATCACAGAACTTTGACCCCCTCAAATGACGTTTCTGTTGGCAATGACTTCAAATAACTTTTCAGTTCTCAATAACTGTCAGTTTAGCTAGGAATAAATTACTTATTGACAAACTGTGTTACAAGTTGATAAAAAATCACTGAACTTTGAATTCAAATGACTTTTCAGTTGGCAATAAATGACAGCTTCGCTAGGAAGAAATTACTTATTAACAAACTGTAAAATCACTGAACTTTGACTTCAAATGACTTTTCTGTTGGCAACAAATGACAGATTAGTTAGGAAGAAATGACTTATAGACAACAGTATTTAATCTCGACAACAAACAACTTATATGTTGCCAAGAAATGACTTATCTATTACCAACAAATGACGTATCTATTACCAACAAATAACATATTAGTTGACTACGAATGACATTTAACTGTCTTATATGTTGGCAACAAATAACTATGAATGATTATTAACAAATTGTGAAGTCGGCACAAAAAATTATGTGTATCACACGTCTAGAAACGGAATTGCAATTATTCGTATTTTCAGTCCTCGGCTAACGCCTCGGCCTGCAATAGATACTCATACTTGCAATAGTGCAGTTTCTGGACTAGTGGTGCAAATAACAATTCTGTTAACGATCTTCATATTGGCAATAAACAAGATGTATATTAACAACATTATGCAGTTGATTATTACAGTCCTCGGCGTATGCCTCGGCCTATAATACATATTCATATTTGCCAAAGTGCCGGTTCTGGACTAGTGGTACAAACAACTATTCTGTTAATGATCCTCAGATTGGCAGTAAACAAGTTGTATATTGACAACATTGTGCAGTTGATTATTACAGTCCTTGGCGTATGCCTCGGCCTATAATACATACTCATACTTGTAAAAGTGCAGTTTCTGGACTAGTGGTATACATAACTATTCTGTTATCGATATTCATATTGGCAAGAAACAAGTTGTATATTCACAACATTTTGCAGTTGAATATTACAGTCCTCGACTTACGCCTCGGCCTATAATAGATATTCATATTTGCCAGAGTACCGGTTCTGGACTAGTGGTACAAATAACTATTCTGTTAACGATCTTCATATTGGCAATAAACAAGTTGTATATTAACAACATTTTGCAGTTGATTATTACGGTCCTCGGCGTACGCCTCGGCTCATAATACATACTCATACTTGTAAAAGTGCAGTTTCTGGACTAGTGGTATACATAACAATTCTGTTAACGATATTCATATTGGCAAGAAACAAGTTGTATATTCACAACATTTTGCAGATGAATATTACAGTCCTCGGCGTACGCCTCGGCCCATAATACATACTCATACTTGTAAAAGTGCAGTTTCTGGACTAGTGGTATACATAACTATTCTGTTAACGATATTCATATTGGCAAGAAACAAGTTGTATATTCACAACATTTTGCAGTTGAATATTACAGTCCTCGACTTACGCCTCGGCCTATAATAGATATTCATATTTGCCAGAGTGCCGGTTATGGACTAGTAGTACAAATAACTATTCTAGTAGCGATCCTTATGTTGACAATAAAGAAGTTGTATATTGACAACGTTTTTCAGTTGAATATTACAGTCCTCGGCGTACGCCTCGGCCTATAATACATATTCATGTTTGCTAAAGTGCCGGTTCTGGACTGGTGGTACAAACAACTATTCTGTTAACGATCTTCAGATTGGCAATACACAAGTTGACAACATTTTGCATTTGAATATTACAGTCCTCGGCGTACGCCTCGGCCTATAATACATATTCATATTTGCCAATGTGTCGGTTCTGGACTAGTAGTACAAACAACTATTCTTTTAACGCTCTTCAGATTGGCAATACACAAGTTGGCAACATTTTGCAGTTGAATATTACAGTCCTCGGCGTACGCCTCGGCCTATAATACATATTCATATTTGCCAAAGTGCCGGTCTAGACTAGTGGTACAAATAACTATTCTGTAAACGATCTTCATATTGGCAATAAACAAGTTGTATATTGACAACATTTTGCAATTGATTATTACAGTCCTCGGCGTACGCCTCGGCCTATAATACTTATACCCATATATACCCATACTTATACTTGTAAAAGTGCAGTTTCTGGACTAGTGGTATACATAACTATTCTGTTAACGATATTCATATTGGCAAGAAACAAGTTGTATATTCACAACATTTTGCAGTTGAATATTACAGTCCTCGGCGTACGCCTCGGCCTAGAATACATATTCATATTTGCCATAGTGTCGGTTGTACTGAAAATTTGTAAACGCTGTCTTGCAGAGCTAAAAATGTGGCAATGAGAAAGTGCATTTGGTTTCCGTATACCTTTTCAAATAACTTCTTAAAAAAGGCTTCGTCACAACTATTCATTTTGGCATAATAATGCTCTAGGCGACTACAAAATAGTATATGAAGTTCATTTATAATTTTGGTATGTGCCAATCATTCACTCGTGCCATAATTCTATGAATTATGAACAAATTTCATAATATACTATTTCTCAGTGTTACAAACTTATTACAATAACAGTGCATACTTATTACAATAACAGTGTGTACAATAACAATAATTATAACAGTGTTATTAACATTATATTTACAGTAAATATATGTTTGGTAGTCGACAATGAAGTAATAACCTATTTATACAGTTGTTTAAATGGCGTTAAAGTTTTAACTGCACACCAAGGTAATTATTTTATTATTTGTTGTACCTTCATTGGCAATTTGTCCATGGTTGAGTAGCAATGTTTTTTTATTATTTTTTCTTGTTCTTATAAAAATAAATACTCACCTTCCTATGCACGCCACTGGCGTCGGTCGCCTCTCGCCCTCCCGCCCTGCCGTCGCGGCGCTTTAGTGACGCCCTAGCTGTCCGGCACAGCCGCCATATTGGACGCCATTGCAGCGAGCCCTTTGTCTCCTTTGTGCATGTGTGTGTGCATGTATGTGTGCCCGGGCGATGTCATATCGGGGCGAGTGGCCCTCTGTGTGTCGCACTAATAACATTTTCCCCCACCGTAATCTCACCCCCTCGGGCAAGGGATGCTCGACATCCCCCTTTCAACCACTCGATTTGCTATTTAATTACTTTACTTTAATGCGGGCGCCGTTTCATCTGCGCTCGCACACACTAAACGATCCGAAAGCTGCAACCTTTGGAGACCAGAACGATGATTATGGTCTTGATGGCACTGATTTCGATGCACGCGGTGCTTTGTTTGGGATTTACATTGTGATCAGCTCGGCAACTGCACCAATATTGCAATACCGAATTATTCAAAAAAAATTGAAATTATAAGCAATAAACTATTTTATCGCAAACTTTTATCATCATCTATAGTAATAGCTACTTTATGGCACACTTTACGGCACAGTGCCATAAAGTAGGTGCTTATGCATGATTTTCTCTATAACAAAATAGCATTATGAATCTAGCCAACTACAAAAGGTATTATACAAATCGCATAGTAAAATTAATTATCAATAGTAATATGTTAAGTGCGTAGTTTTTCGCATAGATAATACCCGCTATAGTGATGCACTTGAGCTTGTTGCGGTGAAAATGCTTCGAACTCGTGCATATTTTCACGGCAACAAGCTCGAGAGCATCACTATAGCGGGTATTATCTATGCGAGGAACTATGCACGAAACATATTTTGCATGACGTATGCAAATGAGGAACAAGAGACAGAACTGGTAATTGCAATGTAGACAGGACTCCACCTTCAAATTAGTGAATCGTACTCTTATTTTTTTTTAAATTTAATCATGTTGACGAGATGTATACAGAGATATGGGAATATACATTTTATATAAAAAATAATTATTATTAATAATTAATTATTTATACGTGAGGTACCTAGTTTTAGCACTGATTAAAACCGATTTTTGTAAATTAGCTACAAGGTCAGACTGAAATAAACCTGTTCTTAGCGCCAGAATGGTAGTGCATTTTTGCAATTGTATTTCACAAACTATTCATTAATTATTAGAAATATGAAAAAACTCAATAAAGAAATAAGGTTGAAAATTGAATTGCTGACAGATTAAAGTTGTTAGTTCTTCCAATATGTTACATTGATAGAAATATTTTGTAAATAATTTAGTGACTGCAGTTTCGACTACTTTATAGTCATTGTCAAACTAAGTTTGACAAGTTTGACAATGACTATAAAGTAGTCGAAACTGCAGTCATTTTTTCCGGTTTTTCATTCCGGAATAAAGGAGATTAGCATGACTACCCTTAATAATGATATGGATAGTATGTGAATACACCTCATATCTTACAGCTATGTAAACAACTTTCAGTCATCCATACAAAATTCAGTGGCTCTAAGAAATATTTCAAATGGATGAAAGTAGTTAAGCTAGGAGAGTTGAAACTTACCCCCAGCACATATTTCGATTAAATAGTATTTGAATACACCTCATATCTTAGAGCTGTGTAAGTAACTTTCTGTCATCCATATAAAATTCAGTGGCTCTAAGAAATATTTTAAATGGATGAAAGTAGTTGAGCAAGGAGAGTTCCAACTTACCCCAGCAGATATTTCAATTAAATTAATTGGCGGTTTTAATCGGCAGTTTAATCGACGGTGTAATCACCGTGAGCAATTGCAATAGGATAATTACTACAATTGCGGTTACTTTAATTACAATTACAGGATTACAATAGGATAATTACAGGGTAATCGGCGATCCGCAGTTTAATCGGCGATCTTGCGGCGAGCTATTGTCCGGCGGCCCCTATTGTTGTAATTGATGTAAGTGCGACATTCGAAATTCGTTATTTTTGTCGATAGATCGATGGACGATCTATCCGACTTTTTTGATAAAATTCGATCTATCGACATGCAGAAAACTAACGATATTTCATTCTTACCGTCTGTAGCTAATATTTTTGGATATCATAACGAAATATGTGGTTACAGTATCACTTGCATGTTAATTGAGTGGTTTTCTGCATAGTGCTCCGATAATTGGAATGGATTTCTCCACACCAAGTCCTATATGCGGACTGTAATTATCGTGATTCACGGCAACCGCTTCACCCCCCACAGATAGTCGTGTAATGCGCTAATCTGGGCACAGCGAGAGCCCCAATTATCACTTGAAGTGCGCCCTTGTATAACAATCCTCCCCCGCATCCCCCACACTGTCCTTCTTTGTGCTGCGCCGAGATTTTCCATTAGGCCCGCAAATTGTCCGCTCCCGCCGGGGCGGTGAGGGGGGCGCTCAGGGGGTGGCGTCGCCGTCGGTTGTCGCTCCGCACCGCGCCGCACCCCCCGATATTAAGGGCGGTTTCAATCCGGCGAGTGCTGATTATGTCATATTCTCCCCGGTGGGTTCATAATTTTCCTTCGGTCCTCCATTTTCCTTTTATTCATTGCCCTTTTGCGTCGCGGCGCCCCCACCCCCGCCACCCAACCCCCCGACGCCCCCGCGCGGCGGGTATTTACATCCGACCGCATTAAATAACGCCCGACGCTCACAGCGCGAGAGGATGAGGAGGTGGAAAAAACGCGCATCAGCACTCCCGCTAATTGAGGAAGGGGAAGTAAAAAACTTTATGAAATGTAAAAAAAAAAATAACATGAGGGTCTAATTGCGACCTGCCATGAAGAGTTACTGTGAAATTATTTAATAATCCAGAAATTGTGCCCTGCAAATAAATTTATATTCGAAACCAATAGAAATTTGCCTCCTACAGATATTACGCGACCTGAACCTCGACCTGAACATCAACCTCGACCTACTCGCTATATATTCACAGCAAGTGCCTCGAATCTACCCAAGAGGGAAAAAATGCCTCCTCCTACAGATATTCCACGACCTGAACCTCGACCTGAACATCAACCTCAACCTACTCGCTATATATTCACAGCAAGTGCCTCGAATCTACCCGAAGGCAAAAAAAAAGCCTCCTCCTACAGATATTCCGCGACCTGAACATCAACCTCGACCTACTCGCTATATTTTCACAGCAAGTGCCTCGAATCTACCCAAAAGCAAAAAAAAAGCCTCCTCCTACAGATATTCCGCGACCTGAACATCAACCTCGACCTACTCGCTATATTTTCACAGCAAGTGCCTCGAATCTACCCAAAAGCAAAAAAAAAGCTTCCTCCTACAGATATTCCGCGACCTGAACATCAACCTCGACCTACTCGCTATATTTTCACAGCAAGTGCCTCGAATCTACCCAAAATAAAAAAAAAAGCCTCCTCCTACAGATATTCCGCGACCTGAACATCAACCTCGACCTACTCGCTAGATATTCAAAGCAAGTGCCTCGAATCTACCCAAGAGGGAAAAAAATGCCTCCTCCTACAGATATTCCGCGACCTGAACCTCGACATGAACATCAACCTCGACCTAGTCGCTATATTTTCGAAGCAAGTGCTCGTACGTTTTGCCGACGGTCGCTTATAGCTGGCGTTTTCGTAAACGACATACAGTGCCCCATAAGCTGCGCTGCAGAAGTCGACAGCTTTGAGGTTTACGTTCACGTTTACCAACCTTACGATTTATCAGGTATTTGAAGTTTTAAACACACTTTTGAAGATCTTCATTTCTAATGGATCAAAGGAATTAATTTATGGTTTATGGCGTTGTCCGCGGTTATGTGATGCTTTTTCATTGGTCCAATTCCACTATTGGGGGGGGGGGGGAGATTTCGGCTTTATATGAAAAGTGACATCTTATCTGGCATGGACTATATTGCCATATTTTCCTAATGAATGACTCACTAGTAAGAGTTGAAATTTAATTCACTACTAACTTTCCAATCATGTTTCTATAATGTTTAAATATTTAACAACTATTCTACGTGCCTTATTACATTATTACATTATTTACATTACATTATTACATTATTTTTAGTTACTATTTTGGTACCTATTTTGGTTTGAAATTAGATAATATTTTTTTCTTCGTCGTCATCACTTCAACGCCTAATACAAGAAAATGTTCGAAATGTATTAACAAGCCTTTTTCTGAATAAAAACATGAAAAATCATACTGTGCTATAAATCGTTGAATTCGTAATAGGAAATGCTATTTAATACAGGGTGTGCTATATTTACGGGCCATATAAAAATATAAAGTTGGTGATGATTTCTTCGAAACGAAACGTTGCACTGAAAATTTATAAACTCTGACTTGTAGAGCTAAACAAGTGGCAACGAGAAAGTGTGTTTTGTTTCTTTATACCTTTTCAAGTAACTTCAGCAATTTACAGGCCATTTAAAAATATAAAGTTGATGATAATTTCTTCACAACGAAACGTTTATACCTTTTCAAATAACTGCAGCAAACATAACATAAGATAAAAAACGATATGGCAAGATTATGGTTAATATTAGGTAAATATCAACCACACATATATTTACCACCTTGAACGATAATACTAATATAAGTAACTAATAAGTAACTAATATAATACTAATATAAGTATAATAATTATAATAGGATAATAAAAATACTCATTTTTGTTCAAATAAATATGAAATGTACATTTACTTTTGCTGCAAATCTGAAAACTTGAAGCTTCAAACCTCTTATTATTAGTCATTTGGAAACTAGCAGTTTCCACCTTCAGATTTTCGTTGATGACATTGACAACTTTTAAACTCACCGTGTTTTAAGGGCGTTTTTTCGCACGCTTATTACTTTGATATACAAAGATTACTAGGCAGATGTATTAGTAGTATATTATTTTACTTGGAGGAGAAGTGAGATTTCTCATGGCGCGCCTGAGTTTGCGCGCCGAACGAAGTGAGGCGCGTAATAGAAGGCAACATGAAAAGTCACTTCGCTTCCAAGTGAAATATACTATAGTTTCTTTAAACGTACTGCAAAATACGAAAAATCGTAATTTTGATATATATTTATCTAATGGAAGACATATTTTCTACATATCATTGCACATGGAGAAAGTAAACGATCGACCGCCTCTTTCGCCACATGCCGTCCCCAGGCCCCCGTGCGGCAATTACGGCGGCGCCGGAAACGCACGCCACTGGCATCCAGTCCATTACCGCTCGGTCCTCGGCCAGGAAATAGATATTTTCCGAAGCCAATCTCCTGCCTGCCGCCCCCACACCGCCCCCTCCCCCATCCTGCCGCCGCCGCCTCCGGCTGCGCCGCTCAAATTCGATTCTGGAACCTTTCAGGGAAAATACGTGTTCGCGCTCGACGCCGCGGCGCCCCCCTAAACCTCCCACCCCCACCCCCACGCCACGCCATTCATTTTAACTTTCCCCCCAGGACTGGAAGCGGCGCGCGTTTTCGCCGGGTTTTCCTTTTTCGCGTTTCTTTTGTGCCCGTCTCTCTCGCCCACGTGCACAGGTGCATTAGCCGCCCCCACGTAAACTCCCCCTCGCACTGAGAGGCTGATTAAGGGGGCGAAGACGTCGCGACGTGTACATGTGTGTGGGTGCATGTACCTGCAACAAAGGCGAACCGAAAGACTGGCTGTGTAACTACTTTTCATGTACTCAAAGTAAATACTGAATTAGTACCGTGTGCAAAATTATAATGAGTTCTTAAGTATGAGAAATTTGCTCGTCTTAGAAAACTACATAATTTTTGTTGAAATATTAGTTTTTATGTTTAAATTTAAGACGGTTATTTTGAGCAAAATAAGGGAGAAAATCAAACACTTAATTTTCTGCATTGACAAGGGTATTGGTATGGGTTAGCTATTACTGAAATTTCTGAAAATTTAATATTTGCAAACTTGATAGTAGATACATGTACAGTACACCTGAAACTAAAACTCCTGAAAATTTGACAAAGTTTCAGTATTGAAAAAGGAAGAAAATCAAGCATATAACATTCTGCATTGACAAGTATGAGTTAGCTATTACTAAATTTCTGAAAATTTATTATTTGCAAATTTGATATAAGATTAATGTACCGTGCACTTAAAACTAATTTTCCTGAAAATTTGACAAAGTTTCAGTATTGAAGAAGGGAGGAAATCAAACATAAAACTTCTTGCATTGACAAGTATGGTTTGGCTATTACTGAAATTTCTGAAAATTTATTATTTGCAAATTTGATAATAGATTCATGTACAGTACACCAAAGAATAATACTCCTAAAAATTTTACAAAGTTTCAGTATTGAAGAAGGGAGAAAATCAAACATATAAGTTTCTGTATTGACAAGTAAGTGTTAGCTATTATAGAAATTTCTGAAAATTTATTATTTGCAAATTTTATAATAGATTTATATACAGTACACCTGAAACTAAAACTCCTGAAAATTTGACAAAGTTTCAGTATTGAAAATGGGAGAAAATCAAACGTATATCTTTCTACATTGACAAGTATGGGTTAGCTATTAATGTAATTTCTGAAAATTTATTATTTGCAAATTTGATATTAGATTCGTGTATCGTACACTTTGCACTGATTGTCCTAAAAATTTGACAGAGTTTCAGTCGTAAGTAAGGGAGAAAATTAAGCATATAACATTCTGCATTGACAAGTATGGGTTAGCTATTACTGAAATTTCTGAAAATTTATTATTTGCAAATTTGATATAAGATTGATGTACCGTAAACTTAAAACTAATTTTCCTGAAAATTTGACAAAGTTTCAGTATTGAAAAAGGGAGAAAATCAAACGTATAACTTTCGGCATTGACAAGCATGGGTTAGATATTACGGAAATTTCTGAAAATTTATTATTTGCAAGTTTGATAATATATTCGTGTACAGTACACCCAATACTAATTCTTCTGAAAATTTGACAAAGTTTCAGTATTGAAAAAGGGAGAAAATCAAACGTATAACTTTCTGCATTGACAAGTATGGGTTAGCTGTTACTGAAATTTCTGAAAGATTATTATTCGCAAATTTGATATTAGATTCGTGTAAAGTACACCTAAACCTAATTCTCCTGAAAATTTGACAAAGTTTCAGTATTAAATAAGGGATAAAATGAAACACTTAACTTTCTGCTTTGACAAGTATGTATTAGCTATTATTTAACTTTTTGAAAATTTATTGTTTGTTAATTTGATATTAGACTAGTATATTATACACCTGAAACTAATTCTCCTGAAAATTTGACAAAGTTTCTGTATTAAATAAGGGAGAAAATCAAACACTTAACTTTCTGCTTTGACAAGTATGTATTAGCTATTATTTAACATTTTGAAAATTTATTGTTTATTAATTTGATATTAGACTAGTATATAGTATACCTGAAACTAATTCTCCTGAAAATTTGACAAAGTTTCAGTATTAAATAAGGGAGAAAATCAAACACTTAACTTGCTGCCTTGACTGGTATGTGTTAGCTATTAATGAAATTTTTGAAAAATTATTGTTTGCAAATTTTATAATAGATTCGTATACAGTACACCTGAAACTAATTCTCCTGAAAATTTGGCAAAGTTTCAGTTTTAAATAAGGGAGAATATCAAACACATAACTTACTACATTGACAAGTATGAGTAAGCTATTACTGAAATTTCTGAAAATTCATTATTGGCAAATTTGATATTATATTCGTATATCATATACTTGAAACTAATTCTCCTGAAAATTTGACAAAGTTTCAGTCGTAAATAAGGGAGAAAATCAAACATACAACTTTCTGCATTGACAAGTATTATTTGGCTATTACTGAAATTTTTGATAGGTTATTATTTACATATTTGATGTTAGATTCATGTAGAGTACACATGAATCATAAACTCTTGAAAATTTGTCAAAGTTTCAGTTTTCAATAAGCGAGAAAATCAAACATATAACTTTCTGCATGGACAAGTATACTTTGGTTATTACTGAAACTTTGGAAAAGTAATTAGTTTCAAATTTGATATCGGATTCTTGCACAGTACACCTAAAACTAATTCTCCTGAAAATTTGACAAAGTTTCAGTATTGAAAAAGGGAGAAAATCAAACGTATAACTTTCTGCATTGACAAGTATGGAATAGTTATTACTAAAATTTCTGAAAATTTATTATTTGCAAATTTGATATTAGATTCGTATACAATATACCTGAAACTAATTTACCTGAAAATTTGATAAAGTTTTAGTTTTAAAAACGATAGAAAATCAAACATATAACTTTCTGTATTGACAAGTATGGATTAGTTATTACTGAAATTTCATAATTGGCAAATTTGATATTAGATTCATGTATAGTACACCTGAAACTAGAAAATTTGATATTAGATTCGTATACAATATACCTGAAACTAATTTACCTGAAAATTTGACAAAGTTTCTGCATTGACAAGTATGGGTTAGCTATTACTGAAATTTCTGAAAATTTACTATTTGCAAATTTGATATAAGATTAATGTACCGTGCACTTAAACCTGATTCTCCTGAAAATTTGACGGAGTTTCAGTACTAAATAAGGGAGAAAATCAAACATATAACTTTCTGCATTGAGAAGTATTGGTTAGGCTATTACTGAAATTTCTGAAAATTTATTAATTACAAATTTCATATTAGATTCGTATACAGTATACCTGAAACGATTTCTCCTGAAAATTTGACAAACTTTTAGTATTAAAAAAGGGAGAAAATCAAACATATAAGTTTCTGCATAGACAAGTATGGGTTAGCTATTAGTGAAATTTCTGAAAATTAATTATTTGCAAATTTGATATTAGATGAGTATACAGTATACGAGAAACTAATTCTCCAGAAAATTTGACAAAGTTTCAGTCGTAAATAAGGGAGAAAATCTAACATATAACATTCTGCATTGACAAGTATGGTTTGGCTTTTACTGAAATTTCTGAAAATTCATAATTGACAAATTTGATATTAGATTCATGTATAGTACACCTAAAATTAATACTCCTGAAAATTTGACAAATTTTAAGTATTCAAAAAGGGAGAAAATCAAACGTATAACTTTCTGCATTGACAAGTATGGGTTAGTTATTACTGAAATTTCTGAAAATTTATTATTTGCAAATTTGATTTAAGTTTCGTGTTCAGTACACCTGAAACTAATTCTCCTGAAAATTTGACAAAGTTTCAGTATTAAATACGACAGAAAATCAAAAATCTAACTTTCTGCATTGACATGTATGGTTTGGCTATTACTGAAATTTCTGAAAATTTATTATTTGCACATTTGATAATAAATTCACGTACAGTGCACCTAAAACTAATTCTCCTGAAAATTTGACACAGTCTCGGTATTAAAAAAGGGACAAAATCAAACATATAACTTTCTGCATTGACAAGTATGGGTTAGATATTACTGAAATTTATAATCTGCAAGTGTGATATTAGATTCGTGTACAGTATACCTGAAACTAATTCTCCTGAATAATTGACAAAGTTTCGGTATTAAATAAGGGAGAAAATGAAACAAATAACTTTCAGCATTGACAAGTATGGATTAGTTATTACTGAAATATCTGAAAATTTATTATTTGCAAATTTGATATTAGATTCATGTACAGTACACCTAAAAATAATACTCCTGAAAATTTGATAAAGTTTCAGTATTGAAGAAGGCAGAGAATCAAACAGTATTAAATGTAATATAAATGAAAAACTGATTTCCTGAAAAGTACAGAAACAGCTTAATATATACCCGGCGCAGCCACCACAAGTTAAAAAAATATGATAAATAATAAAATGGGTCACGACTTACTATATGACGATTCTCGATTATAAACATCATTAGTAACTTAATATCGCCTCATGAGACTTGAGACTAAATAAATTTTCATGCTCAGTGTTTTGTTGGAAGCCGCTGAGTATTATAAACAAAAAAATGGCACGGCTAAAGTTGATTACTGTTATCGTGAGTTATGCACCTAATGCTAATAGTAAATATGGTAATCCATGTACGAATAAATTTTCTTCGCCATATTTTATTGCGGTTAATACTGAATGGATTAAGTTACTAGAGGAATGGTGGTAAGCATTTTTTTGTATAGTCAGGCAAATGAACGGCGTTCATAATGCACACAACCCATGGGAAAAACTATCGTTTTCAATTACCACCCCCAAAATGGCACGGCTTAAGCAGTCCTGTTGTGGTAGTATACCGGGGGTGGTGTTTTGGCGGTCCCCGGGGAAGTGTGTGGTTGCCATCAGGATTCGCCGAAAGCGCCCGAATCCAATTAGAAGTTAATGTAAATAAACAATTGCTAATCATTTTCTCCTGGGAAAGTTATCACGGACGCTCAGCACAGGGTGAGAACGGTCCCGGCCGTTGCCATGACGACGGGCGGCGCCCGCGGCAAGGATCGAAGCCGGCCGTGTTAGACTTCCCACCCCGCAGTGTACATACGCCAGCTGGTACAGTCCACGGCGGGAGTATCGGTTTACATCGCCTCGTACAGCCCCTGCAAAAGAGCCCTGCTGCTTTTGCAGAGAGTCGAGGGCTGTGGGAAGTTAAATATTGGGAATGAAAGGGTGCATCAGACTGTGAACTGCTGCCCTGGCGGTCTAAAAAAATAACGTATTTACTAGGCGCAGTAATGCACTGTGCATGGGATAACCGAGCTGCATCTGAATGGTTATGAGATTATGAGGGAGGAGTTTTATGAGAGATTGGTTTATTTTATGGGGATTGCAAAATAATGCCAGACTTCTAAAGAATTCTCCATTATTTCAGAAGAACAACCCTCCGTTACAAATTAACAAAATATGCATATTACAAATTCATATTTTTTAATTGGTTAGGTTACAAGCGAACTATATGATATTTCAAACACTGAAATCTAAATGTTATAAATGATTGATAAATAAAAGAAGACACAGCGTATTTTTTTTCAACATTGGACGCTTAAAATTTTTATCATTACACAATTACAATTCCCTAACTTTAACTTAATTCAGCAACAGAAATTCTTGAAATCTGTAACTTCATATTTTTCGTATACCATGGAGATTGCGTGGTTGCCTACAACCGCACCCCATATCCGCCAATTCGCCATATCCGCCTAAAGTCTAATTCTTGTTATAGTTTCATCAACCACATAAATTTTTAAATAATCCTTACAGAATTGAATCTAAATTGAAACATCAAGTAATAGCATACACTTCAAAATTTGACAAATAAATAAATAATTAAAAGACAAAACATCGTACATAAAACGTAAGTAAAATTAAATTTAAACACACAAACACATACACCGTATAAAACACATGTTCCAGCCCAAATTGCTTCAACGCGAAATATAAGTGCAATAGCTCACTTTAAAAAAGGTCCAGTAAGATAATTGTCATTAATTGACAGATTTAGTTGTATTAGGATAGTATTATTAATTTAATAATTGGATAATTTTGGTATATGTGTTTGATTTTCAGTGGATTTAAACGATATAATTTTGACTGTGCACTATTTATTACTACACAAAATTATTACGTTGTTAAATAATTCAACATGCTATACCTATAATAGACCTAATAGACGTATTCTATGACTATACAACTTTTGTATCATGCTACACAACAATGTTTTGAAATTAGTAAACCAAACTCCAAACAAACATGGCCTAGATATATACAAGTTAACAATATAATGGCAGTATAGTTTATTTCTATAGAGAAATATTTTACAATACAATGGGGTATATAAAAGGCCTCATCATTTAAATAAGTTATTTTCCATCGCAAATTTAAACTTAAAGAAATAAGATATTTGGGTCATATCATTGGATATATCATTGGATATGATATCATTGGGTCATATCATTGAATAAAGTGGGGTGTAAAGTTAGTTCGCCTCCTCGTGGTGCACCCTGGATAACGCTAAATGAACTAACACAAACTGGCAGGCAGATAATCTTTGGATCTCCTGACTAAGACACATTCTATAATACTAGAAATTATAAACGCAACCATCAAGATGGTGACAGGATGACTTTATCAATAGAACGTGTAATTGTTATTAGGGGTATGTCCTAGTAATTGAATTAAGGAGAGGTATGTCCTAGTGATTGTATAAATGAGAGGTATGTCCTATTGGCATTGTACATTTATAAATTGTACAAAATATGATGTACAAAAATATATTTCAATGTACAAAGATGAGACATATGTTTCATCTCCGAAAAAAGACAACACATGCAAAAGAAAACGGAAAGAATAAGAGAGGTATGTCCTAGTGATAGTATAAAGGAGAGGTATGTCCCATTGGCATTGTACATTTATAAATTGTACAAAATATGATGTGCAAAAATATATTTCAATGTACAAAGATGAGACATATGTCTCATCTCCGAAAAAAGACAACACATGCAAAAGAAAACGGAAAGAATAAGAGAGGTATGTCCTAGTGATTGTATAAAGGAGAGGTATGTCCTATTGGCATTGTACATTTATAAATTGTACAAAACATGATGTACAAAAATATATTACAATGTACAAAGATGAGACATATGTTTCATCTCCGAAAAAAGACAACACATGCAAAAGAAAACGGAAAGAATAAGCAAGGAAGCAAGAAAGATCGGACTCGAGATAAATAAACAGAAAACAAAACTAATGAAAATAAACACTGAGAGAGAAGTGGGAACTTATTTCGAAGAAGAAGAATTTGAAAACGTGGAAAGCTTTTGCTACCTAGGACCGTGATAGAAAAAAAAAGGGAAAATAGAGGAAGAAATGAAGACGAGAATAAGCAAGGCACAAAACGCATCCTACATGCTAAAAAATATCCGAAGATCAAACGAAGTGTCAGTGGCAACAAAGTGCAGAATCTTCAACTCAAATGTAAAAACTATATTGCTATACGCATCCGAGTCATGAAGAAGTGAAAAAAAGAACATGAAAAAAATACAATCCTTTATCAACAAGTTTCTACGAAAAATCTTAGGGATATACTGGCCGAACCACATAACAAACAAAGAACTATGGGAAAGGACCAACCAAGAGCCAGTGGAAGTGACAATATACAGAAGGAAGTGGAAGTTTTTGGAAGGCAGGAACCTATCATGGAACGAAGTTAAAGGAAAAGCTAAAGATAGAGAAGGATAGAAGAATCTTGTAGAAGCCCTATGCTCCGATCGGAGTAAAGAGGATTAAAGTCAAGAGGACCACTGCAGAAGAAATAGAAGGCAAGAACCTATCATGGAACGAAGTTAAAAGAAAAGCTGAAGATAGAGAAGGATATAAGAAGGTTGTAGAAGCCCTATGCTCCGACCGGCGTAAAGAGGATTAAAGTAAAGTAAGTAAAGCATGCCCTCGTGTCCTTTATATCTACAGTAATTGAATTAAGGAGAGGTATGTCCTTGTATCCTTTATATCTGCAGTAATTGCATTAAGGAAAGGTATGTCCTAGTATTTGAATTAAGGAGGGGCATGTCATAGAAATTGAATTAAGGAGAGGAATCATGATTATATAAAGCAGAGGTATGTCGTTGTGTCCTTTACATCTACAGTAATTGGATTAAGGAGAGGTATGTCCTCGTGTCCTTTATATCTACAGTAATTGAATTAAGGAGAGGTATGTCCTTGTGTCCTTTATATCTGCAGAAATTGCATTAAGGAAAGGTATGTTCTAGTATTTGAATTAAAAAGAGGCATGTCCTAGAAATTGACTAAAGGAAAGGAATCATGATTATATAAGGCAGAGGTATGTCCTTGTGGCCTTTACATTTACAGTAATTAAATTAAGGAGAGGTATGTCCTCGTGTCGTTTATATCTACAGTAATTGAATTAAGGAGAGGTATGTCCTTGTATCCTTTATATCTGCAGTAATTGCATTAAGGAAAGGTATGTCCTAGTATTTAAATTAAGGAGAGGCATGTCCTAGAAATTGAATTAAGGAGAGGAATCATGATTATATAAAGCAGAGGTATGTCCTTGTGTCCTTTATATCTACAGTAATTGAATTAAGGAGAGGTATGTCCTTGTGTCCTTTATATCTACAGTAATTAAATTAAGGAGAGGTATGTCCTTGTATCCTTTATATCTGCAGTAATTGCATTAAGGAAAAGTATGTCCTTGTATTTGAATTAAGGAGAGGCATGTCCTAGAAATTGAATTAAGGAGAGGTATGTCCTAGTGATTGTATAAAGGAGAGGTATGTCCTTGAAATGGGACAGATTATAGAACAATTACGACGGATTGTAGACGTATCAGTCGATGCGAGCTACTATGGAATATGTTGTGTTCTAGAAGCACCAAGATGGATAATGGAACAAAGAGATGATAGGTACAATCTGCTAGGTAAATGCATCTCACTTAGCGTAAAAGTAAGACTTGGAAGGTTTCATATTAAAATCGTATATTGCGTGGTTTGTACGGGAAGTGGTTCATTTCCGACCGAGGCGTCAGCCGAGAGGTATGTAATTGTGTCCTTAATATCTACATAATTGAATTTAGGATATGTATGTCCTTTATATCTACAATAATTATATAAAGGAGAGGTATGTCCTTGGGTCCTTTACATCTACAGTAATTGTATTAAGGAGAGGTATGTTCTCTTGTCCTTTATATCTACAATAATTATAAAGGAGAGGTATGTCCTTGCGTCCTTTATATCTACAGTAATTGAATTAAGGAGAGGTATGTCCTTGTATCCTTTATATCTCCAGTAATTGCATTAATGAAAGGTATGTCCTAGTATTTGAATTAAGGAGAGGCATGTCCTAGAAATTGAATTAAGGAGAGGTATGTCCTAGTGATTGTATAAAGGAGAGGTATGTCCTTGAAATGGGACAGATTATAGAACAATTACGACGCATTTTAGACGTATCAGTAGATGCTAACAACTATGGAATATGTTGTGTACCCAAAGCACCAAGATGGATAATGGCACAAGGAGATGATAGATACAATCTGCTAGGTAAATACATCTCACTAGGCGTAAAAGTAAGACTTGGAAGGTTTCATATTGAAATCGAATATTGTGTGGTTTGTACAGGAAGTGGTACATTTTCGACCGAGGCGTCAGCCGATAGGTATGTCATTGTGTCCTTTATATCTACATAATTGAATTAAGGAGAGGTATGTCCTTTATATCTACAATAATTATATAAAGGAGAGGTATGTCCTTATGTCCTTTACATCTACAGTTATTGAATTAGGGAGAGGTATGTCCTCGTGTCCTTTATATCTACATAATTGAATTTAGGAGAGGTATGTCCTTTATATCTACAATAATTGTATAAAGGAGAGGTATGTCTTTGTACCCTTTACATCTACACTAATTGCATTAAGGAGAGGTATGTCCTCGTGTTCTTTATATCTACAGTAATTGAATTAAGGAGAGGTATGTCCTTGAATCCGTTATATCTGCAGTAATTGCATTAAGGAAAGGTATGTCCTAGTATTCGAATTAAGGAGAGGCATTCTACTATATGGAATGGAAGCATGGACTTTGAAGCAAACAGAAATAAAACAGCTAGAAGCCTTTGAGATGTGGTGTTATAAACGAATGCTAAAAATATCAGGGACGGACAAAGTCACGAACATCAGAGCAATTGAACGCATGAACAAACAACGTGAAATCATACGCACAATAAAAAGAAGAAAGCTACAATATCTAGGCCATATATCCAGACGATAAAAGTATGAACTGCTCCAACTGATAATGCAAGGGAAAGTAATTGGCAAGAGGAATATTGGTAGACGCAGATGCTCATGGCTGCGTAACCTGAGAGAATGGTATGACACCACCTCCCAAGATTATTCCGAGCTGCCGCCTCCAAGGTGAAGATAGCGATGATGATTGCAAACCTCCTGAAAGGAGATGCCATGTAAAGAAGAAGAATAGAGGCATGTCCTAGAAATTGAATTAAGGAGAGGAATCATGATTATATAAAGCAGAGGTATGTCCTTGTGTCCTTTACATCTACAGTAATTAAATTAAGGAGAGGTATGTCCTCGTGACCTTTATATCTACAGTAATTGAATTAAGGAGAGGTATGTCCTTGTATCCTTTATATCTGCAGTAACTGCATTAAGGAAAGGTATGTCCTAGTATTTTAATTAGAGAGACGCATGTCCTAGAAATTGAATTAAGGAGAGGTATGTCCTTATGATTGTATAAAGGAGAGGTATGTCCTTGAAATGGGACAGATTATAGAACAATTACGACGGATTGTAGACGTATCCAGGCAACTATAGAATATGCTGTGTTCTAGGAGCACCAAGATGGATAGTGGAACAAAGAGATGATAGGTACAATCTGCTAGGTAAATGCATCTCACTAGGCGTAAAAGTAAGACTTGGAAGGTTTCACATTGACATCGTACATTGTGTGGTTGATACAGGAAGTGATACATTTTCAACCGAGGCGTCAGCCGAGAGGTATGTCATTGTGTCCTTTATATCTACATCATTGAATTTAGGAAAGGTATGTCCTTTATATCTACAATAATTATATAAAGGAGAGGTATATCCTTGTGTCCTTTACATCTACAGTACAGTAGCTCGTGGATTGACTCCCAATCAATCCGCATCCGAAATCTGCCCATTCAACCTGAACCCGGGGCACTTCCCGGACGCATCCGGCAGGCCCCGGGGGCGGGCAACAATCGGCGATCTCGTTGAACCCCCCCGGGAGGAAGTGGCGGGCGGGGGGCGGCGGCCCCCGGGGGTTGAAGGGCCCCACGTCCGAGATTAAAGGTGTATTCATTACCGTCGGGCTGGGGGGTGGATGCTCGGCGGACACCTCTGGGGACGTCGGGGGTTCCCCCAGGTGATTTCCGACTAATTGATTCGCTGCGGCAGCGGGTAATGAAACACGCCAGGCTGGAGGGGGCACTCTGAGATCGAATTTGCGAATTTGTGCGATGGTTAGGGGATGGGATCTGATTTCTTTATCAAGAGAGATGCACCTCGTTTGATGAATGATTACGTGCTGT
Organism: Othius punctulatus; assembly: GCA_951805005.1. Classification (NCBI taxonomy): domain Eukaryota; kingdom Metazoa; phylum Arthropoda; class Insecta; order Coleoptera; family Staphylinidae; genus Othius; species Othius punctulatus. The sequence continues at coordinate 8,730,039 of OX638146.1, read as the reverse complement.
AGTTAATTTCCCTGCAGAGAATAATCCAGCTTCACGTAGCTACGAAATCTGGATGTCCAAGTTTTGACGGATTTAGGGATGATAGGGTGGATTTAGGTGATGAACGAAAGATTTTGAAAATATTCGGTGCTCTTCAGCTCCCCTAAATCCCGAACTATTCCCGTCGATGGTGCAGGATGTGGCCGGGATAAACAGCGTCGCCGAGTAAACACGCCCCCCTCCCCCCAACCCTTCCAGAGGCGTCGCGACGCGCGCGCGAAACCCGACGCCGTCGGGGGCGCGGGGAAAAATCGCGGTGTGGCGGCGCCCCTCTCACCCCTTCGCGGTGCTACCGCCCCCCCACCCCCCCAAAGGGCCCTGTCGGTATTTGCGACGATGGGGGGGGGGGGGGGGGGGAGAAGAGGACAAAACAGGCGACAGGGGCGATCACAGTTAGCCGAGCACAATCTCCATAGCTGTTCAAACATTGATCTTGAGATGCGGCGTGATGATTGGAGGCTACGACACCTGGACGTTGCCTGGCAACGGCCTCGGGCAACCTCCACGTTGCTAGGTGACCGTCACATGTCGATATAGGGATGTGATGCCAATCATTCTTATTTTGGTTACGGCCCTGCGAGAGCGCGACTGATGCGACCCCAGGGGCCGAAGGGGGTCCACCCCCCCCCCCCCCCCCCCAACCCCTCCCGGGAGGAAGGGCTCGTAACGAGACGGGAGGGTTGGAAATTAAATGCAAGCGAGCGGGGGATTACCAGGAGAGACACGTCGCTTACACAAGGGTGCCATCCACGTCTTCGTTATTTATACTTTATTTGCTAGCAAAAAGAGCACAAGATGATTATTATTACTATTGATAATACTGGTACTAATCCAAGACAATCAATATAAAAAATCCCATAAGTTTACAGTTTGCCATTTTTTTTAACTTTTAATAGTAATATGTTAAGTGCGTAGTGATAATACCCGCTATAATGGCACGAGTACATCACTATAGCGGGTATTATCTATGCGAGGAAATATGCACGAAACATATTTTGCATGACTATTACGCGTGTCGTATTGACATTCATAGACCTAAAGGACCTGTGAATATACCCCGTGGTTGACTGTTATATATCTAGGAGTGGATCTAGGAATCGACTGAACCACACAACTGCCATGTGTATTCTGTCTTTATTAAACTTCTATGAGTGGTCGTTGCGGTAGGCTAGACAACCTTCTTTACCTCTAAGGCACATACATTACATCATTACATCTATATTACATACATCTATTACAGTGACACTTACTAATTTGCAGTTGGGGGGTAGTAAATCAACCCTGAATAATCATAATATTTCGATCAACTCAAGTTAAGATCTCGATTTTCTCACTTATTTCAGATGTACTCGTGATCATATTTTCCCAGGATTTATCTTTAGGCATACAGTATACATATCTAGCAAAAAAAAATCAATATTTCCAACTGATAAATTTTCCAAAATTTCAGTGGCTGATAACTGGTCGACTCGGAAAGTAGAACATTCAGAATATTTTAAAATATCATAAAAAGTGTGCATCAAATTGTCGCCCACTGAAACTTATGTATGTTAGACCTAAAAGGGCTGTAAATATACCCTGTAAGTGACACTTACCAATTTACCGTTGGAGGGTAGTAAATCAACCCTGAATAATTATAATATTCCAATCAACTCCGTTAAGTTAATATCTCGATTTTCTGACTTATTTGAGATGTACTTGTGGTAAAATCTTCAGAGGATTTATCTTTAGGGATACTGTATACAGAACTGGTAAAAAAAATCCAAATTTCTGACTGATGAATTTTCAGAAATTTCAGTGAATGATGACTTATACTGGTCAACTCGGAAAGTAAATAACACAATCAATTTTCTCACTTATTTAAGACATATTCGTGGTCAAATTTTCAGAGGCTTTGTATTCAGCTATACTGAATACAGATCGGGCATTAAAATTTTGAAAATATCCATTAGGAAAATTTTCGGAAATTTGAGAATATTTAAAAATATCCTAAAAATTATAATAGCTAACTATTTCCAACAATATGATTTATTTAATTACCAACTACAACATTTATCACTTTTTTTGTAGAATTTACATATTAATGCCACATGTTGCTAGAATTAAGTACACAACGAAATTAATTATTATTTATTATACGTCGCAAAAATGTACTGCTGCGTAAACGAATCTTAATTCATCAACATGAGCATTCAAATTGTATGTACACTTATTATTTCTCATACTGAGCAAACTTCATTAATAATAAGATGTGCAACTTTTTTTGATTTGATGAAGGTTTAAATTATTTATAAGTTTTAAATGAAACATTTATTTTTTTAAGGAGAGGAGAATAACAAGATCAGATATTACTTAATTATGTTGCTATTCTAAAAACAAATAATTAATATTTGTATACTTAAGGGGCAAGCATGAAATTTGCACACATAATATACATTCACGACCTTTTTGCAACCAAGTTGGCTGGGCTTTCTTATTGTTATGTTGGACAAACTGATTCAGTGATGCAACGGAATTCAGTTATTTCCGAAACACTATCAACAAAATTACTAGATATTCATAGACTGCTCTGACGCAAAAACATCGTGAATGGAGAATATCCACCCAAAAAATCAGTAAACTTAATAACCACTATTGCTGCCTAACCTAACCTATCTTAACATACAAGAGTTCCACTTCACCCCCAGCAGAGATTTCGATTACATAAATTCGCGCTTTTAAATCGCGGATTTAAACATCAATTGCAACAATAGGGGCCGCCGGACAATAGCTCGAATTAATGTAATCGATATCCCTGCTAGGGGTGAAGTGGAACTCTTGTTGCGTAACTACTGATGTCTATTAGACATTTGCTTTCTACCACATTATCAGATTTATAATTTTTTTCATTACTAGCTTTTAAAGATATCCTTATTTTTTTTACTGCATATTCGAAGCCAGAAATAATTTTCACTTGCAATAATATAACATGCTAATTTCACTGCGTTCTAAGTTAGTCTATAGCATTAGTGGCAATCTATTTTTCAATATTTTGTGAAGGTGGTGGATACATCAGTAATACCTCAAATATACAGAGCGTTCAAGAAAGTGGTGTCCACTTTAACGATGGATACTAATAGGTGGCACTGTTCAAGATGCAAAATAAATACGTCTTGCAACATTGCTGAAATGTTTCCTGAGATATAAGAAAATCATACAACCAGATTTAACCTAATTTACAATTTACAACGGTAGTTAATTATTTTTTGGTGTCGATGTCAGTAGTTAAGCAACAAGAGTTCCACTTCACCCCCAGCAGAGATTTCGATTACATAATTCGCGCTTTTAAACATCAATTACAACAATAGGGGCCGCCGGACAATAGCGCGAATTGATTTCGATTACATTAATTCGCGGATTTAAACAATTACAATAATAGGGGCCACCGGACAATAGCGCGAATTAATGTAATCGATATCTCTGTAAGGGGTGAAGTGGAACTCTTGTTGCCTAACTACTGATGTCTATTAGACATTTGCTTTCTACCACATTATCAGATTTATAATTTTTTTCATTACTAGCTTTTAAAGATATCATTATTTTTTTACTGCATATTCGAAGCCAGAAATAATTTTCACTTGCAATAATATAACATGCTAATTTCACTGCGTTCTAGGTTAGTCTATAGCATTAGTGGCAATCTATTTTTCAATATTTTGTGAAGGTGGTGGATACATCAGTAATACCTCAAATATACAGAGCGTTCAAGAAAGTGGTGTCCACTTTAACGATGGATACTAATAGGTGGCACTGTTCAAGATGCAAAATAAATACGTCTTGCAACATTGCTGAAATGTTTCCTGAGATATAAGAAAATCATACAACCAGATATAACCTAATTTACAATGGTAGTTAATTATTTTGTTGTGTCGATGTCAGTAGTTAAGCAACAAGAGTTCCACTTCACCCCCAGCAGAGATTCCGATTACATTAATTCGCGCTTTTAAACATCAATTACAACAATAGGGACCGCCGGACAATAGCGCGAATTGATTTCGATTACATTAATTCGCGCTTTTAATTCGCGGATTTAAACATCAATTGCAACAATAGGGGCCGCCGGACAATAGCGCGAATTAATGTAATCGTTATCTCTGCTGGGGGTGAAGTGGAAGTCTTGTTGCCTAACTACTGATGTCTATTAGACATTTGCTTTCTACCACACTATCAGATTTATATATTTTTTCATTACTAGCTTTTAAATATATCATTTTTTTTACTGCATATTCGAAGCCAGAAATAATTTTCACTTGCAATAATATAACATGCTAATTTCACTGCGTTCTAGGTTAGTCTATAGCATTAGTGGCAATCTATTTTTCGATTTTTTGTGAAGGTGGTGAATACATCAGTAATACCTCAAACATACAGAGCGTTCAAGAAAGTGGTGACCACTTTAACGATGGATACTAATAGGTGGCACTGTTCAAGATGCAAAATAAATACGTCTTGCAACGTTGCTGAAATGTTTCCTGAGATATAAGAAAATCATACAACCAGATTTAACCTAATTTACAATTTACAACGGTAGTTAATTATTTTTTTGTGTCGATGTCAGTAGTTAAGCAACAAGAGTTCTACTTCACCCCCAGCAGAGATTTCGATTACATTAATTCGCGCTTTTAAACATCAATTACAACAATAGGGGCCGCCGGACAATAGCGCGAATTGATTTCGATTACATTAATTCGCGGATTTAAACATCAATTACAACAATAGGGGCCGCCGGACAATAGCGCGAATTAATGTAATCGATATCTCTGCTGGGGGTGAAGTGGAACTCTTGTTGCCTTACTACTGATGTCTATTAGACATTTGCTTTCTACCATATTATCAGATTTATATATTTTTTCATTACTAGCTTTTAAAGATATCATTTTTTTTTACTGCATATTCGAAGCATTTTCAGTTGTGTCAAAATATTAATCAAAATGCCAAAAATTATACAACTGCAACAAAAACTATCTATTAAACACTGCTATTGGCAGTATGTTATTTCAAAAATATAACCTCAAACTGAAAACAACTTAACCTAAAAAAAATTGACAAGTTTTGAGATACGGGCCCTAATGTCTCACCCTGTATATAACATTGGACTTGCATCGGATAACATGCAAATATGCTTGAAAATACCAATATTCACAATATTTTGCAAGTCCTGCATTAAACAATTTAATCTGTAACTTGCGTGAGGTCTGTCGGGGTAAAATAATGCGCCTCGGGTGGGCGAGTTGGAAAGTTAGGGCGCAGACCTAATTAGCCGCGATGCGCATTGTTGATTGCCATTATTTTGAAATTTCATTTCGGACCCCGCAAAGCGTTCATAATTGATATATTAGAGGGCCCTTAAAACTCTTTGCCTCGGAACTCGTGAAACTTCGTTACCAACTTATAGATAATCCCGCCCGCTCCTCGGGCGAAATTTTTAAACGCAATCAGCGGCCTTTATTGCGTCGATTTCAGATTTGAATCGCGGAAAGTAATGGCATCAGCAAGAAATTGGCTCTGCCTTTATCGCATTAGTTCTTCCAAATGTATAATCTGTTAGAAGCAGATTTACAATGTGGTAATATGCTAATGATGAATTTGATTATTTTTCATTGTTGTATCATTTGATTTTAATGCGATATCCAACTAGCTGACAAATTACTTGTATTTTTATGTATTTTTGTATTATGCTTTTTTACGTTTTTTTTACGTTTCATTTTATATATTCAAATGAATGTAGCGGAATTCATTACACAAAAATCAAATGGCTGTTCCTCTAGACTCGCTCGTGAACGTGTGTCTCTATGACTACCGTCTGCACGCGAAAAATTGACGAGCGTCACATGACCGGCGCGGTCAATTGGGTTAACGGCGACCAGTGGCATGCGCAGAAAACATAACGTTACAACCTGTTTCATAATTTTTTTTTTAATTTTTCTTCAATGAACTATGACTCCCGTCCACACGCGAAAAATTGAGCGAACGTCACATGACCGGCGCGGTTAATTGGGTTAACGGCGATCAGTGGCATGCGCAGAAAACATCACGTTACAACATGTTTCATCATTTTTTTTAATTTTTCTTCAATGAACTATGACTCCCGTCCGCACGCGAAAAATTGACCGAGCGTCACATGACCGGCGCGGTTAATTGGGTTAACGGCGATCAGTGGCATGCGCAGAAAACATCACGTTACAACCTGTTTCATCAGTTTTTTTAATTTTTCTTCAATGCATTCACCGTCTCTGGTGCTATCATGCATTTGGATGCAACTGCTCCTTGGAAATCCTGAATGTGCAGAGAAGGACACGATTATAACTAGTAGCGTTGTCCAGGGCACAAGGAACGTCAAGGACGTCCACAACTTTATGGTTCAAGAGGAATAATTATGAATATATGAGGACACATACTAAATCGTATTAATTCACGTGCATTAATTAAATAAAACAACACACATGTAAATTACATTTTTTATTTATTTATCGAGGCATCATGATAATATACCAACAAATCGTTTAGCTTAGGGGAGTTACAAAATACACCAACAAAAACAAACAACCTAATACAGAAGTAGATACTGAGAATTGTTCTGGTTTTGTTAGTCAACTATCAACTACTTAGATTGGAAAGAGACTTTGGTGGCTATCACTGGAATTCACCTAACACCGTTTTACCTACATTTTGGTATTAAAAATAATTGCTTGTCAATTCACCGTAAGGCCTCGCCGCTATAGTCCATGCGGCACATACAAAACTCGGAGGAAAGCAACAGTTACAAGAAGGACGAGAGTGTCCCGGGAGTGTCCTCTGTTCGCAGCTCGTTAAATGTAACACAGGCACACACAAATTACAACATCTAACAACAACAGCAAGAATAACAAAATAAACGTAATAAATATATCACTAGAGGTTATGGCGTTATGCTAAATGTACATAGATGCGCAATGAGGGAACCACAGCATTTGCATATGTTAGTAGGTAGGCTTGGACAGTTCTAGGCCATTCCATTAGGTTTACATGGGGGGGGGGGGTCTAAATTCACTTGACTACCGGTTGGGCTGATTTAAACAGGCTAATATAAACAGGCTGATATAAACCTGTTTATATCAGCCGACTCCCGCGCAGATGTTAGGCAGCCCAACATACACATCGCTTATAAGGGACTTGGCCGAATTCGACGCTCGACCGGAAGTAAGCAGCGAAAATTTGGCCAATGTAATCCTTATGGAGAAATTGTTCCAGAACTATCCTAGCCGCACTACTAATTCCGTTGACTCACATGATCCATTAAGTGATCACCAGCCGATGAAAATAATATTAATATCATTGCATCAAATACCAATATAAGAAATGCCGTGATGATTCGACGACCAGCCCGAACAGAAGTAAAGTAAATTAGACCCATGTAAACCATATGGGAAATGGCCCAGAACTGTCCTAGCCTATCTACTTATGTTGTAATACAGAGCGAGCCAAAATGACTGATCGTGACATCAGTTATGGAATATCTACACCGAGCGTACCGGCAGCAACACTTCCATGGTTGTTTTGTCTAGATCTAGTTAATGGTAAATTATATTAAGTAACTACGTATTTACTTTTTTTTTAACTCATAGTAGATATACAACAATCCAATCCTCTATCCACTATTACCTTTATATCTTTATATGTAATCCATATTAACCGTATTTATAAATGTATTGCGGACATTTCTATATCCTTATTATTCCCAATAAACTCTCACTTTCGTCATTTTAGCTCTATCTGTTTACGAAATGATGGATTAACAAGGGCGCAAAGATATGATAATTCTTAATAAATAGGTACTTAAATAACAATTCATTTGATAACTTGTGTACGCATGCAAGTTTATTAACTAGAGATATAAAAACAAATGCATGTAACTCGGATTTAATTGCCTGATCGATATTTTCTCAGATTCATCTCTGAGATCTTAGATCTCAGATCTCTAAGATCATCTCAGATCTCTCAGATGACTAGCAGAATCTAAGATCTTAGATTCTTCTCTGAGATCTTAAATCTCAGATTCTTCTCCGAGATGTTAGATCTCAGATTTTTCTCTGAGATCCTAGATCTCAGATTCTTCTCTGAGATTTGAGATCTCAGATATTTTAAAGTGTTTATTACCAATAATTAGCCTGATCGGTATTTTCTCAGATTCTTCTCTGAGATCTTAGATCTCAGATTCTTCTCCGAGATCTTAGATCTCAGATTCTTCTCTGAGATTTTAGATCTCAGATATTTTAAAGTGTTTATTACCAATAATTAGCCTAATCGGTAATTTCTCAGATTTTTCTCTGAGATGTTAGATCTCAGATTCTTCTCTGAGATGTTGGATCTCAGATTCTTCTCTGAGATGCTAGATCTCAGATTCTTCTCTGAGATGTTAGATCTCTGATTCTACTCTGAGATGCTAGATCTCAGAATCTTCTCTGAGATGTTAAATCTCAGATTCTTCGCTGAGATGTTCGATCTCAGATATTTTAAAGTGTTTATTACCAATAATTAGCCTGATCGGTATTTTATCAGATTCTTCTCCGAGATCTTAGATCTCAGATTCTTCTCTGAGATGTTAGATTTCAGATTCTTCTCTAAGATGTTAGATCTCAGATATTTTAAAGTGTTTATTACCAATAATTCGCATGATCGGTATTTTCTCAGATTCTTCTCGGAGATGTTAGATCTCAGATTCTTATCTGAGATCCTAGATCTCAGATTCTTCTCTGAGAAGTTATATCTCAGATTCTTCTCTGAGATTTTAGATCTAAGATATTTTAAAGTGTTTATAACCAATAATTAGCCTGATCGGTATTTTCTCAGATTCTTCTTTGAGATGTTAGCTCTCAGAATCTTCTCCGAGATCTTAGATGTCAGATTCTTATCTGAGATCTTAATCTCACATTCCTCTCCGAGATCTTAGATCTCAGATTCTTCTCTGATATTTTAGATCTCAGATATTTTTAAGTGTTTATTACCAATAATTAGCCTGATCAGTATTTTCTCAGATTCTTCTCTGAGATGTTAGATCTCAGATTCTTCTCTGAGATCTTAGATCTCAGATTCTTCTCCGAGATCTTAGATCTCAGATTCTTCTCTGAGATTTTAGATCTCAGATATTTTAAAGTGTTTATTACCAATAATTAGCCTAATCGGTAATTTCTCAGATTTTTCTCTGAGATGTTAGATCTCAGATTCTTCTCTGAGATGTTGGATCTCAGATTCTTCTCTGAGATGCTAGATCTCAGATTCTTCTCTGAGATGTTAGATCTCTGATTCTACTCTGAGATGCTAGATCTCAGAATCTTCTCTGAGATGTTAAATCTCAGATTCTTCGCTGAGATGTTCGATCTCAGATATTTTAAAGTGTTTATTACCAATAATTAGCCTGATCGGTATTTTATCAGATTCTTCTCCGAGATCTTAGATCTCAGATTCTTCTCTGAGATGTTAGATTTCAGATTCTTCTCTAAGATGTTAGATCTCAGATATTTTAAAGTGTTTATTACCAATAATTCGCATGATCGGTATTTTCTCAGATTCTTCTCGGAGATGTTAGATCTCAGATTCTTATCTGAGATCCTAGATCTCAGATTCTTCTCTGAGAAGTTATATCTCAGATTCTTCTCTGAGATTTTAGATCTAAGATATTTTAAAGTGTTTATAACCAATAATTAGCCTGATCGGTATTTTCTCAGATTCTTCTTTGAGATGTTAGCTCTCAGAATCTTCTCCGAGATCTTAGATGTCAGATTCTTATCTGAGATCTTAATCTCACATTCCTCTCCGAGATCTTAGATCTCAGATTCTTCTCTGATATTTTAGATCTCAGATATTTTTAAGTGTTTATTACCAATAATTAGCCTGATCAGTATTTTCTCAGATTCTTCTCTGAGATGTTAGATCTCAGATTCTTCTCTGAGATGTTAGATCTCATATTCTTCTCAGAGATCTTAGATCTCAGATTCTTCTCTGAGATTTTAGATCTCAGATATCTTTAAGTGTTTATTAAAAATAATTAGAAGTATGAATATTTGGAAAGTTGGATGATCGAGCGAGGAGTAAATCATCTCAGATTCTTCTCTGAGATCCAAGATCTCAGATTCTTCTCTGAGATGTTGGATCTCAGATTCTTCTCCGAGATGTTGGATCTCAGATTCTTCTCTGAGATGCTAGATCTCAGATTCTTCTCTGAGATGTTAGATCTCTGATTCTACTCTGAGATGCTAGATCTCATATTCTTCTCTGAGATGTTAGATCTCAGATTCTTCTCTGAGTTCTTAGATCTCTGAGATAACGTGTGTTATCTTAGATCTCAGATTCTTCTCTGAGATTTTAGATCTCAGATATTTTAAAGTGTTTATTACCAATAATTAGAAGTATGGATATTTGGAAAGTTGGATGTTCGAGCGAGGAGTAAACCATTAGCCATAGTGTGTACACTAAGTCACTTTTGGTCAAAAAATTCTAAAAATCGGCTCCCATAATTAAATGCAAAATCCACAAAAATTTCTGAGACTCCTAGTTCTGTACACTGAAAATGTTGAACAGTTTCCTCCTCGAAAAGTGGAGGTATGATTACCTCCACTATTATGGTGTGGTATGATTATTATTACATCTTTTGATGCCTAAAACCAATCATAATAACCAAAAACCAAATCAGTGATGGTTGTCACTCGTAGATAGTTTATGGCTGTTTCAAGATATCTTAGACGAATTTATTAATACAAAAATCAAGTGCACATGCGCAATCAAGTGAGGTTAGGTTAGGTTAGGTTTGGTTAGGTTAGGATAGGTTAGGTTGGGTTAGTAGTAGTTTTTCACTATGACGCTTATAGGGTGATTAGAGATAATAGAAAATACGAACAATATTGCGAACTATATATACGATATATATATATATATATATATATATATATATATATATATATATATATATATATATATATATATACGTATATATATATATACAATATATACGAACAATATTCATTTTGAGTATAATTCATACCGTATGAATTTTGGTAGAGATCAAGTGTGATAAGTAGATTATGGTTTGATAATTAAAGATAATTAAGCAAAAAGATATGATTCTTCTTAAATGATTATACCCAGGGACGTAGCAATGGGGTAGCAGTAGGAAGCAATGTTTCAGGGCTCATAAAGAAAAAGGGGCCCAACTGCCCAATGACCAATTTGAAGGCCCCAACGAACTATTTGTTAAATTAATACATACTTCGTGGTGACTGCAAAAACGGATACTTTCGAATATTTACTGCTAATGTTTACTAAATTTTAAAATTGTTTATTGCAAACAATAATCAAACGATATTTTAAGTGTGCATTAGCAAACTAGTCTCCATTCACGATCTTTTTGCGTCAGGGGAATCTATGAATATCTAGTAATTATGTTGGTAGTGTTTCGGAAATAACTGAATTCCCCAATGGAACTTTTTTTAGGTTACGTTAAGTTGTTTAAAATTTGAGGTTTTATTTTTTAAATAACACATGTAAAGTTTAAATTATTTGAGATGAAAATGGAACGGCAGGAAATTATAAATCTGTCAATGTGGTAGGAAGCAAATGTCCAATAGACATAGACATAAAAAAAAAATCACTGCCGTTGCATCACTGAATCAGTTTGCCCAACATGACAAAAAGAAAACCCAGCGAACTCGGTTCCAAAAAGATCGTGAATGTATAATACATACGGCATTAACACCGATATTTGCTAATATCACAACCCAAAATTGCTAGAAACCACTGTGTTTCTAGCAACTTTGGATAGTTAATTTTCACTGGAAACGCAAAATAATGGGAATGCAATGTGCAAAATCGGATTTAATTTACGTACTGTATCTTTACTCGTATAACTATACAAATGCCTACATGTTGGAATATCTTTGACATGTCTCGCCAAATCATAATCACCATCACTATAGTGATCACCACTATAATGGTGATCACTATCACCATCAAATCATAGTTTGATGGTGGTCGCCCATTTTGTAAACTATGAATAGACCTTTAATTTGATCGTGTACTCTCCATTCACGATGTTTTTGGGTCAAGGTTTTGCGTTCATTATTATGAATATCTAGTAATTTTGTTTATAGTGTCAATTTTTTGTCAATTTTTCTTGTCAATTTTTTTTTTGTTAAGATGTTTTCAATTTTAGGTTATATTTTATAAATAACATTGTTGCCAGTTGTAAAGTTTAAATTATTAGAAAATTTATGAAAATGGAACGGCAAATATAAATAAATCTGACAATGTGGTAGGAAGCAAATGTCTAATAGACATCGAGACAAAAAAAAATAACTTCCGTTGCATCACTGTATCAGTTTGTCCAACATGACAAAAAGAAAACCCAGCCAAAAAGATCGTGATTGTATAATGTATAAAGCATCATGAATTCCTGGTTAGCTAAAGGCTGATTCATAGATTTCTTACGCCACGCAACGAAACGCTGTGGCAATACTATCGCTGTGGGCATTTTCAACACGCATTGAAAATGCTTCTAGCGATAGCATTGTCATAGTGTTGCATTGCGTAAGAAGTTTATAAACCAGCCTTAAAGTCCAGTCTTATAAACCGCGATTAACTTTAATGGATGGTTAATTTAATGGGAATTAACCATCGATTAAAGCTAATTGGTGCCACCAGGAGTACCACTGGTATACGCTATAATATCTTCAGGCACCAATTGCCACCATGACCAAGGCAAACATAGGAAAATGTCGATCTACCCGTACAAATACCCATCAACGATCAGCTTAAAATCGGCTTTAAAATAAGAATCAAAATAAAGTCGTTAACTAATAATTAGAAGCGTGAAATACGTATTACTCGAATGTTTCACCTCAATTTAATATCGTGCCAAAATGTGGCGATAAATTAATATTTTTAGCGCGCATTTTGAAAAAAAATAATGATACTGATATGTGCGCCTCCTATAAACGAAAGGCTGAACTTACAAGCAATATCCGCTACTTCCTGCAATGCTATTTACAACTTTCCCGCCAAGCACCCACATTAAATGTGGTTCAAAATAAATAATTACGGATCACATAAATAAAGCGCACGTGTGCAATTATGAGGAGCGCACCAGTGACAAAATTTGTGTACACTAACAATACAATCCGCTAGAGCTTATAAAAATTGCACGTCAAATCACAAAAATTCCAAAGTGTGTACACTAAAATTCTGCACTGGCTCACTCCTCCAGCAAAATATAAAGGCTAAACTACTTTGCATTGCTAAGTTACAAGACTATATAAGAACTCAAAAAATAAGTCTGTTTGCATTCGGCAATGAAGAAAATGACTATAATGTATCACATGTGTCGAAATGATTAAATTAACATCTAATGACTCGAAATGAAATCACAACCCCTAATGGAATCGTCAACATTTAAGGCTGGTTTTAGTACCCCCGCGACAGCGGGGCGACAAACATTGGTTAAAACCCGACTCTCATCATAGTTATTAAAAGAATAAATACGTCATGACCTTACTTTGCTAGAAATCCAAACCTATATCTAAGACTAGAATTTTCGGGTAGTGCCATGATCCACTTCCGCAGTCCGGTTAGCAGCACGGAGCTCATCACCAGTATCGCCCCCACGACGGAGAAGAGGTTCGGTATCTCCTTGAAGAACAGCACCTGCCAGATGAAGGCGAAGACGATGTCCGAGCTGCGGGCGATCGCCACCGGGCCGGCCTGCTCCAGCTGCAGCGCGAGCGTCAGCAGTATCTGCCCCAGGAAGCTGAAGAACGCCAGGGCGACAATGAGCAGCCGGTCGACGCCGCACCGTGGCAGGCACAGCGCGCCGATGGCCCACGTCACCAGCAGGCACTGCACCAGGGCGAACGAGCCGAAGTTGGTCATTATGACGGAGAAGTGGACGCCCTTGAGGGCACGCAGCAGGACGTAGGCGTTGGCGCCGAACAGGGTCGCCGAGAAGGCGGCCACGGCGCTCCATATCTCCGTCTTGCCCTCGCTGTCACCCAGCGATCCGACGGTGTCGCTGAACAGCACCGGCGGCCTGGTGATCAGCACCACGCCGACCAGCGTGACGACCACGGAGAACACGTTGAACAGCCCGCACGGCTCCTTGAGGAACATACGTGCGAAGATGGCGGTGAAGACGGGCACCGAGAACACGATCACGCTGGCGTCCGCCAGGGGCATGTGCCTGAAGGCGTAGAAGCTCAGCATCAGGGCCGCCGTGCCGGTGAACGAGCGCAGCAGGAGCATGATGCGCTTGCCCTTCGGGAACACCGGGTCCCTCTTGTATATCACTATGGGGATGGCCGGCAGCAGCACTCCCAGGTACCGGTAGGCGGCCAAAGCCATCGGGTCAACCTCCGTCATCCACTTGACTATCACCGAGCAGAGGGAGAAGAACAGGGAGCTTAGGGTTGCCAACAGTAGGCCCAAATAGGGGCATCCACAAGTCTTCGGCTGGGAGAGGACTATCTCTTCCTCGGCCTCCTCGTCCACCAATTGCTGGAGCTCTAGGTTCTCGCCCATGACCGTTCTGGCAATACCCACGACTTATTGTAATCAGTCTTATTTATCAGTAGCGCTTTTGGCCACGCTACTCAGATTATTTCACGCATTTTCAGCCATAAATTGATCTATTATGATGTATTTATCTGACATTTCCACTTTTACATCTATTTAGTTGGTACAACACAAGCAACCATTCCAACTAAAATCCCCAAAAGTAGTTCAAATACACCCCTTTAAAATGCTATGGCATGAAGTGAGCGTTTTATAGCATTTTTCATAGCATTCGATTTATTATACCGTGCGAAAAAAAAATAGGCGTTCAATGTTATTGTTTGTTTTTTATGTTATTAGTTGAATAATTTGTTTGATTTGATTTGTGCGAGAAAAAAATATTATCTAACTCTCTGTAACTATATATTATTGTTTTAAAACTAAAATGTTATTTATAGTTATAATGGTATGAAAGAACTATATTTTGATCCAAAATCGTCACCTTAATACGAACCTGATTCTTTTAAAGTGCAAAAGCTCAGGTAATGGCCTTTACATTAAAGTCAAGTTTACAGGATTAATATGTGTTATGAAATATGTACCACTGAGCTTTAAAATTTAAAGTCACTTTAAATTGATTATGAAATAGGCTGTAATCTTGATAACTTACACTTTTAGATTGTATGAATCGGTGGTTAATACTTGGTGAAACATCTTTAAATTAGTACAAGTACTAATAATGTTTATAGTAACTTACACTTTCATAATGCAAACAAATTGACTGTGTCTGTGGAATGATATAACAACATGAATTGATTTATAATCTTGTGAGATCAATATCTATTAAGTTATAGGCGTTTTTGAATTTGTAATTTTATACTTATTTATTATTTGGAATGAAAATAGTAATGAGATTTGAACCATTCCAGCTAAAATCACCAAAAGTAGTTCGAATACACCTCTTTAAGATGCTATGGCATGAAGGAGCGCTTTATAGCATGCCAGCAACATCTTTAGGCTAAGTTGACCATTCCTACTAGTTTTAAAAAGGCAGTACCCTTTTTGAAGTCTCAGTACTGGACAGACTATGTCCTAGATTTTATCCTAGTCTTTCATGCTTACCAAAACTAGACTTCAGTATTCCCATGAAGCAGATGTTTAGGCAAAAGGTTAGAGAAACACCACAAATAGATTTGAAAAAATTTACTTACAACGTATGAATTACAATCCTCATATTTACATCTCGCACCTTTCATGGACTACGCTAAATTTTCCGTACCGAAATCACAGCAAATACAAATCCGGACTGCGAAACTACAACAGTTGCCCACACGAATTTCTGTGTGAGCAAATTGTCCGTAGCACCGACCAATACGTATAAGCTACAGAGTCAAAACATGCATTTATTGGTACTTGTCCTACGGAATATAAAATATAAATATTCTAGGTAATTATGTACAATTCTCTAAGTTAAGAAAATGTTAGTCTAAATCGTTTCGGGCGGCGTGGCCGGTCCGCCGTCTGGCTTGCTCTCCAGCGAGAATGGCGGGATTCTGCAGTCGAAGGTGTAGCCGTCCTCACGCTCCATTCTGAACGTGCCCCTAAACAAACAAAGCAACGGTTATTAATCATTCATTACGAATTACTCTGTGTGATTATTAATTGATTATCAATCAAGAATTATATTCAATTAATTCAATTGCATATTTTATTCAATATGTACACACCACATATGTCCGCTAGGTGCTTGTAGGCTGACGTGCGAACTGTACTGGAAGGCCGGCAAAGTTCTCGTCAGAGCGGGCTCCTGACCGACAACACCTCTCCCCCGCACAGTCTCTAGAGTGCCGGAAAGCGAGAATATCCTCCAGTGCCTCTCCCTCAGCTGGACGGCGAGGGCACCCATGTTTTCCAGTCGTATACAGTACCTCCACTAAAAAATTAAATCAGTAATTCACAATCTAAAATAAAATATGATCAAATGTATCGATTAAAAGCTCAGGTTGTGCCTGCATTACCCAGTAGACAGAGTTGGTGTGAGATTCCCGACAACCCATGTAAAACGGTATAACCGTGACCCTAATGTTTTCAGTCGTTTCCTTGTGGACGTCCGACAGCTCCAACCATGGATGGTTCTTATTCTGCCAGGCCCTCAGGGTGTCTTGCGCCACAAACGGGGGATCTGGAATAAGAAAATTGGGTAGATTTACACCAAATACATCTCGCTTTTAAAAAGTACCAACTTGTTCATTCATATATAATTATATATTAAGTTTAAGGTTTTATCCGTAAGTTACCAGTTATGTACAGTCATGCTCACATAAATCTAGTACAAACCATTTGACATTTCTATATAAAATTGCTATTGTAACCTAATTTCTTGTACTAGATTTATGTGAGCATGACTACATTACGCTTATGCCACTGAACAGTACCAACTGAAGAAAAATAAAATCCAATATACTAACATAGTTATATCTATTATATAATGAAAAATCACAATAAAAATACGTTATTATCATAAAAATGGAATCATCTATTTTAATCAGAGGAATACATAAACTAAATGAATCCATCTTATGATAATAACTTATTTTTATTGGGATTTTTCATTACTATAATAATTATATATCAATGAACAAGTTAGAGGTACAAATATTACCATTTACCTTTTTCTGAATTGTATGCTAAAAACTTATCAAATAATTCGTGTTGAAGTGGAGCCTTGTCTGCACTGGTATACGGTATAATATCTTCGTGGGCCACGTAATCGAGTCCGGGTATGGCATATAAGCTTCGGGATGATTCCTGATTGCCTAGAAAGGTCACTGCTTCTGTCTGCGCCCTCTAAAATAAATATAAATCCGATGATTCCACCACTTGACTTTATCGTATACTCGGATAACAATTCAAAGATCCACCAACATAACTTTTCATTTTCCCCTAAAGTTGCCTCATGTATTTAAGACGTATTGCCTCTTAAATAGACGAGGCAACTTTAGGGGAAAATGAAAAGTTATGTTGGTATGTAACAACCAACATAACTTTTCATGTTTCCCTAAAGTTGCCTCATGTATTTAAGAGGTGTTGCCTCATGTATTTAAGAGGTATTGCCTCTTAAATACATGAGGCAACTTTAGGGGAAAATGAAAAGTTATGTTGGTATGTAACAACCAACATAACTTTTCATTTTCCCCTAAAGTTGCCTCATGTATTTAAGAGGTATTGCCTCTTAAATACATGAGGCATTTAATACATTTAAGAGGCAATACCTCTTAAATACATGAGGCAACTTTAGGGGAAAATGAAAAGTTATGTTGCCATGTAACAACCAAGATAACTTTTCATTTTTCCCTAATGTTGCCTCATGCATTTAAGAGGTATTGCCTCTTAAATACACGAGGCAACTTTAGGGGAAAATGAAAAGTTATATTGGTATGTAACAACCAACATGACTTTTCATTTCTCCCTAAAGGTGCCTCATGTATTTAAGAGGTATTAACAATGTACCTATGCTTCAGTTAAGATGATAATACGTTAGATGGGATGATAAATTCGAATCGGACTCACGATGAACGGGCAGTCACGCTGGTCTATGAGTACTTGGTAGAACAGGTGAGTCCTGCCGTGCACCTCCTTGCTGACGCTGGTGTTGGTGTCGTCGTCGGCCTCCTTGGACAGGGGCAGGTCGCGGTCGTAGACGCGCGCCAGCCAGGGGAAGAGCACCACGCCCCTGTATCCGAAGACCCTGTGCAGGATAAGCTGGCCGGTGTCGTACTTGCCGGACAGCTTCGGCGTCTCCAGCTTCCCGACCTCGGCCAATCTAGAAAATGAGGCGTTTATAAATCTCTCGACGTTTTAAATGACAAAGGTGAGATGCATGGGTTCAGTTGGCATCATGCGACAATAAAAGTGCGTCTCATCTAGAGGTGCCCCCATCGAATCTAACCTCGAAACTAGATCACCACATAATCCCAATTTACCTTGCATACTGGCGGCATTTGACTGTAAGGATCCTACTGCATATCGTCAGTACATTCCTTCTGCTGCAGATTTTCGCAAGTTCCATTATTTTCTCATGTTATCTTCTTGTCAGTTCTTACTATTTACGAATGCGCAGGCGTACATCGTTTCGTCCGTTTGTTGTGAAGCTTTGAAGAAAAAGTACCAATGCAGGCTTTAATGAATTGTTCACTTGAAATTTTTCTAGTAATGACGTTGATGAATGAAATTTTTGTTGTTGAGACGAAAACAGTTGAACGACGCTCTGTCGATCACGAGGATTCTGGTCATACAAAGCTGGGGAATTTCGTGTTTTTAAGTTGGCATTCGCTTAAAACGGTGCATTTGAACTACTATATTGGGGTATTACAACTACCAGACGATGATTAAATAACAATTATACAGGACGATCGAAAATAAAATTGCAGAGAATTTATGGAGCTACAATTGATTTACAAAATTGAGTGAAAATTGTCAAACTTATCGAATCTGAATGATCAATCTGAATCGAAAATAGAATGATCTATTTTAAGAAACATATTTCAACATACTGCTTAAATATGGATTTACACATATAGTAGTATTATAGTAGTATTACATATTAGTATTACATAGTAGTATTACATATTAGTATTACATTGTAGTATTACATATTATAGTAGCAGTTGCAACCATCCTGATGATTAAACAACATAAATTGTAGTCATATTGTAAAAAAATAACGGGTATAAATGAATATTAAAACAAATAAATATTGTAAAAAAATAATTTTCGCATCAAAAAACGGTAGCAGTAAATTATATCATCGATGCATGTAGCATTCAAATGTAAACGTTACTGCTAACATTTTAGCATTCAAATGTAAACGTTACTGCTAACATTTATTTTTATACACAATACACCTAAATGTTAGCATAATTAAGATCTGTTCACGATTTCACATTGAAATGTCCTTAATTAAATTAATGTGCACACATATTTAATATTGATTACCCATTCGAGTTGCCTTAATGATGCGATTTCTCCAAATTATAATGCATGACTAAAATATTCATCTTAAGTTAATTTTAATTCATTTTTGATTAATCCGTCTATTTGTTTTTAAATCGAATTACACAGTAATTTGTGAATTAGCTATCATTCTAGAAACGCCTTACGGTGCCCTTAGAAGTTCATTTGCGATGATTTCTATTCGGAAAATGGATAAGTGTGCCCAGTTTGTATCATTACTCAAAGTAAATTTGAAAATTGTATCAATTTTTCGCGTTTTACCGGGAAAGTATAGGAAGTGCAGTTTACTCATATTCATCTTGTTTCTGGTAGTTTCAGCCGAAAGTTTGTGGTTATCAATTGCAGCCATTCGCAATTATTCAGGTATCAAAAAACTTATTTTATCAAACATTTCCAGCAAGCACATAATATTATTAGTAATATTAATAATATAGATATATATATATATATATATATATATATATATATATATATATATATTATTATTATTATCCATTTGTTACAAAAGGAAGTTTTGTACAAAAGTTTTAAGCAGAAAAGGACCTCTGGCCTTTGGCCTTTGTACCAAAGTGCTGAGGGGCTTTAGGGAACCTACCCAACGAAAAAAAGAACCATTTGTACCGTTTACATCCAACTATTAATTTCTTCAGTACCTACCTTTTAAATATGGATATTTTGACCTTTCAAAATCACACTTTACTTATATGTATCATTAGCTTCAGCAACCCAATATCGAACTAAATTTTGAACTTGGTAGTCGTCAATATTCCTCAATGACACTTTAGGAAAAGAGATTTGCTTTAAGACATAAGACAAGTATTATGCAAATTTCAATTATTTTTTCACAATTTCACAAAACAAACTTTAAATTTTCAACAAACATTTTTCGAAAACACTGATAAATATCGAATGTAGTTGTCACAAGAAAACTTTAAATTTTCAACAAAGATTTTCAGCAAACACTGATAAGTATCGAATATAGATTTCACAAAAAAACTTTAAATTTTCAACAAAAATTTCTGTAATACATACATTGTTAGTTAATAAAGCAATTACACTGATTTTTTTCTGGAAAGTTGCTTTTGGCCATTTGTGAGCAGTGTTCATTTTTGTTGGGATCAAACCCACAAACCCCACAATATTAGATTATGCCTAAGCCCCTGCATCATGCACAGATTTTTTTATGGAAACTTGTTTTTGGCCATTTTTGAACAATGTTCATTTTTGTTGGAATCGATCCCAGAAACCCCACAATGTTGGAATATGCCTAAGCCCTTTCGTCATACACCGATTTTTTTCTGGAAAGTTGTTTTTGGCCATTTTTGAACAATGTTCATTTTTGTTGGGATCGAACCCAGAAACCCCACAATGTTGGAATATGCCTAAGCCCTTTCGTCATGGACAGATTTTTTTCTGGAAAGTTGTTTTTGGTCATTTTTGAACAGTGTTCATTTTTGTTGCGATAGTACATACATTGTTAGTTAATGAAGCAATTACACTGTTTTTTTTTTCTGGAAAGTTGCTTTTGGCCATTTGTGAATAGTGTTCATTTTTGTTGGGATCGAACCCACAAACCCCACAATGTTGGAATATGCCCAAGCCCTTTCGTCATTCACAGATTTTTTTCTGGAAACTTGTTTTTGGCCATTTTTGAACAATGTTCATTTTTGTTGGGATCAAACCCAGAAACCCCACAATTTTGGAATATGCCTAAGCCCTTTCGTCATGCACAGATTTTTTTCTGGAAAGTTGTTTTTGGCCATTTGTGAACAGTGTTCATTTTTGTTGGGATCGAACCCACAAACCCCACAATGTTGGAATATACCTAAAAACCTGCGTCATGCTCCCCAACTTACATACCTCTTAATATACGACTAAGCCAATAAGAGATTGTTAAATAAAACAGTTATTTACTAAATAAGTTTGTATTTGATTTTGTACGTATAAATGAATGAATATCCTTTCAGCAAAGTTTGGTTTCAACATCATCCCTTTGGCATTCGAGGTATGCACCGTTGTCCTCACCATCAATGTACTTTCCGTATTAATTCCGCTCTACTTAAACGGCACGACCATGAAATCCGTAATTTTCAAATTGGGGGACTTTCGAAGTGCCGAGAAGCCCAAGAAACTAGAAGCTCTCAACAAACTGTTGAACAGGATAACGGTGCTGCTTGTTATTTTCTGGACCACTTTCTACGTAATTTCCATCGACATCTACTTGAAGGCCGACCACTGCTTCGAAGATGAAGCAACTGGATGCAGCATGTTTGTAAACATGGTAAGACATTTTACATGTTTAGACGAGTTAGACAAGATGAATCAATACTGTGCACCAATCAATGTTAAATGTCCATGTTATATATCTAGGAGTGGATCTAGGAATCGACTGAACAACACAACTGCCATGTGTATACTGGTCGTTGCGGTAGGTTAGACAACCTTCTTTACCTCTAAGGCACATACATTACATCTATATTACATACATCTATTACAGTCCATATATTCCTTCTTAAATTAATAGTCTAAAGCTACGTGGATGAATATTTTACACGGATATCCCAATACAATCTTCAGCAATAACCTACCCCTTGAAAAAGGGTAGTTATTGAAAGCCTTGAAAGCCTCCAAAGACATGAAAGACTTGTAAAGGTAACAGTACTTTCACAAGATATTGCTAAAGATTTCTTAAGCAGGAGCCCATTTGGATAAATATGTGTCTTGGATAGGAATCATCGATGTGATGTTGGTTACATATATTGCAACCCAATAATGTTTCAGGCATTACCTGAAGAACCATCAAAACGAGAAATGATGGTGTTTGCACACGTTACCAGCATTTTCGTGGCATCCTTCATGGGTTTCTTTGCGCTTCTTCTGTGTACCAGTGCTTGGATTTTTGTAAGTCACCGAATAGTACATCTTCGAATTATGTTGAAGAGGATGATCACAGTAGAGAAATCTGATAGGCAGGAATGCTTGAAGAAGTGCATTAAATATCACTACAAAATCATTGAGTAAGTGTGGTACGTTTATGACCTTCTTGGTGTATTAGTAGTATTTCCTGTTTGCTTAAATTATGTGTTGTCATGTGTTTAAATTTTCAGGAGAATTAGTTTCAGGTGTACTGCACACAAATCTAATATCAAATTTGCAAATAATAAATTTTCAGAAATTTCAGTAATAGCCAAACTTTACTTGTCAATGCAGAATGTTATATGTTTGATTTTCTCACTTATGTAATACTGAAACTTTGTCAAATTTTCAGGACAATTAGTTTCAGATGTACAGTATACGAATCTAGTATCAAATTTGCAATTAATAAATTTTCAGAAATTTCAGCAATAGCCAAACCATACTTGTCCATGCAGAAAGTTATATGTTTGATTTTCTCCTTTGCTTAATGCTAAAACTTTGTCAAATTTTCAGAAGTATTAGTTTCATGTGTATTGTACACGAATCTAATATCAAATTTGCACATAATAAGTTTTCAGAAATTTCAGTAATAGCTAACCCATACTTGGCAATGCAGAAAGTTATATGTTTGATTTTCTCGCTTATTTTTGACTGAAACTTTGTCAAATTTTCAGGAGGATTAGGTTTAGGTATAATGAACACCAATCCAATAGAAAATTTGCAAAAAATAAATTTTCATAAATTTCAGTAATAGCCAAACCATTCTTGTCAATGCAGAAAATTATATGTTTGATTTTCTCCCTTAAATAATACTGAAACTTGGTCAAATTTTCAGCAGAATTAGTTTCAGATGTATTATATACGAATCTATTATCAAATTTGCAAATAATAAATTTTCATAAATGTCAGTAATAGCCAAACCATACTGGTCAATGCAGAAAGTTATATGTTTGATTTTCTCACTTATGTAATACTGAAACTTTGTCAAATTTTCAGGAAAATCAGTTTCTGGTGTACTGTATACGAATCTAATATAAAATTTGCAAATCATAATTTTTCAGAAATTTCAGTAATAGCTAAGACATACTTGTCAATGCAGAAAGTTATATGTTTAATTTTCTCCCTTATTTAAAACTGAAACTTTGTCAAAGTTTCAGGAGAATTAGTTTCAGGTGTACTGTACATGAAACTAATATCAAACTTGCAAATAATAAATATTCTGAAATTTCAGTAATGGCCAAACCATACTTGTCAATGCAGAAAATTATATGTTTGATTTTCTCCCTTACTTAATGCTGAAACTTTGTCAAATTTTCAGGAAAATCAGTTTCAGGTGTACTGTATACTAATCTAATATCAAATTTGCAAATAATAAATTTTCAGAAATTTCAGTAATTGCAAAACCATACTTGCCAATGCAGAGAGTTATATGTTTGATTTTCTCCCTTATGTAATACTGAAACTTTGTCAAATTTTCAGTAGAATTAATTTCAGGTGTACTGTATATGAATCTAATATCAAATTTGCAAATCATATTTTTCAGAATTTTCAGTAATAGCTAACTCATACTTTTCAATTTTGATAGTTATATCTTTGATTTCACCCTTATTTATTACTGAAACTTTGTCACATTTTCAGGAAAATTAGTTTCATGTGTACTGTACATGAAACTAATATCAAACTGGCAAATAATACATTTTCAGAAATTTCAGTTATAGCCAAACCATACTTGTCAATGCAGAAAGTTATATGTTTGATTTTCTCCCTTATTTTACACTGAAACTTTGTCAAATTTTCAGGAGAATTAGTTTCATGTGTACTATATACGAATCTAATATCAAATTTGCGAATAATACATTTTCATAAATTTCAGTAATAGCCAAACCATACTTGTCAATGCTGAAAGTTATATGTTTGATTTTCTCGCTTATATACTACTGAAATATTGTCAAATTTTCAGGACAATCAGTTTCAGGTATCCTGTACACGAATCTATTATCAAATTTTCAAATAATAAATTTTCAGAATTTTCAGTAATAGCTAAGACATACTTGTCAATGCAGAAAGTTATATATTTGATTTTCTCGCTTATATACTACTGAAACTTTGTCAAATTTTCAGGAGAATTAGTTTCTGGTGTACTGTACACGAATCTAATATCAAATTTGCAAATAATAAATTTTCAGAAATTTCAGTAATAGCCAAACCATACTTGTCAATGCAGAAAGTTATGGGTTTGATTTCTCCCTTATTTAATACTGAAACTTTGTCAAATTTTTAGGAGAATTAGTTTCAGATGTACTGTACACAAATCTAACATAAAATTTGCAAATAATAAGTTTTCAGAAATTTCGGTAATAGCTAACCCATACTTGTCAATGCTGAAAGTTATATGTTGATTTTCTCCCTTATTTCATACTGAAACTTTGTCAAATTTTCAGGAGAATTAGTTTCAGATGTACTGTACATAAATCTAATATCAAATTTGCAAATAATTTTTTTTCAGAAATTTCATAAATAGCCAAACAATACTTGTGAATTCAGAAAGTTATATGTTTGATTTTCTCCCTTATTTATTACTGAAACTCTGTCAAATTTTCAGGAGAATTAGTTTAAGGTGTACTGTACACGAATCTAATATCAAATATGCGAATAATAAATTTTCAGAAATTTCAGTAATAGCTAACCCATACTTGCCAATGCAGAAATTTATATGTTTGATTTTCTCGCTCATTTAATACTGAAGGATAGTTTTACAAGATTAGTTGCATTAGTTACACTTAGACAGGGTTAATAGCACAAGATTTTCTAGGATTTCTGAAATGCTTGCTTCTGTTTACAAGACCCCTTCTTTGGTGACTATGCTGCTCTGGCAAGGAATCATGGCAATTGTTGGTATCAAATTTTCATCCGTGAGTACTATCGTACATTTTCCTATTAATGATCCAAGATTTGTTAATTGTGTTTTTTCAGGAATTGGATTATCCTTGCTTATGCATGGGCCTTGGCTACTTTGTGGTTATACTAATGTTGACGTCAGTAGGAGATGATATTGTTCAACGAGTAAGTCAATTTCTAGATTAACAATGACTAATCTTTGAACAAGTTTGGATGTGTACATGAATTTGCTATTTTTTTCATAAGAGTTTCATGAAAATCAAAAATTGAAAACAGTTTATCAAAAACAAATGATGCCAAAAATTTTAGATTTACAACAAAACTGCTAAACTAAAATCTACGTGTCGTAAAAATCCGAGGATTTTTCGAAAATATTTTTGTACCTTGTATGGTTTTGAACTCAGCCTAACCCAAAATCAACAATACTTGCTTTGCTCCTTCATTCCTGTGCTTCCAATTATTGAATGTCTGTCTTATTCAGAGCACAGATTTATCAACCACAATACTAGGAGCCATACCATGGGATGATGATGTCCAAACACGTCGTGACATGATTCTTATGATGCAGAGAACCAACCGTGCCTTACTGGTTCCCATTGGAAGTTATAGTGTATGGAAGAAGAACCTCGTGGCTTATGTAGGCCTGAACTAGTTTCTTGGCAACACAAAATTTACTTTTTCTGGTTTGATTATAGGTATTTAGAATTCCTTATACCATCATGGCCATACGGATCCCAAATTAACGAGCAGAACAACGTAATATCCGAAAAGGTTTCGGAAAATATGGACCAATCCACGTAAATGAATGTTATAAATCTTCTAGAGATTCCTTACACTATTATACCATTGGTAGATCAGAAGTTAGATTACAGTTATTATTAAAATATATTATAAATTAGATACATTCTGGCTCGTATTCATAGTCCGTACTTGAGCTTGAGTTCGACTTAAGTCGTATTTTTGGTTGCGTATTTTCTGTAAACGTTTATAGACCAAACGCAACCAAATATACGACTTGAGCAGAACTCAAACTTAAGTATCTATAGTCTGTACTTGAGCACGAGTACGACTCAAGTCGTATATTTGGTTGCGTATTTTTTGTAAACGTTTATGAACCAAACGCAACCAAATATACGACTTGAGCAGAACTCAAGCTTAAGTAAGGACTATGAATACGGGCCTAAGACACATAGACTTAGTATTTACTAGTTCACTAATACATATTAAGTATATACCGTTTCATCTAAACACTTATATATGTAAAACTCAGCCTAATTCTTGCTGCTGAAACTGTCAAATGAAAATTAATTGTTATATAGAACCCAAGAACCAAGAATTGTTGTATAGATAATTGTTATATAGGAATATCGAACATTTTTTCCTGATTGTGCAACAATGCGTAGATATGGAAAAGGTTGGTTGGGTGCTGTAGAAGCTAATATTAAACCTCCAGTTCAATGGTGTTTCAGGTTCTATTCAGCTAAAGCTGAATTATCATGCAGAACATCAATTAGAAAGAAGAGCAGTTTATAGGAATAACAGAATAGTTGAAGAACCGAAGCGATCTAGGAATGTACAAATCTGCCACAACATAGGAAAAACTCTTGCAGCCATCATTCTAGATATTCTTTAAAATATCCAGTAATTTAGATATTTTAATTATATGGTTAACGTTTTGACTATTTCTCAAATAGTATTTCAAATTTCGATGCAAGTGTTTTACAAAACACTTTGGTTGGATTGAATATATTTTTGTGAGGTAGATTTAATATTCTACAAAAATGTTATTGATGGTGCAAGATATATGAATGGCTGAGATACTTTCCGTATTCTGAGATTGCTTGCTTTTAATGAAGATTTTGACGCTCTAAACGTTGAAGAAGATGCACCTTGTATTTAACGTTAATAATACACACACAAATCTGAATGTATTGTTAGCCTGTGGTTTATAATGAATAAACTGTTTCTTTTTTCAATCCCTTCTGTAATCGCTCTTTGGCGTAATCAAAACTTTTTAACAAACTTGTTAACAAAACTGTTATAATCTAGTTGATTTTTCTTTTCTTTGCTTTTGTTTTCTTGAAAAGAAACGAGAACGAAAAAAGAATGAAAGAATGTTGCCAAATGTATGATCTAATAATAACAAACACAATCATAAAAAATATACCAATATACAAAAGAAGAAAGAACTAGCACCTAACAATCAATATCAAAAATGTCAAATATATAGCTATATCAAATTTTCAGGAGAATTAGTTTCAGGTCTACTGTACACGAATTTAATTTTAAATTTGCAAATAATAAATTTTCAGAAATTTCAGTAATAGCCAAACCATACTTGTCAATGCAGAAAGATATATGTTTGACCGTTATTTAATACTGAAACTTTGTCAAATTATCAGAAGAATTAGTTTCAGGTATACGCGAAACTAAAATTAAATTTGCAAGTAATATATTTTCAGAAATTTCAGTAATAGCCAATACTTGTCAATGGAGAAAGATATATGTTTGATTTTCTCCCTTATTAAATACTGAAACTTTGTCAAATTTTCAGGATAATTATTTTCAGGTGTACTGTATACGAATCTGGTATTAAATTTGCCAATAATAATTTTTCAGACATTTCAGTAACAGCTAACCCATACTTGTCAATGGAGAAAGTTATATGCTTTATTTTCTCCCTTATTTAATGCTGAAACGTTATCAAATTTTCAGGAGAATTAGTTTCAGGTGTACTGTACACGTATCTAATATCAAATTTGCATATAGTAAACTTTCAGAAATTTTAGTAATAGCTAACCAATACTTGTCAATGCAGAAAGTTATGTGTTTGATTTTCTCCCTTATTTAATAGTAAAAGTTTGTCAAATTTTCAGCAGAAATTGTTTCAGGAGTACTGTACACGAATCTAATATCAAATTTCCAAATAATAAATGTTCAGAAATTTCAGTAATAGCTAACCCATACTTGTCAATTTTGAAAGTTATGTGTTTGATTTTCTCCTTTATTTAATACTACAGCTTTGTAAAATTTTCAGCAGAATTAGTTTCAGGTATACTGTACACGAATCTAATACCAAATATGCAAATAATAAGTTTTCAGAAATTTCAGTAATAGCTAACCCATACTGATCAATGCAGAAGGTTATATGTTTGATTTTCTCCCTTATTTAATACTGAAACGTTGTCAAATTTTCAGCAGAATTAGTTTCAGGTGTACTGTACACGTATCTAATATCAAATTTTGCAAATAATAAATTTTCAGAAATTTCAGTCATTGCTAACCAATACTTGTCAATGCAGAAAGTTATATGTTTGATTTTCTCCCTTATTTAATACTCAAACTTTGTAAAATTTTCAGGAGAATTAGTTATAGGTGCACTGTATACGAATCTAGTATCAAATTAGCAAATAATATTTTTTCAGATATTTCAGTAACAGCTAAAACATACTTGTCAATGCAGAAAGTTATAAGTTTGATTTTCTCGCTTATTTATTTCTGAAACTTTATCAAATTTTCAGGAGAATTAGTTTCAGGTGTACTGTATATGAATCTAATATAAAATTTGCAAATGATAAATTTTCAGAAATTTCAGTAATAACTAACCTGTACTTGTCAATTCAGAAAGTTATGTGTTTGATTTGCTCCCTTATTTAATACTAAAACTATGTCAAATTTTCATCAGAATTAGTTTCAGGTGTACTGTACACGAATCTAATATCAAATTTGCTAATTATAAATTTTCAGAAATTTCAGTAATAGCTAACCCATACTTGTCAATTCAGAAAGTTATATGTTTGATTTTCTACCTTATTTAATACTGAAACTTTGTCAAATTTTCAGCAGAATTAGTTTCAGGTGTACTGTACACTAATCTAGTATCAAATTTGCAAATAATAATTTTTCAGATATTTCAGTAACAGCTAAAACATACTTGTCAATGCAGAAAGTTATGAGTTTGATTTTCTCGCTTATTTATTTCTGAAACTTTATCAAATTTTCAGGAGAATTAGTTTCAGGTGTACTGTACACGAATCTAGTATCAAATTTGTAAATAATAAATTTTCCGAAATTTCAGTAATAGCTAACCAGTACTTGTTAATTCAGAAAGTTATATGTTTGATTTTCTCCCTTATTTAGTACTGAAACTTTGTCAAATTTTCAGCAGAATTAGTTTCAGGTGTACTGTACACGAATCTAATATCAAATTTGTAAATGATAAATTTTTAGAGTTTTCAGTAGTAGCTAACCAATACTTGTCAATTCAGAAAGTTATGTGTTTGATTTTCTCCCTTATTTAATAGTGAAACTTTGTCAAATTTTCAGCAGACATTGTTTCAGGAGTACTGTATACGAATCTAATATCAAATTTGTAAATAATAAATTTTCAGAAATTTCAGTAATAACTAACCCATACTTGTCAATGCAGAAATTAAGTGTTTGATTTTCTCCTTTATTTAATACTGCAACTTTGTCAAATTTTCAGCAGAATTAGTTTCAGGTGTACTCTACACGATTCTAATATTAAATTTGCAAATAATAAATTTTCAGAAATTTCAGTAACAACTAACCCATACTTGTCAATGCAGAAATTAAGTGTTTGATTTTCTCCTTTATTTAATACTGCAACTTTGTCAAATTTTCAGCAGAATTAGTTTCAGGTATACTGTACACGAATCTAGTATAAAATTTGCAAATAATAAATTTTCAGAAATTTCAGTTATAGCTAACCAATTCTTGTCAATTCACATTGTTATGTGTTTGATTTTCTCCCTTATTCAATACTGAAACATTGTCAAAATTTCAGGAGAATTAGTTTCAGGTATACTGTAAACGAATCTAATATCAAATTTGCAAATAATAAATTTTCAGAACTGTCAGTCATAGCTAACTAATACTTGTCAATTCACAATGTTATGTGTTTGATTTTCTCCCTTATTCAATACTGAAACATTGTCAAAATTTCAGGAGAATTAGTTTCAGGTGTACTGTACACGAATCTAATATCAAATTTTCAAATAATAAATTTTCAGAAATTTCAGTAATAGCTAACCCATACTTGTCAATTTTGAAAGTTATGTGTTTGATTTTCTCCTTTATTTAATACTGCAACTTTGTCAAATTTTCAGCAGAATTAGTTTTAGGTATACTGTACACAATTATAATATAAAATTTGCAAATAATAAATTTTCAGAAATTTCAGTAATAGCCCAACCAATACTTGTCAATGCAGAAAGTCATAAGTTTGATTTTTTCCCTTTTTAAATATAGAATTTAATGTAAGCTAATCAGTACGGAAGAGAATGAAAGAGCGACAAATTCAAAGGAACAAGAACAAGTTACTGTAAAAGAAGAAGGGCAGGAGATAAATATGGAAGAATTGGCGGTAGTGATTACAAAAAAAAAAAACAAAAAGCAGCAGATAAAATTACTGCAGAAATGATCCAAAAATTAGGTGCACAGAGGTAGAGGTATGAAACATGGGATAGTGAAATAAAAGGATTTATTGACAAGAAAGGACAAATAATAGCAGAGGCGACAAAAATAGAAAAGAATCATAGGACCAAATCAAGAATAATTGACAAGAAAGTAAAAATAATAGCAGAGGCGACAAAAATAGAATAGAATCATGGGACCAAATCAAGAACAGAAAGACAGAGGCGGAGAAACATCCCTACGTGATTTTTAACGGCCGGCGGCCGTTAAATATGATTTATCATTCCTCTATTTAGACCGGTTACAACAGTATAACAGCATTGTAGCACGAAAAAGCCTTTATTCTTTCCCGCAACTTCAACCACACGGAGGACTCCATTACGGATTCCTTTATTATATTGATAACGTCCAGTTTGCATCTATTTTTGGTAGCTACCTAAACATAGAGGTTATGAATAAAAGAACTTGGTTTTCAATAACATGTTTGAGTACAGATCAACTCTATTACAAGTTACAACTTAAAATCATAAAGATAACTTAACCTAGAAATAACGTATGTACAGTCATGCTCACATAAATCTAGTACAAGAAATTAGGTTACAATAGCAATTTTATATAGCAATGTCAATTTTTTTGTACTAGATTTATGTGAGCGTGACTGTACATATCATCAGTGTTAATACGAATATTTCTACAGTAAATATTGTGTTATGTATTTCAATATAATGAATTTTTCTGCAAATAGTGAGCAAATAACATCAAATAATGCAAAATGCATGTTGACCTGCATACTTATATAATATTGATTAGGTAAATTTTAGTTTCAATTAATATTATAGGCACCACAAATTCCATATTATTTTTTTATTTCAATCCAAGTAACGTTGTCATAATTGAATATGCCATTGAGAACACCTTAAAAATATACTGCTACAAATCTAGATGCATAAACTTCATACTGAACATACCGATAAAGCTGATTGTCTGCATGCAACTGAGAAAGAACCCAGTGGAATCGTTATGGGACGTTCACACCGTCTCATCATTATCAGCATTTCGTATTGAAATTCAATATCTCCATCCCATGGAATGGAATGGAATATGGTCGTTGATAATCCGGAACTCTTAAAACATATAATTATTCTAAATAATGAAATAGATTCCAGTAGTGGGGCTAGGAGAGTACTGGAGCAATTTCTCGATAAGGATTACATGAGCCGATTTTTCGCTACTTACTTCCGGTCGAGCATCATATTCGGCCAAGTCCCGGCCAATGTAATCCTTATGGAGAAATTGTTCCAGAATTATCCTAGCCGCACTACTAATTCCGTTCACTCACATGATCCATCAAGTGATCACCAGCTGATGAAAACAATATCAATATGAATGCACCACACGCTAATAAAGCAAATGCCATGATGTCGAACTCCATTGCCAATTTACAAGCGGTCATCCCCAGCATTACACTTCCAATAATATACCCAAATAATGGCCCAACATTTGCAATGTGTATTAATCGTTCAGAAAGTCTATAAAAAAATTTCAAATATTCGTGTATAAATACCGTATGTTCATTAAAAAAGACCATAAGGGGCGGCAGTAGTGAGGCAACAAGAGTTCGGGACCATTTCCCCCATAAGATATACATGGGCCGATTTTTCGCTACTTACTTCCGGTCGATCGAGCCGTTCCGTGTATGTTGGGCTGCCTAACATCTGCCCCTCAGCCCTTCACGATATCCTCTTTGGCCCCTCCGCCCCTCCCTTTTTTTTCGAACATGCGGTATAAATAAAAGGTGTGTAATTACCTCAATATTTTGTAGTGATACAAAATACATTTTTTTAAATGATTTCTCCTCTGACGGTATCGCATATTAGGTATTTGTCTTAATAGATATTTCAAATGAATTATACGATTGGTAATAATGTCCCAAACACAACTAGTCCCAAATGCAACAAAAAATCCAATGCGTGCACATGCAGAAAAAGATAATGATAAGATAATTGTCACAATTTGTCGCATGGGTGTGTAATATATATCGTATGGAAATTCCTGAAATTATCAGGATTTAACGAATCATTTAACATTTGTTCAGCTTACTTACTATCTGAGTTATTAAACCACATTTTGAAAATACATGCTCCGGACAATCTTGCAGCAAGTAGTAGCACGTTAATCCAACTATTAAGATACTTTGGCCAATTGATGCAACAGAAGTAAGTTTATTGAATTGCTTATTTAATTTTCTGAGATTGTGCGGTATCTCATCAGCACTCTCAAAAGTGCCCAAATCACATAGTAATTTTAAATATGGTTTGCCTTGCGAATAAACCGGTGTTACAAATAATAACAGAGTAAGCGACGATACAACCATCATACATGGAAAACACAGTTCTAAATAATTGAAATTGAATTTACCTGAAAATTGACACAATTTACAAAAATAGGATCTTTTGTATTTTTATACTTACATAGGTAATAATAGATGGAAATGATTTCTATCCAGAAAGAAATTGAACTGAACAAAATCATAAAAACACATTTAAGACGATGAAGTATGCTTTTCTCCGTAGGGATCATAATTGAAATAATACTAATAAATGTTACCAGCAACTGAATCTTTTCACTCATCTCGACTTGCTTCATCAAAAGTTTTTCACAAAGTAAATGTTGCTAGTATTTCTACGATCGTAATGTATTCCTGATTATCTTCTGATAATGGATATATACGGGATTTTACTGTAATCTCCTGAGGCAGTGATTTATATTAAATTAAAACGAAATTAGTATTAAATATTTACTAATTGAATCAGGTATATTCAGACTTGATTTATAATTTAACGAAAATGGAAAATAACAGTTTTTCACAAATAAATATTTATTAACGTAAACGTACATTTACACGAGTAAGAAATTCGATTACTACTAATTTCACAAAGCGCATCTAAAGCAATATATATATATATATATATATATATATATATATATATATATATATATATATATATATATATATATATATATATACCCCTATAGATTATGTATCATAAGAAACTCATTACGATTCTTCTGGTACATTTACATACGCTAATTTTCCTGTTAGGCAATCTTATAATATTTTGCACAATGGCTACAGAACAAAATTGATTAAATTGTGCAGAAACTTTTTTTTATGCATATCGCTTTACACATTTAAATTATCCGAATTACATCATTTTTCCAACTCATATATCGTCGGTGTTCTGGCAAAAGTCACCAAGTCCAATAAAGTCACTTTACAGTAGACACATTTTAAAAGTTAAACACGTACGAAAAATCGCTTATTTAAGATTATATGAACGTTCTGTACACAATACGTAAGTAGTTAAGCTGTGAGAGTTCCAACTCACTCCCCGCAGAGGTTCCGATTAAATTATTTCGCGCTTTTAATTCGCGGATTTAATTGACGTTCTAATCACCGCCGGGGTGAGTTGGAACTCTCACAGCTTAACTACTTACGTACACCGTAAATAGTTAAGCTGTGAGAGTTCCAACTCACCAACGCGGTGATTAGAACGTCAATTAAATCCACACAGAACGTTCCTATAATCTTAAATAAGCGATTTTCGTACCCGTTAATCTTGTAAAATGTGTCGTCTATCGAAAAGTTACATTATTGGACTTTTGCCAGAAAACCGACGATATGTGAAAGTAGCAATTTTTCCACGGCTTACTATACATGAAAGTGATACTTTTTACTCTAAAAAATATATTTTTTCACATCTAGAGATGAAAATAAGCATGTAAAATTAAATGGAAGCATGAATTCATTTCTATGGAAACGATTTTACAAACACTTATTTCAATAATTTGCATTGTGCCAGTGACAGTTCATTTTAAATTAAATTTAACTTGAAAGTTTTGAACTTGAAAGTTTTGAACTTGAAAGTTGTGAACTTAATAGTTTCGAACTTGAAAGTTTTGAACTTGAAAGTTTTGAACTTGAAAGTTTTGAACTTGAAAGTTTTGAACTTGAAAGTTTCGAACTTGAAAGTTTTGAAGTTGAAAGTTCTCTAATATGTAATATTCTGAAGCATGCATTCATTTCTATGGAAACGATTTTACAAACACAAATTTCAGTAATTTGCATTGTGCCAGTAACAGTTCATTTCAAATTAAATTTAACTGAAAGTTTTGAACTTGAAAGTTTTAAACTTGAAAGTGTTCAACTTGAAATTTTTTAACTTGAAAGTTCTCTAATATGTAATATTCTGCAGCAAGCATTCATTTCTATGGAAACGATTTTACAAACACTAATTTCAGTAATTTGAATTGTGGCAGTGACAGTTCATTTTAAATTCAATTTAACTTGAAAGTTTTGAACTTGAAAGTTTTGTACCTTAAGGTTTCGTACTTAAAAGTTGTGAACTTGATAGTTTCGAACATGAAAGTTTTGAACTTGAAAGTTTTGAACTTGGAAGTTTTGAACTCGATAGTTTTGACTTGAAAGTTCTCTAATATGTAATATTCTGAAGCATGCATTCATTTCTATGAAAACGATTTTACAAACACTAATTTCAGTAATTTGCATTGTGCCAGTGACAGTTCATTATAAATTAAATTTAACTTGAAAGTTTTGAACTTGACAGTTTTGTACCTGAAAGTTTAGTACTTGAAAGTTGTGAACTTGAAAGTTGTGAACTTGATAGTTATGAACTTGAAAGTTTTGAACCTGAAAGTTTTGAACTTAAAAGTTGTGAACTTGATAGTTTCGAACATGAAAGTTTTGAACTTGAAAGTTTTGAACTTGAAAGTTCTCTAATATGTAATATTCTGAAGCATGCATTCATTTCTATGAAAACGATTTTACAAACACTAATTTCAGTAATTTGCATTGTGCCAGTGACAGTTCATTTTAAATTCAATTTAACTTGAAAGTTTTGAACTTGAAAGTTTCGAACTTGAAAGTTTTGAACTTGTAAGTTTTGAACCTTAAGGTTTTGAACTAAAAGTTGTGAACTTTATAGTTTCGAACTTACAAGTTTTGTACTTGAAAGTTGTGAACTTGATAGTTTCGAACTTGAAAGTTTCGAACTTGAAAGTTTTGAACTTGAAAGCTTTGAACTTGAAAGTTCTTTAATATCTAATATTCTGAAGCATGCATTCATTTCTATGGAAACGATTTTTCAAACTCTAATTTCAGTAATTTGCATTGTGCCAGTAACAGTTCATTCTAAATTCAATTTAACTTGAAAGTTTTTCACTTCAAAGTTTCGAACTTGAAAGTTTTGAACTTGAAAGTTTTGAACTTGAAAGTTTTGAACTTGAAAGTTCTCTAATATCTAATATTCTGAAGCATGCATTCATTTCTATTGAAACGATTTTTCAAACTCTAATTTCAGTAATTTGCATTGTGCCAGTAACAGTTCATTCTAAATTCAATTTAACTTGAAAGTTTTTCACTTCAAAGTTTCGAACTTGAAAGTTTTGAACTTGAAAGTTTTGAACTTGAAAGTTTTGAACTTGAAAGTTCTCTAATATCTAATATTCTGAAGCATGCATTCATTTCTATGGAAACGATTTTACAAACACTAATTTCAGTAATTTGCATTGTGCCAGTGACAGTTCATTCTAAATTCAATTTAACTTGAAAGTTTTGAACTTGAAAG
This sequence comes from Othius punctulatus, assembly GCA_951805005.1. Lineage (NCBI taxonomy): Eukaryota > Metazoa > Arthropoda > Insecta > Coleoptera > Staphylinidae > Othius > Othius punctulatus. The sequence goes on along the minus strand of OX638146.1, from coordinate 8,693,536 downwards.
TTACGAACTTGAAAGTTTTGAACCTGAAAGTTGTGAACTTGATAGTTTCGAACTTGAAAGTTTTGAACTTGAAAGTTTTGAACTTGAAAGTTTGGAACTTGAAACTTTTGAACTTGAACGTTTAGAACTTGAAGGTTTTGAACTTGAAAGTTCTCTAATATGTAATATTCTGAATTTCTATGGAAACGATTTTACAAACACTAATTTCAGTAATTTGCTTTGTGGCAGTGACAGTTAATTTTAAAATAAATTTAACTTGAAAGTTTTCAACTTGAAAGTTTTTAACTTGAAAGTATTTGTGTATTACTTTTTAAAATCTGTCGATAAGTTCCAAGTTTTTTTTTTTAAATGAGCAATACAAAAATTTCCATGCATTTCTGAAGCACCCTAATGTATATTTTATCATCAGTGTTACTACGAAGATTTCTACAGTAAATATTGTGTAATGTATTTCAATATAATGAAATATTCTGAAAATAGTGTGAAATAACATCAAATAATGCAAAATGCATTAACTGCATACATATATAATATTGATTAGGTAAATATTAGTGTCACTTAATAATATAGGCACCACAAATTCCAAGTATTCCAATTCCAATTCTCAAGTATGGACTATATATACGGCCTCGATTCAATCTTACTTTAATCCGAGTAATGTTGTCATAATTGAATATGACATTGAGAGTACCTTAAAAAAATACTGCTTTAAATCTTGATACATATATTCTGCACTGAACATACCGATAAAGCTGATTCTCTGCGTGCAACTGCGAAAGAACCCAGTGGAATTGTTAGGGGACGTTCACACCGTCTCATCATTATCAGCATTTCGTATTGAAATTCAATATCTCCATCCCAGGGAATGGAATGGAATATGGTCGTGGATAATTCGGAACTCTTAAAACATATAATTATTCTAAATAATAAAATATATTCCAGTAGTGGGGCTAGGAGAGTTCTGGAGCAATTTCTCAATAAGGATTACATGAGCCGATTTTTCGCTACTTACTTCCGGTCGAGCATCATATTCGGCCAAGTCCCGGCCAATGTAATCCTTATGGAGAAATTGTTCCAGAACTATCCTAGCCGCACTACTAATTCCGTTCACTCACATGATCCATTAAGTGATCACCAGCCGATGAAAATAATATTAATATCATTGCACCAAACACTAGTATAAGAAATGCGGTGATGTCGAATTCGATTGCCAATTTACAAGCTGTCATCCCTAGCATTACACTTCCAGTAACACACCCAAATAATGGTAGAAAATTGCATAAGCGTATTAATCGTTCAGAAAATCTATAAATAATTAAGTAGATATAATATATATATATATATATATATATATATATATATATATATATATATATATATATATATATATATATTTTTTTTTTTTTCTTCAGATGGGTGGGTAGTAACAGATATCTACAAGAAAATGAATATAAATAAAAGGTGAGTTATTACCTCAATATTTTGTAGTGATGCACAATGCATTTTTTCAAATGAATTCTCCTCTGACGGTATCGCATATTAGATATTTGACTTAATAAAAATTTCAAAAGAATTATACGATTGGTAATAATATCCCAAGCACAACTAGTCCCAAATGCAAGAACAAATCCAGTACATGAAGACAATGCGAGGGAAATTGATGAGATAATGGTTACAATTTGTCTCATGGGTGTGTAATATATGTCATATGGAAATTCCTAAAATTATCAGGATTTATCGAAACGTTAATCATTTACAAAAATTTGAGCTTACTTACTACCTGAGTTACTAAACCACATTTTGAAAATATATGCTCAGGGCAGTCTTGCAGCAAGTAGTAGCACATTATTCCAGCTACTAAGGTAACTTGGGTAATTGATATAACATAAGTGATTATATTGAATTGCCTGTTTAATTTTCTGAGAGTGTGCGGTACTTCATCATCAATCTCAAAAGTACCTAAATCACATACTAATTTTAAAAATGGTTTGCCTCTCGTGTAAATCGGTGTTGCAAATAATAACATAATAAATGTCGATACAACCATCATCAATGGAAAACACAGTTCTAAATAACTGAAAGTGGATTTTCCTGAAAATTTACACAATTTACAAAAATAGGATCCTTGGTATTTTTATACTTACTTAACTGGTGGTAGGTGGAAATTATTTCTATCCAGAAACAAATTGAACAGAACAAAACTAGGAAAACGCATCTAAAATTATGAAGTACGCTTTTCTCTCTAGGGATCATAATTGAAATAATATTACTACAGGCTTGCAGCAACTGAATCTTTTGACTCATGTCAATTTGCTTCAAAAGTTTTTCGCTAGTCGCTAGTATTTGTATGGTTGTAATGTAATTATTAACTGTTACGAGTAAGAAATTCGATTACTACTAATTTCACGAAGCGTGTCTAAAGCTATATATACATACCCCTATAGATTTGTTTTAGATTATGTAGGTATCATTAAAAACTCATTAAGTTTATTCGGGTACGTTAACAAATGGATTTTGAGATGTCTCTAGTAGGCAGTAAAATAACATTTTGAGTAATGGCAACAGATCAAATTTGAGTTGTCTGCAAGTAAAAGGGTTTAAGTGCACATTTTGTAGTTCTGAGATAAACGGCTTTAGAGCTAACATGAATTTCAGGAATAAGTTTAGAAAACTGCGTTAAAATTTTAGACTTAGTCTAAACTAAAATATTAACACAATTTTCTAAACTTATTCCTGGAATTATGAAATCAAGTTGACTTTAAAACCATTTATCTCAGAACTACCAAAAATGCACTTAAACCCTTTTACTTCTAGATCCCTGAATTGATTAAATTGTGCAGGACACCAAATAGAATACAAATATAGAAATAGAATCATGTTTCATAATGATGATCACAATGAAACTCTCGATAACTCGATGCCCAAACATTTAATTCTAACTTAAATTGTCATATCTTTTTATGATGTTATGTTGTATGTTGTACTTAAATATCACTAATATTGATACGCTAGTTCATTAAATATCACTAATCAAATATCAGTTACATTGAGGAAAACTCAAATGCGAATATCTTAACAACCAATTATTGAAATATAACCTATTTTTGAAGGTTAAGCTTTAGTGAAGTGGTGAGTACCACAAATAAATATCATCAAAATTTATACGCTGGTTCCATAATTGTCACTGTTGAAACATCAGCTAGATTGAGTTATACTGATAATCATAATGAAAATGTCAATAACTCAATTACCAAACAATGAATTCTAACTTAAATTGTCTTGTCTTTTTATAATATTATTTTGTATGTTGTACATAAATATCACTAATATTGATACGCTGGTTCATTAAATATCACTAATCAAATATAAGTTACATTGAAGAAAACTCAAATGCAAACATCTTGACAACCAATCATTGAAATCTAACCTATTTTTGTAGGTTATGCTTTGGTAAAGTGATGAGTACCACAAATAAATATCATCAAAATTTATACGCTGGTTCATTAATTGTCATTGTTGAAACATCAGCTAGATTGGCTAATACTGATAATCATAATGAAACTGTCAATAACTCAATTACCAAAAATTGAATTCTAACTTAAATTATCATGTCTTTTTTTGATATTATGCTGTATGTTGCACATACATATCACTAATATTGATACGCTAGTTCATTAAATATCACTAATCAAATATCAGTTACATTGAGGAAAACTCAAATGCGAACATCTTGAGAACCAATCGTTGAAATTTAACTTATTTTTGTAGGTTATGCTTTAGTGAAGTGGTGAGTACCACAAATAAATATAATCAAAATTTATACGCTAGTTCATTAATTGTCATTGTTGAAACATCAGCTAGATTGGGCAATACTGATAATCATAATGAAACTGTCAATAACTCAATTATCATACATTGAATTCTAACTTAAATTGTCATGTCTTTTTATGATACTATGTTGTATGTTGTACATAAATATCACTAATGTTGATACGCTAGTTCATTAAATATCACTAATCAAATATCAGTTACATTGAGGAAAACTCAAATGCAAATATCTTGACAACCAATCATTGAAATCTAACCTATTTTTGTACCTTATGCTTTAGTGAAGTAGTGAGTACCACAACTAATTATCATCAAAATTTATACGCTGGTTCATTAATTGTCATTGTTGAAACATCAGCTAGATTGGGTAATACTGATAATCATAATGAAACTCTCAATAACTCAATTACCAAACATTGAATTCTAACTTAAATTGTCATGTCTTTTTGAAATATTATGTTGTATGTTGTACATAAATATCACTAATATTGATACGGTAGTTCATTAAATATCACTAATCAAATGTCAGTTACATTGAGAAAAACTCAAATGCAAATATCTTGACAACCAATCATTGAAATATAACCTATTTTTTGAGGTTATGCTTTAATGAAGTGATGAGTATCACAGATAAATATCATCAAAATTTATACGCTGGTTCATTAATTGTCATTGTTGAAACATCAGCTAGATTGGGTAATACTGATAATAATAATGAAACTCTCAATAACTCAATTGTCAAACATTGAATTCTAACTTAAATTGTCATGTCTCTTTATGATATTATGTTGTATCTTGTACATAAATATCACTAATATTGATACGCTAGTTCATTAAATATCACTAATCAAATATCAGTTACATTAAGGAAAACTCAAATGCGAATATCTTGACAACCAATCATTGAAATCTAACTTATTTGTGTAAGTTATGCTTAACTGAAGTGCTGAGCACTACAAATAAATATCATCAAAATTTATACGCTGGTTCATTAATTATCATTGTTGAAACATCAGTTCGATTGGGCAATACTGATCATCGTAATGAAACTTTCAATAACTCAATTATCAAACATTGAATTCTAACTTAAATTGTCATGTCTTTTTATGATATTATATTGTATGTTTTACATAAATACCACTAATATTGATACGCTAGTTCATTAAATATCACTAATCAAATATCATTTATATTGAGGAAAACTCAAATGCGAATATCTTGACAACCAATCATTGAAATCCAACCTTTTTTTTTTAAGGTTATGCTTTAGTGAAGTGGTATGTACCACAAATAAATATCATCAAAATTTATACGGTGGTTCATTAATTGTCATTGGTGAAACATTAGCTAGATTGGGTAATACTGATAATCATATTGAAACTCTCAATAACTCAATTACCAAACATTGAATTCTAACTTAAATTGTCATGTCTTTTTGTGATATTATGCTGTATATTGTACATAAATATCACTAATATTGATACGCTAGTTCATTAAATATTACTAATCAAATATCAGTTACATTGAGGAAAACTCAAACGCGAATATCTTGACAACCAATCATTGAAATATAACCTATTTTTGTAGGTTATGCTTTAGTAAAGTGATGAGTACCACAAATAAATATCATCAAAATTTATACGCTGGTTCATTAATTGTCATCGTTGAAACATCAGTAAGATTGGGTAATACTGATAATCATAATGAAACTTTCAATAACTCAATTACCAACAATTGAATTATAACTTAAATTGTTATGGCTTTGTGTGATATTATGCTGTATGTTGTACATAAATATCAATAATATTGATACGCTGGTTCATTAAATATCACTAATCAAATATCAATTACATAGAGGTAAACTTAAATGCGAGTATCTTGACAACCAAATATTGAAATCTAACCTATTTTTTGAGGTTATGCTTTAGTGAAGTGCTGAGTGCCACAAATAAATATCATCAAAATTTATACGCTGGTTCATTAATTGTCATTGTTGAAATATCAGATAGATTGGGTAATACTGATAATCATAATGAAACTTTCAATAACTCAATTATCAAACATTGAATTCTAACTTAAATTGTTATGTCTTTTTGTGATATTATGCTGTATGGTGTACATACATATCACCAATATTGATACGCTAGTTCATTAAATATCACTAATCAAATATCAGTTACATTGAGGAAAACTCAAACGCGAATATCTTGAGAACCAATCATTGAAATCTAACCTATTTTTGTAGGTTATGCTTTAGTGAAGTGATGAGTACCAAAAATAAATATCATAAAATTTCATACGCTGGTTCATTAATTGTCATTGTTGAAACATCAGCTAGATTGAGTAATACTGATAATCATAATGAAACTCTCAATAACTCAATTACCAAACATTGAATTCTACCTTAAATTGTCATGTCTTTTTATGATATTATGCTGTATGTTGTATATAAATATCACTAATATTGATACGCTAGTTCATTAAATATCACTAATCAAATATCAGTTACATTGAGGAAAACTCAAATGCGAATATCTTGACAACCAATCATTGAAATCTAACCTATTTTTGTAGTTTATGCTTTAGTAAAGTGATGAGTAGCACAAATAAATATCATCAAAATTGATACGCTGGTTCATTAATTATCATTGTTGAAACATCAGCTCGCTTGGGCAATACTGATCATCGTAATGAAACTTTCAATAACTCAATTATCAAACATTGAATTCTAACTTAAATTGTCATGTCTTTTTATGATATTATATTGTATGTTTTACATAAATACCACTAATATTGATACGCTAGTTCATTAAATATCACTTATCAAATATCATTTATATTGAGGAAAACTCAAATGCGAATATCTTGACAACCAATCATTGAAATCCAACCTTTTTTTTTAAGGTTATGCTTTAGTGAAGTGGTATGTACCACAAATAAATATCATCAAAATTTATACGGTGGTTCATTAATTGTCATTGGTGAAACATTAGCTAGATTGGGTAATACTGATAATCATATTGAAACTCTCAATAACTCAATTACCAAACATTGAATTCTAACTTAAATTGTCATGTCTTTTTGTGATATTATGCTGTATATTGTACATAAATATCACCAATATTGATACGCTAGTTCATTAAATATTACTAATCAAATATCAGTTACATTGAGGAAAACTCAAACGTGAATATCTTGACAACCAATCATTGAAATCTAACCTATTTTTGTAGGTTATGCTTTAGTGAAGTGGTGAGTACCACAAATAAATATCATCAAAATTTATACGCTGGTTCATTAATTGTCATTGTTGAAACATCAGCTAGATTGGCTAATACTGATAATCATAATGAAACTCTCAATAACTCAATTATCAAACATTGAATTCTAACTTAAATTGTCATGTCTTTTTATGATATTATGTTGTATGTTGTACATAAATATCACCAATATTGATGCGCTAGTTCATTATATATCACTAATCAAATATTAGTTACATTGAGCAAAACTCAGATGCGTATACAATATTAAATCATATTAACTACAATCATATAAACACGCTTAAATTTATATCAATTGCTTCCCATGTTCTCTGCTTACTTTTGTAACATTATTTAATATGCTTTTATATTTAGCCCAATCTATGTTTATCCTGTATTAATACTCTCAAATATCATCACAATATATAATATATATAGTCTATTTTTATCAAAATGGAGCTGATGGTGCCATGTTGTAGTATGGGAGAAGTAGTTTTTACACATGAAGTAGATCTGTGAAAAAAGATCACCGTTCGCTTCAAAAACAAAGAAACAGAGGATTTTGTCTAAAAGGGTATTAAAAAAAATGCAAAATACGATCAGAATCCACACTTTTATTGAAAAAAATATCTTTTATAATTTTATTTGTGTGTATTTCATGTGTTGCTTAATATTTCAATACTAAAAAACTAATGTAAAAGTAATAATTGTAATGTGTTTCCTACGTTACAAACTAAACATTTATTTGTATAATACTGATTAGGAAAATATTAGTATCAATTATTATTATTATAAGCACAGCAAATTAAATATTATTTTCCTATTTCAATCCATGTAGTGTGGTCATAATTGAATATGACATTGAGAACACCTGAAAAACACTGCTTTAAATCTAGATACATAGATTATACACTGAGCATACCGATAAAGCTGTTTCTCTTGAGACAACTGCAGAAGCAACTGAGAAAGAACTCAGTGGAATTGTAAGCGGACGTTCGCATCGTCTCATCATGATCAGCATTTCGAATTGAAAATCAATGTCTCCATCCCAGGGAATTGAATGGAATATGGTCATTGACAATCCCGAACTCTAAAAACATATAAAGTTGATGGAGCAAGTCGTTACTATGTGATAATTAATCGTGATGGTACAAAAATGAAACACGTTACTGAATGACCTAATTGTGGTCGAAACTGCAGTCGTATTTTACGAAAAAATAAAGTGATAAAAACGTAGTAACGTGTTTCATTAACTATTAATTTCATTAATTATTAATTATTATAATTATTCCGGATAATAAAATGTATTCTGTTCGCTCACATGACTCATCAAGTGATCAGCAGCTGATGAAAACAATATTAATGTGAATACACCAAACACTATTAAAACGCATGTGACGATGTCGAATTCGATTGCCAGCTTGCAAGATGCCATTCCTAGCATCAAACTTGCAATAACATACCCAAATAATGGTAGGGATGCTGAAGTGTGTATCAATCGTTCGGAAAATCTACAAACAATTAATGTTTTAGTAGATTTTTGGGCAGAAACAGATGTTTGCAAGAATATAATAATATTTATTTGGTGCTAATAACAAAGTTTAAATAACTAATTTATACAAAGTATAAATACTATTAGGAGGTGACTTATTACCTGATTATTTTGTAATGGTACACAATACATTTTTTCAAATGAATTCTCCTCCGATGGCATGGCATATGAAATATTTTCCTTAATAGATAATTCAAATGAATTATACGATTGGTAATAATATCCCACATGCAACTAGTCCCAAATATAACGAAAAATCCGAAGGATGAACATACAGTTAAAGAAATTATTAGGATAATTGTTACAATTTGTCGCATGGGTGTGTAGTAAATGTCATATGGAAATTCCTAAAATAATCAGCAATTATATATGATAAATATATGACTTGAGTCAAACTCATGCTCAACTACTGTCTATAGATACGGGCCTAAAACCTTCGTATCCAGAAACTGTTTTACTTAAGACATACATTCATAAATGGAACGATAAATCATATGGTATACTTACAAGTTGAGTTACTAAACCACATTTTGAAAATACATGGTCAGGGCAGTCTTGCAGCACGCTGAACAAAATTATTGCAGCCACTAAGATAGCTTGGATAATTGATATAATATAAGTGATTATATTCAATTGCCTATTTAACTTCCTGAGATTGTGCGGAACTTCATCATCACTCTCAAAACTACCTAAATCGTATAATAATTTTAAAAGTGGTTTGCCTTTCGTATACATCGGTATTGCAAATGATAACATAAGAAGCATTGCTACAATCATCATTATTGGAAAACACAGGTCTAAATAACTCAAATTGAATTTATCTGAAAAGTGTGAAAATTAACAACAATGAGCTCCGTTAATATTTTTATACTTACTTAAATGAAAATAGATGGAAATAATTTCTATCCCCACAAAAAGTGTACAGAGAAGAACTAAAAAAACACATTTAACATAATGAAATATGTTTCTGCCTCTAGGGATCATAATTGAAATAATAATACTAAATGGTTTCAGCAACTGAATCTTTCGACTCATCTTGATTTGCTTCATCAAATATATCTTAGATACTGAATGTCGGCAGTATTTCTATGGTTGTAATGTATTTCTAATTATCCACTAGAGTCTATTAGATTCCAAGGTAATAACGCGAGGGAGTGGTTTATTTTAAATTAAAACGAAATTAGCTTCAAATATTAACTAGTTATTATATTGAATTTAATGTAGAATATCCTCGTGTAAATGCTAATGGTACATTTTACGTACCCCAATTTAAAATAAATTGATTTAATAAAGCGAATTTCCACAAATTTATGGATAATCGTGACCACTATTTCAAAATTCAAACGATTTATTTCCAAAAACATTTCGCTTATTTGGCATAGTTTAAGTATCTCTGTAGCTTTGAGAGAGAAGTGAGTGCATAAATATATCAATTTGTGGGTCCCAGGAGGCCTCAAGCCTTGCTTGAGGCCTCCAAAGGACCAAAACTGGTCAATTTGTAATACCCACCTTAACGGGGCGACTTCGGGGCGAATCCCATGATCCTACCGACTGCGCCAAACTTGTATTTAATCGATTCGAAACACTTTTATCAAAAATGTATTGTACACACTAATACGATATAATTACAACTAAACTATGCTTCATATGGTGGGGTATTTATGCAGGGTGTTAGGAAGTCGACCGAAAAATTTCTAGGGGTGAATCAGGGAACAAAATTAAATCGAATATGTATTTTCCATTTTTTGCTTAGATGGAATTTTTTTTAAATAAAATTTCAAGTGTTCAAGTTGACCCCTTTAACTTTGTTAAAACTTGGTTAAAAGTAGCTCTGTAGCTTTGAGAGAGAAATGAGTGCATAAATATATCAATTTGTGGGTCCCAGAAGGCCTCTGGGACCTTTGTAATATCCACCTTAACGGGGCGATTTTCGGGGCGAATCACATGATCCTACCGACTGCGCCAAACTTGTATTTTACTTTTAACAAAATTTTATTGTCCACACTAATACGATATTATAAATATAATTATATTTATTATATTATATTATATAATACAACTAAACTATTTTATATATGGTGTGGTATTTATACAGGGTGTTAGGGAAGTCGATCGAAAAATTTCCACGAATGAATCAGGGAACAAAATGAAGTCGAATATTAAATTGTAATTTTTTATTTAGATGGATTTTTTTTGTAAAGTTTCAAACGTTCAATTTGGCCCTTTTAACTTTGTTAAAACACATTTAAAAGTAATGCCAGTAACATGGTAGATTTTAAAACACGTAGAAAACTGGCAATCATTGTTAACACTGGGTGCTAATTAAGACTCACTTTAAGTATAACTATTCATTTATTATTAACATTATATAACAGATCTCTACACAACAGCCGTATCTCTACAATGTTTCCACTCTTTCCCCATCTATCCTCTTAGCTTATTTAACATCTACAGATGAGCAGGGCTTTTTTTTTTGTTTTGAAGTACTCTTACTCCTTCTTTGGATCGGTCCATCTTTCGAGCTTCTAGTTTGTCCTTTGTATCCCTTGTCTTTTGTCCTTCTTGTCCCTTGTCGTTCTTGTCCCTTGTCGTTCTTGTCCCTTGTCGTTCTTGTCCCTTGTCGTTCTTGTCCTTTGTCTTTTTTCTTGTCCCTTCTTTCTTCCTTGTTTCCCCTTCTACCCATAGAGTGTAGGGATTTTATCTTTTCTTTTCTCATTGTTCATCTATAAATTTCCTCCATTGTTTTCCATCCATTACCATTACTTCCGCCTCGTTCCACGCCTTTCATCTTTTTGTTACGTTATTTTGTACCACCTTAATCCATGTTTCTTTGAGTCTTCCTCTCTTGCATCTCTCAGCTACTCGAACATCCCATATTTATTCTCCCATTCTCTACATATTACCACCATCCTAGTTGTTTCTTTTCTCTTGTGCACCTCTGTTTTGTTGTCTGGCCATGCATTGTTTAACGTCTATCTATATTTTTCTGCAATTTCTTTATGTTTTAGCTTCTATGCTCTTAAACTTTGTGTTTTTTCTCCTATGCTGTTGTTGTTTCTAGTTTCTTTAAATGTTTCTCTTATTTTAGCTACTACTAAGTAGTTATCATTGCCAATTTTATTTCCTCTTTTAAGCTTTACATCTAATACCGATTGTCTATTTCCTTTCTCGACTAACATAAAGTTAGTAGAGAATAACTATCAAAAATAGTGATGAAAACATCAACAAATATTGATGTTTTCTGATTGTTCTTAGAATAATAATAATTAAACTGTGGCTATTTTGAACATAACTAGCTTTAAGATGTATAAAATGCATGACAGTTATTGTGTATTGGTGTCCATATTCTAAAGCTACCTTTTAATAAATGCCTACTTTCTAACAGCGAATGATACATTAATAAAATTCCTGATTTGGAGCATATTTAGCTAAATAATTTAAAAAGAAAAGATAAGGTTGTAGTTTTCTATTGAATATTATTATATATGATGTGTAAATTATTTCGAGCATTTACTAGTTTTTGACGGTGACCAAGAAACTAAGATTTAAGTGTAAGTGGTAAAATTTTAGTTGAAATATTATCGTGGGCGCTACAAATTCAATATTGTTTCCTTATTTCAATCCATGTAATGTTGTCATAATTGAATATGCCATTGAGATCACCTTGAAAAAAATACTGCTATAAATCAATATGCATATTATATCTATACTGAACATACCGATACAGCTGATTCTCTGCTTGCAATTGAGAAAGAACCCAGTGGAATTGTTATGGGACGTTCACACCGTCTCATCATTATCAGCATTTCGTATTGGATTTCAATATCTCCATCCCAGGGAATGGAATGGAATATGGTCGTGGATAATCCGGAACTCTTAAAACAAATAATTAATGTGCACAATAAAATATAGAAGTAATACTTTTTGTTTGCTCACATGATTCATCAAGTGATCAGCAGATGATGCAAACAATATCAATGTGCATACAGCAAATACTAATAAAATAAATGCCGTGACGTCGAACTCGATTGCCAATTTGCAAGCTATCATCCCCAGCATTACACATCCAACAACAAACCCAACTAATGGTAGAAAATTTGAAATGCGCACCAATCGTTCGGTAAATCTAGAAATCATTTGTTCGTAATTGTAGGAAAGTAACAAGGCAAAAACTAATAAAATGTGGCTTATTACCTGAATATTTTGTGATGGTATAGAACACATCTTTTCAAATGAATTCTCCTCTGACGGTGTTGCATATTAGATATTTGTTTTAATAGATATTTCAAATGAATTATACGATTAGTAATAATATCCCACATACAACTTGTCCCATATATAACAAAAAATCCAAAGAATGAACATACAGTAAACGAAATTAGTAGTATACTTGTTACAATTTGTCGCATGGGTGTGTAATATATGTCATATGGAAATTCCTAAAATTTAAATATATTATTAACTCTAATTAATATATAATTAACATATTGTATTGCATACTTACTATGTGAGTTATTAAGCCACATTTTGAAAATGTATGTTCAGGGCAGTCTAGCAACAAGTAATAGCACATTACTGCAACTAATAAGATGGTTTGGGTAATTGCTATAACATAAGCGATAAGATTTAATTGCTTATTTAATTTCCTGAGATTGTACGGTACTTCATCATCACTCTCAAAAATACCCAAATCGTACAGTAATTTTAAAAGTGGTTTGCCTTTTGAGTACATCGGTACTGCCAATATTAACATAAGAAGCATTGACACAACCATCATACATGGAAAACACAGTTCTAAATAACTGAAACTGTATTTATCTGAAAAGTGACACCAGTTACAAAAATCAGCGCTGTTGTATTTTTATACTCACTTAGGTAAAAGTAGATGGAAATTATTTCTATCGCCATAATAAGTGAACTGAACAAAACCAAAAAAATCCATTTAATATGGTCAAATATGTTTCTCTCTCTAGGGATCATAAGTAAAATAATAATACTAAATGCATGCAGCAACTGAATCTTTTGGCTCATCTCGATCTGCTTCACCAGTGGGATTTTACATAAGAAATTAAAACAGTATTTCTACGGTTTTAATGCATTCCTGATTATCTTCTATCTATAGTTTATTGGATTCCAACGCAATAACGCGAGAGAGTGATTTATTTTAAATTAAAACGAAATTAGCTTCAAATATTAAGTAATTATTATATTGAATTTATTACAGAATATCCTGAACTTAAAATTTAATGTTAGATTTAACGTATACGCTCCAATTTAAAATCTATAACGTGTTCATTGATTTCATTTCATTAATCGAATTCATAAATTCATATACATTAAAAAAAAAACTTAGTAGTTATTAATTTCAATTATTATTATAAGCACTACAAATTCAATTTTCATCTCATTTCATCCATGTAGTGTTGTCATAATTGAATATGCCATTGAGAACACCTTAAAAATATACTGCTATAAATCTAGATGCATAAACTTTATACTGAACATACTGATAAAGCTGATTCTCTGCATGCAACTGAGAAAGGACCTAGTGGAATTGTTAGCGGACGTTCACTCCCTCTCATCATCATCAGCATTTCGAATTGAAATTCAATGTCTCCATCCCAGGGAATGGAATGGAACATGGTCATGGATAATCCGGAACTCTTTAAACATATAATTATTCTGCAGGACAATATATATGTTCTGTTCACTCACATGATTCATCAGGTGATCACCAGCTGATGAAAAGAATATTAATGTGCATACACTATACACCAATAACATGAATGTGATGATGTCAAACTCGATTGCCAATTTACAAGCGCTCATTCCCAGCTCCAAACTTCCCATAACAAACCCAAATAATGGTAGATAACTTGAAATGCATATTAATCGTTCAGAAAACCTAGAAACAGTTAATATGATATAGATTTTTTTTGCATTTTAGCCCTATAAAGATTGTTTGCTATCTACCCTATCTTTCCGATGGGATGAGAATATATTTTCACATCTAGAATACAAAATTGCCACTTTCATGTATAGTAGGCCGTGGAAAAATTGCTACTTTCATATATATATATATATATATATATATATATATATATATATATATATATATATATATATATATATATATATGAAAGTAGGATATAGGATATATGAGTAGGAAAATAATATTAATATTTTACTTTATTACCTGAATATTTTGTAGTGGTACAGAATGCATTTTTTTAAATGAATTCTTCTCTTGTGGTGTCGCATATTAGATATTTGTCTTAATAGATATTTCAAATGAATTACACGATTGGTAATAATATCCCAAGTGCAGCTAATCCCTAATGCAACCACAAATCCTAGGCACGAACATACAGCAAAAGAAATTGATACGATAACTGTTACAATTTGTCGCATGGGTGTGTAATATACGTCATATGGAAATTCCTAAAAATTTCAGGATTTATTGAAGCGTTAATCATGTAATTTTTTTTTTTTTGAGCATACTAGTTGAGTTACTAAACCACATTTTGAAAATATATGTTCTGGGCAGTCTTGCAGCAGGTAGTAGCACATTACTCCACCTTGTAAGATAGCTTGGATAATTAATGCAACATAAGTGATTATATTGAATTGATTATTTAATGTTTTGAGATTGTGCGGTACTTCATCATCATTTTCAAAAGTACCTAAATCGTGTAATAATTTAAAATATTGTTTCCCTTTGTACGGTATTGTATATACGAGAAATAATATGACAACCAATGATACGACCATCATAATTGGAAAGCACAGTTCTAAAAAACTGAAATTGAATTTATCTGAAAAGCGGCACCTTTTACAAAAAATAGCTCTTTTGTATTTTCATACTTACTTAAGTAAAAGTAGATCGAAATGATTTCTGTCCACAAACAAAGTGAACAGAACAAACACAAAACAACCGATTTAATATGATCAAATGTGCTTCCCTCTCTAGGAATCATAATTGAAATAATATTTCTAAATGCTTGCAACAACTGAATCGTTTGAGTCATTTCAATTTGCTTCATCAAAAGCCCTTCACAAACTAAATGTCGGTAGTATTTCTATGGTTATAATGTATTCCTGATTATTTTCTACGTTCCTTTGGATTCTAACGTAATAACGAAGGCAGTGATTTATTTTAAATTAAAATGTAATTAGCTTCAAATATTAACCAATTTGCTATAAAGCTAAACTTAGCAATCAGATGAATGCTAGTTATTGGAAATGCAAATCAATTCTTGGCTGCTCTTATAATTTTCGAACCACAGCTGTTTCAAAATTAAGATTCTTAGTAATTTCATGTAATTTAAAAATGTATTTGTTTAATGCCATCGCTGCATTCTTTGTATACATGTAGGGCTGATTAATGCTAGTTATTGGAAATGCAAACACTTCTAAAAAGTGTCTAAAAAAAATTGCAATATCTTGGGAATCTATCATTGGATATAATTTACATTCTACAGATTGATCACTAGTATATTGTACAATATCAGCAATAAATTGCATCCATATTGATACGGTGGTTTTTGAATTATCGTGAATTTATTTTGTTTTTTAGATATAATTATTTTAAATATAAGCATATTTTGCTTAATAAACTCGAAAATCGTGCTTACTTAAGATCGTTTATCTCAAGAACGCAACATTGGATGTAAATTAACTTTGGCACGCTTAACACTGGTATATCATTCAATATCAGCAATTAATTTCATTGATGTTTATACGGTAGTTTTTATTATTTCGTTGTTTGAATATAAGCCTAGCGGATAAACACTTCCAAGAAGAGTCTAAAGAAAAATTGAAATATCTTGGGAATCTATCATTGGATATAATTTACATTCTACAGATTGATCAGTAGCATATAGTGCAATATCAGCAATAAATTGCATCCATATTGATACGGTGGTTTTTGAATTATCGTGATTTTATTTTGTTTTTGAGATATATATATATTTTAAATATAAGCATATTTTGCTTAATGAACTCGAAAATCGTGCTTACTTAAGATCGTTTATCTCAAGAACGCAACATTGGATGTAAATTAACTTTGGCACGCTTAACACTGGTATAACATTCAATATCAGCAATAAATTTCATTGATCTTTATACGGTGGTTTTTAATATTTCGTTGTTTGAATATAAGCCTAGCTGATAAACACTTCCAAGAAGAGTCTAAAGAAAAATTGAAATATCTTGGGAATCTATCATTGGATATAATTTACATTGTACAGACTGATCACTAGTATACCGTGCAATATCAGCAATAAATTACATCCATATTGATACGGTGTTTTTGAGATATCGTGGTTTCATTTTGTTTTTGAGATATAATTATTTTAAATATAAGCATATTTTGCTTAATAAACCCGAGAATCGTGGTTACTTAAGATCGTTTATCTCAAGAACGCAACATTGGATATGAATTAAATTTGGCGTGCTTAACACTGCTATATCATTCAATATCAGTAATAAATTTCAATGATATTTATACGTTGGTTTTTAATATATCGTTGTTTGAATATAAGCCTAGTCAAAAGCACCTCCAAAAAGTGAAGAAAAATTGAAATATCTTGGGAATCTATTATTGCATATAATTTAAATTCTACAAACTGATCACTAGTACATCATGCAATATCAGCAATAAATTACATCCATATTGATACTGTGGTTTTTGAGATATCGTGTATTTTATTTTGGTTTTGCCTAAGCCCATAAGCCTATTTTGCTTAATGAACCCGAGAATCGTGCTTACTTAAGATCGTTTATCTCAAGAACGCAACATTGGGTATGAATTAAATTTAGCGTGCTTAACACTGGTATAGCATTCAATATTAGCAATAAATTTCATTAATATTTATACGGTCGTTTGTAACATTTCGATTATTGAATAGAAGCCTAATCAAAAACACTTCCAAAAAGTGTCTAAATTCTTAATTTGCCCTGCTAATAAGATCAAATGAACGTTTATTACTCTAGTCACTAGATCTAGTGGATGCTTCGAGATACGTCTTACTGCAATTTTAATTGATATTAGCCTCGCGCCAATATTTATAAGCACCCTGAATGTCCTTGAAACCAGTAGTTCATTATGGCCGGTTAATGTACACGTCGTTCGCGCATAATACAAGTGATTTGCACCAGAAAACGGGCTATACTCGATAAGTTCTGGCCCCAAACAGTTCCATAAAACGTCGTATAACCGTAACGTATGTAATTTTCACTCCTACTAAACGAATTCTCGCAAAACGATCTCACCTCAGATTCGTGGACTTTGCTCTCATCCAACAACCTGCACCGAGTAATAACTTAGTAAATAATATATTTTGCCCCAGAAATCTCTACCCAATGCAGGATTATTATAATGTTGAGCCAGAACGTTCACTTTTGTAAGTACACGACAAGCACACTACAACAGGTGGTAACTCATACGTAGTTTGTGCCGCTAACTTTGTTGAACCCGAAACTGGGACTTCGACATGCACTACGCACAACAATTCACCACAAAGTTGCGAAGCGGCGCTGAAGGTTCTTAGTGTTCTTAAAAAAAATTGCGTAAAGCTTGCTGTTAGTTGTAACTGTAAGTTGTAATCATGATGAAGTGCGATGCTATTACTTAGAAACCAAAGTTTAGATTTAAGTTTACATCACGTTATACCTTCTCGCTTGCGTGTTGTCATTTTGCACTTGAATGGTGATTTCTATTGCATGTGCCATGATAACTTTACACGAGGTGTTTGCACAAGCTGCGTCAAAGTGCAGTAGTTAAATGAACAAGAAAAAGGCGTCATGTAAACAGCACTGGGGTTGTTTGTTTTTAAGTAACTAATAATGTTATCGTTTTCAGTGCGCTGTTATACATCTGCTTACTTCAAAACGTGTCCATTGCTGTGTTGGGCAGAATACGGATTGCAGGCATCGAAGAACAATATGATTCAACGCAGTCTCGACCGGAACAAAGGTAGGATTTTACTATTACTTAATTTCATTGCAACGTGACGCTTTTCACTGGGTTTATTTGTGCATTGTTTTAACAATAAATTGATATATTTGTTACACTTTATGCATGCCAATATCCACCACAAAGTCACGAAGCTGCGTTGAAGCTTCATCCGAGTGCTCAGGTAAAACATCACTGCTCGTAAAACTTCCAGGAAGCTGTAATAATGGCGAGATGCGATGATATTACCTAGAAACCAGGCTCTGTAGGTTAAGGCCACATTACATTATGCCCTTGCCTGCACGAATCCAGTAATTTTGCACTGAAATCGTGCCTTCTGTTGCATTATAACTTTACTCGAGGTGTTCCCGCGTGATGCGTTCAAGTAGCAATAGTCGAATATGCAAGAAAAAGGCTGCGTGTAAACAGCGCTTAGGTTGTTTTTTCCCGAAGTAACTAATCGCGTTACTGTTTTCAATGCGGTGTTATGAATCTGCTTCCTTCAAAACTTGCCCATTGCACTACGGTTTAAGATGCTTGTAGTCATCGAGGAGCAGTACAGTTCAATGCAGTCTTAACCTACAGAAAGGTAGATTTATCGTTGTCAACGGGACGCTTTTCCACTGGGTTTATGTGTTCATTGTCTTGTCATTTAATAAAGTCATTTACTGCACATTGTACATGCCAATTTAGTCATGACTATTGATAATTGTAACTCAATGATGCCAGTACTTATGCTTTAAGCAGTATGATCGTCATTGCACTTCTGTACTTGGACACTTTGGACACGCTCATCCTGGAGAGACTCCCTGCGGGGTTTAACGTGTCCGATTTCCTTGTATCTCCGTTTAAAGAGCCCTGGAGACTTTCAATAATATCGTCAATCATACTCATCGTGTACAAAGTGATTGATCGCTTGTAATTGATCAATGAGTCGTACTTCAATTGAAACCATCAATATAATTGATATTATTGACCGCCTCCAGGCTACTTAAGGCCCGTTCTCACTTGGTCTTGGAAATCCCAACGGTGACTTTTACGATATAATCGAAATCCTTTGGAGCCGACATGACTCTTTATTAATTTGGTGCTCACACATAACAATTACTTCTGCTTCCCCCATTCTCATACATGTTGCACTTTATATTTCAAAACCTGTTAGGAGCTAATTATTCATGCCCTTTTTAATACAGAGCTGGTTTTGAACTGTCTGTAAGTTAACCTAATAATCATGGGGAGAATTTATTCGGGAGTCTTTCTTCATTTGATACATAGAGTCAGTATTCAAACATGAGTGCTTCCAGGGCATTTTGCATCTCCTTATTAGGTTCTTTGTAGTTGGAATGCTAAATTAGAGCTTTTTTTTTACTGTCACTGGGGGCATTTTCAAGTGCAAAAAGCGACAGTTTTTAATTTTTTGGCGACATCTGCCACATATTTATCTAACTGCTCACTGAAGTGCGGGTAAAAAAGATATCTGGAATTCCAGAAATCTTTTTAACCTACAAATAATAGAAACCTGTAATATTTATTTGTTTCTTTGTTCAATCATGCGTCAACAGATGTCTCTGGGGTGCTTTTTAGTTCATATTTTTTGTCGCCAGATGTCGCATTGATCGCAATTTCAATGCAGCAAACAGATGCACATGAAAATTGTTTCTAAACAACACTTGGGATGTTTTTCTTGTAACTAACTAATCAAGTTATAGTTTTCATTGCGCTCTTATGGATGTGCTTCCTTTTTAAAACGTGCGTATTGATGTGTGTGGCGCATTACTGTTACGGAGATTGCAGGCATCGAGGAACACTACGATATTTCAGGACACTTTCTACGTCGATTATGTTATACTGTGGGATAAATAATTCTTCATTTCTGTATATATTTTAGGACTGTTTACACATCGATTTGGTTATACTGCGGGATGGATAATTGTTCATTTTCGCAGATATTTTAGGACGGTTTATACGTCGATTATATTATACTGTGGGATGAATAATTCTTTATTTCTGCAGATATTTTAGGACTGTTTACACATCGATTAGGTTATACTGCGGGATCAATAATTGTTCATTTCTGCAGATATTTTAGGACAGTTTGTACATTGATTATGTTATACTGTGGGATGAATAATTCTTCATTTCTGCAGATATTTTAGGACTGTTTACACATCGATTTGGTTATACTGCGGGATGGATAATTGTTCATTTTCGCAGATATTTTAGGACGGTTTTTACGTCGATTATATTATACTGTGGGATGAATAATTCTTTATTTCTGCAGATATTTTAGGACTGTTTACACATCGATTAGGTTATACTGCGGGATCAATAATTGTTCATTTCTGCAGATATTTTAGGACTGTTTACACATCGATTAGGTTATACTGCGGGATCAATAATTGTTCATTTCTGTAGATATTTTAGGACAGTTTGTACATTGATTATGTTATACTGTGGAATGAATAATTCTTCATTTCTGCAGATATTTTAGGACTGTTTACACATCGATTAGGTTATACTGCAGGATCAATAATTGTTCATTTCCGCAGATATTTTAGGACAGTTTGTACATTGATTATGTTATACTGCGGGATGAATAATTCTTCATTTCTGCAGATATTTTAGGACTGTTTACACATCGATTAGGTTATACTGCAGGATCAATAATTGTTCATTTCCGCAGATATTTTAGGACAGTTTGTACATTGATTATGTTATCCTGTGGGATGAATAATTCTTCATTTCTGCAGATATTTTAGGACTGTTTACACATCGATTTGGTTATACTGCGGGATAGATAATTGTTCATTTTCGCAGATATTTTAGGACGGTTTATACTTTGATTATATTATACTGTGGGATGAATAATTCTTTATTTCTGCAGATATTTTAGGACTGTTTACACATCAATTAGGTTATACTGCGGGATCAATAATTGTTCATTTCTGCAGATATTTTAGGACAGTTTGTACATTGATTATGTTATACTGAGGGATGAATAATTCTTCATTGCTGCAGATATTTTAGGACTGTTTACACATCGATTTGGTTATACTGCGGGATGGATACTTGTTCATTTTCGCAGATATTTTAGGACGGTTTATACGTCGATTATATTATACTGTGGGATGAATAATTCTTTATATCTGCAGATATTTTAGGACGGTTTACACACCGATTAGGTTATACTGCAGGATCAATAATTGTTCATTTCCACAGATATTTTAGGACAGTTTGTACATTGATTATGTTATACTGTGCGATGAATAACTCGTTATTTCTGCACATATTTTAGGACTGTTTACACACCGATTTGGTTATACTGCGGGATGGATACTTGTTCATTTTCGCAGATATTTTAGGACGGTTTATACGTCGATTATATTATACTGTGGGATGAATATTTCTTTATTTCTGCAGATATTTTAGGACTGTTTACACATCGATTAGGTTATACTGCGGGATCAATAATTGTTCATTTCTGCAGATATTTTAGGACAGTTTGTACATTGATTATGTTATACTGTGGGATGAATAATTCGTTATTTCTGCAGATATTTTAGGACTGTTTACACACCGATTTGGTTATACTGCGGGATGGATACTTGTTCATTTTCGCAGATATTTTAGGACGGTTTTTACGTCGATTATATTATACTGTGGGATGAATAATTCTTTATTACTGTGGGATGAATAATTATTTATTTCTGCAAATATTTTAGGACTGTTTACACATCGATTAGGTTATACTGCGGGATCTATAATTGTTCATTTCTGCAGATATTTTAGGACAGTTTGTACATTGATTATGTTATACTGTGGGATGAATAATTCTTCATTTCTGCAGATATTTTAGGACTGTTTACACATCGATTAAGTTATACTGCAGGATCAATAATTGTTCATTTCCGCAGATATTTTAGGACAGTTTGTACATTGATTATGTTATACTGTGGGATGAATAATTCTTCATTGCTGCAGATATTTTAGGACTGTTTACACATCGATTTGGTTATACTGCGGGATGGAGACTTGTTCATTTTCGCAGATATTTTAGGACGGTTTATACGTCGATTATATTATACTGTGGGATGAATAATTCTTTATTTCTGCAGATATTTTAGGACGGTTTACACACCGATTAGGTTATACTGCAGGATCAATAATTGTTCATTTCCGCAGATATTTTAGGACAGTTTGTACATTGATTATGTTATACTGTGGAATGAATAATTCTTCATTTCTGCAGATATTTTAGGACTGTTTACACATCGATTTGGTTATACTGCGGGATGGATAATTGTTCATTTCCGCAGATATTTTAGGACCGTTTGTACGTCGATTATGTTAAACTGTGCCATGAATAATTCTCCATTTCTGCAGATATTTTAGGACTGTTTGCACATTGATTAGGTTATACTGCGGGATCAATAATTCTTCATTTCTGCAGATATTTAAGGACAGATTATATGTCGATTAGGTTATACTGCGGGATGAATAATTCTTCATTTCTGCAGATATTTTAGGACAGTTTATACGTCGATTGTATTATACTGCAGGACGAATAATTCTTCATATCCGCAGATATTTTAGGACGGTTTATACGTCGATTATATTATACTGTGGGATGGATAATTCTTCATTTCTGCACATATTTTAGGAAGGATTATACGTCGATTAGGTTATACTGCGGGATGAAAAAATTTTCATTTACGCAGATATTTTAGGACGGTTTATACAGCGATTAGGTTATACTGCGGGATGAATAATTCTTCATTTCCGCAGATATTTTAGGACGGTTTATACAGCGATTAGGTTATACTGCGGGATAAATAATTCTTCAATTCCGCAGATATTTTAGGATGGTTTCTACTTCAATTAGGTAATACTGTGGGATGAATAATTTTTCATTTCCACAAATTTTCCTTTGGTTAAGGTAAGTGTAAGAGCTGTCCGTAGATGATCATTTGACATTCGATATGAATATCTTATGATAAAGCTGCGCTGATGAGTCCTATAAGGACGAAACAGCTTACGTCCTTCCAGATTCTTCCCAAGTTAAAGAGCTTCAACTGCAATTCAGGTGAGCACTAGCCGTATGAAAATTTTCTATTCAAACTGAGTGGGCAGTATGATAGAGAAGTCTACATATTTTATAATTTTCGGATTTCGTACCAGGATCACAGAAGGTGCAAGAGATCTTTTATTCATATACTGACCACTCAATGCAAATAGAAAATTTTCGTCTACATAATTTATAATTTTCGGATTTCGTACCAGGATCACAGAAGGTGCATGAGATCTTTTATTCATATACTGCCCACTCAATGCAAATAGAAAATATTCGTCTACAATTTTATAATTTTCGGATTTCGTACCAGGATCACAGGAGGTCAACGAGATCTTTTATGCATAGTGCCCACTCAATGTAAATCGAAAATATTCGTCTACATAATTTATAATTTTCAGATTTTGTACCAGGATCACAGAAGGTGCATGAGATCTTTTATTCATATACTGCCCACTCAATGCAAATAGAAAATATTCGTCTACAATTTTATAATTTTCGGATTTCGTACCAGGATCACAGGAGGTCAAAGAGATCTTTTATGCATAGTGCCCACTCAATGTAAATCGAAAATATTCGTCTACATAATTTATAATTTTCAGATTTGTTACCAGGATCACAGAAGGTGCATGAGATCTTTTATTCATATACTGCCCACTCAATGCAAATAGAAAATATTCGTCTACAATTTTATAATTTTCGGATTTCGTACCAGGATCACAGGAGGTCAAAGAGATCTTTTATTCATAGTGCCCACTCAATGTAAATCGAAAATATTCGCGTACATAATCTCAATTTGCTCCTCGCAAACATCAATATACAGGGTGATCCAAAAACTTTTAAAATATTTTCGACTCACCCTGTATATTTCGATTTGCTCCTCGCAAAAATCAATATACAGGGTGTTCGATAAACGTTGAAATATTTTTGGATCACCCTGTATATATCGATTTGCTTCTCGCAAAAATCGATATATACAGGGTGATCCAAAAAGTGATGAATTTTGTAACCCACGAAAATCGATATATACAGGGTGTCCACAGCTCGAATACCCGCAAAATTTAGCCTCGCGCGCGTATATATAATGTAATATAAACATATAGTATATCTATATTGCTATAAATCCAGTAGGGGTCCTACGGACCCCTACTGGATTTATAGAAAAATTTCTACCGGTCGAGCTCCAGGAAAGAAGCTTAAACGCGCGTCACATGACGTGTGCGTGTGTGTGTGTGTGGGCGCACACACGGGCGTCGCGACGCCCGCCCGCCTGACGCCTGACGCGCGTTTTTTAGGCTTCTCGCCTGGGCGGGGGGTGGGCACCTGCTAGGTACGTGGTACCTAGCAGGTGCATATTGCCCACCCCCCACATCTATACCCCTAGATACCCCCACCGATATTCTATTGTATACTATAGTATACAATATTATAGTAATCGCGAGGCAAATCGTCCCGTCTCACTCGCACCCATTGGCCGGGTCTACTTACCTTCTCGCACTCACGGGCGCTTATCGCGAATCTGTAAGAAGAGATGAAGATTTTGGTCGCTGGATTTCCATGGCTCGGTAGCGCAGGTCGCTCCAGCGGTGGGTTGGCCCCCGACGCTGGAGCGAACCGTGGGTTCAAATCCAGCCGGCCGAATAAAAATTGCGGCGGGTTGCGGACCGGCAGGGGTGCCGCCGGGGCTGCGATGGTGGCAGCGCCGGGGGGAGCGGCGGGAGGAAGCGATGCTGGAGCGGGGGGTGCGGCAGGGATTGGGCGGCGGGTGCCGCCGGGGCTGCGATGGTGGCAGCGCCGGGGAGCAGCCGAGCCGGGGGCCCGGCGGGGGATGCATGCAGGACGGGCAGCGGCCCGGAGCGGGGGGCACGGCAGCGATCCGGCGGGAGCGCCGGAAACGCCGGTGGTGGGGAAGCAGCGGGAGCGGCGGTAGCGGGGGGTAGCAGCGATGCGGGGGCGGAAAATTGGAAAAATTAGTGGGGATGAGATTCGGCAGCGAGGGAGGGGGGAAGGAAGATATACGAAAAACAGGCAATCTTTTACAATTTTTTATTCAATCAAAATTTTTACAAGTCAAATATGTTTCTAGTGGAGGCGCCGGGTAAAGGGACTTGTAAAAATTTACCACCAATAACTGCCCGAAAATGTGGAATCTAGTGGAGGCGCCGGGTACAGGGACTTGTAAAAATTTACCACCGAGAACTGCCCGAAAATGTTAATGCCCTGTTATTCATATCTCCCTTTCTAGAATCCCTATCTAACTTTAGTGAAGGCACCAGGTAGAGGCACCGGGTAGAAAGAAAACGCACACATATTAAGTTATACACTATATATTTTATAAACTCATTTATTACACAAGTTTTACTTTGTTTATTACATATAATTTATTCAGGTGTATTGCGTATCAAAGAACATTAACATCGATTAGATTATGCTTAAGGTAATAAAGTATATAATTTGGTGTAGTGCGTATCAAACAACGTTAGCAGTAAAGTGTACGTTAGCCGACAGCATCACAGTCAAATGTCCGATGGAATTACGACAGACGCTCGACTGCAACTAACGTACACGTACTGTTGTACGGTGTTTGATCCGCAATACACCTAATCATATACTTTATTACCTCAAGTATTATCTAATCGATGATGTACAGCCATGAGAATGTCTCGGTTCGTAAGACTGAACAGTCCGCTATCCTAGTCTCTAACAGTGCAGGACAAGACATACGTACAAGGACAGTGGACTGCTCACTCTTACGGAATTACAGGCTCTCCGATGCCTTTGGCCTTGGGTACGATGCGAGCGGTAAGAGGCGGCGAATATTAATGGTTAGAAGCAGCAGTGAGCGATAAGTGTGAAGCGTACAGATTTTTCCAGCATGCTGCATTCAAATCGTGAACATAACGATTGTTTGTCACTCACTGCAGCCGCTTGAATTGTACCAAAGGCCTTAGATACCTGGGGAAATGAATTTTATTCAGTTCGGTACAACCTAGCCTCAAATACATATAAACGATCTTTATTTAGCTACAATATTTATAAGGGTGCGATTAAACGGTATAATGTTTATTGGATTAAGATTTAATTGGGACACAATCTTTATTTAGGCAAGGTATTTATGGCGCGACGATCTATCGATGGCCTCGGGTACGATGCAAGCGATGAGCGGCCGCGAATATTAAAGGGGGCTAGGAGCAGCAGTGAGCGACAAGTGTAAAGCTTGAATTGTACCCAAGGCCTTACATACCGTCCTAAAATACCTGTGGAAATGAATTTTATTCAGTTCGGTACAACCTAGCCTCAAATACATATAAACGATCTTTATTTAGCTACAATATTTATAAGGGTGCGATTAAACGGTATAATGTTTATTGGATTAAGATTTAATTGGGACACAATCTTTATTTAGGCAAGGTATTTATGGCGCGACGATCTATCGATGGCCTCGGGTACGATGCAAGCGATGAGCGGCCGCGAATATTAAAGGGGGCTAGGAGCAGCAGTGAGCGACAAGTGTAAAGCTTGAATTGTACCAAAGGCCTTACATACCGTCCTAAAATACCTGTGGAAATGAATTTTATTCAGTTCGGTACAACCTAGCCTCAAATACATATAAACGATCTTTATTTAGCTACAATATTTATAAGGGTGCGATTAAAGGGTATAATGTTTATTGGATTAAGATTTAATTGGGACACAATCTTTATTTAGGCAAGGTATTTATGGCGCGACGATCTATCGATGGCCTCGGGTACGATGCAAGCGGTGAGAGGCCGCGAATATTAAAGGGCTAGGAGCAGCGGTGTAGTAGCAGCAGTTTTTCCAGCACGCGCATTCAAATTATGAACAAAACGCTTGTTTTGTCGGTCACTTGCGCCGCTTACTGCTTGAATCGTACCCTAAGCCTTACATGCCGTTCTAATATACTTGTGAAAATGAATTTTATTCAGTGCGGTACAACCTAAACTTAAATACACATAAATATTGTCGCTAAATAAAGATCGTTTATAAGTATACGATCTTTACTGGGTGACAACCCTTATTGCACCACCTTTATTCAGATACGATGTCTATTGGACAATCTTAAAGGCCGAATCATTGATTTATACACGACGCAACAATGCTATCGCTACGGGCATTTTCAACAGCGGTTAATGCACGTTGAAAATGCCTACAGCGATAGCATTGTCACAGCGTAGCATTGCCATGTAAGGAATCTATGAATCTGCCTTAACAAAACTACGATTTATATTCGGGTGCGAAAACCTAACCTAAACGATCTTTATTTGGCTAGAATATTTATGGGGTACGATTTTATATTTATTCGGTTACAACCTTTATTGCGCTGCTATCTTTATTTGGGTATGATGTTTATTGGACTACGATTTAATTGGGCTACAATTTTGATTCGGGTACGATATTTATAGCGTTACGTCTATATTCGGGTACGATATTTATAGCGTTACGTCTATATTCGGGTACGAATTTTATTGCGCTACGATCATTTTAGAGCAACGATATTTATAGACCTAGGACCCCACATGGAGTCTTTCGCATTTTATTTAATACAAATGCAAATCGTCGTGGTAACTCAGTAGGTTGTACAGCCATGGACGATAAGAATGATGCGCTTGTCCATCCGAGCAGTTTGCTATACTTGTCTGGTCCCGTACAGTAGAGGCACGGGGTAGACAAGGATAGAATATTGTTCGGACGGACGGACACGTCATTCCGAGAGTCCGTGGCTGTACACCCAAAAACTTCGCTTTTGCTTTATTGCACATTCGTGATCAATATAGTCTACTGCACAAACTTCACAGGGTAGTTTGTGTAGTTGACCGAATTGATAACGATACTGCAATAAACCAAAAAGTTTGTTTTTGTACGTACGCAAGCGGAAGCAGCGTCAGTATTCAGTATGGCAGGATTAATCGGCATCGCCAGGATTAGCGCAAGCAGCATCAGTTAAGGCTGGCGAATGTTGTCATCATTGCCAGGATTAACGCAAGCTCAAATCAGCATCGCCAGGATATCATCATAAGCTGGATTGCCACATAATCCTTTAGATACCGATACAAATACTATCATATGAATACTGTACTACGATTTCAAAAAACATTCTCATTCTTAATCTTGCAATTTAAAATTTAATCTGAATCTTCGCAATTTAATTGCAATAAAAGTTATAAAACTTTAAATGATAAGCCAATTAATTCTATAAAAATATAATAAAAAGTGCTTTCAGTTTAACGTCGCATCCGATGCCGTAATTGAAATACGACGCCCAACCCTTCCCACCAGAAATCAGACGATATCACAAGCATACGAATCACAAGCGTACGAAACACCAGCACACAGAGACAAATCATAGAAATCAATGCACACTCCAAACTAAAAAAGAGCTAAAAGCGGCGGCCGCCTTTTTATCCCTATCTGACTATTTAGGCAAAATGATGCAACGTCAACGTTTTGGCACTTTCTACTATTGCTATAATGACCTGAATGATCATTTAATTGAAATGAAAATCAATCAGTAGATTAAGAATGTAATCAATTTTGAAACCGTTACCACCTTTAAACCTATACTATACTAATGGTTAAATGCTATAGCCAGTGGAGTAGTTAAATAGTAATGCAATATATTGAAACAAATCTTAAAATGCTGTTCAGGCTCTCTGCACTCTTCTCTTAAACACAAGTGAATCGCACTTACCAATAACTACTCCACGGATAATTCATAAATTACAAAATTTATTTAAAAAATTGATTCAAAAAAAAAAATGGATAAAAAATTTGCTTGGGTTTAAGAAAAAATTGATTTAAAATTAAATTTGATAAAAAAATTGACTTGGCTTAAAAAAAATCGGGCAAAAAATTGACCAAGGTAAAAAAAAATGATTAAAAAAAAAACACTGAGGAATTCTAAACATTAGGGCCGAATCTAAAACTCTAAATCCTTAAATCAAGATTCTCAAAGCGGTATTTTTGCCAATTCATTAATAATAATTATATATCTATGTATATATACTAGATGTATAATCACAATCTGGAATGAAATGAAAAATATTTCGACTAAATTCAAAATCGGAGCCTATAGCGCTTGAAATCTATCCTCGGAGGCTCCGAGTGAAGCAAAGCATGGTTTTAACTAAATTCCGCGATACGTAACGAGAATATCTGTTATTCTGATACCAAATTGTGTGAAAGGAGGCTGTCCTGTGAGTGCCCGAGTAAAGCAAAGCAGTAACTTTTGCAACTTTTGCACTTTTTGAAATGTTGAATCCGTAACGAGAATATCTGCCTTCCCTGTGAACAACGGCACCTCTTTGCGATCGCTTCAGAAGGACTGGCAAATCATCATCTCTTCACCAGTAAAAACAGCCGAATCGATATCCCTTGACACACCAGTCCGGTTAGATAGCTGGACAAGCCCCAGCTGGGGCCAAGTATTGGTTACGTTAGTGCGGTGAAATGAACTGGTGGAGAGATGAATGATCTGAAGCACGGCACGGTACCCAATCATTTTAAACAATTATTTCTATCGTGGTCAGTCTCTGTACCTTTAGATTAGATAACTGAAGATAACAATTGGGTAGTTTGTACAAACTGCACAAGCATATTACTCGGAAACACAGAGAGGAACATTTACTTAAAGTACCTACGCAAATAATTTTAAAATCGGAACAAACAGCGCTTGGAGAATCTTAAAAAATATTTATATGTACCAAGTCACATTACGAATCAAATATTCAAACATCAATAACCCTTGCAAAATACAATCGAATTCCTATTAAAAAGTAAGGTCAAACGATTGACTAAATGTGGAATTTAATAAGATTCAAGACTAGACAATTTTGAAATTGTCTGAAGCATGAAAAGTGATATAGTTGGACAACCATTAATCAAAATCGGATAAGCAAATTTGGAATCTTAAAATCACATCAGGGTTATTGACATTTGAATAAATAAAAATTATATTTGGGATGGGATAGGAATCAATTTTTTAAATATTATTGCGTCATCAAAACATTACTACATACAGGCATGCCCTCAAGTTACGTAACTATTGAGTTCTGTAAACATTTAAATAACTTGAATTTTAAGTTAGTCGAATTTGTAAATTGCATAAGTAAACTTTATAAAAAAATAATAAAAATTTATGAATGAATATAAAAACAAAGGGTGTGTTTGAGGTGTATGGTTATGAAGAGAAATGCAGTTTTCTGGCAATTTCCACCCTTAATACGTAAGTGCAAATTACAAAATTCGTTGGTTACGCAAGTTTGGGGATACCTACACTTAAAATTATTTAAATCTATTAATAAATTACTTATCCACAAAATCTAATTCATGTTATCTCTGTATTATAAATTATCTCTTATTATCTCTATATATAATTAGTTTGTGTGGATAAGTTTCGAGCTACAACCAAGTAATAAACAAAGAATTGTCTATTTATCTGTAACTAATTAATTATTATTGCATGGAAATTTCAAGAACACTTAATGCAATGTCTGAATGTAATACTAAAATAGTTTATCACTTGGTTACAGCTAAACTATTTTCTAAAGTCCCCTCAGCGATGTTCTTGATCCGATGTCTTCCATCCAAAGTCATCTAGGTTCCCACGTTGTTCAAGATCCGAGTGGATCGTAATCAGAAGTTGAAGTAGTGTCATCGTAGTCATCCACCTGCAGATATTCTGGTTCCAGCAAAGCCCGTTAGCTAAAAATACAATAAATTTTAGATTGCGAAAATGTTAAGAATATAAATCCTTTCACTGCTAGTATCAAACAAATATTAATAAACCATACCAAGGTATTGCCTAAACCAGTGGTTCCCAAAGTGTGCGTCGGGGCACCCTGGAGAGCCGTCTTTCCAGGGGTGCCGCAGAATATTGCAAAAGGTTTATAATTAAGTTGAATAAACTAATAGAAAAATTAACCCGGGTATTTTGCAGACTGACATCATTTACAATGAGATGGCTTTCAATAATAGTAAATAACATATTTAAAAGATCCATTACAGTTAGTCATGATATAACTTAGAGAAGGTTTGGAAAAACCTTAGTTCAAAAAGGGCGCTGTGAGCGGTAAAAGTTTCGAAACCACTGGCCTAAACGATTTATACTATTTATAAATGAATAAATATCATTCAAATAGTAAAAGGATTTATAAATTTCTTTCGTTTAATGCAATATATCACTGAGTGAAAATGTTATTCATAATGGACAAGTTTAAACCGGAATTCTTAAACAAAATTAATGCTGTGTTACTTTAAGTAAATTTTATGTGAATAAATATATTACAATTAATTCTAAATGCCGTAAACATATTGCATTAATGGATTAATTAATGGTTTAATTAGCAAAAATAGCATAAATGGTTAATACTAACTAAAAGTTATTTTATATTGTGAAACTTGAAGTAAATTTAAGATGTCATGACATAATAATTTTTCGTACATACAGACTGTTAAAGAAAGTGATGTCAACTTTAATGCTGGATACTATTAAATGACACTGTTCAAGCTGCAAATCGAATATGCAGCTATGCAGAAATGTTTTCTAGGATACAAGCAAATAATATAAAAAGAATATTTAAAATGTGATTTCTTGTCATAACTTTGTTGTTAAAAGAGTTGACACCGCTTTCTTGAATGCTCTGCAACTTGCTGTCCAAAATTATAAATAATTAAAAAATATATTTGTAACATCCTCATTATTAGCCTTCTTTTGACCGATCTGCCTAAACATTTTTTCAACTAAGTCGTTGACAGCTCCTGTGTGATTGCAAATTTGAGGAAAATACAAATAATTTACCTTTTATATCCGAAGCTCTTTCTGGATAGAACTGCAACTTTCCATCTGGTAAGCTGTTGGTTAACATTGATGTACTTCAACTTCGGGAGGAAAGGGTCGAGTCCCGTCTACACTGCAATTACCAGTTCGGTGTCTAGTTCTTCGTAAGTTTGTTGCAATTCCATATGAAGAGCCCTAAAATAAAACAAACATATTAAAATTCTTGTTTTTTCAAATTGGTTTAAGGTGTGCGACGATGGAACAAAAGTACTTCCATCCAAATATTCAGCAGCCGCGAAATGATCTTACTTTTTGTAAATTTTACGTGAATATATATAGTACAATTCATTCCAAATGCTGTATATGTATATACAGGGTCCGTCATTTCACCTCCCGTCGCTTCTATAGCTCAGTTACTAATCGAGTTAGGAATTTGATATTTTGCAGAATTTACTTGCATTACAATTAGGAAAAATGTTTGTCTTTTAATTCCACATAGAATGACATAAAAATATACTGGGGCTCCAATTTAAAATAAGAAAAATAAAGTGCTTTAAAGTTTGAAAAGTTTGACACTAAATTTTGGACACTATAGAATGCATATCAATAAAACTTGGTTAACACAACTGTGAGGTCTTATTTAATAAGTACCTTGTATGGTTTTATTAACAAGGCATATTTTTATCTTTTATTAATTTTCTTAACCAATGGTGCAAAACTAATTTTACTCAGTTTTTATTTTTTTGTGCTAAAATCACTGAACCGATTTTAATAAAATTTTATGGGTATGTAGGCATCTATAAACGGCACCCGAATAAGCAACAAAATATATACCATGCAATTTAAAAATATACATCATCATGACGTCACACTTATTTGGGACACCCTGTATAATCAAAAATATTTTCCTGAAATACGCCCCAGAATGTAAGTAAGGCCTGCAAAATATCAAAATCCTAACTCAATTAGTAACTGAGCTATAGAAAACGGGAGGTGAAATGACGGACCCTGAATATATTGCATTAATACTAACAACAAGTAATGTAGTGTTGTGAATACTTGACGAAGATTTTAGCTATCATGAAATAATAACGTAAAATAAAATTATTTTTCCTATATAACTTGCCGTCCAAAATCACAAATGATTAAAAAAATATATTTGTAATATCGTCATTATTAGACTTCTTGTGACCAATATGCATAAACACATTAATTGAACCAAGTCGGTTGACAGCTCCTATGTGCTTGCACATTTGAGGAAAATAACTTACCGTTTATATCTGCAGGTCTTTCGAGGATCCGACTGCAATTCTTCATCTGCCAAGATGCGGGTTCATTGATGTACTTCAACTTCGGCACGAAAGGGTGGAGTCCTGTCTGCATTGCAGCTACCAGCCAGTCCTGTGTCTTGTTCCTCCAAAGTTGGTGGCAATCAGAAGTTCTTCACAGTCATCTCGCAATTGCATGGATCATGAAAACAGAAAAGAGGTGTACAAAAAGTGAACCGTATGTACGAGGATTATTAAGAACTACCAAAACAACTAACTAATCAACATACACAACTTCAGATTTCTGTCCAATTTCATTTATGCGTGACCACAAGTACTGGTATGTCTGTAATTTACTAATTACGTTAGCAAAGTTACTTTTGCAACTTTTGCACTTTTGCGCCTTTTGCACTTTTTCAAATATTGAATCCGTAACGAGAATATCTGCCTTCCCTGTGAACAACGGCACCTCTTTGCGATCGCTTCAGAAGGAGTGGCAAATCATCATCTCTTCATCAGTAAAAACAGCCGAATCGATATCCCTTGAGACACCAGTCCGGTTAGATAGCTGGACAAGCCCCAGCTGGGCCCAAGTATTGGTTACGTTAGTGCGGTTGAAATGAACTAGTGGAGAGATGAATGATCTGAAGCACGGCGCGGTACCCGATCATTTTAAACAATTATTTCTATCTTGGTCCGTCTCTGTACCTTTAGATTAGATAACTGAAGATAACAATTGGGTAAAAACTACTGAGAAGCAGTAAAAAACTTAAGACATACAAGAATTTGTGGTTAACTAACTTATAGCTAAATACATATAAAACAAAAAAACATTTGAAGTGCGCTTTACCCCCAAGTTCACTAAAATGAATACATCCTATAACCTAATCTAGTATATTGAATACTGCACCCCCCATCTAAACTGTAAGTTCACTGTATTAACAATTGATAAGCGCGTGAATCTATGCTTAACAGGTGGCTAGTCTATTAAGCGACAAATTAAATTTAAACTTACAAGAACAATCAATCTCATTATTATACTGGCTCATATAATAACAAAACATCTAGTTTATATTGAATTAGTTGTCCAGCTTCTCTTTCTGTATAATTATTAACTCATTCAATCATTAAATTGAATAAATGAATGCAATTTAGAATTTTGAGAACCATCGGCACAGCAATTTAAAAATTGCTTTCCACGATTTAATTCCGTGTTAAATTGAACCAACACAGTTTTTTTTTTGACAAAAAATTTAATAATACATTCCAACACTTGGCTAGGGTGAAAGATATATTATTAAAACAAAAAACATGGAAAAATTAACACTCCATGAAAACTAATTGAAAAATTGAAACTTTGAATGCATAATAATGAATGCATTATATTTCTGTGCTTTGTTAATTGTTTATAATGTTTATTGATAAAGTAACACATGCAAGCTAGGTCTAATCAATAATGTGTTACTTACATTGATTTGGTAGATAATTAAAAGCGTCAATGACAATTCAATTTAAATGAATTTTTGATTATTGAATATTTATTAGTCTATTAATTATTCGTAAAATTCATTTGTACTATTAATACAATTACAACATTTCGAATTACGAGTTCCTAATATGATTAACTGTGACACATTACTGCTTTGAAATATTGCAGTAACACAAGTTTTGTTATATAAACTAAACAATTTAAAAAAGTAAAAAAATTATAAAAATATAACGCGTAATGACTGCGATTTATAAATTCTTGCACATATTAATTGAAATTTGAATAGATTATTGGCAATGAATTGGTTCATACAAATTGATCAACAACTTTTATTCCCACTATGGAAAATATTTGATCAATAAGAAATGCGTTTACATACATGTTACATAAACAAGATGAACTTGTTTCCTAGACGGGTCGAATATAATAAGCGCAGGAGTAAGCTAATATCAGATATAATATCAAAGACATGCGTCTAAGAAAATCCCACCCCATCAACCAATTTCAGACGAAATTGTACCTACACCTATGATATCATTAAGATATCAGAACCTAAAAACCAGCAACTGGTTCAATTTCAGACGAAATTGTACCTACACCTATGATATCATTAAGATATCAGAACCTACAAACCAGCAACTGGTTCTATCATATATACATAACAACAAGCATACACACCAAGGAGTCTTCTGAAAGACAAATTAAGCAAGTAAATTGCTATAGTGTTAAACAACGCTAAAGTCGGCGGCCGCCTTTTTCCTAATTAACAATCAGTCTCAACATCAACACTCACACAATACCTAAAGTCTTTTCGACATGTATCACGAATGTATAATCGCATTTCTCATTGTATTTATGACACCTAGTCACGTGGCAAGAATATGATTATTTAAAATAATTGCATTGTATAAGTTGCATTTGAAAAGATGTTTCAACACTAGATAATTTTTGAGGGGTAGTTTAACATGGCAAGTTAAATCTACTTCTAATCTAAAATCGACTCTACTTTAAATGGATGTTTTTTAATATGAACCGACTAATAACCAATAAACCCAAAAAATTGACAATAAAACATTAACTTGGGCAAATTATTATGCAAGGCTGTGAGGTTCCGAGTGAAGCAAAGCAGTAACTTTTGCGACATTTGCACTTTTTGAAATGTTGAATCCGTAACGAGAATATCTGCCTTCCCTGTGAACAACGGCACTTCTTTGCGATCGCTTCAGAAGGAGTGGCAAATCATCATCTCTTCATCAGTAAAAACAGCCGAATCGATATCGGTGAAATGAACTAGTTCAGAGATGAATGATCTGAAGCACGGCACGGTACCCAATCATTTTAAACAATTATTTCTATCTTGGTCTGTCTCTGTACCTTTAGATTAGATAACTGAAGATAACAATTGGGTAGTACAAACTGCGCAAGCATATTACTCGGAAACAGAGAGGAGCATATGTATATATAAAATAATAAGATACATGACAGAGGCGTCATATATTTAATGTGAATAATATTAATAAATGCAAGAATTGTATAATTTGGTTCTTTGTTATAATAATTAAAATGAAATAAACTTATAAACGAATTTTAATAACAACTAAATGATTAATAACTTGTGATTAAGGTTCACAATAGAACAAAATGTATGAATGTCAACAGTCAAGCAAGTTTGAAGCAAATAAAAATGAACTGTTAACTA
Organism: Othius punctulatus; assembly: GCA_951805005.1. Taxonomy (NCBI): domain Eukaryota; kingdom Metazoa; phylum Arthropoda; class Insecta; order Coleoptera; family Staphylinidae; genus Othius; species Othius punctulatus. The sequence continues at coordinate 8,656,620 of OX638146.1, read as the reverse complement.
AAACACATTAGTGCGAATACAAAATGTGCAATTATGTCGTTAACGCCAATAATAATCTTTATGTGAAATTATTTAATTGAAGTGTACAAAATAAACAAACAAATAAGCACAGATTAATAAAAAAATTAAAGTGAAACTGAGCGCCAAGTTCTGGCATTAAAAGGAGTAAATTTTTACATGTTGTCAGCGCAATCATTTGCGCTTTAAATGAAAGTTAAATTCATTAAATCGTAGATCATTATTTCTACAAGCTGGGTTTCAACCAGCAACGCCTGGAATTTAATCCAGCTTTATCCATCTTCATGATTGCAGAATTAACTTTAATAATCAATAAATTTCTGCATCGACAGCTCTCACAACTCTACTGTTTACTCAAAGAGTATTGAGTATTGATATTAATTGAAAGCAATGCGCAAAATTGAATGAAATAATACGTACGCAGAAAATTAATTCCCCAAACTGGATTCGCACCAGCTATCTCTAGATAAATCTAGTATTCTACCATCTTCATAGCCGAGAAATTAATTGAATGCCTTCTCAAAATTTCAATATATACTCGTAATTGATCAATAAAGTTTAAATTATGAAAATTTGATGAGGTTACGACTTTGTTCAAAAGTTGATCAATTGTTTCATAGTGACCTACAAAAATTGTGTGAAAGGAGGCTGTCCTGTGAATGTCCGAGTAAAGCAAAGCAGTAACTTTTGCAACTTTTGCAACTTTAGCGCCTTTTGCACTTTTTTAAATGTTGAATCCGTAACGAGAATATCTGCCTTCCCTGTGAACAACGGCACTTCTTTGCGATCACTTCAGAGGGAGTGGCAAATCATCATCTCTTCATCAGTAAAAACAGCCGAATCGATATCCCTTGAGACACCAGTCCGGTTAGATAGCTGGACAAGCCCCAGCTGGGCCCAAGTATTGGTTACGTTAGTGCGGTTGAAATGAACTAGTGGAGAGATGAATGATCTGAAGCACGGCACGGTACCCAATCATTTTAAACAATTATTTCTATCATGGTCTGTCTCTGTACCTTTAGATTAGATAACTGAAGATAACAATTGGGTAGTTTGTACAAACTGCACAAGCATATTACTCGGACACACAGAGAGGAACATTTACTTAAAGTACCTACGCAAACTATCTTAAACATTATAGGCTATCCTCCAAGGCTCTGAGTGAAGCAAAACAGTAAGTGTTCCAAGTAAAATACATGATATGCGACCCAATTAAATTAATAATTATTTCTAATCGTGGTCCGTCTCTGTACCGTTAGATTAGATAAATTAAGAAATTGGGTGATTATTGGTGCAGAAAAAATGAAGCTCAGAGCTCAGAGGAATATTTACTTAAAGTACCTACGCAAATAATTTAAAACAAAACTGATCAGAAGTCTGATATGTGTATATTGTTTCATTTAAAAGCGCACTTACTAATATGACTATAAAAGCAATTATTGTCCATTGAATTTGATTTGGACACTGGTAGATTTTTGAACCAACAATTAAAATATTGACGCTCCAAATGTTTCTAGTTATGAATAATGCTTGTAAATTGCAGAACAAAAAATATTGTATTGGTATAAATATTTACCAATAATTAGTAATTTGAGGCCAATTTCTTGGCTGCTGGATGAACGTTTCAAAGCAAACTTGGATACAATCAGTTGTCTTGGAGACAAAATATTACACGGCATTATTCATAACTAGTTGCGGTTATTAGAAATGAAAGTTCCTACCTTTAGAATCCCCTGGCAGTCTTGAAGATCGTTGCTGCGAAATTGGCTCCGATGACGATTTTTGCGGTGCCGGCAGTACTAGAAGGCTGCATATACTTTCGTCTCTCAATGATGTTCCAGTTACCAATTCAACGAAGCAATTATTCTTTCCTAAAACATAAACACCTATTAAAATTGTGAAATATTACAAGAATCGCTGATTTCAGAAACCGCCCAAATCCACTTTTGGTTATACGTATTTGAATTATACATAGAATGGCGCATAAAAGATGTAGTTCTTTTGATTGAGCGCAAAAAGAACCTTATTCTAATATTTAAAAGGTGTATTGGACCCTCTGAAAATATCAACCGAGAGCAGACATAATCTTAGTTCGTGACTAATTAATATTTATTTAATTATTTCAAAACTAGATGTGTGACTTGAGTTGTTTCTGAAATATGTGTTTCAATGTGTATGCTAATAAATGTTACTTTGCTAAAATCTGATCAAGCATTAAAATTAGTATAAAGGCAGATGTAAGGCGAGCGATGCAACATTGTGGTAACCAGTCAAGTACAGGGGTGTGTTTGACTTTGAATCAATCTTAATAGAATACAAATATAATTCAAGTGTTTAGATTTCAACATTTATGAATGCACAATTAAAATTAACAACTATTGAAATATTGCCCCCGATTAAATTTAATTTGGATATAAATAAACAATAAAGGCAAGTAAAAAAATATCGACACACTAATTAATAGTTTTGAATAATGTTGGTTAATCGAAAACAAGTTATTTTTAATACAGAAAACTTGTGAAATACTAACATTATTCATAACTAGGTGATAAATAAAAAAATTCTTACCTTATAATTCCTCCGATGATTTGCAAAACTGTGAAGCGACGGTTGGTTGGGTGAAGTTACCATAGGAGATAATCGCTGTTCCTCGGCAGGTAAACAAATTCACATCAGTTCTGCGTTGCATTAACAGATGGTCCATTTACCAATTCAACGAAGGTATTTGTTCTGAAAAATTGAAAATTATATTAACAGTGAGACATGTTTGGTCGTTTTTAGGAAGCAAATTAAAATTAAAGTTGTAAAAATTTTGCAAGTACCTACTAATTTTAAATAAATTTATTAGCAATGCAAATTTTAAAAGTCTGCAAGTACACTTTGTGCAGACGTAAGGATGCGACCGTTGCAGTTATTTGTTAGTATCGATGGCTCAAAATATTTTGTACCACCGTTACTTGCAAATTTATATGTTAACATAGTTTGTACGTCTGTAACGCTAAGGCTGAAAAATATTTAGTCACATCAATTATGGTACATAACTGCGATGGGTTCTACAAAGTTAATCTGGTCTCACCTATAATTGGAAGATTCCAACAATTACCGTTTGTATGTGATCTTAGTAATCGCACACATGATAACTGGTGCAAGCCCGGCTCAATTTAGGAATCCGATTTTAATTGAATTAATAAATTATATACTGTTGCGGTCAGCGTACACACCACCAGAATTATTTTAACACCAATAATGCAAAATTCACTTCGACAAATCAGGTTTCTATGTTTTCGTTTGAATATCAGATCGTAATTAATGTAACGTTTCAAGACAACAGCAAAATTGATGGTAAAAATTAATTTGTTATTAAAATGTAGCAAATTATTATTATTGTTATATTTAAATAACGGGCAGTTAAATAAATTTTCATGCGTTTCCGAATGTTGAATGCTGTATTGTTCGATACAACATTCAACATTCGGAAACGCATTCAGTGCATGTGCAGCCAATATCAACACAGTAATCAATAGTTTTGAATAATGTTGATTAATAAAGAACAAGTTATTTGTAATGCAAACACATTATTCATAACGAAACGTCATAAATATAAAAATTCCTACCTTATAATTCCTTCGACGATTTCTGTTCGGTGAAGTTACCATCTGAGACGATTTCTGTTCCTCGACGGTATAAACGGACTCACGTTTACCAAATTTCAACGGAGGTATTCGCTGGTCTGAAATGTTAAAAATTATTTTAACAGTGACATACGTTTGGTTGTTTTTTAGGAAGCATTTTTAAATTAAATTTGGAAAATTTTTGCAAGTATTGAGACTAATTTTAAATGAATTTTCAACAATGAAAGTTTTAAAAATCTGTATGAAAAATAAGAAATTATGTTGGATAAGTGGGTATTAATCATATTAATGTTCTTGTGATTTTGAGTGCAAATTTTTATAAACAATACAAATGTAATTTATTATTAAATACATTTTATTGCATTTGTAATGTTGCGCCATTGGGAGGCTTTATTTAATAGATTTATTTTAAGGAGTTTAACAATGATGTGAGGAATGTTTTCAAAGCAGATTGAAATAAGACGTATCACTTTTTTGCCTAGCTAAACGAGTCCATTGTGTAGCACAATGGGTTCGCTGTGGATAGGAAACATAGCGATTTCTCGAATATTCCGCGTTCATTTAATTAGATTTTAAGATATTTTTGGGGTAATTAGAAAAGGTTTTCATGTAGGATGTGTGAAATTATGATAATTGGAAATGTGGAGTGATTTTATGCACCAAAAAAGTGCAGAAAACCACGCAAATTTCGCAAAAAAATCAATTGCAATTACCTAAACATCTTCCAGACGAATTCTTGTCTTCTGTGAAAATTTGGGGGCTCAATTGGGCGCGTGGGCGGCGATTGGGGGGAGCGACTTCCAGTTTCCAGTGGATTTCGCAAGTCGGAATGTTGAAACACATCGCAGCAATCGTTCTGAAACAGTAAATGGTTAATTAGTAACTTCGTTAATTGATTTCGTTGTGAATAATTCACCTAGCAAGTGCGAGGTCTTAAAGCGTTGAAGATTCACAGGCGACTGCTCTGTTCTCTCAACGCCCCGCTTTCCGCTCGGGCGACTCTAAGGTCAGTTTTTTGGGAAGAGCCTTGGCCGGGCGAGAGCACAATGCTGGCCAGCTGCCTGCAAGAACCCGTAAAATTTTATGCGGTAAAAAATGTAACACGTATAAAATAAAATATATACATTAATTAATAAACTTCGAAGAGACTCAAAATTGTGTTATATTTGCATATATTTTTAAGCAAATCGTTTGGAAAATTCACCTACATATAAAATTTTGCAGCACTAATACAGCAAAATATTCAAACTAGTGCCCATCAGTATTATTATTTATATTTTACAATTATAACGTGAATATGGCCATGCTGGCAATATGGCCAATTGCATCTCAGCAACTTATATTCTTAACTTAACTGGCTTTTTTTTTAAATTTAATTAATTCTTTTTGGTATATTCCATGCCTGATTTGTATACAGTATCCATGCATACAATTCTTCAGCAAATTTAAGAAAGATTATGATCTAAATAAGTGAAACAATCGAATATATAACGTTCTGATTTGACCTGCATGCATTATCAATTAATGAAATTTCTAATTTAATGAACAGATATCTGTTCACTATACCCGAAGCTGATTCACATAAAAATTTGACAAAGTTTCAGTATTAAATAAGTGAGAAAATTGACACTATAACTTTATGCAATGACAAGTATGAATTAGTCAATACTGAAATTTCTGATAATTTATTTATTGCATATTAATTAACAGATATCTGTTCAGTATTCCTGAAGCTAATTCTCATGAAAATTTGAGAAAGTTTCAGTATTAAATAAGTGAGAAAATTGACGCTATAACTTTATGCAATGACAAGTATGAATTAGTCAATACTGAAATTTCTGAAAATTTGTTTATTGCATATTAATTAACAGATATCTGTTCAGTATTCCTGAAGCTAACTTTCATGAAAATTTGACCAAGTTTCAGTATTAAATAAGTGAGAAAATTGACACTATAACTTTATGCAATGACAAGTATGAATTAGTCAATACTGAAATTTCTGAAAATTTATTTATTGCATATTAATTAACAGATATCTGTTCAGTATTCCTGAAGCTAACTTTCATGAAAATTTGACCAAGTTTCAGTATTAAATAAGTGAGAAAATTGACACTATAACTTTATGCAATGACAAGTATGAATTAGTCAATACTGAAATTTCTGATAATTTATTTATTGCATATTAATTAACAGATATCTGTTCAGTATTCCTGAAGCTAATTCTCATGAAAATTTGAGAAAGTTTCAGTATTAAATAAGTGAGAAAATTGACGCTATAACTTTATGCAATGACAAGTATGAATTAGTCAATACTGAAATTTCTGAAAATTTATTTATTGCATATTAATTAACAGATATCTGTTCAGTATTCCTGAAGCTAACTTTCATGAAAATTTGACCAAGTTTCAGTATTAAATAAGTGAGAAAATTGACACTATAACTTTATGCAATGACAAGTATGAATTAGTCAATACTGAAATTTCTGAAAATTTATTTATTGCATATTAATTAACAGATATCTGTTCAGTATTCCTGAAGCTAACTTTCATGAAAATTTGACCAAGTTTCAGTATTAAATAAGTGAGAAAATTGACACTATAACTTTATGCAATGACAAGTATGAATTAGTCAATACTGAAATTTCTGAAAATTTATTTATTGCATATTAATTAACAGATATCTGTTCAGTATTCCTGAAGCTAACTTTCATGAAAATTTGACCAAGTTTCAGTATTAAATAAGTGAGAAAATTGACACTATAACTTTATGCAATGACAAGTATGAATTAGTCAATACTGAAATTTCTGATAATTTATTTATTGCATATTAATTAACAGATATCTGTTCAGTATTCCTGAAGCTAATTCTCATGAAAATTTGAGAAAGTTTCAGTATTAAATAAGTGAGAAAATTGACGCTATAACTTTATGCAATGACAAGTATGAATTAGTCAATACTGAAATTTCTGAAAATTTATTTATTGCATATTAATTAACAGATATCTGTTCAGTATTCCTGAAGCTAACTTTCATGAAAATTTGACCAAGTTTCAGTATTAAATAAGTGAGAAAATTGACACTATAACTTTATGCAATGACAAGTATGAATTAGTCAATACTGAAATTTCTGATAATTTATTTATTGCATATTAATTAACAGATATCTGTTCAGTATTCCTGAAGCTAATTCTCATGAAAATTTGAGAAAGTTTCAGTATTAAATAAGTGAGAAAATTGACACTATAACTTTATGCAATGACAAGTATGAATTAGTCAATACTGAAATTTCTGAAAATTTATGTTTTGCATATTAATTAACAGATATCTGTTCAGTATTCCTGTAGCTAATTCTCATGAAAATTTGAGAAAGTTTCAGTATTAAATAAGTGAGACAATTGACACTATAACTTTATGCAATGACAAATATGAATTAGTCAATACTGAAATTTCTGAAAATTTATTTATTGCATATTAATTAACACATATCTGTTCAGTATTCCTGAAGCTAATTCTCATGAAAATTTGAGAAAGTTTCAGTATTAAATAAGTGAGAAAATTGACACTATAACTTTATGCAATGACAAGTATGAATTAGTCAATACTGAAATTTCTGAAAATTTATTTATTGCATATTAATTAACAGATATCTGTTCAGTATTCCTGAAGCTAATTCTCATGAAAATTTGAGAAAGTTTCAGTATTAAATAAGTGGGAAAATTGACACTATAACTTTATGCAATGACAAGTATGAATTAGTCAATACTGAAATATCTGAAAATTTATGTTTTGCATATTAATTAACAGATATCTGTTCAGTATTCCTGAAGCTAATTCTTATGAAAATTTGAGAAAGTTTCAGTATTAAATAAGTGGGAAAATTGACACTATAACTTTATGCAATGACAAGTATGAATTAGTCAATACTGAAATTTCTGAAAATTTATTTATTGCATATTAATTAACACATATCTGTTCAGTATTCCTGAAGCTAATTCTCATGAAAATTTGAGAAAGTTTCAGTATTAAATAAGTGAGAAAATTGACACTATAACTTTATGCAATGACAAGTATGAATTAGTCAATACTGAAATTTCTGAAAATTTATTTATTGCATATTAATTAACACATATCTGTTCAGTATTCCTGAAGCTAATTCTCATGAAAATTTGAGAAAGTTTCAGTATTAAATAAGTGAGAAAATTGACACTATAACTTTATGCAATGACAAGTATGAATTAGTCAATACTGAAATTTCTGAAAATGTATTTATTGCATACTAATTAACAGACATCTGTTCAGTATTCCTGAAGCTAACTTTCATGAAAATTTGACCAAGTTTCAGTATTAAATAAGTGAGAAAATTGACACTATAACTTTAGGCAATCACAAGTATGAATTAGTCAATACTGAAATTTCTGAAAATTTATTTATTGCATATTAATTAACAGATATCTGTTCAGTATTCCTGAAGCTAATTCTCATGAAAATTTGACAAAGTTTCAGTATTAAATAAATGAGAAAATTGACACTATAACTTTAGGCAATCACAAGTATGAATTAGTCAATACTGAAATTTCTGAAAATTTATTTATTGCATATTAATTAACAGATATCTGTTCAGTATTCCTGAAGCTAATTCTCATGAAAATTTGACAAAGTTTCAGTATTAAATAAGTGAGAAAATTGACACTATAACTTTAGCCAATCACAAGTATGAATTAGTCAATACTGAAATTTCTGAAAATTTATTTATTGCATACTAATTAACAGACATCTGTTCAGTATTCCTGAAGCTAACTTTCATGAAAATTTGACCAAGTTTCAGTATTAAATAAGTGAGAAAATTGACACTATAACTTTAGGCAATCACAAGTATGAATTAGTCAATACTAAAATTTCTGAAAATTTATTTATTGCATATTAATTAACAGACATCTGTTCAGTATTCCTGAAGCTAACATTCATGAAAATTTGACCAAGTTTCAGTACTAAATAAGTGAGAAAATTGACACTATAACTTTAATAAATTTATGCAATGACAAGTATAAATATGTCTTAAATAAGTGACAATATTGTGTTATTAACTTTCCGAGTTGGCCAGTCTAAGTTATCAGTCACTGAAAATTCAGAAAATTGATCTAATGGTTATTTTGAAAATGTTATGCCAGATCTGTATACAGTATACTTGGATATAAATCTTCTGAAAATTTGACCATGCGAAAAACGAACATATAACTTTCAGATTTGAGCAGTACGAATTAGCACTTACTGAAATTTCTGAAAATTTAATAAATTCACGTTTTGTATATTTGATGCCACATTTGTATCATGATTTTTAATCAAGAAAAGTCAGGGCACTAATTACGTTATTCACAACTAAGAACATAACAAAATATCAAGTAATTATTAGTTTTGAATAATGTTGTCCAATAGAAAACAAATTATTTGCAATACGGAAAACTAGTGAAATAATAACATTATTCATAACTAGATAAATGATAAGTATAAAATTTCCTACCTTATAATTCCCTTGGCGATTTGCAAATCTGTGAAGCGATGGTTGATTCAGTGAAGCCATCGGAGACGTTGCTGTTCTCCGCCAGTTGCACACACCAGTTCTGCGTTGCGACAGCTGTCCGTCCACCAAATCCACTACGGTGTTTGTTGTTGTTTTTCTGAAACATATTAATATTGTAGTAGTGGAAATGGGTACACATAATATAGACACAAATGAAAATTTGATTAATTAGTTAATACAACATTAAAGATACAGAAGTTTAAGAAGAAATATTGAATTTGATTTGAATACTGACAGATTTTACAATGCTTCAACAATTAAAATATTGGATTGATGAGGCTGATACATGATGAAACTCCATGTTAATATGTAAATTAAACGCAATTGGTATGAGTATCACAAAATATTTAATGTTGTACTACGACATTTGTTTGGCCACACAGTGGCTATATCAGGCAAATGAAAACAATTATCGTAGTACAACATTAAATATTTTGTAAAACTCACACCAATTGTTTTTTATTTATAAATTAAAATATTGATACTTGGATTGTTACTAGTTATGGATAACGCTTGTTAATTGCTACTGGGGTTCTCCCGTTAATTATAATTGATTGAGGCAAAGGTAGTCGTGAATGCAAATTGTCGATGAGTATCGGCAACGGGCTGGGTGAATGTGAAGCTAAAATTGGATATAATCGGCTTTCTTATAGACAAAGTATGATACGGGCTTATTCATAACTAGTTGCGGTTATTGGAAATGAAAGTTCCTACCTTTAGAATCTGATGGAGGGCAGTTGCTGTAAAATTGGGCCCGTTGAAGATTGCATTGGTGCGCAGCAGTCCTGGGGGCCATCGCACATGTCCGGATCTTGATAGTAATCCGTTTATCATTTCAACCAAGCAATATTTTCTTCCTAAAATATAAACACTTATTAAAATTGTGCATTATTAATAATATTAATCAATAACTTGTGGACAATTGTACTTGTTGAACATCCGTTGATATAATAATTTTTCGTTATAATTTTGTGAAACGCAATTCAATAGTGGGCTTCATATAAATTGTATGAACATTCCAGACCTTTTGTGCAAGTTTTCAAGAACCGACTCGCAAACGAAGTGATTAAGGACGAGCAAAAAATGTCTATTTAAAGTGCAGCTATATGAAATGGAAATGCGTAATTACAAATCTCATGCGTTGTTAAATTAATTAATATAAACGTAATTTGATGTAGAATATTGGTGCAGGAGATTTGTGGCGCTGGAAGAAAAATGAAATCATACGTTTTTTGCGCCTCGCAATTTACGAAACGCAGAAAACGTAAGATTTCCAATAAATCAATAAAATCTTACCTTTGAACATCAACTCCAGTTTCCTGAAGAGTCCTATGCGTGGGTGATTTGCTGTGTTTTTTGATGCGTGGGTGGAGCGATTGCGAGCGAATTTCGAAACCATTTTTGCGGGGGATGAACGCTGGACCTTTCAGATGATGAGTGAGCCATCCCCGGGAACCGTGGATGAGCATTTGCAGGAAGATTCTGGAATAAACAGGAGCGAGTGTTCAGTGTGCGAACAATGCTGGGCGACTCAAGGGCGACTAACGCCAGCGTTCTGCTCGGGTTTTTTGCAGCAAAATTCCTCAACTCTATGCGACTGGCTTGTCTTATCGCTACGAACTTGACTCGATTTACAATGCCATGCACACTTTAAGAGACGTTAAAATTTCACGTGTTGAAAAAACTCGGCCGGTTATTACTGTGAGAACGCTTTTAAACATTGGAATAATCATATGGCACACAACTAACATTAATAATAATAATATTCATAGCAATATGTAGGCGCGTATTTGTGGCTAATTAGTGGTTGCGAAAGTTACATCAATCGCGGTGTTTTTTAAACCATTGTCCGGAATTTTAATAGAATTTCCCAAATCATGGATTGTGATTGATTTTGATTGCGCATCAAAGGCTTTAGTTTGTGAATAGTATCAGAGTCGTAGTTTTTGGAAAATTGAAATAAAATTTGACCGTTTTGAAATTGCTACGAAATAGCCGTTCCTAATTGGAATTGGCCTTATAAAATAATTTAGTGTAGACTTTTGAAAGTAAGAAATGTGGACATATACATTCAGGAATAGATATGTATAAAAACAAAATTAAAACATCAAAAGTCTATAAATTTGAATATTTACTTCTTTCAATTCTTGCTAAGCAACAAAAATAAAATAAGAATCCGATTATTGTAATATTTTTCTCTCTATGCTTAGTCTGACAATGACTATAGAGTAGTCGAAACTGCAGTAACTAAATTATCTTTGTAATATAAATGTGTTGATAGAAAGTAACAAAAGTAAAGTTGTTTTATTTAATTGAAATATTTTCTTTACGGATTAGAAAATTTGAGGGGGAAAAACCGTACATCAAATTCGGATACGTAATATTAACAGGTTTAAAAATGACAAAAAAGAAACTGAAATCTAAAAATTCAAATAAACTATCATAGATGAAAATTAATGCAGAAATCTTGAAAGTTAGAAATGTGGACATATAAATTCAGGAATAGATCTGGGCAAAAATAAAATATCAAAAGTTCAAGAAACATTTGAAAACACGTAAAATTGTAACCTGAATCCGAATATTGAAATATTTTCTTTACGGATTGGAAAATTTGAGGGGAGAAACCGTATATCATTAAATTCGGATCCGTAATATTAACAGGTTTAAAAATGACAAAAATGAAACATTAAATCTAAAAATTCAATGTTTGATAATCATAGAAAAAATTAATGCAGAATTCTTGAAAGTTAGAAATGTGGACATATACATTCAGGAATAGATCTGGATAAAAAAAATAGAACATCAAAAGTGTATAAACTTGGAATTTTACTTCCATCAATTCTTGCATTTTCAGATTTTTTATTGGCTTATTACTGGAAGTAATTTTTATGTTTCATGGGCCATTTTAAAAAATGAATTACATACAAGAACTTGAGTTTTACGCAGCTTCTTCGGCAAATATTTTTTTCGATTAACCAATTTTGACTTGCACCCTTGTACAAAAAATCGTTTAATCTGAAAATTTTCCTAAAAAATTTATTCTGCGATTTGAAACTGTTCGTATAACAGTTTCTTCGAAGTTTTTATACAGTACTATCGACTTGCGCGTACAAATATATTTTCCACCTATTATATAATACAATTTGGATGTTGATTCTACGTTATTTATTGTTGAACGCGCAACTAAGTCTAATTTTTCATTTCTGCTTTCCACATACTCATATAAAGAAAATGCATTATTCTACTAGAGTTTTGAAAACTTTAACATTTGAAGACTAATTTTCCCAGCTCAAATTGGAATATTTCTTAACAAGTGCGGAAATAATATTTCAACATTAAAATACTAATTTGAGTTGAGGAAGAGTACAATATTTAATATTTCAACATTAAAAAACCAACAGATAACTTTCTGCATTGACAGGTATGGGTTAGTAATATGTACCATTTTATGTATGTTCTTATATTTGAACAAATTCATAAAGTCGCTTCAGGTGTTCATCAATTGCTTCAGAGTGAAATGTTTGATTCATCTAAAGCTTCTCTTTGTATTAAAACTTTAGTTGTAACCTTTGAAACTCTGGGGGGAAATGAACAACACTTTGATAAATTATATAAAAATAAATAGATTTTATAGTTTAAGTAATAATTATACGTCCTTAATCGTATTACTTAAATTATAGAACTAATGAGCCTTAATATGAGAAACATTACACAAGTCAATTTTAGTTGGAACTGCAGTTAAATGAAAAAGATAAAACAGCGTCAAGAAAGCGAAAACGTCCAAAAACATTACAATAATTCATGTAGTATGATGATACTTATTGAATTGAGAAACTTTTTATAAATTTGGATTTTGAACAAGAAATTATAGTTAAAGCAAATTTATATCAATTGATTTACATCACGACTTAATCATATGATTTTTTTTATAACATTGATTTTTAACAAGAAATGATAATTAAAACAAATTTTTGTGTATATGAACTATGTGATGAAGAAAAAAATTGAAGAAAGGAAAAATATTTTATTAAGTTTAAGGTATTATCCATAAGTTAGCAGTTATTTATTTAAAGTATTATTACTGGGTACTTACTGGTAGAGTTATTTTTATTTTATTTTATTATTTATTTATTTTAATTTGCTTGACTAGTTTCAGTTTCTAACAAACCATCATCAGAGGCATGATATGTATATTTGCTATGTATATTATCTTGATCTTATTTTTACCATAAATGTTTGTAATTAATTTGAATTTTGCAAAGATTCAAACAGACATCTTTCAAAATTTAAATTAATTACAAACATTTATGGTAAAAATAAGATCAAGATATATATATATATATATATATATATATATATATATATATATATATATATATATATATATATATATATATATATATATATATATATATATATATATATATATAGCAAAATACACATATCATTCCTCTGATGATGGTTTGTTAGAAACTGAAACTAGTCAAGCCAAATGAAATAAATAAATAATAAAATAATAATAACTCTACCAGTAAGTACCCAATAATGATACCTAAAAAAAATATTTTACTTACGATTATTTAATTTTTTTTAAAGAAATTTTCGGAAATGTTTATGAACATAAGTACACATTTATACATAAGGGCCGGTTTCAGAAAAGTCTCCTTTATGTAAAGGAAGACCAGACAGAATGAGGCATGCGCCTTAACCACTAACCTGGAATCCCAAAATGCAGGCCAAAACTCAGCCAATCTCGCGAAAATCCAAATGTATTCTCCCTTGGCTTCTGCGGCGTCCCGTGAACTGGATTCACCACCAATCTGGAGTAATCCTGAACTGGATTCACTCCCGATGGCCAAAGACCGGGACCTAGAAACATATTATCTATTAATACCCAGAAAGTCCGAGTTGACCTCTACGTTGCATTGCCATTCGATGGAACCGAAGAATTGAAAATTTCCCGCAAAATACGGCTGCGATCGCCGCAATACTCACCCTAAACGCGGCTGTCCGGCCCAGGAACACTATCCCGGAGTCCCGTCCGGATCCGCGAAGAACTTCCTGGAAGAAGGGCCAACATTCCGGGAGCAACACGGATTGCATGTCTTCCTGGTGGCGGTCACTCCGACCTTAGATACTTGCGGTGGTTGAGGGGTAAGGTGAAGCTGCGCGCGCCACAGACTAGTCGAGACCTGCATAGAATTGCAACAATGAAAAATCAATACATTCCTCAAAATCATTTTTACATTGGAAATTAGAAAATCGAAATTTTAATAACTAAAACTCTGATTGCGAGATTATTAATTGCCAGAATGGAACCATAATTAACATTTAGGTGCAGAATTTCGTGGAGAATAATAATGTGGGGTCCGTTTTTGAGTAGCTACCCCCTGATTTCCGTAACAACCCTTAACGCGTTTTATTTAATATTGGGGTTGTTTTAGGACTTTTTGGCTCCAATTTGCGTACACCTACAATACAGTATGGGGAATTTATTATAGTTATTTTACAATTTTCGTATCATCGCTTAAAACGTCCTGATCCCATTTCGAACGTCTGCACACATAATATTTAATATAGGGGTTGTTTATAAACTTAGTGGCTTAAAATTGGGCACACCTATAAAGCAGTGCCAAACAAATATTATAGTTATTTTATAATTTACGAAATCATCCCTTAAAACGTCTTGCACCGTTGCTAGCGTCTACAAACATAATACGAGTGTCCCACGCAAGCCATTGGTTAAAAGTTTATGGATTTCCTGATGAAATAAAAATTTGAAAAAAATCACACAAACACGATTCATGGTGTTCTCCCAAAATAAAATATGCGTATGTTTCTATCGCTTCAGGTTCTACCGGAAGTGGCCATCAACTTTGTTATTTGAAATGCAACACCCTGTATATTTTTACATATTTGGATTTCACGTTCAATTCTGAACATATTTTATCAAACCTATAAAGCACTTATCTTTAGTAGTTTTTGAGGAAACAAATAATGTTTGCTTCAAATAAACGATTTAAAAAATATTCATAATTTTTCTTACAAATGAAATAGAAACCTAAACTTTTTTGCATGTTGTAGCTGAAGCATAGCTCTATCATTAAAATAACTCATGCATGTTGATACTTCACTATACTATTTCAAAATTTCAATTATTTAAAGGCACACTTCAAAATGCCATCATTCATTTTTTTGTAATGGAATGACATATTTTTTGTATGACGTGGCAATAGACAGAACAATTTTCTACAAAAAGTGTTAAACAAACCTATCCCTAAAATGAGTGGTTTTAGGTAGAGTGGCGAATCAGTTTAATCAGATTTGTTGGTATTAATTGGAGCAGATTTATTAATATTAATTGGTTACATTTTTACTAATGTAATAGCACTATAAGTTATAGTTTCCAAAATAACAACTGAAAGTTTACAGTTTTGACAGTAATGACAGGAAAAGTTATGGTATTTTTATCATGATTTTATCATAGCATGAAAGTTATAGTTTTCAAAGTAATTACATGAATAGCGCAAAAGATGCAATAAATAGGATCTGCATTTATAGATTTTAAACTAAAACTCCAGAATTGAAGTTTACAAAAATAATGGGAAGAAAATTTGGAGTTTTCTAAATAATAATGGGAAAAGTTATAGTTATTATAATAAAAGCATTGGCAGTTTGTTTCTAAGAATAACATCATGAACATTGCTGTGTTCAGAATTATTATATGAGACCTTATAGTAAAAAAAAAAAATTGTACGAGAAGGTATAGTTTTTTTAAATTACGTCATGATAAGGTGAAGTTTTCAAAATAATAATTATATCATGAAAACTGAGAAGATGGATAGATGTGGAAAATGGCACATTAGTTTTTGAAAGACATATCAAAACTTTTAGCAACACTAAAATTATAATATAATAGTTGAAGTTTTGAAGATAATGACAGGAAACAACAAAAAAGTGTGGTCTGGTATGAACCGTATGACTGCCCTGAATCGAATGAGACTATCGGCATCGAAATTGGACCGTTCGTTTAGAAGTTTAATTTTAATAGCCCTATTTTGCTATTTTTTTAGATTTCCCAACTTTGGGGGCGGATATCTCGAGAACCGCTGGGGCTAGAAGGCTGAATGTGCGCTCATTGGAATCAGAAGGGTCCAATTAGTCTAGGCAAGTGCCTCTAAGGTCATTTGGAGCAACTCGAAAAATCGCGATTTTTCGGATTTATTTTTTAGTCGATTTGATCGGAAAATCATCGATTTTACGTTTTGTCAACTGGGTGCTCTACCAAGCGGCACATTTTCAAATATTTTTATGGGGACTTAGCCCCATATGTGGCGCATATTTTGAGCGCTCGTCCATTCTCGTACTCCCACAACTCCCCGAGTTATCTCGCTTTTCGTGAAAAAAGTACGCTTTTATGAGAAATATTTCTCTCTTCTTAAGGCCACCCTGTACAAACGCGATCGCCTAAGGGGGCCCACTATGGCTCATTGTGCTTGTATTTGGGCCCTCTATGACCCCTCCAAATTTCGTCCGAATCGGTTGAGGCGTTCTCGAAATGGAATTTCATCGAGATGGCAAAAAACGCGACATTTTCGAAAATTTCGAAAATTAAAACGTCTTCCAAAGTATATCAAGTGTGGTCTGGTATGAACCGTATGACTGCCCTGAATCGAATGAGACTATCGGCATCGAGATTGGAACGTTGGTTTAGAAGTTTAATTTTAATAGCCCTATTTTGCTATTTTTTTAGATTTCCCAACTTTGGGGGCGTATATCTCGAGAACCGCTGGGGCTAGAAGGCTGAATGTGCGCTCATTGAAATCAGAAGGGTCCAATTAGTCTAGGCATGTGCCTCTAAGGTCATTTGGAGCAACTCGAAAAATCGCGATTTTTCGGATTTTTTTTTTAGTCGATTTGATCGGAAAATCATCGATTTTACGTTTTGTCAACTGGGTGCTCTACCAAGCGGCACATTTTCAAATATTTTTATGGGGACTTAGCCCCATATGTGGCGCATATTTTGAGCGCTCGTCCATTCTCGTACTCCCACAACTCCCCGAGTTATCTCGCTTTTCGTGAAAAAAGTACGCTTTTATGAGAAATATTTCTCTCTTCTTAAGGCCACCCTGTACAAACGCGATCGCCTAAGGGGGCCCACTATGGCTCATTGTGCTTGTATTTGGGCCCTCTATGACCCCTCCAAATTTCGTCCGAATCGGTTGAGGCGTTCTCGAAATGGAATTTCATCGAGATGGCAAAAAACGCGACATTTTCGAAAATTTCGAAAATTAAAACGTCTTCCAAAGTATATCAAGTGTGGTCTGGTATGAACCGTATGACTGCCCTGAATCGAATGAGACTATCGGCATCGAGATTGGAACGTTGGTTTAGAAGTTTAATTTTAATAGCCCTATTTTGCTATTTTTTTAGATTTCCCAACTTTGGGGGCGTATATCTCGAGAACCGCTGGGGCTAGTAGGCTGAATGTGCGCTCATTGAAATCAGAAGGGTCCAATTAGTCTAGGCATGTGCCTCTAAGGTCATTTGGAGCAACTCGAAAAATCGCGATTTTTCGGATTTTTTTTTTAGTCGATTTGATCGGAAAATCATCGATTTTACGTTTTGTCAACTGGGTGCTCTACCAAGCGGCACATTTTCAAATATTTTTATGGGGACTTAGCCCCATATGTGGCGCATATTTTGAGCGCTCGTCCATTCTCGTACTCCCACAACTCCCCGAGTTATCTCGCTTTTCGTGAAAAAAGTACGCTTTTATGAGAAATATGTCTCCCTTCTTAAGGCCACCCTGTACAAACGCGATCGCCTAAGGGGGCCCACTATGGCTCATTGTGCTTGTATTTGGGCCCTCTATGACCCCTCCAAATTTCGTCCGAATCGGTTGAGGCGTTCTCGAAATGGAATTTCATCGAGATGGCAAAAAACGCGACATTTTCGAAAATTTCGAAAATTAAAACGTCTTCCAAAGTATATCAAGTGTGGTCTGGTATGAACCGTATGACTGCCCTGAATCGAATGAGACTATCGGCATCGAGATTGGAACGTTGGTTTAGAAGTTTAATTTTAATAGCCCTATTTTGCTATTTTTTTAGATTTCCCAACTTTGGGGGCGTATATCTCGAGAACCGCTGGGGCTAGAAGGCTGAATGTGCGCTCATTGAAATCAGAAGGGTCCAATTAGTCTAGGCATGTGCCTCTAAGGTCATTTGGAGCAACTCGAAAAATCGCGATTTTTCGGATTTTTTTTTTAGTCGATTTGATCGGAAAATCATCGATTTTACGTTTTGTCAACTGGGTGCTCTACCAAGCGGCACATTTTCAAATATTTTTATGGGGACTTAGCCCCATATGTGGCGCATATTTTGAGCGCTCGTCCATTCTCGTACTCCCACAACTCCCCGAGTTATCTCGCTTTTCGTGAAAAAAGTACGCTTTTATGAGAAATATTTCTCTCTTCTTAAGGCCACCCTGTACAAACGCGATCGCCTAAGGGGGCCCACTATGGCTCATTGTGCTTGTATTTGGGCCCTCTATGACCCCTCCAAATTTCGTCCGAATCGGTTGAGGCGTTCTCGAAATGGAATTTCATCGAGATGGCAAAAAACGCGACATTTTCGAAAATTTCGAAAATTAAAACGTCTTCCAAAGTATATCAAGTGTGGTCTGGTATGAACCGTATGACTGCCCTGAATCGAATGAGACTATCGGCATCGAGATTGGACCGTTTCTTTAGAAGTTTAATTTTAATAGCCCTATTTTGCTATTTTTTTAGATTTCCCAACTTTGGGGGCGGATATCTCGAGAACCGCTGGGGCTAGAAGGCTGAATGTGCGCCCATTGGAATCAGAAGGGTCCAATTAGTGTAGGCATGTGCCTCTAAGGTCATTTGGAGCAACTCGAAAAATCGCGATTTTTCGGATTTTTTTTTTAGTCGATTTGATCGGAAAATCATCGATTTTACGTTTTGTCAACTGGGTGCTCTACCAAGCGGCACATTTTCAAATATTTTTATGGGGACTTAGCCCCATATGTGGCGCATATTTTGAGCGCTCGTCCATTCTCGTACTCCCACAACTCCCCGAGTTATCTCGCTTTTCGTGAAAAAAGTACGCTTTTATGAGAAATATTTCTCTCTTCTTAAGGCCACCCTGTACAAACGCGATCGCCTAAGGGGGCCCACTATGGCTCATTGTGCTTGTATTTGGGCCCTCTATGACCCCTCCAAATTTCGTCCGAATCGGTTGAGGCGTTCTCGAAATGGAATTTCATCGAGATGGCAAAAAACGCGACATTTTCGAAAATTTCGAAAATTAAAACGTCTTCCAAAGTATATCAAGTGTGGTCTGGTATGAACCGTATGACTGCCCTGAATCGAATGAGACTATCGGCATCGAGATTGGAACGTTGGTTTAGAAGTTTAATTTTAATAGCCCTATTTTGCTATTTTTTTAGATTTCCCAACTTTGGGGGCGTATATCTCGAGAACCGCTGGGGCTAGAAGGCTGAATGTGCGCTCATTGAAATCAGAAGGGTCCAATTAGTCTAGGCATGTGCCTCTAAGGTCATTTGGAGCAACTCGAAAAATCGCGATTTTTCGGATTTTTTTTTTAGTCGATTTGATCGGAAAATCATCGATTTTACGTTTTGTCAACTGGGTGCTCTACCAAGCGGCACATTTTCAAATATTTTTATGGGGACTTAGCCCCATATGTGGCGCATATTTTGAGCGCTCGTCCATTCTCGTACTCCCACAACTCCCCGAGTTATCTCGCTTTTCGTGAAAAAAGTACGCTTTTATGAGAAATATGTCTCCCTTCTTAAGGCCACCCTGTACAAACGCGATCGCCTAAGGGGGCCCACTATGGCTCATTGTGCTTGTATTTGGGCCCTCTATGACCCCTCCAAATTTCGTCCGAATCGGTTGAGGCGTTCTCGAAATGGAATTTCATCGAGATGGCAAAAAACGCGACATTTTCGAAAATTTCGAAAATTAAAACGTCTTCCAAAGTATATCAAGTGTGGTCTGGTATGAACCGTATGACTGCCCTGAATCGAATGAGACTATCGGCATCGAGATTGGACCGTTTCTTTAGAAGTTTAATTTTAAAAGCCCTATTTTGCTATTTTTTTAGATATCCCATCTTTGGGGGCGGATATCTCGAGAACCGCTGGGGCTAGAAGGCTGAATGTGCGCCCATTGGAATCAGAAGGGTCCAATTAGTGTAGGCATGTGCCTCTAAGGTCATTTGGAGCAACTCGAAAAATCGCGATTTTTCGGATTTATTTTTTAGTCGATTTGATCGGAAAATCATCGATTTTACGTTTTGTCAACTGGGTGCTCTACCAAGCGGCACATTTTCAAATATTTTTATGGGGACTTAGCCCCATATGTGGCGCATATTTTGAGCGCTCGTCCATTCTCGTACTCCCACAACTCCCCGAGTTATCTCGCTTTTCGTGAAAAAAGTACGCTTTTATGAGAAATATTTCTCTCTTCTTAAGGCCACCCTGTACAAACGCGATCGCCTAAGGGGGCCCACTATGGCTCATTGTGCTTGTATTTGGGCCCTCTATGACCCCTCCAAATTTCGTCCGAATCGGTTGAGGCGTTCTCGAAATGGAATTTCATCGAGATGGCAAAAAACGCGACATTTTCGAAAATTTCGAAAATTAAAACGTCTTCCAAAGTATATCAAGTGTGGTCTGGTATGAACCGTATGACTGCCCTGAATCGAATGAGACTATCGGCATCGAGATTGGACCGTTGGTTTAGAAGTTTAATTTTAATAGCCCTATTTTGCTATTTTTTTAGATTTCCCAACTTTGGGGGCGGATATCTCGAGAACCGCTGGGGCTAGAAGGCTGAATGTGCGCTCATTGGAATCAGAAGGGTCCAATTAGTCTAGGCATGTGCCTCTAAGGTCATTTGGAGCAACTCGAAAAATCGCGATTTTTCGAATTTATTTTTTAGTCGATTTGATCGGAAAATCATCGATTTTACGTTTTGTCAACTGGGTGCTCTACCAAGCGGCACATTTTCAAATATTTTTATGGGGACTTAGCCCCATATGTGGCGCATATTTTGAGCGCTCGTCCATTCTCGTACTCCCACAACTCCCCGAGTTATCTCGCTTTTCGTGAAAAAAGTACGCTTTTATGAGAAATATTTCTCTCTTCTTAAGGCCACCCTGTACAAACGCGATCGCCTAAGGGGGCCCACTATGGCTCATTGTGCTTGTATTTGGGCCCTCTATGACCCCTCCAAATTTCGTCCGAATCGGTTGAGGCGTTCTCGAAATGGAATTTCATCGAGATGGCAAAAAACGCGACATTTTCGAAAATTTCGAAAATTAAAACGTCTTCCAAAGTATATCAAGTGTGGTCTGGTATGAACCGTATGACTGCCCTGAATCGAATGAGACTATCGGCATCGAGATTGGAACGTTGGTTTAGAAGTTTAATTTTAATAGCCCTATTTTGCTATTTTTTTAGATTTCCCAACTTTGGGGGCGTATATCTCGAGAACCGCTGGGGCTAGAAGGCTGAATGTGCGCTCATTGAAATCAGAAGGGTCCAATTAGTCTAGGCATGTGCCTCTAAGGTCATTTGGAGCAACTCGAAAAATCGCGATTTTTCGGATTTTTTTTTTAGTCGATTTGATCGGAAAATCATCGATTTTACGTTTTGTCAACTGGGTGCTCTACCAAGCGGCACATTTTCAAATATTTTTATGGGGACTTAGCCCCATATGTGGCGCATATTTTGAGCGCTCGTCCATTCTCGTACTCCCACAACTCCCCGAGTTATCTCGCTTTTCGTGAAAAAAGTACGCTTTTATGAGAAATATTTCTCTCTTCTTAAGGCCACCCTGTACAAACGCGATCGCCTAAGGGGGCCCACTATGGCTCATTGTGCTTGTATTTGGGCCCTCTATGACCCCTCCAAATTTCGTCCGAATCGGTTGAGGCGTTCTCGAAATGGAATTTCATCGAGATGGCAAAAAAACGCGACATTTTCGAAAATTTCGAAAATTAAAACGTCTTCCAAAGTATATCAAGTGTGGTCTGGTATGAACCGTATGACTGCCCTGAATCGAATGAGACTATCGGCATCGAGATTGGAACGTTGGTTTAGAAGTTTAATTTTAATAGCCCTATTTTGCTATTTTTTTAGATTTCCCAACTTTGGGGGCGTATATCTCGAGAACCGCTGGGGCTAGAAGGCTGAATGTGCGCTCATTGAAATCAGAAGGGTCCAATTAGTCTAGGCATGTGCCTCTAAGGTCATTTGGAGCAACTCGAAAAATCGCGATTTTTCGGATTTTTTTTTTAGTCGATTTGATCGGAAAATCATCGATTTTACGTTTTGTCAACTGGGTGCTCTACCAAGCGGCACATTTTCAAATATTTTTATGGGGACTTAGCCCCATATGTGGCGCATATTTTGAGCGCTCGTCCATTCTCGTACTCCCACAACTCCCCGAGTTATCTCGCTTTTCGTGAAAAAAGTACGCTTTTATGAGAAATATGTCTCCCTTCTTAAGGCCACCCTGTACAAACGCGATCGCCTAAGGGGGCCCACTATGGCTCATTGTGCTTGTATTTGGGCCCTCTATGACCCCTCCAAATTTCGTCCGAATCGGTTGAGGCGTTCTCGAAATGGAATTTCATCGAGATGGCAAAAAACGCGACATTTTCGAAAATTTCGAAAATTAAAACGTCTTCCAAAGTATATCAAGTGTGGTCTGGTATGAACCGTATGACTGCCCTGAATCGAATGAGACTATCGGCATCGAGATTGGACCGTTTCTTTAGAAGTTTAATTTTAATAGCCCTATTTTGCTATTTTTTTAGATTTCCCAACTTTGGGGGCGGATATCTCGAGAACCGCTGGGGCTAGAAGGCTGAATGTGCGCCCATTGGAATCAGAAGGGTCCAATTAGTGTAGGCATGTGCCTCTAAGGTCATTTGGAGCAACTCGAAAAATCGCGATTTTTCGGATTTATTTTTTAGTCGATTTGATCGGAAAATCATCGATTTTACGTTTTGTCAACTGGGTGCTCTACCAAGCGGCACATTTTCAAATATTTTTATGGGGACTTAGCCCCATATGTGGCGCATATTTTGAGCGCTCGTCCATTCTCGTACTCCCACAACTCCCCGAGTTATCTCGCTTTTCGTGAAAAAAGTACGCTTTTATGAGAAATATTTCTCTCTTCTTAAGGCCACCCTGTACAAACGCGATCGCCTAAGGGGGCCCACTATGGCTCATTGTGCTTGTATTTGGGCCCTCTATGACCCCTCCAAATTTCGTCCGAATCGGTTGAGGCGTTCTCGAAATGGAATTTCATCGAGATGGCAAAAAACGCGACATTTTCGAAAATTTCGAAAATTAAAACGTCTTCCAAAGTATATCAAGTGTGGTCTGGTATGAACCGTATGACTGCCCTGAATCGAATGAGACTATCGGCATCGAGATTGGAACGTTGGTTTAGAAGTTTAATTTTAATAGCCCTATTTTGCTATTTTTTTAGATTTCCCAACTTTGGGGGCGTATATCTCGAGAACCGCTGGGGCTAGAAGGCTGAATGTGCGCTCATTGAAATCAGAAGGGTCCAATTAGTCTAGGCATGTGCCTCTAAGGTCATTTGGAGCAACTCGAAAAATCGCGATTTTTCGGATTTTTTTTTTAGTCGATTTGATCGGAAAATCATCGATTTTACGTTTTGTCAACTGGGTGCTCTACCAAGCGGCACATTTTCAAATATTTTTATGGGGACTTAGCCCCATATGTGGCGCATATTTTGAGCGCTCGTCCATTCTCGTACTCCCACAACTCCCCGAGTTATCTCGCTTTTCGTGAAAAAAGTACGCTTTTATGAGAAATATTTCTCCCTTCTTAAGGCCACCCTGTACAAACGCGATCGCCTAAGGGGGGCCGCTATGGCTGATTGTGCTTGTATTTGGGCCCTCTATGACCCGTCCAAATTTCGTCCTAATCGGTTGAGGCGTTCTCGAAATGGAATTTCATCGAGATGGCAAAAAACGCGACATTTTCGAAAATTTCGAAAATTAAAACGTCTTCCAAAGTATATCAAGTGTGGTCTGGTATGAACCGTATGACTGCCCTGAATCGAATGAGACTATCGGCATCGAGATTGGACCGTTGGTTTAGAAGTTTAATTTTAATAGCCCTATTTTGCTATTTTTTTAGATTTCCCAATTTTGGGAGCGGATATCTCGAGAACCGCTGGGGCTAGAAGGCTGAATGTGCGCTCATTGGAATCAGAAGGGTCCAATTAGTCTAGGCATGTGCCTCTAAGGTCATTTGAATCTATAACTTCCCGATGTGATAAGTATAAATAAATTATCAGTTACTGAAATTTACCAATTTTTAATAATTTTAGTAATTATTTAAAGTATTTTTAATCAAGAAAAACTTTAGCACCAATAATGTTATTCATATTAAGAACATAAGATTGAAAATATCAACGCACTAAATATTAGTTTTGAATAATGTTGGTCAATAGAAAGCAAACTATTTGCATTACAGAAAACTTGTGAAATATTAACATTATTCATAACTAGATGTTAGAAATATAAAAATTCCTACCTTATAATTCCTCCGATGATTTGCAAAACTGTGAAGCGATTGGTCCAGGGAAGCCATCGGAGTTGCTGTTGTCCGCCAGGTGCACAAATTCATTCCGGATCTGAGTTGTAACAGTCGATCCATCAAATCAACGATGGTGTTTGTCGTTTTTCTGAAATATTGGAACATTTGTTCATTACATGCACAATAAAATTTATCAACTGTTAATCAGGTCTATTGCGTATTAAACTACATTAGCAGTAACGTGTACGTTACTTGATAGCATCACATTCAATTGTCAGTTGTATTGATGACAAAAATGCATCTGATATTTGAATGTGATTTGTTACTGCTAATATTTTTAACCTGATAATTGTATTCAATTTAGTTTCATTTGTATATAAATAAAGTTTATAAGCAAAGATTGAAAATATCAACAAACTAATTAATAGTTTTGAATAATGTTGCTCAATATAAAACAAATTATTTGTAACACAGAACATTTTTTAAATATCAACATTATTCGTAACTATATGTGATAATTATAATAATTCCTACCTTAAAATTCCTTCGATGATTTGCAAAATTGAGAAGCATTGGTTCTTTCGGTAAAGCCAGTACTGGACCGATTCTGGGTGGTGACAAATTCACATCGCCGTAACAGTTGATCCATTTATCGCTCTGGGAAAGCTGTTTTCTCTTATTTTTCTGAAATATGTAATAATCGAAATTAATACAAATATTATAAATAGATACAAATGTAAATAATTTTGATTGCAACTTTAATTTTGTTGAACATCAGAAGCGAAAAGTAAATTAGTATCGTCTCAATTGAGTTATGTATATGATAAATATTTGCAAGTTTTTTTGTTAAAATAACAAAAGTATTTTCATATAACTATCTGTATATTATGAATGTGTCAATTAGCTGTATGTATTATATATTGAAGTAATTATGTTTGATAATTAGTGTTCGAAATAAGCTTGTAGTTACTGAAAAGTTATAATGTATATAAAATGTAATAATTGTAAGTGTTGAAGTTATAATTTTATAAAACGCAGCTTAATTTGGGCTGCAAATAGAACAATAAATAGAAAGTAAATAAATAACGAATTACATATTACAGCATATAATTAATACTTCCACTACAGCATTTATTATGGAGTAATTTAATGTTACTTCATTAGCGACACAAAATTTAATAAATGCTATTTATTAACATTTTTTTTCAGTATTAAGGCTGATTCATAAATGTCTTACGTGACGCTACGCTACGCTGTGACAATGCTATTGCTATGTGCATTTTCAACAGGGTTAAATGCGCATTGAAAATGCCCCTAGCGATAGCATTATCACAGCATAGCGTTGCGTCTCGTAAGTAATCTATGAATCAGCCATTAAAATCAGTATTAATATCAGGTATTTTTATAAAGTATAAATACATTACAATTGATGTTATGCGATGGAATGCAATGTTCTAATACTCAATGTTCAGACACTCAATGTTAATGTTCTGTATACACGGTTGTTTTTAATGCGTTTTATGACTGAAAATATCAATGCATACACTACTAATTTTGAATAAGGTAGTCAATATAGTACAAAGTACTTGAAATGAAGAAAAACCTCGGAACTGGAACTAACATTACTTACTTTTAGTTTAATGCTCTTTACTCCGATCGGAGCATAGGGCTTCTACAAGCTTCTTCTATCCTTCTCTATCTTTCTTCGGTCCGACTTCCGAGGCTTGTATAAGTTTCCGTAGCATGCTCCCTTTTACGTTGCAGGGTTGCTAGCCCTGCAAACAACCCTCCTCCTTTCACAGCCGGGCTTGGGACCGGTCACAGCGGAGTTGGAACTAACATTATTCATAACTAAATGTGATTATTACAAAAGAAAATTCCTAGCTTATAATTCCATTGGTTGTTTTGCAAATCTATGAGGCGATGTTTGGTTCAGTGGGGCCATTGGAGATGCACTGTTCCCCGCAAGGTACACAAATTCGGGTCAGCTCTGCGTTGCGACAACGGTTGGTCCGTTCACCAAATCAATGAAGGTATTTGTCGATTTCCTAAAATACGTTAATATTTTAGTAGGAGAAACGGGTACAAGTAATACTAGACGGAAATGAAAACAGTTTCGATGGAGCCACTTATTTTGCTGAATATCAGACCAATAAGTACGAAAAATATTTGCATGTTTTATATTAAAAGTTATAAAAGTGTCGTCGAATTTTGTGAAATATCAAAACGATTTCCATATATGAAATTATTTAAGTCGCTATATAAGTATCTAAGTATTGTGTGCAATAATTTTGAAGTCATTTGGAACAAATGACTACACATAAAATAAGTGGGTTATGAATAAGAAAATGGAATCGACCGTTTAAGTGTGCTTTGTAAATTTTGAAGCGCAGAAACGTGCAATGTTATCGATATACGATAAAATCCTACCTTTTAAAACCATCTTACGGTCCATGTCCATGTCATATAAAACTGACAAATTTAAAAATTGCACAATTACATATCATAGGAGCATACCAACTTTGTTATTTTTCTTGCAGCCGAAACGGTTACCAGATGGAGAGAATGAAATGTGCGGAATCATGTCCAAGTGAATCCTATGTTTACATATTTATATGTTGAAATAAATGCAAATGAAAAATATCATGGGCTTGATCATTGAAAAGGGATTACCGGCAAACGGACAAGGAACTGCCGTTGCAGTTGCAGTTTACATTGGATGTAAAAATAAAATGTTTGCATATTACCCTTAACAGATACACGCCCACGTCCTCCCCACTAATCTCGCATTAACACAATCAATTAACGCGCCGTTTATGCACGTTTGCCAAGTATTTTCACCCCAAAAACCAACCGAATGTGCTCGGATTTAACCTATTTTATAAAACACTTACGGAAGTTATTTGAGGCTCGTGCTGTTGCAGGAACGGAATGGATGGCTGCAGTTGCCCCCTCGGCAATTATATTCCCAGGAAGCGTCCGTTATGCCGCAGGGTTATCCTGTAATTTACGATTTTTAAGTGGAGTTTTCGACGTGCCCTGTACATTGTGTTTACAGCGCCAAGTCGTCCCGTGGGCGTTTCGGTACTAGAGCTTCCGCCCAAATTCCGCCGCCAGGGTCAAGAGGGCACCACTTTCGCTACATACAGGGCCCTCTGAAATGATGGTCCGGAATATTCGCTAGAACATGAATAACTTGGGCGAAACTTAATATTTTTACATTTTGATTACGCATTAATAAAGTAGATGGACATATTTTGCTAGAGGACTGAAAAAGGTGCACGTAAATTATAAATTAATCGCTGTGTGTATAATTTTGCGCTATTACGTCAAACATAAGCAGTACGTGGTGGATTTTCACAAAGCAAAGACCGAGGCTTATGAAATTTGTGATATTCAAAGCCAATTTTTGCGCTTTATTTCAAAACAAATGCAAGATTTGGCCGTTTTTCAACTACTAACAGGATACTTTATAGGACAGAATTTATGAAAAGACGATGATAAAATCTATCAGTTAGCGTTAACTGTCGAGTAAGTAAGACACTTTACTTGTAGGTGAATATACCGGCCCTTACACGTGTTGATAATACCTTGCTTACATAACATAAAGTTCATACAGGAATCAAAATCGTAACGAAATTGTCCGTTACAAAAGTCAAAATATATTTATAATACTGAATATAATATAAAATAAACAAAGCGTTTGCATACAAAATAAAGACACTTAGAAATTAACAAGAGATGCAATACAAAAATCCTATTCAAGCGGAGAGATGCAAGATTTATCATCACATTGTATCAGTTTGTTCATGTGTAAAAGTGTAATCCACATTGAGTAAATGCAATTACTAGCTGGGATTACTTGGTCAACGGTATGTACTACAGACATTAAATAATACGATCAGGCACTGCCTGTGGAAAAGCGGTTGAACTATCTATTATGATGTGAGCGATTAAATATTACTGCAATAGTCGTCAATGCCAACCCCATTGTGCTCACAAACGTCAGATTGACATTACGACCATGTCAATGAACATGGAAGAAAATGTAGCAAACCCTTCCGCCTCATGGCTGTTTCAAAACATCAGGTCAGGTCAAAAGCTTTAGTGCCTGTTCATATTCTTCTACATCCGCGGTATGTACCAACTAAAGTTATAAATTGCGTAATTATAGTAACGTAGCAATTGGTAATCATTAAATTTAGTTAACAATGGAAAGATCGGGCACACATAATCCTTCTGGTAAATATTTTGGAATCATTGACAGAATAAGTCATTATCAATAATTAATACGATTATGGCATGTATTCATGTGGTGTGTAATGAAATGCAATGCAAATAAAAGAGTACTAGCAATTGAAAATACAAAGAACCCAAAGTACGCCGAGCAATTAATTAGGAATCTTTAGAATACACATACTACTGTGATCTAACCCTCTATGGTTATGTGGAAGAAATTGTGTAAAATAAATCGAATTAATGCACAGATTTGGTGAATTGTAAAAATATTCAGTAGTTTATTTAAAAATGTGCCATGACCAGCATTAATCACATTGAAATTCAAGAGGTCATCAATCGTCCCTAATACCATCAACGGTGTCTACAACTAAATTCTTTATAATGTATTATATAAAAATAACGTCTGCTTCAATATAAAGGAATGACTAACGACTTGGCGCGAAAGGCCCTCGATTATCAACAAATAATCATACAACTAATATCACATTTATGCTATGGCTGCTGACATAAATGCTCTCGATTGTACAATGTCCCCAAATGGTGCAGCCTAAAGAGATGCTAAATATAGGCTGATTGTAGATATTGTCAATACGTGTACATAAGTTAAGTAACGAAATAAAATATATATATATACGAACGGCTCTTATGGAACAGGTTAAGAGGTAACATGTTGCTTCCCGTTTAATTTATTATTTGTTCTATCGTCAATCACAGTAATTGTAGGTTCGTCCCCTGGGCTACTCTTCTCCAGCATCAACTCTTGCTCTGTGCTGCTAATCGCTGGCTCACATTCATTCCATTCTTGAATCTAGAACAAACATTTAAATATACTACCGGTACATAAAACAATAAACAATATAAACTATATAACTGATAAAAATTGTAAACTTTCTCTCAATATTGTCAGTTGAGATGTAACACGTATGCCCTATAGGGTCCAGTTTAAAAGCCTTAAAACTGTAAGTATATTACATATTACTGTTTTGCAAATTTACTTACTTCGCCAGTACCGAAAATTTGGTATACAATGTATGTAGTAATTGCAACGAACGCAGTCACATTGAAAACGTTCCTCCAGGCGGTAAGTGAGTGGCCATCTTTGGTAAGGTAGCCGGCGACGAGCGGACTCAGGAAACTCGCCGTCATGTGGATCGTCTGAGCAAAGGCTAGCACAGGCCCCGCAAAATTGGGGGCAATGTCAACGACATTGGCCATGGCCCCGGCATACGCCGCAGTAATCATCGTAACGGCTATGAACCAAACAACAAGAATCATTTCAATATTGCACTCGAGGTAGCCGATGCCAAGCACCAGGAAGCCAGGCACGACCTGTGCCAAAGCGGTGAACAGCTTGCGCACATTCGTAAGCGACATCCAGTTCTTGATAACCATCTTGTCGGCGATGTAGCAGAACAGGACGCTCGCCAGGTAGCTGCAGATGAACGGCGCCCCAGAAAGTAACCCGTTCTGCGAAAAATTCACACATTAAATGCCGAACGGGTAGGTATGTTGCAGCGCTACCTTTTCTATGCTGAAACCCAAAATCGTCTTCATGTACTGCGGCCCTGGAATGATGAATGTGTAGTGCACCCAGATGCGCCCGAACGTGGTGATGCCGATTGCCCAGGCCGGCTTCGACGTGAATATCTTGAGCCATGGCACGGACTGCTGCTTGGCCGCCTCGAACGTGTTCACCGTGTTCGCCTTGATGTACTGCTGCTCGGAGAGAGAGATCCGCGGGTGCGTCTCGGGACTGTCGAATGCTAGCAGGTACCAGATCATGCACCAGATCACCCCAATGGAGCCCGTAGTGTAGAACACGGCCCGCCAGCCCAGATGAGCGATGAGAAAGCCGCAGAGTGGATAGGTGACACCGATTCCGATACTGAAGCCTGAAAATAAAAATAATGATTACTCGAGATCACAGGGCGCAGTCGATTGGTTATTAAAAAAAATTCCCACTGCTGCACTGCTGCTAATAAAATATCACTAAATTCAAATGAATGCAGCTACTTCTTGCGATTAGAGAAATACAAGAGTGAAGCTGGATACAAGAGCGAACTATGAAGATACTGAAGGGCTAATACTTTTGTACGTGTTTCTGTCAAACTACAAAATAATTGTTTTTCACGATTTTCTAATGAAAAATCTAATGATAATGTTTTTCGAAATCTAATGTGTATACACTAAATGTAAGCTAAATAAAATACGTGAGTCATAACATCAGTTATCAGTTCTGGCTATAATAAAGATTTGTCTCCAGGGTACACATTACATACACAGAGCGATAGGCAATATTTTGGGGTGGCATCAAATTTAGAGATTTAGTTAGCCGAACATCATGTACGCACTTCCATTTACTTAATTAGCTACCATTATTTTGTCATTAGCATAAGTAGATGACGGCTAAAGAACTCGCCAAACATGGTTGATCGCACTGACATTCATAACTCGTAAATTCACAAACAACCAAGAAAGAATGTTAGTTGAAACCAACCCTCAAAATTCATTATGAGCCGTCCTTCCCCATTCTCCGTACTCTCCAGATATGGCTCCAGCACACTTTCCTATTTCCCAAATTAAAACTCACTTTGAAAGGACGTTGTTTTCAGAGTATAAAAGAAACTCGAGAGAAATCGCTGGCACAGCTACAAGACATCACACCAAATGAGTTCCAGGGAGCATACGAACAACGGAAGAAAAGATGGGAGCGATGCATAGCAAGCAAGGGGGAGTACTTTCAATGACAAACATGACGAAAGTTCGGTCTTTTTTTTTAACAAACCTCATATATTTCTCTAATCGTAAGCTCCCTAAATGTAGTGAGAGCATAAATGCAGACTTCGATGTAATATTAAAATTGTTTAATTTCCGTGCAAATATAAATTTTATACAGAAGATGCTGAGAAATCGGTCCGTGATCACAGCAATCGCCTTGGATCAAATAATTAAAATAATTGTTTGATACGGAAAATTAGGTGGAAATGAAGTATTTCGAGTGTATTGTGTAGTACGTTTAAAGAAAAAAAAAACTGTACTGAGAAATTAAGGTGGACATAAAAAATTCAAGCCAAGTGCCCCAAAAATAAAAAGAGTAATCAAAACTTTCTATTGCAATCAGTTTGAATGAAAAATTTGACAATCTAAAAATGAACTTTAATTAAAAAGAATTATGTGGAAGCCAGGCGAGATTAGGTTATATTAGGCAAGGTCACAATAGCTTAGGTTATTTTAGGTATTGATAGGTTTACTTAGGTAAGGATAATTTATGTTATTGGTAAGGTCGGTAAGCTTAGGTGCTGTAAGGTTGGATTCAGACAGTGAAAATAGTTTCACAATTGATTACTTTCTACTACATTGTGAACAACAATGTTTGGGGGTCGATTTAAGTTTTGCACCAGCAAAATGAGATTTTTGTTATCCAACATCATCCCATAGAGTGGTTAGAGTAGTTCCCTTTGCTCATTTGAGAAGTCTTACAACTATTTTGTCGTTAGTGTGTTGTACATGGTTACGACATGATGTCCGTCTAACCAATCCCAATTTTTTTGGTAGAAAATCTTAATCGACCCCAACCATTCTTGATCGCATGGTATGACATTCTACGAAAATATTGGAATTAATAGAAGTGTTACATACTTTCTCAATTATCTACTTGAAAATACTTCAGTCAATTGCTAAATTATGAATTAAGTTTATTTACCTAGATATAATCTCCTTTTTTTTCAGATTATTAATGTGTATTCAAAACCCATCAAGGTTTCTATTGGGATAACTTGAAAGATCAATGATTAAGGTACTACAGAGTGAGCAACAAGTTTGATGGAGTTATTATAATGAGGGCTGTCTTAAACTACGTTCTCACTTGGTACCTTGAAAATAAATGTGTCAATAAGGTACCTTGAAAATAAAAGTGTCAATAATTGTTGCCGACATGGTATAAGATTTCAATGATCGCAGGCGATTAATGTAAAAACGAAAAGTATTTACCTTGGAAGCTAGACATGAAACGGCTACGCTCAGGAACCGGAATCCAGTGCCCTACCAAAGCGTACATAGCCGGCCAAGTAAGCCCCTGCAAAACCACCGATTACAGCGATCCAAGCGACAAACGCACATGTCTACAAGACTACGCACGACTAAGGGGGGCGTGTGGGGGCACTAACCGAGGCAAATCCCTGCAGGCTGCGCAGCAGGATGACCAGCCGGTAGTGCGTCTCGCTGGCCCAGGGGATGCACAGGCTGCACATGGCGGTGGCGAGCTGTGCGTACCCGAACACCCGCTTCGTTCCCAGCCGCTGCGTGGCCAGCCCACCAACCACCTGGGACACGATGTATGCCCAGTAGAACGATGCCAGGACGTAGCTCTGGACGTCCGCCGACCACTTCAGGGTTCCGCCGTAATCCTGTACAAACAAAAAAAAAAGAAAATGAACAAACAAAGTTGCAAAACTATTTGACAAGATACAAAACAACATTTTCACAAAACATTTTCAGCACCGACAACATTTATTTGTGACATTGACATTTCAACATAACCTCACTAATGTCCATCTTACAATGCAAAAGTTTCCCTTACTTGAAAGTTGGTAACACAGGATACAAATCACTGAAGTTACTAATTTGGTTATTCAAATTTAAAAAAAATATTGGGCTATACATACAGTGTGATCTACAATTTTAGGGTCATCAAATTTCCCTAAAAAATTTTAAGACTTCACGACCCAAGATCATGTTGCAGTCATTACTTACTTCCATTTACTTAATGAGCATTGGCTTAACAGCAAAATTGTCGTACAACTGCTCAATTGAATAAATAGAAGCTGTGAACACCGTGTCTGCTCATGAAATCCCCATTTGGCGGAAAATTTCAATCGACAGTGTTGATCACTCTATAGGCACCCCATCCAATAGTTCTCATACTTTATCCACTTATTAAAAATTAATCATCGATCTGGCAATTATTAAAACCGAATAAGAGACAAAATGCTGCTGGTATTCATACAAAGTAATATATCTATAGATGTTTTTACAACCTGCACTAATCAAATCTATTGGAGCAGTAAAATAAAACTGTAGCAGTTGTTATACTATGCATAAAATTACACGCCACACATATTAATCATGCGTTAATATATTCCAATGATTGCAAGTAGCCAATATGGTAATCATGTTATTTTAAAAAAGGTAATTGGTATGACTAGTGAACCATTATGTGCGACAAAAGTAAGCTGATAAGTAAAACAATTCACGAAAGGTAATTAGTAATGGACTGTCCCTTATTACATGCGACAATTACAATAAGTAAACAAGAAACAACAACTATTCCCAGATATTAAACTGCACGCTCCGTAATGTAAGTTAATGTTGGTGATTAAACAATTTTGCTAAAATGGCATGTTTGTTTACGTTGCGGCGACCTTATTTATTTCCTATCTAATTTTTAGAAGCCGCAATTAGTTTGACCTTAAAGCGAACCGAATGATAAAGATTTATCAAGTGTTTTCGGAAATGTGTTTGATAGTTAAATATTTCACTACGTTGCTGTGGAAGTCAATTTTTTTCCAATATTTTTTCATTTCTCTCATTTAGCAATGCTTCGTACAAGTTCAGTCCTGCAACTTGTTTCAGGTCGTAAAAATCAAGTGTTTTCTGAACTTTGTTTGAATATTTTACAACTTTGCCTTGGCTTTGACATTGTAGAAGCAATGGCTTTTTAAAATTATAATCGAAATCATTAAATGCATATAGAGTTAATGCGGAATAGGTTATATTCTATATTAACATTTAGAGATTTTCTTACATTACGTCATTGTCCATATGGCATCATTACATATCTCATATAATTGACATTTAGGGATTTTAAGTTAACTTAAAATCCCTAAATGTCAATTATATGAGATATGTAATGATGCCATATGGACAATGACATATGGCATCATTACATATCTCATATAATTGACATTTAGAGATTTTAAGTTAACTTAAAGCCCCCAATATGAGATTGGGTATTTTCGGGGCAGTTCCCTAGAAATACAATTTAAGTTTCAGATTAAATTTACACCGTTTTTATATTTCTTGCACAGATTAATAAAATATGATAAGAATGTAACGACTATTTTACTATATTATTAAAATTCCACTAACATGTAAAAGTTTTTTTGTACCCCATTTAAAAAAAAAAACATACAAGACAAAATTTGTAAGTTCCATGCATATGTTTGTTTATTTAAATTGCTGGTGAACATGCTACTTTAGAATAACGAGTTCAAAGAAGTGAGAGTCACATTTTATTATTTTACATTTATTTAAGTGTAAACCAGATGCTTATTCGCTCAAAGCAAACATTTATATAAGGTTAGGTTATGTTGCTGTTTATGCAATGAGATGAATAACATTTTTAATAATTTTTTTTAAATTATTTGTCAAGTGTTATGCATATCTCCGTAAGTATCAGTACATTCTAGATAAGCGAGTAAACGATGGCATGGCGTAATATTTATAAACCGGAGATAAAAGTTACTACGACATCGATCCCTATGCTCCTAATGTGCTCGAGAAAACTTGAATGAATTACATTTCACTCGATTATGCAATGATGATAACTAAACTCGCAACAGGTTGTAGTTATCAGAGTTTGCGGAGGAGCACACGTACTGCTGATAACAGCCGGAATTGATGGTGCATTTACAGATTATCAGTGATGAAGGTTATTTATAAGCCGAAATCTATCACATTATTTTGGCATACAAAAAAATTTCTATTTTATGTACGTTAATATTTATATTTCTAAATTTGTACCGAACAATAGGCAAGCAGGAGATAGAACCACTTCTGAAATCATAAATCAATAATAGTGCCTAAAATATTATGTTTGGGCCCCACTGTTTGCAGGTAATTTTAAGATTGATGATATAAAATCTTAAAATAGAGCGATTATGTTGGTACCCCCAATGCTGGCCTCTTAAAGCAATGAGTAGCAATCATAGATTTGTAAAAAAAAAAGTTTATGTCATAATTAAACGGGTAGACATCAGTCAATCGTACATCTAAAATTATGCTGTTAAAAAAGTTATAGTGTAATTATTTTTCAAAGCCGTAGGTTCTAAAACACTGTGACCTTCGTCATACTTAGCCACAGGTAGCAATAAGCATAAGTTACACCATATGCCAGGAAAAAGGGCAAAGTTTACGCATAATCGGCTTACACTTCCTAGCTTAATGCAGCATAACTTATGTACGTTTTTTTTAATACCTCAGTAAGAAGTTCTGTGGAAGACACTACAAGTCGTTGTACGACTTAATTCTAGTTTCTTCAATATTTCGAATAAAAAAAGTATTTTATAATATATTCCACATTTTATTTAACGATTCAATTAACTACTATCATTAAATCGTCGAATGGAAAAACAATCCTGGCAATTTAAAACCAATTACAGCCTCCTACGTATTGCATAAGCCACAATTAGCGCGTTCCATGCCTCAGATAATGCAAACAATTGAAACGGCCGATTCCTCTACAATCTCAGCAATTGTGATAGATTACCACAACGACATGTAATTATTTGGCCGGTTATGTAACTGTGCTTATTTTAAAATGGATAAACATCAATAAAAACCAATGGGGATTAATAGCTGATGCCCCGGGCCGCTCATTAATTTACATTTAACATCGCGACGAGATGATCGGCAGCTTTAAGCACCGTCTCAGGGGACCGGAGTGTGTGAAAATTGCACCGGGAATACGAATTATTGATTAGCGCCAGTCAAGGATTAAACAATACAAACACTGCAATATGGAGCGCTTTGAAATGGGGTTAATTAATGGAAAACAGACAAAATAAAATCATATAGTAATGTGTTCATCAATACAAAAAATTTTAAAAAAAATTTATAACTATACACGGTCCTAAATTAACTTGGGGGTGATTTATCACTTATTTGCTAATTTCAATGTGATCAAATATTTTGTTTCACTTTAAATTTCTAGTGCATAAATTCTGATTGATGTGTTTCGTGTATAATTAATGGACAACCTGATGTTGTTCAACAACACAACACAAGATAACCTAACCTGACCTTACTAAACAAAATGTAAAATAACCTACGACAAAATCTATTATCACATCAATTTTATTTTTGCTACATTGCGCAAAACATTCTAGGTATTGCAGTATATGCATGTAAAAATGAAATTAGAACAAAGGAATTTCCTAATCACTGGTTTCTATTTATAACACACGCAATCAATAATGAACCAACTCCATTATTAATAAACGAGAACGCATAGAATGTAAGTCCAGATGCCAGAAATAATGTGCCTTGGCGTTTAATTATGCACGAACATTACAGTAAACAGTGGCAAGAGAGTAATTACAAATATGTGATAATACTCATTAGATAACCAAACAGCAAACCGTTCTTTTGTTTGAATTGGGGCGATGATTGATGACATAATTAAGCGTATCAAGGACAATTTTATTGAACTTGCTGTCAGCTCGTATCTTGTGCCAGGGTTAGTTAATCACTGCCTAGATTTAATGATTTTGAAGCAAAATCTCACAAAAAAAAACAACTACCTTAATAATAATAATAATCCTGCCATGTTTTTGATCGGACAATTCTGGCCCAATCACTCTATATTTACCTCAGAACTCTGAACAATTCCTTAGCAAACATTAGGAAATTTGAATGAAGTAAAACTCAATTTTTTCACCGCATCAATATAGATGATTTTTTATTTGTTTATTTATAGGCAGTATTTAACTATGGCAGTGAAAATAGAACCCGCCAAATAAATAAAATTGGTCCATTTTAGTCTAACGGGGAGTTGGAGCTTGTGAAAGTATGTACTATTTTAGTCTGTTTATTCAAAGAACTTAATTAACCATAGCGGCAGAAATAATAAAACCACATGAATTGTCCGCTTAACAAATATTTTAATTGATAATTTTATGAAGTTAAATGATGTTAATTTCATGGAAAAATGGTGTAGCTCAACGACTGCATATTATTGCCTGATAAATGTGTGTCACTTGAACGATTTCTAGGTCACGAAACAGATTATGATTCATTATTGATTAGTCATGGAAAGCGTGAATACATAGACAGCGATTGCAACAAGTTACTTCATGTGGAGTGAAATATCAATGAGAGAAATTCGAAATAAATGGTTTTTGGTTCTGTTATTCGATAGGTTGGTATGCCTGCCATGCATGCAGTACCGAGAAACGATGCGCCATAAGGGACTTCAATAAGACCGGAATAATTATTTGCAACAAATTTATATACCCGACATCATGGCATATAAAATGGTATAAATATAAAAGGTTACCTATATGCTGTTCACATTTACATTTCGCAATAACATGAGTACAACTCAAGTGTAGCGCCGTCGTTATATTATTATTATTCGTTATATACGGATTATTATTATTATAAGTTGAAAGCAGAGGAATCATGAAAACTAATCATGACCCGCAATTCAAAAATTTCCCCGGGTGCTAACCTGAAATATGAAAGTTGGCAGCACTGCAGTCAGAAAGGTGAAAGCAGAGAAATCATGAAAACTAATCACGACCCCCAATTCAAAAATTTCCCCGGGTGCTAACCTGAAATATGAAAGTTGGCAGCACTGCAGTCAGAAAGGTATCTATCTCTTTAAGTACATCGGGGAGTTTTTACATAACTTATGCGTTCTGTAGATATAAACTATTTCAGTCGACTAAAGAATTGCATTTGGTGCTTGTTAACTCATTCTGAAGACCCGTATACGCACTACTACCGGAAAGTTCCGCCATGTGATTAAAGTACTTCTGTTTAACATTCGTTACCACTTATCAAACTTGGCGACCTTGTTTGTCCGTTTGTTTATTACGGTAATTAACAGCTCAAATTAATAGGCAGTAAAATGGTATATTAATAAAAGAAGAGTCAGCGAGAAATATCTGAATAACTTTAGAGGTGAATAATTAAATCAACTAAAACTGCTTATCATAAAATATACAAATATTGGGAGTAAACTTCTGTCTATCGTGGCGAAATTCATTGTATGCTATCTTATAATAATATCTTACAATAATATAATAAACAATGGAGACGTAGAGATTGTATTGAGTGACTGAGAGAAATAATTACTTTGAATAATTAATTCCACAGAAACTCCTTATCATAAAATATACAAACAATTATTTTATAAATCAGCAGTAGATATCTGCACATCATTGCAAAATTCATTTCATGCAACGCAAATTACTTTATCATATGATAAACATTGGAGATGTCTGTAAGGTTTGACAATGTGCAATAGGTCATTGATTGGGAAGAGAACTAAAGCTCCCATGTCCATTAAATATCTTTATCATTTCTTCACCTGAAGAAGCCACAGTGTGGCGAAACAATTGTCGTGACCAATAAAAAACAATTTTGTTTTTTTTTTTAAAAGTGCGTTATTTCATACATTAGTAGTCATTAAATATCTACTGTGACGCCAATTTAAAAAATACCCTGAACATCTAATGCTTTGCGATAATCGCTACAATTGGTTGGTGTTTAATATCTAATAGTTCACCAATTGAAGAAAACTACCAGCATATGTAAAAAAAATACCTTCCTGTTAAAAAAATGACATTCATATCTAAAGTTTAATAGAAATGGTCTGTCAGGGTTGGAATAAATCATTATACAAAAAAAAATTAATCAAAATCGATGATGTAATAATGTATGATATATGTATAATGTAACTCTGTAATGTAACATTATATTTTTAATTGTTATCCTATTGGAATGCACAAACAGTATAACAGCAATCAGCATGCATTCCGTAAAAGTGAAAGAAAAATGCACATTCATACCCAATTAGATAAAATGTACTTTTAACAGTTAAAAAGCAATTACGAATGAAAGTGAAGGTTCTTGCTAATGAACTTTACGCCTAATTTGCTCCACTGACTACACAATTGGTGATAGTAATTACATACATTCTATGACAACATTTTCACGAAACTCTTAGCCAATTGCTCATTAAATACACTGCTCAACAAAATTAGGAGAACACCTTTAAAAAAGGGTTAAAATAGAAATTTAACAACTATACGAAATTAATTATTTCTGATTAATCTTAATTCATGTTTATTTAAACAGAAAGAGGCATTTTAAAACCATGTGCTCAAAATAAGCAAAAAAATACCACCTACTATAAAAAAAATTAACCATTTTTACCCTTTTTTATAGGCGTTCCCCTAATTTTGTTGAGCAGTGTATATACATAATTGATATTTATAGATCAAGTCAGTAAATGATGATTTGAATGTGAGAAATAGTCACCATTTTTTTAAGTAATTATTATTGGGTACTTACTGGTAGAGTTATTTTTATTTTATTTTATTATTTATTTATTTTATTTTGCCTGACTAGTTTCAGTTTCTAACAAACCATCATCAGAGGTCTACAAAGAATACAATAATTAGGTTACAGATAAATTAGCGTTAAGTTTGTTATAAAAATGTTTAAATATAAATTATAATAATACGTGTTATGTGTTTATTGTTGTAATTTGTATAAATTATTTAGTATTAATGTAATTTGTTAGTGTTGATATAAATTAAAATGTGTGATACTATCTTTTTTGGGGGTAATAATTTTGGTAATAGAAAGTAAAATCAATTCTTAAATAAATGTTTTAGTTATTTTATATGTATATATTAAGAGATATTTACTTACGTATTTTGCTATGTATATATCTTGATCTTATTTTTACCATAAATATTTGTAATTAATTTGATTTTTAAAAGATGTCTGTTTGAAGTTTAAGTTAATTGTTTAAAATTCTTATTTTTATTTTTACCATAAATATTTGTAATTAATTTGAATTTTGAAAGATGTAAGATGTCAAGTTAATTTTAAATATACATATAAATATACATTATAATATACATTGGTAGAGTGTAACTAAAAGCCAAGCAATTCTAGAAAATAAAAAACAAAAACAGAAAAGGGTGGGAGTTATTATCAGTTTTTTTAAGTGTTGCATACATTTTTATCTGTGCATGTACAAGAAATTGCACAAATAAATACTGAAAAGTTATCAAGATATTTGATTTAAAAAACTATACTTGGAAACTCTTAGCCAATCGCTCAATAAATTGTACATAATTGATATTTATACATCAAGTGATCAAGTGAGGAAATGAGGATGATTATTTGAATGTGAGAAATAATCGCCACTTTCCTAAGTGTTGCATTGTTTTACTTCAGTATTCAGACAAGCGATTTTTGAAAATAAAAAACAAAAACAGAAAAGTGTAGGGTAATTATCGGTTATTTAAAGTGATGAATACATTTTCTGTGCTTCTGTGCAATAATAACTGCACAAATAAATACTCAAAAGTTTTCAAGATTTATGATTTAAAAAATTTACTTATTTTTATAATTGCACAACTAAATACTCAAAAGCTTTCAAGATTTTTGATTTAAAAAATTTACTTATTTTTAAAATTGACAACTGTATATTGAAAAATTAGCCTCTTAGGATATATTTTTTTTTTACATACTTAAAAATTATATTCTGTACCAGGATTAAATCCAACATAGTATCACTGCATTAGTAAGCAAGATGTTAAGTGCATCGATATAGTATACTTGTCTTGTAACTTAATTTAAAATTAAAAACCATTATTATTAATGAAGGGTGAGAGAAGCGCATTAGCACCACCTCTTTTTAGAACTACTGAAATGTGAAAATGTACAGTTTGGGATTAACTCCGAACGCATTGAACTGATGAGACTCACTAGGTCGAAACCGGTGGTCTAATTATGTGCGGAGATTATATCTAAATGTACAAATATTTAAAATTGTATAATTAAATGGCATTATTATTGATATAATTATGTATATTATTCTTGTAATTATAGTTACTTGGCTTCTTTGAGTCATTATATTTGTATTATATTTTAAAATTAAACGGTATTATTATTGACATAATTGTGTTTCATTGAGGAATGGTGTATTTAAAGTAAAATGGTCTTATTATGATAATTGTTTTGTTTCATTGATGAATTTTGTGTGTCGCCGGAATTAAAATGTAGGCCCGCTATTATTGTGCAATGATTTTTACCTGGACGGCCTCGTTGAGGGCGACGTCCTGGACGTCGTAGCAGTACTCCTCGGAGCCGGTGACGTTGAGCTCGACCCTGCGCGGCTCCTCGACCATGGCGACGATGGCGAGGTTGATGTCGGTGCGCATCATGAAGGAGACCAGAAAGCCGGACCAGGAGAGCAGGTAGAGCACGAGCCGCGCCGGCACCTGCCCGAACACCCTGTACACCAGGCACTTGCCGCCCTCGGGCCTGGGGTAGCTCAGGTCGCTGGTGTACACCTTGCTGTCCTCCATGCTCGCACTCAGGCCGACCGCGACGTATTGCCGAACACCTTGAACGTGAAAATAACAATTGAAGCACGATTAGGCGGCAGGTAATTATTCGCCGGGCGCGGATCAATCAATCAATGGCCAGGTGTGACCGAGCCAGGCAGGGAATACCCAAGGATTTGTTTTTTTGGGAACCGGTTTTGCATATTTGCAACCTTGAGCGGTCAGACTTTCAAAATTCGCTTGTCATTGAGGAGACGCACTGTTTTTATTGAGGACCTGGTGGAGGAGGTGGCCGGCAGCCTTAACACAATTACCGGGTACTGTGGGGGACTTTTTGATTGATGTTCCGGTTCAAACTTGGTGGGCCTTCTTGAAAACATGCAGACTGCGCAGGATTTCTGACCGAATGTTTTGTCGACTCTCACCTTTTGTGGGGCAGTCAGCGGTTTCGCGATTAATACTGCGGTGCAAGCAATGATTGCGAGTATGTTGCAAGCTAATTGCGATAATAAGAGCAACTGGGAGCGGAGTTATTAGGTGCACGAAGCGTGCGCGTATGATGTAATTTACGACGA
Source organism: Othius punctulatus (assembly GCA_951805005.1). Taxonomy (NCBI): domain Eukaryota; kingdom Metazoa; phylum Arthropoda; class Insecta; order Coleoptera; family Staphylinidae; genus Othius; species Othius punctulatus. The sequence continues at coordinate 8,613,573 of OX638146.1, read as the reverse complement.
GCTCCCAGCACAAGAGTTGGATTGTAAATGAATTGCTGAACGTACCTGGCACTCTCTCGCCACTCCGCACCTACTGCTGACCAAGGAACGCTTATTGGCCATGCTCAACCATTAATTAGTCCCACGGAGAACAATGGCGCTCCACAATGGACAACAATGAAGTCAGCTGGTCAGCCTAAGTATCGATCCTCGCTCGTCAGCCTATGAGGTAGGCAACCCGCATACCACCCCCCCATCACCTGCGGCCTACAAAAAAATTATAATTAGTGTTCATAATTTTAATATGTATGTGCAATATCACTGATTTCAGACAAAATTAACATTAGAGAATTTCGTAGAACCGCAATGTAACATTTATACATTAAAACAACCCCAACCCAAAAGGGTCTTACTTTTACCGCGAAGTATTTTGCTTAAAATTCGAATGTTGCCATTTTTATTTTGGAAAGTACGAATTAAACCGAAAATTGTGGATAGTTGAAATATTTGAATACTTTTTATTTTTATTTTCATGCTTATATTGTACCCCGAGCAATTCAAATACTCATGCCGACGCCCACTACTACACGAATCAAAAGTTTTGACACTTGACAACGTTGGCACTAATCGGAAAAAAATTGGTACCACTTCCTGGGCGCATTGTGCAACCAGTTTGAAATTTTAGTATGTAGTTAATGAATGTCCCTTATACCTTATATAATTTTTGTTTGCTCCATATTTTTTCCTCTAGTCTCTTTCAAACGCTGGGTCAAAACTTTTGAAATGGATAGTAATTTTTGTATAACATATTCACGTCAGCTTTTTACCAAATCAACATAAAATGTTATCTAGGAACAAACAAGTTAATGTCCCGATAATTAACAATTCAAAATATTATAATAAATTTATAACAAATAACAAAATGGATTTTTACTTATCGAGGAACTAAATAAACAAATATCAAGTAACCTAGTATATGATTTTATTTCTTAATTTATTTTAACATTAGCGATTTATTTAATCACCCGATATAGTTAGTAACATTCCATATAACAAACGTTGGTGGGCACCACAATTAGTGATAGTTGTAACGTATAAAAAAAAGTACACTACTTACACAACTGCCGATTCACTCATCCTGCTCCTCCCCTTCATCAAAATCTTTAGTCTTGACGTCCAAATCCTCACCATACTGGAGGACGTTATCAATCATCATCAAAACATCGCCAATGTTCTCCTGATCTTTAAGATTCAGCGGCGTAAACCTGACCAGCGAGTAATCCTCGATGAGCCGCCCGATGGCCTCCGTCAGCTTCCTGTGCTTCTCGCTGAAATTCCCGCCGTTCGACTCGATGTCGCCCATGATGGCGTGCGAGTCGGGCTCGAGGAACCGGTCCAGCTGCCTCCTGGCGTTCTTCCCGAGCAGGTCCATCTTGGAGAGGATGTTCACGTGCGGCAGCTCCAGGTTGACCATCACGCTGAGCGCGGACATCGTGCCCGAGAGGAACTTGGTGCCGTCCGTCATGAACTGCACGTCGACCAGGAACACGCAGCACACGTTGAAGTTCCACAGCTGCAGCAGCCCGACGAGCTTGCGGACGGCCGTCAGGTGGGTGTACAGCTCGATCTGGCCGGGGCAGTCGAAGAGCAGGTAGTCGTCCTCCTGGTCGGCGAGCCGCTCGCGCAGCCACTCGGCGTTCTCGACCAGGTACTCGATGCAGAAGACGAGGCCCCCGTTCGGGCCGTAGTGCAGCTGCTCGTCCTCCATCGTGTCCTGCACGTGGATCAGCTCGCGCACGTCCACCACCGGCTGGTAGTCGAAGTGCTCCGCGGCCGGGTCCAAGTTGACCACCTCGATGGTGCGGTTCGTGTCCACGCCGTGCTGCACCAACGCACTACAATACGTGCTCTAAAATAATAAGCAGGTTTTAACACTTCCATTTGTTATAAATACATACTGGAATTATATAGAAATGTCCTAAATAGTAGTAGTAGTTTTCTCAGTTACCTATAAGTACCTACCATTCAAAGATTACCGAGCCAATGAGTTTTACAATCAATTACATAAGACTTAAGTGCCCTGAAGGATAATTGAATCGTCTATCTCAGAAACCTGTTAAGTGTACTTTTTCAAATTTTCAGGAAACGAAGAAAAACACTATATCTTTTGAAGGTATTATTATTCTGTACTTACTGGTATAGTTATTTTTATTTTATTTTATTATTTATTTATTTTATTTTGCCTGACTACTTTCAGTTTTTTGAACAAACTATCATCAGAGGCGTGATATTTCTACAAAGAATACAATAATTATGTTAAATATAAACTAGCGTTAAGTTTGTTATAAAAATGTTTAAAAATAAATTATAATAATATTTGTTATGTGTTTATTGTTGTAGTATGTATAAAATTATATTATTTATACATGCTACAATTACTACTACTACATTTCTACAAAGAATACAATAATTATGTTAAATATAAATTAGCGTTAAGTTTGTTATAACAATGTTTAAATATAAGTTATAATAATATTTGTTGTGTTTATTGTTGTAGTATGTATAAAATTATATTATTTATACATGCTACAATTACTACTACTACATTTCTACAAAGAATACAATAATTATGTTAAATATAAATTATAATAATATTTGTTATGTGTTTATTGTTGTAGTATGTATGTATAAATTATTCAGTATTTATGTAATTTGTTAGTGTTGATATAAATTAAAATGTGTGAAACTACCTTATTTGGAGGTATTAATTTTGGCAATAGAAAGCAAAATCAATTCTTAAATAAATGTTTTAGTTATTTTATATGTATATATTAAGAGTTATTTACTTAAGTATTTTATTATTTTATATCTTATATTATCTTATACTTACCATAAATATTTGTAATTAATTTGAATTTTGAAAGATGTCCGTTTGTAGTTTAAGTTACTTGTAAACAATTAACTAAATATTAATAATTAACTAAATATTCGTAATTAATTTGAATACTGAAAGATGTCTGTTTGAAGTTTAAGTTACTTGTAAACAATTAACTAAATATTAATAATTAACTAAATATTCGTAATTAATTTGAATACTGAAAGATGTCTGTTTGAAGTTTAAGTAAATTTTAAACAATTTACTTAAACTAAATATTAATAATTAACTAAATATTTGTATTAGTTTGAATATTGAATGATGTCTGTTTGAAGTTTAAGTAAATTTTAAACAATTAACTTAAAATAAATATTAATAATTAACTAAATATTTGTAATTAATTTGAATTTTGAAAGATGTCTGAAGTTTAAGTAAATTTTAAACAATTAAATTAAACTACAAACAGACATCTTTCAAGATGCAAATTGATTACAAATATTTATGGTAAAAATAAGATCAAGATATATACCTAGCAAAATACATAAGTAAATAACTCTTAATATATACATATAAAATAACTAAAACACTTATTTAAGAATTGATTTTACTTTCTATTGCCAAAATTAATACCCCCAAAAAAGATAAGTTTCACACATTTTAATTTATATCGACACTAACAAATTCCATAAATACTAAATAATTTATACATACTACAACAATAAACACATAACAAATATTATTTTAATTTATATTTAAACATTTTCATAACAAAGTTAAGGCTAATTTATATTTAACATAATTATTGTATTCTTTGTAGAAATATCACGCCTCTGAAGATAGTTTGTTAAAAAACTGAAACCAGTCAGGCAAAATAAAATAAATAAATAATCAAATAAAATAAAAATAGATATACCAGTAAGTACAGACTAAGGGCCGGTTTTACAATCATGGAACATCCTTGTTCCTGGTTCAATTACCTAGGATACAATTGTTGAAACAATTGTATCCTAGGTAATTGTACCAGGAGCAAGGATGTTCCACGATTGTAAAACTGGGCCTAATAATACCTTAAATAAATAACTGGTAATATGGATAAAACCTTAAACTATATCATTTCATATTTTATATGTTGCAATTCCCATAAAAAGGAATGTCAGTTAAATGGATAATGCAAAACATGTGTTTTGATTACTGATATACCGTATTTCCTAAATTCATCAAAATGTATGTTGAAGGGATTCTGAAATAAACGATTCAATTCTAAAATAATTCAATAACTCTCGGAACTTGGTTATTGTACATACTAATAAATTGACTGAGGCCAATAGTCATAGAAATCAAAGAATAGAAAATTATTTATTGGACAAGTAAGTATAAGGCCCAGTTTTACAATCGTGGAACATCCTTGTTCCTGGTACAATTACCTAGGATACAATTGTTTCAACAATTGTATCCTAGGTAATTGAACCAGGAACAAGGATGTTCCATGATTGTAAAACCGGCCCTTAATGTGTTTCAGTGAACCTCATATGTATATACCGGGTGTCCGTTTCAAACGTAATCATATGGCCAATGATCATAGAAATCAAAGAATAGACCTCACTTGTTTCTCAACTCTCGGCCATCTGTGCAGACTTACCACTCGCATTGAGGGCGAGTCGAGGTTAAGAAAGGGGTGTACCCACGACTGACATTATGCCCATCATTTAAAATGGGGCCTAGAGGAAACTCTAGGACCTATTGTAGCCATGTAGCATGTGGCTTTATTTTGTGAATTCGGGAATTTTTAGGTGTGAAAACATTTGAGATATGCAATTTGGAGGCAAATATCTGGATGCAAGTCTAAAAACATGCAAAATCCATAACCTATGAAACTTTTTGAATAACATCTAGTGAAATGTGATATTTGTGTGATATCGTACCTTGCCGCTTCCTGCGGGTCCAATTACCAATTGTGCGTACCTCATGGCTCTAATTGTATCACTTAATTGAATAATTGGCCCAGAAATTGTTGTTTACAGAGGATGAAAACGTTGGAAAACAAATAAGCAACGATGCACTGGAATGGAACAGTCCGCAAATCCAGGATTGCAGCTGACAAAATTTCCCTAGATTGGAATCGGAAACACCTAAAATATATTGAAGTACGATTTCGAATTCGGTTAAAATTACTTTGCCTTTGCATTGTAAATATGCATTGTAAATATGTTGCACTCCATCATGAAAATCTATTAAATACAACTGGAGATTTATGTGGAGTGAAGTTCTCAGTGCTGTAATACCTTCTGTTACGTTCATGTTCTTGGGATGTTATTAATATTTTGTTGGTGCCTTGTGACTGTTGGCGCACTGTCGCACCTGCTGCCGTCAGGCAATGGCGTAAATCTGTCAATAGAATAGATATACATATAGGTGTAAGGTGTTTGGCGAAGAATGTTTTGGCCGTGAGAGCCGAAGTGGAAGCAACGGTTACTGGGCGAAGTGTGGGCCGAAGCACAGAAGATGAAGAACAAAACGTCGAAGCGGATGGCTGGCATAATAATCAGATCGAGAAAATCAATTTCCAAGGACGCTGTTGTCACCGTAAGTGCCCGAATTTTATTAGCCAAAAACCCCCGAATCGCCCCCAACTCGCGAAAACGCGCTTATCAGCTGCCCCGTTGCGGTGATAACAAGTGGCACTTGCTCGTCCACAAGACACCCATTTTCCTCAGAACCCCCTGCCGAACACTGTAGACTCGACACACGATGAACCCAGTCAAGTTTACTTCGAAAACTCAACATCTTTGTACACCTCCAATCATAAACTTATCAACATCGTTGCTACGATAAACAAACACACACACACATGCATTAAGCAATCATCGGGTAACGAGTAAATTGGCTTTGTTGGCGTTAGGTTGGACGCCCCTCACATAATAAATGATGCAAATTGTTGACACCCACTGACCAATTTGCAGGGGACGAATGGGTGAAAATAGTTCGCGCTCATTCGTCCTGTGCAAATATGATAAGCCCATGCAGTGATGATAAGCGAGATAAGCAGCGCTTTGTTTGTACATAATAATAGTGTTAGAGCCTGCGGTTTGTTTGCGGAAGACGCAATGCGCACTCGGTGACTGATTTATTTGGGTGTCCCGAAGGAACCACAGGGCTGGTGAGAGCGCGGGCGTCCCCCAGCAGCATGTCGGGGCCATGTGCATGCTAGTCGTTTATTACCTGTGCAAGAAGTACTTCTGGAACCCGAGACGGTTCAGGCGGTATTGCGTCCATCTCATACCCGTAAGTCACGCACCTCACGACCCTCACGGTTTGGACTTTTGCGTGGTGTGCGTGTGTGCCTCACCCACTAACCTGTTTAATCACACGCACTGCTGACCGTTGCTCTAACCAGTTTAACGTTGCAGACGAGCGGCATCGGCCTACCGAGCCTCTACCATGCGCTCGTGGTCATTTTCCTGGAGTTCTTCGCGTGGGGCCTGCTGACGATGCCCGTCATATCCGTGCTGAACACGACCTTCCCCGACCACACGTTCCTCATGAACGGGCTGATCATGGGCATCAAGGGGATCCTCTCGTTCCTCAGCGCGCCCCTCGTCGGCGCCCTCTCGGACGTCTGCGGCCGCAAGCTGTTCCTGCTGATCACCGTGTTCTTCACGTGCCTGCCGATACCCCTGATGACCATCAATACGTTCTGGTTCTTCGCCATGATCTCCATATCGGGCGTGTTCGCCGTCACCTTCAGTGTGGTCTTCGCTTACGTCGCCGACGTCACCGAGGAGAAGGAGAGGAGCTTCGCCTACGGGCTCGTCAGCGCCACCTTCGCCGCCAGCATGGTCATCTCCCCTGCCCTCGGCGCCTACCTCATGGAGAGGTGGTCCATGAACGTAGTCGTCGCCCTGGCCACTGCCGTCGCCATACTGGACGTGTTCTTTATATTGGTGGCTGTGCCGGAAAGCTTGCCAGAAAAGGTAAAATTAATACTACCGCACACATTCTCCGAACTAACGTCAAGATCAGATATTGCATAAGTAATTATACATACAGTCAAGCTGACAGTATATATATCAACAACACCCGTGCCACATTTTACGGCCTACCTTTGCAAACTGGCAACTACATTACTTAATACTACTCATTTCAATTGCAATTTTAGAAGTTACTCTTGATATTTATAATATGTTTTCGTGAACTGATGTTGCTATTAAATAAATCGGCAACAGAAAAGTTATCTTCTTAATTTTTTAGCAGTTAACTAATTACATTTGACGTACTGTAATTAGTTATATGAAATGATGTTGCTATTAAATAAATTGGCAACAGAAAAGTTTTCTTCTTAATTTTTTAACAGTTAACTAATTACATTTGACGTACTGTAATTAGTTATATGAAATGATGTTGCTATTAAATAAATAGGCAACAGAAAGGTATTGTTCGTAATTTTTTAGCAGTTAACTAATTATATTTAACGTACTGTAATTAGTTATATGAAATGATGTTGCTATTAAATAAATTGGCAACAGAAAAGTTTTCTTCTTAATTTTTTAACAGTTAACTAATTACATTTGACGTACTGTAATTAGTTATATGAAATGATGTTGCTATTAAATAAATAGGCAACAGAAAGGTATTGTTCGTAATTTTTTAGCAGTTAACTAATTATATTTAACGTACTGTAATTAGTTATATGAAATGATGTTGCTATTAAATAAATCGGCAACAGAAAGGTATTCTTCGTAATTTTTTAACAGTTAACTAATTACATTTGACATACTGTAATTAGTTATATGAAATGATGTTGCTATTAAATTAATAGGCAACAGAAAGGTATTCTTCGTAATTTTTTAGCAGTTAACTAATTACATTTGACGTACTGTAATTAGTTATATGAAATGATGTTGCTATTAAATAAATTGGCAACAGAAAAATTTTCTTCTTAATTTTTTAACAGTTAACTAATTAAATTTGACGTACTGTAATTAATTATATGAAATCTGTGGTAGAAACTTTCGCCTTGCCGCAGTGATAGTGATCTTGATGGAGATATGAACCCAATTTTTTTCAAGTAGCCGAGTGTAGTTAATGTCGTTATAGATCATTTTAAACAATTATTATGCTGGTAAAAAACATGCTTTAGATATCATATATTGTATTAAAAACATTTACCGAATGATAAAATTTCTTTGTACACAAATTAATGTTCTTCCCTCATTAATAATAAATCATGCAGATATGATTTATTATTAATAAGGGGAGAACATTAAGTGCAATAAAAATATTTTATGAGCTAATATCATAAAAAAATGGTTTTATATTACAGCAATGTTATAATGGAGATAAAATGTATATATCAGAAATTCAACAATTTAGAATCAACAGTTATCAGTTGCCATGAGTTACTTGTACAGTCGAAAACAGATTTAAATAAGTGTTTTAATTAACTATGGCCTAGTGGCGCACAACACGTCATTAGGTGTTGAGAAATATTTAGATTAAAATTACACTGATAAGGTTCACAAACTTGTGCATACATATATATGTTATTCTGAGCAAAATATAGTTATTGTTTTCCTGACAAACATTTTCATGCATACATAATATCTCTTATATTCTGAGCAAAATATCAATTATTGCTTTCCTGACAGACATTTTCATATTTAGTTCTCTTTTACATTAACGGTGAGGCACAAAGAAAGTTTAAAAACGTTATTTGTTTAACCAGATGATGAAGTATCATTAACGGTGAGGCACAAAGAACATTTAAAAACGTTATTTGTTGAACCAGATGATGAAGTATCAGATTAGCTTACACGTCTGGTCTATTCAGGGTCGGGTGAAGCAAGGCCGCGGCCACTAGTCATATCAGTAAATCGGTTTTTATTGCCGATTGTTTAGAATAAATAAGAACTTTCTTTTTAATTTCATGGCCATTTCATATGTGGCTCGGTAAAAATAAATTTGACATTATGACTTATCATAGCTGACACAGCCTTATACCATCGAAATGACATTTAGTGATTGTTTTCATGTTTTTAATTTTATCGCTACTTCATAGAGACATCAGACATTCTCCGAAATCTTTTATGCCTAGTCCATAAAAGTGACACTAATTTTATCGCCATTTCATGGGTAAAAATAACATTATGACTTGTCACAGATACATCCGACAGCCTCTGAAATCTTTTACGGGCTAGTCCATAAAAGTGGCACATTGTGATATTTTTATTGCTTTTAATTTTATTGCCATTTCGTAGGCTGCTCTGTAAAAATAATGTTATCACTGTGACTTGTCATAGCGGACGGATTCACACTTCACTGGCCGCCAGGCGATAGTGAAATTGTAATTTACATGCAAATCGGCGAAAAACATTTTATTTGCATGTTGGTGTTAATAAAACTGAGCGGTTCCTGTACACAACTTATCTGTAACTGCTTCAAATATTACCGCAGGAACCTGCAGCTCTAACTAGAACGCTACAAATGAATTTGTAAATATTGCTGTACTAAGAGAAAGTTGAACAAATCCTCATTACACGCAATTTAGTTCAACCTGCTAAAACTAAACGGGTTAATTGATTTTGTGAAAGTTTTACTGTTCTCAGCAGTAATCAAGTTCCGTACAATGTACTTTTTATAGTGCTTTGGAGCAAGTTGACACTTAAAAAAGCAATTTATCTATGATCATTCTAAAAGCAATTACGTTTGATTCTGAAAGTAGCATAAAATTTTAAGATAATTTGTTTGAGAACTTTAATGTCATAGCATCATGTAATTAATATCAAGAAGTCTTCAATTTTGTACATTTGGGTTATATAAAAAAAGCAGGTCTCACTGCAACATGGCCCGTAAAATCAACGCACACAAAAAATTGCCTACACTCGAGTCTGAAATTTTCTTTCACAAAATATATAATATTAATTTTTACCTTTTAGGTCCGTGTGTCTCCCATCAGCTGGGAGCAGGCAGACCCGTTCGCATCCCTGCGCAACGTCGGCGGTGACCCGACGATCCTCCTGCTGTGCATCGCAGTGTTCCTGTCGTACCTGCCAGAGGCGGGCCAGTACAGCTGCATTTTCGTCTACCTCAAGCTGGTGATCGGGTGGAGCGCCCCCATGGTGGCGGTCTTCGTGGGCCTGGTCGGGCTGCTGGCGGTGCTCGCGCAGCTCTGCCTCGGCGCCCTAATGAAGAACCTTGGCTGCAAGCACACCATCATGCTCGGGCTACTGTTCGAGATGCTGCAGCTGCTGTGGTACGGGTTCGGCACGACGACGTGGATGATGTGGGCGGCCGGCATGCTGGCCAGCATGTCCTCCATCACCTACCCGGCCATCTCGGCGTTCGTCTCCATCCACAGCACCGCCGACAGGCAGGGCGTTGTGCAGGGCATGGTCACCGGCATGCGGGGCCTGTGCAACGGCCTAGGGCCAGCCATGTACGGCCTCATCTTCTACATGTTCCATGTCGACCTGACCGTCGGCGGCGAGGATGGCATGGATGCCACACGTGCCACCCCAGAGATTCACCACTTTGAAAATTATAGTCAGGTCCGTATATCACACACAAACTATTCCTCAAAGTTCAATAATATACCGACAATCATTGATATTTTGACAAAATAATGTAAGATCTTCGAAATTTTGTCAGTTTAATATATTATTGCTTATTGCCAATTATTAAACATTTAACACTGTAATCTTGCCAGAATAAGTGGTAAACATTGATCTTTTGCTAGATGAAGTGTAAATTTCGGAGACTAATAACCTTTTCTAAATCCTCTAAATGATGGCTTATAAATTTGTAATATTGCACAATTATAAAATTTAGTTTTAGTTAAATTTATGATTGTTTTTTGTTTTGCCTTTAGTTGGTACCAGGTCCCCCGTTTGTATTCGGAGCGTTCCTGGTGGTGTGTGCTCTAATTGTGGCGTCGTTCATACCGACCAAGACGCAGACAGACACGGGAATCCCGTTGGACACGCACTACGAGATGGAGAGGGGCCACCACCACAAGGTGTCCTCGCCGATGTCCCCGCTGATCCCGAGCGCCAGGGAATGTGCTGCCGTCCTGTAGACCTGCCCGCCGTGCGTTTTACATACCAACAGCTGTCTAGTGTAATGTAAGGATGAGTGGGCGCGTGCGTGCCGTGCGAGTGGTTCGAGCGACTGTTCAGTTTGAGGCCCCCGCCACGACTCTTTGCGCGGGGGCGCCGCCTCATTTCGGTGTCCCGATTGGTTTTATTCGTTTCCGCCACAGTACTCCTGGAAAGGTTTCTACCCATCGTGTTGATTAGTTCTTATGTACAAACTAGGTAATAATAATATTGTTAGGTTACGTGAATTGCATTTAGGCGAGAGCAGCCACTGCTAAAAAAAAAACTGAATCATTGTGCAGGTAGTTGCTAAACGCAGTGATAAAATGTCTCTTGTATTAAGTGTGAATGTGATACATTAGGGCCAGTTTGCCAATCGTCTGTTATTATTTTCCTATTTCTACAATGATTTGATGACAACTTGTATTTGCGTACAAATGATGTGGCGCTGACTATTTTTCGATATATATAGTGTTCTCCGCCTTCTACTACACCCTTAGATGAAATCGTTTTCCTTGTGTGCGATGTCGGCAGCGCTCTGTTTGTTATTGAGATGCACCTGTAGCGGCCACTTACTGCGTATTACGCATAAAGCAGTAGACCATTTCCAATAAGTCAATATACGTGTGGGAGTGTGTGCACAAGCTGTTTAAGGTTGTTACTGGTCACGGAGCGGAGTGCGCGGAACACGGACGCACGACGGTTGTGTCCGTGTTATATTTACAAGAAATAAATATGTATAGAGAAGGTATATTTTAATTAACCGTTGAGCGTTTAAATGGGCCTGTCGTCCATCCCTGTTCCTCCCCGTCAACTGGTACGCTTCGGACCTACGCTACTTAACATTGGAAGTATTCTAATTATTAGGATTTTACTGCAGTAAGATGTAAATTATATAATACATATATTAAATTATTGTTTTAAGAATAAAGAGGTTTCGAAATCTATACGTTTATCTTTTTATATATCATTTATAATTATTAAAAATATTCTTTTTATATGCGAATACTTATTCTGCATAAGTAACTAACAAAAATATATGTATGAGAGATCATCACAGTGACGTAATTTTGTTCACCATAGTAATATTGCAAAAGAGCCGTTATCCTAGTACAGAAGCCATAGTCGTTAAATTTCCCAAGTTTTGGTTTTGGACTAGTCATATACCTTACACAAAAATAAACGCTATTACATAGCTGACGATCATCACCGCGAACACATTAAGAAAATAAAATCACATAAATTAAGGCTTAACACTACAATAACAAGTAACTCAGTCATAGTTCTTCCTCGGGTAGAACTTTGGGGCCGGAATCTCGTTGAACCCGCCCGTCGCCATGTTGCCCAGCAGCAAGGGCAGCGTCTCCAGATTGGCGTCCGCCTGCCTGTCCTGGAACCCACCAGAATCGCCCCCGTAAAACTCGGATTCCAGCAGGCTGAAGTCGTTCTCGTCCAGCTGTTCCCGGCACGATGAGCCTTCATCCAGCGACCGGAACCTGCTCGTTATACGCAGGTGCGAGGTGGGCGTGTCCTGGAAGCTCAGGCTCTTCCTGTGCAGCAGGGTCCTCCTGTCAACCTTCTCCAGCACCTTTGACGGCTTGCAAGTCGCCAGCATCTTCATGTGCTTCTCGTACCAATTCAAACCAAGCTTAAAATCGGAGAACGCCAAGAAAAAAAATTAAATTCTTCCTTTTATATTATTTCCTAATGAAATTTTAAAGTCATTGTGAAGAATTATGGTAGTTTTAAAAAAAAAACCCTAATAAAAAGTTATTATTATAAAAATAAAAGCACCTGGATGATTGGAACAAACAAAACATGCAAAACAATTTTGGCTAATGGTACGTAACAACTCTTGACACATCCGAGAGATTGTAGTGACAAAAATAATTTTATCCAATCAAAACTAGTTAATTCATTTCAACGGACTAATGAAATTTTAAAGTCATTGGGAAGAATTATGGTAGCTTTTAAAAAACCATAATAAAAATAACTTATTATTATAACAATGAAAACACCTGAACAATTAGAACCAACAAAACAATTTTGGTTAAAATGCAGTTATTTTGAATGGTATGTGACAACTCTTGACACAACCGAGAGATTATTATGACAAAAATTATATTATCCGATCGAAAATAGTTAATTCATTTCAACAGACATGAAATTTTAAAGTCATGAAGAATTATGGTAGTTATTAAAAAACCCTAATAAAAATAAGTTATTATTATAAAAATAAAAGCACCTGAACGATTGGAACAAACAAAACATGCAAAACAATTTTGGCAAATTAATAACTTATATATATTATTAATAAATTAATAATAACAATGCAGTTATTTTGAATGGTGACAACTGTGACACATCCGAGAAATTATAGTGACAATAATTATATTATCCGAATTTCAGTGATCGAAAATGGTTAATCAAATTTTCAAGTAAAAACTTACATCATCTTCCTCGTGGCGTCTCTTGAGCGACCGGACTCTCATGGGCTCCACGTGATTCGTCTGCCTGTCCTGCTCGATGGTGATGGTGTCCTCGCAGGGCTGAGTCAAAAACTGGTTGTCCTCGAGCATGGTGGCCGCCTGCACCGTGCTTATGACGCAGACGGGCTTTAGGTACTTCAAATCTATGGGGACCTCCTGGCCGTTCTGCAGGGCGGTGAGATCGACGCGGCCCCGCATGCACTCGTCCAAGCCGTAGACAGTCCTGCTGTTCTCCTCGAGCTCGATGACGGCGGGCTCCATGGCTGGCCGGTTGTCCGTGAAGCGCATCTCGCCCATCTTCTTCATGCGCTGCTTGTCAGGCGTCTCGTAGACCCACTGCGAGCGGGGCAGCAGCAGGGAGTGGTCGAGGGGGGCCGGGTCGTCGCACGCCATCGCCTGGGGAGTGTGGACGGACTGGGGTCTGGCGTTGGTGGACGACATGCCGTTGATCACCTTGTCGACTGAGATAATATTGGCGTTTATCTTTCTGAGCAGCGGCACCTCGCCGCTTTGAACGTTCAGCGTCTTGAACTGAGCGATGAACTCCCGGCAGAAGGCCGTGTCGATGGATAGCTGCAGGTCGATCTTGGGGGTGTCATAGCCGGCTCGGCTTTGGCATTCGCTTGCTGTGACTGTCTTCTGTGGCACAACTGATAATGGCAGTGGAATTATGAAACTGCTGGCTGAAGGGGGCGTGGGGGAACCCCGCGGCACGAAGTTGTGTGCCCAGCCCTTGTGAGGTTAGAGACGGTTGAGGCAAAGCCCCAGATACTCACCCTCTTGCTTCTTGTCCACCAGGATCGCCTTCTTCAGCCCCTCGGTGAACTTTGACCGTTGGAACTTGGTGCGTTGGAGCGGATCAGCATGGCCCTTCCTCACCCCTCTGAGGTCGACGTTTTCGCGGTCAGGAAGTAGTCTGCCGTGTGTCTTGCGCGGACCGGCGCCAATTCTCGGGAACTTCTCCCTCCTGGATGCGCGACGTAACTCGGGATTCGATCCCCGCACGAAGTCCTCCATCCTCATGGAAGGACCTCACACCTCCGCGGACCCAAGGGGGGCACCGGCGCTGAGCCCCGCCGAGACACTCGTGGAAAAGCACAGCTTTCAAGTTCACAATTTGAATTTGATTGTTGTTGCTTGAAACGTCACCAACAGGCCCAGTGATACCAATCAAAAATTTCAGCACAAAAATTAGAGCTAAAAAATTAGAGCTCAAAAAATAGAAATTTTTAATATTAAGACTAATCAATAAGAATTTTACCAACCATTAATCAGCAACCAAAAATTATATCGTATCAAAATTCACCAATCATATCAAAATTCAAATAACATAATTAACACGAAATTATAAGCTTGCAAGGCTAAAATCCTGCCTTATTTTCAACTGCCGTTAGAAGTTTTAAACTATTCTATTAAATTCGAACAAATAACGGAGCAAAACAGACTTGAATGGAATAACTTAGCTTTAAGACACTCCAGACGCAAATCATCAGCACATCTTTTGATCTGCTGATAAGTAAGAATAAAATGAGCCGAATAAAAAGCGTACAACAAAACTTAAAATTGGGAAAATTGGTGCTGGCATTGGGTACCTTAATTTAAATATGAAAAGCACCAGGAGATGGTTTCTCAATTTATAAATAAGTACACACAATTAGTGCCATTGCGAATGACCTTTTTTCTTCAAATTTACATACTAATTTTAAGAACTACGTTAATTACTAATTCAGTGGTTGTAAATGTCTTTTTGTCAAAATTTCAATTATTTTTATATAATTTTTGCACTATTTTAATATTGCTGTCAAAACTGCGATGATTACTTTCAATACTATACAAATTTCAATGATTACTGTTATATTTCCAATTATTTCAGTCAATATTTCAATAATTCCATTAGAATATTAATGATTACTATAAAAAATTCAATTATTTTTGTCAAAATTTCAACTGTTTTCTATAATTTCTGCATCATTATAGTATTGGTGCCAAAACTGTAATGGTTACTGTCTAAGTTTCAATACTAAGCAAATTTCAATGATTACTTAAATTTCCAATTACTTAATTTAATTAAGTTCAGCCCAGGGATAATCTAGACCGAACAATTTTGTTTCATTTTGAAATAGTGTTGCTTGTTATTTGAATGATTGTGCAGCAGATTTTCTGATGATGTCACCTCGATTTCGAGTATGGATTTTTTTGGGCCCTGAATGATTTGCCCCCAAAATGCATTTATTAATAAGTGCAGAGCGTTGGCGGGGGGCGGCGGCGGGGCATGCGCGCCGCCTCCGTCCAGGACGTCGAAAATCAATAAAGCTACAAACGTGCGCCCGTAACAAGTACACCGAGGTGGCCCGTGGAAACAGGAGCCCCCCGCCGGAAATGTAACCTGGAGGTCGTCGCCGTCGACGCGGAGCGAGCGCGGAATGGTGGCTGGGGCCCCAGAGCTTCACCCCGATCCGCTGGAGACGGCGGCCCTCCACTGACCCGCGCGCACTTCCAGCAGCACCCAGGGCAGCGGCCATGGGGATGTTCAGCATCAACTTCCTGGTGTTCACCCTTCTGCTGAGGAGCTGCGCCCTGCAGAAGCCCAACACGGATGCCCGCAGGCACGACGTCTACATAGCCGGGTTCTTCCCCTTCGGCAAGGGTGTGGAGAACTCAGAAACAGGTACCGAACAGCCGTCCGAACGCTCACCCTCTCACCCTCATTAATCGCAATCCACAGGTCGCGGGGTGATGCCCAGCGTGAAGCTGGCCCTCGACCATGTCAACGAGCACTCCTCGATACTGCGCAACTACAGGCTGCACATGTGGTGGAACGACACCATGGTAAGCCACCATGTCCCCGCACAACAACCACGTACCAGCCGGCTCCGGGTCGGGAAGACAGTTGCGGCGGATTGTGCTTTCCATCAGTCCGCTCTCTGCCTATCCAACCCGGCGCGGCCCCACCGCACCACCACCCGACCGCTCCGCAACAAGCGCCAAGGTTTGCTTCTCTTTTCCAGTGCAACGCCGCCGTCGGCGTCAAGGCCTTCTTCGACATGATGCACAGCGGGCCGCACAAGCTCATGCTGTTCGGGGCCGCCTGCACCCACGTCACCGACCCCATCGCCAAGGCCTCCAAGCACTGGCACCTGACGCAGCTCTCCTACGCCGACACCCACCCCATGTTCACCAAGGAGAACTTCCCCAACTTCTTCAGGATCGTGCCCAGCGAGAATGCCTTCAACTCGCCCAGGCTCTCGCTGCTCAGGGAGTTCAACTGGACCAGGGTTGGCACCATTTACCAGAACGAGCCCAGATACTCACTCGCACACAACAGGCATGTACAACAGTTATCCGGGTCTTTGAATTTTACAGGGAGTCACATAATCATTACTTGTCACTGTATTTACACACCTAAATGCCGACAACCAATACAATCATAATATAGGTTGCAAAATTAATTACAAAAATATTTAACGATCTGAAAAAGTGATATCATTCACTTTACGTAATATTGGTACCAAATCAACCAGGACTTATTTATCCCAATAATTTACTCAAATAATAACATTAACAAAAAAAAATCATATACTCATAACACATTGTAACTCCGTTACCTAAAACTTTATGTGCGAGTATGGAACGACCTTATTACTATGCGAGCAAGCAAAGTTCAGTAACGACCTTTTTGCATAAGCTTTGCATAATTACAACTTTCATTTACAACATTTTTTTAAAAGGTAAATAAAACACTTGGTTTAAAGTTTCACGGAATTTATAGATCACTCTACAATCGTTTCGGCAATTAAGCCATTCTCAAGACTATACTAAGCAAGCAAACTGCCGAAACAATTGTAGAGTGATCTATAAATTCCGTAAAATTTAAGGTTTTATCCTTATTACCAGTTATTTATTTAAGGTATTATTCTATACTTACTGGCATAGTTATTTTTTATTTTATTATTTATTTATTTTTATTTTGCTTGGCTAGTTTCAGTTTGTTTAGCAAACCATCATCAGAGGCGTGAAAAGTGTAATTTTGTTGTGAATATTTCTTGATTTTATTTCATTATAAATATTTGGAATTATATTTACATATTGATAGATGTGTGTTTAAAAAAAAGACAGACAATAGTTATAATGAAATATCTCTTGATTTTATTTCATTATAAATATTTGGAATTATATTTACATTTTGATAGATGTGTGTTTAAAAAAAACAGACAATAGTATAATGAAATATCTCTTGATTTTATTTCATTATAAATATTTGGAATTATATTTACATTTTAATAGATGTCTGTTTAAAAAAAAAACAGACAATATTTATAATGAAATATCTCTTGATTTTATTTCATTATAAATATTTGGAATTATATTTACATTTTGATAGATGTCCGTTTTAAAAAAAACAGACAATATTTATAATGAAATATCTCTTGATTTTATTTCATTATAAATATTTGGAATTATATTTACATTTTAATAGATGCCTGTTTTAAAAACACAGACAATATTTATAATGAAATAAAATCAAGAGATATACACACAACATTACACTTTTCACGCCTCAGATGATGGTTTGCTAAACAAACTGAAACTAGTCAGGCAAAATAAAAATAAATAAATAATAAAATAAAATAAAAAAATAACTATACCAGTAAGTACAGAATAATACTTTAAACCAAGTGGTAACCACAAATACATTTAATTTAACATTTTTTTAAGTGCAATAATTCTATTAATAGATTAGTAGTAGTAGACAATCTTTATTAGGCTTCGACCTATGTGGTCTTTCCGCCCATAATAGATTATTTTATACAATCCCTATTTTTATCATGAAATCTAACCTAACCTAACCCAACCCATTGTAATGGAACGATATTATTATTTAATTCTCTATTCTTGCAACCACATCTTATAGGCTCGTCGCCGAGCTGGACACCCTCGGCTACCAGGTGGTCGAAACGCAGAGCTTCACACACGAGGTCAACTCGGCCCTGGTGAAGCTGAAGGAGAAGGACACTCGGGTGATCCTCGGCAACTTCAACGAGCACTGGGCTCGGCTGATATTCTGCGAGGCGTACAAGCTGGAGATGTATGGCAGGCGCTACCAGTGGGTGATAATGGGCACTTACTCGAACGACTGGTGGACGGACCCGGAGCCAGAATCCAACTGCACCGCGCAGGAGCTTGAGTCTGCCCTGGAGCAGACGATTCTGACGGACCTGTTACCACTCAGCACCAGCGGGGAGATCACAATATCTGGGATTGTAAGCTATATAATAAACCATTTCGCAATTTAAGTGATGTAGCTACAATAATTGATAACAAATCACATTTGAAAGATGTTGTAATGCAATAATACAATAGTACCTCACCTAAAAAGTAAATCCCTTCGCTAAGTTGTCTCCATGGCAAAGGTCTAAAAGCAATTATTAATTTATAGTCACCCAACGAAAGCTGACAATAACTCATGATGGCTTCAAACAATAAATCCTAATAAACCAATAGCTATTATTGCATAAATTATTCCTACAGCTCTGAAAGCTTCTTTTTTTCCTCTTGTCTAGTAATACGAGAGATTATTCTCATGTTTTTTTGAACAAAGAATTGCATTTTCTATGCTCGTTCAGTAGCTAAAGATAAATGTAATAGAGTAAAATGAAACATGAAATGTATGTCGAATTCCGTATGCCTTACACCGAAAGGTAGAAAGACAAAGGAATAAATAAATAAATAAATGTCGAATTCCGGAAATATGGAACAATTATCACAATTGTTTGAATCAGCTCAAGTTGGGCAACTATACAACTAAATCTACTTGATCAATTTCCTCAGACTGCAGACGAGTACCTGAGCGAGTACGACTCGCGCCGTGGCAGAGAATACTCACGCTTCCACGGGTACACCTACGATGGGATTTGGGCAGTGGCCCTGGCCATCCAGAATGTGGCCCACAAGGTGCGGTACTTCAGGAGGAACCAGACGGTGATTGACTTCCGGTACAGGGACCCGCTGTGGGAGAGGCTGTTCCTGGACGCCCTGCACAACACCAGCTTCGAGGGGGTGACTGGCCCCGTCCGGTTTTACGACAACGAGCGCAAGGCCAGCATCCTGCTCAAGCAGTTCCAGGAGGGCAAGGAGATCAAGGTTGGCGAGTACAGCGCGGCCACACAGCACCTGGACCTGACCCTCGGCGCCCCCATGAAGTGGCTCGGAAAGTAAGCTTGGGCGGCATTCCACAATAGCAACTTAGGGGTGTTAAAAGCCTAGTAGAATATATGTTTTGCATGATGGTAGCTTCGAAATGTTATAAAACCAAACTTTAAAGTTGAGCTGGCTTCTGAATCGTTTTCACGGTTTTTAGGCATCCTCCGAAAGACAGGACTTTGCTGATAATCGAGCACACGAGGGTGAACAAGACAGTGTACGCTATCCTGGCATCGCTTGCCGTTTGCGGCATAATCATGGCGTCCGTATTCCTGGGCTTCAACATCAAACATCGGAACCAGCGGTACATCAAGATGTCCAGTCCACAACTGAACAACCTCATTATCATCGGCTGCATGCTCACCTACACCAGCATCGTGTTCCTGGGGCTAGACTCTGGGCTTTCCAGTATTGGTAAGTTAGCCCAAAGTCGGGTCTAGATTAACTTGTGTGTGACGCGCTTATATGTAAGTATCTTGTGATAAAATATTTCGCTTGGGTAAGGCGCAAGTTAATCTGGTCGAGACTATAATTATTCAGATGATATTCAATGACTTTTCATCACCACTTCGTTAATTTGTTTATTGTTTGTTACAATTGTTAAGTATCACCTATTTCTCTAGAAACTTAAGGGAGTTTTGTGAATTCACTATACATACATGAATTTATATTATGGTTTAAACTATAAAAGTATAGAGTACTAACTCTATGTAGCAGTTGTGTATTTTAGTAATGTAGTATTAGTAGAGAAAAATAATGGAGACTAAAAAGAATTTGAGCAATGATTTTTTTTTTAAGCTAAGCGAGAAGATCAATTGTTTTTATTTCACCCAGTAAGGTTGGAACACTTAATTAATTTCCATTTAAGTAGCAAACTTAAAAATGTTCGCTGCTTAATTTTCTACCATTTCACTACATAAATTTGTTATTATTTTACTTGTATTACTATGTAATTTAGATGCTTTTCCGTACATCTGCACGGCGAGAGCATGGACCTTAATGGCCGGATTCTCGCTCGCCTTCGGGGCAATGTTCAGCAAGACATGGCGTGTCCACTCGATATTCACGGACGTCAAGCTCAACAAGAAGGTGATAAAGGACTACCAACTGTTCATGGTCGTGGGAGTGTTGCTGTTTATTGACTTGGTGATCATGACTACTTGGCAAGTGGCGGACCCGTTTTACCGAGAGACAAAGCAACTGGAGCCTTATGTAGGTTGTCACGGAACTAGAGCTATCGTCGGTGCTAATGTGTCGCATTTGTAGCCTCATCCTTCGAGTGAGGACATCATTATCATCCCGGAGAATGAGTACTGTGCTTCGGAGAGGATGACCATCTTCGTTGGGTCCATATATGCTTACAAGGGACTACTTATGGTAATAATCAGCGCAGTTGTATAGAATAAAAATAATAAAAGTAAAATGCCAACAATTTGGGCTTGAAATGAAAGCAAAACCATTGAAATTTTATTCAATAATCAAATTATGGATAAAATATCCATAATTGATTGGTAATCCATTGATTATTGTTTAGATATTTGGTGCATTCCTTGCCTGGGAGACGAGGAATGTGTCGATACCAGCGCTGAACGACAGCCGCCACGTTGGCCTGTCGGTGTACAACGTGGCCATCATGTGCATTTGCGGGGCGGCCGTGGCGCTCGTCCTTGTCGACCACCAGGACGCCATGTTCCTCATAATCAGCGTGTTCGTCATATTCTGCACGACCGCCACGCTCTGGCTGGTGTTCGTGCCGAAAATGGTCGAGCTGAAGCGCAACCCAGGCGGCTCGCTGGACAACCGGATCCGCGCCACACTGCGCCCGATGGGCTCAAAGACGCGCAGGGATTCGACTGCCTCGGAGCTGGAGTCCAAGATGAAGGAGGTCAAGTCGAACAACAGCCGGTTCAGGAAGACCCTGCTGGAGAAGGAGAACGAGCTGCAGATGCTGATCAGGCGGCTGGGCAGCGAGGCCCGCGAGATCCTGGACTCGAGGGCGGACTCCGTCAGCGACACCAACCGCCTGTCGGTGCCCCTGCTGCGGAAGGAGCAGCCCTCGGCCACGGAAACCAGCGACATCACTTCCCTGTGCAGTCTCAGCTCGCAGGAGCAGTTCCAGTCATTACATCATACAGATACACAATTGTAATTAAAACATACATTAGATTCTAAAAGTAGATAGGCTCAGCAATAGGCTTAGCAGATTTCTGAGCGTAAGGTGTTTGATTTATAGGTGCCTTGCTTAGTATTAACACAGACTAAACACAACACTAATGTATGTGAGGACTTGTCAGCATTAAAAACTCATCAAAAATCTATTTTTATGCACAGGAAGAAAAAATCAATACCAGCAAGCGATTCCCCGAAGCGTGAGACTGCCAAGAAAGTGGAGAGCACAGTGGTGCAAAACGGCACTGTGAGCGGCGAGCAGGAGACGACCGTGCAAGTCAGTGAGAAGCCCCCAGCAGTTGCAGAGAAGAAGCCTGAAGTCAAGCCGGTCTCACAGGAGAGGATAAATGCGAAGGCTTTCGAAGACAGCATGAGCCACCAGCAGCAGGAGGCGAAGCGCATAAGCAGCAGCAAATGCGAGACACTGCCGAGGCGTTGTAGCCTCAAATCGGGTATCGAGCAGGAAGCCCCGGAAGAGACCGTGTGTCACAGGAGGGTCAGCGTGCCAGCAACGATGGTTGTCAACAGAACAACGCCAAAGCGAAAACCCGAGCATGGGACCCACGTTGTGGCCAAGAGTGAACTTTGGGATACTGGAAACCAACACAGGTACAAAATGAATTGCTTTGTTATGTTGTACTACTATCATTATGTTGTTATGATTTTCTACGGGGAAGTTTTTGGCCAGTAAAGTTATGATATAAATGACCTCAGAAGATGGTTTATCTAACTCAAAACAACATTAGAATGCCAAATAACATTTTCGTTTTACCTTTTAAATAACAAGAACTTTTGTAATCTTGGCGATTCAAAGTTTTTCAAAACAATGAACAAATGCCAAACAGCTATAAAAATTGATAGTGGCCAGCGTGGCACACAGGTCTAATGCAACGGACTGCTGTGCCAAACATTGCTGGGATATATAGGTTCAATTCCAGCCAGAATAGTGAAAAGCATTCACAAACGATACGCTACCGTGTCAATCTCAATTACTTCCACAGTAGAGAGTACTGCACAGAAAATTGCCAGCACTGTAGACACAGTTGACCGGGGCTGCGTGGCCTATGCAATACAATAGGCCTTCGATTTATAGTGGACCGAAGTTATAACTTCAAAACATATAAGTGTAACATAAAAAACAATTCTGGGCAACAGAAAAATATGAATTAATTTTTCGTGCTCGTGCCTGTACCAAGAGAATCTCTCTTGATATAAATGCTTTCAGGTGTAGCAGTAAGGTGCATCAGAGGTCGTCACGGGTGAGCATCTCGACGGACGAGGAGGACGCGGTGATGCACCGGTCGGTGTCCGAACGGAACAGGCCCACGGCGACGACGACGATGACCCTGAAGCGCGAGAAGAGCCCGAAGAAGGAGGGCACGTCGGCGTGCAGCCAGCAGTGCAACAAGCTCTCGCACTTCCAGTCGACGCCCAACGTGAACTCGGCGACGCTGCGCCCCAAGAGCACGGCCAAGCGGGACATCTACAATGCCACCTCGGAGAGCGAGCTGCTCGACAGGGAGATCCTGCCGATATTCCAGAAGCTGCTGACCGAACGGAACAAGAGCCAGCACAACATAGACTACTCGTTCGGCCGCTCGTGCCCCAACATTTCCATTAAGTGCGACATCGTGGAGTACCTGTAGGTGCCCCGAGCCGGTCGCCCACCCACGAATTTCATCTGCCTTCACGCGTATAGACTGTCTCGAGAGTGACGATCTCTTCTGTTATACCTATATTATGGTTGTGTTAAATTATAGTCAATGTTGTGATTCTAAATTTTAGATACTATACCTATACATGTTATACTCATTTCAGATTATATCGATATTATAAATTGTAACACACTCACACACACATGGGAAAACGCAATTGAATGTTTAGGCGCAAATCTGGTGAATGGTAAAATAATTTCAATGTCAATTGTAGTTTCAATAATAATTTTTAGAAACCTTACTTGTGTCTTACATCAGGACCCGACGCAGAGCTAACACAACCTTAACAATTAGCGCGGGGAATCACGTTATATCGCTATTCCTCGCCTCCGCCTCTTTTGCCCTCTTGATTTGCATCTCCCTTTGCTGCTGCAGGACTTTCTTGAAGTTTTCCGTCTCCACTTGCTCATCTACAAAAAGAGAAATAGTAAAGCGGTGATTTAAAAAAAAAAGCCAACTTGTGGCGACCTCGAAGCAGAAAAATTAAAACAAATGGGATGCAAATACTAGGGCTAAAGTATTTGCATCCCATAATAATGCTAGGAATAGCAATTTAAGATACAAGAACAAGATGATTGGAAACCCTATAGGTATTTCTATCAGACATAATTTTTGACCAATTTGAATATTTTGTTCCATTGGGTTCGAATGTAAGATCTTTGGTGGGAGACGGAAGTACTCTAACCTTTCGACCATCGAAATTAATAATTTAAAGGGCTGTTAAATCTACATCTGATATTTACCTTTGGAATCAATTTCCTCCCCCTCTGAATCCGAGCTGCTTTCGTCTGCAGGATGTCTCAAGTACACGTCCGATAGTTCTCTGCTTGTCGAAACCTCATCAATCAATTGACTACCACTGGCAGATTCTTTTTCCTCTTTTGCGGCTTTTTTAACTTTTTCCCATTCAACTTTGTAATCTCTTAAAACAGATAAAGAAATTTGCAATATTTGTTATTGAATTTCGGCAATCATTATATTATGCAACAAAAAAAAATTAAATTACTTTTCGTATTCATCCCTGCACTCATCAATAAGCTTATAGAGCTCCTCGATTCCCTGGCTGGTGGCGGCAGACACTCCGCAGACCCTCAGATTGTTGTAAAACTCGTCCAGCGTGAGGGCCATGGATCTTGTCAAATTACTGATGTAAGACTCGTCGGTATCCAGTGCCTCCTGGAAAGCCTCGAAATCCTTCATCCACTCGACGGCGTAGCCGTGCTCCACGATGTCGGTTTTATTCATCGCCACAATAAACGGAAGCCGTGTCTTGTACAGTATCGAGCAAGCATACAGCATGTTCGACATGAAGGTTATAGGGGACGTGCTTCGGACAGTATCAACAACGTAAAGAATGACCGTGGGGACGGCCGATGCTAAAGTCTCGGTTATTATGGAACCTGTAATAAAACAGAACGGTTTTATTGGATTAGGTATGTTCTGTAATTTAATTGGAAATATGATAAACAACACCATAAGCACCTTAGAATATTACAAAAGCTTTATATTTATTATAAAATGAATAATAAATGAATTAATTTCTTCAATAATGTAGTTGGTGCAAACGTGTTTCATTTATTTTTATCTCGTAGTAATAATTAGTACTACTTTAGACTTAGGGAAGGGCCCCATAGAAAACCTTATTTCAAGAGCAACGCGAGTCAGGAAAGTTTGGAAAGGGCTCCAATAAGTACGTAAGTTAAGTATAACAAATAAACAACAATAACATGGTAGGAACCAAATTATACCAAAAATGAAATTAGCGTAATTGTTACCTGATACGCTCCATGTGAAGACCTCGATCTGTCCCGGTGTGTCTATAATGCAGAGCTCCTTACCGCACCCTTCGATGTATTTAAGGACGTCGGGAAACTTTGTGGAGAATAAGTTCAGCGATGTTACAATCGCTCCATTCGGTCCGAGCTTGTACTGCTTCATCACCTCTTTGTAGTTCACTGTATCTCTTATGTCTAAAAATTAAGGAATAAGATTACTAAATACGTTTGCATAAAATTGTCTTAACACAATTCTACATATTTATTTAGTTAATCAAATTCGTTAATAATTACTGAATTAACAGGGATCACATTAAATGTGTTAATAATCACTGAGTTACCTATGTTTGCGAAGTATGGTAGCTGAATGCAAGCAGGGTCCAAGTTAACAGCGTACTGATTATTCTTGCTGTTGATCATGCTGGACACCAAAGACGTCTTTCCAGATCCTGCCATGCCAAGGACTATCACACATGTGGGTCCTTTTGTGGAATTAACAGTAGGATCATCAGTCTCCATGCTTTATACGTCCTAAAATCACTGCAATTATACTACGCACAACTACCAAATCTAATGAGGTTATGTAGTATTATGATGTATTTAAGACAGCTGAATTCAAATATTTCGTCGATTTATCAACGGTTCGAAACTGCTGTCGACATAAAGTCAATTAACTTATACAGGGTGTTTCAAATTAAGCCACCCTAATCGTCAGATGAAGCTTATTTAGGGCAAAAAAATAAGCCCAACTAAGTAAACATTTTTAATAGGTATCTGTTTTGAAATATCTTGTATAGTAATAAAGAAATGGTGCACAAGAACCTTACAAAACAGCAAGTACAACTACATTGTAAATAACTGTCCCGGAAGAGCGTTGGTTGCTCATTGCAATCCCCCCCGAAGCAATCCTATGACTACAAATCTCAACATCCAAATATATGTTATGCAAATATCTTGAATACTATTTATTATTTTGCCATATTACTCTCCACCAGCTAACACTGTACTCTTGAGTGCACATTAAAAGCTAAATAAATAACGAAATGCATAATTCATTTAAAAGGACTAAATGTAGCACTTGAGGTCTTAAATAATTCGCATTTGAACTACATAATGTACGCTGCTCAGATCAAAATACTAACTTAGGACTGTAATAGCAGTCATTAATTGTACAGTTCTGGATTGTACTGCTTCATAAAATTATTTCCAACACTCCCCTGGGCTGTCATTGCAAGTATGTGGGGCAAGAATTTAAAGCACTGATAAGCAACATCTTTATAATTGTCCATGTTAATAAATTAACAAAATAATGTAACATAGAAAAATGTAAAAAAAAAACATTTTGTCAATCTTGCTGTTAACAGATGCTTGAAATGGCGATTCAATGCAACCAATCAATCCAAGCACCGAGGGATATTTGAGATTTCATGCGCAATATATGTGTATATTAAAACTTTATATATTTAATAAGTTAATAACAAAATAAAAAGCAAACTGTATGGGATTTTATTTTGAAGAAATTAAATTGCACCAAACGAGAAATACACTAACAATCGAATTCAGTTTCCAAAACAAATGGTGTTTTTTTTTGCTTTTATTGAATTTTAAGTAACAATTTGCTAATGAATCGACCTGCAACATAGAAAGTACAAATTAGATAATGGAAAAAAAGAAACACAATTACTTCCTGGGGTGTCCCCCCGACGGGACACGGCGGAGCGAGAAATAAAACAATAATTTCCTGTGTTTAACCTTAAATAACAACAATATTAAAAAACAACACTGTACACAAAACAATTTCTGCAGCGAGTGTGCCGTTTAGAATCTCCGTCTATCCAGCTGAAAAATGCCCGATCCCGCAAAATAATTGACCCGGTCTGCAGGACCTGTTTACCGAACGAAACTGATTTAAGGTATTCCGCATCATATTTCTCTTTATATAAATATACACATTTTAAAGATACATATTTCATATATATATATAATATTAAAAAACTAAAAAATGACTTAGTTTTATGCTTTTTTTTTGTTACAGGTATACACATCCGCGCAAACGCTTGTGCCCGTTTATACACGTAAGGCCGTCCTTCCACACCCGCGATGAGATCTCTAACAATGGACAGGGGCATCCCCCGTCAGTGCACACACACGCACACGAGACTACATTACATTCACGAATAAATTACAGCCGATCCGAGTCGGACACATCCACTTATTGCATAACGTGTGTGCTTACGATCCTCCGAGAGTTGGCCGGGCATCGTAGTAGCATTGCTTTCGTTTCTCCTATTTTCTTTACAATCTGTACAGGTTTAAGGGCCGAAGGCATGCGAGCAAAACGCCGCCGGCAACCTCACAGCGGTAAGCTTACAGTAGGTTGACAGCCGCCAAGTTACTGAAAGCTTCACCGCCTTGTGGCGCCAGACATGATGCGCACGTCTCAGTCGCATGATTTTAGAAGTACTAATATACATACACTATGGTATATCTTAATATTTAAATTTATGTTATGTACATATACAAGTAGGGCATTACACGATGCACATCTTCTTGGACATTTAAGTAAAACGAAATTGGATGAGAACAAACGGAAATGGAAAACATCGACAAAGCCTTAGTGTATTTTAACGGAAAGAAGGTGCATCCCGTAAGGTACCGCAATTATTTGTCTGACAATAATGCTAGTTCCCTTTACATAAATAGAATAATAAGCATTTAACAATAATTAAAAAAATACTATTCGAAATGTAATTGCAAAATATACATTCCCCCCTGGCAGATGGAGAGGATCTCGTTTAAACTTGTCGTAAATGTACAAAAGTGGTCTGACGATTTGGATTCACTGCTCGAATCGTCCCGATGATTACTTATATCTTGAGGTTGGGGATACTCTAATAATCAGAATGTACACACAGTTCGTGAGCTTTGGCGCACACACAATCCTCGGTCGTCACTTTTTCAGTAGAAACAAGTGTTTATTATTCTCAAGTAAAACTCTCATTTCTTTTACATGGATTATACTTAACGGCGCCTAATTTGGTTAGAACATTCATTCCAGTCTGACTAGTCTCACTTTGAGTTTACTTGCAAACTTATCACTATTAACGAACTACAATCATTATAACTCATCCGTGTAATATTTCACTTTACCACCGTTTGTTTGCACCAAAACGTCTTCCCATTCTAAAACACAAAAAAAAAATGATTCAAACACCATAATTCTCAAACTACCCGAATAAAATCAAACAATTCAATTGTTTTTTTACACTCAATCAATAATTAGTAATGAAGAATAGTTTAAGAGGTTACTATAATGGAAATAAATTTAAAAAAAGAGTCTCAGAAGTTTTATAAGAAAACAAACAAACAAATCGCTGGTTAGTCGTTTACCTGTTCCTATATAATCTACTAATTTCTCTATGTGCACGGCCTGCGGCGTCTCGGGCACAAAGAACCTGCTCATGAAATCGGCGCATACATCGCCCGACAGCAGCTGCTCGTTGATGTCGAAGCCGAAGGTGATGTCCGAGATGTGCCTGTCGCCGCCACTCAGAATCACCACTGCCGGCCTTTTGTCCACCTCGCAGTGGCTCACCGCTGCCACAGCGCACGCCGTAATGCTGTTCTTCGGCGACTGCACCATTTCCTCCAGGCAGGCCGGCTCGCCGGACCCATTGTTTGGGAACGATATATTGTGCAGACTCTTGTACTGCATCTTTTCTATCGACTGGACGTCCCTGATGTTTGGCGGCATCTGGCACTGGTAATCGAACTTCTGTTGTTGCTCCGACACTTTTCTTACAACCTTCAAATAATAATGGAAATCAATATAGGCTGCTCATTGTAGCACCTTAATTATCTAATCATTACTTTCAAAATCACTTAAATTCCGTATTTTAATTCCAGGTGTAACCAATTTTAAAATCCCAGGAAACCTCAAAAGAAACATTTAATTACCTGGTGTGTGCTATTAAGCATGTTGTTCTCTTTAACGATTCCTGGCTGCATCGGTGATTCCTGCTCATCCAGAGGTTTCTGGGGGCTCTTATTGTTCCTAACGTTATTGACCGGCTTATTGGTCCTAGGAACCATAGTGTTCCTCAACTTATTGTCGTTGCTGGGCGGATCCTTGAATCCGTTGTTGTTCTGAATCGTGGGCCACTCCTGGGGCCCGTCGACTCTCTTAACCATGTTGACCTTGTTGTTCCTGATTTCCGGCCAGTTCTGCAACGAGTTAAGATCGTTCCGGCTGACCGGCTGGGGGGGGACGTCAGTGGGTTTGGGAAGGGCGCAGTTCACCGGCGGGGAGACGGAGGGCTCCTTCGGGGGCTTCGCGGGGGGCTCTTGCGCCTCGGGCCTTGGCTTGGCGACTTTCGGGTTCGGCTCTGCGACGGGCGGCTCTACTTTGGCGGGCTTCTCGGATGGCTTTTTCTTCTCGACTGTCTGCTTGGAACACTTTGGTTTCTCCGCGGACTTGGCTATGTCCGCGTACGAGGCGGGCTGGTTCAGCGGCTCCATGTCGGCGTAGTCCATCGAGAGCGAGTTCACAGACTCCGCATCGGAGGAGTCGATTGACTTCTCGCTGTGTGGGGCCGAGCATACCGACTTCCTTCGCGGACTCGGCACCCTGTGGAACTCGGCGGCCCTCACCTCACCGACGTGCACCTGCTTGCGGCTGCCCAGTGAGTTGCGTCTCTTTTTGCTTTTCTTCTTCTTGGTCACAAACGTGAAATCGGCCGTCTCCAAGTTCTCCGCGGACGCATGGTACAACTGCAATTGCTAGAAGATTATTAAAAACAGCTAATAATATTCACAAGTAATACCATGAGAACTGGACAAAGAGCCGACTATTTATTGCTTGTAATTTATAGACTGCACGGCTTGTCACATTGCAATTAATAATTTAGTGCTTCACTCTCCGGATTCTATGTCAGATTATTAATTGCAAAAATTTGGTCGAGACATATTGTTAAGCACTGAGGAAAATGGAAAACAATAGTCACAATTTTGCTCAGTTCAAATGGTATTTAGGATTATTTTGTGAACCGTCTTTATTATTAAAACACACTGTCATCCTCCAATCAGATCTTAACAACTGCACAAGACGGGTAAATGAAACAATAATTTCAAATTTATTGTCACGACTTAATTAATTAGACTGAACGTTGTCATCTTGAGAATCATTGTTGTACATTGAAGTTGTGATGACCCTGAGTTGGGGCCTTCTTAACTCACATTCGAAGATTCATTTAAATGACGTCATGAATGCCTGTATCTGAGATATTATATTGTTCTCTAACGCATTTGTAAATGCTCAGTTTAAAGCAGCATTAGCCACTTATCAATTATCACGAAGTGCCTGCATTCGTGATGTTTACGTAACAGTGATGTTTATGGAGTGCTATTACTATGATGAATGTTCAAAACATGGCATTAATGGGAACATATTGAGGCAACAGGATCTCTATACCTATATTTATATTGTGAACAATAAGAGTAAATTTTGTACCTCTGAGCAAATCACCCATGACTTTCTCTCCCGGCGGTCCGCATTGCTCTTGGTCGGCCTCAGGGGGGCCTTCGACGACTCGGACTTCACGTGGTCCTTGCTGTCAAAGTGGAAGTCCTCAAGCTTGGTGATGGAAACCTCCTCCAAGGAGTTGCTCTTCTGCAAAGCGGAGTGGTGATCGTTGCTGGCGGCCTTCGTGCCCTTGGATGACCTGGTCCTCTGTTTATGCTGCTTGCCCTTGTCCTCGGACATGTGCTTGTGCAGCTTCGATTTCACTGAAGTTTTCGACTTCTCCTCAGTGCCCGATATGAACTCGAGTAGCATCTCTATATTATTGATTATGTCTGCCCTGTGACCCTTGACCTATAAATACAAAATTAAATTTAAATGCGTAACGCATAAATACTTGCATTTTAGTGTTCAAAAAATCGTTGAAAACAAACAAGATATACATTTGCATTTAAGCATAAAATCACACACAATCAGCAATGTTAAGATAACATAGTGTTGTTTAATATATGTGACTAGTCATTGCTATCACATTCCACAAACTGATTACTGCTGTTTACATCTTTAATGTATTAATTTGATTTAATTGTTTGTATATTATTTTGGAGTGACTAAAGTTTTACTTCCAACTATAAAATCTTTATCTACATTCTCAGAAACTTTTAATAATAACAAATAAACTTGCAAAGTGTACACAAAACTAATTCAATTACTAAAGCACAGACAAGCAAAATTAGGTTCTTTTATCTACTGATAAGTATCGAGATGGCTGAAGCATCCACAAGGCAGAAACACCTTGGAAACACTATTATAATCTTCTAAAGTGGGAATGCTTATCCAGCAGATAATTAGTGTTAGAAAAACAATCAGCAGATAACTCTTCAAAATC
The DNA here is from genome assembly GCA_951805005.1 of Othius punctulatus. NCBI lineage: Eukaryota > Metazoa > Arthropoda > Insecta > Coleoptera > Staphylinidae > Othius > Othius punctulatus. Next base: position 8,581,873 of record OX638146.1, on the reverse strand, counting down.
ATTAAGCAGGTAGTTTATCTTGCATTTCAATGTGTTTATCCAGCAGATTAAGATATCATGAGCTTTTTAAATTGCTACTTCTAGTGAATTTGGCAATATTATCTAAATTCTAAACCCAACACAGAATGCGCTTAAAATATTTACTAATTAAATTATGATTTCATAAATTGCATGCTTACGTCTTCAGCTTTCATAACGCCCTCAGCTTTCTTGCCAGACTTTTTCCTCTTCTTCGTGTCAACGGCACTGTTCTGAGCGAGAGCGTTCCCGTTCTCGTCGACCTTTTTCTCCTCCATGACGGCACTGCGCATAGAGTTGAACTTATTGCTGTTCATGGTGAGTAGGCCGTAGTGCGGCGCCATGTCCTGCATATGCTTGTAGGACTCATCGACAGCAGCCCCCGTCCCGGGGCCCTTCTCGCCCCGCTCGAACGGGAGCTGTATGTAGTCGTCCACGCCGGTGATCTGCAGAGTGGCCTTGCTGGTGTACACGTTCGGTATCCGGGGCAGCCGGGTCTGCACGACCTCCAGCTCGCCGCCGGAGTTATTGTACTCCTGGCCGAGGGAGTCGTTCTCCAGCAGGAACTCCGACTCGATGTCGATCGCCGTGTACTCCAGCTTCTCGCTGATGTTGTTCCGCCGCTTGGCCTGCTCCTCCAGGAAGAACTGCTTGTCGTAGGAGGCGCCCGCGTTCACGTTGCACGGCAGAGACCCGCCCTCGCGCTGCCTCGCGCTCACCGTCTTCTTCGGCCGCTGCAGGTGGTTGGCAGACTCGTAGAGCTCCTCCTTGGCGAGGTCGTTCAGGCTGCCCCCGTGCGTCAGGTTTTCCGATATGGACGACGGTTGCCGCTTGCTGCGCCGCCTGTTCGCTGTCGTGTTGTAGTAGCGCGCTAGCTCCGAGCCCGAGGCAGTCTTCGCCAGGTCCTTGCGCAGCTCGTCCTCTGCGTCGGTTAATAGAGTCTGGAAGTTGTAAAAATATTAAAAACACAATAAATGCACTGGGAACGCAACATTACTAACAGTGCACTGTAATAACTTCACTGTAATATTTTTTTTATATTTTGTTTAATAATCCCGTGGTTGACTGTTCCAAGAGTGTTGAAACACCCTGTATATTTAGTGGTGTTACCTTCATTTCTTTGACAATTTATCATAGACCCCATTGCCAAATAAAACAAATGCTTGTAACTTTTTCAAATCTATGTTAAATATATAAAGTAAAGTCTTTTTTTTATGCGGCTGATAAAAAAAAAAATCGCAGAAAAAAGGCTCAGCTCTGGAATAAACTATCTTAGTAAAGTCAAATTGATAGTTTCTTACTCGGTACCTTTGTTGCTGGATATATTTTTGATGTTGGAATGTCATGTTTACTTTGTACTTTCCTCACTATAAAAAATCAATTTCTTGCAAAGTCATCGACAGATTTACGATGGTGTATTACAAGTACTATTTTGCTTTTAAATTATGCTCATCATTTCAAAACACTTTGTATTATTGTCAGCTGTATTGTTGCTTTGTAAATGCCTGACAAACTTGTTTACATCAACAAATACATATCAAATTAGATAGAAATAAGTGCTTATTAGTTATTGTATATTATTATTATTATTAGTTATTAGTTGGTATAATTGTTGCTATTTTATTAAGAAAAATAAATAATGAACATACAAATAATGAAAAAGTTGATATGCTGTATTGTATTTCACTAACAAACACTTATTTCAGTTTCATTTCACAAATATTTGCTGAATTAACAAATGTTACAGGTATTTGCAATAAACAAAGAAAATAACGAACCTCACTAGTAAAAGGTTTTATCCACAAAATACCAGTTATGTATTTAAGTTTGTTATATTATTATTTGGTTATTTGGTTAAAATTAGTTTTAAGCCTTTATCTGTATTGTGTAAGGGTTTAGAATTTTTGTTTACGTCGAAAGAATGATTGTGAAAATGTTGGTGTCATCCAAAATTTGAAATGTTTAAGTCTCTTAAATGTTCCTTTATAAATTTTTAAATAATCCATTTAACATATGAAACAATTAACTTAAACTTCAAACACATATCGTGCCTGATGATGGTTTGGTAGAAACTGAAAATAGTCTACCAGTAAGTAAGTACCCAATAATAATACCTTAAATAAATAACTGGTAACTCATGGATTAAACCTTAAACTTAATATTTTTTGTTGTTGAAATTAAATAACTATTTACATTATTATTACTTAATTTGAATACTTAAATATCATTTTTCCACTCCCTACATGATAAATACATGTAGGGTATTTATCACTGTGATGGTCTCAAATTTGCAAATAATCAATTTTCAGAAATTTCAGTAATAGCTAACCCATACTTGTCAATGCAGAAAGTTATCTGTTTGATTTTCTCCCTTATTTAATACGGAAACTTTGCCAAATTTTCAGTAGAATTAGTTTCAGGTGTACTGTATAGGAATCTATTATCATATTTGCAAATAATCAATTTTCAGAAATTTCAGTAATAGCCAACCCATACTTGTCAATGCAGAAAGTTATCTGTTTGATTTTCTCCCTTATTTAATACTGAAACTTTGTCAAATTTTCAGTAGAATTAGTTTCAGGTGTACTGTATAGGAATCTAGTATCATATTTGCAAGTAATCAATTTTCAGAAATTTCAGTAATAGCTAACCCATACTTGTCAATGCTGAAAGTTATCTGTTTGATTTTCTCCCTTATTTAATACTGAAACTTTGTCAACTTTACAGTAGAATTAGTTTCATGTGTACTGTACACAAATCTAATATCAAATTTGCAAGTAATAAGTTTTCAGAAATTTCAGTAATAGCTAACCCATACTTGTCAATGCAGAAAGTTATCTGATTGATTTTCTCCCTTATTTAATACTGAAACTTTGTCAAATTTTCAGTAGAATTAGTTTCAGGTGTACTGTATAGGAATCTAGTATCATATTTGCAAATAATCAATTTTCAGAAATTTCAGTAATAGCTAACCCATACTTGTCAATGCTGAAAGTTATGTTTGATTTTCTCCCTTATTTAATACTGAAACTTTGTCAAATTTTCAGTAGAATTAGTTTCAGGTGTACTGTATAGGAATCTATGATCATATTTGCAAATAATAAGTTTTCAGAAATTTCAGTAATAGCTAACCCATACTTGTCAATGCTGAAAGTTATCTGTTTGATTTTCTCCCTTATTTAGTACTGAAACTTTGTCAAATTTTCAGTAGAATTAGTTTCAGGTGTACTGTATAGGAATCTATAATCAAATTTGCAAATAATAAGTTTTCAGAAATTTCAGGAATAGCTGAATAGCATTGTCAATGCAGAAAGTTATCTGTTTGATATTCTCCCTTATTTAATACTGAAACTTTGTCAAATATTCAGTAGAATTAGTTTCAGGTGTACTGTATACGAATCTATTATCATATTTGCAAATAATCAATTTTTAGAAATTTCAGTAATAGCTAACCCATACTTGTCAATGCAGAAAGTTATCTGTCTGATTTTCTCTCTTATTTAATACTGAATCTTTGTCAACTTTACAGTAGAATTAGTTTCATGTGTACTGTACACTAATCTAATATCAAATTTGCAAATAATAAGTTTTCAGAAGTTTCAGTAATAGCTTACCAATACTTGTCAATGCTGAAAGTTATCTGTTTGATTTTCTCCCTTATTTAATACTGAAACTTTGTCAAATTTTCAGTAGAATTAGTTTCAGGTGTACTGTATAGGAATCTATTATCATATTTGCAAATAATCAATTTTCAGAAATTTCAGTAATAGCTAACCCATACTTGTCAATGCAGAAAGTTATCAAGTTTGATTCTCTCCCTTATTTAATACTGAAACTTTGTCAACTTTACAGTAGAATTAGTTTCAGGTGTACTGTACACAGATCTAATATCAAATTTGCAAATAATAAGTTTTCAGAAATTTCAGTAATAGCTAACCCATACTTGTCAATGCAGAAAGTTATCTGTTTGATTTTCTCCCTTATTTAATACTGAAACTTTGTCAAATTTTCAGTAGAATTAGTTTCAGGTGTACTGTATAGGAATCTAGTATCATATTTGCAAATAATCAATTTTCAGAAATTTCAGTAATAGCTAACCCATACTTGTCAATGCTGAAAGTTATCTGTTTGATTTTCTCCCTTATTTAGTACTGAAACTTTGTCAAATTTTCAGTAGAATTAGTTTCAGGTGTACTGTATAGGAATCTATTATCATATGTGCAGATAATCAATTTTCAGAAATTTCAGTAATAGCTAACCCATACTTGTCAATGCAGAAAGTTGTGTGTATGATTTTCTCCCTTATTTAGTACTGAAACTTTATCAAATTTTCAGTAGAATTACTTTCAGGTGTACTGTATAAGAATCTGTTATCAAATTTGCAAATAATAAGTTTTCAGAAATTTCAGTAATAGCTAACACATACTTGTCAATGCAGAAAGTTATCTGTCTGATTTTCTCCCTTATTTAATACTGAAACTTTGTCAAATTTTCAGTAGAATTAGTTTCAGATGTACTGTACACAGATCTAATATCAAATTTGTAAATAATAAGTTTTCAGAAATTTCGGTAATGGCTAACCCATACTTGTCAATGCAGAAAGTTATCTGTATGATTTTCTCCCTTATTTAATACTGAAACTTTGTCAACTTTACAGTAGAATTAGTTTCAGGTGTACTGTACACAGATCTAATATCAAATTTGCAAATAATAAGTTTTCAGAAATTTCAGTAATAGCCAACCCATACTTGTCAATGCAGAAAGTTACCTGTTTGATTTTCTCCCTTATTTAATACTGAAACTTTGTCAAATTTTCAGTAGAATTAGTTTCAGGTGTACTGTATAGGAATCTAATATCAAATTTGCAAATAATAAGTTTTCAGAAATTTCAGTAATAGCTAACGCATACTTGTCAATGCAGAAAGTTATCTGTTTGATTTTCTCCCTTATTTAATACTGAAACTTTGTCAAATTTTCAGTAGAATTAGTTTCAGGTGTACTGTATAGGAATCTATTATCAAATTTGCAAATAATCTATTTTCAGAAATTTCAGTAATAGCTAACACATTCTTGTCAATGCAGGAAGTTATCTGTTTGATTTTCTCCCTTATTTAATACTGAAACTTTGTCAAATTTTCAGTAGAATTAGTTTCAGGTGTAGTGTCTAGGAATCTATTATCAAATTTGCAAATAATCAATTTTCAGAAATTTCAGTAATGGCTAATCCATACTTGTTAATGCAGAAAGTTATCTGTTTGATTTTCTCCCTTATTTAATACTGAAACTTTGTCAAATTTTCAGTAGAATTGGTTTCAGGTGTACTGTATAGAAATCTATTATCAAATTTGCAAATAATAAGTTTTCAGAAATTTCAGTAATAGCTAACCCATACTTTCAATGCAGAAAGTTATCTGTTTGATTGTCTCCCTTATTTAATACTGAAACATTGTCAAATTTTCAATAGAATTAGTTTCAGGTGTACTGTATAGGAATTTATGATCAAATTTGCAAATAATTAATTTTCAGAAATTTCAGTAATAGCTAACCCATACTTGTCAATGCAGAAAGTTATCTGTCTGATTTTCTCCCTTATTTAATACTGAAACTTTGTCAAATTTTCAGTAGAATTAGTTTCAGGTGTAGTGTCTAGGAATCTATTATCAAATTTGCAAATAATTAATTTTCAGAAATTTCAGTAATAGCTAACCCATACTTGTCAATGCAGAAAGTTATCAAGTTTGATTTTTTCCCTTATTTAGTTCTGAAACTTTGTCAAATTTACAGTAGAATTACTTTCAGGTGTACTGCATAGAAATCTATTATCAAATTTGCAAATAATAAGTTTTCAGAAATTTCAGTAATAGCTAATCCATACTTGTCAATGCAGAAAGTTATCTGTTTGATTTTCTCCCTTATTTAATACTGAAACTTTATCAAATTTTCAGTAGAATTACTTTCAGGTGTACTGTACACAGATCTAATATCAAATTTGCAAATAATAAGTTTTCAGAAATTTCAGTAATGGCTAACCCATACTTGTCAATGCAGAAAGTTATCTCTTTGATTTTCTCCCTTATTTAATTCTGAAACTTTGTCAAATTTTCAGTAGAATTAGTTTAAGGTGTACTGCACACATATCTAATATAAAATTTGCAAATAATCATTTTTTTAATAAATAACTATTTATATTATTATTACTTAATTTGAATACATAAATATCATTTTTACACTGCCTGCATGGTAAGTACATTGTTGTGACATTGATTTAATGGAAGTAAGTCCCACATACCGATAAAGCTTTGGTTACTATGAACAACGGGAGGTAAGTAAAAACTTACCTCCCTCAGGGAAGTAAGTAAAAAGTTTTCTGTAGCGTTCTTTTTCTGGCACCACTCATTAAAACACTTATATGCATTTTGATAATGCCCATTCGACTTCTCCGGCAGTAGGAAGGAACAGGCAGCATCTGTAGCCTCTTCAATTGCCATTTCTTGTTTATTTTCATTGGAATTCATTTTACAACGGAACCAGTTATGTTTGTAAAAGATAACTGTCGCAATTTTAAGTGTGCCTTCTAATTGATCAATGTTCTGATGCTGTGAGCAAGTGACTGAAATGCATCTTCAACCGGCATGGGAGAAGGTTGGCACCCGTGGTTATTATAATACTGTTTTATGTAAGAGCGAGCCTAAGACTGCCATGGCAGTCGTGATGGGAGTGTGAAGGATGTTTACCTTAAACAGTTCGCTCTTCCCCTCTCTGTCCCGGGGTGTCTTGTAGGTAATCGCTTCCTCGAGGAGCGTCCTCAGTTGGCCATCGTCAAGGCTGGTGACGGAGATTTCCTGCAAAGAGGGGGTGTTTTAGGGGTGGGTTCTGCGAGGTGTTCGGGGGCAGTGTTTGTGGTGTAAGGGGGCACGTGATTCACTCGCGATTCGAGCACATCAATCCGGCAACTGCGGAATTGCGCGGACGTGAGAAAAGCGTCTGGGAAGAGCCGCTGGCTTCGGCGCAGGGATGAATGCGTTTTTTTTTTGCACTATTTGGGAAACTGCAAAAAAACTGCACTACGCTGGGTTCTGGCGTCGTTGCCGAAAAGTCTGGGTGTTATCGGATTGGATGTGTGATGGTTGTATGTTGGATGGGATGGTGCACCGCGCCCGTAGGATACACATATACGACACGTACGTTTGTCGAAGGTGTGCGAAAAACGGTGGAGCGTGATTGTTGAAAAGTCCGGTGCAATATTACCGTGGGGAGAGTGGGGGGGGCGATAACAATCGGCAACAGCGTGTCAATTTTTTGTAATGCCCATGCCGAAAACATTGACCATCATACGTCACCTTACATCGGTCGGCCATTTTAACAACAAATATGCAGAAGGATAGTAGCGGAACGATCGATTTTTTTCGGAAAATGGGGCAAGGTGGATGGTCCAAGGGGGCCCTCGCCGCGAGCCCTGCCCGGCGGGGTAGCAGGGGCCCGCGCCGGCGGCTCCCCGGGGGCGCCGCCGCTGCTGGTGGTTCGGACTGTACTCACTTTGACGACGTTGTCGGCAGCCGAGGAGGCGCCCGGGCCCCTCGGCTCCGACTCCCTGGCGCACTTGCCCTTCTCCACCTTGTCAGGGGCCTTCGGCGTATTGTCAGTTTCGGGCGAGGGAGCCATCTTCAAACCAGGGCGCACATAAAACCCTGATGGCGGACGTCGGGGGGGCGACGCACGGTCCCGTTCGGCGGAGCCCTACGTCGCGCACATGCCCCGCACACGTTCAGCACCCTCGTCGCGTGGCAGCCCCCTCAGGCGCGCTTGCCATCACGCACGGTCCACATTTTCGCGTCGGCCATTAAACAACTGCACGTTCGCGTAAAAATACACACACACACTCTCTGACAGTCGCAGTGACAGGCGGACGCGGAGAGAGCGGAGAGGCGGGCGAGCGCTCCGCCCCAGGTCACGGCGGCCCCGCACAAGGGGGCCCACACTAATCGCTCACGGATTTTCTGTAGCGAGCGGCCTGGCCAGGCCGTCTCATCGCCACGGGATTCCGGCGGAGTTTTCAAAGTGGCAACCGGACTCTACTGACAATACTGACATTTGACGAGCCTCGGCGCCACCTACCGGCCGCACACCCACGCAATAATGACAGCCGCACTGCTGCCAACACACCCACACTAAACCCCTACAAACAACCCGCTCGTTCACAGCGACACGGAGCCAGGCAGCCCCGGAAGCACCAGCGGGCCCCCTTTACGCCCCCAAACTTACACCTGCTCACCCAACAACCCCCATCAATCGCACTTTTATCAATACCCCCCGGGGGTGCGGCAACGCTGCACCGCCGCTGTCAGTCGCGGACCAGCTGATTGTTGTCGAGGTGCATGGCGCGCGGTTTCTGTGCGATTCCACCGACTTGAAAATGGAAACGGGCAGCACTCCCCGAGATGTCTCGCCTGGAAACCGGGGGGCCCACCGACGCCACGACCACCGAACCGAACGTCACAGAATCGCCCAACACCGACGATGACCTAAAATTCTTACTCATACCAATAGTTGTTATCTTGATTGTCATGCTCCTCTCGGCGCTGGTAAATATACAGGTCCTCCCTCGTCTCACGCAATTCACTGGGAAACGCACACTAACACCTCATTACCGCAACCAATCATCATTACGAGGCACAAATTGCACAAAAAAAGCAACAATCACTTTGACAATGAAACGTAATTCACCTGCCGCTCAACACCATCATGCGCATGCGCAGTCTAACTAATCAAACGCGCCATTACCAACCCATAAAAAATAAATAACATGTACACTCGTGAACATAAGTATTTCACCGAAACTTAAACTAAATCCATTATACAGGGTGATTCATTAATATTGCGAAAAACTTTAAGAAACTGCTCATTGGATATTTATTTAATTGCCCATGTCATATCCAAGTACATCACTCAATATCAGTAAAAAATTGCATCAACATTGATACGTCTGTTCTTGAGATACCATCACTAATGTATGACAAATATGGGAGATACACTTAAAATCGCCTCAAAATATTGTAGTCTTTAGCGAAAATTGAAATATCTCAACAATTGCTTATTGGATATTAACTAAATTGTGTACTAGCATATCACTTAATATTAGTACACAATATCATTTAAATTAATACGCCAGTTCTTGAGAAATCTTCATTGATGTATCAGTAGAATTAGAGTAAAAACGTAGTCTCAAACAAATATTGAAATATCTTAAGAACTGCTCATTGGATATTTATTTAATTGGCCATGTCATATCCTAGTATATCACTCAATATCAGTAAAAAAATGCATCGACATTGATACGCCTGTTCTTGAGATACCATCACTAATGTATGACAAATATGGGAGATACACTTAAAATCGCCTCAAAATATTGTAGTCTCTAGCGAAAATTTTAACATCTCAACAATTGCTTATTGGATATTAATTAAATTGCACCAACTATGTACTAGCATATCACTTAATATTAGTACACAATATCATTTAAATTAATACGCCAGTTCTTGAGAAACCATCATTGATGTATCAGTAGAATTAGAGTAAAAACGTATTTTCAAACAAATATTGAAGTATCTTAAGAACTGCTCATTGGATATTTATTTAATTGCCCATGTCATATCCTAGTATATCACTCAATATCAGTAAAAAAATGCACCAACATTGATACACCAGTTCTTGAGATACAATCACTAATGTATAACAAATATGGGAGATACACTTAAAATCGCCTCAAAATATTGTCTTTAGCGAAAATTGAAATATCTCAACAATTGCTTATTGGATATTAATTAAATTGCAGCAATTATGTACTAGCATATCACTTAATATTAGTACACAATATCATTTAAATTTATACACCGGTTTTTGAGATACGATCACTGATGTATCAGTAGAATTAGAGTAAAAACGTAGTCTCAAACAAATATTAAAATATCTTGAGAACTGCTCATTGGATATTTATTTAATTGCCCATGTCATATCCTAGTATATCACTCAATATCAGTAAAAAATTGCATCAACATTGATACGCCAGTTCTTGAGATACCATCACTAATGTATGACAAATATGGGAGATACACTTAAAATCGCCTCAAAATATTGTAGTCTCTAACGAAAATTGAAATATCTCAACAATTGCTTATTGGATATTAATTAAATTGCACCTATTGTGTACTTGGATATCACTTAATATTAGTACAAAATATCATTTAAATTAATACGCCAGTTCTTGAGAAACCATCACTGATGTATCAGTAGAATTAGAGTAAAAACGTAGTCTCAAACAAATATTGAAATATATTAAGAACTGCTCATTGGATATTTATTTAATTGCCCATGTCATATCCTAGTATATCACTCAATATCAGTAAAAAATTGCATCAACATTGATACGCCTGTTCTTGAGATACCATCACTAATGTATGACAAATATGGGAGATACACTTAAAATCGCCTCAAAATATTGTAGTCTCCAACGAAAATTGAAATATCTCAACAATTGCTTATTGGATATTAATTAAATTGCACCTATTGTGTACTTGGATATCACTTAATATTAGTACACAATATCATTTAAATTGATATGCCAGATCTTGAGAAACCATCACTGATGTACCAGTAGAATTAGAGTAAAAACGTAGTCTCAAACAAATATTTAAATATATTAAGAACTGCTCATTGGATATTTATTTAATTGCCCATGTCATATCCTAGTATATCACTCAATATCAATAAAAAAATGCATCAACATTGATACACCAGTTCTTGAGATACCATCACTAATGTATGACAAATATGGGAGATACTCTTAAAATCGCCTCAAAATATTGTAGTCTCTAACGAAAATTGAAATATCTCAACAATTGCTTATTGGATATTAATTAAATTGCACCTATTGTGTACTTGGATATCACTTAATATTAGTACAAAATATCATTTAAATTGATACGCCAGATCTTGAGAAACCATCACTGATGTATCAGTAGAATTAGAGTAAAAACGTAGTCTCAAATATTGAAATATCTTAAGAAGTGCTCATTGGATATTTATTTAATTACCCATATCATATCCTAGTATATCACTCAATATCAGTAAAAAAATGCATCAACATTGATACACCAGTTCTTGAGATACCATCACAATCTCTAATTTAAAAGAAAAAAGGGTAGTAATTATTATTAGGTACTTACTGGTAAAATAATTTTATTTTTTTATTTTATTATTCATTTATTTTGCATTGACTAGTTTCGGTTTATAAGAAACCATCATCAGAGGCATGATATATGTATTTTAATATGTACGTACCCTGATCTTATTTTTATGATATCCAATTTGAATTTTGAGATTTGAAAGTTAGTCTGTTTTTGAAAAAAACAAAAACAGGATATGTATCATCCTGAAGATCAGGATACATACATATTAAAATACATATATCATGCCTCTGATTATGGTTTCATAGAAACCGAAACAAATCAGGTAAAATAAATAAATAATAAAATAAAATAAAAATAATTTTACCAGTAAGTACCTAATAATAATACCTTAAATACATAACTGTATTTTCATAACAATTTTGGTATTTTTTAACAAATTGCTGAACCCTTGCTGATGATTGCTGATGAATTGCTGATGAAATTGATAATTAGTTGTAGTAATATCCCATGCAAGAAATGAAAGCACAAATCATTTACTAATTATGCCTATTTTTTTTTTAAACCTAGGTATACCTTATGGCAAAGCGAAAGAGGCGCGAGCTGATCCGGGAGAACATCCTTTCGCTGTATGAGATCGACACCAATGAGGAGTGGGATAGCATCAACAGCTACGACCACGCCAGCTACAGTGCCATGGATTACACAACTTCATTCTAACTGTGCGCAGCTAGACGGACAGATGCCGGGGATACATAACGCTTGAAACACGGGGGACTAATGGATATGCCGAGACTTTGTTGTGCCTTAAAATTGCTTGTTATTTATTGTTGTTATACTCCTCAATTCTAGTGAATCAATGTTTTGTACAGTGAATCTTTAATATTTTTTACGTGTGTATTTAAATGGTTGTTTTATTAAACTCCAACTTTACTCCAATACGGGACAGGGGGTCAATAGTCATTATGTATGGGAATTAATACTTATGATTAATTAAAATGTACTTGCAAGATGTATTTAGAAGTTGATTGTTTAAAAAAAAATCTATATTGTAATCAAGTTTGGGGTCGATTCAAATTTAAAGCAGGAAATTTAAATCGGCCCCAAAGAATATTATATATTAAACATACCTAGAAAGTTATCACATGATCTGCTACCATTTCAATTGCTGGAAATTAGTGGATTTGCTTCCTTTTAAGCCTTTCGATTAGAGGAATGTATACTTCTTCAAAGCTGTCATCAGAGGCTTTAGCGTCTTCATTATCCGAATCACATGCACCACATAGCTCATTAAACGTCCGTTCAAACTCGTCCACATCGTCCTGCACGATATCACCAAAGAAATGGGATTTGTTTAAACTGTTCTCGGTATTTATTTCATCACCGCTTGAATCTGATTGTAATGAATCATTGAGGACCTGTTCTTCATTATCATGTGAAGCAGGTAAACATGCTTTTAAAGAATCATTGGAGATTTCTGAACTTGTCAGTGGTTGCTTCAGAGTCGAAGAACTGTGCGCCACACGATCGTCTTTCTGTGTTTCATGGGCTATATAATTGATACCACCATTTTTACTGTGCTCCGTTTCTTGTTGCAAGTCGGATTTGTTCCTGCCAACTTTGCTGCGCTTGCAAACCGGAACGTCATCGTTCACCCCTTTTAGTGCACGAATTTCATTTAACTTTGCACATACGATATCGGGAATGCCTTGGCCTACGATATTCTCGATGATCATTGATAAGTCACATTCCGCGTCCTCGTCGCCGAAAAACGATGTGTCACTCTCGCACGCCGGGATCTCCTTAACAATGTAGTTCTCGATGGAGTTTTGTTTCATCAACACGTGAACTTTCGGTTCTCGTTTCTTTTTTGGCTCTTCAGATTTTTTCGGTTCTCGGGGCTTTTTCGGTTCACGTTTCTTCTTCGGCTTCATTTTCGACTGGTTGTAGGCGTCGACCAAATCCGGGAAAGAAGTTTGGACGAGGTGCTGAGGCTCTATGGTCGTGCAGAGTTTCTCAATGTCCAAGTCGTCTGGCTGCGCTTCTTGCAGTTGGATTTCTACAGAGTCGTACTCCCACATTATTTCGTAACTGGCAACACCTACAAAATACAGAAATTATTGTTATTAAAGAATTATTATTGCCTAGTAAACATTAATGGCCACCTTTTTTTTTCATTGGTGCCTTTTTTGAATGGTGCCCTTCAATTACCTTTTGGATTTCTAATCTTCTTGATAAATTTTGGCACAGGGTCGAGTTTTGGGTCGTACGATTTTGGATGTGTGACAATCCACCTTGTTAATATCGGAAATATCTTCTCAAAGCCATACACACATTCCCACTGCAAATGCTTTTCTGTGAACGCCTTGAAATTGAAACCAGAGCATCACAAACCGTAACAGCGTTTCATCAAACACTACAAGATTCACCTCTTAAGCTCACTCACAATATATTTATGCAGATCGGGCTTCTTCCATGACAGATTCAATCGGCCGACGCTATCCTTCCCTGTCAGGAACTCCTCGACGAGCACTTCATCGGGGAACCCGGAGTCTTCGAGCGCTTTGTTCCTGATGCCGATCTCATTCTTGATATCCGCCCTTCGGGTGTCCGCCACGACATTGCAGCCTTTGTGGGTGCCGCACTGCACGCAGCCTGACCTGGTGTGCGCCGCCTTCATCCCCAAATGTCCACACTGCGAGCACGACTTTTTTACGACGCATTCCTTCTCCAGCTCTTCGTAAAAGGAGGCCTTGCTCCGCCACGAGCGCAGGTGTTCCAGGATGTCTCGGTCAGCGACTGTCGAGAACAGCTTCATGGCGGAGTCTTTGCCGACGCCGAAGACACCCTCGTTATAGTCGGAGCCGCATAGCAACGCCAGTGCTACGACCTTGTTCCTTCCAAAATCTGAAACAGAAAAATAAATCGAATCAAACTATTAGCACTCAGAGTACTTTCAGCGGGACTAACTAACTACCAATGCTTGATAAAACCTTAAACTTAATTGTAATAATATTATATATTATAGAATAATATAATTTACGAAATTGATCAATCAAATCTGAAAAATTACTGACAAACTCTTACACGAGAATCTCAAAACGGACGAAAACGTATAAAGCCACTGGATCACGGCGGCTCAGTTATGTGGTTAGGTTATAGCATGGAAGAGGAACTTACCTATTGCTTGAAATGCTTTTTGAATATCGTATACATCAACAGAACCTCCGGCACCAGCATGAGCACCTTGTTGAGAAATGGAGAAGTTTCTATAGACCACTTTCGCACCATAAGCAAAGCAATCTGAATCCTGACTAATGCATCCGTCAACCATCTGCAATAAGCACCAATTAGAGACACTTTAACAACTCTTGACAAAATCCCGACAGTAACTTTAATGACAGCTAAAATTCTGACCAGTAAAATTAGGTATATATCCGAAGATACAGTTGAAAACATTTCCCATAAATCACTTTAACTAGCTGAATTAAGCTAAAACTAAGACTTCCCGACAATCACTTAAAAGGCTGCTAAAATTACGCTCCCTGACAAACATGTGAAAATAGGTTTTAACATTTAAACGAGATTTTGATTCCAACCCGATGTTAAACTCACAACGAATCTTAAAATTTACTCTCCGCTTATTAAAAAAAAACAAGAATTTCAAATAATTAAATCATACCCCTTTTTCGTTCAGATATGCGCACATGGCTTCAGCCTCGCCGGCCGCCGTGAGGCAGCTCAGCCCCATGAGCCTGAGCATCTCCTCGCAGCTCTTGAGCACGTGATGGAACCTAGAGCGGCCCTTGGCGGCAGGCAAGGGGCCTTCCCGTTTGGCGCGAGGTTTGGCCCCCTTGAACTGCACCTGGTTCCTCGCCTGGATGGTCTTGTGCTTCAGCGTCGGCGCGTCTCCTTCCAACACGAAGACCAGATCGACGTCCAGCAGCAGGAGGCAGCACGTCCGGAAGTACAGGTTCCTGAATCAACGCGCAAAGCCGGTTAGGGTTAACCGAAAACTGCAAATGTTATTTATTAGTTGGACGGATAATGGACTTGGATGTTTCGCCAAGTTTAAATGAAATGTGAGGGCGATTCGCATTTCTTGTTTAATTCACTGTAGTATGAAATTGATCCAAAATTTTAACGTTCTTTCTATCAAAGAAGAATCAAAGAGGCATTCCTTAAAAGATGAACTGAAGCTGGCAATCCTGTGTACTGTTAAATTACGTGTAAATGTTGAATGATATGAGCTTCTAAACGATGAGAAAGTTTAACATTTAATGAAAGTGAGGTTAATTTTACTGGGATTAAAAATTGGTTACCTCAAGTACATTTTGGGCTGCACCTGGTAATCTGCAATGCACTGGGCCTGACAAACCCATCCTGATAAATCCACAGCCACAGTTTTCCCTTGCAATTCAAATAGAGGCTTTCTATCGCAAAAAGGCGTTAAAATCGTCCATAAATCTTTGATCCCCATTTTTTGAAAATCAACCGCCTCTAGTTACTATGAAGTTTGCAACTCAATACGCAGAGAAGTCGACCTAAATTTTCGACATTTACACACGAAAATCGACATAAACTTTTAAATAACATTTATTCAAAGTGCAATTAGAAATGGTATCCATCGTTATCCATCAGTATCCATCATTGTATCCATATTGTAATGAAAATATTAAAGCATGAAATCAGCCTGAAATGCAATTGAAATTATGCACTGAAAGTGACGCTCCTTCGGAGAGAACTAAAACCGGTGCTCCTATGTATTGTAAAGGAGCATTTACACGAATGTTAGTAACATGTGTTGCTAACAAATCAACATTTCGCAGCCAATAAGAGGAGCTAGAGTGATGATCACGTCTTTCTTATTCCTTGAAAAATGTCGATTTGTTAGTAACACATATTACTAACATTGGTGTAAAAGCGCAACTAGACCACGTGGTCGCATAAAGCATGCTGCTTGTGGAGAAATGTGGGAACAATCTCATTTTGTGAGCAAAGTATCATTGTTTTTACTCTTAGAATAATTAAAATTTATTAAAACTGTAGTTAAAGCGTCTTATCCATCATAGAATACAAATATAAAAAGTTAAATAATACGGTAACTCTACTGACTAACGGAAGCTCTACTGCCCGGGGGCGCTAAGCGACTTATCCATGAACTTCTTCTTGGAGAAGCACAGCCACCACTTGCTCGGCTTGCCGTCCTCGCCGAAAACCTTCTCACACACCCTCAGCCCGACCTCCTGCCGCAGCTGCGTGAGGTACAGCCTCAAAAACTCTAAAAAAAAAAAAAATTAGCTAACCCAAGCGGCAGAAGTAGGTCAGTATTAAATAAACAAAAACTAAGACAGTTGCACGATTGGGTGCCATAATCAACGGTGCAATATTGTTTTCAATAAAGCACTTACTTACTTACTTAATCCTCTTCACTCCCAGTGGAGCATAGTCGACAATAAAGCACTTACTTACTTAGTTAATCCTCTTCGCTCCCAGTGGAGCATAGTCGACAATAAAGCACTTACCTACCTAATAACATTTTTAGTTATCAACCACACTTTAGGCTTGTTTGCCTAAACTTCAGTACTGTTTATTCTTGCCCATACTGTATTAGCTATTATTCGATCAATTCGTTTTGTCTTCTTTTAACTCACCGCCTTCTGAAGGTGACTCCGGCTTCCCGTACACGGAATTCAAGGGGAAACCCGCATCGCCGGGTATGTCGAACCTGGAGATAGCGAGGGTGTACATCTCATTCTGGCCCTGGCTCTTGGTAGAGCACCGCTGGAGCTTCTTCAGGCACTCGGTGACGTACAGGGTGATGTAGATCAGGAGCCTGTCGGCCTCCGATTTGATCTCGTACGTGCGGAAGAAGACGTTCGCCTTGAAGTAGTACAGGGACTCGTCGATGACGTCGGTGTCCTGCCCGGCCGCCGACTGCGGGGCCGGTCCACGGAACTGGGTCTTAAAGGGCAGTATGGCGGTGTTGCCCACCACCTGCTGGTACTCCAGGAACGTGGAGTGGTATGCCTAGAAGGCAAGGGGGGCAGTTGATGTAGAAAAAAAGACACACCCTAAACGTATGAGTAATGATTAGTTGGAGTGATGTTGCAACTTACCGGCATTTTATTCACTTTCACCGCTGGTGAACGATATAATTGATTATTTAGGGGTTTTAATACGTGGTTTAATTGAAAACAGTTTTTTCTAACTACGGTTTAAGCACGCTATTTAAACCCTAGGGTTTAAGCAACTTACAAATGACGTGACGTTCGTTATCTTGTTATTATATTTACGTTGCCAATTGCAGACACTAAACTTACTGAACGTCACATATCACCTTTAAATTTATAAATAATCATTATTTATTTAATAAATATCTTTATAACAATGTTTTAGTGTGCGACTTGTACTATTTATTGATTGATTTTGAATTATATCTGCTAATAAAGTAAGTTGATAGCAAAATAATTGCAGAAGTGTTGCCAGTATTAGAAATCGAATTTTCCCATTGAATTTTGGCTGCCATATTTGACAGACAGATGAGAACAATCAATGTTATCTATTAATTGAAAATGATCACAAATAATTAAGAACCATCGCACAGCAGCCAGACAGCAGACAATAAGCCCAAAAGGAGTTTATTTTTTTACCACGTAGCATAAGTCCAAAGTGTGAATCGTTATTGAGTTCGTAAAATGGTGAGCCCAGTTTTCCTGCTATGCCCCTAGAGCCGACCTGACGCCCCCTTTCTTGCAGAGTTTTTTTGGTTTCGGTCAGTCCGCCGACATCGACATATACCTGGATGGGCAAGAGTCGAGGAAGCTCGCCGATGTGAAGACCGAGGATGGCAAGAAGGAACGGTTGCTGCTCTACTACGACGGGGAGACGGTCTCCGGCAAGGTCAACATCAGTCTGAAGAAGACCGGCTCCAAGCTCGAGCACCAGGGCATCAAGATCGAGTTCATCGGCCAGATCGAACTGTTTTATGACAGAGGTGTGGATACGCAGGTTTATTGTTAACCGCCACACAGTTTGAGCCAAAGTAAAACACTTTAGAATTGTAGAGCATAAGTTTTTTTGAATGCTTTATAAATGTTTTATAAAATTGCATGGAATTTTTTGAGCAGTAGTTTGTTTATGTTACGTCACAGCCATTTATTGATTCTTTCATTCTCATTTTTCGCTAAATCCGTAAGTTTAACACGTTTGCTGCCACCATGAAAGCGCTAATGACGTATCTTGGTACCAAAAGCAATTGATCAAATCAACCAAATCAAGTTATCGGCAAGCATTATACACCACCAGAGTACAACATAACTTGTAGTCATCAGTGAATGTGTTAATAAAAAACTTTGGCCCCCCTAAAATATCAGTTAAAATAAGTTAAAAGTGCATGAGAATTATTTATGCCGAGGAAAAATAAACCTCCGCGTTGAATGATTCCGATATCACATATGTTATTCAACGTTTGAATTGTTTCTTTAGGTAACCACCATGAGTTCACAAGCTTGGTCAAGGAGCTGGCCAGGCCGGGGGAGATGATAGCGAACACATCATACCCGTTTGAGTTCTCCTGCGTGGAGAAGCCGTACGAGGTGTACACCGGCGCCAACGTCAAGCTGCGGTACTTCCTCAAGGTGACGATCGTCCGCCGGCTGCAGGACATCACCAAGGAGCAAGACATCGCCGTTCACACGCTCTCAAGCTACCCGGACATCAACAACTCTATCAAGATGGAGGTGGGGATCGAGGACTGCCTGCACATAGAGTTCGAGTACAACAAGTCCAAATACCACCTCAAGGACGTCATCATCGGCAAGATCTACTTCCTGCTGGTGCGGATCAAGATCAAGCACATGGAGATCGCCATCATCAAGCGGGAGACGACGGGATCGGGGCCTAACATATACCACGAGAACGACACCATTGCCAAGTACGAAATCATGGACGGGGCGCCCGTCCGTGGCGAGAGCATACCCATCAGAGTGTTCCTGGCCGGCTACGACCTCTCCCCCACGATGCGGGACATCAATAAGAAGTTCTCTGTTAAATATTTCTTGAATCTCGTCCTCATGGATACCGAAGATCGGAGGTACTTCAAACAACAGGAGATCACGCTCTGGAGGAAAGGTAAAATTAAATTTGAATCAATAATATTTCCTGAGATAATACACAAAAACGGTCAAAATTTGTTTAATTGATACTGCAGAGCTTTTGTTGTAAGTTGTGACTCCTCAATTTAGGCTGCTCATAAATATTTTCAAATAAAGTTGGACCAAATTCCGATTGTCAATTTCCATATTAAGCGAATAACATTATTATACTAATATTGCTCTTCTCTTTTGTTTCTAGGAGAGAAGACGCGCAAGGCGAACCTGCAGAGTCCGCTGGTGGCCTCGCACTTGGTGAACAGCGCTCAAGACGCCGAGCGGCTGCAGAAGGCCACCACAAACTCGCAGAGCGGCGATGAGGCCGACAAGACGGGTGACCCCAACGGCGAGCCTCCGTTCATCCAGCCAACCGGCATTCAGACGATGACCAGGGAGCAGGGTGACGGGCAGACCAACGACACGCCCCCGCTGACCGAGTGATGGCAGGCCGTCGAGGTGTGAGGGTTTCTGAGGGGGAGGTAGGAGGAGATGAGGGCCGGCGCCGGTGGGAGCACTAGACGGCCGCACTTTCGCAAAAAACGGGGTTCAAATGCGTAGCACGACCGCGCCGGTTTGGACGTGATCGTATCTGTGCCGTACTGTCAGCTGCTGTATATACAATAGACTAACAAGGAAAAAAAGTATCTAAGAAATTCCAATTTATCTGTGTTTATTATTATTTACTGTTATTATTGTATATTTATCTTAGTATATTGTATAACCTGTATATCAAATTATATAAATGCAATTGATTTCCATTGGACATAGTTTTCATTTAAATCTTACAAAGGTTTGACGAAACTGAAGATGGGAATCCTGTGTAATGTTTAATAATTTTTGGATATTGAGAAATATGTTCCTGCTACCGATTCTAAACGTCAATGCAAAATGCAAATCCCAAAAGTTCCTCGAAAAAAAAACTGCAGAATTTTGAAAATAAGGAGAAAAAAGGTGATTTACCTTTAACAGATTCATCAATTGAGGATTGTCCATAATATGTTCCTAATGAGTTAATGGTTGTTTCTGGGAGAATTTCCTGATTTAAATCTGGATTTGTACCTGTTTACCAGATTTGCGCAAAAAATATCTTGTCCTGTAGTAAATCCATAAGAAAGTTCAACCGTCCAGACAATTGCTAAGCTCATAAGCTACGAAGTCAAGAACCACCAGCTTTTTTAGTAGAAATAATTATAAATTGAGATTTCTAAGAATGAAATCTATACATTCCAGGTCTTGGACATTCTAGTGAATGTTTAGCAACAAAGTCTTCTTTGCACTACAATTATCAATTACATTTAATTGTGTATACGATTTATAGTTTTATATCAATCATTGTAATTTATATTTCTAATTCAAAGTTCATCAAATATACACTAATTAGTATCTTTAGATGACTATAAGTTATATTATTTTTCTTTAATATAACCTACATTTTGTCCATAGGCAATCAAATATATAGAAAATAGTATATCTAGCTGCCTACCCTCTGTTAATTGTAATAATTTATTTGGTATTAGATATGATTTAAACATTTAATAGCATATCAAGCTGAAAAATAATAGCTTATTAGTAAAGTTGGAGCAATTTAATTCAATTAAAATTATAAATATTACAGCGCAAGCAAAAGTTGTATACTTTTGTGCTAACCAAGTAAACCCAATAATGTCTGGTATATATTTTTCTCTGCTAATAATAAATATGTGTGTTCTAATAAAACAATTTTAGATCCTCACAACAGGATGTTTGGCCCCTTAAACTTCAAGGAGTACCATCCAGAAAACCTGGATGATTCAGAGGAGTCTCCTTGCCTTCTATGCCAGGACGTTTTTAACCTAAAAATCTGCTTCGAAATATTCCTGCAGCACCTGTTTGAAGTTCACAAGCTTATTGTGGAGGACGTGCAGAACATATACAACTTAGGGAGGTTTGTGATTACTGTGAGTTAATTGTCGTACAAGTGTACTGATTGCTTAACTTAGGTACCTGAAGTATTGGAAAGACCGCTTCACGAAGACCCACATTGAAACTCTACTCCCTACCGTCACAATAGACTCCACCGGGCACAATTACTTCTTGCTGAGCACCTTGATGAAGGAAGACAAGGAGTTGAGGCACCGGTTGAGTTTGGACAAAGCACTGCACACCCAGGAAAAGGAGAGGACGGATACGGACTTTCAGAGGCAGTGTTTGTTTTGTAGGCAGGAATTGAAAGGTGATTTAAATTCGATGTAGCTATTGCTGCAAAGATAATATAACTCCGATTAATCAATTTTTCCTAGTTGCAATTAATTAACATTATTTTCAGGAATCCGTTACGATTATATAAATCATTTATCTGAACAACACAATCTTCAGTTGGGCAATCCTCAGAATTTGGTGTTCATCGATGAACTCCTGGATACAATTGAGGGCAAACTGAAAGACTTTTTGTGCATTTATTGTGAGAAGACATTTCCCGATCGTTCCGTGCTTAAGGAGCATATGAGGAAAAAGTTGCACAAGCGTGTCAGTCCGCAGAATAAGACCTATGATCGGTTTTATATAGTTAATTACCTGGAAGATAAAGATGTCGTCCAGCGGAGTTCGTCACGCGGCAATATTGATGACGATATACCAATTGAACTAGGCGAGCAAAATTCCGATATAGAGTATTCCGATTGGCAGGAGGGCGAGGATAATATAAACTGCTTATTCTGCAATCACACGGAGTTTAATATAAATAATTTATGCTTGCACATGCATTCGTCGCACAGGTTTAACTTTGCACAAGTCACCGCACATCTAGATTTTTACCAGAGGGTCAAATTGGTGAACTATATCAGGCGGCAGATGCACGCCAATCATTGCCCCACGTGTGAACATCAGAGCCAGTCGCAGCAGGATCTACTCGTGCATCTGCGGGAGATGAAGCACTCTTGCATGCCCGATCCAGAGAAATATGAACAGCCAGAGTAAGTAATTGTGCCGTCCCTTCTGTGACAATATTTGTTAATTTTGGTGTGTTGCAGGTATTATTTTCCGACGTATGAAAACGATGCTTTTTTGTATTTCCTAGAAGATCTAGAGGATTAGCCGAATTGAGATCCACAAATAATCATCCCTGGTACAGTCTTATCTCCTATATTTGAATTCAAAAAAGGACCCCTCAAAAATATACAGACAATCAGAATTATCAAATTATTTGATATTTGCGTAATGCACAATATATATACACGTATATATTGCACTGTATATATAATAATTGATATTTGCATAGACTAGTACACTAAATAATGTTTAACATAAATAATTCAAGAACTATACAAAAAAATAAAATAATAAAATCATTTCCAACGTTTGAAAACTCTTTGGTTCAAAATGTAACAACAATCACTTGCAAAAGAAAACAGATTTTTTACAATAACAAATCTATAAATATTCTCCTATGTGCTATGAAAAATAAGTGCCGGCTGGCCTAAACTAACCGAACTTAACAAACTAAGCGCAAATTCATTTTTAGGCACGTACGTTTATAAGCGCCGTCGTGGGACTTCCGCACGTCCCCCGGGCTCATATGTTCATAGTTACAAGCTAAATCATACAGGTCGCTGGTTCCTGCACCTCATAAAAAACTATACATATATAAAAAAGCTAAAAAATCATGCTTTCCGTGAAATACTGGCAAAAAATCATCAGCCCAACCGCCCCCCCACCGGACCTACTGCAGGTTGCACAGCTGCTTGCGCAGCTCAGATTCGTTCTCCTCCAGCTCGTCCTCGGCGACCGCCTGCCCATTCGACACCACCTCCGGCAGGTACGGCTTGTAGTTCAGTCCAGACCGCTCGTAGAACAGGATGTAGGCCGAACTCGTGTCTATCTTCGGCGTCCGAACGTCACTGTACGCACACCGGAAACTGTCCAGGGATGTCTTCGACTCGTACACCGTCTTGTTCGATAGCTTCTTCGTCGGCAGCGGCGAGTTCCACGGCGAGTCGGATGCCTCTCCGTTCTCCGACCCTGAGCCGGATGCCTTGCGCTGAGACTGCGGCGTCGACGAACCCGTCGATCTGTTCATGCTCTCGATTGACCGGGCCTCAGACTTGTCCAGGGGGCCTTCCACCAGGGGCATCTCTGTTGCCACCTCGCGGCATGAGCTGTCGTTGTAGCAGTACCAGTTGCCATTCGGGTTGCACGCGTACGAGATATAATGGCCTCCGTTCAACATACCCGAATGACTCTTAAATTATAAAAAATAAACATTAGATTTATTTAACAAATTTATATAAGTGAATATAAATTTTTCTGAAGCAATGTAATATTGTATAACAAATCTAAAGTCAGTACCCGAATAACTCAAGTATAATAACCATACTTATTTGCTAGTACCGATATTATAAATTATTTTAGATGAGATGGCAGTTCATGACTTATTTCTTAGCGAGAAAATAAAGCATAGTGTAATAATAATTTTGCAGCCTCAGTACTGACAAATAATTGTGATGTGAGACCCCCAAGTTAATCTCATACTGACTATAATCATATTTTTAATAATAAATTAGAAAAACAACTGTTCATTTTTAATAATTGCAAATAAAATTAAAGACAATTGAACACGCTTTATCCCAATATCGTGAAATATTTATACTCAATTTGTATATGCAGTAGTATATGCTGTTCACATTTCAAAGGCCCACAAACACCGCAATTTACCTCGAAAATACATGCGGCAAAACAATACTATCTCTCAAAAATGTACACCAAACTGAATGCGGCACATCTGGTTTATAACATCTGCACAGCTCGCCATTTCAACAGTGTTAATTAGGTAATATACCATTTCACTCACATATTATTTCTAATGGGCTATAGTTATTTCATATGTGATACACATAAGAATTTCTTGCTCCGCTAATTATTGGTAAAGAATTGATTCAATTAGAACTTACAACAACAGCATAAAGCTGATACTTCAGATCGAAAGGATCTTGGTTGTCCAACAGCTTGTGCTGGTGGAAATCTTGCAGATCCTCGTCAATAATCGGAGTCTTAATCAAGCTCGTCGATTCGAGCCTCTCCCTACGTCTAATGTTTGTCTTTTCGGGCTTCTTAACAGTAATCGGCGGTGGTACGACCTCCTCCCCCAGATCCACCAGCTTCCCGACATTCTCCCCGTCCCTCCTGTCGTAGTCGCCGCCCACCTCTTCGGGGATGTTGTCGCTTGTCTGCACGTACTCCGACGAGCTGGCAAACTTCTTCTCGAGCAGCTGCCGGTGGCGCAGTATCGTCTCCTGCGGCACCGATGCCAGGTACGCCGTCGGGTCAAAGTTCTTGAACGGGAAGTTGACCACCTTCTGGGTCTTGACCCACTTGCTGTTGCAGTAGTCGAACCGCTTCAGGTGGATTATCAGTATGGGTGGCAGCCGCCAGATCTGCAGCTTCTTTGTTGCCGGCTGCTTGTCCTTGCAGTTCGAGCAGTGATACTTCGCCTCCAGCCGCTCTTCGGAGGTGAAGGCCTTCAGGCAGTAGTCAAGGTCGATTGGCTCTGTGTGCAGCTTCCTAGAGTTTAACACAGATTCGTGCTCTATCCACACCTGCAAAATTACATGGTATAAAATTGTACCAGACAGTAAGTTGTATTTAACAACTCGTTGCTAGCCATAGATATGTCAATTTTTATCGGTTGTACCTTTTCTCGAGTGGTCTGGTATCGTAAATGCAGGGCTGTGGGGTCCCAATCGATGGCTATGCACATGACGTTCTGCCCTGTCCGGCACACGTCGAATAGGAACTCCTCGCTGCACGGCACCTTGCAGCCGCGGCAGAACTGCGTCCAGTGGCAGATGGCGCATATCTGGCCCCCCTGCAGCACGGCCTTCAACGTGAACGGGAACTCGTAGCCAAGGGAGTCATCACTGTAACGCAATTATCATGAGCGTCGCAAATCTCTGGATTCGGCGGCGGTTTACCAGTCGGTGGCGTGGTTCGTTTGATCGCACTGCGGCAGCGGGCTCAGGAGCCGCGTGACTTGCCCCCAGACCGCCTCATAGATGCTCTGGCAAGTGGTCGAGCCGGTGCAACCCAAGAGCAGGGGCACGCCAAATAGGCTTGGCTTGGATTTATGCTGCGAGAGGAAGTAGGTCTCTTGGCGAACACATTTTCGGTGAACGGCGATCAAATATGTGGGGTTTTTCATTGGAGTATCTACAAACCGATAATATTAGCAGTCACTCAAGTTGACCAAAATTTAAAACATTCTCAAAACTGTTACAAATTACCTGTATAAACATTGGAATGCATTGTACTGGATCGTTTAAAG
Source organism: Othius punctulatus (assembly GCA_951805005.1). Lineage (NCBI taxonomy): Eukaryota > Metazoa > Arthropoda > Insecta > Coleoptera > Staphylinidae > Othius > Othius punctulatus. The sequence goes on along the minus strand of OX638146.1, from coordinate 8,556,224 downwards.
TGAACACCATTTGAAAATCGCCGGGCAGCCGATGTTAGGTCAATGCTGTTTGCTCTGGCGTTCTGCAACGGTAACAGTGAAGTTTTGTAGCAATAATAACGTCATCATGTCCGATAAGTCGCAACACAAAGATAAAGCACAATTACAACTACAGCCCAAACAATTTATGTAAGTGAACCAGAATTAGTAATTTTTAGTCTCTTATTATAACCTTTCAATAATTTTTATATAATCGCCGTCATGGAAATAGAAGTTGACTTCAATAACATATTTCCATTAGTATTCCTTGACGGCAAGTATACATATATCATCAAACAAAACAATTATTTGGTCAATCCTACAAAATAAATACACTGTGATCGACAATGTGATCGATTTAAATTTGCCCGCCATAAATTTAGGTATTCAGGTTGTGTGCATTCTATTGAGCCAATTGAATAGTTGTATGACTATTTTGTTTGTATTGTTTCATTGAGTAAATGAAAGTGCATACATGACTCGATGGTGGCTAAAGAAATCCCCCAATTTTTGGCAGAAAATTTGTATCGACCTCAAACTCAAATTCAAGGCCCAAACATAGCACTTTTGAAATAATGTGATCAATAGATACATCTATTATATACAAGTAATTAAAATTTGTTCTACATAAATTGTAGTCACTATAATACAACATAAAATCAAACCATAGACATCACTCGAGGGCAAATTCGTGGCCAAGGCAAAATAACGATAATATAAAATAATAATAAAAATAGCTGCTGGATGTTATGTACAGTGAACAAATTTACGAGTAAAAATAATAAATATCTACCTATCTATGACATAGTCCACTTGGAAAGACAGCACATTTTAACTGTGTTTAAACATTTCGTTCATATCGTTCTAACAAAACGTGACACAGGAAGAGAATTGGTTGAAATAGTTAGTAAAAACATAATTGCACGGTTCTAAATGTGTCTTATCTCGGTATTGAAATGTGCGTACCTTAAAGCATAGAATGTTGGGCATGCATAATGCCGACCTGCTTCTTACCTCAGGGCTTCTAGCCAGCGGGCTCTGACTGGAGGTGGTCTCCATCTCTGAAAGCAAAGCGGCCATTAGTCACCCGGCGCCCCCGCCCTTCCCCGCCTGCCGTTACCTTGATCCCCGTCGGTGGTGATGGCGGCGTAGTCGTGCCCCACGTGGGGCACCTCGTACGCGTACAGCTCCGTCGCCGTGCCCGGACTGATGCGCGCGTCGTCGTTAAGGATCTGCCTGATCTGTGAGTAAGCCACCTCTGCCAGCAGGAGACGGTCGGGTGGCACGTCGCTCAGGTAGCCCAGCTCCCGCTTCAGCTCCGCGTACTTCGCCTCGGAGTTCAGCCGGAGCCCGTACTTGACTGGGATGTCGCCGGTCAGCTTCACGATGAGCACCTCGCACAATGTAAAGCTCTCCATCGGCAGCGGCAGGCTCAGCAGGTTAAACGCGTCGAAGCGCACCGACTCATGCCCGCAAGTTTGACAAGTCACCTATAAAACAAATCAAATTGAAACAAAATAATGATAAATAAATTTAACAGTTTTGTTGCAACAATATTCATAGTATTAATATAATAATTTTAATACTATGAATATTTGTCAATAATATTGTCAATAAGTAGCACTTCAATTGAAACCATCAATATAATTGACGATATTATTGACCATTTTCGGGCCACTTAATGTTTAATGTTTACTCTAATAGTATGAAGATCAGCTACCTTGCTTTTTAGCTGACCGTAGAAGAGATCCGTTATAATGGAATGGTCTCGAGCTAAATGTTGGATCCAGGCCTCCTCAGCCACGATCGTGTCGGGCCTACCATCGGAATCCCTGAGTTCTGTGTATTGCTTTCTTGTTACCCTGTTTAAGTCCTCATGCAGGGCATCCAACAGCCAAGCTAGTAACTCCTAAAAGTAGTATATATATATTTACATGTTTGATTACGACCCTCAAGACCGATTCATAAGACACATTTGGCCCCACAAAAAATGACTAGAGCAATCTCTTTGTACGTAATTCATAAATAACATTAAACTTTGATAATAGAGCCATAGGAAATGCCTTCATTTCTACGTGAAGTAGCCAAATAAACTTCATTTTAGCCAGAAGCATTAATATTTCAACTGCCATCTTAAAAAAAAATGCAGCAATGACACAATCAAAAACTTGGCAGCGCCTTTTAGAATTAAATTCAGTATCTATACAAATGCTTGTACAATTGCTTATACAAATTATATTCTACAACATTTATTAGGAAAACTAATATACTTTCTTAAAATTAAAATTATATTATTATTATTATATTATATTACTATTAATTAGAATCATAAGTTTACCTGTGAATCATGCTGCCCTCCACCGCCTAGATGAGGTGCGTGCTTGGTAACGCACCACCTAAGCTTCAGTGGGGCCACGGATCGCGTCGAACCAGCCCACAGTTCCCTGCACAGCTCGGCATACCGCCTGGCCACCTGCCCCTTGGTTCCGAGCGGGTTCGTGCTGTTCAGTTCGCACAGCTGGTTGTCCCGCTGGAAGTACTGAGTGAGTGGCCTCGTGTTGGAAACCGCTTGAAGTGCCGCATTCATAAAGCATGTGTTCCCCAAGTTATGTAACCCAGTAGCACCTAAAAATCAACATCAGAGATTTGAACAACGTAATACATTAATTTAAGTGCCAAGTTACTTATTTTATATCGGAGGCTTCGTAACTTACCAGGTGGCAGAGTGATTGTCGGCCTCCTTTCACTGCTTATCTGCAGTGCGAGGCTGTTGTTGCCGCTAGCGAGAGCCCCGAGTTCCTCAGGCCAGGTGAGGTCCTTGTTCCTCACCTCTAAGAGTATCTGGTCGCTGTCTATGATGCCGAGGTCCTGCAGCGTGGCCGACTCGTCTTCAAGCAGCAGGGAGGTCTCCTTGATGAGCCACAGCCGGACGTCTTCCACCCGGAACGCTAGCCGGCCGGCGAGAAACTCCACCACTTGCCGTACATTTGACAGCCTGCTGAAGGCCGCTGTGTGTGCGAGGTAACGCCTCGGGGAGATCGCTGGCGTCGTCGATATACCCGCCGTGGAAAGGGCCGCAGCACCATACCTAAATTCATAATCATTACAATTAAAAAAAATCTTAGTCTTGAGAAATCTCATTCAAGTATTTGATTTGTTCGTATAAACAATTGTCCAAAACTTATAAACAAATTACCAATGTACAAACATAAACTCTTACTCAACAACAATTTTCTTGCCGCACGCAAACAGTTAATGATGGCATGACTTTGTTACTGATGACGTTAAAATATTACACTGCCTCTTACCCGCCAACAACGGTGCTCCAAGTCGTAGACTGACCACCCGAGGAATTGTTTTGTTGGCCTTGGTGCCTCAAAATCCTCAGGTTCAGCGGGTACAGCTCCAACTCAACGTCGCGGCTGCCGGGAGGCCTGATGACCTGCCTCGGTAACGGCAGCGGCCCGCCGTACCATAAAGCCAGCGCTTTCCACAACGAATCGGGCACCAACTCAAAATCCATGCGCTGAACGAGTGGAGTATCCCGTTTTAAACGCCCACCTAAAATTGCACAAATTAAAAAACCTTTCAAATGGGGCCCAACGATGATTGAAACGTCCGACTCGCATGCCAGATGTCCAGGGTTTGAACCCGGATCAAGGTGTATAACAATTAGTTTCTGAATAATAACCTAGATGGTCTTAATGTTAACATAACAACCTTTCATTCAAAATCCGGACAAAAACAAAAATTTAAGGAATTATTATTTTGTACTTACTGGTAGAGTTATTTTTATTTTATTTTATTTTGCCTGACTAGTTTCAGTTTTTAACAAACCATCATCAGAGGCATAATATGTGTATTTTGCTATGTATATATCTTCATCTTATTTCTATCATAAATATTTGTAATTAATTTGAATATTAAAAGATGTCTGTTTTGTCATTTTGTCTGAATTTTCTTAAAATTCAAATTAATTACAAATATTTATGATAGAAATAAGATCAAGATATATGCATAGCAAAATACACATATCACACCTCCGATGATGGTTTGTTAAAAACTTAAAAACTGAAACTAGTCAGGCAAAATAAAATAAATAATAAAATAAAATAAAAATAACTCTACCAGTAAGTACAAAGTAATAATGCCTTAAATAAATCACTGGTAACTTATGAATAAAACTTTAAACTTAAAAAACAAAAATGTTTGAAACACTCAAAAAACTGTTCCTTGCCTTCTCCTGTTAACGTCGCTATTTTGAACGACTCGGGGATTTCGGTCACCAGGTGGCTGTTGTCGATGGACCCCGGGATCCCCGAGGGCTTCTTCATGGCTGTCCCCGAGCTGCTCGACACTCCGGAGCTCGAGGCGATGCTGCAGGTGTCGCCGCGGCTCAGCAGGTCGCCCATTGAATCGGTGCTGTTCGAGGTGAACTCGTTCGAGTGCGACGTGTAGTCAGTGGAGTTGCTGGTGAAGCTCTCGTCGCACACGATGCCCTCCTCGATGGGCAGCCGGCTGACGTCCGGCCGGCACGTGCACTGGTCGTAGCACGATCTCGGCGCCGTCGTGTAGTTCTGCCACATCTGCCACCACTCGGATGAGATGAGGTACCAGAACTCGCCCACGCGGTAGCCACGACGCTCCTCTCTGTTCAGCCAGCCCATCACTAAAGAAATTAATAACGATTACAGAACAGTTATTTCAATTTCCTATTGGGCCGGTTTAAAAATCACCGTTTAATACATAGTTCATGTTCATGGTAAAATTAAGAACAATAATTCATATCACTAAAGAAATTAATAACGATTTTAAATGGGCAATAACGATAGTTTAATGTGTGAGTTGAGAGAGGGACAGATTCTCAAGACGAAGATTTTTTTCTTTGGCAAATAGATCATATTACAAGAAAAGTTACAATTGATAATTTGTAATTGACCGATAAAATATGTTTTTTTTAATGTAACTGACAGTTAAGATATAAATTAAAAAATATTGATGGAATGCTTCTGGAATATACCCCTTTTCAATTAACTTATTCAATTGGGCATTAAAGTAATATAATTTTGTACCTATTTCATGCTCGTGGTGGCGGCAGTTCGGTTTAAGCCCGAGGGCCACATGGCACACTTGAAAGAGCAACTCGAGCAGCGGCGCAATCATCGAGTTGTTCTCCACGCACCACACCAGGAAGTCTTCCTGCGTGAGGTTGCCGTCAGTGTCGAGGCGCTGCCTGAGGTCAACCAGCTGCAAGGCGTCCTGGCTATTGTCGTTGCTCTTGTGGTCACCGCTGCCCAGCTTCTGCTCAGCCGAGGAGTGCCTGTTCTCTTTGGATACGAACAGCAGGATCTCCACCATGTGCTGGAACTCCTTCTTGTTCAGCATGTTATCCCTATCCATATCGAATATCTTAAAACAGACTGAAACAAGAAATTCATTAATAATTAGAAAAATTTAAAAAAAAAAAAAATTGTAATTACATGTATGGCAGAACTTATAACTGTTTGAAATTGCTTACACTTCATCCGTTCGGCAGTTGGTCCTCGGCAGGCTGCCGATATACCACAGCAAAGCTCCTTGAAATCTATGTGCCCATCTCTGTTCACGTCTAACGCAAGAAATAATCTAGAACACATAAAGAAAGCGTCATGAAAATTCGTTATTGATATATTACTACAGTGCATTCACAAAACAATGACAAGGTCATATTGGGCTTGGACATAACCATAAATTACCAACTATTTGATCTAACTGTACTTGTGTCAAACTTTTGAAGATTAGGTGCTGTTGGCATTTTCTGCCAGGCTCCGTTTGTATGGCAATATACATGGTAACTGCTTACATTAAAGGGGGCCTTACACTGTGGCATGGTGCTCATAAGGATTATTGTACATGGCTCGTGCATACTGGAGCCGTTAACACATTTATCAAAGTGTCAGATTAACAATGGAACATAAGTTTCAACTATTCTTCTGACCGTTAATAACAGGATTGTTTGGGGGGTACTCACCCGGGGCAAGCGCTACTGGGAATCGGCGGGCTGACCAGTGAGCTCACACATCCCAAATCCAGCTGGCCTGATGGCGAGGAGCTCTGCAGAGACCAGAAGCACTTCTCCAGCTCACAGATGTCATGCTCCTCGAGGTGGGTCACGCCCGCCAGGGACTGGTAGAAAGTCAGTGTCTCCAGTTCCGAGCTCAGGCTCACGCACGATGTACTCAGCAACCTAAAAGCGTTAAAGCAAAATTATTAAAAAAATTAAAATTCAGAGGGAAATGTTTTCCAATTGTAATTCCTATATGAGATTGAATTACCATGAGGATAATATTACCACAAACAAAAAACACAAAACTTTCCAATTGGAATTCCTACATGAAATTTAATTCTGCTAGATTTTTCATTGACAGAATGTTCTTCACCAAATTTTGCAAACTATAGAAGTGCTCTTCTTAAATAACAAACCACAGCATGGCATAATTTACCAACATTCTTCTTCTTATATTTAAAGGTTCATCTTTATATTACAGTATAGAATCTTATGTTTTGCTAATAATTAGTTTGTTTTAATAATTTTTTGCTTAAAGATATTGTTTAAAATAAAAGTCAGGACCAAATCAATTTAGATGTGGTTCAACTATCTCAGTTATTTGTACTTATCATTGCGATAACATAATTAGTTTCCATAAGTAATTAGGAACCATAAAACACTGTACTAAATTTCTTGTATGAGATGCAGTATAGAATCTTATGTTTTGCTAATAATTAGTTTGTTTTAATAATTTTTTGCTTAAAGATTATTGTTTAAAATAAAAGTCAGGTCCAAATCAATTTAGATGTGGTTCAACTATCTCAGTTATTTGTACTTATCATTGCGATAACATAATTATGTCTTTGGCCTGAAACACACGAATTTTGCATTGTATTCTTCTTGTATTATAAAATATTTTGATTTTATATTTAATTATATCTGTTATGAGTGATACCCAAGTTTATCTAGTCCTGACTATAAATAGTTTGCTATAAAAAAATATGTACAATCAGGACTGTTTATAAAAAGTTGTTCAAAAGTTTTCAGGCCCCATTACCAGCCACTGTTGATTGTGTTACATTTCACCGCAACAGTGCTGAACGACGGGAATTTCCATACAAACAAAGCTCCTGTACGCACACAATACTCCTATTATAAGATAATTGCCGTCAAGATTTTTCCGAGATAACACACGGCGATAAGAAATTTCCGTGTGTGCTCGAGATTACAAATCCTCCGCACACACAGCGCACACGAGCTACTGCACTTTTTTTACCATTTCGACAGGACGGTGGCTTCCTTGTTGTACAGTATCCACGCCCGGAAATGCTCGAACGTGACCCTGTCCTGCCCGACTCCGAACAGCGATATCAGGGTGCTGTCCCAGAACAGGTTCGGCTTGTTGCCGCTGTTCGCCGGCAGCGTGCCCTCGATCTGCAGCGCCGAGTGGAACTCCACCCTCGTGATGTGCGTGCACGAGTCGTTTGAGTACAGCGTCCATAAAAACCTACGGAGAATTAAAGAAACGTAATAGCCAGGGTGTGACAATTGATGGGCGTTTAGTGATACAAATTTGCCAGTATTTTATCTATCTTGATTATCAATTAAATTGTAATGCATCTACGATTATCAGCGCTGCCAACAGTAAATACGATGAGATCCACATAGGAAGTAGATAAAAATTATCTGACGTTTAATAATCGATTAAGAAAATAAACAAATCTGTGGCTTAATTACCTGTGAGTTTATTAATTACTGTGTATTAATAAACTCACAGGTAATTAGAGTTTATTAATTACTGTCGTTAGTTTTGACAGAAAATTTAATGGTGATTAATGGATGACAAATAATTAATCGCGATGGTTTTGGCTAATAATTTGTCATTATTGATATTGAAATTATTTTCTTGAACGTTGCAAAGGTGGAAATATTGAGTTCCGATTTATGATAAGAAAATAGATTACATTGTTACTAATAAGCCAGAATGATTTTGTTTAAAAATAATCTGTAACTAAGGCCCCGTTTTACAATCGTGGAACATCCTTGTTCCTGGTACAATTACCTAGGATACAATTGTTTCAACAATTGTATCCTAGGTAATTGAACCAGGAACAAGGATGTTCCATGATTGTAAAACCGGCCCTAAGTAATTGCCAAATTTATGAACACGTACCAATTTATCATTTGTAACCAAATGCCAACTTAACAACGATTGTCAGTTGTTAATTTATAACAACTGCAAATAGAAGAAGTTTGTCCGGAAAACGATAACTCTTTATTTGCTCACTTCATATTGTTAATATTGAAACCTATAAATGCAGTGCAATATTTTTCAGTAATTCTTTATCTTTGAAGTAATCACACAAGTCATTTGATTTGCTAATGATTCGCTATCATGTGACCGGAATATGCATTGCAATTTACATTACAAAACTGAGGCTTACTTATTATTGCACTATTTTAAGTTCTTCTAACATTATGAACGACTCTTTACAAATTTCATGTTGTAACACAACATTTATAGAGAGAGAAAGCTTCAAAGCCGGAGTTTAGCAATGGTAATTGGACATAGCAGCAGAAATGGACCACCGTTAAATGAATATCATGTCCTCTTTGTTCCGTAAAAGTTATCAGACTACATTAAACTAGAATTTTCAAAATAGAATTGTAAGACTCAAACATGTTGATGAATAATGGCAATAGTAATTAACCATACCAGCCGTTGTTAAAAGTTCTTTTTATGCTCATATTACCACCAAAATGCAATAACAAGCTCGTGAATGTATTGATTAGTAATTCCGGTTAACTCGCACATGATTGCCATTCCCATAACCACGAACACAACAAGCATTCAATGTAATGTACCAATTGGACTCCAAGGTTTGTACGTTTGTAACGAGAAAACGTGCAACTCAAGTTCACAGACCTCTGCCCTATTGATTATTGATTTTGTTATTATGTGGACGAAAAAGGTAATAAACAACGCATCGCTCATAAATGTTTTACAGGTGCACACAAAGTAACACAAAATGGAAGCAATGATAATAATAAATTCATAATTTGCGAGTAAATAAATGTTGCAAGTTTAATAACGAAAAATTGAAGAAAAAATATGAAAAATTAAAATTCATCGGAAACAATGCGTAATTGGTCATGAACTGAGCGACATTGAAAAGTTATCACACATTATAAAGAAGCCTCAATTAAATGTCACAAGTTTAATAATGAAAAAATGTGAAAAATTAAAATTAGTCCGAAACAATGCATAATTGGTCATGAACTGAGCGACATTGAAAAGTTATCACACATTATAAAGAAGCCTCGCAATTCATTATCGGCCTTAATTACTTAACATTGCAATCAAATTTTTATCTACTTTTTAAAATAAACAAACACTGCTGATTACTCTCAGCTTTCGTGTGCATACCGGACGATTATCTCACAACGTTATATCATCGGCTAAATGACAAATGGTGGTGGAAACGGCTCATTCATTTAACATAATCAACAACCATGATGTACTATCATACGATTGTTATGCACGATAATATATAGCTTCCCTATTGTATTATTTATTTTGATAATACACAAAATACAGTGTGGCCTGCATTTAAAATAACTTTAGCCTCCCTATTGTATTTTTTATTTTGATAATAAACAAAATACAGTGTGGCCTGCATTTAATAATAACTTTCGCTTCCCTATTGTATTTTTTATTTTGATAATAAACCAAATACAGTTTGGCCTGCATTCAAAATAACTTTAGCCTCCCTATTGTATTTTTTATTTTGATGATAAACAAAATACAGTGTGGCCTGCTTTTAATAATAACTTTAGCTTCCCTATTGTATTTTTTATTTTGATAATAAACCAAATACAGTTTGGCCTGCATTCAAAATAACTTTAGCCTCCCTATTGTATTTTTTATTTTGATAATAAACAAAATACAGTGTGGCCTGCATTTAATAATAACTTTCGCTTCCCTATTGTATTTTTTATTTTGATAATAAACCAAATACAGTTTGGCCTGCATTCAAAATAACTTTAGCCTCCCTATTGTATTTTTTATTTTGATAATAAACAAAATACAGTGTGGAATTACAGTGTAGAATTTGCTCTAGAATTTGGTTTTGTAAAAATATACAGTATGTTCTATGTCAGTTAGTTTCTATTTTATTATTATTATAATCAAGTCCTTATTCTACCTGTAGGGTGTTAAGGTCAGTTAGTTTCTAATGAAACTTTATTTTGTATCATTGGCAGTTTCGCAGATATAAGCCCGACACTAAAAATTCAACCACCTGTATATCTCGGAAACAGTTGAGTTGCAGACAGATGTTGACTAAGATTTTTTTGTTTTTTTTCCATCAGGACTATAATTTGGTAAACATATTTTTTAAACACCCTGTATATGAAGTCGTTGAATTATCACCAGTGCAATGATTTAATATATTGGTTGAATAAATTATTTGTTTCTAATAGAGGGTGCCCAGAATAAGGAGCCGATGAATGGAAATCTCGTAAATGGTATGAGAGTCGGTTAAATGGTTTCAAATAAGAAGTACCTATACCTGCTGCTAAAGTAATTACCGTCGTAAAGAAGCTTGCGAAAGTTATGTGATTAATTCAAGCAGAATTTTCGTGTTTCACAAAAATTTAAATTGAATGGTTTACAAGAAAAAGTAAAATTATACATGGTTGTTAAGCATTTGTCATTACTAATTAAATAAAATACTGTAGCTCTGTGTGCCCGGGTTTAAAATATTCATACTTAATTTTCTCGTCCTGTGTGCCCTTGGTGAGGAGTACGAGGCCACAGATGAGGTCCTTGAGGGCGATGCCCCGGGGGCCGCCGCCGCAGGCCGTGTACAGCGACTCGGCGATGGTGATCGGGACGCCATCGCCGAGCACGTTCTGGGTGAAGGTGAGCCTGGTGAGGAGCTGGTTGCCGCCGGTGAGCCGCTTGTAGGCCTCGCAGACCCTCTTGAACTCGACATCGGACACTGCGGGTGTTCAGAAGGCCGTTAATCGATGCGCACAGCGGCTCAATGCCAAGCCCGGCTGTTTACATTTCAGCCGGTGATAAGGGGCCGTTGTTGTCATGTAACAGTGCGTGTTGTTGTGTGCATGTTATGCAATGTGCCGAATGAAAACAATGCAGACATGTGGATGTTGGGAGGAGCTGGGTGTTAATTGGGCGGCGAGTGGGTGAGGGCCTGATTGATGTGCCCGGTATGCTAATGGGTTGGTTGGGTAATTATCGGCGGCGGACGTCAGCGAGGGGGCCAAGAGCGTGCGGGGAGATGGCGCGTCGTGTTATTTAATTATTTATCACATGATTGGAATGCGTCGGTCAGGTAGGTTAGGTGGAGGATGTTTTGGTCGTTTTTGGGGGGCCTGAAGGACTTACTCCGTTTCACGGCATCCTCGTAGCTCAGGCACGTTCTCTTCGAGTCCTTTGCCCCCATTTCTCGTCCTCCTTTGCACCTCAATCACATCATTCAACGATTGAGACCTTTACGACAATCCTGCGACCAATCAAAATGACATTACACTTTATTTATTTACACCGAAATGAAGAGGGCCGCAAATAGGCGCCGTACGTCACTCATCAACCCGCAGTGTCACAAACTGTATAACGATAAACGCCCCTAAAAAACCACCCTCAACTCACCTAATTGAACTCTAACGCAACCACAAACAATACCACAGGAAACAAGAACAACTGTTCATAATTAATAATGCTTAAATATATAAATATATACGCGAAAATCAGCGAAAAAATCTGCGGGAAATTAATTACCAATCAGCAGATTTCAGTACTGCCAACGTTATGTCCTTGACTGTCACTTGTTCATCAATTTTCGATCACAGCCTCTTCGATTTTAAAAATGTCTTTCGTTTCTCAAGTCTACAACAATATCTTCAAGAGGACCTCCACCTTCGTGATGGTCTCAGTGGCTAGCGTCTTCTTCTTCGAGAGGACGTTCGACCTCACATCGGAACTCATCTTCGACACCGTTAACAAGGGAGTGAGTTACATAACCACCTATTCAACTCAAAGAAATCGACGAAATTTACCTCACAGGAAGCTTGTAGCTACTTGTAGAGGAGAAACAATTGTTTAACAATGTTGCCATGGAGTTGGCAAGCGATATTTTCCATATTTGTATTGTATTTTAAGCTGATGAACCCATATGCGGCGAACAGTTGTTTAGTAACGTTATCTGTATGGCGAGTTAAGGGATATTTAGCATATTTGTTGTATATTAATCCGCTGCACAGCAATATGCGGAGAGACACGCTAAAAAGTTACGCATCATAAGTTTAAAGTTAAGGCGAGTTAAGGGATATTTAGCATATTTGTTGTATATTAATCCGCTGCACAGCAATATGCGGAGAGACACGCTAAAAAGTTACGCATCATAAGTTTAAAGTTAAGGCGAGTTAAGGGATATTTAGCATATTTGTTGTATATTAATCCGCTGCACAGCAATATGTGGAGAGACACGCTAAAAAGTTACGCATCATAAGTTTAAAGTTTATTCGGAATGGTTGTAATGAGCAGCGAGACGGCTTTGGCTTAAGCCAACGATAGCATGTCACAGCTTTCCATGTTATACTTCCGTATTACAACTGATTGTTTTCACAAGTTGCCTTTTGAAAGTGTGTGTTTGCTGTTAGCGCTCTGTTTTCTTCTCAAGCGCAGCAGAAGACGGAAAACACACACCTCTTAATCGCAACATGCAGAGTACAGGCGTGAAAAATTCCTTAATTGCAAAAATAATCTCTTAGTTCGCTAATAGAATTTCATTTTCAGTTTCAATTCACAACACCGATTCATTTACTTTTTCTAATTTTGATTACGTGGTTAGTTAATAGGAGTGCTTAATTACATATGCGATGTGCCTGTTTTATTGGTTTTAATTAACTGGTGGACACACATGTCTTGATAAGTGGGTAAGCAGTAGAAAAAAACCAAGGCCGCAGTTAATGGAACGATCGGCAAGTTTACAGTGCAAGGTGATCGACGTAATTATCGTTGATGAGTTTCGCAGGGACGCGGAGATGAAACTTGAATATTTTAGAAACGCATCAGAAGTTCAAAATAATTCAGATATTCCAATTGCTCCAAGTGGATTTTTTAGAAATGCGTCATAAGTTCGAATTAATTCAGATATTCCAATTGCTCCAAGTCGATTTCTGCTTTGGATACTTTTCTGCATTTGGCTGTATTGGAGCATCTTAAGTGCGAAATTAAAATGATGCAATAGACACTTGCAAGCAAATAATATTTATTATTTCACAGCTTAAATACCATGTTAAAAAGTACCTTTTTGGCAGACCATCATGAGGCAGCTAATTTAATTATTTTACCGAAAGTATCCATTAACTTGCCATGTTAAACAGTACCTTTTTGGCAGACCATCATGAGGCAGCTAATTTAATTACTTTACCAAAAGTATCCATTAATTTGCCATGTTAAACAGTACCTTTTTGGCAGACCATCATAAGGCAACTAATTTAATTACTTTACCGAAAGTATCCCTTAATTTGGCTCCTGCCAAAGTAGAGTACATTTAAAATATAGTTTTACCCATAGACTTGCATAATTTCTAAAACATAAGTGTAGCAGGTTATTATTATACAGCTAAAAACTAATATAAATGCCATCTGGAATTTGTTACTTGTGATGTTCTGCCAAAAAAGTGTCGATATACCTGCATATTAAATGTATAGTGTTTTTTAAGTATCCTATTCATGTGCGCTTTGTTCTAATATACTTTTGTTGTTTCAGAAACAATTCAAAGACATGAAGAAAGAATAGTCGTCAGTCATCCCACGTAGCTAAATGTACCATAGTTCAAATATTTATTCCCACATTGGCGTCAACATCTCTTCAATTGTGGATATGCTAAATATAACTTAACTTTTTAATTTGACTGTTGTGTGACACCTACCTATCCTAACCTGATCTAACCTTAAAAAAAACATGCATTTCATATCTTGCATATCTTCAGAGCGTCAGATTCTTTTATATTAAATTTTCCGCTGTTTAATCGGTATAAATAATGAATCCAAGTAAAAGTGACAAGACCAATAGGCCATTCCAAGCAAGATGCTAGTAGTAGGTGAAATACATCATATATCATATATGATAGCGAGAAGCAAATACCAGATTTAAACAAAACTGAAATGGGCACAGCTCAGGGGCTGATATCTGCTTGATAGTTTGTGCGAAGTGAACAGTGGCATACATTTGCGTAAATACTTTCATTTTTCAGGGGGCTTTTCTTATTTCACACAAGACCCTGTATAGAACCAATTCAACCGCTAGTTTGGCTGACAGGTTAGAACGCTTGCTTAGCATGCACGAAGACCTGGGTTCGAGCCCCAGTACAGGTAGTACATTTGTACTGAGAAACTAGTGCCATTCGCCGTTGGGAGCTCATTAACGGCGCTCTAGAGATCGGGGGCGAATTTCTAGAGTAACAAGCCCTCACTCAATACACACACTTACACAAAACACACGGCAAAGGACCCCCGTTGGTCGATAGCCAGTTAGGGATAATATCCCTAACAAATACAGTCACTACTACTGATATATCATAGCGACAAGCAAATACCAGATTTAAACAAAACTGAAATGGGCACAGCTCAGGGGCTGATATCTGCTTGATAGTTTGCACGAAGTGAACAGTGGCATACATTTGCGTAAATACTTTCATTTGTCAGGGGGCCTTGAAAGGGGGCTTTTCTTATTTCAGACAAAGTATAGAACCAGTTCCCGGCTTAGATTCCTTTTAATACGAACTTGTATAAAATATGCAAATGCATGTAACTGTAAGACAAAAAAATCAAATGGAGTGAATTCAGTCACTGTTTTACCAATGAATAGAAATGAATCGGATCCGTAACACTTCACATGCCGCCATCTTGCTCAGAATCGACTGTAATCCAACACTATTCATGGGGAACATAACACTAATTAATCTGCTATATTAAAGGCATTTGTAAAAAAAAAAAAAACTACGAATTTACAAACAGATTCTAAATTATATTATATCTAATTATATCAATTGCCACACAACACATCGGTTCTGTCTACTCCGTAATGTCCCAGGGCTTATCGGGTCGGTGTTGGTCCCACGGCTTAGGCTTCATGTACTGCTCGGCCTCTTGCAACCGAACGCCGCCATCTTCGAAGGCCTTCAGAAACATCGCCACTTTGCCTTCGAGGTTGGTGACTTTGATGTCTGATCGTATTTCAAATAACCCACTTTCCAAACATCTTCGGGCGAGCACCTAAAAGAATACGATGAGTATTTTAATGTGATTGCCAAAGAGGACCTCATCTGATTTATATTCATATTTCTATAAAAGGATATCTTATATTTAAGGATATAAAGCGTGCTATATTATATCGATATTATATTTTTACCATACATTTAGAGCAAATTATGAGAGAAAAGATACTCATGTAAACTAGATAAAAATACTTTACTATACTTTTAATTGTGAGAAAAGGTGCTATATTATATTGATATTATATTTTTACCATACATTTAGTGCAAATTATGAGAGAAAAGGAACTCGCATAAACTTGATAAAAATACTTTACTATACTTTAAGTTTTAATTGTGAGAAACTAAGTACTCTTATACTTGTTACTTGTGATGTCGATATACCTGAATATTAAATGTATAAAGTGTTATTTAAGTATCCTATTGATGTGCGCTTTGTTCTAATATACTTTTGTTGTTTCAGAAACAATTCAAAGACATGAAGAAAGAATAACGTCGTATTCATATACAGAAATTCTTACCCGTCCTAAATTAAAATACGCTGCAGTATCATTATTCCTATACAACTGCTTCTTAATAGCCCATTCCTGGCTGCTTGCCCGCAACACCTCCCCATTTTCAAAGTGCTTTATTGAAGCAGTCACGTGGCGTCCAGTTATTTCAAGCTCCAATCTGGAAAAAGTTCGATCAAGCCAAGATCAATCAATCAGCTCGTGCTTACTTATGCCAGTAGCATCTGCCTGGCTTCTCTAGGTGATAACCGCAGGGCTTATAGCCTATCCGCAGCCTTTCCAAGTTCCGGGGGTTGCGATTTATGAAGTTCGTAGGAACAATGGCATCATTGCTGGAACTCGAATGAGCTTGCCTTGCCAGTCTCGCGAAGCTTATTACACTTCTGGCATTTTGATTCAATAAAGACATTCTCCAGAGATATAAAATAAATAATAGTTTAAGGTTATGCTGTTATAATGATGGTTAAATGTTGGTAGACACGTTTTTTCTCACGTTGAAAGCAAGTTGAAAG
The DNA here is from genome assembly GCA_951805005.1 of Othius punctulatus. Classification (NCBI taxonomy): domain Eukaryota; kingdom Metazoa; phylum Arthropoda; class Insecta; order Coleoptera; family Staphylinidae; genus Othius; species Othius punctulatus. The sequence goes on along the minus strand of OX638146.1, from coordinate 8,539,849 downwards.
TACTTTCAAATAAGTTCCTAAATAACTTATAATTAGCCCAGAATTTATTTATTTTGATTTAATTCTAATAGAATATAATTAGTATTCCCTAATTGAATTTTTGTACGTAATATAAAGGCTAATTCATGCATACTTTACGCAATTCTGTCTCTATGGGCACTTTAAACATTGTGTTTTAATTTAGCTTTTAATTTGGGAGCAATTATACAATATCCGATTAGTTTCTGTAGATACAATTATAACTATCATATCTACATACATACATCTATCATACCATCATACATTTCGAAAATCAAAAGTTAGTTGGCGAATCTACTGGTTTTTGATAATATGTACCATCAATTTAAAAATGTTATGTCGATTTTCTTTGATCGAATAATATTTTCTCACAATTATCTTCATTTAATGGGTATTTCATATCACTCTTGGCCTTTAGTACTCACTTTAGTATATTCGTTGCTCTTAGCATTCGGTATAAAGATAAAATACGATTTATTTCTTATTCTACGTATGAAACTACATTTATAGTTTTATTTCTTACTCTGCATATGAAACTACATTTATAGTTTTATACTTAGATTTATTTATACTGTATTTATAGGTAATTGTACGTATTACTGTATTTATACTTAGATTTATGTATATTGTAGGTACTTTTTTTATACACTGTGTTTTTATAATGTGTGAATTTTGTTGCCTAAACCCTGTATTTTTAGGTTAAGAGATCTTATTTTATTCCTTCAGAAATATGGGGCTTATATCTAGCAGCTCTTACTTAGCAGTATTTGCTACTGGAACCTTGATGGGTGCAACAACTATGTACATTTTAAGCAGGTTCAGTAGGAGAATCGAGGTGATCCCTTTGGAGGAGCGATATCAGGTTATCCTCTTAAATATTCTGTTATTCATCACACCCAGCTATTTGGTTTCATTTTAGTAAAGTTTGAAGACTTGTATTTTTTCTCATTTCGTTAAATTTGCTTCAAACCAATTCCGAGATACTGCTTTCTTTCCTGCATCTACTGTCGGTAATAGGTTCTCCATCACAGGCTACTTTAACAGTTTGAGTACCCGGCTTATTGGAGTCATGCCGATTCTATTCTTTATTTCCTTGGTTCTAAGTCTGGCTTTAGTTTTGGCCATGTGTTAATTCAATGTTGAAGAATTTGAACCGCTCAAAATTGGTTGTAAGTCTAGCTTTAGTTTTGGCCATGTGTCAATTTAATGTTGAAGAATTTGAATTGCTCAAAATTACGCTTATATATATTTTTTTATTTTAATATTATTATTAATATATATTAATATATTTTTTCAGTTTCCCGATTTAAAGGATGAATATAGGCTGGTGATGGGGATCAGAAACGACCTGAAGATGCAGAAGGGCAAGGTCGCCGCTCAGTGCGGGCACGCATCAGTGGCCGCGTACCGGAAGGCTCTAGACTGCAGCCCGACTCTCCTTAAAAACTGGATGAGATTTGGTACTCTTGGTGGTTCTGTGGGTAACGTTTTGATGACCATATCGGTTTTGCAGGGGGCACCAAGATCACATTGAAGGTGGAGTCGGAGGAGGAGCTGCTGCGGCTAGAGCAGGCCGCGAAGGAGGCTGACGTGCTGTGCAGTGTAGTGAGGGACGCAGGGCAGACACAGGTGGCCCCGGGAAGCAGGACTGTGATAGCCATCGGGCCGGCGCCTAAGAGCGTGCTAGATAAAATGACTGGGCATCTAAAGTTGTATTAGCTTGATTATAGTCCATTATTTATTAATCTGTGTTTATTATTACTATTATTATTATTGAGGCTTTTAGTTTTTGCGCGTTTTTATGCAACCACATTTACTGGTAAACATGTTTTGACAATCCACGCCAAATTTTAAATTCTAGAGTAGATATGGGAAATTTTGTTAGTCGCCGCTCAAAAGCGGTAATTTTTGTGATTGGTGCTACTTTTGGTTTAACCATGGGTTATGGCCTAAAAGCTATCAACCAGACGAAAACCAGAGACATAGATCATTATTTTGAGGTTAGATATGGCTGTATATGTTTTGGAAGTTACTTAAATCTGCTTTAATATGAAGAAATACAATTGTACCGAGCTGATTTACATTTAATTTCCAGACTTCCGATGGAAAAAGTAGTAGCAACTACCGGCTCATAATTGGGGTGCGCACTGATCTTAAAATGCAAAAGGGGAAGGTCGCCGCACAATGTGCCCATGCAGCCGTGGCGGCTTACGTGAAAGCGAGCCAAAGAGCGCCCGAAGCACTCTACAGTTGGACCAAAAATGGTAAGACTTCGTTAGCCTGCAAGCACAACAGTAACTAAAGCAGTTTCTCGTTAGGGCAAGCTAAAATCACCGTCAAAATAGAGGACGAGGTGGAAATGCTGGAGCTCAACAAGCTGGCGAAGCGTGCCGGCATCATCTCCTGCATCATCCGCGACGCCGGGCACACGCAGGTGGCCCCGGAGAGCCGGACGGTCATCGCCATCGGCCCTGCCCCGAAGGAGGCCATCGACAAGATCACGGGACACCTGAGGCTGTATTAGTGCACATGTATAAAGTTTTGAGTGAATAAATCGGGGACATTTATTTAAGTAAATATACATCGTCCATCCCCGTTCTCTTTCCCTTAATCTAAGACAACAATGAGCAACGGGCGGCCAGTGCGAGTGGCCAGCCCGAAGAAACAATGTACCCTGTAGACACTTAACGATTTATGCTTAAAGGGGTTGAGCGGGTTTGGACTCAGACGAAGCTGTACTGGTTTTCGATGGCCCGGTTGGAGGCTTCGTTGATCTGCTCGAGGGTCGTCTCCTGGGTGCGGATGCTGCCGCTGTGTGTCTGCACCTGTAAGAAGAAATGTATTAAAAAACTCAAACCAACAAATAAAATGCACCCATATTTGGTAATCTGTGACTAAATATTTGATGGATAGTTATTGAAAATACTTATTTTTGTATATACAAAAAAAAAGTGCTAGATTGCTTTTTAAATCCAAAATAATGTACTGAGACATAGCAACGCCTTATTACAACTTAGTAAAGAAAAATGAAGCTAGACCTGCATTCTAAGATCCTGAATAGATATTACGGAAAAATAAACACAAAATTAAGGAAAACAATAGTTTTAGACAAATTACTTAATAAACATTAACACTTAGTTACGAATAAATACAAATGTCTGTCCCAATAGCCCAGTATCAGACGTTGCTCAGCCAGACAGTGCTATTATCTCAGTGGGCACAGGCTCAGTGTTATTATTTGGTTACTTGCAACATTTAACATAAAAAGAACACAAATTTAACAACATATCAAGAATGCATTGAAGATTGAAGTGTAGATTTTGAAATATTATAGAGTGAACAGAAAGGTTCAATCGAGTTGATAACTTTAGATTAAAGAATGTTTTTATGGAAACCATTCTACTAAATTAAAGTTAACTGCAGATTGTACAACTGGGTGTTAGGTGTACAAATTTTAAAAGCAGTCATAAACAGTTACGAACGCATAACTGAAGGGTTAATCAATTACAAAACTCCTTCGAAAAAGTAGCACTGTTAAGAACGGAAGTGGTGAAAACAGAGTTATTATAATCTTGGTTAATCACAACTGTAAGGATGATATTTAGTGACAGTTAAAAGGCAAAAATAAAACTCGTGTTAGGTTTGTGTACACTTATATTTTACAAAATAAAAAGTTGGAAACGATAAAAAAAAAAGACAGGACCAAATCATATCGGGTTGGGAGGTGGAACGGGTTACACCAGTACGGGGAGACGTATATGTACAAAACGATGGCTACTGCCGGGCCCCCGTCCGCTGAGCCGGGGGCCGGCCAGTAATGGACTACCACTCTGTTAAACTTAAGAATAAATAATAGACCCTACCTTATCAGTATTAGCGGTTATAAAGCTAGTCGTTCTTGCGCTCAATAAATATATTTACAAAATAAAGCTTCGGGTTTTTTTAAATGTAGATCACAAAAACAGATAAGTTTAATGAATGCGATAGGAGAAGTTTGACCGCCGAACACGTGCAGCTAGAAAAATCATGTACGCCTTGGAATAATAATAATAATAATAACAATATTGCACTTACACAAGTAACGAAAATAATAATTATAATTTATTATAATATATTATTATAATATATATTTATTATAATTATATTATCATTACATTACAATGGAAACTTGTATTACCATCAGTTTTATTAAACTAGGTATGAATTGTTGAAATGAAATGTTTGATCGCCCATTTGTGAAATAATCGAAATTTGAACCTTTGGCATTTAGATCAGTTGTCATGTGTTGGTTTATTTATGATGGCCTATTTTTCTGCTGTGGCTATTTACCGCCTCCTGAGATATACTACATATCAAGTGCTTTATCTGGTATCGGTATGTTATTAATTATGATTACTAAATAATTTAAACTAAATTTTGCAATTGTTGATACATAATAAATTCAAACATTCATCATTAGTTTGAATTAATAGATCACTCCTACATAATATCACAGGATCTAAATTTGATATACTTTGGGGCACAACAAATCTGTAAAAGTACTGATGAGTATACTTGAATTATTACTTGACGTCATGAAATCTATTTATGATGGTGTCTTGTGAGCTCAACAAACTGGCATAACTTAGAATTTGTACGAGTGTTCAAAAAAGTTTCGGAAAAATTTTAAAGACGCCCTCAGGCGGATTACATGAGATGCCCTGAGGTTAAAACGGGCCCCATCTGATTCACAGTTATGGGTTTGGCGCTCGTTTGCAGTATTTAATTTTGTACTTAAATTTTACATGGTATTACAAGAAGTCTGCCATTCTCACATTGGCCATCCAAGTTTTTATCCTTAAATCCTCTATTCTAATTAGAGTATATACATTACTGACAACAAATGTGCGTGAGTATTGTAGTATTGTACTTACAGCACAACATTAAATGAGCGTACATGTAAATTTCCGAATGAATGCTGCACGCATGCGGAGGCTTTCCGCGTGCCAACCCAAACTGCACAAGAGTCGCACACACAACAGTGTTTGTACACAAAACAGTTAACGCAACAAACAAAACACATGGGAAGAGGAGACGTAAACAAAGTAACGAGAAACGTAAAAAAATCAAATCGGCACAAAACCCAGCCATGCAGTGTTGAAGGGGCGGACCCGACGGGGGTCGCCCGTCGGTCCCCGCCCGTTCCCACTCTCTTTCTCTCTCGTCCGGCCTGTCATCATCACTCTCCGCTCATAACATTTACTACGTCTCATCTCACATGTTGCGCCTCCGGCACCGGCGGGGCCCTCCTCTCCCCATTGGCGGCCACCGCCGTGGCAGCACCTTGCGTGGCAGTGCTCCCACCGCTCCGTCCCATCGAGCCCTGCAGCTGGCACCGGGCGCTCGGGTTCACCACGTAGTCGGTCAGCGTCACGTCCGAGTTGCCGCCGCTCTCCAGCGGGATCGGCTGCTGCCTGAAGTGCTCCAGCATCTCGTAGATCGTCTGGAACCAGAAGTGCTGCACGCGGCACTGGCCCTGGTCGTTTATCGTCATGCGCAAGTGCTTGGCTCGACCCTACGAGGAGCAAACACAACGTATTAATCACAAATCCGAAACAAGTAAAAGCCGGAGCTAATTTAATTGCTTATTTATTGTAGTGATGATTTTTTAATGAACTTGTAACATATAATTTTATTTCCGGAATAAATGGTTATTATCAATGCAGAAATAATAGTTGTTAAGAAAGCCATTTATGCTGCGAAAGGCTGCCCTAAAGCATAAAAGAATAAAAACCAATTGTACCTGAAAATTAAATGTGAGCACAAATTCGCCAGTCCTCGTCTCGCTCTGCCGGACCAGGAAGAGGCCGTGTCCCGAGGCGCCATCGTGCAGAACCAGCTGGGCAGCCTCGGAACGGCCCAGGGTTCCGTGGAACCAGAACTCCTTCTTGAGAGTGCTGCCAATGTCCGCGTCTACGACAGAAAACCACAATTAAGTATAGGTGAGGCGGTGGGGCACGGGTACTTACCTCCATTGGAATCGGGACCTCCCGGGCAGATCTCGAAGTTGCTGCTGGACGACAGTCTATCCCCACCCCGGCCCGGCATATGCCTGGGGGGCAGCTCGGGGGCGTCACCGTGGTAGTCTGGCTTGTTCAACTCTGAGCCGCCTCCACCTTCCGAACCAGGGGCGGAGCGGATGCAGTATTTTATAGTCGCCAACCAAGACCTAAAAAAATTAATATCTATACAATGTGTCTTAAGAAAAATTACCTACTTTGAATTTCCTATGCATAATAAAATGTGCAAATTATTATGCATAATAAAAAGCAGAGTTTGCTGCCCCCAAGGGTGCCTTCTACACTATACACTATTTATGAGATGAGCTATAATAGTGTGAGCCCAGCGTTTGAAATTTGAAACATTTCTTGCTCTATTACCTCATATCATCCGTGTCATGGGCCTCGATAACGAACTCCATGTTATTAACGGCCTTGAGGACGAAAGTGTTCTCGTGATCGGGCATCTCGAGGGCGGTCGTCTCTCTGGCTTCGGTGATGAGAGCGCAGAAAACGCCGCTCCGAGGCTAAAATAAAATTCTGTTAACCCCTTGCCTTCTGGGCGCTGGCGCGTACCTTGGTGCTCTTCGGCGGCGAGTAGAACTCCAGCATGTAGCCGCCGACGGCCTTGACGAGGGCCAGCCTGCAGCGCTCCCACTTGGGTGGGCCGCCCGGCTGGTCGAGGCTCTCCGGCGTCGAGTAGTTGACGATGCCCTCTTTCCGGCATTCGACGACTATTTTGGCTAGCTTTGTGCGGCTGTGCGAGCCCGAGGCAAGCTCGATCTCATCGGAATGTTGCTTGTGGAAGAGCTCCTTGCCTTTGCGCAGCATCTTGAAGCTCAACCTGTTCAAAAACGTGTTAATTCTGATCTAAGTTATATATATTTCGGGCTTTGAACTTTGGATACATAATTATTAAATAAATAATATTATATAAAAAAAATGATATACTTATTAAATAACTTACAGTAATCAATTAGAATTATAATCTTCTTCAGAAAGTTAAAAGTATAAAACTACAAATTGTGAAACTGCAAAATGATGAGAGATAAAAAATGATTGTAAATTGTGAGTTTTAATGTAGTGAATTCATTTTATTGGTAATGATTTTAATATAAAATCTACAAATTGTGAAACTGCAAAATGATGAGAAACAAAAAACGATTGTTAATTGTGAGTTTTAATGGAGTGAATTCATTTTATTGGCAATGATTTTAATATAAAATTTTAAAAAAGATTGTTAATTATGAGTTTTAATGAAGTGAATTCATTTTATTGCTAATGATTTTAATATAAAATCTTAAAAACGATTGTTAATTGTGAGTTTTAATGAAGTGAATTCATTTTATAGGTAATGATTGTAATATAAAATCTACAAATTGTGAAACTGCAAAATGATGAGAGACAAAAAACGATTGTTTATTGTGGGTTTTAATGGAGTGAATTCATTTTATTGCTAATGATTTTAATATAAAATGTTTAAAACAATTGTTAAGTGTGAGTTTTAATGACGTAAATTCATTTTATTGGTAATTTTTTTTTCTTCAATAAGTTTTTTTTCTTGAATAAAATGTTATAAGGGCTTAATGATTTTTTTCCAAGGTCGTAGCACACCCTTGTTAATATGTTGAAACCTGGTTGTTGAAATTGTTTTACGTAAAACTGGAATAAACGATTGTATCGTGGGGGGGGCTTTATACCTTCGGAAGAATGGTTTGTGCTGCATCTTGGGCGAGCCCTCCTCGTTGTCGGAGGTGTTGTCGCTGAGCTCGTCGGGGTGCCGCGACGAGCCGTTGGTGATCTTCTGCGCCTGCAGCCGGCGCTTGCAGAAGTCGAGCTCGAAGTGCTCGGTGAAGCTGTCGAGGAACTTGCGGAGGAAGTCCTTGTGGGTGAGGGTGGCACGCGCACTCTCCGGGAGGTTCATCGAGATGTACTGCACGCAGCTCTTGGAGAAGTCCTGGGCCGCAGCCTGGGCATGGCGGTCGCAGAAGTCCAGCCAGGCGCCCTCGCCGGGCGGGGACTCTGCAGTGCTGGCGGCCATCTGCCTTCTGGTTGGTGGGGCTGGTCTGTGACTGGGGGGCCCCCTTTGCTGGTGGTGTTGGCTGCTCGCCTTACCGCGCCTCCTGCATTTTTATTTATTGTTTTGACGTTTCGTTGAAGCGTCCTTTTGACACCGCTGACGTTTCAAATCTGACAGAATGCGTCGTTGCCAAACCTTTTTTTTTGGAAATTTTTGATTTTTTTATTTGATTGATTTTGGATTGATATTGTTGAGCCTATTTTACAACATGCCCCTGCCTAGGAAATTGGTTCACAACTGCAAATGCCGACAAACGATTCGTCCATTTGCATCATTTGCAGAAAAACACAAATAACTAAAATACCAATATTTCAACAAGATTAGATTAGATTGCAATTAATTGATACTACTTTCCACCATTAATTAACCATAATGTTGTAATATTACACCACGAAAAACTTATTTTTACAAAAATATAATATCACAGTCAATATTATTGTAATTGCCATAATCTTGCCTAAAACCCCCAGATTACTCATAAAACATCGTTTTAAACCGTAATATTCATACATTGATCTGTAAATACAATAATATTTACATTAAAAAATGTAAATCCAAAGTAGGCAACTAGTTTGCACCTGAGCAAGAATGTAGTATACGTTAGTGCCTACCTAACCTAACTAGTGCCTACAGGCATTAGCAAAATAATTAAATATATGTAGATATGTATAATACAACATATGTATGTCCATTTGATAACTTAGTAATTAATGTTTAGTATTATAAAAGTGAGTGACGGTAAAATTATGGTTAAAATATTTTGATTTGACGAAGTAGTTCAAAGTATACCCGCTAAGTACTTCTATATATTTTGTAACCGAAATGTGCCTAAAACTATTTAAATAAATCCAGATTACCATAGCAGTTTATAGGGTTAACTATTTAGTTGTGGTCAATTAAATCTGAGCACTGATTATTATACGACATTTTCATGAAATTTGGTAATTTCATTTCATTAAAAAATCTCGATTTTTTTTAATGTAAATATATTCTTTGATTAGGAATATTTCAGTAGTGTTATGGCAAACCAAGTTATCTGCCAGTTTTGTTATTTTACAGGAAAAGCAAAAACAGTATAATTGAGAGTCTAGAAGTAAAAGGGTTTAAGTGCATTTATGGTAGTTCTGAGATAAATGGCTTTAAAGTTAACTTGAACTTCAAAATTCCAGGAATAAGTTTAGAAAACTGTGTTAATATCTGACTCTAAATTTTAGTCAGAACTACCAAAAATGCACTTAAACCCTTTTACTTCTAGACCCTGCAATTGTGAATGTGTTAGCATGTATCATTGCCACAGTTATTTATAATACAAAGGAACAATAAATATATTTCATTCCAGTGTTTCGTTCGTTCACACTTAAAGTATACTTTATTTGTTGCCATCTAATGCCAAAGAGTGAATTTTGAAAAAAAAGGCTATTAGCATGTTTTGCCATAACACTACCGATTTAGGAGAAAATGAGTGCAAAACTATTAAACAAGATTCAAAACAACATATTCATAAGGTATTTTCAACATTAACAATTATTATTTGTGACGTCAATTCGCATTTCAACATAACCTCATTAATAACCCTTTATTCATTTATTTCCCTTACTTGAAAGTTAGTAACAAAAGATAAAATTCACTTAAAGTTACTAAATTTGATTATTCAGATTAAAAAAAAATCTGACTTATGTATTAATTACCTTCAGTGACCAATTAATGTTTTCATTGAAGATACATAAGAACATAACATAATTTTTATTTTTCAGCAGCTCCAATTTTATCTATCGCATTTTGTTAAATCTTCACAGCTTGATCTACTAAAATAACGTCAACATGATAGTACATCCAGGCGACTTCACATGTGAGTAATAATTGAAATCGTAGTTTACAGTAGGAAAATTTGCTGCCCAGAATTTGTTGACCACCCAGTACAGATGATTTTAAACTTTTATATCATCAGCTTACAAATGAAATCACTCAACTCAAAAACTATAAAATGTGCGAAACTGCAATTAATGTTTTATATTCTGCCGTTACCTTTCCTACTCAATCATTTAATGAGTTAAGAATTTGGAAGTTCGGCTACAGGACCCTTTACTATACACCTACTAAGCCTGAGATTTGTTCAAATTTAGTATAAATATCAAAATAAAACTTCATTTTGTATAAAACGTAAGCATTTTCTTTTAATATTATTAAGTTTAGAATTTATTATTTTATAACTAAAAACAGCCAAAAATTGACTTGGTGTATTTCACTTGTAAGCCGACGAAATAAAGTATGGCCCGTTTTCATTTATAAATCCACCACTTGTTGCTTTATGTTAGTCAAAACAAAAATCACTACATATCGATCTACATATCCTCGTTTCCGAGGAACACTGACACTATTAGAGGTACTTTCAAGAGAAATTGCGACCTCTGTCGATCTATAAATAAAAACAGACAATACATTTTTAGTAGTACATTACAAATTTAACTTACCCAAAAGTTCTACATCAGTAATTTAAATCGGTATTAAGTGTGATTTAAAAATATTACTCCATCCGGTTATGTTGGAGGTAAGATTTGAGAGTGGAAAAACCTGAATGCCAATTTTATTTGCAAGTTTTCTGGAATGTAATAAAAATAGAGGTTTTATATTTGATTTGATGTTGAAAGAAAATCATGCCCGGAGGGAAATTCTTGGTCCGAGGAAATGAAAGTCTTCCTTTTTAGAAAATCGTTCTCTTTTTTATATTATTTTTAAATACACCTATAGAAAATAAAGAAAAGGTTAATTCTATTGGAATAAATTATGTGTATACCTATAACAGAGGTCCTTGGGTAAGAATAATAAAATAACGTAAACAAAAGAGAAAGATCTTGTAACGATTTTTAGGTGGCGTTTTCCAAACAAGTCCTCTTCCTGATAAAAAAACGAAACGAATGAAAACTTACATGCAACTACTCTTACAAAATTTCTTGGTACATATTCGTAATATGAACAGTGAGGGGCGGGGGAAAGTTGAACAGAAGAGACAAGCCATTTGTCTAAAAGTAATCCTTGAATTCTCATTACACTATAATAATAAAATACAACTCGTAAACATCGACAATATGAACACTTACAAGTCAAAGTAATAATAAATGTGGCCCCCAGGAGGGTGGGGCCCTTCGCACGTGCGAACCAACAACGGGCAACAAAAGAGACGAAATGATTTTATTCGACATACTCTGGTTTGTTTTAGCATTATTCCATGGTATCCAGGCTAGGTACAGCGTATTTGTTTCTCGTGTAAATACATGTGATTATGTTGGGGGGGATCCGGGGTGCGATAATAAAAACGATAAAAACAGGACCAATCTGACGCCGGCCGAGTCACCACTGTCACCAAGGGCCGTGTGTTATAAATTTTGTGATCTATATGATAGAGTACTTGTTACGACTAAACCTAGGAAATAACTTAACCTAAACAGAGTCTGGCCGCTTCACTTCTTTTTATTTTTATTCGTGGCGCCGCGCGGCGGCGTCACCGGCCTGCCCGCGTTCAGGCCCCCGTACTGGAACTTCCTCTTGTCCGCCGGCTTCAGTATCTGGAAGCTGCACATCAGCGTCTCGTCCACGGACATCATCGCCCCAGCATTATCAAATTCCCCTGAAAATTAAAACGCAAAATTGTCACAAAAAACCAGGCACTCCAAAAATTGAAAACCGAAGCCCACTGCTAGGTGATAACCACCGGTCAATGGGTCAAAAAAGACAGGTTGAAAATGGAAATATTGTACTAACCGCAGTAGTTCGGTGCACTGAAGAGGGTCACCAACTGTCGCTTGGCGAAGAACTCGTACCCGTCCTCGACCACCTGGTGCGCTCGGCAGATAAGATCGAAATCGTGCTTCGTCAGGAACTTGCCGACCACCTCGGCGCCGAACGTGAAGCTAACGCCCCTGTCGTTCTCCCCCCAGCCCATCGTGTCCTTGTCAGGGTCGGACCACAGCAGGTCGCACAGCAGTCCCTGATCAGGTACGTCCGTAGGCCTCATTATCCGCCTGATCTGCTCCATGGACTGCAAATCAGGGCTCAAACCTATACGAAAACAAAAAAATCAATAAAACCAACGATGTTTGCAAGCCGACCTCGGCGGCTCAATGATAAACTATTTGCAACACAGCCAAATGTTCTAAGGTAAAACCTTGAACAGTTGAAAGTTCTTAACACAAAATAAAAGTTACTAAATTTACAAGATTTCATTACTCACATTAAAATTAAATTAAAAAAACGGCTATATATTTATTAGTGAGTCATTATTGTTTATTTACATGTTTGTGTGAAAAACATGCATTAAAGTTTGAACAATTTAGATCGCAAAATATTGTATACAGGAGCACCTATGTATATTATTGAATCATAAATTTACAAAAATGCGAACAAATTTGGCCATGTTTCATTCATATGTGATAACCCAGTAGAATAATGGCATTTTGAATTATATCTATGTATATTATTGAATCATAAATTTAAAAAAGTTTGCAAATTTGGCAATGTTTCATTCATATATGATAATCGAGTAGAACAATGGCATTTTGAATTATATCTTAACTCAATCCAAAATCTAATCTCTAAATCTAGAAAACATTTTCTTAATTCGATATCAGTACCTAGAATTTGATTTCTTTAATCAGCTGATAACGAATTACAAATCACAATGAAATTTGTGAATCCCGTGATATGAAAACATATTCAGTCATTTTAAGATGACAATAAACATTATTATTATTGGCAGCTCGTTAGTTGGACGTTTTACCGAACAGATGGTGCACTAATATTGAATGCAATGTAGATGATAACTTTCAGCGCCACTTGTAATGAAATCACATGCTCAAAGATTCGCCGTATAAGCTGTTCATAATGTGTATTTTGGGGTTCATAAGGGTTTGGTTGATGTTTATCGTTTACTTTGAAATTATCAATCCGGAGCTTATATAGGCAAGGACAATGTCATAACATACATTTTTGCAGCTTATTCGGATGCAACGATAATACAACATAAAGTACAGGTGGTAGCGTAAATCGGCCACAGACTTTACATAAATAGTGAGTCCATATGAGTGCTCCAGCGAATTTTGAGCTTTTTGATCAACCAATGAAAAATTAGACATGCTAATGGCCGCAATTATCTACACAAAAGTGTCTCTATATATCATTTAAAAAAGTTATAATAAATTTGTAAGTGCAAAAATTAACCTTACACCTAACAGTATACAAGGTTTACGATTATATCGTCGGCTCACAAGTGAAATACACTAAGTGAATTTTTGGCTGTTTTTAGGTAAGTTTTATTTTGATGGTTTACTAAATTGTAACAAATCTCAGGCTCAGTAGGGGTATAGTAAAGGGTCCTGGTAGCCGAACTTTCAAATTCTTAACTCCTTAAATGACTGAGTAGGAAAGGTAACAGCAGAATATAAAACTTTAATTGCAGTTTCTCACATTTTTGACTTAAGTAATTTGACTTGTAAGCCGACGATATATACGTGCAAAAATTAATGGTCCAATGCTATTTACCTCCGTGGCAGCAGAAGATCTTCTCGTCGACGATGGCGGCGACCGGCAGACAGTTGAAGCAGTCGGTGAACGTCTTCCACAGCTTGATGTTGTACCGCCGCTTGCACTCGTCGTAGAACCCGTATATCCGGTTGATCGAGGCGCACTCATGATTGCCGCGCAGCAGGAAGAAGTTCTCTGGGTACTTGATCTTGTACGCCAGCAGCAGGCAGATGGTCTCGAGCGACTGCTTGCCGCGGTCCACGTAGTCGCCCAGGAAGAGGTAGTTCGACTCGGGCGGGAAACCGCCGTACTCGAACAGGCGGAGCAGGTCATAATACTGTCCGTGAATATCACCTAATAAATCCAGAAATAATTAGTTATAACGCTCGTACGCTGAATATCACCGGATAAATGAACGGATAAATTAATTAGCAAAAACGCCCTTACACCTGGCGGTGATAGAGATAAGATTTTTGCCGCCTTGCAAGTCGGCCTTAAGATTGCGCCAACCACATTTGCAAGAATGCAAATATATTCCCCTGAATTACCCAGTTTCTTATCTGATGGCCCTGTATTACACCAATATTTGCAGATATTTTTGTTAGTGTACAGTTAAATAATTATTGACCTTAAACAAGTAGAATAATTTCAATGTTTTTAATCTGCTTTGTGATAAACGAATTACGTAAATATTTATATACGGCTCCTTAAGGTGAATCATTTGAATAATTTTGAATATTTGAGGTGCATAATAATATAGATATAAACACTAATAATACTTTTAGATTCTGTACAAACAATGAGTAATAAGCTAAAATTACAGTTATTTTATCCTGTACATAAATAGTCACTCAGCATAATCCACCACCGGATAATTATTTAATAAAATGTTGCAAGTTAATAAGTCACTTAAGCATCAAGTTATTTAAAGAGACGATTAGTTCATGCCGAAGATATGAATGAAATCGTTAAGAATGGGGATCTCAACATCTGGTGATGATATACCAGCTAATGCACATTGTTAAGTCATTCAATCATAACACATATAAGATTATTAAACGAGACAAGTCATCAATACGTTTTATATCAGTTAAATGGTTAAGTGTACGGCTTTACCCTGTACATAAATAGTCACTCACAGCAAAATTCACCACCGGATAATTATTTAATAAAATGTTGCAAGTTAATAAGTCACTTAAGCATCAACTTATTTAAAGAGACGATTAGTTCATGCCCAAGATATTAATTAAATCGTTAAGAATGGGGATCTCAACATCTGGCGATGATATACCAGCTAACACACATTGTTAAGTCATTCAATCATAACACATATAAGATTATTAAACGAGACAAGTCATCAATACATTTTATGTCAGTTAAATGGTTTAAGTGTGCTGTAGGTTATCAATCCCAATTAACTATTTTAAGTAGACGTGTTTATGATTGATATAAATTTATGCATTCACTTAGCGTTTGAATTGTAATCGGCAAGCGATTACAGATTATCTTATTGGAAAATCTAATCGGATATGATTGCTCGAGTGGCCTGAGGATTGGTGGTGCACCGGGTGCAGTTGATACTCACCACATATTTTAAGGGGCGCCTCAAGTTCCAATAGGATAGGCTGGCTAAGGAAGATTTCCCGAGATTTCAGACATAACCCCCGAATCTCGTTCTCTGTGAGTTGTACGTTTTTCCCAGGTCTCGCTCCGCGCACTGCAACAGCAAACAAAAACGTTGTGAGCCTCGGGAGTGGGTGTGGGGCCAGGGCCCCCAGAGCCGCGCGGCTCCTCTAGGCGTTCCCACCGAAGGCGACGCCATTGCAAAACTCCCTTTGACCTTCAAAAGTGGAAATCGCTATTTACCTTCCAACAATCTGGCTATAATACTGTCGATATTCAGCTGTGACTTGTCGGCCTCCGCCATTTCACTTATTTATCAACTTTCGGGCACCTCCTAGGCCGAGATGGGTTCGATATTTTCAGATTGTTGACGAGCTTCTTTCACATAAACAATATTATTACACTGACGTACGGCGGAGAACCTGCCATCCGTACCAACGCAATGGGCTAAAATATCCGAACCCGGCGTGTCGCGAAAAGCACGGTTTTACTGCTTATGAGGCGAATTTTCCGACATACAGACAGACGGAGGGGTTTTCACGGAAAAACCGTGAAAATATCATCAATAATATGCCGGCAAACAGGTGAATTATTATGAAAGAAAACATCACAAGGTTGGCAGCGCCGATAACAAATGAAAACATATTTACAACGCTGCCAGCTTATACTTCTATTCCGCTTTAGAAATACATAATTACAACGAAACCAATATTCAAAAACACATTATATCCTCATTTATCACTAATAAATCTACTTAATATTTACGTTTAACTACAAATTAATTATCGAATTAAAAATGTTTTAGGCAAAGTAGAGGCAACGTCGCATCTGTCTTTTGTTTTTGACAGTTTTGTTAAGTGTTTGTCCAGTGTTGTAAACAAATATGCGAAAACGGCGTTATTACCATTTCCACGACTGAGCATTAGTAATAATTAGCCATGTCGGAGCTGTGCGAGGACCTGAAGTCGTTGGAGCTCACGGAGCCAATTTTCAAGGATGTGAGATTTTATGTCAGTGGTCAAGTGCACGAAAAGGTAAGTGAGAAGCCCTACAATTGCCCCCCTCCACTAAACCCCCAATGCACACCTTCAGGCCTTGGAACTTCTGAAGGGCGGCAGTGCCGAGCGCATGAATTACTTCTCCGACTACGTGACGCATCTGATCTGCGGGCAGGACTGCGAGGAGAATGACTTACTCGATGCCACGGACATCTACGAGGTGCCCGCGCTGGTGGAGAAGTGGATCTACATGTGCGCGAGAACGCGTCACCTGGTCAACACCAAGCCGTTCATCTACAACCCGGGCAAGCTCTTCACGGGGCTCACCTTTTGTCTGTCCAAGGTGGGCAAGGACAGGAACGCGCTGTGGGCCACCGCCACGTACTACGGGGGCCAAGTGCAGCTTAACCTGAACATGAATGTGACGCACCTCATCACACCGCACACAGACAGTGAGAAGTACAGGAAGGCCCTGGAATACCCGCACAGGTTCAGCATTGTGAGCCCCGACTGGCTCTACGAGTGCGTCAAAGGCAAATCGCTGCCACAAGCCTTGCTCTTCCACCCTAAGTTAATAGAGTACCCGAAACCGATAAGGAGGCCGGACACGACTTCGATAACCGGATTCGAACCGGAGACGCTCGAGAAGGAGGAAGACACGGGTGCTGCGGATTCGACGCAGGCACTACTTGACAAGCTGAAGCAAAGAATGCCGTGGAACCAGCCCGCAGAGCCCCCGCCGAACGTGGTCGCTCCCAGCTTCACTGGCCAGAAGTCCGCACAGGAGCAGCGCATTTTCAGCCCCACGGCTCAGACGAACCAGTTCAGCCAGGTTCTCGGCTCGCCCAACCAAATCCCAAGGAGCGTCGTACATCACACACCACAACCACAGCAGCAGCAGCAGCCCCCGCAATTCGTGCCGTCTTCATTTCAAAGCAACAATCCCAACTTCAATCGCATCCTGGAGCAGCTGCAGCGCCCCAACATCCCAGGCATTAACCGCCTGGGGCAGCAACAGTTCCTTCAGAAGCAGGGCCAGATAATCAATGTGCAGAGTCAGCAGGGGCTCATTCAGCGGCAGATCGTCAAGCAGATCCCCACAGGCCAGATATTGCAGCAGCAACAGCAACAGCAGCTGGTTAACAGACAAGTGCAGGGCAATCAGCATCTGCTGCAGGGCCAAAAGATGCAGCAGATCATCCAGAATCAACAGAGGATCCTGGTGAGTCAGCAAGGGCTGCAGAAACAACAAATTCTTCAGAACCAACAGCAGATGGGGCAGATGAACCTCGAGCAACAGCTGATTCAGTCCGGTGTGCAACAAACCGCCCAACAGCAGAGTCAGGCCATCATACACCAAAACACCAGCATAGCACAGACTGTCAATCAAAATCAACTCGTCCAACAGCAAATTAATCAACCGCAAGGTAATATATTTTTGACCGAATCAAATTTGGCATTACTTATGATTTGAGAAATAAGCTCAAAACTGAGATTATTTATTGTTTCAATAACCTTGCTTGCAAACAAACAAGAATCCGATTTACAAATCAGACTAATTGTTATTATTACCCTTGAGATATAACACTTTTGCTAAAATCATTGCAAAATTCACATTTGTTTTGAAATTTGTTGACTGCAAGGAGTTCTGCATAATTTTATGTGTAATTATATTTTGTTATTTTTAGCACAACAGCAGTTGGTGCAAAACCAAGGTTTAAACCAGCACCAAAACCAGATAATAACGCAACAGCAGATTAACCAGGGTTTAATACAATCATCTCAGCACCAACAGCAACTTCAGAATCAGCAGTTGCAGCAGCAGGTGCAGAACCAACAGATACTGCAGCAGCAGAACATAATAAACCAGCCGCAGAACATAATCAACCAACCGCAGAACACCATAAGCCAGCAACAGCAAAACATTTTAAGCCAACAGCAGCAGCAGAACATTTTAAACCAGCAGCACCAATTAATCTCCGGCCCTAATCACCAGGCGACTTTGATTACACAGCACATTAATGCTCAGCAGCAAAATCAACAGCAACAGAACATTTTGAATTCGCTGCAGCAGCCCCAGCACGTCGTAAATCAAAATCAGCAGCAGAACATTATCAATCAGCAGCAGATTAATATGGTTAGTCAGCAGCAGAACATTACCTCTCAGGCGAACGTTGTCGTCCAGCAAGCGCAGGGTCTTATAAGCCAGCAGCAGCAGATAACGAACCAACAACAAATCAATCCGGCACAACAGGGTATACTCTCACAACAGCAGGGCTTAATCAACCAGCAACAACACGTTCCGGGACCAAACCATGCACAGCTATCGTTTAGCAGCATGAACCTTTCGCAGAATAAGGTAACCCAGTTCATCAACCAGAACCAGCAGCAGCTGATTTCTAACAACCAGCAGCAGCTGATTTCAAGTAACCAGCAACAGCTAATTTCTAACAACCAACAGCAGAACCAACAACAAAATCCACAGCAGCAGTTTGTGAACGCACCGTCTAACCAGAACTACCAGCAGCCCCAGCAGCACTTCATACAGAACCAAGGGCAGTTTGTGCAGCAACAGCAGCAACCGCAACCGCAGCTGCCTCAGCTTGTGCAAAACAACCAGTTCGTGCAGCAAGGGCAACCACCGCAGCAGACTGGTAACTTGCAGATCATCAACCAGCAGCAGATTATAAACCAGCAGCTGCAGAAGCCCGGCCAGCCGCAGCACCTGATCCAGAACCAGGCCCCGAACCAGCCGCAGTTCCAGCAGGCGGGGCAGAGCCCCCAGCAGAGACCCGCCATCTGGCAGCAGCAGATCAACATCCGCCACCCAAACGGGGTGAACGTGGTGCAGCAGCAAGGGGCGCGGGTACAGTGGGCAGGCGGCACCCAGCCACCACAGCCGGTACAGAGGCAGTACATACACCTCGACGCGCAGACCCACCAGCAGCTGCAGCAGATGGCGCCCGAGGAGCGGGCCCTCTTCGTGCAGAAGCTCCAGAAGCAGCGGCTGTTCCTGCAGCGCCGTGAGATCCAGCAGCGCAACGGGCATATCCTGATCAGGAGCAGCGGGCCGATACCGCAGCAACACATGCAGTGGATCCAGCAGGCCAAGCAGCAGGGCATCGTGCTGCAGCCTAACATACAGCAGGCGCAGGTGCCGGTGCCGCCGCCCCAACAGCCGACCACGCCGGTGCAGAGTTTGCCACCACAGGTGCAGCCGCAGGTGCCCCCTCAAGCACCACAACAGCAGCAGCAGCAGCAGCAACAGCAGCAACACACTCCCGGCTTGAGCCCTATACAGCAGTCATCACCGCAGCAGCAGCAGCAGCAGCCATCATTTAACGAGCAAAACCTGCAGATGCAGCGGCAGCAGTTACGGCTACAGCAGCTCCAGCTGCAACGGGAGCAGGCGCAGAAGAACGTGCAGAATTTGCAGCAAGCGCAGCAGCAACTGCAGGTGCGGCCGCAGAGCGTCGATCCAAATTTGCCTGCCGTTATAGACGCCAGTCAGCAGAGTCCTTTGGTCAATGCAAAGACAAAAACCGCTCTGGCAAACATGCTGAGCATTCGGCTGCAGAGCGGCGGCTCCGCCATGGGGCCTGGCTCGGAAACCATTCCAGAACCAAGTGCCGCTGGGACACTAAGGTAATTTCGTTTATTGTATTTAATTCATTTTCAAAATTTCAACTCAAATTTTCAAATATTTCTATGAAATTTATTTATTTATTTATTCCTTTGCTTACCTACTTTTCGGCATTATATTATATTTCTATCAAAATGGAGTCATATTTATCAAAATTTCATCAACAACACTCAAAATTTCAGTAATATTTACCAGGATTTCCAGAATGTTTATTTTATAAATGTATGCGGTCTTCCCTGATATAGTTTTGGTTTTAGGTTGATGACTGCACAGCGCAATGCCGCATTAAACTCCAACAACCGCCCGCAGGATATCCTGGCTCTGCAGCAGGGACGTGTCATTAATCCGCCAACTACCGACATAATCAGGCCGCCGGCTCCCATTCCTGTGCCTCAGGGAACCCAGAGCGAGTCCCCGAAACAGCAGTTCTCGCCAAGGAGCGTGCTGCCCATCCAGCACAGGCCTGGAACGTTCTACGGTCATAATCCAAATTTAAAACGTAAGCGATTAAAGTACCAATGGTCTAAATTTTATATTGGTAATAAACTGAAAGTACCGTCATACAAATGGTGAATGCCTTACAAACTTTTTGATTTTATCTCATTATAACGCTTTACGTCATATAGGCACGTATCTATAGTCCGTACTTGAGCATGAGTTCGACTCAAGTTGTATATTTGGTTGCTTATTTTTTATGAACGTTTATGCACCAAACGCAACCAGATATACGCAAATATCCGACTTGAGTCGAACTTATGCTCAAGTACTGACTATAGATACGGGCCATAATTGTTTATTGAATCGGTTTTTGTTTTAGTGCCTCCTGATTTGTTTCTATTGGGCTGCATATTCGTTGTCGTCGAGTTAGAAAGGTTTTTAGACGAATCTATGCCTGGGTGGCAAAGAAAAATAGAGAAACATGGTGGTAAGTCGTAATTTTTGTTGCAATTGTTGCAAGCGGACAAATTATAATAACAATAAGGGCCTTTTCAAGTCATGTAAAAAATCTTCGCGCCTAATATAATTGTGCTAACACATCCAAAAGTTACAGCCTTGTTTAAGTTTATCAACTCTTGTAACCGTCAACAATTATTATTAATGTAATAAGCACTAATTACTCGATCAATTATAAATGCAAATTAAGTCATAGGCTTAAGCAAGGGTTCTTTTCCAAGGCTTTTTAAACTATTAATTGCATGTTAAGCACAAAACCACCCTAAATTTGTGTTTATTGTTTTTTATTTTAGGTAATAAACAATAAATTTAACAATCATTATTGCAATTATACAATTTTAAATTTGTTTGTTGTTTTTTTAGGCGAGATTGAGAAGCAATACTGCTCGAGGGTCACGCACGTGCTCTGCGAAACGCAGCGGCACGGGGTCGTCATGCAGGCCCTCCGCGACTTGAAGCGATGCGTCACGCTCTACTGGCTATCAGACGTGATGCACCGCAAGCAGGTGCTGCCTCCATGGACGGCGCTGCACCTCCCCACGATGTATTTAGACACCGTTCCCGCCTCCAAACACCTCATATCTTTGACAGGGTTTTCAGGCTCCGAAAGAGATCGGGTCAAACATATGATTAAATACATCGGGGCCTCTGTAAGTATATCTTTTACCAGGAGCAGCTAATTACGTATTGTAATGATGATATTCATGTTATCATGGTTAAGCAAAAATCTGATATGATTCATCCAGGTTTATCCTGGTGAAATTATTTTTGAAAAATTATCGTTTTTACTTTAGTACCTCAGTTATTGTTTTTGGTGGTCACGTTCGGTAATTACATTATACATTTTTTGTTTCAGTTGACGACTTATTTTACCAGGCACAACACGTTACTGATAGCCACAAAGCCGGAGGGGCCTAAGTTTGCACACGCTAAAAAGTGGGGAATTCCTGTTGTGAACATCCAGTGGCTGACTGAGGTTATGCTGGGAAATTTCAGTGCCTTGAACCAGATGGAGCACATGAAGTACCAACAATTCGCCAGCCCCGTCAACTTCTGTTTCGATCCCAGCCTAGTCCCCAGTTTAATGCGTAAGAGATGCAATTTGGCTTTTAAAATTCATTAAACTATGACAAAATAATCAAATGCAGGGTTTCAACACCATAACTTTTTTTGCAACATCTTGTACAATTATCAAAACCACAATTTAAATTTAACGAGTTATTAAAATGCACTTCTGTATTTGTCGGATTATTTCATTCAATGTAAAATACAGGTTTTGATTGGTTCAAATTTGTGTATTCATAATTGAAAACACTATGTTTTCAATTTTGTATTTCGGCTCTTGATTTAAAATGTCAAATGATTTAAATGATTTGAAAAACAAAATGTCCATGTTTTCGTTTTTGTATTTCGGTTTGTCATTTGTAACCTTATTCAATATTGAAGTATGAGGTAGCTGTGCTCTTGTTTTCATGACTATGAAACACAATGTTTCACGATTAGTGTAGAAACTTTACGAACAGCAAAAGTGAACCATATATTGATTGAATTTTACGAACTGTACATTTAATAACAATATTCATAATAAATAATAATTTACTCGATTTAAATGTTAATTTCATGAAATAATCTTATCAAATACAACTGGTGTCATTAATAATTATCAAAAATTCCTTACTTTTTTCAAAACAAATTATGTTGCAAATTATTAAATATCATTAATACACTTGTTGTATTATTTTTGATAATACAATACATCTTTTTACAGAGAAAATATCAGAGTCTTATGGTCCTAAGATAATTTTTTTGCTTCTAAAAAAATTGTGTCATAAATTTGCACTGTTTATTATTTGAAAAATGTGTTTTTTTTTTAAATTCTATGTTTAACGTTTTTGCAGACGCCTGGAAAATGCCAATAAACATATCACAAGAGTCTTACGAGCGGGTGAAACGGAGTGCCTCACCCGTTCTCATTCCGCAGAAACCGAAAAAGATGAAAATCGAGCACATGACCGACGAAAATGACAACTTGGAGAACCTGCACAGGAGCAGCACGCACCGGATTCTGTTTTCGAGGTGTGGGGATACTCCGGAACTTAAAAATATCGTAGTGTAAGTACAATATAGCTGCTGATTAATACATACAAAAAATAATGGTCAATGTTTAAAAAAAGTTTATAATAGCAGGCATACAATGAGCAAACCGTTTATATTTTAAACTGCAAATGTGATTCAAGTTTTATTCAAGTTTCTCTCTCTGAATTCTGCAATCTTTGTTCTTTTCTATTATATTCTTTGCCAATTATAATGAAGCAAGACATAAAAGTATTGACAATTTGAATTGTTGGACATCAGATTTTGACAAAGTCCAATGTCTGTTATTGAGGGATGCGAAACATACAAAAATTGTACGCCATCAAACCGTTGTCGGTACGAAGTTATTGCTCCATGCTAAAGGCCTGTCCGACGGCATCTGAGAATATTAAAATTGAAAGGAAATATTGCATCTAATAACTTTAAAACAGCGGATCAAAAAGTGATATGTTCAAGCCATTAGCAGAATACATTTTTATATGGCTTTTTCGTCCATATCTAAGGCATAAAACAGGATTTTAAGACAAAATTGAATACAAATTATCATGTAGTCAATTAAACCATAGGAGTAACTACTGTGCGCTACATTGTAAAATATATATGAAAAACCGATTACTTTGTGGTTCCAATAATGTGCTTTTTACACTGATTATTATTATTGTAATTGATTTATACGGCTGTTATTTTCTTAGTCAGTTGGGTGGTTCGTTGGCGAAGAGCCCCCACGAGGCGACGCACCTGGTGCTGCCCCAGCTCATACGCACCACGAAGCTGCTGCACTGCGTGTGCCTGGGGGCACGCATCGTTTCCGACTCGTGGCTCAGGGACTCGAACTCGGCCAAGGCGTTCCTCGACGAGAGCAACTACTCGCTCGACTGCAAGGACTTCAACGGCACGTACAAGTGCGACTTTGGCCAGACGATGATGACCAAGAACAGGGGCAAGCTGCTGGAGGGCAAGTTCTTCTTCATCACGCCGAGCGTGTTCCCGAACAAAAAGAGCGTGTGCGAGATAATCCAGTCGTGCGGGGGGATCGTGGAAAGGACGCGGCGGACGCTGGCCCAGATCGAGGCCACCAACGTGAACTCGCCGTATAGTTATATAATTCTGACGCACGAGCAGGACTTGCACCTGGTCGCCGATTTGTTAAAGAATAAGAAGGATAAGATTCGTATTGTGTGCAACGTCGAGTTGATCCTCACAGCCGTGCTCCGGCAGACGTTTGAGGTCGACCCGTACGTTGTGAAGATTCTTTGATAGTTTTTTTATCTGTTTTAAAGATTTTATAGTGTTAAGATGTGAGTGTATTGAATGTTGATTGTGTATCTTCATATTTTAGCAAAGTAATTGAATAAATATTTTTATTATAAATTGCACACGTTTTGTTAATTATACTACTACTAGAATTTAAAAACGTGATGTACAAAATCTTATATTTTCTATCTACAAAGGAAATCTATCAATCCATGTGATATTATTTTTTATTTGTACGTGGCATTGGATGTGAAAAATTTTCTTGTCTTTGAGACCTTCGCCAAATTTCATAGCCTTAAAACTTTCGGCAATGGTTTAACATCAAAGAAGCGGCTATGATACATCCAGTGTAGAATAGAGAACAGTTTCAGTTGATGTTCGCCAACTTCCCTTGAGAAGGAACAAGATTTAAATTAATGAACAATAAATTAGTTCTTGTACACAAAAATGTCAAATTTGAGGCTGAAATGTTCGTATTTCATATCATTTATATACGCCGTAGGTACAATCTGATCTCTCGAATCCGGATCTATTATCCGATATATATGATCAGGATAAATCATCCCAACACCCAATGATCCGGAATGTTCAGGATCCGAATCCTAGTTGCAGATCTAATAATCACACAATATTTGGAGACCTTCTCCCATGGACAGTTAAAGATCTTTAGGTAAAATTAAACGCAGATTACTTTGTTTATATCACTTGAGTTTATTAAATCGTGTCTATAGTTTCGACACTTAGCGTGTCATTACGTGATTGTACGTTCGAAAATGACACGCTAAGTGTCGAAACTATAGTCACGATTTAATAAACTCAAGTGATATAAACAAAGTAATCTGCGTTTAATTTTACCTATTTAACAATGTATCACAAAGTAGAGCCGTCAACAGTTCCTCATCTAAAGATCTTTAGGTTAATATAATAGGAGTAACAAACAATGTCTTAATAATTTTTACAAAGGCGCAATTATGTAGGTTTTATACAAAAGATGCGAAATATTGATCAATTACTCCCATAAGTAACAAACAAATTTAATATGTATTTATTAATCACATAAATAAAGTTTTATTTCTAATAATGTATGTACTTAGCGAATTCTGTTGGATAAATCACATTTAAATTTTCGTATACAAAATTATGCAGAATTTTCGCAATATTGATTTCTTGCAAGAAAATGTTATTGCAAACATACTTCAATCGGATTACAGAAACGCACTAAGTCTTATATCGGTTTTTACACGGAGGAAAATTAATCACAACTTCTTCTATCGTAGAAAGTGTATTGCACAAGCACCGATTTTCGAGTTTCAAAAAGAATTTACGCAGTGCCTCGAAAATTTATAACCGAGAACAATTTCTTTTTAAATTAATTTTAGTTTAACTGATTTTCATGAAAACGAAATTTCTGAATTAATGTGTTTGTGCAATCGCAGGTCAAATTTTAGTACACACAAATTATCAAGTGATTTACTCATTGGTGAACTCTTAATTAAAAAAAATATATATCAAATTCCCATTTCCTTCTCATAGTCTTCTTCCGAAATCTTTTTCCTCTTCAATTTCTTTAGTAAAGCGACATCCTTTGCGAGCTCTGCCATGTCCTCCTCACTGATTCCTACAAATAGTATAATAAATACAGTATATTCACAAACCTCGACACCCAATGGGTAAAAGAGGGATGGATTATGTATGTATGTATGTATGTATATTCACAAAACTCCCGTGACATTTAAAAAGACAAACTAAAATTTATTAATTGATGTAAAACGATAGATATTCATCAATTCATATTGACTCAGGATAGGATCCATTTAATTATTTATAAAATTTATTACTTTTTGCTCAGTTTGCGCAAACCTGCAGGTAAAGTACTGTGGGAGGTAAAAACCGTACTTGTAATACGCATGATGATTTAATCTTTACTTTGCAAAGAATTATTACACGAAAGATCCGAACCCGTATTACCATTCCTTTTCCTCTTCTTAAGAGGTTCGTTTCGTTCCAGTTGTGCCTTCTTCTTCTCACTGCGCTTGGCGCGCTTCAATTTGCGGTCCTCCTTCGATTGTTTTGCCTTTGACCACGGCTCTGCCGGTTTCGGTGTCTTCCTGTTCTTAAAGCCTGGCCATTCGCCTATAAATTTGCAACAATATAAGAGAACAGTGGACAATTGGTGTAAGAAAGATTACCTGTAGCCTTATAAGCCGTAAGCTTCTGTTGGCGTGATGTCTCACGCTCCTTGTTTTTGTACGCAACTGAGTTGTAATCGAAATCTTCCTCATCCGGGAAATCACTCACGTCCGTGTTTTTCAACTCGGGCATCTTGGGCAGCCGCAATAACCCATAAGTCGTAGCCATAGCCACAAATGGAAGATCCTAGAAACGGATGAGAATATATACATGAGTAACGCTTGACAGCTCTACTTTGTGATACATTGTAAAATAGGTAAAAAAAAGTACACAAAGTAACTTGTGTGAGATTGTATACATCGGTTAACATTTTAAGTTGCCTCTCAGGCGTTTGGCAACTGTTAATTGGAAATCAATAGCCTAAATTTCTTGCTATAGCCACAACAGTTACAATTCGTGCAATTTTTTGTTTACCTTTACACGTAAGAGTAGTGAGCATTCGTGCTTTGAGTAGGCCCGGATGTGCGAAACGTAAGCCTTAACGCCTTTCTCCATAAACATTCGGTCCTTCTTCTGTATTGTTCGCAACTTGTTCATTAGATCAAGAGGTTGCGGGGGCTGCACAGTATCTTCCAAAGCTATCAGCTTCACTCTCTGGTTTTTCTCCAAGAATGTGACGTAAGCCTCCTCGGATTCCAGCAAGAGAATGAGGGACGATCCTTGGTTGCCCTGCCGGGCTGTGCGGCCCACACGGTGCACGTAGGCACTGGCACTAGCCGGCGGCTCCCATTGGAACACCCAGTCAACCTAAAATCGCAAAACCGTTACAGTAACTGTGGTACATATGTAGTTAGAAATGGTGGCAATTGGTGACAATTTCTACATTAAAATTACTTCCGGTATATCGATCCCTCTTGCCATCACATCCGTGCACAATAAAAGGGCCTTATCGGCCTCCCGGAACTGGTCGAGCACCTTCCGGCGCTTCAGCTTCATTTTCCCGTGCAGGGCGAGCACCGGGAGCTCCGCGTTGACCAGCCGCGGCAACACACTGCCCCAGTAATCGACGCAAGCGCAGGTCGGCATGAACAACATCGCCTTCCTCACCTCCCTGGACTCGAGGAACGCCAGAAGTGAGGCCAGCTTGCCGTCATCCCTCGTCACGATGTAGTAGTTGTCGAGGGTGAGCGGCGTGCTCTGGGCGGCTTTCTCGGTGACGCTGACCAGCACCGGGTTCCTGAGGCCGGCCCGGATCAGCGCCTGCACTTCTTTGGTCTGCGTGGCCGAGAAAAGCCCCGTGCGCCGCTGGCGGGGCAGGTACGCCAGGATGACGTTCAGCGAGTTCTGAAAGCCCAGGTCGAGGAGACGATCGGCCTCGTCAAGTATTAGCAGCTCCTGAGAATTTACTAAGACAATTATTCAGCTATATCTGTACATAGGTCACACTAAACTAGTTGTATATAAATGGATGTTATAAATTTTCTGAAAAGTATATTATACCATGAGAGTAAAAATGTTTAATGCACGGCCAATTTATACTTTGTACACCATTTTTATATGGGAAGGTCGCTCCAAACAGAAATCATCCCAACTTATATTAGGTGCAAATTAAATTAGGTTTTATTAATTTCTGAGCAGACCTAAACTAATACTTACGAGGCTCTTAACGGCCTGTGCGAGGTTCAAGTCGCTCTTCCTGGCGAGGAGGTCCTCAAACCTGCCGGGCGTGCAAATGATGATGTTGCCCCCGTCCTTGGCGAAGCCCTTAATGTCAACGTCAACGCTGTTGCCGCCTACGATGCATATCTGCCCGAGGCACTCGACGTGCTCGAGCAGCTGCGCTAGCACGGTGCTAGTCTGGAGGGCCAGCTCGCGCGTGGGCGATATGACGACGGCGCCGACCTCGTGCTTGCCCCAGGGCTGCGTGTCGTGCCGGCGCAGAAGCATCTCCAGCATCGGCACCAGGAAGGCGAGGGTCTTCCCGGACCCCGTGACCGCCTCGGCGGCCACGTCTTTCATGGTGAGGAGCAGCGGGATGGTCGCCGTCTGTACGGGCGTCATCGTGGGGAAGTCTAGGGCTTTGATGGCGGCGGTCAGCTCAGCGTGCAGGGGCACTGAGAGCTCCTCCCATGTCTTTCGTGTCTTGGACATTATTGAGGTTAATTGTTCAGTGTGTTTGTTAAGTACGGGGGTTTTCTGTGAAAGGTACTGCGTTAATAATGAGATTTATGCGTGGCTTGTACTTCATCAGACGTAAATATTGCTTTGAACAATAAATACTGTCGCAATATTAAAACAAACACGTTGCTTTTACGAAAAAAGTTACAAAGGATATCACAGCCTTGTATTATTTACTATTACAAACTGACAAAATTATGTATACATTTGTAAACATACCCGCATTAATTACATGCTTAATCACACCTTATAACAATATAATTTAACCAAAATAATATCAGGCTGGACTAGTTTTTTATAAGAATATCTGCATCCAGTTTTACACCTAATAGACATTATGTTTATTGGTTGCCCCATCTTTTTGCAGTCCACTCAACTTGATGAGTTCAATTGCAAAAAATTGGTCGAAATTTGGAATACATAGCTTAATATAACAAACAGTCATTTTATGGCTACATTTTATAATATCGAGAATATACTGGGAGGCTGTTTTAATGGCAAATTCTGAGATTAATAAAAAAATTATAACATGTTAGGCAATTCCACATACTCAGGGTCGATTATCAAAAGTCTAATATTCAAGTAGATAAGACTTTTCTTTATCTTATCTCCTAGTTTATTGTGCATTATAAAACTGTTGATTGGTATCGAATTATTAAATAAATAGAAAAACAGTTTATTTTTTGTATTGTATCAATTACCTCATATCGTTTACGTTATTACCTCACATTCGTCACGAAAATTTCATAATTTCTATTACATTTTTTGATTTATAATCAAAATTATGTATTTTCTCTTAAAAGTTTTGCAAATTTCTATTAAAATATTAATAACTTAGTAGGTGATATCTTTTGTGGATGAACCCTTTTAATTTCCACTAGAAATTGCAGGTTTCAATTAAACTTTGAAATTTATGTAATTAAAATTTTAGTATTCATAATTGAAATTTCATAATTTCTAATGAAAGGTTCGTAATTTCCAACTAAATTCATTTTCATTAAATTTTCTACAAATAACCATGAACATTTTAACAACTTAATACAAATTTTGCAAAACCCAATCATATTTTGCATTTTACAGTGAAATTTTGGCAGTTTACAATAGAATTTTCATAATCGCTGCTGAAATTTTGGAATTTATATTACGTATGTTGGAATTGCCAATGATATTTTACATTTTATAGTGAAATTCATTAATTTACAATAACATTTCTTTTCTGCTGTACATATTATTTGATCATTTTACATTTTTTAGAGCATTTTGATGTGAATTTAAAAACATCATAAATATAGATTTTGAATTAGAGAATAAATGGAACAAATTAATATTGCCATTTGCGTTTACTATGACTCATCAAACTCAATATAATTTGTTAATTTTTAATGTTGAGTCAATAAATTAAAAAAGAATTAAATATGATTCCTTATTACATTAAATTTGAATTAAATAAAGGGTAATCAGGAATGAATTTAAACCATTGATTGAAATGTAGAATACGTTTAGTTGCCAAAATTCATTTAACGAAGCAAATCAGGATGAGTCAAAGAATTGAATTACTGCAAGCAGTTTCTGGTATTATTTCAATGATAAGCCCAAAAAATAGTAACAAATTTGCTTCTATTAAATGCATTGCTATAATTTTGTTTTCTTCGCTTAATTTATGGGTGGAAATAATTTCCATTTACTTTTACTTAAGTAAGTACCTATATAATGACATAAACGAATAAGTCATTCTAAATTTTGCCAATTTTCAGAAAAATATAATTTCAATTATGTAGATCTGTGCTTTCCGTTTATGATGGTTTTATCATTAGGTCTTCTCTTAATGATTATTACGAATTTATACCTACAAGGGGAACATTTTCTTCAATTGATATCAGATTTGGGAAAATTTCAATATCTTTGCGAAGTACCACATAATCTAAAAAAGTTGAATAGGCAGTTGAATAAAGTCACTTACGTTATACTAATTACACAAATTATTTTTGTGTTTATCGGACTGGGATATTTCTTGTTGAAAGACTGTCCGCAGCATATATTTTCAAAATGTGGTTTAATAACACAAATAGTAAGTTTAAATATACACGCACATTTAACACCACCTGAGGACTAATACAGAAAATTTAAGGAGTTTCCCTATGACATATATTACACACCAATGAGACAAATTTTTACAGTCGTCCAAACAATTTCCTTTACGTTATGTGCCAGCATAGGATTTTTTATATTATTTGGCGTCAGTAATGTCTGGGATATAATTACTAATCGTGTAATTCATTTGAAATATTTTGTGAGGCAACTACGAACCATGCAAAGACACCGCAGGAGAAAGCATTTAAAATACTGTATTGAGTATCACTACAAAATATTAAGGTAATAGCACATATATTAATATTGCTTTGTTTACTAACAAAACGTATATTTGAGAAAAATGTGAAATCCAATACATATTTTTTTCCCATCGTCCTACAATCAGTCGATTCATAGTCCACACTTACGCCACAAAATAAATTATTCCTTTAGTGTTGACGGTTGCTATGTAACGGAGAAACAACAGTACTGGGATAATACATTCCCGGCCTAGGCTGGCAATGAATTACTCCTGGAGGCATGAAGCAAATATTTTTATCTTAGATCTTCCATATTTTTACTTGTACAAATATTGCGATGGGAGAACAAATAGTTTGTGCAACATAAAATGCCTTCCCGGCCTCTTCGGCTTGGCGTCCTCGCCTGATAGCTCGGACATCAATTGCCACATCGGCCGGGGATACATCACTTCCTGTACTGACCACACAATATACTATTGTAGATTTGCAGAACGACTAACGTGTATTTCCAATGTTATGCCATTATATGTGTATGTTGTTGGAAGTGGAATGCTAGGTATGGTAGCTTGCAATTTGGTAATGCAATTTGATATCGTAACACTTGCTCTAGTGATATATGCAATAGTTTCTTTACTAATATTCTCATCATCTGGTGACCACCTGATGAATCATGTGAGCGAACAAACACTTTCGTATTATTATTACATTATTGTGGGCGAAATGTTTGTGAATTTTTCAGAGTTCAGGATTATCTACAACCATATTCCAATCCATTCAATGGGACGGAGATTTGGAGTTTCAATACGACATGTTGATAATGATGAAAAGGTGTGAACGTCCCCTGACAATTCCACTAGGTTCTTTCTCAGTTGCATGCAGAGAATCAGCTTTATCAGTACGTTCAATGAAAATGTAGATGTATATGCATTTACATAACTTATTTTATTATAGGTTTTTTCAATGGCATATTCAATAATGACAACGTTATACGGTTTGAAGTGATCAGCATAAAGAAATAATAATATAATACTCCTACAATTTCACGTAATTCACAAGTATTTGTAATAATATTTGTAATATATTATATAGAGTAAGAGTAGTAGTATAATAGTATATATTATTGTTGTAGTAATATTTGAGGAGTTAATAAACTTTTAAGTTTCCAAAATCACTTCTACCATGTTGCTTAATGAAGAATCCTCGATCTCTTAATAATTCACAGTACACAATTTTACGTAATTTACAAGTATTTGTTATAACATTACACGTGGACGCTTAAAGCGCTAATGGGGAATTGTAAAACGATCTTAGTGATTACAACAAATAAGGTAATTGTATTGTATCAATTACCTCATATCATTTACGATATTACCTCTCATTCGTCACGAAAATTTCATAATTTCCATTGCAATTTTTAATTTATAATCAAAATTATGTATTTTCTCTTAAAAGTTTTGCAAATTTCTATTAAAATATTAATAACTTAGTAAGTGATATCTTTTGTGGATGAACCCTTTTAATTTTCACTAGAAATTGCAGGTTTCAATTAAACTTTGAAATTTATATAATTAAAATTTTAGTAATTATAATTGAAATATCATAATTTTTACTGGAAGGTACTTAATTTCCAACTAAATTTGTTTTCATTAAACTTTCCACAAATAACCATGAACATTTTAACAACTTAATACAAATTTTGCAAAACCCAATCATATTTTGCATTTTACAGTGATAGTTTGGCAGTTTACAATATAATTTTCATAATCGCTGCTGAAATTTTGGAATTTATATTACGTATGTTGGCCAATGATATTTTACATTTTATAGTGAAATTCATTAATTTACAATAACAGTTCTTTTCTGCTGTACATATTATTTGATCATTTTTCATTTTTTAGAGCCTTTTGATGTGAATTTAAAAACATCATAAATATAGATTTTGAATTAGAGAATAAATGCAACAAATTAATATTGCCATTTGCGTTCACCATATCTCATCAAACTCAATATAATTTGTTAATTTTTAATGTTGAGCCAATAAATTAAAAACAAAATGAATATGATTTCTTATTACATTAAAATTGAATTTCCAAAAGGTAATCAGGAATGGATTAAAACCATTGAAATGTAAGATACGTTTAGTGTCTAAAATTCATTTTACGAAGCAAATCAGGATGAGTCAAAGAATTGAATTACTGCAAGCAGTTTCTGGTATTATTTCAATGATAATCCCGAAAAATAGTAGCAAACTTGCTTCTATTAAATGCATTGCTTTAATTTTGTTTTCTTCGCTTACTTTATGGGTGGAAACAATTTCCATTTACTTTTACATAAGTAAGTACATTTATAATGACAAAAACGAATAAGTTACTCTAAATTGTGCCAATTTTCAGAAAAATATAATTTCAATTATCTAGAACTGTGCTTTCCGTTTATGATCGTTTTATCATTAAGTCTTCTCTTAGTGGTAATTATAAATATATACGTACATGGGGAACATTTTCTTCAATTGATGTCAGATTTGGGAACATTTCAATATCTTTGTGAAGTACCACATAATCTAAAAAAGTTGAATGGGCAGTTTAATAAAATCTCTTACGTTGTACTAATTACACAATTTTTTTTTGTTTCTATCGCAATGGGATATTTCTTGTTGGAAGACTGTCCTCAGCATATATTTTCAAAGTGTGGTTTAATAACACAAATAGTAAGTTTGAATATAGACACACATTTAACACCACCTGAGGACTAATACAGAATATTTAAGGAGTTTCCCTATGACATATATTACACACCAATGAGACAAATTGTTACAGTCGTAACAACAATTTCCTTTTCGTTATGTGCAATCTTAGGATTTTTTATCATATTTGGCGTCAGTAACGTCTGGGATATAATCACCAATCGTGTAATTCATTTGAAATATCTTGTGAGGCAACTACGTACCATGCAAAAACACCGCAGGAGAAAGCATTTAAAATACTGTATTGAGTACCACTACAAAATATTAAGGTAATAGCACATATATTAATATTGCTTTGTTTACTAACAAAACGTATATTTAAGAAAAATGTGAAATCCAATACATATTTTTTTCCCATCGTCCTACAATCAGTCGATTCATAGTCCACACTTACGCCACAAAATAAATGATTCCTTTAGTATTGACGGTTGCTATGTAACGGAGAAATAACAGTACTGGGATAATACATTCCCGGCCTAGGCTGGCAATGAATTACTCCTGGAGGCCTGCAGCAAATATTTGTATCTTAGGTCTTCCATATTTTTACTTGTGCAAATATTGCGATGGGAGAACAAATAGTATGTGCAACATAAAATGCCTTTCCGGCCTCTTCGGCTTGGCGTCCTCGCCTGATAGCTCGGACATCAATTGCCGCATCGGCCGGGAATACAGCACTTCCTGTACTAACCACACAATATACTATTGCAGATTTACAGAACGACTAATGTGTATTTCCAATGTAATGCCATTATATGTGTATGTTGTTGGAAGTGGAATGCTAGGTATGGTAGCTTGCAATTTGGTAATGCAATTTGATATCATAGCACTTGCTCTTGTGATATATGCAGTAGTCTCTTTACTAATATTCTCATCATCCGGTGACCACCTGATGAATCATGTGAGCGAACAAACACTTTCGTATTATTATCACATTATTGTGGACGAAATTTTTGCGAATATTTCAGAGTTCAGGATTATCTACAACCATATTCCATTCTATTCAATGGGACGGAGATTTGGAGTTTCAACACGACATGTTGATAATGATGAAAAGGTGTGAACGTCCCCTAACAATTCCACTAGGTTCTTTCTCAGTTGCATGCAGAGAATCAGCTTTATCAGTACGTTCAATGAAAATGTAGATCTATATGCATTTACATAACTTATTTTATTATAGGTTTTTTCAATGGCATATTCAATAATGACAACGTTATGCGGTTTGAAGTGATCAGCATAAAGAAATAATAATATAATACTCCTACAATTTCACGTAATTCACAAGTATTTGTAATAATATTTGTAATATATCATATATAGTAAGAGTAGTAGTATAATAGTATATCTTATTGTTGTAGTAATATTTGAGGAGTTAATATACTTTTTAAGTTTCCAAAATCACTTCTATCATGTTGCTTAATGAAGAATCCTCGATCTCTTAATAATTCACAGTACACAATTTTACGTAATTTACAAGTATTTGTTATAACATTACACGTGGACGCTTAAAGCGCTAATGGGGAATTGTAAAACGATCTTAGTGATTACAACAAATAAGGTAATTGTATTGTATCAATTACCTCATATCATTGACGATATTACCTCTCATTCGTCACGAAAATTTCATAATTTCTATTGCATTTTTTGATTTATAATCAAAATTATGTATTTTCTCTTATAAGTTTTGCAAATTTCTATTAAAATATTAATAACTTAGTAGGTGATATCTTTTGTGGATGAATCCTTTTAATTTCCACAAAAATTGCAGGTTTCAATTAAACTTTGTAATTTATATAATTAAAATTTTAGTATTTATAATTGAAAATTCATAAATTCTAATTAAAGGTTCGTAATTTCCAACTAAATTCATTTTCATTAAATTTTCTACAAATAACCGTGAACATTTTAACAACTTAATACAAATTTTGCAAAACCCAATCATATTTTGCATTTTACAGTAAAATTTTGGCAGTTTACAATAGAATTTTCATAATCGCTGCTGAAATTTTAGAATTTATATTACGTATGTTGGCCAATGATATTTTACATTTTATAGTGAAGTTCATCAATTTACAATAACATTTCTTTTCTGCTGTTCATATTATTTGATCATTTTACATTTTTTTTAGCCTTTTCATGTGAATTTAAAAATATCATAAATATAGATTTTGAATTAGAGAATAAATGCAACAAATTAATATTGCCATTTCCGTTCACCATGTCTCATCAAACTCAATATAATTTGTTAATTTTTAATGTTGAGCCAATAAATTAAAAACAAAATGAATATGATTTCTTATTACATTAAAATTGAATTTCCAAAAGGTAATCAGGAATGGATTAAAACCATTGAAATCTAAGATACGTTTAGTATTCAAAATTCATTTTACGAAGCAAATCAGGATGAGTCAAAGAATTGAATTACTGCAAGCAGTTTCTGGTATTATTTCAATGATAATCCCGAAAAATAGTAGCAAACTTGCTTCTATTAAATGCATTGCTTTAATTTTGTTTTCTTCGCTTACTTTATGGGTGGAAACAATTTCCATTTACTTTTACATAAGTAAGTACATATATAATGACAACAACGAATAAGTTATTCTAAATTGTGCCAATTTTCAGAAAAATATAATTTCAATTATCTAGAACTGTGCTTTCCGTTTATGATCGTTTTATCATTAAGTCTTCTCTTAGTGGTTATTATCAATATATACGTACATGGGGAACATTTTCTTCAATTGATGTCAGATTTGGGAACATTTCAATTTCTTTGTGAAGTACCACATAATCTAAAAAAGTTGAATGGGCAGTTTAATAAAATCTCTTACGTTGTACTAATTACACAATTTTTTTTTGTTTCTATCGCAATGGGATATTTCTTGTTGGAAGACTGTCCTCAGCATATATTTTCAAAGTGTGGTTTAATAACACAAATAGTAAGTTTGAATATAGACACACATTTAACACCACCTGAGGACTAATACAGAATATTTAAGGAATTTCCCTATGACATATATTACACACCAATGAGACAAATTGTTACAGTCGTAACAACAATTTCCTTTTCGTTATGTGCCATCTTAGGATTTTTTATCATATTTGGCGTCAGTAACGTCTGGGATATAATCACCAATCGTGTAATTCATTTGAAATATCTTGTGAGGCAACTAAGAACCATGCAAAGACACCGTAGGAGAAAGCATTTAAAATACTGTATTGAGTACCACTACAAAATATTAAGGTAATAGCACATATATTAATATTGCTTTGTTTACTAACAAAACGTATATTTAAAAAAAATGTGAAATCCAATACATATTTTTTTCCCATCGTCCTACAATCAGTCGATTCATAGTCCACACTTACGCCACAAAATAAATGATTCCTTTAGTGTTGACGGTTGCTATGTAACGGAGAAATAACAGTACTGGGATAATACATTCCCGGCCTAGGCTGGCAATGAATTACTCCTGGAGGCCTGCAGCAAATATTTGTATCTTAGGTCTTCCATATTTTTACTTGTATAAATATTGCGATGGGAGAACAAATAGTATGTGCAACATAAAATGCCTTTCCGGCCTCTTCGGCTTGGCGTCCTCGCCTGATAGCTCGGACATCAATTGCCGCATCGGCCGGGAATACATCACTTCCTGTACTAACCACACAATATACTATTGCAGATTTACAGAACGACTAATGTGTATTTCCAATGTAATGCCATTATATGTGTATGTTGTTGGAAGTGGAATGCTAGGTATGGTAGCTTGCAATTTGGTAATGCAATTTGATATCATAGCACTTGCTCTAGTGATATATGCAGTAGTCTCTTTACTAATATTCTCATCATCCGGTGACCATTTGATGAATCATGTGAGCAAACAAACAGTTTCGAATTATTATTACATTATTGTGGGCGAAATTTTTGTGAATTTTTCAGAGTTCAGGATTATCTACAACCATATTCCATTCTATTCAATGGGACGGAGATTTGGAGTTTCAACACGACATGTTGATAATGATGAAAAGGTGTGAACGTCCCCTAACAATTCCACTGGGTTCTTTCTCAGTTGCATGCAGAGAATCAGCTTTATCAGTATGTTCAATGAATATGTAGATGTATATGCATTTTCAAAACTTATTTTATTATAGGTTTTTTCAATGGCATATTCAATAATGACAACGTTATGCGGTTTGAAGTGATCAGCATAAAGAAATAATAATATAATACTCCTACAATTTCACGTAATTCACAAGTATTTGTAATAATATTTGTAATATACTATATATAGTAAGAGTAGTAGTAATATAGTAGTATATATTATTGTTGTAGTAATATTTGAAGAGTTAATAAACTTTTTAAGTTTCCAAAATCACTTCTACAGTGCTTTTCAATGGCATATTCAATCATGACCACACTGCAGAGTACAGATAAATAGTCAACATGTTGATGGCAATGTAGCTGCGCCCAATAATTTAGTACCAGTGCTTAACATTAGTCTAAAATAACAATCTTAACACTACTATAAAGACTGATTCATAGATTTCTTAATCGACCCTAATTCTTAATAGATAACACATCCTTGTCAATGTAGCAAGT
Source organism: Othius punctulatus (assembly GCA_951805005.1). NCBI lineage: Eukaryota > Metazoa > Arthropoda > Insecta > Coleoptera > Staphylinidae > Othius > Othius punctulatus. Next base: position 8,501,655 of record OX638146.1, on the reverse strand, counting down.
TATGTATTTGATTTTCTCCCTTATTAAATACTCAAACTTTGTCAAATTTTCAGTAGAATTAGTTTCAGGTGTACTGTACACGAATATAATATCAAATTTGCAAATAATAAATTTTCATAAATTTCAGTAATAGCTAACCCATACTTGTCAATGCAGAAAGTTATGTCTTTGAAATTCTCCCTTATTTAATACTGAAACTTTGCCAACTTTTCAGGAGAATTAGTTTCAGGTATACTGTACACGAATCTAATATCAAATTTGCAAATAATAAATTTTTAGAAATTTCAGTAATAGCTAACCCATACATGTCAATGCAGAAAGTTATGTCTGTAAAATTTTGTTATGTCTGGGAAAATCTGGATAGCAGATTTGAAATCAAAAGTCGAATAGATAGCAGATTTGGAATCAAAAGTCAAATAGATATATGTTTTGTGAATATTAGGTACCTAACTACATTATTCCTTACAGAATTAAAATTTCTGAAATTGCGAAACAGTTTTGATCAAAATTCTTACGTACTGGGAAAATCTGGATAGCAGTTTTGGAATCAGCAGGAAAAATTCTGTAAGAATTTCCTTCTTCAGTTCATGAAACATTCAAAAAGTTTAATTTCATACATCAGTGAATATTAGGTCAACTATTAAGAAGCGAATCATCACAATACAATATTATTATCATTATGAATACATGTTTCAATTATTTATCATTATAATACATGTTTCGATTTTTTTTTAATTTCATGCATTATTTGGGCTTAATAATGTTCATCAAGTAGGTAATATCATTTTAAGTGAAAATATTGTTTGTACAAGTGTCGTTAATGCCCATTTCACATATAATTAATCCAAGGTAAATAATCTAGCTTGATCCAATCAATATTGCAAGTTCTCAATTGCAGGATACTAAATGCCATAATTTCATTACAATGCCTGAATCTATCGAGCTAATACCTACCACAGTGAACATCATCCTTTTTGCAATTCCGAATAGGAATACTTTATTTGAATGGGTCAAATGTATTCTATTGTTTCTGTTCTGCTCCCTAAACTTATGGTTGGGCATTATTAGCGTGTACCTTCAAATTAGTAAGTTCAGACTATAACACGTAATTAGAATTTTATTGATTGTCATGGTATTAAGGATACCATAAATTACTTAAGTTACCTTTAATAATCAGGAAGGTTTCGATATTTACTACGTCGTAGTCCTTATTGAAGTAAAACAGAGAAACAACTTGCTATGTTTCTACCACAAAATATTTATTATTATATCGACATATACAATCAAATAACGACCCTAGTTTCGATTTCGTACGGTCATTTTCAAAACTTTCAAGAGATTTTATCATTTTACGTCGAAATAAGAGCATCAACTTTTTGGAAATTTTCTCTCGTTTCTGAAAGAACCGATGTTTAGTACTTGGTTGGGTGGTTTATTTATTATTTGCATATTGTTTGTTCGGATAAATTTCGCCTTTTTTGCGCCTATGGTCGGCCAATTGTCGGGAACTGACGAGAGCGCAGGCCCGATCTTAAGCCTGCTCGAAAAGAGTGGACACGCCAGAGTCGTTCGAAAACCGTGCCACGGAACCCGTGCCGTCATCCCCTGAGCAGCCTACCAGAGGGTAAGTCAGAACCCCATTTCGCCGACCACTTTAACGCCCACGCCGCGCTCACAGCAAGAAATTTTATCATCATAGTTGAAATCAATATACAGTCCATTTTAAACCCACCCGATTTATAAACAACCGAGTTAAAAAAAATAGGTCAGGTTAGGTTACCACAGTATATCGATTGATATATAGATATATATATATACAATATGTTGAAAATGACTGTAAGAAGTCGAAACTCGAGACGTTATTTGATTGTATATGTCGATATATCAATAAACATTTTGTGGTAAAAACATAGCTAGTTGTTTCTCTGTTTTTTTTTAAGTTAACTTTACTTATGTAGATTAAATTTGTAGTTACGCATGGATTTAAATATGTTGAAATTTCATTGGCAGTCATAGTGATTCTGTCAGTATTTATTGGATTAATTTATATGGTAAATACGATCCACGAGCGAACAAATATTATCCAATTTATACGTGAACTGGGAAATTTCGAAAATACATATGAAATGCCACGTAACTTAAAAAAAATTAATAACCAATTCAATAATATTTCGAATATAATCGTCGCCTGCCAAATTGTAGGCTGTGCAGTATCCCTGCTGTATTATTTACTTCGGGATTGTGGCGACAATAAGGATTGGAAATGCGAAACATTTTTGCAATTAGTAATATATTCACATCACAATAGTTGCTACAACTAAATTTAATATAATATATTTCAGGAGCCACCATACCATCCATCCATGTATGTCTCACGAATAATTATGTCCATTCAAGTTATATCTTTCTCGACATCCGTCAGTATTTCATTATTCTGCAGTTTTGCCATCAGCTGTGGTTTTGATCTAATTACTAACAGAATAATTCACTTGAGATATTTGATTAGGCAAATGCCTATACTAAATTTCCAAACTAGGAAGCGCCATTTCGAAAAATGTGTAGAATATCACTATCAAATTATAAGGTAAGATTGTTTGCAATTATATATATACAGGGTGTATCAGCCAAATGGAATAAATTCAATAATAAATAAATCGGGGCGTGTTCGAAAAAACGCTCGGACACGTCGATTGTTATTTTTAGTTGCGTTTTTTTTTCAACAAAAACTTTTTATACAGGGTGTGTCATGTGACCGTGGCCAATACCAACTTTCTTATTTTAAATGCAACACCTGGTATATTATTCAATTTTTGGATTCTTCAGAAAATTCTAGACATATTTCATGTACAATGTCCTATACCTATCTTCAACTGTTTCGGAAATATTAAGTGTTTTCAGATTTATTGCAAAAATTAACATTAAAAAAAGAAAATTATTTGATTACAGAAATTCGCTACAACACATTCAATAATTATTTCCCATTTAGGTCTTGATAATGAGAAAGTAAGCAAAAACCATTTCAGCGTTCTAGCTTTCAACTACCTCAACCGAATATTTCCAAATCGGTGGATAGGGAGGCGAGGATCGATGGAATGGCCAGCACGATCCCCTGATCTGACGTCATTAGACTTCTTCTTATGGGGATATGTCAAAAGTATTGTATACAAAACTAAACCCCTCGACTTAGCTGACTTAAGAAGACGAATAATGCTTGCGATTAGATCGGTCACGCCTGAGATGTTGAGTAACGTTAGAAGAAATTTCTATTTAAGATTAGGATGTTGCCAAGACGTTCACGGCGAGCATTTTGAACACCTTCTCCATTGAAATTTATTGTTTTTTTTTTGTTTTTTTTACATTATCAAGAAATAAACAGTATTACTTATTAGTTTTTGAGTGCGTTGTAACGAATTTCTGTAACCAAATAATTTTCTTTTTTAATGTTAATTTTTGCAATAAATCTGAAAACACTTAATATTTCCGAAACAGTTGAAGATAGGTATACGACATTGTACATGAAATATGTCTAGAATTTTCTGAAGAATCTAAAAATTGAATAATATACAAGGTGTTGCATTTAAAATAAGAAAGTTGGTATTGGCCACGGTCACATGACACACCCTGTATAAAAAGTTTTTGTTGAAAAAAATGCGCAACTAAAAATAACAATCGACGTGTCCGAGCGTTTTTTCGAACACGCCCCCATTTATTTATTATCGAATTTATTCCATTTGGCTGATACACAGTGTATATATATATATATATATATATATATATATATATATATATATAAAGTGAAAATGATTACAACTTTTAACTACAGTTTTAAAATTACGTATTTTCAACTATAATAATTAATAAATTTTTAATTAAAAAAAAAGTTAATCTGCTACTTTGCATTCAGATTTTCAGAGAACCTTTCGAAAATTGTGAAACATACAGCAGTAATGGTGTTTTTATTTTTAACTGTAATAATTGCTACAACGGCGTATAAAACAATGTTGGTATGTACAATCAAATTTATTACCTGCATTTTCTAACTGCTATTGAATATCTTTAGGAGTTTGATCTCGTTACATTTATATTTGGATTGTATTCAGTTGCGGTATTTATCACAGCTGGATCAGCAGGTGATCATCTAACAGATAATGTAAGTAATCATCGACATCATTATAATAATATTTGATTGTAGCCACTTTAAAACTATCTTTCTTCTTTAAACTATAACAAAAATGTCTAAGTTTATTATACAGAACACATTATTAACTAGCCTTGAACTTTTTTGTCTAATGATTTATACATAAAAAAATAATTTCTGTAAATTGTACAAAATTATGTTTAAGAGCTCTGGACTATCTACAACCATATTCCATTCGATTCCATGGGATGGAGATTTGGAGCTTCAATGGGATATGTTGTTAATGATGAGACGATGTCAGACTCCTTTGATAATCCCAATAGGCGATTTCGCTCCATTCAGCAGAGCCACATGCTTAAGTGTAAAGTTTCTGTAGAGTTTGTATTACTTGAGTTTGAATGTAAATTATGTTTCAGTGCTTCTCAATGGCATATTCAATCATGACCACACTGCAGAGTACAGATAAATAGTCAACTTGTTGATGGCAATGTAGCTGCGCCCAATAGTTTAGTACCAGTGCTTAACATTAGTCTTAAATAGCAATGCCTAACACTACTATGAAGGCTGATTCATAGATTTCTTAATCGACCTTAATTCTTAATAGATAACACATCCTTGTCAATGCAGAAAGTTATATATTTGATTTTCTCCCTTATTAAATACTGAAACTTTGTCAAATTTTCAGGAAAATTAGTATCAGGTGTACTGCATACGAAAATAATATCAAATTTGCGTATAATGAATTTTCAGAAATTTCAGTAATAGCTAACCCATACTTGGCAATGTAGAAAGTTATGTCTGTAAAATTCTCCCTTATTTAATACTGAAACTTTGTCAAATTTTCAGGAGAATTAGTTTCAGGTGTACTGTATACGAATATTATATTAAATTTGCACATAATGAATTTTCAGAAATTTCAGTAATAGCTAACCCATACTTGTCAATGCAGAAAGTTATATCTTTGAAATTCTCCCTTATTTAATACTGAAACTTTGTCAAATTTTCAGGAGAATTAGTTTCAGGTGTATTGTACACGAATATAATATCATATTTGAAAATAATAAATTTTCAGAAATTTCAGTAATAGCTTACCCATACTTGTCAATGCAGAAAGTTATGTCTGTGAATTTCTCCCTTATTTATTACTGAAACTTTGTCAAATTTTCAGGAGAATTAGTTTCAGGTGTACTTTACACGAATCTAATATCATATTTGCAAATAATAAATTTTCAGAAATTTCAGTAATAGCTAACCCATACTTGTCAATGCAGAAAGTTATGTCTGTAAAATTCTCCCTTATTCAATACTGAAACTTTGTCAAATTTTCAGGAGAATTAGTTTCAGGTGTACTGTACACGAATATAATATCAAATTTGCAAATAATTAATTTTTAGAAATTTCAGTAATAGCTAACCCATACTTGTCAATGCAGAAAGTTATGTCTGTAAAATTCTCCCTTATTCAATACTGAAACTTTGTCAAATTTTCAGGAGAATTAGTTTCAGGTGTATTGTACACGAATCTAATATCATATTTGCAAATAATAAATTTTCAGAAATTTCAGTAATGGCTAACCCATACTTGTCAATGCAGAAAGTTATGTCTTTGAATTTCTCCCTTATTTATTACTGAAACTTTGTCAAATTTTCAGGAGAATTAGTTTCAGGTGTACTGTACACGAATATAATATCAAATTTGCAAATAATACATTTTCAGAAATTTCAGTAATGGCTAACCCATACTTGTCAATGCAGAAAGTTATGTCTGTAAAATTATCCCTTATTTAATACTGAAACTTTGTCAAATTTTCAGGAGAATTAGTTTCAGGTATACTGTACACGAATATAATATCAAATTTGCAAATAATGAACTTTCAGAAATTTCAGTAATAGCTAACCCATACTTGTCAATGCAGAAAGTTAAATGTTTGATTTTATCCCTTATTTATTACTGAAACCTTGTCAAATTTTTAGGAGAATTAGTTTTAGGTATACTGTACACGAATTTAATATCAAATTATAGAATAATAAATTTTCAGAAATTTCAGTAAGAGCTAGCCAATACTTGTCAATGCGGAACGTTATATGTTTGATTTTCTCCCTTAGATAGTACTGAAACTATGTTAAATTTTCAGGAGAATTAGTTTTAGGTATACTGTACACGAATCTAAAATCAAAGTTGCAAATTAAAAAAAAATCAGAAATTTCATTAATAGCTACCCCTTACTTGTCAATGTAGAAAGATGTATGTTTGATTTTCTTCCTTATTTAATACTGACACTTGCTCAAATTTTCAGGAGAATTAGTTTTAGGTATACTGTACACGAATCTAATATCAAATTAGAAAATAATAAGTTTTCAGAAATTTCAGTAATAGCTAACACATACTTGTAAATGCAGAAAGTTATCGGTTTGATTTTCTCCCTTATTTAATACTGAAAATTTTCAGGAGAATTACAAAAATATAAAAAACAGAAATTACAGTAATAGCTAACCCATACTTATCAATGTAGAAAGGTATATGTTTGATATTCAGCCTTATTTAATACTGAAACTTTCTCAAATTTTCAGGAGCATTAGTTTCAGGTGTATTGTAGTCGAATATAATATCAAATTTGCAAATAATAATTTTCAGAAATTTCAGTAATAGCTAACCAATACTTGTCAATGCAGAAACTTATATGTTTGATTTTCTCGCTTAGTTAATCCTGAAACTTTGTCAAATTTTCAAGAGAATTAGTCTGATGTGTAGTGTACACGAATATAATATCAAATTGGAATCTGTAATTGGAATTTATATGTATGTACTAGGAATACAGTAAATCACAAATACAAAAATACAATTTTATTAATCTTTTCTTACATTGCGTTCATTTTACGACTAATTCCACTATTAGTCAGATATTTAACACACTCAAAATTACCGTAAGAAGCAGATGCATGTTGTGGGGGTTAATTGCCGTTGCCAATTAGTGATGCATCCACTATTGCCTCCATAAAAGACATGGCGACAACAGTAGGGGCAGTAGGGCAATAGGGGGCCCCTAATGCATAATAATCTTCAACATGAATGTACAGTGTACTGTAGTACTGTATAGTTGTAGTATAGTTGTAGTTGTAGTACTGTAGTACTGTATAGTTGTAGTATAGTTGTAGTTGTAGTACTGTAGTACTGTATAGTTGTAGTATAGTTGTAGTTGTAGTACTGTAGTACTGTATAGTTTAACTGGGAAGGCAAGGTTTAACTATGAGATGGCATTCAGTTCTCTTCTAAACAAACTGACACGAATCAATGACACGAATTTGATATGAAGTTCATTGATAATATTATATATATATTATATTTGTATTTGATAATACTAGTTCATTATTATTATTTCATCCATTGTGTCACTCTTTATCCTCATCGCTCGCATTACTGTTTGAAGGTTCAGCGCAACTTACTCTGCAAACTACAGCAAGATATGCAGGAGTGTCTTAGAATTAATTTTCATGTGGAAGTTGTATCTAATATTTGTAAAATGGCTGAAAATGGTTAATTAATGTAATGTAAGAATATCTGCAAAAATTAAGTACAACATTATTTTCGCCAATTTCCCGATCTTCTTTATCTGTAAATCTCTATATCTATTTCTTCTTTAGGTGCCATCTAACATCCGAAGGTTGGCATTTATCAAGGCGATTTTCTATTTTCGAGGCCGCTGATCTAAATAGTTGATTGTTGGCACGTCTAAATAGTTGATTGCTGGCACGTCTAAACCACTCCTTGGATGGATGTCCTTGCTTTATTCCCATAGACATATACAATAATATACATTACATATACATTACATACAGGGTGTATCAGCCAAATGGAATAAATTCGATAATAAATAAATGGGGGCGTGTTCGAAAAAACGGTCGGACACGTCGATTGTTATTTTTAGTTGCGCATTTTTTTCAACAAAAACTTTTTATACAGGGTGTGTCATGTGACCGTGGCCAATACCAACGTTCTTATTTTAAATGCAACACCTGGTATATTATTCAATTTTTTAATTCTTCAGAATATTCTAGACATATTTCATGTACAATGTCCTATACCTATCTTCAACTGTTTCGGAAATATTAAATGTTTTCAGATTTATTGTAAAAATTAACATTGGATTAAACATTGGATTAAATTAACAATTAACATAAAAATAAACATTAACATTGAGCACCGCCCCATTACCAAATCAATGTCCGGAACTACCTCAAACGAATATTTCCAAATCGGTGGATAGGGAGGCGAGGATCGATGGAATGGGCAGCACGATCCCCTGATCTGACGTCATTAGACTTCTTCTTATGGGGATATGTCAAAAGTATTGTATACAAAACTAAACCCCTCGACTTAGCTGACTTAAGAAGACGAATAATGCTTGCGATTAGATCGGTCACGCCTGAGATGTTGAGTAACCTTAGAAGAAATTTCTATTCAAGATTAGGATGTTGCCAAGACGTTCACGGCGAGCATTTTGAACATCTCCTCCATTGAAATTTATTGTTTTTTTTTGTTTTTTTACATTATCAAGAAATAAACAGTATTACTTATTAGTTTTTGAGTGTGTTGTAACGAATTTCTGTAATCAAATAATTTTCTTTTTTTAATGTTAATTTTTGCAATAAATCTGAAAACACTTAATATTTCCGAAACAGTTGAAGATAGGTATAGGACATTGTACATGAAATATGTCTAGAATTTTCTGAAGAATCCAAGAATTGAATAATATACCAGGTGTTGCATTTAAAATAAGAAAGTTGGTATTGGCCACGGTCACATGACACACCCTGTATAAAAAGTTTTTGTTGAAAAAAATGCGCAACTAAAAATAACAATCGACGTGTCCGAGCGTTTTTTCGAACACGCCCCCATTTATTTATTATCGAATTTATTCCATTTTGCTGATACACAGTGTACATATACATATAACATATACATTAGACATGTATAATTGTCTTATTTGTCTCTTGCTTGAAGTGCTTTTTTCCCCCTGTATGATGATCTAGAGTAGGTCATACCTTTTTGCTCTCGTAATGTGTCCCATATATCGTATAACAGTATTCTTCTTTTAACTTCCAGCATAATTTCCTATTCCTTAATCATAGGTCTCATCGCTTCCACATTACTTCTTCTAACCCATGAAATCCTCATTATTCTCCGAAACATCTTTAACTCCAATGCCTTCAGTCTCTTCAAATGGATCGCTTTTAATGTCCATGCTTCCATTAAGTAGCATGGAATGGAAGCTCCTAAATCTCATATATCTCTGATATATAGCTATATCATAAGGTCCGTAGAAAGCAATTTTAAATGTCCTACTGAATTTAAGGTGGCGTAATAAATGCTTGACCAATTTCCACCTAGAAGTTACTTCAATGCCTCTTTCAATCAGATAATTTTGGGCTTCGACATTATTTGAAATTACGGCAAGATCAAATGCAGTTTCCCCATAAATATTCATTGCGTTGATATTAATGGTACCCATTTCAACCAGAAGTCTTAACATACGAGAGCTACATCCAGAACTAAGGGCATGATGTAAAACGGTGTTTTCGAAATGGTCTGTTGCATGTATGTCTGCGCCTTTATAAAGCAATATTTTTATTAAGTGAATGTTGTTTCTCATGGCATGCCAATGAAGTGTAGATTGTCCCATACTATCTTTAGCATTAATATTTACACCCTTTTCAATTAAGTAATCCATACATTGGAAGTCATCGACGTTGTATAAAGCGGTTCTTCCTAATCCGTCTACACAATTAACGTCAATTCCTCTATTAGTCAGATATTTGACGCACTCAAGATTACCATAAGAAGCAGCAACATGCAATGCAGATTCATTATCATAGTTTACGTTGTAAATATCAATTCCATTTTCAATTAAGTATTGCATGCACTGCACAGTACCTTTACAAGCGGCCCAATATAACGCTGTATCCTCGAATTTGGCACTAATATTAATATCGACACCATTTTTAATTAGGTTCTTCATATATTCAACATTGCCAGTGAACACAGCCCATTTTAATCGTAACGCTGCACTTTTATCTAATTTATTCATATCAATGCCACTTTCAATTAAAAACATACAATTCACATTTCCTAAAATAGAATAATGCAACGCAGAGCATCCGTGATTATCTTTAATATTAATATCAACCCCTAGGTCTATAAAATATTTCAAAATATCGGTATTACCAGTTCTTGCTGCAATATGAATTACGCTGCATTTGTCATACCCGTTTTTTGCATTAATGTCAGCACCATTTTCAATTAAATATTTGATAATATCGATTGTCTTTGAATTTCCATGTTCAATGGCGTCAAATATTAATAAGTCTCGCGTAGTTTTTAGACATTTAAATAGCTGCAGATAACCCTCGGTCATACATAATTGTATTAGCTCGTCTTTGTGCATGTTTTTCATAAGAGCAACAAGCCCCTTCTGATCTGCCCCACATTCCAAAATGTATTCACATATTTCCCAATAATTATACCTAGCCGCGTATTCTAAAGCAGTCATATTAAATAACTCATCTTGAATATTAATGAATTCTTTACTTTCAAAATTAACTTGTAAAATTTTTCGCACAATGATTTGGTCCCTCATTGTAACAGCCAAATGTAAAACGGTTCGTCCCGCTTTGTCTTTTTTTTGTATTAAACCACTGATTTCATCAGAATTTATTATTGAGTGTATTCCATCGTAGTTTTTAGATAACACTAATTTGAATAACTCGCTATTTGTTGATGTGCAATCATTAATATCCGGTTCACAATCAGCAAGCATGTAATTAAAAAATGACGATATAACTTTAAATTCGGCATTAAAAATATTGTTCTTCAGGAACTTTCTCACATTCGGTTCCTCAAAATTTGCACAGAACCACATAGCAACAAAGTACTCTGCAAATGTTCTGTGAATGAAACGAGGAATCCCTTCTGTAGTTTTATAAACCATTCCAACTTTATCTTCTTCCTCTTTAAATTCTAATAGTACTTCTTCTTTCGCGTTCTTAAGCGTATCCGATACTCGGCCGGAAAATAGTTCATTAATGGACAGCTTCTGATAGTTAAGGATGATATCCCTCTCATAAATATTCTGTTTCTTGATGTCCTGGGGCTTGTTGTTATTAGAGGTGCGTATCTTATCCATTTTTTTCTCTACGAAATATTTATACAATGGCACTAAATTTAACTTATTTTTGATTTCCATCTTATCTTCAACAGATAACGTTGAGCGATCTGATTGATAAAATTGTCTAAACAAATTTTCAAACACAACTGCGATCATGCTGGTTTGCAGAGGAATTTCCAAAAAACTCCATTCATGGTCGTCTGTGGATTTGGAGAACTGCATTAGAATTTCAGCAATAAAGATGTCACATTTGTCATTACACACGTTGCTTACACTCGCTCGTAAATGTTGTTGTAAGTATTGCTTAATTTCGTCAGCTAAGAATGGACTAAGAGTAACCGAAGTTGTATTCAAATCATCTTCCAGCGCTGCACAAAAACTGTATGGTCGTGTGGTAATGCACATTTGTTTTAAAGATTTTTTTAGAATAACCAACATTTTAAGCACTGGTTCTGTATAATCTGGACTAATTTCGTCAAAACCGTCAAACAGGATAGTTACTTTGCGTGAGTCATAGTAATAACTAAATAACTGTTTTCCAAGCAAGTTCTCATCTTTCGAATCAGAAAATCCAAACGAGTTGAGCAAAAATTCTTTAACTTCACTCTCGGTAAGGTCCATGCTTTGCCACGTATGAAATGTATTGGAGTGGTCCAATAAATTTATTTTTCCTATCCACCTAAATTCGCTTGTATTGGAAATAATTGCGCTGTGGTATAGATGAGATAGTAACGTTGATTTGCCTGTACCTGCCTTCCCAGAAATTATCACAACGTTATCAATTAAATTATCAATGGTATTAACACGAATTATTTGGGGGTGATCGTTAATTATGTGTTTTTTTAATTTCGCAATTTGTCCTTGTGATTTCTGCCATATCAGATAGCTGGACTTACCAATGCACCAACGTAACCAATGCACATTCGTTTTGTCGTGTGATTTGCAGATACTGTTATAATCGTTTTCAGAATCGGATATCACAATAATATCTTTATTGGTATCAATATTCTCTTTGTTGTCGACAATATTTTTAGTTTCCACATTATGTCTCATGTAATACTTATTATTTATAGGTTTGTTTTCCAAAATTTGTGTGTTATGTATAATTGTAAACTCTTCAGTATTATATTTGATACTTGCATTAACGGCAATGCACTTTATTACACTTTGTGGAATGTAACATTTAGTGCTTAGGTTTCCTTGATATTTTCCTATTTCAATATGCGAATTTGTTAGGCATTTAATAAATACATCAGGATGTATTTTATTAAGTAGTTTCTCAGGCATTAAAGCACTCATTGAATATATCTTGCCAAATAGGCTAACGCATGAATTGTGCAATACTTGTTCCTTGCTTTCTGGAGATAGACATGTAAAATTATTCTTATTGTCTTGTATCTCCAAAAATATACCTAAATTTCTTAATATTCCTCCAAATTTTAAGGACGGGTCGTTCGTGACTAAAATTATTTTTCTGTGAGACTGAAATCTTGAAATTTTGCCCAGCCAATTGCGTATCAAGTTGGTATGGCAGTCATTATTTAAAATTATTATTAATATGTCCAATGTACTACCAGTTACATAATTATCCATGTATTTAACGAAACTTGCAAAGTCGTACGATTGCAAAATAAAATAAATTTTGTCGGTACATTCCAAAATTTGTAGAATTTTAATTAAACTAAATATGGTACCGTCTTTATTGCATATACTATAAATTTTTATAGTATCATCATTCAGCCTCATTTGATCTAAAGCATCATCTTTGTACTTTATAAGGCATTTGTTTATTCTGGCTGTCTGTGTCATCGTTAGTTTGCGCAATTTTCGATGCATCAATTTTCCGTTAATTTCGTGATTCGTCAAAAAATCGCCATTTTTCGTTGTGAGCCAATCTTGCATTTCAGCCGTTAATTCATGAAACAATGACACACTACTCATTTCCTGCAGCGGTTTATATTTTTCAAGTTCAGCAATGATTATGTCACCCATTTCTTTTGTATCCGGTTGATTGACTGCAAAAATCAAGTGGTCGAAAAAATCGTTTAGGCCATCCGTGCTAATGGCGTTTTTTAAATCTTTTAACGAGAGTTTGCTCGTTTCCTTGAAGTTAGAAATTATTGTTAATTTATGGGATTCCCCAATATTTATAAAATCCTTGTAATGCTCTCTGAAAAACGTCGAAGTAAGTTCGGAGTTTTCAGTTTCCATAAATCCACACAATTTGCCCAAATTTTTATTGTGCCTGTCCACTGGATTCCTTAAAAACTTCAAAACTAAATCTCGAAGGTCTTTATTATCAGGAGAATCAAACAGGTCATTTCTAAATTTTCCGGTCTCTTTGTTGACAACGCGCTGCAGAAGAAATCGGTCAAATTTTTTAAAAATTTGCACTTGATTGTCGATGCGTTTATTTTTCTTAAGAACCAGTTCGGATAGGGCTTTGGCCAGCAAGAAAAGATCCGTTTTCTTCACAAACTCTTTGGTCAGCTTGCCTCTAGCAACTTGGCTCAATTTCTGAAACTTGCCTGCAGATGCCAACGTTTCAAGTAAAATTTCATCTTGACCCTCAACATCATCAAACCAACATTTTCTAATTGCCTCGTCGATGCATCTGTTACTCCAAATAATGTAGTACTTCCGATTTGTTTTTGCTATTTGATCATTTCCTATAATATCGAGGTACGACGTAAAGTACTTATAAATATCGAAACTTCCTTTGCAGTCATACATCATGGACTTTTCTGTGATTTTATCATCTGCATTTGTGCTTTGTTTTTGCTTCGTCTGAATTAGGTACCAAATCCATTCTGCATCTTGTTTGAATTTATATACAACATCGTCGAATTTGCCAGCTGGGCTCCATTCTGAATTTACTTGAAAATTGTGGCCTGCGTTAAGACCCCTACAGGCTAACATCATCAGGACTTTTGCTTGATAGTCGAAACCTTGAAGCGAACGCTGCATTCCGTTGAGCTTATCGGGGTCATTTTTCTCATTAGAAATGCGATCCATTTCTGAATTTGCGCTCAAGGAAACAGAAGCATTCTTGATAATTTCCTGTATATGAAGATGAAAATTTATACATAATGAGCTCCAGAAAAAAGGTTCTATCTTCTGCGGAGTATATTAGCAGATGACGCTGATTTTTACCTGATATTGCAGCCATTTTATTTGTTCCGTAAATTTTATATTAAAATGAAAAAAAAAAAGTCATCATACTTATGATATATAAGTATCCATATTTGATACACAAATTCAATATGTGAGCTAAACAGGGGACAAAATTCCTCCAGAGCAAGATTTTTGGGAAATAAAATTAAAAAGTTTTTTATGCAAACAGATGGTATTACAAGACAAGTTATAATTGATATTTTGCTATAATTGATATGCAGTCACTGATAAAATATATATTTTTTAATATAACTGACAGTAAAGATATAAATTTAAAAAGCGATGAAGTTTAACTTTAATAATTTTGGAATATGTCCCTTTTTCAACTGACTCAATTGATTGATATTGCATAAACGTAATGCTGCCATATTTCTTCATTTAATTTTACCCGTCATCTGCATACATAATCAAAGTTAGAACCTTTTTTGGGACGTTCTGTATAATGGTACCTAATGTTGGTAAATTATAAACTCTCTTACCTTTAATTTCAAACGAATAAGTAGTAACAGATATGGTTTTGAAAAGTGAAGAGATTGAAGCAGGCTCTGAATCAAATTGCAATTGTGCGATGTTCTGTTTAACTGTGGATATAAACGCAATAATTAGTTAAGACGTTATCATTAATAATTTTAAGTTTAAGGTTTTATCGTTTAACTTGATTCTCAAGTTTGTGCGATCAAACCAAGTAATTTTTATTTTAAACTTTTTTCCGCATCTTTAATAATTATGAATATATCGGAATTTTTAGAAAATCGCGATTTTTAGTTTTTTTAGAATAACTTCTAAACTGCTATATACAGGGTGTCCAAAATTGAGTGGGATTTCTTTATCTTTATCTTTATTATTCTTAAAGCTAGAGATCTGGTTAAATGAGCAATAAAGTGCAGTATTATATGCTGGTTCAGATTATGATGAAAATTTTTCAAAAGTCAGAGAAATGGTATCTTTCTTATTCTTAAAGCTAGAGTTATGGTTAAATGGGCAATATTGTGCAGTTTTATATGCTGGTTCAGATTATGATGAAAAATTTTCAAAAGTCAGAGCAGTTTAGAAGTTTAGAAGTCGTAGTTTTTGAAAATCGCAATTTTTAGTTTTTTTAGAATAGTTTCTAAACTGCTCGGACTTTTGAAAAATTTTCAACATAATCTGAACCAGTATTAAAAACTGCATGACATTGCCCATTTAACCAGATCTCTAGCTTTCAAAATAACAAAGATACCCATGCAATCCTACTCTATTTAAGACACCCTGTATACATATATTTTTAAAACATCAAAGCGCGTTACATTACGTAAAAATAAAACATGGCAGATAAAATATAAGACACTATTGCTTATTATCTTTAGAATAAGTAGCTGATTATGAATTAAGACAAATATGATCGACATTAATAAAAAATAACCGTTATCACAATCTTATTTGTGTGGGAAAACATTCAACAGGAAAGCGAGTATTGTGTCAGAAAAAAATGTTGGTAACAGTTGTTAGTTACAGTACGCCTTTTTTTTTAAATTGGTAACTAATTAATATGTCAAGTGTGCTGTTAAGTGACAGCAGCCTTTATATCATTATTATCCATTCAAAAATGAAGCGCAATTTATAATCCCTCGTTTGTGAGGCTTTACTTTGTGAATTATTGATATACATACCCTATTTGCTGCATTGAGTTGCAATGAACACTGGTTAAAGGTGTAAATTACAAATGGTATGATTTATACACTTTATGAAATTTAATATATTTAAAAGTCGATAAATACTTCTAACTACAAGATAAGCTCTTTATCGTCTTATATTATTTACTTTCCAGTGATAATTGTACGTAGGCTGCTAGAAAAGTTTCCGTAAACGATATGAAAATTACATATAATATTTGGTAAGTGGCGTTATAATTTATAATTTTTTTTAGTAATTGCCTTTAACATTAACGCACTTTGGCATACGCTTCAACTAATTTTCGAAGCAATTTTGCACCATTTTATTAGCAACTCGTGTGAAATACAGAGACCTAATTCTTACCCAACGATCTAAAACGGCCGGTAAGTAAACCCAGCAACTGGATATAAGCTCATATCGCACTTGTTATTTGCATTCGCACATACATGCTTCGTACGATGTGGGTATCATACCCACACAGTTATAAAATAAAGATAATTTACACGTAAGGTGATTAGTTCTCTTCAGGCTGATTCATAGATTTCTTACGCGACCACAGACATAGATAATTATATATACTTATATTTATTATTAATTGTTATAACATATATAATTATTGTATATGCTGTGTAAACGACGCAACGCTATGCTATGACATTGCTATCGCTATGGGCATTTTCAACGCGCATTGAACGCTGCTTAAAATGCCCATAGCGATAGCATTGCCACAGCGTAGCGTAAGAAATCTATAAATCAGCCTTTAGCTCCATTGTTACTCAATTTAATGGATAGGTTTTAAGCACAGACTGTATGATAGACTATGTATGATACCACAGACTATGATACATGTCTGATTTTAAAGCACTTGAGAGATCACTGCTTCAACCAAATGGTTGATCTATAGTTACTTCAACTTCAGTGCGCAATTTGGGCAACATAAGTTTGCACCATTAAATAATCTTCTATTGAATTCATTTTTCAGACTTAGTACAGCGATTCGTTCAGAAAATGCTATGTGAGAATGTACATTGTCCTACATTAAATAGCTTTGTACAGTATTTTTTTTCCAGTAATTGCAGTCTATAAACGACGATGAAAATATATCTATCTTCAGTTGGCAACAGTTGGTGTATATTGGTGATTCTGCTTGGCTGTCAATTAATTTAATATTTTTAATTTAAGTTGCATTTAAAGTTAAAATAAGTGCACAGTGTATGTAATTCCAGTGTAATTGTAAAACGTAAGTTGCATCTAGACATAATTACCAAGTGTTTAATTAATGCATGTAACTCATAACCTGCATTTCACATTTTCTTACAAATGTGCAATTTTCGACGGTTAACTTAGCGTTAGTTACATACACTGTAATTCCAGTGTAATTGCTATTCTTATTAGCAAATAATTATAGTTGGTAATTTGAACGGCTATTCCTTCACAAAATGCTATGTGAGAATGTACATTCTCATGCATTAAATTTATGCCTTTTATAGTAATTTTTGAAGAAATTGCAGTCTATAATTGACGATGAAAATATATCTTTCTTCAGTTGGCAACAGTTGGTGTATATTGGTGATTCTGTTTGGCTGTCAATTCATTTAATATTTTCATTTTAAGTTGCATTCAAAGTTAAAATAAGTGCACAGTGTATGTAATTCCAGTCTAATTGTAGTCTGAGTTGCCGTGAAAATGTAAGTTGCATCTAGACATTATTCCCAAGTGTTTAATTAATGCATGTAACTCATAACCTGCATTTCACATTTTCTTACAAATGTGCTATTTTCGACGGTTTACTGAGCGTTAGTTACATACACTGAAATTCCAGTGTAATTGCTATTCTAATTAGCAACTAATTATAGTTGCTAATTTGAACAGCTATTCCTTCACAAAATGCTATGTGAGAATGTACATTGTCATGCATTAAATTTAAACTCTTCAGTTGGCAACAGTTGGCAGTTGGCAACATATATTGGTGATTCTGCTTGGCTGTCAATTCATTTAATATTTTCATTTTAAGTTGCATTCAAAGTTAAAATAAGTGCACAGTGTATGTAATTCCAGTGTAATTGTAAAACGTAAGTTGCATCTAGACATAATT
Source organism: Othius punctulatus (assembly GCA_951805005.1). Classification (NCBI taxonomy): domain Eukaryota; kingdom Metazoa; phylum Arthropoda; class Insecta; order Coleoptera; family Staphylinidae; genus Othius; species Othius punctulatus. The sequence continues at coordinate 8,483,433 of OX638146.1, read as the reverse complement.
CCCGAGTGTTTAATTAATGCATGTAACTCGTAACCTGCATTTCACATTTTCTTATAAATGTGCTATTTTCGACGGTTTACTTAGCGTTAGTTACATACACTGTAATTCCAGTGCAATTGCTATTTTAATTAGCAACTAATTATAGTTGCTAATTTGAACAGCTATTCCTTCACAAAGTGCTATGTGAGAATGTACATTCTCATGCATTAAATTTATGCTTTTTATAGCAATTTTTCAAGTAATTGCAGTCTATAAACGACGATGAAAATATATCTCTCTTCAGTTGGCAACAGTTGGTGTATATTGGTGATTCTGCTTGGCTGTCAATTTATTTAATATCTTAATTTTAAGTTGCATTCAAAGTTAAAATAAGTGCACAGTGTATGTAATTCCAGTGTAATTGTAAAACGTAAGCTGCATCTAGACATAATTACCAAGTGTTTAATTAATGCATGTAACTCATAACCTGCATTTCACATTTTCTTACAAATGTTCTATTTTCGACGGTTTACTTAGCGTTAGTTACATACACTGTAATTCCAGTGTAATTGCTATTCTAATTAGCATCTAATTATAGTTGCTAATTTGAACAGCTATTCCTTCACAAAATGCTATGAGAGAATGTAGATTCTCATGCATTAAATTTATGCTTTTTATAGTAATTTTTCAAGTAATTGCAGTCTATAAACGATGATGAAAATATATCTCTCTTCAGTTGGCAACAGTTGGTGTATATTGGTGATTCTGCTTGGCTGTCAATTTATTTAATATCTTAATTTTAAGTTGCATTCAAAGTTAAAATAAGTGCACAGTGTATGTAATTCCAGTGTAATTGTAAAACGTAAGCTGCATCTAGACATAATTACCAAGTGTTTAATTAATGCATGTAACTCATAACCTGCATTTCACATTTTCTTACAAATGTCCTATTTTCGACGGGTTACGTAGCTCATTGCTACGTAATCCACAACAAATTCCATTGCAATGAGTGCTGATATGTACCATGTATTGAAAATTATGCAGTCATATTTATTTTGCATGTTGTTATTGCAAACCGTTTAAATTTCACAAGAACATGGTCTGGTCAAGCCATGAATTGCTGTGAACGTTGTCGATTTATTTGTTATAACTGTTGTGAATTGCAGATGTTCGTTTGGAGGATAACATTTCGGACGCATCTGGTTCCGCCTCGCATGTCTCTGCACGGGCAGTCGATCTGCATCACGATCCAAGTCCAGAAGCAGAAGCCGGAGCAAATGACGCTTGAGATCGTGATCGCTGTCCAGATTTTGGTCGTTCTGGGTAAGTGAATAGTGAAGTTTTAAAATACTACAACAAAGCAGTGTGCACCCAATTTACAAAACTTTTAGTGGTTAATTTGGATGAATGTTGAAATTTGTTTGGATCCATCCTTGTTATTATGATGATGCAGACTTGGGCCACAAATTTTGATCAAATGTAATCATTTTCAGCTAATTACATAATTAATATTCTTTACATCAGAGGCTAAAGACGGTAACGGCTCAGATCGTGAAGCTTCCGACAAAGAGGAGCCCCAGACCAGAGTCTGGGGCTCTGTATTTAGATAGATACAAAATTTAAATCAATGTTCAATCCTCGAAACGAATCGCATTTCCTATATATTTCGCCTTCAATACTCCCATGAATAGACGAGCAGGCTCTATAAATTTGTCTATACGTCGGTCAATCAACGAAAGATCGCTTTTAAAATGTAGAGAAAAATGATTATTATCATAGGTGATGATTATTAAACGTAAACGACGCACTTAAAATTAACTTTGTAATTCGTTACTACAACTAATGTTACTTTTAATTTTAGGACGTTAATATTTGGTCATGAAGAAACTGGATATTCTATGTTCTGGGATGATTATAGATTACAAATGCATTGCTGCTTCAAGGAAAATGCTCTATTGAAGAAGATGTTATTATCGTTTATCCTGCTTGTGTGGCAGCCGTTGCTTAAACAATAGACTAGGTTCGTAGCAAAGAGGCAACAATTTACATAACATGCACTTAATAATAAGTATTAGTTTTGCCAATGTGACGCTTTAATTGCAATTTGTTTGCAATTAAAGTGTTTATGTAATTTATTTTTTTTACATGTAAGTTAAAAATTGATTTGTTCTTAACCATTAATGTCATGACTGCATTCTTTGTATACATGTAGAGTAGATGAATGCTAGTTATTGCAAATGCAAATCAATTGTTGATTGCTCCTATAGTTATCGAACCACACCCATTTCAAAATTAGGATTTTTAGTAATTTCATGTAATTTAAGAATTGAATTGTTGCTTAACTGTTGACCTCAACGCTACATTCTTTGTATACATGTAGAGCAGATGAATGCTAGTTATTAGAAATGCAAATCAATTGTTGATTGGTGCTATAGTTTTCGAACCACAGCTGTTTCAAAATTAGGATTTTTAGTAAATTCTCGTAATTTAAGAATTGAATTGTTGCTTAACTGTTGACCTCAACGCTACATTCTTTGTATACATGTAGAGCAGATGAATGCTAGTTATTAGAAATGCAAATCAATTGTTGATTGGTGCTATAGTTTTCGAACCACAGCTGTTTCAAAATTAGGATTTTTAGTAAATTCTCGTAATTTAATAATTGAATTGTTGCTTAACTGTTGACCTCAACGCTACATTCTTTGTATACATGTAGAGCAGATGAGTGCTAGTTATTAGAAATGCAAATCAATTGTTGATTGGTGCTATAGTTTTCGAACCGCAGCTGTTTCAAAATTAGGATTTTTAGCAATTTCATGTAATTTAAAAATTGATTTGTTGCTTAACCGTTAATGTATCGTTGCATTATTTGTATACATGTAGAGCAGATGAATGCTAGTTATTAGAAATGCAAATCAATTGTTGATTGGTGCTATAGTTTTCGAACCACAGCTGTTTCAAAATTAGGATTTTTAGTAAATTCTCGTAATTTAAGAATTGAATTGTTGCTTAACTGTTGACCTCAACGCTACATTCTTTGTATACATGTAGAGCAGATGAATGCTAGTTATTAGAAATGCAAATCAATTGTTGATTGGTGCTATAGTTTTCGAACCACAGCTGTTTCAAAATTAGGATTTTTAGTAAATTCTCGTAATTTAATAATTGAATTGTTGCTTAACTGTTGACCTCAACGCTACATTCTTTGTATACATGTAGAGCAGATGAGTGCTAGTTATTAGAAATGCAAATCAATTGTTGATTGGTGCTATAGTTTTCGAACCGCAGCTGTTTCAAAATTAGGATTTTTAGCAATTTCATGTAATTTAAAAATTGATTTGTTGCTTAACCGTTAATGTATCGTTGCATTATTTGTATACATGTAGAGCAGATGAATGCTAGTTATTAGAAATGCAAATCAATTGTTGATTGGTGCTATAGTTTTCGAACCACAGCTGTTTCAAAATTGGGATTTTTAGTAAATTCTCGTAATTTAAGAATTGAATTGTTGCTTAACTGTTGACCTCAACGCTACATTCTTTGTATACATGTAGAGCAGATGAATGCTAGTTATTAGAAATGCAAATCAATTGTTGATTGGTGCTATAGTTTTCAAACCACAGCTGTTTCAAAATTAGGATTTTTAGTAAATTCTCGTAATTTAATAATTGAATTGTTGCTTAACTGTTGACCTCAACGCTACATTCTTTGTATACATGCAGAGCAGATGAATGCTAGTTATTAGAAATGCAAATCAATTGTTGATTGGTGCTATAGTTTTCGAACCACAGCTGTTTCAAAATTAGGATTTTTACTAATTGCACGTAATTTATGAATTGAATTGTTGCTTAACTGTTGACCTCAACGCTCCATTCTTTGTATACATGTAGAGCAGATGAATGCTAGTTATTAGAAATGCAAATCAATTGTTGATTGGTGCTATAGTTTTCGAACGACAGCTGTTTCAAAATTAGGATTTTTAGTAAATTTTCATAATTTAAGAATTGAATTGTTGCTTAACTGTTGACCTCAACGCTACATTCTTTGTATACATGTAGAGCAGATGAATGCTAGTTATTAGAAATGCAAATCAATTGTTGATTGGTGCTATAGTTTTCGAACCACAGCTGTTTCAAAATTAGGATTTTTAGTAATTTCACGAAATTTAAGAATTGAATTGTTGCTTAACTGTTGACCTCAATGCTACATTCTTTGTATACATGTAGAGCAGATGAATGCTAGTTATTAGAAATGCAAATCAACTGTTGATTGGTGCTATAGTTTTCGAACGACAGCTGTTTCAAAATTAGGATTTTTAGTAAATTCTCGTAATTTAAGAATTGAATTGTTGCTTAACTGTTGACCTCAACGCTACATTATTTGTATACATGTAGAGCAGATGAATGCTAGTTATTAGAAATGCAAATCAATTCTTGATTGGTGCTATAGTTTTTGAACCACAGCTGTTTCAAAATTAGGATTTTTAGTAATTTCACGTAATTTAAGAATTGAATTGTTGCTTAACTGTTGACTTCAACGCTACACTCTTTGTATACATGTAGAGCAGATGAATGCTAGTTATTAGAAATGCAAATCAATTGTTGATTGGTGCTATAGTTTTCGAACCACAGCTGTTTCAAAATTAGGATTTTTAGTAATTTCACGTAATTTAAGAATTGAATTGTTGCTTAACTGTTGACTTAAACCCTACACTCTTTGTATACATGTAGAGCAGATGAATGCTAGTTATTAGAAATGCAAATCAATTGTTGATTGGTGCTATAGTTTTCGAACCACAGCTGTTTCAAAATTAGGATTTTTAGTAATTTCACGTAATTTAAGAATTGAATTGTTGCTTAACTGTTGACCTCAACGCTACATTCTTTGTATACATGTAGAGCAGATGAATGCTAGTTATTAGAAATGCAAATCAATTGTTGATTGGTGCTATAGTTTTCGAACCACAGCTGTTTCAAAATTAGGATTTTTAGTAATTTCACGTAATTTAAGAATTGAATTGTTGCTTAACTGTTGACCTCAACGCTACATTCTTTGTATACATGTAGAGCAAATGAATGCTAGTTATTAGAAATGCAAATCAATTGTTGATTGGTGCTATAGTTTTCGAACCACAGCTGTTTCAAAATTAGGATTTTTAGTAATTTCACGAAATTTAAGAATTGAATTGTTGCTTAACTGTTGACCTCAACGCTACATTCTTTGTATACATGTAGAGCAAATGAATGCTAGTTATTAGAAATGCAAATCAATTGTTGATTGGTGCTATAGTTTTCGAACCACAGCTGTTTCAAAATTAGGATTTTTAGTAATTTCACGAAATTTAAGAATTGAATTGTTGCTTAACTGTTGACCTCAACGCTACATTCTTTGTATACATGTAGAGCAGATGAATGCTAGTTATTAGAAATGCAAATCAATTGTTTATTGCTCATATAGGTTTCGAACCACAGCTGTTTCAAAATTAGGATATTTAGAACTAAATAGAACAAATAAGCATCGTTCAGGGTGTTAGTTTAAAACTTTAAATTAAAAGTGGGATTTATTGTTATAGTTATGAAGAGGACATCAATCATTTTAATAAGCCCCAGGTGCCGCAAAATCTTTTAGTACGCCACTGATCGTCACGTCCAGATATTATTTGTGCACCGTTTTTTTCGGAATTTCCGAATGCATTGAAACTGCTCTTGGCATTGAAATTGTGGTCAAGGTTAATATCATTAGAGCACAATGTGCGTCCCAAATGCAACAATGCTCAGCAAAAAAATGCGTGTACGTGAGCGGCTGCTTGACCTCGATCGCGCTTGAGCGTGTGCATCCACAGACAATAAACTACTGAGGTGAGGCTTCAAACGTCGAGGGATGTTTTTAAAAGGTAGGATTTTATCAAATTTCCATGAAATTGCCCGTTTCTGCTCTACAAATAAACGCTCGATACCATTTATTATTAATTGACGAAATTTACCAATTATGGGTTATGTAAGATTAACTTGGGTACGACACATCGCAGTTATGTATTAGAATTCATGTGACCATATATTTTGTAAGGCTTAGCGTTATTCGTTACATACGTACAAATTACATTACATATCAATTTGCAAATTAACTGTGGTACAAAATATTTTTCCTCATCGATACTAACAAATAACTGCAATGGTCGCATCCAAACGAACATGCAAACTGAAAATTTATTAATTTGCGTACCTACAAAATTGCTTTAAACAATTCTTATCCAACATAATTTCTAACACTTTGTACCGACTTTGAAACCTTATATTACTAATAAATTCATTTAAAATTAGTAGATTCATGTAAATACCATCAACATTACTTGCAAAATACTTACCACATTTTAGCAAAATAGCATTTATTAATTTTGTGTTACAAACGAAGTAACATTAAAACTTTGTCATTCATATTTGTAATGTCACCCTATTTTTTTAGGAAAAACTAATTGGTTCGGTGAATTGGTAAATGGAATACCATTGCGTCCCGAAAGTATTGCGACCTCCTCGGACTTCTGGCACTGGTGATAACTTCATGGGACCCAATTTTGCAGCAACGATCTGCATGACCGACATCGGATTGTAAAGGTAGGAATTTTAATTTCTATTAACCGCAACTAGTTATGAATAGCGCCGTGCAATATTTTGTCTACAAGAAAACTGATTGTACCCGAGTTTAGCTTTAAACATTCTTCCAGTTTGTTGCCGATACTCACATACTAGTACCACTTAGTGCCAAAGATAGTACATTCGCCTAAAATATGTTTTTACCACCAAATTTGCATTATTTCTAAAACATAAGTGTAGGTGTCTTTGTAAGGCGGCTTCACAATCGGCCTGAAATGGGAAGAGAACGGGAAACTTACAATATATCATTTACTTGTAACCATGCACAAAGGGAACGGGAATTTGTTCTACATGGTTGCAAGTGAGTGAATCATATATCCCGGCAGTTGTGCACCCCTACAAGTAAATGATATGTTTTAACTTTCCCGTCCCTTATTTATTATTTTCGCCCTTATTTAATTCTGAAACTTTGTCAACTTTACAGTAGAATTAGTTTCAGGTTTACTGTATAGGAATCTAATATCAAATTTGCAAATAATCAATGTTCAGAAATTTCAGTAATAGCTAACCTATACTTGTCAATGCAGAAAGTTATCTGTTTGATTTTCGCCCTTATTTAATACTGAAACTTTGTCAACTTTACAGTAGAATTAGTTTCCGGTGTACTGTACACAAATCTAATATTAAATTTGCAAATAATAAGTTTTCAGAAATTTCAGTAATAGCTATCCCATACTTGTCAATGCAGAAAGTTATCTGTTTGATTTTCTCCCTTATTTCATACTGAAACTTTGTCAACTTTACAGTAGAATTAGTTTCAGGTGTACTGTACACAAATCTAATATTAAATTTGCAAATAATAAGTTTTCAGAAATTTCAGTAATAGCTATCCCATACTTGTCAATGCAGAAAGTTATCTGTTTGATTTTCGCCCTTATTTAATACTGAAACTTTGTCAAATTTTCAGTAGAATTAGTTTCAGGTTTACTGTATAGGTATCTAATATCAAATTTGCAAATAATCAATTTTCAGAAATTTCAGTAATAGCTAACCCATACTTGTCAATGCAGAAAGTTATCTGTTTGATATTCTCCCTTATTTAATACTGAAACTTTTGCCAAATTTTCAGTAGAATTAGTTTCAGGTTTGTATAGGAATCTAATATCAAATTTGCAAATAATAAAGTTTCAGAAATTTCAGTAATGGCTAACCCATACTTGTCAATGCATAAAGTTATCTGTTTGATTTTCTCCCTTATTTAATACTGAAACTTTGGCAACTTTAAAGCAGAATTAGTTTCAGGTGTACTGTACACAGATTTAATATAACATTAGCAAATAATAAGTTTTCAGAAATTTCAGTAATAGCTAACCCATACTTGTCAATGCATAAAGTTATCTATTTGATTTTCTCCCTTATTTAATACTGAATCTTTGTCAAATTTTCAGTAGAATTAGTTTCAGGTTTACTGTATAGGAATCTAATATCAAATTTGCAAATAATCAATTTTCAGAAATTTCAGTAATAGCTAACCCATACTTGTCAATGCATAAAGTTATCTATTTGATTTTCTCCCTTATTTAATACTGAATCTTTGTCAAATTTTCAGTAGAATTAGTTTCAGGTTTACTGTATAGGAATCTAATATCAAATTTGCAAATAATCAATTTTCAGAAATTTCAGTAATAGCTAACCCATACTTGTCAATGCAGAAAGTTATCTGTTTGATTTTCTCCCTTATTTAATACTGAAACTTTGTCAAATTTTCAGTAGAAATAGTTTCAGGTTTACTATATAGGTATCTAATATCAAATTTGCAAATAATCAATTTTCAGAGATTTCAGTTATAGCTAACCCATACTTGTCAATGCAGAAAGTTATCTGTTTGATATTCTCCCTTATTTAATACTGAAACTTTTGTCAAATTTTCAGTAGAATTAGTTTCAGGTTTACTGTATAGGAATCTAATATCAAATTTGCAAATAATCAATTTTCAGAAATTTCAGTAATAGCTAACCCATACTTGTCAATGCAGAAAGTTATCTGTTTGATTTTCTCCCTTATTTAATACTGAAACTTTGTCAAATTTTCAGTAGAATTAGTTTCAGGTTTACTGTATACGAATCTAATATCAAATTTGCAAATTATAAGTTTTCAGAAATTTCAGTAATAGCTAACCCATACTTGTCTATGCAGAAAGTTATCTGTTTGATTTTCTCCCTTATTTAATACTGAAACTTTGTCAAATTTTCAGTAGTAATAGTTTCAGGTTTACTGTATAGGAATTTAATATCAAATTTGCAAATAATCAATTTTCAGAAATTTCAGTAATAGCTAACCCATACTTGTCTATGCAGAAAGTTATCTGTTTGATTTTCTCCCTTATTTAATACTGAAACTTTGTCAAATTTTCAGTAGAATTAGTTTCAGGTTTACTGTATATGAATCTAATATCAAATTTGCAAATTATAAGTTTTCAGAAATTTCAGTAATAGCTAACCCATACTTGTCTATGCAGAAAGTTATCTGTTTGATTTTCTCCCTTATTTAATACTGAAACTTTGTCAAATTTTCAGTAGAATTAGTTTCAGGTTTAATGTATAGGAATCTAATATCAAATTTGCAAATTATAAGTTTTCAGAAATTTCAGTAATAGCTAACCCATACTTGTCTATGCAGAAAGTTATCTGTTTGATTTTCTCCCTTATTTAATACTGAAACTTTGTCAAATGTTCAGTAGAATTAGTTTCAGGTTTAATGTATAGGAATCTAATATCAAATTTGCAAATTATAAGTTTTCAGAAATTTCAGTAATAGCTAACCCATACTTGTCTATGCAGAAAGTTATCTGTTTGATTTTCTCCCTTATTTAATACTGAAACTTTGTCAAATTTTCAGTAGAATTAGTTTCAGGTTTACTGTATATGAATCTAATATCAAATTTGCAAATTATAAGTTTTCAGAAATTTCAGTAATAGCTAACCCATACTTGTCTATGCAGAAAGTTATCTGTTTGATTTTCTCCCTTATTTAATACTGAAACTTTGTCAAATGTTCAGTAGAATTAGTTTCAGGTTTAATGTATAGGAATCTAATATCAAATTTGCAAATTATAAGTTTTCAGAAATTTCAGTAATAGCTAACCCATACTTGTCTATGCAGAAAGTTATCTGTTTGATTTTCTCCCTTATTTAATACTGAAACTTTGTCAAATTTTCAGTAGTAATAGTTTCAGGTTTACTGTATAGGAATTTAATATCAAATTTGCAAATAATCAATTTTCAGAAATTTCAGTAATAGCTAACCCATACTTGTCTATGCAGAAAGTTATCTGTTTGATTTTCTCCCTTATTTAATACTGAAACTTTGTCAAATTTTCAGTAGAAATAGTTTCAGGTTTACTGTATAGGAATTTAATATCAAATTTGCAAATAATCAATTTTCAGAAATTTCAGTAATAGCTAACCCATACTTGTCTATGCAGAAAGTTATCTGTTTGATTTTCTCCCTTATTTAATACTGAAACTTTGTCAAATTTTCAGTAGAATTAGTTTCAGGTTTACTGTATAGGAATCTAATATCAAATTTGCAAATTATAAGTTTTCAGAAATTTCAGTAATAGCTAACCCATACTTGTCTATGCAGAAAGTTATCTGTTTGATTTTCTCCCTTATTTAATACTGAAACTTTGTCAAATTTTCAGTAGAATTAGTTTCAGGTTTACTGTATACGAATCTAATATCAAATTTGCAAATTATAAGTTTTCAGAAATTTCAGTAATAGCTAACCCATACTTGTCAATGCAGAAAGTTATCTGTTTGATTTTCTCCCTTATTTAATACTGAAACTTTGTCAAATTTTCAGTAGTAATAGTTTCAGGTTTACTGTATAGGAATTTAATATCAAATTTGCAAATAATCAATTTTCAGAAATTTCAGTAATAGCTAACCCATACTTGTCTATGCAGAAAGTTATCTGTTTGATTTTCTCCCTTATTTAATACTGAAACTTTGTCAAATTTTCAGTAGAATTAGTTTCAGGTTTACTGTATACGAATCTAATATCAAATTTGCAAATTATAAGTTTTCAGAAATTTCAGTAATAGCTAACCCATACTTGTCTATGCAGAAAGTTATCTGTTTGATTTTCTCCCTTATTTAATACTGAAACTTTGTCAAATTTTCAGTAGAATTAGTTTCAGGTTTACTGTATAGGAATCTAATATCAAATTTGCAAATTATAAGTTTTCAGAAATTTCAGTAATAGCTAACCCATACTTGTCTATGCAGAAAGTTATCTGTTTGATTTTCTCCCTTATTTAATACTGAAACTTTGTCAAATTTTCAGTAGAATTAGTTTCAGGTTTACTGTATACGAATCTAATATCAAATTTGCAAATTATAAGTTTTCAGAAATTTCAGTAATAGCTAACCCATACTTGTCAATGCAGAAAGTTATCTGTTTGATTTTCTCCCTTATTTAATACTGAAACTTTGTCAAATTTTCAGTAGTAATAGTTTCAGGTTTACTGTATAGGAATTTAATATCAAATTTGCAAATAATCAATTTTCAGAAATTTCAGTAATAGCTAACCCATACTTGTCTATGCAGAAAGTTATCTGTTTGATTTTCTCCCTTATTTAATACTGAAACTTTGTCAAATTTTCAGTAGAATTAGTTTCAGGTTTACTGTATACGAATCTAATATCAAATTTGCAAATTATAAGTTTTCAGAAATTTCAGTAATAGCTAACCCATACTTGTCTATGCAGAAAGTTATCTGTTTGATTTTCTCCCTTATTTAATACTGAAACTTTGTCAAATTTTCAGTAGAATTAGTTTCAGGTTTACTGTATAGGAATCTAATATCAAATTTGCAAATTATAAGTTTTCAGAAATTTCAGTAATAGCTAACCCATACTTGTCTATGCAGAAAGTTATCTGTTTGATTTTCTCCCTTATTTAATACTGAAACTTTGTCAAATTTTCAGTAGAATTAGTTTCAGGTTTACTGTATACGAATCTAATATCAAATTTGCAAATTATAAGTTTTCAGAAATTTCAGTAATAGCTAACCCATACTTGTCAATGCAGAAAGTTATCTGTTTGATTTTCTCCCTTATTTAATACTGAAACTTTGTCAAATTTTCAGTAGTAATAGTTTCAGGTTTACTGTATAGGAATTTAATATCAAATTTGCAAATAATCAATTTTCAGAAATTTCAGTAATAGCTAACCCATACTTGTCTATGCAGAAAGTTATCTGTTTGATTTTCTCCCTTATTTAATACTGAAACTTTGTCAAATTTTCAGTAGAAATAGTTTCAGGTTTACTGTATAGGAATTTAATATCAAATTTGCAAATAATCAATTTTCAGAAATTTCAGTAATAGCTAACCCATACTTGTCTATGCAGAAAGTTATCTGTTTGATTTTCTCCCTTATTTAATACTGAAACTTTGTCAAATTTTCAGTAGAATTAGTTTCAGGTTTACTGTATAGGAATCTAATATCAAATTTGCAAATTATAAGTTTTCAGAAATTTCAGTAATAGCTAACCCATACTTGTCTATGCAGAAAGTTATCTGTTTGATTTTCTCCCTTATTTAATACTGAAACTTTGTCAAATTTTCAGTAGAATTAGTTTCAGGTTTACTGTATACGAATCTAATATCAAATTTGCAAATTATAAGTTTTCAGAAATTTCAGTAATAGCTAACCCATACTTGTCTATGCAGAAAGTTATCTGTTTGATTTTCTCCCTTATTTAATACTGAAACTTTGTCAAATTTTCAGTAGAATTAGTTTCAGGTTTAATGTATAGGAATCTAATATCAAATTTGCAAATTATAAGTTTTCAGAAATTTCAGTAATAGCTAACCCATACTTGTCTATGCAGAAAGTTATCTGTTTGATTTTCTCCCTTATTTAATACTGAAACTTTGTCAAATTTTCAGTAGTAATAGTTTCAGGTTTACTGTATAGGAATTTAATATCAAATTTGCAAATAATCAATTTTCAGAAATTTCAGTAATAGCTAACCCATACTTGTCTATGCAGAAAGTTATCTGTTTGATTTTCTCCCTTATTTAATACTGAAACTTTGTCAAATTTTCAGTAGAATTAGTTTCAGGTTTACTGTATAGGAATCTAATATCAAATTTGCAAATTATAAGTTTTCAGAAATTTCAGTAATAGCTAACTCATACTTGTCTATGCAGAAAGTTATCTGTTTGATTTTCTCCCTTATTTAATACTGAAACTTTGTCAAATTTTCAGTAGAATTAGTTTCAGGTTTACTGTATACGAATCTAATATCAAATTTGCAAATTATAAGTTTTCAGAAATTTCAGTAATAGCTAACCCATACTTGTCAATGCAGAAAGTTATCTGTTTGATTTTCTCCCTTATTTAATACTGAAACTTTGTCAAATTTTCAGTAGTAATAGTTTCAGGTTTACTGTATAGGAATTTAATATCAAATTTGCAAATAATCAATTTTCAGAAATTTCAGTAATAACTAACCCATACTTGTCTATGCAGAAAGTTATCTGTTTGATTTTCTCCCTTATTTAATACTGAAACTTTGTCAAATTTTCAGTAGAAATAGTTTCAGGTTTACTGTATAGGAATTTAATATCAAATTTGCAAATAATCAATTTTCAGAAATTTCAGTAATAGCTAACCCATACTTGTCTATGCAGAAAGTTATCTGTTTGATTTTCTCCCTTATTTAATACTGAAACTTTGTCAAATTTTCAGTAGAATTAGTTTCAGGTTTACTGTATAGGAATCTAATATCAAATTTGCAAATTATAAGTTTTCAGAAATTTCAGTAATAGCTAACCCATACTTGTCTATGCAGAAAGTTATCTGTTTGATTTTCTCCCTTATTTAATACTGAAACTTTGTCAAATTTTCAGTAGAATTAGTTTCAGGTTTACTGTATACGAATCTAATATCAAATTTGCAAATTATAAGTTTTCAGAAATTTCAGTAATAGCTAACCCATACTTGTCAATGCAGAAAGTTATCTGTTTGATTTTCTCCCTTATTTAATACTGAAACTTTGTCAAATTTTCAGTAGTAATAGTTTCAGGTTTACTGTATAGGAATTTAATATCAAATTTGCAAATAATCAATTTTCAGAAATTTCAGTAATAACTAACCCATACTTGTCTATGCAGAAAGTTATCTGTTTGATTTTCTCCCTTATTTAATACTGAAACTTTGTCAAATTTTCAGTAGAAATAGTTTCAGGTTTACTGTATAGGAATTTAATATCAAATTTGCAAATAATCAATTTTCAGAAATTTCAGTAATAGCTAACCCATACTTGTCTATGCAGAAAGTTATCTGTTTGATTTTCTCCCTTATTTAATACTGAAACTTTGTCAAATTTTCAGTAGAAATAGTTTCAGGTTTACTGTATAGGAATTTAATATCAAATTTGCAAATAATCAATTTTCAGAAATTTCAGTAATAGCTAACCCACACTTGTCTATGCAGAAAGTTATCTGTTTGATTTTCTCCCTTATTTAATACTGAAACTCTGTCAAATTTTCAGTAGAATTAGTTTCAGGTTTAATGTATAGGAATCTAATATCAAATTTGCAAATTATAAGTTTTCAGAAATTTCAGTAATAGCTAACCCATACTTGTCTATGCAGAAAGTTATCTGTTTGATTTTCTCCCTTATTTAATACTGAAACTTTGTCAAATGTTCAGTAGAATTAGTTTCAGGTTTAATGTATAGGAATCTAATATCAAATTTGCAAATTATAAGTTTTCAGAAATTTCAGTAATAGCTAACCCATACTTGTCAATGCAGAAAGTTATCTGTTTGATTTTCTCCCTTATTTAATACTGAAACTTTGTCAAATTTTCAGTAGAATTAGTTTCAGGTTTACTGTATACGAATCTAATATCAAATTTGCAAATTATAAGTTTTCAGAAATTTCAGTAATAGCTAACCCATACTTGTCTATGCAGAAAGTTATCTGTTTGATTTTCTCCCTTATTTAATACTGAAACTTTGTCAAATTTTCAGTAGAAATAGTTTCAGGTTTACTGTATAGGAATTTAATATCAAATTTGCAAATAATCAATTTTCAGAAATTTCAGTAATAGCTAACCCATACTTGTCTATGCAGAAAGTTATCTGTTTGATTTTCTCCCTTATTTAATACTGAAACTTTGTCAAATTTTCAGTAGAAATAGTTTCAGGTTTACTGTATACGAATCTAATATCAAATTTGCAAATTATAAGTTTTCAGAAATTTCAGTAATAGCTAACCCATACTTGTCTATGCAGAAAGTTATCTGTTTGATTTTCTCCCTTATTTAATACTGAAACTTTGTCAAATGTTCAGTAGAATTAGTTTCAGGTTTAATGTATAGGAATCTAATATCAAATTTGCAAATTATAAGTTTTCAGAAATTTCAGTAATAGCTAACCCATACTTGTCTATGCAGAAAGTTATCTGTTTGATTTTCTCCCTTATTTAATACTGAAACTTTGTCAAATGTTCAGTAGAATTAGTTTCAGGTTTAATGTATAGGAATCTAATATCAAATTTGCAAATTATAAGTTTTCAGAAATTTCAGTAATAGCTAACCCATACTTGTCAATGCAGAAAGTTATCTGTTTGATTTTCTCCCTTATTTAATACTGAAACTTTGTCAAATGTTCAGTAGAATTAGTTTCAGGTTTAATGTATAGGAATCTAATATCAAATTTGCAAATTATAAGTTTTCAGAAATTTCAGTAATAGCTAACCCATACTTGTCTATGCAGAAAGTTATCTGTTTGATTTTCTCCCTTATTTAATACTGAAACTTTGTCAAATTTTCAGTAGAAATAGTTTCAGGTTTACTGTATAGGAATTTAATATCAAATTTGCAAATAATCAATTTTCAGAAATTTCAGTAATAGCTAACCCATACTTGTCTATGCAGAAAGTTATCTGTTTGATTTTCTCCCTTATTTAATACTGAAACTTTGTCAAATTTTCAGTAGAATTAGTTTCAGGTTTACTGTATACGAATCTAATATCAAATTTGCAAATTATAAGTTTTCAGAAATTTCAGTAATAGCTAACCCATACTTGTCTATGCAGAAAGTTATCTGTTTGATTTTCTCCCTTATTTAATACTGAAACTTTGTCAAATTTTCAGTAGAATTAGTTTCAGGTTTACTGTATAGGAATCTAATATCAAATTTGCAAATTATAAGTTTTCAGAAATTTCAGTAATAGCTAACCCATACTTGTCTATGCAGAAAGTTATCTGTTTGATTTTCTCCCTTATTTAATACTGAAACTTTGTCAAATTTTCAGTAGAATTAGTTTCAGGTTTACTGTATAGGAATCTAATATCAAATTTGCAAATTATAAGTTTTCAGAAATTTCAGTAATAGCTAACCCATACTTGTCTATGCAGAAAGTTATCTGTTTGATTTTCTCCCTTATTTAATACTGAAACTTTGTCAAATTTTCAGTAGAATTAGTTTCAGGTTTACTGTATAGGAATCTAATATCAAATTTGCAAATTATAAGTTTTCAGAAATTTCAGTAATAGCTAACCCATACTTGTCTATGCAGAAAGTTATCTGTTTGATTTTCTCCCTTATTTAATACTGAAACTTTGTCAAATTTTCAGTAGAATTAGTTTCAGGTTTACTGTATAGGAATCTAATATCAAATTTGCAAATTATAAGTTTTCAGAAATTTCAGTAATAGCTAACCCATACTTGTCTATGCAGAAAGTTATCTGTTTGATTTTCTCCCTTATTTAATACTGAAACTTTGTCAAATTTTCAGTAGAATTAGTTTCAGGTTTACTGTATACGAATCTAATATCAAATTTGCAAATTATAAGTTTTCAGAAATTTCAGTAATAGCTAACCCATACTTGTCTATGCAGAAAGTTATCTGTTTGATTTTCTCCCTTATTTAATACTGAAACTTTGTCAAATTTTCAGTAGAAATAGTTTCAGGTTTACTGTATAGGAATTTAATATCAAATTTGCAAATAATCAATTTTCAGAAATTTCAGTAATAGCTAACCCATACTTGTCTATGCAGAAAGTTATCTGTTTGATTTTCTCCCTTATTTAATACTGAAACTTTGTCAAATTTTCAGTAGAATTAGTTTCAGGTTTACTGTATAGGAATCTAATATCAAATTTGCAAATTATAAGTTTTCAGAAATTTCAGTAATAGCTAACCCATACTTGTCTATGCAGAAAGTTATCTGTTTGATTTTCTTCCTTATTTAATACTGAAACTTTGTCAAATTTTCAGTAGAATTAGTTTCAGGTTTACTGTATAGGAATCTAATATCAAATTTGCAAATTATAAGTTTTCAGAAATTTCAGTAATAGCTAACCCATACTTGTCTATGCAGAAAGTTATCTGTTTGATTTTCTCCCTTATTTAATACTGAAACTTTGTCAAATTTTCAGTAGAATTAGTTTCAGGTTTACTGTATACGAATCTAATATCAAATTTGCAAATTATAAGTTTTCAGAAATTTCAGTAATAGCTAACCCATACTTGTCTATGCAGAAAGTTATCTGTTTGATTTTCTCCCTTATTTAATACTGAAACTTTGTCAAATTTTCAGTAGAATTAGTTTCAGGTTTACTGTATAGGAATCTAATATCAAATTTGCAAATTATAAGTTTTCAGAAATTTCAGTAATAGCTAACCCATACTTGTCTATGCAGAAAGTTATCTGTTTGATTTTCTCCCTTATTTAATACTGAAACTTTGTCAAATTTTCAGTAGAATTAGTTTCAGGTTTACTGTATAGGAATCTAATATCAAATTTGCAAATTATAAGTTTTCAGAAATTTCAGTAATAGCTAACCCATACTTGTCTATGCAGAAAGTTATCTGTTTGATTTTCTCCCTTATTTAATACTGAAACTTTGTCAAATTTTCAGTAGAATTAGTTTCAGGTTTACTGTATAGGAATCTAATATCAAATTTGCAAATTATAAGTTTTCAGAAATTTCAGTAATAGCTAACCCATACTTGTCTATGCAGAAAGTTATCTGTTTGATTTTCTCCCTTATTTAATACTGAAACTTTGTCAAATTTTCAGTAGAATTAGTTTCAGGTTTACTGTATACGAATCTAATATCAAATTTGCAAATTATAAGTTTTCAGAAATTTCAGTAATAGCTAACCCATACTTGTCTATGCAGAAAGTTATCTGTTTGATTTTCTCCCTTATTTAATACTGAAACTTTGTCAAATTTTCAGTAGAAATAGTTTCAGGTTTACTGTATAGGAATTTAATATCAAATTTGCAAATAATCAATTTTCAGAAATTTCAGTAATAGCTAACCCATACTTGTCTATGCAGAAAGTTATCTGTTTGATTTTCTCCCTTATTTAATACTGAAACTTTGTCAAATTTTCAGTAGAATTAGTTTCAGGTTTACTGTATAGGAATCTAATATCAAATTTGCAAATTATAAGTTTTCAGAAATTTCAGTAATAGCTAACCCATACTTGTCTATGCAGAAAGTTATCTGTTTGATTTTCTTCCTTATTTAATACTGAAACTTTGTCAAATTTTCAGTAGAATTAGTTTCAGGTTTACTGTATAGGAATCTAATATCAAATTTGCAAATTATAAGTTTTCAGAAATTTCAGTAATAGCTAACCCATACTTGTCTATGCAGAAAGTTATCTGTTTGATTTTCTCCCTTATTTAATACTGAAACTTTGTCAAATTTTCAGTAGAATTAGTTTCAGGTTTACTGTATACGAATCTAATATCAAATTTGCAAATTATAAGTTTTCAGAAATTTCAGTAATAGCTAACCCATACTTGTCTATGCAGAAAGTTATCTGTTTGATTTTCTCCCTTATTTAATACTGAAACTTTGTCAAATTTTCAGTAGTAATAGTTTCAGGTTTACTGTATAGGAATTTAATATCAAATTTGCAAATAATCAATTTTCAGAAATTTCAGTAATAGCTAACCCATACTTGTCAATGCAGAAAGTTATCTGTTTGATTTTCTCCCTTATTTAATACTGAAACTTTGTCAAATTTTCAGTAGAAATAGTTTCAGGTTTACTGTATAGGAATTTAATATCAAATTTGCAAATAATCAATTTTCAGAAATTTCAGTAATAGCTAACCCACACTTGTCTATGCAGAAAGTTATCTGTTTGATTTTCTCCCTTATTTAATACTGAAACTTTGTCAAATGTTCAGTAGAATTAGTTTCAGGTTTAATGTATAGGAATCTAATATCAAATTTGCAAATTATAAGTTTTCAGAAATTTCATTAATAGCTAACCCATACTTGTCAATGCAGAAAGTTATCTGTTTGATTTTCTCCCTTATTTAATACTGAAACTTTGTCAAATTTTCAGTAGAATTAGTTTCAGGTTTACTGTATACGAATCTAATATCAAATTTGCAAATTATAAGTTTTCAGAAATTTCAGTAATAGCTAACCCATACTTGTCTATGCAGAAAGTTATCTGTTTGATTTTCTCCCTTATTTAATACTGAAACTTTGTCAAATTTTCAGTAGAAATAGTTTCAGGTTTACTGTATAGGAATTTAATATCAAATTTGCAAATAATCAATTTTCAGAAATTTCAGTAATAGCTAACCCATACTTGTCTATGCAGAAAGTTATCTGTTTGATTTTCTCCCTTATTTAATACTGAAACTTTGTCAAATTTTCAGTAGAATTAGTTTCAGGTTTACTGTATAGGAATCTAATATCAAATTTGCAAATTATAAGTTTTCAGAAATTTCAGTAATAGCTAACCCATACTTGTCTATGCAGAAAGTTATCTGTTTGATTTTCTCCCTTATTTAATACTGAAACTTTGTCAAATTTTCAGTAGAATTAGTTTCAGGTTTACTGTATAGGAATCTAATATCAAATTTGCAAATTATAAGTTTTCAGAAATTTCAGTAATAGCTAACCCATACTTGTCTATGCAGAAAGTTATCTGTTTGATTTTCTCCCTTATTTAATACTGAAACTTTGTCAAATTTTCAGTAGAATTAGTTTCAGGTTTACTGTATAGGAATCTAATATCAAATTTGCAAATTATAAGTTTTCAGAAATTTCAGTAATAGCTAACCCATACTTGTCTATGCAGAAAGTTATCTGTTTGATTTTCTCCCTTATTTAATACTGAAACTTTGTCAAATTTTCAGTAGAATTAGTTTCAGGTTTACTGTATACGAATCTAATATCAAATTTGCAAATTATAAGTTTTCAGAAATTTCAGTAATAGCTAACCCATACTTGTCTATGCAGAAAGTTATCTGTTTGATTTTCTCCCTTATTTAATACTGAAACTTTGTCAAATGTTCAGTAGAATTAGTTTCAGGTTTAATGTATAGGAATCTAATATCAAATTTGCAAATTATAAGTTTTCAGAAATTTCAGTAATAGCTAACCCATACTTGTCTATGCAGAAAGTTATCTGTTTGATTTTCTCCCTTATTTAATACTGAAACTTTGTCAAATTTTCAGTAGAAATAGTTTCAGGTTTACTGTATAGGAATTTAATATCAAATTTGCAAATAATCAATTTTCAGAAATTTCAGTAATAGCTAACCCATACTTGTCTATGCAGAAAGTTATCTGTTTTATTTTCTCCCTTATTTAATACTGAAACTTTGTCAAATTTTCAGTAGAAATAGTTTCAGGTTTACTGTATAGGAATTTAATATCAAATTTGCAAATAATCAATTTTCAGAAATTTCAGTAATAGCTAACCCATACTTGTCTATGCAGAAAGTTATCTGTTTGATTTTCTCCCTTATTTAATACTGAAACTTTGTCAAATGTTCAGTAGAATTAGTTTCAGGTTTACTGTATAGGAATCTAATATCAAATTTGCAAATTATAAGTTTTCAGAAATTTCAGTAATAGCTAACCCATACTTGTCTATGCAGAAAGTTATCTGTTTGATTTTCTCCCTTATTTAATACTGAAACTTTGTCAAATTTTCAGTAGAATTAGTTTCAGGTTTACTGTATAGGAATCTAATATCAAATTTGCAAATTATAAGTTTTCAGAAATTTCAGTAATAGCTAACCCATACTTGTCTATGCAGAAAGTTATCTGTTTGATTTTCTCCCTTATTTAATACTGAAACTTTGTCAAATTTTCAGTAGAATTAGTTTCAGGTTTACTGTATAGGAATCTAATATCAAATTTGCAAATTATAAGTTTTCAGAAATTTCAGTAATAGCTAACCCATACTTGTCTATGCAGAAAGTTATCTGTTTGATTTTCTCCCTTATTTAATACTGAAACTTTGTCAAATTTTCAGTAGAATTAGTTTCAGGTTTAATGTATAGGAATCTAATATCAAATTTGCAAATTATAAGTTTTCAGAAATTTCAGTAATAGCTAACCCATACTTGTCTATGCAGAAAGTTATCTGTTTGATTTTCTCCCTTATTTAATACTGAAACTTTGTCAAATGTTCAGTAGAATTAGTTTCAGGTTTAATGTATAGGAATCTAATATCAAATTTGCAAATTATAAGTTTTCAGAAATTTCAGTAATAGCTAACCCATACTTGTCTATGCAGAAAGTTATCTGTTTGATTTTCTCCCTTATTTAATACTGAAACTTTGTCAAATTTTCAGTAGAATTAGTTTCAGGTTTACTGTATATGAATCTAATATCAAATTTGCAAATTATAAGTTTTCAGAAATTTCAGTAATAGCTAACCCATACTTGTCTATGCAGAAAGTTATCTGTTTGATTTTCTCCCTTATTTAATACTGAAACTTTGTCAAATGTTCAGTAGAATTAGTTTCAGGTTTAATGTATAGGAATCTAATATCAAATTTGCAAATTATAAGTTTTCAGAAATTTCAGTAATAGCTAACCCATACTTGTCTATGCAGAAAGTTATCTGTTTGATTTTCTCCCTTATTTAATACTGAAACTTTGTCAAATTTTCAGTAGTAATAGTTTCAGGTTTACTGTATAGGAATTTAATATCAAATTTGCAAATAATCAATTTTCAGAAATTTCAGTAATAGCTAACCCATACTTGTCTATGCAGAAAGTTATCTGTTTGATTTTCTCCCTTATTTAATACTGAAACTTTGTCAAATTTTCAGTAGAAATAGTTTCAGGTTTACTGTATAGGAATTTAATATCAAATTTGCAAATAATCAATTTTCAGAAATTTCAGTAATAGCTAACCCATACTTGTCTATGCAGAAAGTTATCTGTTTGATTTTCTCCCTTATTTAATACTGAAACTTTGTCAAATTTTCAGTAGAATTAGTTTCAGGTTTACTGTATAGGAATCTAATATCAAATTTGCAAATTATAAGTTTTCAGAAATTTCAGTAATAGCTAACCCATACTTGTCTATGCAGAAAGTTATCTGTTTGATTTTCTCCCTTATTTAATACTGAAACTTTGTCAAATTTTCAGTAGAATTAGTTTCAGGTTTACTGTATACGAATCTAATATCAAATTTGCAAATTATAAGTTTTCAGAAATTTCAGTAATAGCTAACCCATACTTGTCAATGCAGAAAGTTATCTGTTTGATTTTCTCCCTTATTTAATACTGAAACTTTGTCAAATTTTCAGTAGTAATAGTTTCAGGTTTACTGTATAGGAATTTAATATCAAATTTGCAAATAATCAATTTTCAGAAATTTCAGTAATAGCTAACCCATACTTGTCTATGCAGAAAGTTATCTGTTTGATTTTCTCCCTTATTTAATACTGAAACTTTGTCAAATTTTCAGTAGAATTAGTTTCAGGTTTACTGTATACGAATCTAATATCAAATTTGCAAATTATAAGTTTTCAGAAATTTCAGTAATAGCTAACCCATACTTGTCTATGCAGAAAGTTATCTGTTTGATTTTCTCCCTTATTTAATACTGAAACTTTGTCAAATTTTCAGTAGAATTAGTTTCAGGTTTACTGTATAGGAATCTAATATCAAATTTGCAAATTATAAGTTTTCAGAAATTTCAGTAATAGCTAACCCATACTTGTCTATGCAGAAAGTTATCTGTTTGATTTTCTCCCTTATTTAATACTGAAACTTTGTCAAATTTTCAGTAGAATTAGTTTCAGGTTTACTGTATACGAATCTAATATCAAATTTGCAAATTATAAGTTTTCAGAAATTTCAGTAATAGCTAACCCATACTTGTCAATGCAGAAAGTTATCTGTTTGATTTTCTCCCTTATTTAATACTGAAACTTTGTCAAATTTTCAGTAGTAATAGTTTCAGGTTTACTGTATAGGAATTTAATATCAAATTTGCAAATAATCAATTTTCAGAAATTTCAGTAATAGCTAACCCATACTTGTCTATGCAGAAAGTTATCTGTTTGATTTTCTCCCTTATTTAATACTGAAACTTTGTCAAATTTTCAGTAGAATTAGTTTCAGGTTTACTGTATACGAATCTAATATCAAATTTGCAAATTATAAGTTTTCAGAAATTTCAGTAATAGCTAACCCATACTTGTCTATGCAGAAAGTTATCTGTTTGATTTTCTCCCTTATTTAATACTGAAACTTTGTCAAATTTTCAGTAGAATTAGTTTCAGGTTTACTGTATAGGAATCTAATATCAAATTTGCAAATTATAAGTTTTCAGAAATTTCAGTAATAGCTAACCCATACTTGTCTATGCAGAAAGTTATCTGTTTGATTTTCTCCCTTATTTAATACTGAAACTTTGTCAAATTTTCAGTAGAATTAGTTTCAGGTTTACTGTATACGAATCTAATATCAAATTTGCAAATTATAAGTTTTCAGAAATTTCAGTAATAGCTAACCCATACTTGTCAATGCAGAAAGTTATCTGTTTGATTTTCTCCCTTATTTAATACTGAAACTTTGTCAAATTTTCAGTAGTAATAGTTTCAGGTTTACTGTATAGGAATTTAATATCAAATTTGCAAATAATCAATTTTCAGAAATTTCAGTAATAGCTAACCCATACTTGTCTATGCAGAAAGTTATCTGTTTGATTTTCTCCCTTATTTAATACTGAAACTTTGTCAAATTTTCAGTAGAAATAGTTTCAGGTTTACTGTATAGGAATTTAATATCAAATTTGCAAATAATCAATTTTCAGAAATTTCAGTAATAGCTAACCCATACTTGTCTATGCAGAAAGTTATCTGTTTGATTTTCTCCCTTATTTAATACTGAAACTTTGTCAAATTTTCAGTAGAATTAGTTTCAGGTTTACTGTATAGGAATCTAATATCAAATTTGCAAATTATAAGTTTTCAGAAATTTCAGTAATAGCTAACCCATACTTGTCTATGCAGAAAGTTATCTGTTTGATTTTCTCCCTTATTTAATACTGAAACTTTGTCAAATTTTCAGTAGAATTAGTTTCAGGTTTACTGTATACGAATCTAATATCAAATTTGCAAATTATAAGTTTTCAGAAATTTCAGTAATAGCTAACCCATACTTGTCTATGCAGAAAGTTATCTGTTTGATTTTCTCCCTTATTTAATACTGAAACTTTGTCAAATTTTCAGTAGAATTAGTTTCAGGTTTAATGTATAGGAATCTAATATCAAATTTGCAAATTATAAGTTTTCAGAAATTTCAGTAATAGCTAACCCATACTTGTCTATGCAGAAAGTTATCTGTTTGATTTTCTCCCTTATTTAATACTGAAACTTTGTCAAATTTTCAGTAGTAATAGTTTCAGGTTTACTGTATAGGAATTTAATATCAAATTTGCAAATAATCAATTTTCAGAAATTTCAGTAATAGCTAACCCATACTTGTCTATGCAGAAAGTTATCTGTTTGATTTTCTCCCTTATTTAATACTGAAACTTTGTCAAATTTTCAGTAGAATTAGTTTCAGGTTTACTGTATAGGAATCTAATATCAAATTTGCAAATTATAAGTTTTCAGAAATTTCAGTAATAGCTAACTCATACTTGTCTATGCAGAAAGTTATCTGTTTGATTTTCTCCCTTATTTAATACTGAAACTTTGTCAAATTTTCAGTAGAATTAGTTTCAGGTTTACTGTATACGAATCTAATATCAAATTTGCAAATTATAAGTTTTCAGAAATTTCAGTAATAGCTAACCCATACTTGTCAATGCAGAAAGTTATCTGTTTGATTTTCTCCCTTATTTAATACTGAAACTTTGTCAAATTTTCAGTAGTAATAGTTTCAGGTTTACTGTATAGGAATTTAATATCAAATTTGCAAATAATCAATTTTCAGAAATTTCAGTAATAACTAACCCATACTTGTCTATGCAGAAAGTTATCTGTTTGATTTTCTCCCTTATTTAATACTGAAACTTTGTCAAATTTTCAGTAGAAATAGTTTCAGGTTTACTGTATAGGAATTTAATATCAAATTTGCAAATAATCAATTTTCAGAAATTTCAGTAATAGCTAACCCATACTTGTCTATGCAGAAAGTTATCTGTTTGATTTTCTCCCTTATTTAATACTGAAACTTTGTCAAATTTTCAGTAGAATTAGTTTCAGGTTTACTGTATAGGAATCTAATATCAAATTTGCAAATTATAAGTTTTCAGAAATTTCAGTAATAGCTAACCCATACTTGTCTATGCAGAAAGTTATCTGTTTGATTTTCTCCCTTATTTAATACTGAAACTTTGTCAAATTTTCAGTAGAATTAGTTTCAGGTTTACTGTATACGAATCTAATATCAAATTTGCAAATTATAAGTTTTCAGAAATTTCAGTAATAGCTAACCCATACTTGTCAATGCAGAAAGTTATCTGTTTGATTTTCTCCCTTATTTAATACTGAAACTTTGTCAAATTTTCAGTAGTAATAGTTTCAGGTTTACTGTATAGGAATTTAATATCAAATTTGCAAATAATCAATTTTCAGAAATTTCAGTAATAACTAACCCATACTTGTCTATGCAGAAAGTTATCTGTTTGATTTTCTCCCTTATTTAATACTGAAACTTTGTCAAATTTTCAGTAGAAATAGTTTCAGGTTTACTGTATAGGAATTTAATATCAAATTTGCAAATAATCAATTTTCAGAAATTTCAGTAATAGCTAACCCATACTTGTCTATGCAGAAAGTTATCTGTTTGATTTTCTCCCTTATTTAATACTGAAACTTTGTCAAATTTTCAGTAGAAATAGTTTCAGGTTTACTGTATAGGAATTTAATATCAAATTTGCAAATAATCAATTTTCAGAAATTTCAGTAATAGCTAACCCACACTTGTCTATGCAGAAAGTTATCTGTTTGATTTTCTCCCTTATTTAATACTGAAACTCTGTCAAATTTTCAGTAGAATTAGTTTCAGGTTTAATGTATAGGAATCTAATATCAAATTTGCAAATTATAAGTTTTCAGAAATTTCAGTAATAGCTAACCCATACTTGTCTATGCAGAAAGTTATCTGTTTGATTTTCTCCCTTATTTAATACTGAAACTTTGTCAAATGTTCAGTAGAATTAGTTTCAGGTTTAATGTATAGGAATCTAATATCAAATTTGCAAATTATAAGTTTTCAGAAATTTCAGTAATAGCTAACCCATACTTGTCAATGCAGAAAGTTATCTGTTTGATTTTCTCCCTTATTTAATACTGAAACTTTGTCAAATTTTCAGTAGAATTAGTTTCAGGTTTACTGTATACGAATCTAATATCAAATTTGCAAATTATAAGTTTTCAGAAATTTCAGTAATAGCTAACCCATACTTGTCTATGCAGAAAGTTATCTGTTTGATTTTCTCCCTTATTTAATACTGAAACTTTGTCAAATTTTCAGTAGAAATAGTTTCAGGTTTACTGTATAGGAATTTAATATCAAATTTGCAAATAATCAATTTTCAGAAATTTCAGTAATAGCTAACCCATACTTGTCTATGCAGAAAGTTATCTGTTTGATTTTCTCCCTTATTTAATACTGAAACTTTGTCAAATTTTCAGTAGAAATAGTTTCAGGTTTACTGTATACGAATCTAATATCAAATTTGCAAATTATAAGTTTTCAGAAATTTCAGTAATAGCTAACCCATACTTGTCTATGCAGAAAGTTATCTGTTTGATTTTCTCCCTTATTTAATACTGAAACTTTGTCAAATGTTCAGTAGAATTAGTTTCAGGTTTAATGTATAGGAATCTAATATCAAATTTGCAAATTATAAGTTTTCAGAAATTTCAGTAATAGCTAACCCATACTTGTCTATGCAGAAAGTTATCTGTTTGATTTTCTCCCTTATTTAATACTGAAACTTTGTCAAATGTTCAGTAGAATTAGTTTCAGGTTTAATGTATAGGAATCTAATATCAAATTTGCAAATTATAAGTTTTCAGAAATTTCAGTAATAGCTAACCCATACTTGTCAATGCAGAAAGTTATCTGTTTGATTTTCTCCCTTATTTAATACTGAAACTTTGTCAAATGTTCAGTAGAATTAGTTTCAGGTTTAATGTATAGGAATCTAATATCAAATTTGCAAATTATAAGTTTTCAGAAATTTCAGTAATAGCTAACCCATACTTGTCTATGCAGAAAGTTATCTGTTTGATTTTCTCCCTTATTTAATACTGAAACTTTGTCAAATTTTCAGTAGAAATAGTTTCAGGTTTACTGTATAGGAATTTAATATCAAATTTGCAAATAATCAATTTTCAGAAATTTCAGTAATAGCTAACCCATACTTGTCTATGCAGAAAGTTATCTGTTTGATTTTCTCCCTTATTTAATACTGAAACTTTGTCAAATTTTCAGTAGAATTAGTTTCAGGTTTACTGTATACGAATCTAATATCAAATTTGCAAATTATAAGTTTTCAGAAATTTCAGTAATAGCTAACCCATACTTGTCTATGCAGAAAGTTATCTGTTTGATTTTCTCCCTTATTTAATACTGAAACTTTGTCAAATTTTCAGTAGAATTAGTTTCAGGTTTACTGTATAGGAATCTAATATCAAATTTGCAAATTATAAGTTTTCAGAAATTTCAGTAATAGCTAACCCATACTTGTCTATGCAGAAAGTTATCTGTTTGATTTTCTCCCTTATTTAATACTGAAACTTTGTCAAATTTTCAGTAGAATTAGTTTCAGGTTTACTGTATAGGAATCTAATATCAAATTTGCAAATTATAAGTTTTCAGAAATTTCAGTAATAGCTAACCCATACTTGTCTATGCAGAAAGTTATCTGTTTGATTTTCTCCCTTATTTAATACTGAAACTTTGTCAAATTTTCAGTAGAATTAGTTTCAGGTTTACTGTATAGGAATCTAATATCAAATTTGCAAATTATAAGTTTTCAGAAATTTCAGTAATAGCTAACCCATACTTGTCTATGCAGAAAGTTATCTGTTTGATTTTCTCCCTTATTTAATACTGAAACTTTGTCAAATTTTCAGTAGAATTAGTTTCAGGTTTACTGTATAGGAATCTAATATCAAATTTGCAAATTATAAGTTTTCAGAAATTTCAGTAATAGCTAACCCATACTTGTCTATGCAGAAAGTTATCTGTTTGATTTTCTCCCTTATTTAATACTGAAACTTTGTCAAATTTTCAGTAGAATTAGTTTCAGGTTTACTGTATACGAATCTAATATCAAATTTGCAAATTATAAGTTTTCAGAAATTTCAGTAATAGCTAACCCATACTTGTCTATGCAGAAAGTTATCTGTTTGATTTTCTCCCTTATTTAATACTGAAACTTTGTCAAATTTTCAGTAGAAATAGTTTCAGGTTTACTGTATAGGAATTTAATATCAAATTTGCAAATAATCAATTTTCAGAAATTTCAGTAATAGCTAACCCATACTTGTCTATGCAGAAAGTTATCTGTTTGATTTTCTCCCTTATTTAATACTGAAACTTTGTCAAATTTTCAGTAGAATTAGTTTCAGGTTTACTGTATAGGAATCTAATATCAAATTTGCAAATTATAAGTTTTCAGAAATTTCAGTAATAGCTAACCCATACTTGTCTATGCAGAAAGTTATCTGTTTGATTTTCTTCCTTATTTAATACTGAAACTTTGTCAAATTTTCAGTAGAATTAGTTTCAGGTTTACTGTATAGGAATCTAATATCAAATTTGCAAATTATAAGTTTTCAGAAATTTCAGTAATAGCTAACCCATACTTGTCTATGCAGAAAGTTATCTGTTTGATTTTCTCCCTTATTTAATACTGAAACTTTGTCAAATTTTCAGTAGAATTAGTTTCAGGTTTACTGTATACGAATCTAATATCAAATTTGCAAATTATAAGTTTTCAGAAATTTCAGTAATAGCTAACCCATACTTGTCTATGCAGAAAGTTATCTGTTTGATTTTCTCCCTTATTTAATACTGAAACTTTGTCAAATTTTCAGTAGAATTAGTTTCAGGTTTACTGTATAGGAATCTAATATCAAATTTGCAAATTATAAGTTTTCAGAAATTTCAGTAATAGCTAACCCATACTTGTCTATGCAGAAAGTTATCTGTTTGATTTTCTCCCTTATTTAATACTGAAACTTTGTCAAATTTTCAGTAGAATTAGTTTCAGGTTTACTGTATAGGAATCTAATATCAAATTTGCAAATTATAAGTTTTCAGAAATTTCAGTAATAGCTAACCCATACTTGTCTATGCAGAAAGTTATCTGTTTGATTTTCTCCCTTATTTAATACTGAAACTTTGTCAAATTTTCAGTAGAATTAGTTTCAGGTTTACTGTATAGGAATCTAATATCAAATTTGCAAATTATAAGTTTTCAGAAATTTCAGTAATAGCTAACCCATACTTGTCTATGCAGAAAGTTATCTGTTTGATTTTCTCCCTTATTTAATACTGAAACTTTGTCAAATTTTCAGTAGAATTAGTTTCAGGTTTACTGTATACGAATCTAATATCAAATTTGCAAATTATAAGTTTTCAGAAATTTCAGTAATAGCTAACCCATACTTGTCTATGCAGAAAGTTATCTGTTTGATTTTCTCCCTTATTTAATACTGAAACTTTGTCAAATTTTCAGTAGAAATAGTTTCAGGTTTACTGTATAGGAATTTAATATCAAATTTGCAAATAATCAATTTTCAGAAATTTCAGTAATAGCTAACCCATACTTGTCTATGCAGAAAGTTATCTGTTTGATTTTCTCCCTTATTTAATACTGAAACTTTGTCAAATTTTCAGTAGAATTAGTTTCAGGTTTACTGTATAGGAATCTAATATCAAATTTGCAAATTATAAGTTTTCAGAAATTTCAGTAATAGCTAACCCATACTTGTCTATGCAGAAAGTTATCTGTTTGATTTTCTTCCTTATTTAATACTGAAACTTTGTCAAATTTTCAGTAGAATTAGTTTCAGGTTTACTGTATAGGAATCTAATATCAAATTTGCAAATTATAAGTTTTCAGAAATTTCAGTAATAGCTAACCCATACTTGTCTATGCAGAAAGTTATCTGTTTGATTTTCTCCCTTATTTAATACTGAAACTTTGTCAAATTTTCAGTAGAATTAGTTTCAGGTTTACTGTATACGAATCTAATATCAAATTTGCAAATTATAAGTTTTCAGAAATTTCAGTAATAGCTAACCCATACTTGTCTATGCAGAAAGTTATCTGTTTGATTTTCTCCCTTATTTAATACTGAAACTTTGTCAAATTTTCAGTAGTAATAGTTTCAGGTTTACTGTATAGGAATTTAATATCAAATTTGCAAATAATCAATTTTCAGAAATTTCAGTAATAGCTAACCCATACTTGTCAATGCAGAAAGTTATCTGTTTGATTTTCTCCCTTATTTAATACTGAAACTTTGTCAAATTTTCAGTAGAAATAGTTTCAGGTTTACTGTATAGGAATTTAATATCAAATTTGCAAATAATCAATTTTCAGAAATTTCAGTAATAGCTAACCCACACTTGTCTATGCAGAAAGTTATCTGTTTGATTTTCTCCCTTATTTAATACTGAAACTTTGTCAAATGTTCAGTAGAATTAGTTTCAGGTTTAATGTATAGGAATCTAATATCAAATTTGCAAATTATAAGTTTTCAGAAATTTCATTAATAGCTAACCCATACTTGTCAATGCAGAAAGTTATCTGTTTGATTTTCTCCCTTATTTAATACTGAAACTTTGTCAAATTTTCAGTAGAATTAGTTTCAGGTTTACTGTATACGAATCTAATATCAAATTTGCAAATTATAAGTTTTCAGAAATTTCAGTAATAGCTAACCCATACTTGTCTATGCAGAAAGTTATCTGTTTGATTTTCTCCCTTATTTAATACTGAAACTTTGTCAAATTTTCAGTAGAAATAGTTTCAGGTTTACTGTATAGGAATTTAATATCAAATTTGCAAATAATCAATTTTCAGAAATTTCAGTAATAGCTAACCCATACTTGTCTATGCAGAAAGTTATCTGTTTGATTTTCTCCCTTATTTAATACTGAAACTTTGTCAAATTTTCAGTAGAATTAGTTTCAGGTTTACTGTATACGAATCTAATATCAAATTTGCAAATTATAAGTTTTCAGAAATTTCAGTAATAGCTAACCCATACTTGTCAATGCAGAAAGTTATCTGTTTGATTTTCTCCCTTATTTAATACTGAAACTTTGTCAAATTTTCAGTAGAATTAGTTTCAGGTTTACTGTATACGAATCTAATATCAAATTTGCAAATTATAAGTTTTCAGAAATTTCAGTAATAGCTAACCCATACTTGTCTATGCAGAAAGTTATCTGTTTGATTTTCTCCCTTATTTAATACTGAAACTTTGTCAAATTTTCAGTAGAATTAGTTTCAGGTTTACTGTATAGGAATTTAATATCAAATTTGCAAATAATCAATTTTCAGAAATTTCAGTAATAGCTAACCCATACTTGTCTATGCAGAAAGTTATCTGTTTGATTTTCTCCCTTATTTAATACTGAAACTTTGTCAAATTTTCAGTAGAAATAGTTTCAGGTTTACTGTATAGGAATTTAATATCAAATTTGCAAATAATCAATTTTCAGAAATTTCAGTAATAGCTAACCCATACTTGTCTATGCAGAAAGTTATCTGTTTGATTTTCTCCCTTATTTAATACTGAAACTTTGTCAAATTTTCAGTAGAATTAGTTTCAGGTTTACTGTATAGGAATCTAATATCAAATTTGCAAATTATAAGTTTTCAGAAATTTCAGTAATAGCTAACCCATACTTGTCTATGCAGAAAGTTATCTGTTTGATTTTCTCCCTTATTTAATACTGAAACTTTGTCAAATTTTCAGTAGAATTAGTTTCAGGTTTACTGTATAGGAATCTAATATCAAATTTGCAAATTATAAGTTTTCAGAAATTTCAGTAATAGCTAACCCATACTTGTCTATGCAGAAAGTTATCTGTTTGATTTTCTCCCTTATTTAATACTGAAACTTTGTCAAATTTTCAGTAGAATTAGTTTCAGGTTTACTGTATAGGAATCTAATATCAAATTTGCAAATTATAAGTTTTCAGAAATTTCAGTAATAGCTAACCCATACTTGTCTATGCAGAAAGTTATCTGTTTGATTTTCTCCCTTATTTAATACTGAAACTTTGTCAAATTTTCAGTAGAATTAGTTTCAGGTTTACTGTATACGAATCTAATATCAAATTTGCAAATTATAAGTTTTCAGAAATTTCAGTAATAGCTAACCCATACTTGTCTATGCAGAAAGTTATCTGTTTGATTTTCTCCCTTATTTAATACTGAAACTTTGTCAAATGTTCAGTAGAATTAGTTTCAGGTTTAATGTATAGGAATCTAATATCAAATTTGCAAATTATAAGTTTTCAGAAATTTCAGTAATAGCTAACCCATACTTGTCTATGCAGAAAGTTATCTGTTTGATTTTCTCCCTTATTTAATACTGAAACTTTGTCAAATTTTCAGTAGAAATAGTTTCAGGTTTACTGTATAGGAATTTAATATCAAATTTGCAAATAATCAATTTTCAGAAATTTCAGTAATAGCTAACCCATACTTGTCTATGCAGAAAGTTATCTGTTTTATTTTCTCCCTTATTTAATACTGAAACTTTGTCAAATTTTCAGTAGAAATAGTTTCAGGTTTACTGTATAGGAATTTAATATCAAATTTGCAAATAATCAATTTTCAGAAATTTCAGTAATAGCTAACCCATACTTGTCTATGCAGAAAGTTATCTGTTTGATTTTCTCCCTTATTTAATACTGAAACTTTGTCAAATGTTCAGTAGAATTAGTTTCAGGTTTACTGTATAGGAATCTAATATCAAATTTGCAAATTATAAGTTTTCAGAAATTTCAGTAATAGCTAACCCATACTTGTCTATGCAGAAAGTTATCTGTTTGATTTTCTCCCTTATTTAATACTGAAACTTTGTCAAATTTTCAGTAGAATTAGTTTCAGGTTTACTGTATAGGAATCTAATATCAAATTTGCAAATTATAAGTTTTCAGAAATTTCAGTAATAGCTAACCCATACTTGTCTATGCAGAAAGTTATCTGTTTGATTTTCTCCCTTATTTAATACTGAAACTTTGTCAAATTTTCAGTAGAATTAGTTTCAGGTTTACTGTATACGAATCTAATATCAAATTTGCAAATTATAAGTTTTCAGAAATTTCAGTAATAGCTAACCCATACTTGTCAATGCAGAAAGTTATCTGTTTGATTTTCTCCCTTATTTAATACTGAAACTTTGTCAAATTTTCAGTAGTAATAGTTTCAGGTTTACTGTATAGGAATTTAATATCAAATTTGCAAATAATCAATTTTCAGAAATTTCAGTAATAGCTAACCCATACTTGTCTATGCAGAAAGTTATCTGTTTGATTTTCTCCCTTATTTAATACTGAAACTTTGTCAAATTTTCAGTAGAAATAGTTTCAGGTTTACTGTATAGGAATTTAATATCAAATTTGCAAATAATCAATTTTCAGAAATTTCAGTAATAGCTAACCCATACTTGTCTATGCAGAAAGTTATCTGTTTGATTTTCTCCCTTATTTAATACTGAAACTTTGTCAAATTTTCAGTAGAATTAGTTTCAGGTTTACTGTATAGGAATCTAATATCAAATTTGCAAATTATAAGTTTTCAGAAATTTCAGTAATAGCTAACCCATACTTGTCTATGCAGAAAGTTATCTGTTTGATTTTCTCCCTTATTTAATACTGAAACTTTGTCAAATTTTCAGTAGAATTAGTTTCAGGTTTACTGTATACGAATCTAATATCAAATTTGCAAATTATAAGTTTTCAGAAATTTCAGTAATAGCTAACCCATACTTGTCAATGCAGAAAGTTATCTGTTTGATTTTCTCCCTTATTTAATACTGAAACTTTGTCAAATTTTCAGTAGTAATAGTTTCAGGTTTACTGTATAGGAATTTAATATCAAATTTGCAAATAATCAATTTTCAGAAATTTCAGTAATAGCTAACCCATACTTGTCTATGCAGAAAGTTATCTGTTTGATTTTCTCCCTTATTTAATACTGAAACTTTGTCAAATTTTCAGTAGAAATAGTTTCAGGTTTACTGTATAGGAATTTAATATCAAATTTGCAAATAATCAATTTTCAGAAATTTCAGTAATAGCTAACCCATACTTGTCTATGCAGAAAGTTATCTGTTTGATTTTCTCCCTTATTTAATACTGAAACTTTGTCAAATTTTCAGTAGAATTAGTTTCAGGTTTACTGTATAGGAATCTAATATCAAATTTGCAAATTATAAGTTTTCAGAAATTTCAGTAATAGCTAACCCATACTTGTCTATGCAGAAAGTTTTCTGTTTGATTTTCTCCCTTATTTAATACTGAAACTTTGTCAAATTTTCAGTAGAATTAGTTTCAGGTTTACTGTATACGAATCTAATATCAAATTTGCAAATTATAAGTTTTCAGAAATTTCAGTAATAGCTAACCCATACTTGTCTATGCAGAAAGTTATCTGTTTGATTTTCTCCCTTATTTAATACTGAAACTTTGTCAAATTTTCAGTAGAAATAGTTTCAGGTTTACTGTATAGGAATTTAATATCAAATTTGCAAATTATAAGTTTTCAGAAATTTCAGTAATAGCTAACCCATACTTGTCTATGCAGAAAGTTTTCTGTTTGATTTTCTCCCTTATTTAATACTGAAACTTTGTCAAATTTTCAGTAGAATTAGTTTCAGGTTTACTGTATAGGAATCTAATATCAAATTTGCAAATTATAAGTTTTCAGAAATTTCAGTAATAGCTAACCCATACTTGTCTATGCAGAAAGTTTTCTGTTTGATTTTCTCCCTTATTTAATACTGAAACTTTGTCAAATTTTCAGTAGAATTAGTTTCAGGTTTACTGTATACGAATCTAATATCAAATTTGCAAATTATAAGTTTTCAGAAATTTCAGTAATAGCTAACCCATACTTGTCTATGCAGAAAGTTTTCTGTTTGATTTTCTCCCTTATTTAATACTGAAACTTTGTCAAATTTTCAGTAGAATTAGTTTCAGGTTTACTGTATAGGAATCTAATATCAAATTTGCAAATTATAAGTTTTCAGAAATTTCAGTAATAGCTAACCCATACTTGTCTATGCAGAAAGTTTTCTGTTTGATTTTCTCCCTTATTTAATACTGAAACTTTGTCAAATTTTCAGTAGAATTAGTTTCAGGTTTACTGTATACGAATCTAATATCAAATTTGCAAATTATAAGTTTTCAGAAATTTCAGTAATAGCTAACCCATACTTGTCAATGCAGAAAGTTATCTGTTTGATTTTCTCCCTTATTTAATACTGAAACTTTGTCAAATTTTCAGTAGAATTAGTTTCAGGTTTACTGTATACGAATCTAATATCAAATTTGCAAATTATAAGTTTTCAGAAATTTCAGTAATAGCTAACCCATACTTGTCTATGCAGAAAGTTATCTGTTTGATTTTCTCCCTTATTTAATACTGAAACTTTGTCAAATTTTCAGTAGAAATAGTTTCAGGTTTACTGTATAGGAATTTAATATCAAATTTGCAAATAATCAATTTTCAGAAATTTCAGTAATAGCTAACCCATACTTGTCTATGCAGAAAGTTATCTGTTTGATTTTCTCCCTTAATTAATACTGAAACTTTGTCAAATTTTCAGTAGAATTAGTTTCAGGTTTAATGTATAGGAATCTAATATCAAATTTGCAAATTATAAGTTTTCAGAAATTTCAGTAATAGCTAACCCATACTTGTCAATGCAGAAAGTTATCTGTTTGATTTTCTCCCTTATTTAATACTGAAACTTTGTCAAATTTTCAGTAGAATTAGTTTCAGGTTTACTGTATACGAATCTAATATCAAATTTGCAAATTATAAGTTTTCAGAAATTTCAGTAATAGCTAACCCATACTTGTCTATGCAGAAAGTTATCTGTTTGATTTTCTCCCTTATTTAATACTGAAACTTTGTCAAATTTTCAGTAGAAATAGTTTCAGGTTTACTGTATAGGAATTTAATATCAAATTTGCAAATAATCAATTTTCAGAAATTTCAGTAATAGCTAACCCATACTTGTCTATGCAGAAAGTTATCTGTTTGATTTTCTCCCTTATTTAATACTGAAACTTTGTCAAATTTTCAGTAGAATTAGTTTCAGGTTTACTGTATAGGAATCTAATATCAAATTTGCAAATTATAAGTTTTCAGAAATTTCAGTAATAGCTAACCCATACTTGTCTATGCAGAAAGTTTTCTGTTTGATTTTCTCCCTTATTTAATACTGAAACTTTGTCAAATTTTCAGTAGAATTAGTTTCAGGTTTACTGTATACGAATCTAATATCAAATTTGCAAATTATAAGTTTTCAGAAATTTCAGTAATAGCTAACCCATACTTGTCTATGCAGAAAGTTATCTGTTTGATTTTCTCCCTTATTTAATACTGAAACTTTGTCAAATTTTCAGTAGAAATAGTTTCAGGTTTACTGTATAGGAATTTAATATCAAATTTGCAAATTATAAGTTTTCAGAAATTTCAGTAATAGCTAACCCATACTTGTCTATGCAGAAAGTTTTCTGTTTGATTTTCTCCCTTATTTAATACTGAAACTTTGTCAAATTTTCAGTAGAATTAGTTTCAGGTTTACTGTATAGGAATCTAATATCAAATTTGCAAATTATAAGTTTTCAGAAATTTCAGTAATAGCTAACCCATACTTGTCTATGCAGAAAGTTTTCTGTTTGATTTTCTCCCTTATTTAATACTGAAACTTTGTCAAATTTTCAGTAGAATTAGTTTCAGGTTTACTGTATACGAATCTAATATCAAATTTGCAAATTATAAGTTTTCAGAAATTTCAGTAATAGCTAACCCATACTTGTCTATGCAGAAAGTTTTCTGTTTGATTTTCTCCCTTATTTAATACTGAAACTTTGTCAAATTTTCAGTAGAATTAGTTTCAGGTTTACTGTATAGGAATCTAATATCAAATTTGCAAATTATAAGTTTTCAGAAATTTCAGTAATAGCTAACCCATACTTGTCTATGCAGAAAGTTTTCTGTTTGATTTTCTCCCTTATTTAATACTGAAACTTTGTCAAATTTTCAGTAGAATTAGTTTCAGGTTTACTGTATACGAATCTAATATCAAATTTGCAAATTATAAGTTTTCAGAAATTTCAGTAATAGCTAACCCATACTTGTCAATGCAGAAAGTTATCTGTTTGATTTTCTCCCTTATTTAATACTGAAACTTTGTCAAATTTTCAGTAGAATTAGTTTCAGGTTTACTGTATACGAATCTAATATCAAATTTGCAAATTATAAGTTTTCAGAAATTTCAGTAATAGCTAACCCATACTTGTCTATGCAGAAAGTTATCTGTTTGATTTTCTCCCTTAATTAATACTGAAACTTTGTCAAATTTTCAGTAGAATTAGTTTCAGGTTTAATGTATAGGAATCTAATATCAAATTTGCAAATTATAAGTTTTCAGAAATTTCAGTAATAGCTAACCCATACTTGTCAATGCAGAAAGTTATCTGTTTGATTTTCTCCCTTATTTAATACTGAAACTTTGTCAAATTTTCAGTAGAATTAGTTTCAGGTTTACTGTATACGAATCTAATATCAAATTTGCAAATTATAAGTTTTCAGAAATTTCAGTAATAGCTAACCCATACTTGTCTATGCAGAAAGTTATCTGTTTGATTTTCTCCCTTATTTAATACTGAAACTTTGTCAAATTTTCAGTAGAAATAGTTTCAGGTTTACTGTATAGGAATTTAATATCAAATTTGCAAATAATCAATTTTCAGAAATTTCAGTAATAGCTAACCCATACTTGTCTATGCAGAAAGTTATCTGTTTGATTTTCTCCCTTATTTAATACTGAAACTTTGTCAAATTTTCAGTAGAAATAGTTTCAGGTTTACTGTATAGGAATTTAATATCAAATTTGCAAATAATCAATTTTCAGAAATTTCAGTAATAGCTAACCCATACTTGTCTATGCAGAAAGTTATCTGTTTGATTTTCTCCCTTATTTAATACTGAAACTTTGTCAAATTTTCAGTAGAATTAGTTTCAGGTTTACTGTATACGAATCTAATATCAAATTTGCAAATTATAAGTTTTCAGAAATTTCAGTAATAGCTAACCCATACTTGTCAATGCAGAAAGTTATCTGTTTGATTTTCTCCCTTATTTAATACTGAAACTTTGTCAAATTTTCAGTAGAATTAGTTTCAGGTTTACTGTATACGAATCTAATATCAAATTTGCAAATTATAAGTTTTCAGAAATTTCAGTAATAGCTAACCCATACTTGTCTATGCAGAAAGTTATCTGTTTGATTTTCTCCCTTATTTAATACTGAAACTTTGTCAAATTTTCAGTAGAAATAGTTTCAGGTTTACTGTATAGGAATTTAATATCAAATTTGCAAATAATCAATTTTCAGAAATTTCAGTAATAGCTAACCCTTACTTGTCTATGCAGAAAGTTATCTGTTTGATTTTCTCCCTTATTTAATACTGAAACTTTGTCAAATTTTCAGTAGAAATAGTTTCAGGTTTACTGTATAGGAATTTAATATCAAATTTGCAAATAATCAATTTTCAGAAATTTCAGTAATAGCTAACCCATACTTGTCTGCAGAAAGTTATCTGTTTGATTTTCTCCCTTATTTAATACTGAAACTTTGTCAAATTTTCAGTAGAATTAGTTTCAGGTTTACTGTATAGGAATCTAATATCAAATTTGCAAATTATAAGTTTTCAGAAATTTCAGTAATAGCTAACCCATACTTGTCTATGCAGAAAGTTATCTGTTTGATTTTCTCCCTTATTTAATACTGAAACTTTGTCAAATTTTCAGTAGAATTAGTTTCAGGTTTACTGTATACGAATCTAATATCAAATTTGCAAATTATAAGTTTTCAGAAATTTCAGTAATAGCTAACCCATACTTGTCAATGCAGAAAGTTATCTGTTTGATTTTCTCCCTTATTTAATACTGAAACTTTGTCAAATTTTCAGTAGTAATAGTTTCAGGTTTACTGTATAGGAATTTAATATCAAATTTGCAAATAATCAATTTTCAGAAATTTCAGTAATAGCTAACCCATACTTGTCTATGCAGAAAGTTATCTGTTTGATTTTCTGCCTTATTTAATACTGAAACTTTGTCAAATTTTCAGTAGAAATAGTTTCAGGTTTACTGTATAGGAATTTAATATCAAATTTGCAAATAATCAATTTTCAGAAATTTCAGTAATAGCTAACCCATACTTGTCTATGCAGAAAGTTATCTGTTTGATTTTCTCCCTTATTTAATACTGAAACTTTGTCAAATTTTCAGTAGAATTAGTTTCAGGTTTAATGTATAGGAATCTAATATCAAATTTGCAAATTATAAGTTTTCAGAAATTTCAGTAATAGCTAACCCATACTTGTCTATGCAGAAAGTTATCTGTTTGATTTTCTCCCTTATTTAATACTGAAACTTTGTCAAATTTTCAGTAGAAATAGTTTCAGGTTTACTGTATAGGAATTTAATATCAAATTTGCAAATAATCAATTTTCAGAAATTTCAGTAATAGCTAACCCATACTTGTCTATGCAGA
The DNA here is from genome assembly GCA_951805005.1 of Othius punctulatus. Classification (NCBI taxonomy): domain Eukaryota; kingdom Metazoa; phylum Arthropoda; class Insecta; order Coleoptera; family Staphylinidae; genus Othius; species Othius punctulatus. Next base: position 8,443,757 of record OX638146.1, on the reverse strand, counting down.
AAGTTATCTGTTTGATTTTCTCCCTTATTTAATACTGAAACTTTGTCAAATGTTCAGTAGAATTAGTTTCAGGTTTAATGTATAGGAATCTAATATCAAATTTGCAAATTATAAGTTTTCAGAAATTTCAGTAATAGCTAACCCATACTTGTCTATGCAGAAAGTTATCTGTTTGATTTTCTCCCTTATTTAATACTGAAACTTTGTCAAATTTTCAGTAGAATTAGTTTCAGGTTTACTGTATAGGAATCTAATATCAAATTTGCAAATTATAAGTTTTCAGAAATTTCAGTAATAGCTAACCCATACTTGTCTATGCAGAAAGTTATCTGTTTGATTTTCTCCCTTATTTAATACTGAAACTTTGTCAAATGTTCAGTAGAATTAGTTTCAGGTTTACTGTATAGGAATCTAATATCAAATTTGCAAATTATAAGTTTTCAGAAATTTCAGTAATAGCTAACCCATACTTGTCTATGCAGAAAGTTATCTGTTTGATTTTCTCCCTTATTTAATACTGAAACTTTGTCAAATTTTCAGTAGAATTAGTTTCAGGTTTACTGTATAGGAATCTAATATCAAATTTGCAAATTATAAGTTTTCAGAAATTTCAGTAATAGCTAACCCATACTTGTCTATGCAGAAAGTTATCTGTTTGATTTTCTCCCTTATTTAATACTGAAACTTTGTCAAATGTTCAGTAGAATTAGTTTCAGGTTTACTGTATAGGAATCTAATATCAAATTTGCAAATTATAAGTTTTCAGAAATTTCAGTAATAGCTAACCCATACTTGTCTATGCAGAAAGTTATCTGTTTGATTTTCTCCCTTATTTAATACTGAAACTTTGTCAAATGTTCAGTAGAATTAGTTTCAGGTTTAATGTATAGGAATCTAATATCAAATTTGCAAATTATAAGTTTTCAGAAATTTCAGTAATAGCTAACCCATACGTGTCTATGCAGAAAGTTATCTGTTTGATTTTCTCCCTTATTTAATACTGAAACTTTGTCAAATTTTCAGTAGAATTAGTTTCAGGTTTACTGTATAGGAATCTAATATCAAATTTGCAAATTATAAGTTTTCAGAAATTTCAGTAATAGCTAACCCATACTTGTCTATGCAGAAAGTTATCTGTTTGATTTTCTCCCTTATTTAATACTGAAACTTTGTCAAATGTTCAGTAGAATTAGTTTCAGGTTTACTGTATAGGAATCTAATATCAAATTTGCAAATTATAAGTTTTCAGAAATTTCAGTAATAGCTAACCCATACTTGTCTATGCAGAAAGTTATCTGTTTGATTTTCTCCCTTATTTAATACTGAAACTTTGTCAAATTTTCAGTAGAATTAGTTTCAGGTTTACTGTATAGGAATCTAATATCAAATTTGCAAATTATAAGTTTTCAGAAATTTCAGTAATAGCTAACCCATACTTGTCTATGCAGAAAGTTATCTGTTTGATTTTCTCCCTTATTTAATACTGAAACTTTGTCAAATGTTCAGTAGAATTAGTTTCAGGTTTACTGTATAGGAATCTAATATCAAATTTGCAAATTATAAGTTTTCAGAAATTTCAGTAATAGCTAACCCATACTTGTCTATGCAGAAAGTTATCTGTTTGATTTTCTCCCTTATTTAATACTGAAACTTTGTCAAATGTTCAGTAGAATTAGTTTCAGGTTTAATGTATAAGAATCTAATATCAAATTTGCAAATTATAAGTTTTCAGAAATTTCAGTAATAGCTAACCCATACTTGTCTATGCAGAAAGTTATCTGTTTGATTTTCTCCCTTATTTAATACTGAAACTTTGTCAAATTTTCAGTAGAATTAGTTTCAGGTTTACTGTATAGGAATCTAATATCAAATTTGCAAATTATAAGTTTTCAGAAATTTCAGTAATAGCTAACCCATACTTGTCTATGCAGAAAGTTATCTGTTTGATTTTCTCCCTTATTTAATACTGAAACTTTGTCAAATGTTCAGTAGAATTAGTTTCAGGTTTACTGTATAGGAATCTAATATCAAATTTGCAAATTATAAGTTTTCAGAAATTTCAGTAATAGCTAACCCATACTTGTCTATGCAGAAAGTTATCTGTTTTATTTTCTCCCTTATTTAATACTGAAACTTTGTCAAATTTTCAGTAGAAATAGTTTCAGGTTTACTGTATAGGAATTTAATATCAAATTTGCAAATAATCAATTTTCAGAAATTTCAGTAATAGCTAACCCATACTTGTCTATGCAGAAAGTTATCTGTTTGATTTTCTCCCTTATTTAATACTGAAACTTTGTCAAATGTTCAGTAGAATTAGTTTCAGGTTTACTGTATAGGAATCTAATATCAAATTTGCAAATTATAAGTTTTCAGAAATTTCAGTAATAGCTAACCCATACTTGTCTATGCAGAAAGTTATCTGTTTGATTTTCTCCCTTATTTAATACTGAAACTTTGTCAAATTTTCAGTAGAATTAGTTTCAGGTTTACTGTATAGGAATCTAATATCAAATTTGCAAATTATAAGTTTTCAGAAATTTCAGTAATAGCTAACCCATACTTGTCTATGCAGAAAGTTATCTGTTTGATTTTCTCCCTTATTTAATACTGAAACTTTGTCAAATGTTCAGTAGAATTAGTTTCAGGTTTACTGTATAGGAATCTAATATCAAATTTGCAAATTATAAGTTTTCAGAAATTTCAGTAATAGCTAACCCATACTTGTCTATGCAGAAAGTTATCTGTTTGATTTTCTCCCTTATTTAATACTGAAACTTTATCAAATTTTCAGTAGAATTAGTTTCAGGTTTACTGTATAGGAATCTAATATCAAATTTGCAAATTATAAGTTTTCAGAAATTTCAGTAATAGCTAACCCATACTTGTCTATGCAGAAAGTTATCTGTTTGATTTTCTCCCTTATTTAATACTGAAACTTTGTCAAATGTTCAGTAGAATTAGTTTCAGGTTTACTGTATAGGAATCTAATATCAAATTTGCAAATTATAAGTTTTCAGAAATTTCAGTAATAGCTAACCCATACTTGTCTATGCAGAAAGTTATCTGTTTGATTTTCTCCCTTATTTAATACTGAAACTTTGTCAAATGTTCAGTAGAATTAGTTTCAGGTTTAATGTATAGGAATCTAATATCAAATTTGCAAATTATAAGTTTTCAGAAATTTCAGTAATAGCTAACCCATACTTGTCTATGCAGAAAGTTATCTGTTTGATTTTCTCCCTTATTTAATACTGAAACTTTGTCAAATTTTCAGAAGAATTAGTTTCAGGTTTACTGTATACGAATCTAATATCAAATTTGCAAATTATAAGTTTTCAGAAATTTCAGTAATAGCTAACCCATACTTGTCAATGCAGAAAGTTATCTGTTTGATTTTCTCCCTTATTTAATACTGAAACTTTGTCAAATGTTCAGTAGAATTAGTTTCAGGTTTAATGTATAGGAATCTAATATCAAATTTGCAAATTATAAGTTTTCAGAAATTTCAGTAATAGCTAACCCATACTTGTCTATGCAGAAAGTTATCTGTTTGATTTTCTCCCTTATTTAACACTGAAACTTTGTCAAATTTTCAGTAGAAATAGTTTCAGGTTTACTGTATAGGAATTTAATATCAAATTTGCAAATAATCAATTTTCAGAAATTTCAGTAATAGCTAACCCATACTTGTCTATGCAGAAAGTTATCTGTTTGATTTTCTCCCTTATTTAATACTGAAACTTTGTCAAATTTGCAAATTATAAGTTTTCAGAAATTTCAGTAATAGCTAACCCATACTTGTCTATGCAGAAAGTTATCTGTTTGATTTTCTCCCTTATTTAATACTGAAACTTTGTCAAATGTTCAGTAGAATTAGTTTCAGGTTTAATGTATAGGAATCTAATATCAAATTTGCAAATTATAAGTTTTCAGAAATTTCAGTAATAGCTAACCCATACTTGTCTATGCAGAAAGTTATCTGTTTGATTTTCTCCCTTATTTAATACTGAAACTTTGTCAAATTTTCAGTAGAATTAGTTTCAGGTTTAATGTATAGGAATCTTATATCAAATTTGCAAATTATAAGTTATCAGAAATTTCAGTAATAGCTAACCCATACTTGTCTATGCAGAAAGTTATCTGTTTGATTTTCTCCCTTATTTAATACTGAAACTTTGTCAAATTTTCAGTAGAATTAGTTTCAGGTGTACTGTACACAAATCTAATATCAAATTCTGCAAATAATAAGTTTTCAGAAATTTCAGTAATAGCTAACCCATACTTGTCAGTGCAGAAAGTTATCTGTTTGATTTTCTCCCTTATTTAATACTGAAACTTTGTCAAATTTTCAGTAGAAATAGTTTCAGGTTTACTGTATAGGAATTTAATATCAAATTTGCAAATAATCAATTTTCAGAAATTTCAGTAATAGCTAACCCATACTTGTCTATGCAGAAAGTTATCTGTTTGATTTTCTCCCTTATTTAATACTGAAACTTTGTCAAATGTTCAGTAGAATTAGTTTCAGGTTTAATGTATAGGAATCTAATATCAAATTTGCAAATTATAAGTTTTCAGAAATTTCAGTAATAGCTAACCCATACTTGTCAATGCAGAAAGTTATCTGTTTGATTTTCTCCCTTATTTAATACTGAAACTTTGTCAAATTTTCAGTAGAATTAGTTTCAGGTTTAATGTATAGGAATCTAATATCAAATTTGCAAATTATAAGTTTTCAGAAATTTCAGTAATAGCTAACCCATACTTGTCTATGCAGAAAGTTATCTGTTTGATTTTCTCCCTTATTTAATACTGAAACTTTGTCAAATGTTCAGTAGAATTAGTTTCAGGTTTAATGTATAGGAATCTAATATCAAATTTGCAAATTATAAGTTTTCAGAAATTTCAGTAATAGCTAACCCATACTTGTCAATGCAGAAAGTTATCTGTTTGATTTTCTCCCTTATTTAATACTGAAACTTTGTCAAATTTTCAGTAGAATTAGTTTCAGGTTTACTGGATACGAATCTAATATCAAATTTGCAAATTATAAGTTTTCAGAAATTTCAGTAATAGCTAACCCATACTTGTCTATGCAGAAAGTTATCTGTTTGATTTTCTCCCTTATTTAATACTGAAACTTTGTCAAATGTTCAGTAGAATTAGTTTCAGGTTTAATGTATAGGAAATTAATATCAAATTTGCAAATAATCAATTTTCAGAAATTTCAGTAATAGCTAACCCATACTTGTCAATGCAGAAAGTTATCTGTTTGATTTTCTCCCTTATTTAATACTGAAACTTTGTCAAATTTTCAGTAGAATTAGTTTCAGGTTTACTGTATACGAATCTAATATCAAATTTGCAAATTATAAGTTTTCAGAAATTTCAGTAATAGCTAACCCATACTTGTCTATGCAGAAAGTTATCTGTTTGATTTTCTCCCTTATTTAATACTGAAACTTTGTCAAATGTTCAGTAGAATTAGTTTCAGGTTTAATGTATAGGAATCTAATATCAAATTTGCAAATTATAAGTTTTCAGAAATTTCAGTAATAGCTAACCCATACTTGTCTATGCAGAAAGTTATCTGTTTGATTTTCTCCCTTATTTAATACTGAAACTTTGTCAAATTTTCAGTAGAATTAGTTTCAGGTTTAATGTATAGGAATCTAATATCAAATTTGCAAATTATAAGTTTTCAGAAATTTCAGTAATAGCTAACCCATACTTGTCTATGCAGAAAGTTATCTGTTTGATTTTCTCCCTTATTTAATACTGAAACTTTGTCAAATTTTCAGTAGAATTAGTTTCAGGTTTAATGTATAGGAATCTAATATCAAATTTGCAAATTATAAGTTTTCAGAAATTTCAGTAATAGCTAACCCATACTTGTCTATGCAGAAAGTTATCTGTTTGATTTTCTCCCTTATTTAATACTGAAACTTTGTCAAATTTTCAGTAGAAATAGTTTCAGGTTTACTGTATAGGAATTTAATATCAAATTTGCAAATAATCAATTTTCAGAAATTTCAGTAATAGCTAACCCATACTTGTCTATGCAGAAAGTTATCTGTTTGATTTTCTCCCTTATTTAATACTGAAACTTTGTCAAATTTTCAGTAGAATTAGTTTCAGGTTTAATGTATAGGAATCTAATATCAAATTTGCAAATTATAAGTTTTCAGAAATTTCAGTAATAGCTAACCCATACTTGTCTATGCAGAAAGTTATCTGTTTGATTTTCTCCCTTATTTAATACTGAAACTTTGTCAAATTTTCAGTAGAATTAGTTTCAGGTTTAATGTATAGGAATCTAATATCAAATTTGCAAATTATAAGTTTTCAGAAATTTCAGTAATAGCTAACCCATACTTGTCTATGCAGAAAGTTATCTGTTTGATTTTCTCCCTTATTTAATACTGAAACTTTGTCAAATTTTCAGTAGAAATAGTTTCAGGTTTACTGTATACGAATCTAATATCAAATTTGCAAATTATAAGTTTTCAGAAATTTCAGTAATAGCTAACCCATACTTGTCTATGCAGAAAGTTATCTGTTTGATTTTCTCCCTTATTTAATACTGAAACTTTGTCAAATTTTCAGTAGAATTAGTTTCAGGTTTAATGTATAGGAATCTAATATCAAATTTGCAAATTATAAGTTTTCAGAAATTTCAGTAATAGCTAACCCATACTTGTCTATGCAGAAAGTTATCTGTTTGATTTTCTCCCTTATTTAATACTGAAACTTTGTCAAATTTTCAGTAGAATTAGTTTCAGGTTTACTGTATACGAATCTAATATCAAATTTGCAAATTATAAGTTTTCAGAAATTTCAGTAATAGCTAACCCATACTTGTCTATGCAGAAAGTTATCTGTTTGATTTTCTCCCTTATTTAATACTGAAACTTTGTCAAATTTTCAGTAGAATTAGTTTCAGGTTTAATGTATAGGAATCTAATATCAAATTTGCAAATTATAAGTTTTCAGAAATTTCAGTAATAGCTAACCCATACTTGTCTATGCAGAAAGTTATCTGTTTGATTTTCTCCCTTATTTAATACTGAAACTTTGTCAAATTTTCAGTAGAATTAGTTTCAGGTTTACTGTATACGAATCTAATATCAAATTTGCAAATTATAAGTTTTCAGAAATTTCAGTAATAGCTAACCCATACTTGTCTATGCAGAAAGTTATCTGTTTGATTTTCTCCCTTATTTAATACTGAAACTTTGTCAAATGTTCAGTAGAATTAGTTTCAGGTTTAATGTATAGGAAATTAATATCAAATTTGCAAATAATCAATTTTCAGAAATTTCAGTAATAGCTAACCCATACTTGTCAATGCAGAAAGTTATCTGTTTGATTTTCTCCCTTATTTAATACTGAAACTTTGTCAAATTTTCAGTAGAATTAGTTTCAGGTTTACTGTATACGAATCTAATATCAAATTTGCAAATTATAAGTTTTCAGAAATTTCAGTAATAGCTAACCCATACTTGTCTATGCAGAAAGTTATCTGTTTGATTTTCTCCCTTATTTAATACTGAAACTTTGTCAAATGTTCAGTAGAATTAGTTTCAGGTTTAATGTATAGGAATCTAATATCAAATTTGCAAATTATAAGTTTTCAGAAATTTCAGTAATAGCTAACCCATACTTGTCTATGCAGAAAGTTATCTGTTTGATTTTCTCCCTTATTTAATACTGAAACTTTGTCAAATTTTCAGTAGAATTAGTTTCAGGTTTAATGTATAGGAATCTAATATCAAATTTGCAAATTATAAGTTTTCAGAAATTTCAGTAATAGCTAACCCATACTTGTCTATGCAGAAAGTTATCTGTTTGATTTTCTCCCTTATTTAATACTGAAACTTTGTCAAATTTTCAGTAGAATTAGTTTCAGGTTTAATGTATAGGAATCTAATATCAAATTTGCAAATTATAAGTTTTCAGAAATTTCAGTAATAGCTAACCCATACTTGTCTATGCAGAAAGTTATCTGTTTGATTTTCTCCCTTATTTAATACTGAAACTTTGTCAAATTTTCAGTAGAAATAGTTTCAGGTTTACTGTATAGGAATTTAATATCAAATTTGCAAATAATCAATTTTCAGAAATTTCAGTAATAGCTAACCCATACTTGTCTATGCAGAAAGTTATCTGTTTGATTTTCTCCCTTATTTAATACTGAAACTTTGTCAAATTTTCAGTAGAATTAGTTTCAGGTTTAATGTATAGGAATCTAATATCAAATTTGCAAATTATAAGTTTTCAGAAATTTCAGTAATAGCTAACCCATACTTGTCTATGCAGAAAGTTATCTGTTTGATTTTCTCCCTTATTTAATACTGAAACTTTGTCAAATGTTCAGTAGAATTAGTTTCAGGTTTAATGTATAGGAATCTAATATCAAATTTGCAAATTATAAGTTTTCAGAAATTTCAGTAATAGCTAACCCATACTTGTCAATGCAGAAAGTTATCTGTTTGATTTTCTCCCTTATTTAATACTGAAACTTTGTCAAATTTTCAGTAGAATTAGTTTCAGGTTTACTGTATACGAATCTAATATCAAATTTGCAAATTATAAGTTTTCAGAAATTTCAGTAATAGCTAACCCATACTTGTCTATGCAGAAAGTTATCTGTTTGATTTTCTCCCTTATTTAATACTGAAACTTTGTCAAATGTTCAGTAGAATTAGTTTCAGGTTTAATGTATAGGAAATTAATATCAAATTTGCAAATAATCAATTTTCAGAAATTTCAGTAATAGCTAACCCATACTTGTCTATGCAGAAAGTTATCTGTTTGATTTTCTCCCTTATTTAATACTGAAACTTTGTCAAATTTTCAGAAGAATTAGTTTCAGGTTTAATGTATAGGAATCTAATATCAAATTTGCAAATTATAAGTTTTCAGAAATTTCAGTAATAGCTAACCCATACTTGTCTATGCAGAAAGTTATCTGTTTGATTTTCTCCCTTATTTAATACTGAAACTTTGTCAAATTTTCAGTAGAATTAGTTTCAGGTTTACTGTATAGGAATTTAATATCAAATTTGCAAATAATCAATTTTCAGAAATTTCAGTAATAGCTAACCCATACTTGTCAATGCAGAAAGTTATCTGTTTGATTTTCTCCATTATTTAATACTGAAACTTTGTCAAATTTTCAGTAGAATTAGTTTCAGGTTTAATGTATAGGAATCTAATATCAAATTTGCAAATTATAAGTTTTCAGAAATTTCAGTAATAGCTAACCCATACTTGTCTATGCAGAAAGTTATCTGTTTGATTTTCTCCCTTATTTAATACTGAAACTTTGTCAAATGTTCAGTAGAATTAGTTTCAGGTTTAATGTATAGGAATCTAATATCAAATTTGCAAATTATAAGTTTTCAGAAATTTCAGTAATAGCTAACCCATACTTGTCAATGCAGAAAGTTATCTGTTTGATTTTCTCCCTTATTTAATACTGAAACTTTGTCAAATTTTCAGTAGAATTAGTTTCAGGTTTACTGTATACGAATCTAATATCAAATTTGCAAATTATAAGTTTTCAGAAATTTCAGTAATAGCTAACCCATACTTGTCTATGCAGAAAGTTATCTGTTTGATTTTCTCCCTTATTTAATACTGAAACTTTGTCAAATGTTCAGTAGAATTAGTTTCAGGTTTAATGTATAGGAAATTAATATCAAATTTGCAAATAATCAATTTTCAGAAATTTCAGTAATAGCTAACCCATACTTGTCTATGCAGAAAGTTATCTGTTTGATTTTCTCCCTTATTTAATACTGAAACTTTGTCAAATTTTCAGAAGAATTAGTTTCAGGTTTAATGTATAGGAATCTAATATCAAATTTGCAAATTATAAGTTTTCAGAAATTTCAGTAATAGCTAACCCATACTTGTCTATGCAGAAAGTTATCTGTTTGATTTTCTCCCTTATTTAATACTGAAACTTTGTCAAATTTTCAGTAGAATTAGTTTCAGGTTTACTGTATAGGAATTTAATATCAAATATGCAAATAATCAATTTTCAGAAATTTCAGTAATAGCTAACCCATACTTGTCAATGCAGAAAGTTATCTGTTTGATTTTCTCCATTATTTAATACTGAAACTTTGTCAAATTTTCAGTAGAATTAGTTTCAGGTTTAATGTATAGGAATCTAATATCAAATTTGCAAATTATAAGTTTTCAGAAATTTCAGTAATAGCTAACCCATACTTGTCTATGCAGAAAGTTATCTGTTTGATTTTCTCCCTTATTTAATACTGAAACTTTGTCAAATTTTCAGTAGAATTAGTTTCAGGTGTACTGTACACAAATCTAATATCAAATTTTGCAAATAATAAGTTTTCAGAAATTTCAGTAATAGCTAACCCATACTTGTCAGTGCAGAAAGTTATCTGTTTGATTTTCTCCCTTATTTAATACTGAAACTTTGTCAAATTTTCATTGAATTAGTTTCAGGTGTACTGTACACAAATCTAATATCAAATTTTGCAAATAATAAGTTTTCAGAAATTTCAGTAATAGCTAACCCATACTTGTCAATGCAGAAAGTTATCTGTTTGATTTTCTCCATTATTTAATACTGAAACTTTGTCAAATTTTCAGTAGAATTAGTTTCAGGTTTAATGTATAGGAATCTAATATCAAATTTGCAAATTATAAGTTTTCAGAAATTTCAGTAATAACTAACCCATACTTGTCAATGCAGAAAGTTATCTGTTTCATTTTCTCCATTATTTAATACTGAAACTTTGTCAAATTTTCAGTAGAATTAGTTTCAGGTGTACTGTACACGAATCTAATATCAAATTTGCAAATAATAAGTTTTCAGAAATTTCAGTATTAGCTAACCCATACTTGTCAATGCAGAAAGGTATCTGTTTGATATTCTCCCTTATTTAATACTGAAACTTGGTTATGTTAATTTAACTGCCTTAATGGCATACATATGAATTACCATCATTCTTAATTTATCTTCCGTTTTACTATCATCGGCCATAACAGCAAAATAATATGCATCAATAGTTTCTTTTACAAACATATTCAATAAGCAATTGGCGTCTACAATTCCATTTAGATACACATCATCTAGACACAATTCTTGGGAGGATTATAACTTTGTAAAAATGGTTAATTTTTTTTTCAAAACTTCAAAAACTTCTTCTAAACAGTTTCCACGGTTTGTACTTACGGCCTTCCATTATGGCCTCTAAACAAAACAAATTTGGTGTTTGTTTTGTAATAAAACATTTTCTACAGTGATCATATTTGAGAAAGCTATTAAAAAAAAGACCATTTTTGCGTAGCGACTCTGACACTCAAAATCTAGATGTACTTGATATTTTCTCCAGCTTCCTTCCAATTTTTCAAGCCGAATGAGATAAAAATTGTTTCTCTAGAATTTTTTTGAAAATAGCCTGTACAGGAAGCTGAATGCTGAATTTTGCTGGACGCTGTATTCTAGCCAAAAATAGTCGAAACAGATTCGCAAATAATTCTCAATTAATGTTATAAATTGTTCGCTCCAACTAATATTTTTTTTGAATATCAGAATTTGCATTTTGTTTCAATTTCCGTTTTTTTTTAATGTTCTATGCATTTATTTATTTATTCCTTTGCCTATCTAGCTGTTGGTGTAAGGCCTACATTAATATTTTTTATAGTATTCTCTTCACTTCCTCCTATCGTTTGTTAAATCCTTTATTTCTTCCCATGTGTTGTCTTTTATTGCTGCCTCTTCTTTTATTGCGCTGTTCCACTCTTTTCTCGATCTTATTCTCTGTAGTTTTCCTGTTGCGCTTGTCTCGTATATTTTATTAGTGTTTCTATCTTCTCTCATTCGTCTCATGTGCAGTGGTGAATTTAGGTTGGTGGGGGCTATAGGGCTATATTTAATCAATATACTCAATATTTATAAGTTTTTCTCATTTATTCGTCTCAATTTACAGATATATACATATTCATAAGCAAGCTCAATGTAAAATGAAAAAGAAAATTAATGATGCATATTTTAATGAGTAACTAGAATCAGCAACAAAATGAGGCACACATTAAATTTTACTCAGTAAAATATGCATTAGACAGATTTTCCAGCACCACCCCAAATTGCAGCATTTCCAGAATATTCCGAAAAGTGCTGCACATTTGAGGTACTGTCTGTGAACGGAAAGCCTGATTTACAATACAACTGAATTGATAAACATTAAAATACCTTTTGGTATTCGTCTAAAGTTGGGTGTAAATAAAGCTGCCCAATTCACTGGTGCCGTTATCTTTTTATTTTATACATGAGAGATCTCGCTTTCAGCCCTATTTTACTCATGTAACCTGAAAGAAAACATTCTTTTGATTAAATTAAAAGTTTAATAACCACTTGGTCAAACATATTAAATTAAGCAACATAAGACACTTCGTGTAAGTGCCACAGATTTTTTTTTTTAGTTTGATTCACAACAATTGTTTTGGTCGTTACAACATTTTCAAGAGTTAAAAGAATACTCAGAGTATTCTTTTAACTCTTGACAATGGTGTAACAACCGAAACAATTGTGGAGTATCAATAATAATTTAAAAAAAACTGTGAAACTTATACCAGGTGTCTTATGTTCCTTTATTTAATATTATTGTTGTTATTATTGTTGTATGTTATTGTTGTATGATAATTTAAGAGAACCTGTATACAGGAACCCAATATAGGCGCAGTTTGTATTGTATCTGAAAGAGAAAATGCTATTGTCGTACTTGACACAAACAAGTACTATGTACATAGTACACAAGTACTTGCAACAAGCAAGTACTGAGTACCTAATAATTTAAGAGAACCTGCTCAGAGGAACTCAAGTAAGGCGCAGTTTTACATGCATCTACTCAAATATAGCTAATAGATTGTACCTGAAAAGGAAAACCCTGTTCAATGCATGGGCGCAACATCGCGGTACTAATTATATGCACATCGAATAAGTACGTCTTACAGAACGAGATGCGCCGACAACAAGGAAATACAAGATAAAATGCGATTGTTGGTACTTGGAATAAACAAGTACTGTATACATGCACTTGCAACACACAAGCACTGTATACAAAGTACTTGCAACAAACATGTAATGTATACATATGTACTTGAACCACACAAGGACTGTATACGTATGTACTTGCAACAAACAAGTACTGTATACGTAATACTTGCAACAAACAAGCACTGTATACATACAACAAGTACAAGGGTGGGCGAAATGGGGCGCAGTGGGGGAAATATGAATGGCGCAGCGCTAAGATAAAATGCGATTGCGTGTACTTGCAAAATACAAGCACTGCATACATAGTACTTGCAACAAACAAGCACTACATACATAGTACTTGCAACAAACAAGTATTGTATACAGATACTTGAAACAAACAAGCACTGTATACAAAGCCCTACTCGTTACTGTCTCGACGTACGGGCGCAAAGATGTGAGCGCACCTGTAAGGAGAAAAACCCTAAACGTACATATGCGCAGCGTAAGAAATATAAGTACGTCGCCCAGAGCGAGAATATACGCCGACAATACACAAATACAAATGGCGCACCTGTAAGAAAAACCCTGCTCACTCAGGCGGCGTACTGTGTGACGCAATAATGCAGTTATTCTTAACCCTTTTGAACCTACGGAAACCACATATTTGAAGGGAACAACTTGATTGAGGTCAACAGTGTAGCAAGGAACCTACCATCACGATTTACAATGCCGCACCAGAACAACAAGGGTTATTACAGTGTTACAGAGAAATCTCAATGTGGCTCAACTTGCTTCACGAGAACTCAATCTGGACACCAGGTTAAGAACTTCCTGCTTAAAACTAATACGCATTATCGGTAGCAAAGCAAGAAAATAAAAGCTGGGGCGCATCTGTGAACAAAACCCTGAATCGAGACTCTACTTGATGAAATGTAAGAAAAACTCTACTCACTTTGAGACGTCTTGGAGCTCTTCTCAAAAAAAGACCTACCTTGAAATTGACTTTTAAAGTTGTTTGGCGAAGATCCAGTACCCTGCAACTCCGAACTCCGAAAACAAATCGGAGTTCGAAATTTGACGGTGTGGCGCGGGCGAGGAAAGCACGAAACAAACGCAACATTCCTCAGGCTCAACCATACCCGAACTTTCGGCACTACTACGCACTGGCTCTAAACGGGCAAACATTTAACGTCAGAAGGTAATCTGAACTGCTCAAGATACTTTCACTAATTATTTGTTGAAGACATGAACACGGACAAACACTAAAAAGTATACGTTTGACTTGGGAAGGTAATCCCATTACGTTAATCGCGAATTTAACACTTGCTGGAAGAAATTGCACGTTAGTAAATACAATGCACGCACGCATATTTATGTATACAGAGTATACATAGTATGTATACAGAGTTTACATAGATACATACAGAGTGGGCAAAAGAATTGTACAAGCTCTGATGCAGAGCCTTTATTAATGTCAATAATTAATGTTGATGATAAAAAAAACTTTTCAAAAATGCAATATCATTTTTACAATCTACCAAGTGTAAACATGAAAAACAAAATGAAATGATTGATTTAATGCGTTAATTGAAACTATGAATATTTCCAATTTGTACGTTTTTTTTGACCCACTCTGTATATTCAATAACTTTGGGTACAACACAGATCTATAAATTGAGCTCAACATGGAACTCTTAATTACGCTCATCAAGAAACTCTCAATGACGATGTAAAATGTTGCACCAGAAGTTAACATACCTACACAATAACCTTAGGTGCAACAGTGGACTATGATTTAGGGGCTCAACAATGAACTCCTAATCACTATCTACAGTATTCCACCAAAGGCCAATGTGTTATCATACACATTCATACACACCACACTTCAACCAAACCAAGGTTGGCCCAGAAGTGATCGAAACACAGATATAAGATCATCTCACATGATTCACCTTGGGGAGTTCTAGGTGCCCTGAAATGTTGAGTAGAAAATTTAAATTCGCTGCACGTAAAATTTCTTGTAATTGTCCCCAAAAAGTGGACTTAATAAAGTCAGTAATTGCACAATCATCGTGCAAATGTATACCCATTTGATTACATTGATAAGATACTGTTAATTAGTGAGGGAATTAATAAGATTGGGGTGGTATGTAGTATGCAAATCTGTACAATAATTTGATTTATTTTGAAATATCATCCCCATGTCTTTCTCAACTTGAAACAATTTTAACAGTAAATGCAAATTTCCGGTATTTCAAAATATGTAGCTATTTATTCCGGGTTGATATGATTTAAAAATCATAAGCCAAAGAATTAAATAAAATAAAAAATAAATAATTTAAATCAATTGATTTAAATCATGTTTAAACTGTTTTTTTTAAATTATTCGTTGATTTAAATCATGATTAAACTGATTTTTATTTCAAATTATTCTTCATTTAAATCAACGGATTTTTTTATAAATCATTGATTTAAATAAAAAAAAATTTTTTAAATTAATAATTATTTTTGCACTGTTTGTGCATTTCAATTAGTGAACAATTAAAATTATAATGTAACTACAGAGTTAGCATGCTTTAAAATAGATAATTGTTAAAGTAGATGCATTGTATACACTTATGTATAAATGCATACTTATGTTAATAAACACCGAAAATTAAAAAAATAATTGTAAGTAAAATATTGTTTTAAAGTATTATTATTGGGTACTTACTGGTCGAGTTATTTTGATTTTATTTTATTATTTATTTATTTTATGTTGCTTGACTTGTTGCTTGACTAGTTTATCTTTTCAAAATTCAAATTAATTACAAACATTTATGGTAAAAATAAGATTCAGATACATACATAGCAAAATACACATATCATGCCTCTGATGATGGTTTGTTAGAAACTGAAACTAGTCAGGCAAAATAAAATAAATAAACAATAAAATAAAACAAAAATAACTCTACCAGTAAGTACCCAATAATAATACCTTAAATAAATAACTGGTAACTTATGGATAATACTTTAAAATTAATTTAAAAAAAAAATTCTTCAATTTTTTTCACATGTTATAGATACACATAAATTTATTTTATTTATCATTCTTGTTCAAAATAAAAATTTATTTAAAAAAAAATATATGATTAAGTCGTGATGTAAATCAATTGATATAAATTTGTTTTAATTATCATTTCTTGTTCAAAATCAAAATTTATAAACAAAACATCATATGATTAAGTCGTGATGTAAATCAATTGATATAAATCACATCTGTCCTGGCCAAAACTGACCAGAAACATTAAAAAAAAAAGAAATAAACCATGATTTTAATCATTAATGAAAAAAAATCATTGATTTATGATTTTGTTTAAAAACTATGTTTTTTTCTAAACCTGCTGTTATGTAATGAGGGCATTAATACGATTGGGGTGAGATATAGTACGTTGATTTGTACAATGATGTGATTTGTTTTGAAAAATCATGACTTATTTAACTTTTATATTTGGTTGCACCAAATGGACCGGTTTTAACAGTAATCGGAAATTTGCAGTACTTCAAAATTGGTGGTCAATTATTTAATATATTATTGAAATGACACTTGCCTTAATTTTATGTGCAATGAGGTCTTCTCAGAGGCGCATCAAACTTGATTTTGATGAATGCATTAATGGCTCGAAGAGAATGTGGTGATCTTTTTAGACTCGAGGAGTAAAGGTCTGCAAACATAGCAGATACCTCCATTCCTAAAACCACATGAAATCATTAAATGTTTGCCTATGGTTAACCTTTAAGAACTAATATAACAAACAATAACAGAAACTGCAATAACAAAAAAAAGAGTACAAAAAATTTACAAATTCAATAAAAAAAACGAAAAAAGCTACTGTCAAGAATTAAAATATTTGGTATAAATTATGCACAGATCAGAATTATGCATCAAGAATAGTAGTTTAATGAACTAGTTTATTAATAAGGCGATTAATAATTGAGATATGGTTGATAAACAAAGTAATACACAAACATAAATACACGAATATACAATCATGCATACAAACATACCCACAAACGTGCTAACATATATACAAATATACAAACATACAAACACGTATACAAACACACAATCAAATATATAACCATACAAATATGCATACATACATACACACATACAAATATACACACATGCAAATATAGAAACATACAAACATGTATACAAACACAATCAAATAATAAACATACAAATATACACACATGCATACAAACATACACACATACAAATATACACACATGCAAATATAGATACATACAATCGGTGCATCAGTCGTTCATTAATGAGCCCATAAGGTTTACATTAATAAACGATTTTGTGCGGCAAGTCAACGGAAACGTATTTTATTTTTAACAACATAATGATCGTGCATACAAACATACATACAAATGCACAATAAAATGTATAAACGTGCAAATATGCATACAGACATACACACATACAAAAATACACACACGCAAACATAGAAACACACAAACATGCATACACACATACAAACGTACAAACATACAATCATACAAACAAATATAAAAACATACAAAAATGTATACAAATATACAAATATACAAAAATGCATACAAATATACAAATATACAAACATACCAACATATACACATGCTCCCAGCCACTCAACACGCGTACATACACGTACACACAAACACACACACACACATGTTTTTGATTGTTCAGTGCATCAATCGTTCATTAATGAGTCCATAAGGTTTACATTAATGAACGATTTTGTGCGCCAAGTCGACGGAAAAGTATTTTATTTCTAACAACGTAATGAACGTGCATACAAACATACACACATACATACAAATACACAATAAAATATATAAACATTCAAATATGCATACAAACATACACATATACAAATATACACACATGTAAACAAGAAACATTCAAACATGCATACAAACATACATACAATCGTAGAAACATGCATAGAACATTTAAGCATACATACGAACAAATATACAAATATACAAACATACAGATATATATTGAAAGATGCAAACAAATTTATTTTATTTTATATGCAATAAGTCGATGTAAAAAATATATGTACCTATGTGTGAATGCGTGTGATCAGATATGATTGAAATTTGCGCAAGACCAGATATAATGAGGCATGCGCCTTAACCACTAACCTGGAATCCCAAAATGTCGGCCAAAACTCAGCCAATCTCCCGAAAATCCAAATGTATTCTCCCTTGGCTTCTGCGGCGTCCCGTGAACTGGATTCACCACCAATCTGGAGTAATCCTGAACTGGATTCACTCCCGATGGCCAAAGACCGGGACCTAGAAATATATTATCTATGAATACCCAGAAAGTCCGAGTTGACCTCTACGTTGCATTGCCATTCGATGGAACCGAAGAATTCAAAATTTCCCGCAAAATTCGGCTGCGATCGCCGCGATACTCACCCTAAACGCGGCTGTCCGGCCCAGGAACAGTATCCCGGAGTCCCGTCCAGATCCGCGAAGAATTTCCTGGAAGAGGGCCAAAAATTCCGGGAACAGCATAGATTGCTTGTCTTCCTGGTGGCGGTCACTCCGACCTTAGATACTTGGGGTGGTTGAGGGGTAAGGTGAGGCTGCGCGCGCTCACAGACAAGTCGACACCTGCAAAGAATTGCAACAATACATTGAAAAATCAATACATTCCTTAACATTATTTTTACATTGGAAATTAGAAAATCGAAATTTTAATAACTAAAACTCTGATTGCGAGATTATTAATTGCCAGAATGGAACCATAATTAACATTCATGTGCAGAATTTCGTGGAGAATAATAATATGGAGTCCGTTTTTCAGTAGCTACCCCCTGATTTCCGTAACAACCCTTAACGCGTTTTATTTAATATTGGGGTTGTTTTTGGACTTATTGGCTCCAATTTGCGTACACCTACAATAGAGTACGGGGAAAATATTATAGTTATTTTACAATTTTTGTACCATCCCCTAAAACGTCCTGATCCCATTTCGAACGTCTGCACACATAATATTTAATATAGGGGTTGTTTTTGAACTTGCAGCCTTCAAATTGCGTACGCCTATGAAGCAATACCATGCAAATATTACAGTTATTTTACAATTTCGGTAAACATCCCTTAAAAAGTCCTGTACCGTTGCTAGCGTCCACAAACATAATACGAGTGTCCCACGCAAGCTATTGGCTAAAAGTTTATGGGGTTCCTGTAAAAATAAAAATTTGAAAAAAATCATACAAACATGGTTTATTGCGATCTTCCAAAATAAGATACGTCCATGTTTCTATCGCTTCCGGTTCTACCGGAAGTGGCCATCAACTTTGTTATTTTAAATGGAACACCCTGTATATTTTTACATATTCGGATTTCGCGTTCAATTCTGAACATATTTTATTAAACCTATTAAGCACTTATCTTTAGTAGTTCTTGAGGAAAAAAAATATGTTTGCTTCAAATGAACGATTTAAAAAATATTCATTATTTTTCTTACAAATGAAATAGATACTAATACTTTTTTGCATATTGTAGCTGAAGCATAGCTGTATCATTAAAATAACTCATGCGTGTTGGAGTTATTTTAATGATACAGCTATGCTTCAGCTACAATATGCAAAAAAGTATTAGTATCTATTTCATTTGTAAGAAAAATAATGAATATTTTTTAAATCGTTTATTTGAAGCAAACATTATTTTTTTCCTCAAAAACTACTGAAGATAAGTGCTTTATAGGTTCGATAAAATATGTTCAGAATTGAACGCGGAATCCGAATATGTAAAAATATACAGGGTGTTCCATTTAAAATAACAAAGTTGATGGCCACTTCCGGTAGAACCGGAAGCGATAGAAACATGGGCGTATTTTATTTTGGAAGATAGCAATAAACCATGTATGTATGATTTTTTTCAAATTTTTATTTTTACAGGAACCCCATAAACTTTTAGCCAATGGCTTGCGTGGGACACTCGTATTATGTTTGTGGACGCTAGCAACGGTACAGGACTTTTTAAGGGATGTTTACCGAAATTGTAAAATAACTGTAATATTTGCTTGATATTGCTTCATAAGTGTACGTAATTTGAAGGCTGCAAGTTCAAAAACAACCCCTATATTAAATATTATGTGTGCAGACGTTCGAAATGGGATCAGGACGTTTTAAGGGATGGTACGAAAATTGTAAAATTACTATAATATTTTCCCCGTACTGTATTGTAGGTGTACGCAAATTGGAGCCAAAAAGTCCAAAAACTACCCCAATATTAAATAAAACGCGTTAAGGGTTGTTACGGAAATCAGGGGGTAGCTACTCAAAAACGGACTCCATATTATTATTCTCCACGAAATTCTGCACATAAATGTTAATTATGGTTCCATTCTGGCAATTAATAATCTCGCAATCAGAGTTTTAGTTATTAAAATTTCGATTTTCTAATTTCCAATGTATAAATGATTTTAAGGAATGTATTGATTTTTCAATGTATTGTTGCAATTCTTTGCAGGTGGCAACTTGTCTGTGAGCGCGCGCAGCTTCACCTTACCCCCCAACCACCCGAAGCACCCAAGGTCGGAGTGACCGCCACCAGGAAGACAAGCAATTTGTACTGCTCCCGGAATTTTTGGCCCTCTTCCAGGAAATTCTTCGCGGATCTGGACGGGACTCCGGGATAGTGTTCCTGGGCCGGACAGCCGCGTTTAGGGTGAGTATCGCGGCGATCGCAGCCGTATTTTGCGGGAAATTTTGAATTCTTCGGTTCCATCGAATGCCGACGCAACGTAGAGGTCAACTCGGACTTTCTGGGTATTCATAGATAATATATTTCTAGGTCCCGGTCTTTGGCCATCGGGAGTGAATCCAGTTCAGGATTTCTCCAGATTGGTGGTGAATCCAGTTCACGGGACGCCGCAGAAGCCAAGGGAGAATACATTTGGATTTTCGCGAAATTGGCTGAGTTTTGGCCTGCATTTTGGGATTCCAGGTTAGTGGTTAAGGCGCATGCCTCATTCTGTCTGGTCTTGCCTTTACATAAAGGAGACTTTTCTGTGATATTATGGAACCGGCCCTTATCTATAAATGTGTACTTATGTTCATAAACGTTTCCGAAAATATCTTTAAAAAAAAAAAAAATCGTAAGTAAACTATTTTTTTAAGGTATCATTATTGGGTACTTACTGGTAGAGATATTTTTATTTTATTATTTATTTATTTCATTTTACTTGACTAGTTTCAGTTTTTAACAAACCATCATCAGAGGAATGATATGTGTATTTTGCTATATATATATATATATATATATCTTGATCTTATTTTTACCATAAATGTTTGTAATTAATTTGAATTTTTAAAGATGTCTGTTTTAATATTTTTAAAATTCAAATTAATTACAAACATTTATGATAAAAACAAGATCAAGATAATATACATAGCAAAATACACATATCGTGCCTCTAATATGGTTTGTTAGAAACCGAAACTATTAATGGGGTTGGCTTGGGCGGTAAATGCTAGTGGGCGCAGATTTGCTAAGTTCGATTCTTTTTCACCTAGGGATCTCATATACAATTTAAAACCTCGGATTTTACATAGTAACTTCACAATCAGTGATACATAATCAGTGAGTTTGATACATAACATTATGCGACAGTATATGACATTGTATGACATTATGACTATTAGTGCAATATAGCTATTTGTGCAAGAAGCTCGGCTATCGCCTCGATCAAGAATCCCATGCCTAGTACGGAAAGAAATTACATTTCCTGCGTGTGTACGTCCCATATTTTTTTTTTGGAGTTTGGAAAATAAATTTAATTTGACCAATTTCAACATTTTAAAATTATTTCTAAATTAAATAGCAAATTCAAGATTGTTCTGCTTTCAATAATGATGAGGTTAACGTAAATAATAACCCTATTTCTACTTCCACAAAGACCTGTTCTGGAATTTCATTCACAAAATGTGAAAACTTTGTCAAATTTGCAGTAAAATTAGTTTCAGGTGTACTGTATACGATTATAATACCAAATTTGCAAAATAATAAGTTTTCAGAAATGTCAGTAATAGCTAACCCATACTTGTCAATGCAAAAAGTTATCTGTTTGATTTTCTCCCTTATTTAATACTGAAACTTTATCAAATTTTCAGTAGAATTAGTTTCAGGTGTACTGTATACGATTATAATATCAAATTTGGAAATAATAAGTTTTCATTAATTTCAGTAATAGCTAACTCATACTTGTCAATGCAGAAAGTTATCTGTTGGTTTTTTAATGTTGAAATATTAAATATTCTACTTTTAATAACTCAAATTAGTATTTTAATGTTGAAATATTATTTCCGCACTTGTAAGAAATATTCCAATTTTCCCAGCTCAAATTAGTCTTCAAATGTTAAAGTTTTCAAAGCTCTAGTAGAATAATGCATTTTCTTTATATGAGTATGTGGAAAGCAGAAATGAAAAATTAGACTTAGATGCGCGTTCAACAATAAATAACGTAGAATCAACATCCAAATTGTATTATATAATAGGTGGAAAATATATTTGTACGCGTAAGTCGATAGTACTGTATAAAAACTTTGAATAAACTGTTATACGAACAGTTTCAAATCGCAGAATAAATTTTTTAGGAACATTTTCAGATTAAACGATTTTTTGTACAAGGGTGCAAGTCAAAATTGGTTAATCGAAAATAATATTTGCCGAAGAAGCTGCGTAAAACTCAAGTTCTTGTATGTAATTCATTTTTTTAAATGGCCCATGAAACATAAAAATTACTTCCAGTAATAAGCCAATAAAAAATCTGAAAATGCAAGAATTGATGGAAGTAAAGTTTCAAGTCTATAGACTTTTGATGTTCTATTTTTTTTATCCAGATCTATTCCTGAATGTATATGTCCACATTTCTAACTTTCAAGAATTCTGCATTAATTTTTTCTATGATTATCAAACATTGAATTTTTAGATTTAATGTTTCATTTTTGTCATTTTTAACTCTGTTAATATTACGGATCCGAATTTAATGATATACGGTTTTTCCCCTCAAATTTTCCAATCCATAAAGAAAATATTTCAATATTCGGATTCAGGTTACAATTTTACGTGTTTCCAAATGTTTCTTGAACTTTTGATATTTTATTTTTGCCCAGATCTATTCCTGAATTTATATGTCCACATTTCTAACTTTCAAGATTTCTGCATTAATATCCATCTATGATAGTTTATTTGAATTTTTAGATTTCAGTTCCTTTTTTGTCATTTTTAAACCTGTTAATATTACGGATCCGAATGTTATGATATTCTGTTTTTTCCCCTCTAATTTTCCAATCCGTAAAAAAAATATTTCAATTAAATAAAACAACTTTACTTTGTTACTTCTATCAACACATTTATTTTACAAATAAAATTTAGTTACTGCAGTTTTGACTACTCTATAGTCATTGTCAAACTTAGTATAGAGAGAAAAATATTACAATATTCGGATTCTTATTTTATTTTTGTTGCTTAGCAAGAATTGAAAGAAGTAAAATTTCAAATTTATAGACTTTTGATGTTTTAATTTTGTTTTTATACATATCTATTCCTGAATGTATATGTCCACATTTCTAACTTTCAAATGTCTGCACTAAATTCTTTTATAAGGCCAATTTCAATTAGGAACGGCTATTTCATAGCAATTTCAAAACGGTGAAATTTTATTTCAATTTTCCAAAAACTACGACTCGGATACTATTCACAAAATAAAGCCTTTGATGCGCAATCAAAATCAATCACAATCCAGGATTTGGGAAATTCTATTAAAATTCCGGACAATGGTTTAAAAAACACCGCGATTGCTGTAACTTTCGCAACCAATAATTAGCCACAATTACGCGCCTACATATTGTTATGAATATTATTATTATTAATGTTAGTGGTGTGCCATATGATTATTCCAATGTTTAAAAGCGTTCTCGCAGTAATAACCGGCCAAGTTTTTTCAACACGTGAAATTTTAACGTCTCTTAAAGTGTGCATGTCATTTAAATCGAGTCAAGTTCGTAGCGATAAGACAAGCCAGTCGCATAGAGTTGAGGAATTTTGCTGCAAAAAAACCGAGCAGAACGCTGGCGTTAGTCGCCCTTGAGTCGCCCAGCATTGTTCGCACACTGAACACTCGCTCCTGTTTATTCCAGAATCTTCCTGCAAATGGTCATCCACGGTTCCCGTGGATGTCTCACTCATCATCTGAAAGGTCCAGCGTTCATCCCCCGCAAAAATGGTTTCGAAATTCGCTCGCAATCGCTCCACCCACGCATCAAAAAACACAGCAAATCACCCACGCATAGGACTCTTCAGGAAACTTGATTTGATGTTCAAAGGTAAGATTTTATTGATTTATTGGAAATCTTACGTTTTCTGCGTTTCGTAAATTGCGAGGCGCAAAAAACGTATGATTTCATTTTTCTTCCAGCGCCACAAATCTCCTGCACCGATATTCTACATCAAATTACGTTTATATTAATTAATTTAACGACGCATGAGATTTGTAATTACGCATTTCCATTTCATATAGCTGCACTTTCAATAGACATTTTTTCTCGTCCTTAATCACTTCGTTTGCGAGTCGGTTCTTGAAAACTTGCACAAAAGGTCTGGAATGTTCATAGAATTTATATGTAGCCCACTATTGAATTGCGTTTCACAAAATTATAACGAAAAATTATTATATCAACGGATGTTCAACAAGTATAATTGTCCTCAAGTTATTGATTAATATTAATAATAATGCACAATTTTAATAAGTGTTTATATTTTAGGAAGAAAATATTGCTTGGTTGAAATGGTAAACGGAAATGGTAAACGCAGCCCCCAGGACTGCTGCGCACCATTGGAATCTTCAACGACCCAATTTTACAGCAACTGCCCTCAATCAGATTCTAAAGGTAGGAACTTTCATTTCCAATAACCGCTACTAGTTATGAATAAGCCCGTATCACACTTTGTCTATAAGAAAGCCGATTATATCCAATTTTAGCTTCACATTCACCCAGTCTGTTGCCGATACTCATCGACAATTTGCATTCATGACTACGTTTGCCTCAATCAATTATAATTAACGGGAGAACCCCAGTAGCAATTGACAAGCGTTATCCATAACTAGTAACAATCCAAGTATCTATATTTTAATTTAAAAATAAAAAACAATTGGTGTGAGTTTCACAAAATATTTAATGTTGTACTACGACAATTGTTTTCATCTGCCTGATGTTGATGTAGCCACTGTGTGGCGAAACAAATGTCTTAGTACAACATTAAATATTTTGTGATACTCACACCAATTGTCTTTTATTTATATATTAACATGAAGTTTCATCATGTATCAGCCTCTCCAATCCAATATTTTAATTGTTGAAGCATTGTAAAATCTGTCAGTATCCAAATCGAATTCAATATTTCTTGTTAAATTTCTGTATCTTTTATGTTGTATTAACTAATTAATCAAATTTTCGTTTGTGTCTATATTATGTGTACCCATTTCCACTACTACAATATTAATATGTTTCAGAAAAACAACAACAAACACCTCGGTGGATTTTGTGGACGGACTGCTGTCGCAACGCAGAACTGTTGTGTGCAACTGGCAGAGAACAGCAACGTCTCCGATGGCTTCACTGAATCAACCATCGCTTCACAGATTTGCAAATCGCCAAGGGAATTCTAAGGTAGGAACTTTTATACTTATCATTTATCTAGTTATGAATGATGTTATTATTTCACTAGTTTTCCGTATTGCATATAATTTGTTTTCTATTGGACAACATTATTCAAAACTAATAATTACTTGATATTTTGTTATGTTCTTAGTTGTGAATAACGTAATTAGTGCCCTGATTTTTCTTGATTAAAAATCATGATACAAATCTCGCATCAAATATACAAAACGTGAATTAATTAAATTTTCAGAAATTTCAGTAAATGCTAATTCGTACTGGTCAAGTCTGAAGGTTATATGTTCGTTTTTCTCATGGTCAAATTTTCAGAAGATTTATATCCAAGTATACTGTATACAGATCTGGCATAAAATTTTCAAAATAACCATTAGATCAATTTTCTGAATTTTCAGTGACTGATAACTTATACTGGTCGACTCGGAAAGTTAATATCTCGATTTTCTCACATATTTAAGACATATTCGTGGTCAATTTTTCAGAGGATTTGTATTCATCTATACTGTATACAGATCTGGCATAAAATTTTCAAAATAACCATTAGATCAATTTTCTGAATTTTCAGTGACTGATAACTTATACTGGTCGACTCGGAAAGTTAATATCTCGATTTTCTCACATATTTAAGACATATTCGTGGTCAATTTTTCAGAGGATTTGTATTCATCTATACTGTATACAGATCTGGCATAAAATTTTCAAAATGTCCATTAGATAAATTTTCAGAATTTTCAGTGACTGATAACTTATACTGTTCAACTCTGAAAGTTAATAACACAATTTTCTCACTTATTTAAGACATATTCGTGGTCAAATTTTCAGAGGATTTGTATTCAGCTATACTGTATACAGTTCAGGCATAAAATTTTCAAATTATCCATTAGATAAATTTTCAGAAATTT
Source organism: Othius punctulatus (assembly GCA_951805005.1). Taxonomy (NCBI): domain Eukaryota; kingdom Metazoa; phylum Arthropoda; class Insecta; order Coleoptera; family Staphylinidae; genus Othius; species Othius punctulatus. The sequence continues at coordinate 8,417,091 of OX638146.1, read as the reverse complement.
CAGTATTGACTAATTCATACTTGTCATTGCATAAAGTTATGTGTCAATTTTCTCACTTATTTAATACTGAAACATTGTCAAATTTTCATGAGAATTAGCTTCAGGAATACTGAACAGATATCTGTTAATTAATATGCAATAAATAAATTTTCAGAAATTTCAGTATTGACTAATTCATACTTGTGATTGCCAAAGTTATAGTGTTGATTTTCTCACTTATTTAATACTGAAACTTGGGTCAAATTTTCATGAAAGTTAGCTTCAGGAATACTGAACAGATGTCTGTTAATTAATATGCAATAAATAAATTTTCAGAAATTTCAGTATTGACTAATTCATACTTGTGATTGCCAAAGTTATAGTGTTGATTTTCTCACTTATTTAATACTGAAACTTGGGTCAAATTTTCATGAAAGTTAGCTTCAGGAATACTGAACAGATGTCTGTTAATTAATATGCAATAAATAAATTTTCAGAAATTTCAGTATTGACTAATTCATACTTGTGATTGCCTAAGTTATAGTGTTGATTTTCTCACTTATTTAATACTGAAACTTGGGTCAAATTTTCATGAAAGTTAGCTTCAGGAATACTGAACAGATGTCTGTTAATTAATATGCAATAAATAAATTTTCAGAAATTTCAGTATTGACTAATTCATACTTGTGATTGCCATAGTTATAGTGTTGATTTTCTCACTTATTTAATACTTAAACTTGGTCAAATTTTCATGAAAGTTAGCTTCAGGAATACTGAACAGATGTCTGTTAATTAATATGCAATAAATAAATTTTCAGAAATTTCAGTATTGACTAATTCATACTTGTGATTGCCAAAGTTATAGTGTTGATTTTCTCACTTATTTAATACTGAAACTTGGGTCAAATTTTCATGAAAGTTAGCTTCAGGAATACTGAACAGATGTCTGTTAATTAATATGCAATAAATAAATTTTCAGAAATTTCAGTATTGACTAATTCATACTTGTGATTGCCAAAGTTATAGTGTTGATTTTGTCACTTATTTAATACTGAAACTTGGTCAAATTTTCATGAAAGTTAGCTTCAGGAATACTGAACAGATGTCTGTTAATTAATATGCAATAAATAAATTTTCAGAAATTTCAGTATTGACTAATTCATACTTGTGATTGCCATAGTTATAGTGTTGATTTTCTCACTTATTTAATACTTAAACTTGGTCAAATTTTCATGAAAGTTAGCTTCAGGAATACTGAACAGATGTCTGTTAATTAATATGCAATAAATAAATTTTCAGAAATTTCAGTATTGACTAATTCATACTTGTGATTGCCAAAGTTATAGTGTTGATTTTCTCACTTATTTAATACTGAAACTTGGGTCAAATTTTCATGAAAGTTAGCTTCAGGAATACTGAACAGATGTCTGTTAATTAATATGCAATAAATAAATTTTCAGAAATTTCAGTATTGACTAATTCATACTTGTCATTGCATAAAGTTATAGTGTCAATTTTCTCACTTATTTAATACTGAAACTTTCTCAAATTTTCATGAGAATTAGCTTCAGGAATACTGAACAGATGTCTGTTAATTAATATGCAATAAATTTTCAGAAATTTCAGTATTGACTAATTCATACTTGTCATTGCATAAAGTTATAGTGTCAATTTTCTCACTTATTTAATACTGAAACTTTCTCAAATTTTCATGAAAGTTAGCTTCAGGAATACTGAACAGATGTCTGTTAATTAATATGCAATAAATAAATTTTCAGAAATTTCAGTATTGACTAATTCATACTTGTGATTGCCAAAGTTATAGTGTTGATTTTCTCACTTATTTAATACTGAAACTTGGGTCAAATTTTCATGAAAGTTAGCTTCAGGAATACTGAACAGATGTCTGTTAATTAATATGCAATAAATAAATTTTCAGAAATTTCAGTATTGACTAATTCATACTTGTGATTGCCTAAAGTTATAGTGTCAATTTTCTCACTTATTTAATACTGAAACTTGGTCAAATTTTCATGAAAGTTAGCTTCAGGAATACTGAACAGATGTCTGTTAATTAATATGCAATAAATAAATTTTCAGAAATTTCAGTATTGACTAATTCATACTTGTGATTGCCAAAGTTATAGTGTTGATTTTCTCACTTATTTAATACTGAAACTTGGGTCAAATTTTCATGAAAGTTAGCTTCAGGAATACTGAACAGATGTCTGTTAATTAATATGCAATAAATAAATTTTCAGAAATTTCAGTATTGACTAATTCATACTTGTGATTGCCTAAAGTTATAGTGTCAATTTTCTCACTTATTTAATACTGAAACTTGGTCAAATTTTCATGAAAGTTAGCTTCAGGAATACTGAACAGATGTCTGTTAATTAATATGCAATAAATAAATTTTCAGAAATTTCAGTATTGACTAATTCATACTTGTGATTGCCAAAGTTATAGTGTTGATTTTCTCACTTATTTAATACTGAAACTTGGTCAAATTTTCATGAAAGTTAGCTTCAGGAATACTGAACAGATGTCTGTTAATTAATATGCAATAAATAAATTTTCAGAAATTTCAGTATTGACTAATTCATACTTGTGATTGCCAAAGTTATAGTGTTGATTTTGTCACTTATTTAATACTGAAACTTGGTCAAATTTTCATGAAAGTTAGCTTCAGGAATACTGAACAGATGTCTGTTAATTAATATGCAATAAATAAATTTTCAGAAATTTCAGTATTGACTAATTCATACTTGTGATTGCCAAAGTTATAGTGTTGATTTTCTCACTTATTTAATACTGAAACTTGGTCAAATTTTCATGAAAGTTAGCTTCAGGAATACTGAACAGATGTCTGTTAATTAATATGCAATAAATAAATTTTCAGAAATTTCAGTATTGACTAATTCATACTTGTGATTGCCAAAGTTATAGTGTTGATTTTCTCACTTATTTAATACTGAAACTTGGTCAAATTTTCATGAAAGTTAGCTTCAGGAATACTGAACAGATGTCTGTTAATTAATATGCAATAAATAAATTTTCAGAAATTTCAGTATTGACTAATTCATACTTGTGATTGCCAAAGTTATAGTGTTGATTTTCTCACTTATTTAATACTGAAACTTGGTCAAATTTTCATGAAAGTTAGCTTCAGGAATACTGAACAGATGTCTGTTAATTAATATGCAATAAATAAATTTTCAGAAATTTCAGTATTGACTAATTCATACTTGTGATTGCCAAAGTTATAGTGTTGATTTTGTCACTTATTTAATACTGAAACTTGGTCAAATTTTCATGAAAGTTAGCTTCAGGAATACTGAACAGATGTCTGTTAATTAATATGCAATAAATAAATTTTCAGAAATTTCAGTATTGACTAATTCATACTTGTGATTGCCAAAGTTATAGTGTTGATTTTGTCACTTATTTAATACTGAAACTTGGTCAAATTTTCATGAAAGTTAGCTTCAGGAATACTGAACAGATGTCTGTTAATTAATATGCAATAAATAAATTTTCAGAAATTTCAGTATTGACTAATTCATACTTGTCATTGCATAAAGTTATAGTGTTGATTTTCTCACTTATTTAATACTGAAACTTGGTCAAATTTTCATGAAAGTTAGCTTCAGGAATACTGAACAGATGTCTGTTAATTAATATGCAATAAATAAATTTTCAGAAATTTCAGTATTGACTAATTCATACTTGTGATTGCCAAAGTTATAGTGTTGATTTTCTCACTTATTTAATACTGAAACTTGGTCAAATTTTCATGAAAGTTAGCTTCAGGAATACTGAACAGATGTCTGTTAATTAATATGCAATAAATAAATTTTCAGAAATTTCAGTATTGACTAATTCATACTTGTGATTGCCAAAGTTATAGTGTTGATTTTGTCACTTATTTAATACTGAAACTTGGTCAAATTTTCATGAAAGTTAGCTTCAGGAATACTCAACAGATGTCTGTTAATTAATATGCAATAAATAAATTTTCAGAAATTTCAGTATTGACTAATTCATACTTGTGATTGCCTAAAGTTATAGTGTCAATTTTCTCACTTATTTAATACTGAAACTTGGTCAAATTTTCATGAAAGTTAGCTTCAGGAATACTGAACAGATGTCTGTTAATTAATATGCAATAAATAAATTTTCAGAAATTTCAGTATTGACTAATTCATACTTGTGATTGCCAAAGTTATAGTGTTGATTTTGTCACTTATTTAATACTGAAACTTGGTCAAATTTTCATGAAAGTTAGCTTCAGGAATACTGAACAGATGTCTGTTAATTAATATGCAATAAATAAATTTTCAGAAATTTCAGTATTGACTAATTCATACTTGTGATTGCCAAAGTTATAGTGTTGATTTTGTCACTTATTTAATACTGAAACTTGGTCAAATTTTCATGAAAGTTAGCTTCAGGAATACTCAACAGATGTCTGTTAATTAATATGCAATAAATAAATTTTCAGAAATTTCAGTATTGACTAATTCATACTTGTGATTGCCTAAAGTTATAGTGTCAATTTTCTCACTTATTTAATACTGAAACTTGGTCAAATTTTCATGAAAGTTAGCTTCAGGAATACTGAACAGATGTCTGTTAATTAATATGCAATAAATAAATTTTCAGAAATTTCAGTATTGACTAATTCATACTTGTGATTGCCAAAGTTATAGTGTTGATTTTGTCACTTATTTAATACTGAAACTTGGTCAAATTTTCATGAAAGTTAGCTTCAGGAATACTCAACAGATGTCTGTTAATTAATATGCAATAAATAAATTTTCAGAAATTTCAGTATTGACTAATTCATACTTGTGATTGCCAAAGTTATAGTGTTGATTTTCTCACTTATTTAATACTGAAACTTTCTCAAATTTTCATGAGAATTAGCTTCAGGAATACTGAACAGATGTCTGTTAATTAATATGCAATAAATAAATTTTCAGAAATTTCAGTATTGACTAATTCATACTTGTGATTGCCAAAGTTATAGTGTTGATTTTGTCACTTATTTAATACTGAAACTTGGTCAAATTTTCATGAAAGTTAGATTCAGGAATACTGAACAGATGTCTGTTAATTAATATGCAATAAATAAATTTTCAGAAATTTCAGTATTGACTAATTCATACTTGTGATTGCCTAAGTTATAGTGTTGATTTTCTCACTTATTTAATACTGAAACTTGGGTCAAATTTTCATGAAAGTTAGCTTCAGGAATACTGAACAGATGTCTGTTAATTAATATGCAATAAATAAATTTTCAGAAATTTCAGTATTGACTAATTCATACTTGTGATTGCCATAGTTATAGTGTTGATTTTCTCACTTATTTAATACTTAAACTTGGTCAAATTTTCATGAAAGTTAGCTTCAGGAATACTGAACAGATGTCTGTTAATTAATATGCAATAAATAAATTTTCAGAAATTTCAGTATTGACTAATTCATACTTGTGATTGCCAAAGTTATAGTGTTGATTTTCTCACTTATTTAATACTGAAACTTGGGTCAAATTTTCATGAAAGTTAGCTTCAGGAATACTGAACAGATGTCTGTTAATTAATATGCAATAAATAAATTTTCAGAAATTTCAGTATTGACTAATTCATACTTGTGATTGCCAAAGTTATAGTGTTGATTTTGTCACTTATTTAATACTGAAACTTGGTCAAATTTTCATGAAAGTTAGCTTCAGGAATACTGAACAGATGTCTGTTAATTAATATGCAATAAATAAATTTTCAGAAATTTCAGTATTGACTAATTCATACTTGTGATTGCCATAGTTATAGTGTTGATTTTCTCACTTATTTAATACTTAAACTTGGTCAAATTTTCATGAAAGTTAGCTTCAGGAATACTGAACAGATGTCTGTTAATTAATATGCAATAAATAAATTTTCAGAAATTTCAGTATTGACTAATTCATACTTGTGATTGCCAAAGTTATAGTGTTGATTTTCTCACTTATTTAATACTGAAACTTGGGTCAAATTTTCATGAAAGTTAGCTTCAGGAATACTGAACAGATGTCTGTTAATTAATATGCAATAAATAAATTTTCAGAAATTTCAGTATTGACTAATTCATACTTGTCATTGCATAAAGTTATAGTGTCAATTTTCTCACTTATTTAATACTGAAACTTTCTCAAATTTTCATGAGAATTAGCTTCAGGAATACTGAACAGATGTCTGTTAATTAATATGCAATAAATTTTCAGAAATTTCAGTATTGACTAATTCATACTTGTCATTGCATAAAGTTATAGTGTCAATTTTCTCACTTATTTAATACTGAAACTTTCTCAAATTTTCATGAAAGTTAGCTTCAGGAATACTGAACAGATGTCTGTTAATTAATATGCAATAAATAAATTTTCAGAAATTTCAGTATTGACTAATTCATACTTGTGATTGCCAAAGTTATAGTGTTGATTTTCTCACTTATTTAATACTGAAACTTGGGTCAAATTTTCATGAAAGTTAGCTTCAGGAATACTGAACAGATGTCTGTTAATTAATATGCAATAAATAAATTTTCAGAAATTTCAGTATTGACTAATTCATACTTGTGATTGCCTAAAGTTATAGTGTCAATTTTCTCACTTATTTAATACTGAAACTTGGTCAAATTTTCATGAAAGTTAGCTTCAGGAATACTGAACAGATGTCTGTTAATTAATATGCAATAAATAAATTTTCAGAAATTTCAGTATTGACTAATTCATACTTGTGATTGCCAAAGTTATAGTGTTGATTTTCTCACTTATTTAATACTGAAACTTGGGTCAAATTTTCATGAAAGTTAGCTTCAGGAATACTGAACAGATGTCTGTTAATTAATATGCAATAAATAAATTTTCAGAAATTTCAGTATTGACTAATTCATACTTGTGATTGCCTAAAGTTATAGTGTCAATTTTCTCACTTATTTAATACTGAAACTTGGTCAAATTTTCATGAAAGTTAGCTTCAGGAATACTGAACAGATGTCTGTTAATTAATATGCAATAAATAAATTTTCAGAAATTTCAGTATTGACTAATTCATACTTGTGATTGCCAAAGTTATAGTGTTGATTTTCTCACTTATTTAATACTGAAACTTGGTCAAATTTTCATGAAAGTTAGCTTCAGGAATACTGAACAGATGTCTGTTAATTAATATGCAATAAATAAATTTTCAGAAATTTCAGTATTGACTAATTCATACTTGTGATTGCCAAAGTTATAGTGTTGATTTTGTCACTTATTTAATACTGAAACTTGGTCAAATTTTCATGAAAGTTAGCTTCAGGAATACTGAACAGATGTCTGTTAATTAATATGCAATAAATAAATTTTCAGAAATTTCAGTATTGACTAATTCATACTTGTGATTGCCAAAGTTATAGTGTTGATTTTCTCACTTATTTAATACTGAAACTTGGTCAAATTTTCATGAAAGTTAGCTTCAGGAATACTGAACAGATGTCTGTTAATTAATATGCAATAAATAAATTTTCAGAAATTTCAGTATTGACTAATTCATACTTGTGATTGCCAAAGTTATAGTGTTGATTTTCTCACTTATTTAATACTGAAACTTGGTCAAATTTTCATGAAAGTTAGCTTCAGGAATACTGAACAGATGTCTGTTAATTAATATGCAATAAATAAATTTTCAGAAATTTCAGTATTGACTAATTCATACTTGTGATTGCCAAAGTTATAGTGTTGATTTTCTCACTTATTTAATACTGAAACTTGGTCAAATTTTCATGAAAGTTAGCTTCAGGAATACTGAACAGATGTCTGTTAATTAATATGCAATAAATAAATTTTCAGAAATTTCAGTATTGACTAATTCATACTTGTGATTGCCAAAGTTATAGTGTTGATTTTGTCACTTATTTAATACTGAAACTTGGTCAAATTTTCATGAAAGTTAGCTTCAGGAATACTGAACAGATGTCTGTTAATTAATATGCAATAAATAAATTTTCAGAAATTTCAGTATTGACTAATTCATACTTGTGATTGCCAAAGTTATAGTGTTGATTTTGTCACTTATTTAATACTGAAACTTGGTCAAATTTTCATGAAAGTTAGCTTCAGGAATACTGAACAGATGTCTGTTAATTAATATGCAATAAATAAATTTTCAGAAATTTCAGTATTGACTAATTCATACTTGTCATTGCATAAAGTTATAGTGTTGATTTTCTCACTTATTTAATACTGAAACTTGGTCAAATTTTCATGAAAGTTAGCTTCAGGAATACTGAACAGATGTCTGTTAATTAATATGCAATAAATAAATTTTCAGAAATTTCAGTATTGACTAATTCATACTTGTGATTGCCAAAGTTATAGTGTTGATTTTCTCACTTATTTAATACTGAAACTTGGTCAAATTTTCATGAAAGTTAGCTTCAGGAATACTGAACAGATGTCTGTTAATTAATATGCAATAAATAAATTTTCAGAAATTTCAGTATTGACTAATTCATACTTGTGATTGCCAAAGTTATAGTGTTGATTTTGTCACTTATTTAATACTGAAACTTGGTCAAATTTTCATGAAAGTTAGCTTCAGGAATACTCAACAGATGTCTGTTAATTAATATGCAATAAATAAATTTTCAGAAATTTCAGTATTGACTAATTCATACTTGTGATTGCCTAAAGTTATAGTGTCAATTTTCTCACTTATTTAATACTGAAACTTGGTCAAATTTTCATGAAAGTTAGCTTCAGGAATACTGAACAGATGTCTGTTAATTAATATGCAATAAATAAATTTTCAGAAATTTCAGTATTGACTAATTCATACTTGTGATTGCCAAAGTTATAGTGTTGATTTTGTCACTTATTTAATACTGAAACTTGGTCAAATTTTCATGAAAGTTAGCTTCAGGAATACTGAACAGATGTCTGTTAATTAATATGCAATAAATAAATTTTCAGAAATTTCAGTATTGACTAATTCATACTTGTGATTGCCAAAGTTATAGTGTTGATTTTGTCACTTATTTAATACTGAAACTTGGTCAAATTTTCATGAAAGTTAGCTTCAGGAATACTCAACAGATGTCTGTTAATTAATATGCAATAAATAAATTTTCAGAAATTTCAGTATTGACTAATTCATACTTGTGATTGCCTAAAGTTATAGTGTCAATTTTCTCACTTATTTAATACTGAAACTTGGTCAAATTTTCATGAAAGTTAGCTTCAGGAATACTGAACAGATGTCTGTTAATTAATATGCAATAAATAAATTTTCAGAAATTTCAGTATTGACTAATTCATACTTGTGATTGCCAAAGTTATAGTGTTGATTTTGTCACTTATTTAATACTGAAACTTGGTCAAATTTTCATGAAAGTTAGCTTCAGGAATACTCAACAGATGTCTGTTAATTAATATGCAATAAATAAATTTTCAGAAATTTCAGTATTGACTAATTCATACTTGTGATTGCCAAAGTTATAGTGTTGATTTTCTCACTTATTTAATACTGAAACTTTCTCAAATTTTCATGAGAATTAGCTTCAGGAATACTGAACAGATGTCTGTTAATTAATATGCAATAAATAAATTTTCAGAAATTTCAGTATTGACTAATTCATACTTGTGATTGCCAAAGTTATAGTGTTGATTTTGTCACTTATTTAATACTGAAACTTGGTCAAATTTTCATGAAAGTTAGATTCAGGAATACTGAACAGATGTCTGTTAATTAATATGCAATAAATAAATTTTCAGAAATTTCAGTATTGACTAATTCATACTTGTGATTGCCAAAGTTATAGTGTTGATTTTGTCACTTATTTAATACTGAAACTTGGTCAAATTTTCATGAAAGTTAGATTCAGGAATACTGAACAGATGTCTGTTAATTAATATGCAATAAATAAATTTTCAGAAATTTCAGTATTGACTAATTCATACTTGTGATTGCCAAAGTTATAGTGTTGATTTTCTCACTTAATTAATACTGAAACTTTCTCAAATTTTCATGAGAATTAGCTTCAGGAATACTGAACAGATGTCTGTTAATTAATATGCAATAAATAAATTTTCAGAAATTTCAGTATTGACTAATTCATACTTGTCATTGCATAAAGTTATAGTGTCAATTTTCTCACTTATTTAATACTGAAACTTTCTCAAATTTTCATGAGAATTAGCTTCAGGAATACTGAACAGATGTCTGTTAATTAATATGCAATAAATTTTCAGAAATTTCAGTATTGACTAATTCATACTTGTCATTGCATAAAGTTATAGTGTCAATTTTCTCACTTATTTAATACTGAAACTTTCTCAAATTTTCATGAAAGTTAGCTTCAGGAATACTGAACAGATGTCTGTTAATTAATATGCAATAAATAAATTTTCAGAAATTTCAGTATTGACTAATTCATACTTGTGATTGCCAAAGTTATAGTGTTGATTTTGTCACTTATTTAATACTGAAACTTGGTCAAATTTTCATGAAAGTTAGCTTCAGGAATACTGAACAGATGTCTGTTAATTAATATGCAATAAATAAATTTTCAGAAATTTCAGTATTGACTAATTCATACTTGTGATTGCCAAAGTTATAGTGTTGATTTTCTCACTTATTTAATACTGAAACTTTGTCAAATTTTTATGAGAATCAGCTTCGGGTATAGTGAACAGATATCTGTTCATTAAATTAGAAATTTCATTAATTGATAATGCATGCAGGTCAAATCAGAAAGTTATATATTCGATTGTTTCACTTATTTAGATCATAATCTTTCTTAAATTTGCTGAAGAATTGTATGCATGGATACTGTATACAAATCAGGCATGGAATATACCAAAAAGAATTAATTAAATTTAAAAAAAATCCAGTTAAGTTAAGAATATAAGTTGCTGAGATAAATGCAATTGGCCATATTGCCAGCATGGCCATATTCACGTTACAATTGTAAAATATCAACAATAATACTGATGAGCACTAGTTTGAATATTTTGCTGTTTTAGTGCTACAAAATTTTAAATGTAGGTGAATCTTCCAAATAATTTGTTTAAAAATATATGCAGATATAACACAATTTTGAGTCTGTTCGAAGTTTATTAATTAATGTATATATTTTATTTTATACGTGTTACATTTTTTACCGCATAAAATTTTACGGGTTCTTGCAGGCAGCTGGCCAGCATTGTGCTCTCGCCCGGCCAAGGCTCTTCCCAAAAAACTGACCTTAGAGTCGCCCGAGCGGAAAGCGGGGCGTTGAGAGAACAGAGCAGTCGCCTGTGAATCTTCAACGCTTTAACACCTCGCACTTGCTAGGTGAATTATTCACAACGAAATCAATTAACGAAGTTACTAATTAATCATTTTCTGTTTCAGAACGATTGCTGCGATGTGTTTCAACATTCCGACTTGCGAAATCCACTGGAAACTGGAAGTCGCTCCCCCCAATCGCCGCCCACGCGCCCAATTGAGCCCCCAAATTTTCACAGAAGACAAGAATTCGTCTGGAAGATGTTTAGGTAATTGCAATTGATTTTTTTGCGAAATTTGCGTGGTTTTCTGCACTTTTTTGGTGCATAAAATCACTCCCCATTTCCAATTATCATAATTTCGCACATCCTACATGAAAACCTTTTCTAATTACCCCAAAATTGGCTTAAAATCTAATTAAATGAACGCGGAATATTCTAGAAATCGCTATTTTTCCTGTGCAAGGCGAATCCATTGTACCGCTACACAATGGACCCGTTTAGCTAGGCAAAAAAGTGATACGTCTTATTTCAATCTGCTTTGAAAACATTCCTCACATCATTGTTAAACTCCTTAAAATAAATCTATTAAATAAAGCCTCCCAATGGCGCAACATTACAAATGCAATAAAATGTATTTAATAATAAATTACATTTGTATTGTTTATAAAAATTTGCACTCAAAATCACAAGAACATTAATATGATTAATACCCACTTATCCAACATAATTTCTTATTTTTCATACAGATTTTTAAAACTTTCATTGTTGAAAATTCATTTAAAATTAGTCTCATTACTTGCAAATTTTTTCCAAATTTAATTTAAAAATGCTTCCTAAAAAACAACCAAACGTATGTCACTGTTAAAATAATTTTTAACATTTCAGACCAGCGAATACCTCCGTTGAAATTTGGTAAACGTGAGTCCGTTTATACCGTCGAGGAACAGAAATCGTCTCCGATGGTAACTTCACCGAACAGAAATCGTCGAAGGAATTATAAGGTAGGAATTTTTATATTTATGATGTTTCGTTATGAATAATGTGTTTGCATTACAAATAACTTGTTCTTTATTAATCAACATTATTCAAAACTATTGATTACTGTGTTGATATTGGCTGCACATGCACTGAATGCGTTTCCGAATGTTGAATATTGTATCGAACAATACAGCATTCAACATTCGGAAACGCATGAAAATTTATTTAACTGCCCGTTATTTAAATATACCAGTAATAATAATTTGCAACATTTTAATAACAAATTAATGTTTACCATCAATTTTGCTGTTGTCTTGAAATGTTACATTAATTACGATCTGATATTCAAACGAAAACATAGAAACCTGATTTGTCGAAGTGAATTTTGCATTATTGGTGTTAAAATAATTCTGGTGGTGTGTACGCTGACCGCAACAGTATATAATTTATTAATTCAATTAAAATCGGATTCCTAAATTGAGCCGGGCTTGCACCAGTTATCATGTGTGCGATTACTAAGATCACATACAAACGGTAATTGTTGGAATCTTCCAATTATAGGTGAGACCAGATTAACTTTGTAGAACCCATCGCAGTTATGTACCATAATTGATGTGACTAAATATTTTTCAGCCTTAGCGTTACAGACGTACAAACTATGTTAACATATAAATTTGCAAGTAACGGTGGTACAAAATATTTTGAGCCATCGATACTAACAAATAACTGCAACGGTCGCATCCTTACGTCTGCACAAAGTGTACTTGCAGACTTTTAAAATTTGCATTGCTAATAAATTTATTTAAAATTAGTAGGTACTTGCAAAATTTTTACAACTTTAATTTTAATTTGCTTCCTAAAAACGACCAAACATGTCTCACTGTTAATATAATTTTCAATTTTTCAGAACAAATACCTTCGTTGAATTGGTAAATGGACCATCTGTTAATGCAACGCAGAACTGATGTGAATTTGTTTACCTGCCGAGGAACAGCGATTATCTCCTATGTTAACTTCACCCAACCAACCGTCGCTTCACAGTTTTGCAAATCATCGGAGGAATTATAAGGTAAGAATTTTTTTATTTATCACCTAGTTATGAATAATGTTAGTATTTCACAAGTTTTCTGTATTAAAAATAACTTGTTTTCGATTAACCAACATTATTCAAAACTATTAATTAGTGTGTCGATATTTTTTTACTTGCCTTTATTGTTTATTTATATCCAAATTAAATTTAATCGGGGGCAATATTTCAATAGTTGTTAATTTTAATTGTGCATTCATAAATGTTGAAATCTAAACACTTGAATTATATTTGTATTCTATTAAGATTGATTCAAAGTCAAACACACCCCCTGTACTTGACTGGTTACCACAATGTTGCATCGCTCGCCTTACATCTGCCTTTATACTAATTTTAATGCTTGATCAGATTTTAGCAAAGTAACATTTATTAGCATACACATTGAAACACATATTTCAGAATCAACTCAAGTCACACATCTAGTTTTGAAATAATTAAATAAATATTAATTAGTCACGAACCAAGATTATGTCTGCTCTCGGTTGATATTTTCAGAGGGTCCAATACACCTTTTAAATATTAGAATAAGGTTCTTTTTGCGCTCAATCAAAAGAACTACATCTTTTATGCGCCATTCTATGTATAATTCAAATACGTATAACCAAAAGTGGATTTGGGCGGTTTCTGAAATCAGCGATTCTTGTAATATTTCACAATTTTAATAGGTGTTTATGTTTTAGGAAAGAATAATTGCTTCGTTGAATTGGTAACTGGAACATCATTGAGAGACGAAAGTATATGCAGCCTTCTAGTACTCCGGCACCGCAGAAATCGTCATCGGAGCCAATTTCGCAGCAACGATCTTCAAGACTGCCAGGGGATTCTAAAGGTAGGAACTTTCATTTCTAATAACCGCAACTAGTTATGAATAATGCCGTGTAATATTTTGTCTCCAAGACAACTGATTGTATCCAAGTTTGCTTTGAAACGTTCATCCACTAGCCAAGAAATTGGCCTCAAATTACTAATTATTGGTAAATATTTATACCAATACAATAATTTTTGTTCTGCAATTTACAAGCATTATTCATAACTAGAAACATTTGGAGCGTCAATATTTTAATTGTTGGTTCAAAAATCTACCAGTGTCCAAATCTAATTCAATGGACAATAATTGCTTTTATAGTCATATTAGTAAGCGCGCTTTTAAATGAAACAATATACACATATCAGACTTCTGATCAGTTTTATTTTAAATTATTTGCGTAGGTACTTTAAGTAAATATTCCTCTGAGCTCTGAGCTTCATTTTTTCTGCACCAATAATCACCCAATTTCTTAATTTATCTAATCTAACGGTACAGAGACGGACCACGATTAGAAATAATTATTAATTTAATTGGGTCGCATATCATATATTTTACTTGGAACACTTACTGTTTTGCTTCACTCAGAGCCTTGGAGGATAGCCTATAGTGTTTAAGATAGTTTGCGTAGGTACTTTAAGTAAATGTTCCTCTCTGTGTGTCCGAGTAATATGCTTGTGCAGTTTGTACAAACTACCCAATTGTTATCTTCAGTTATCTAATCTAACGGTACAGAAACGTACCAAGATAGAAATAATTGTTTAAAATGATCGGGTATCGCGCCGTGCTTCAGATCATTCATCTCTCCACTAGTTCATTTCAACCGCACTAACGTAACCAATACTTGGGCCCAGCTGGGGCTTGTCCAGCTATCTAACCGGACTGGTGTCTCAAGGGATATCGATTCGGCTGTTTTTACTGATGAAGAGATGATGATTTGCCAGTCCTTCTGAAGCGATCGCAAAGAGGTGCCGTTGTTCACAGGGAAGGCAGATATTCTCGTTACGGATTCAACATTTAAAAAAGTGCAAAAGGCGCTAAAGTTGCAAAAGTTGCAAAAGTTACTGCTTTGCTTTACTCGGACACTCACAGGACAGCCTCCTTTCACACAATTTTTGTAGGTCACTATGAAACAATTGATCAACTTTTGAACAAAGTCGTAACCTCATAAAATTTTCATAATTTAAACTTTATTGATCAATTACGAGTATATATTGAAATTTTGAGAAGGCATTCAATTAATTTCTCGACTATGAAGATGGTAGAATACTAGATTTGTTATCTAGAGATAGCTGGTGCGAATCCAGTTTGGGGAATTAATTTTCTGCGTACGTATTATTTCATTCAATTTTGCGCATTGCTTTCAATTAATATCAATACTCAATACTCTTTGAGTAAACAGTAGAGTTGTGAGAGCTGTCGATGCAGAAATTTATTGATTATTAAAGTTAATTCTGCAATCATGAAGATGGATAAAGCTGGATTAAATTCCAGGCGTTGCTGGTTGAAACCCAGCTTGTAGAAATAATGATCTACGATTTAATGAATTTAACTTTCATTTAAAGCGCAAATGATTGCGCTGACAACATGTAAAAATTTACTCCTTTTAATGCCAGAACTTGGCGCTCAGTTTCACTTTAATTTTTTTATTAATCTGTGCTTATTTGTTTGTTTATTTTGTACACTTCAATTAAATAATTTCACATAAAGATTATTATTGGCGTTAACGACATAATTGCACATTTTGTATTCGCACTAATGTGTTTTAGTTAACAGTTCATTTTTATTTGCTTCAAACTTGCTTGACTGTTGACATTCATACATTTTGTTCTATTGTGAACCTTAATCACAAGTTATTAATCATTTAGTTGTTATTAAAATTCGTTTGTAAGTTTATTTCATTTTAATTATTATAACAAAGAACCAAATTATACAATTCTTGCATTTATTAATATTATTCACATTAAATATATGACGCCTCTGTCATGTATCTTATTATTTTATATATACATATGCTCCTCTCTGTTTCCGAGTAATATGCTTGCGCAGTTTGTACTACCCAATTGTTATCTTCAGTTATCTAATCTAAAGGTACAGAGACAGACCAAGATAGAAATAATTGTTTAAAATGATTGGGTACCGTGCCGTGCTTCAGATCATTCATCTCTGAACTAGTTCATTTCACCGATATCGATTCGGCTGTTTTTACTGATGAAGAGATGATGATTTGCCAGTCCTTCTGAAGCGATCGCAAAGAGGTGCCGTTGTTCACAGGGAAGGCAGATATTCTCGTTACGGATTCAACATTTCAAAAAGTGCAAAAGTTGCAAAAGTTACTGCTTTGCTTCACTCGGAACCTCACAGCCTTGCATAATAATTTGCCCAAATTAATGTTTTATTGTCAAGTTTTTGGGTTTATTGGTTATTAGTCGGTTCATATTAAAAAACATCCATTTAGAGTAGAGTCGATTTTAGATTAGAAGTAGATTTAACTTGCCACGTTAAACTACCCCTCAAAAATTATCTAGTTTTTAGACATATTTTCAAATGCAACTTATACAATGCAATTATTTTAAATAATCATATTCTTGCCACATGACTAGGTGTCATAAATACAATGAGAAATGCGATTATACATTCGTGATACATGTCGAAAAGACTTTAGGTATTGTGTGAGTGTTGATGTTGAGACTGATTGTTAATTAGGAAAAAGGCGGCCGCCGACTTTAGCGTTGTTTAACACTATAGCAATTTACTTGCTTAATTTGTCTTTCAGAAGACTCCTTGGTGTGTATGCTTGTTGTTATGTATATATGATAGAACCAGTTGCTGGTTTGTAGGTTCTGATATCTTAATGATATCATAGGTGTAGGTACAATTTCGTCTGAAATTGAACCAGTTGCTGGTTTTTAGGTTCTGATATCTTAATGATATCACAGGTGTAGGTACAATTTCGTCTGAAATTGGTTGATGGGGTGGGATTTTCTTAGACGCATGTCTTTGATATTATATTTGATATTAGCTTACTCCTGCGCTTATTATATTCGACCCGTCTAGGAAACAAGTTCATCTTGTTTATGTAACATGTATGTAAACGCATTTCTTATTGATCAAATATTTTCCATAGTGGGAATAAAAGTTGTTGATCAATTTATATGAACCAATTCATTGCCAATAATCTATTCAAATTTCAATTAATATGTGCAAGAATTTATAAATCACAGTCATTACGCGTTATATTTTATAATTTTTTTACTTTTTTAAATTATTTAGTTTGTATAACAAAACTTGTCTTACTGCAATATTTCAAAGCAGTAATGTGTCACAGTTAATCATATTAGGAACTCATAATTCGAAATGTTGTAATTGTATTAATAGTACAAATGAATTTTACGAATAATTAATAGACTAATAAATATTCAATAACCAACAATTCATTTAAATTGAATTGTCATTGACGCTTTTAATTATCTACCAAATCAATGTAAGTAACACATTATTGATTAGACCTAGCTTGCATGTGTTACTTTATCAATAAACATTATAAACAATTAACAAAGCACAGAAATATAATGCATTCATTATTATGCATTCAAAGTTTCAATTTTTCAATTAGTTTTCATGGAGTGTTAATTTTTCCATGTTTTTTGTTTTAATAATATATCTTTCACCCTAGCCAAGTGTTGGAATGTATTATTAATTTTTTTGTCAAAAAAAAATCAGTGTTGGTTCAATTTAACACTGAATTAAATCGTGGAAAGCAATTTTTAAATTGCTGTGCCGATGGTTCTCAAAATTCTAAATTGCATTCATTTATTCAATTTAATGATTGAATGAGTTAATAATTATACAGAAAGAGAAGCTGGACAACTAATTCAATATAAACTAGATGTTTTGTTATTATATGAGCCAGTATAATAATGAGATTGATTGTTCTTGTAAGTTTAAATTTAATTTGTCGCTTAATAGACTAGCCACCTGTTAAGCATAGATTCACGCGCTTATCAATTGTTAATGCAGTGAACTTACAGTTTAGATGGGGGGTGCAGTATTCAATATACTAGATTAGGTTATAGGATGTATTCATTTTAGTCAACTTGGGGGTAAAGCGCACTTCAAATGTTTTTTTGTTTTATATGTATTTAGCTATAAGTTAGTTAACCACAAATTCTTGTATGTCTCAAGTTTTTTACTGCTTCTCAGTAGTTTTTACCCAATTGTTATCTTCAGTTATCTAATCTAAAGGTACAGAGACGGACCAAGATAGAAATAATTGTTTAAAATGATCGGGTACCGCGCCGTGCTTCAGATCATTCATCTCTCCACTAGTTCATTTCAACCGCACTAACGTAACCAATACTTGGGCCCAGCTGGGGCTTGTCCAGCTATCTAACCGGACTGGTGTCTCAAGGGATATCGATTCGGCTGTTTTTACTGATGAAGAGATGATGATTTGCCAGTCCTTCTGAAGCGATCGCAAAGAGGTGCCGTTGTTCACAGGGAAGGCAGATATTCTCGTTACGGATTCAATATTTGAAAAAGTGCAAAAGGCGCAAAAGTGCAAAAGTTGCAAAAGTAACTTTGCTAACGTAATTAGTAAATTACAGACATACCAGTACTTGTGGTCACGCATAAATGAAATTGGAAAGAAATCTGAAGTTGTGTATGTTGATTAGTTAGTTGTTTTGGTAGTTCTTAATAATCCTCGTACATACGGTTCACTTTTTGTACACCTCTTTTCTGTTTTCATGATCCATGCAATTGCGAGATGACGGTGAAGAACTTCTGATTGCCACCAACTTTGGAGGAACAAGACACAGGACTGGCTGGTAGCTGCAATGCAGACAGGACTCCACCCTTTCGTGCCGAAGTTGAAGTACATCAATGAACCCGCATCTTGGCAGATGAAGAATTGCAGTCGGATCCTCGAAAGACCTGCAGATATAAACGGTAAGTTATTTTCCTCAAATGTGCAAGCACATAGGAGCTGTCAACCGACTTGGTTCAATTAATGTGTTTATGCATATTGGTCACAAGAAGTCTAATAATGACGATATTACAAATATATTTTTTTAATCATTTGTGATTTGTTCGGCAAGTTATATAGGAAAAATAATTTTATTTTACGTTATTATTTCATGATAGCTAAAATCTTCGTCAAGTATTCACAACACTACATAACTTGTTGTTAGTATTAATGCAATATGTACAGGGTCCGTCATTTCACCTCCCGTTTTCTATAGCTCAGTTACTAATTGCGTCAGGATTTTGATATTTTGCAGGCCTTACTTACATTCTGGGGCGTATTTCAGGAAAATATTTTTGATTATACAGGGTGTCCCAAATAAGTGTGACGTCATGATGATGTATATTTTTAAATTGCATGGTATATATTTTATTGCTTATTCGGGTGCCGTTTATAGATGCCTACATACCCATAAAATTTTATGAAAATCGGTTCAGTGATTTTAGCACAAAAAAATAAAAACTGAATAAAATTAGTTTTGCACCATTGGTTAAGAAAATTAATAAAAGATAAAAATATGCCTTGTTAATAAAACCATACAAGGTACTTATTAAATAAGACCTCACAGTTGTGTTAACCAAGTTTTATTGATATGCATTCTATAGAGTGTCCAAAATTTAGTGTCAAACTTTTCAAACTTTAAAGCACTTTATTTTTCTTATTTTAAATTGGAGCCCCAGTATATTTTTATGTAATTCTATGTGGAATTAAAAGACAAACATTTTTCCTAATTGTAATGCAAGTAAATTCTGCAAAATATCAAATTCCTAACTCGATTAGTAACTGAGCTATAGAAGCGACGGGAGGTGAAATGACGGACCCTGTATATATATATATATAGCATTTGGAATGAATTGTACTATATATATTCACGTAAAATTTACAAAAAGTAAGATCATTTCGGCTGCTGAATATTTGGATGGAAGTACTTTTGTTCCATCGTCGCACACCTTAAACCAATTTGAAAAAACAAGAATTTTAATATGTTTGTTTTATTTTAGGGCTCTTCATATGGAATTGCAACAAACTTACGAAGAACTAGACACCGAACTGGTAATTGCAGTGTAGACGGGACTCGACCCTTTCCTCCCGAAGTTGAAGTACATCAATGTTAACCAACAGCTTACCAGATGGAAAGTTGCAGTTCTATCCAGAAAGAGCTTCGGATATAAAAGGTAAATTATTTGTATTTTCCTCAAATTTGCAATCACACAGGAGCTGTCAACGACTTGGTTGAAAAAATGTTTAGGCAGATCGGTCAAAAGAAGGCTAATAATGAGGATGTTACAAATATATTTTTTAATTATTTATAATTTTGGACAGCAAGTTGCAGAGCATTCAAGAAAGCGGTGTCAACTCTTCTAACAACAAAGTTATGACAAGAAATCACATTTTAAATATTCTTTTTATATTATTTGCTTGTATCCTAGAAAACATTTCTGCAACGCTGCAAAACATATTCGATTTGCAGCTTGAACAGTGTCATTTAATAGTATCCAGCATTAAAGTTGACATCACTTTCTTTAACAGTCTGTATGTACGAAAAATTATTATGTCATGACATCTTAAATTTACTTCAAGTTTCACAATATAAAATAACTTGTAGTTAGTATTAACCATTTATGCTATTTTTGCTAATTAAACCATTAATTAATCCATTAATGCAATATGTTTACGGCATTTAGAATTAATTGTAATATATTTATTCACATAAAATTTACTTAAAGTAACACAGCATTAATTTTGTTTAAGAATTCCGGTTTAAACTTGTCCATTATGAATAACATTTTCACTCAGTGATATATTGCATTAAACGAAAGAAATTTATAAATCCTTTTACTATTTGAATGATATTTATTCATTTATAAATAGTATAAATAGTTTAGGCAAGTGGTTTCGAAACTTTTACCGCTCACAGCGCCCTTTTTGAACTAAGGTTTTTCCAAACCTTCTCTAAGTTATATCATGACTAACTGTAATGGATCTTTTAAATATGTTATTTACTATTATTGAAAGCCATCTCATTGTAAATGATGTCAGTCTGCAAAATACCCGGGTTAATTTTTCTATTAGTTTATTCAACTTAATTATAAACCTTTTGCAATATTCTGCGGCACCCCTGGAAAGACGGCTCTCCAGGGTGCCCCCACGCACACTTTGGGAACCACTGGTTTAGGCAATACCTTGGTATGGTTTATTAATATTTGTTTGATACTAGCAGTGAAAGGATTTATATTCTTAACATTTTCGCAATCTAAAATTTATTGTATTTTTAGCTAATGGGCTTTGCTGGAACCAGAATATCTGCAGGTGGATGACTACGATGACACTACTTCAACTTCTGATTACGATCCACTCGGATCTTGAACAACGTGGGAACCTAGATGACTTTGGATGGAAGACATCGGATCAAGAACATCGCTGAGGGGACTTTAGAAAATAGTTTAGCTGTAACCAAGTGATAAACTATTTTAGTATTACATTCAGACATTGCGATAAGTGTTCTTGAAATTTCCATGCAATAATAATTAATTAGTTACAGATAAATAGACAATTCTTTGTTTATTACTTGGTTGTAGCTCGAAACTTATCCACACAAACTAATTATATATAGAGATAATAAGAGATAATTCATAATACAGAGATAACATGAATTAGATTTTGTGGATAAGTAATTTATTAATAGATTTAAATAATTTTAAGTGTAGGTATCCCCAAACTTGCGTAACCAACGAATTTTGTAATTTGCAATTACGTATTAAGGGTGGAAATTGCCAGAAAACTGCATTTCTCTTCATAACCATACACCTCAAACACGGCCTTTGTTTTTATATTTGTTCATAATATTTTTTTTTTTTATATATATATAAAGTTATACTTATGCAATTTACAAATTTGACTAACTTAAAATTCAAGTTATTTAAAAGTTTACAGAACTCGATAGTTACGTAACTTGGGGGCATGCCTGTATGTAGTAATGTTTTGATGACGCAATAATATTTAAAAAATTGATTCCTATCCCGTCCCAAATATAATTTTTATTTATTCAAATGTCAATAACCCGTGATTTTAAGATTCCAAATTTGCTATCCGATTTTGATTAATGGTTGTCCAACCATATCACTTTTCATGCTTCAGACAATTTCAAAATTGTCTAGTCTTGAATCTTATTAAATTCCACATTTAGTCAATCGTTTGACCTTACTTTTTAATACGAATTCAATTGTATTTTGCAAGGGTTATTGAGGTTTGAATATTTGATTCGTAATGTGACTTGGTACATTTAAATATTTTTTAAGATTCTCCAAGCGCTATTTGTTCCGATTTTAAAATTATTTGCGTAGGTACTTTAAGTAAATGTTCCTGTGTTTCCGAGTAATATGCTTGCGCAGTTTGTACAAACTGCCCAATTGTTATCTTCAGTTATCTAATCTAAAGGTACAGAGACTGACCACGATAGAAATAATTGTTTAAAATGATTGGGTACCGTGCCGTGCTTCAGATCATTCATCTCTCCACCAGTTCATTTCACCGCACTAACGTAACCAATACTTGGCCCCAGCTGGGGCTTGTCCAGCTATCTAACCGGACTGGTGTGTCAAGGGATATCGATTCGGCTGTTTTTACTGGTGAAGAGATGATGATTTGCCAGTCCTTCTGAAGCGATCGCAAAGAGGTGCCGTTGTTCACAGGGAAGGCAGATATTCTCGTTACGGATTCAACATTTCAAAAAGTTGCAAAAGTTACTGCTTTGCTTTACTCGGGACACTCACAGGACAGCCTCCTTTCACACAATATGCTATCACAATAACAGATATTCTCGTTACTTATCGCAGAATTTAGTTAAAACCATGCTTTGCTTCACTCGGAGCCTCCGAGGATAGATTTCAAGCGCTATAGGCTCCGATTTTGAATTTAGTCGAAATATTTTTCATTTCATTCCAGATTGTGATTATACATCTAATATATATACATAGATATATAATTATTATTAATGAATTGGGAAAAATACCGCTTTGAGAATCGTGATTTAAGGATTTAGAGTTTTAGATTCGGTCCTAATGTTTAGAATTCCTCAGTGTTTTTTTTTAATCATTTTTTTTTTACCTTGGTCAATTTTTTGCCAGATTTTTTTGAAGCAAAGTCAATTTTTTTATCAAATTTAATTTTAAATCAATTTTTTCTTAAACCCAAGCAAATTTTTTATCCTTTTTTTTTTTAATCAATTTTTTAAATAAATTGTGTAATTTATGAATTATCCGTGGAGTAGTTATTGGTAAGTGCGATTCACTTGTGTTTAAGAGAACAGTGCAGAGAGCTTGAACAGCATTTTAAGATTTGTTTCAATATATTGCATTACTATTTAACTACTCCACTGGCTATAGCATTTAACCATTAGTATAGTATAGGTTTGAAGGTGGTAACGGTTTCGAAATGATTACATTCTTAATCTACTGATTGATTTTCATTTCAATTAAATGATCATTCAGGTCATTATAGCAATAGTAGAAAGTGCCAAAACGTTAACGTTGCATCATTTTGCCTAAATAGTCAGATAGGGATAAAAAGGCGGCCGCCGCTTTTAGCTCTTTTTTAGTTTAGAGTGTGCATTGATTTCTATGATTTGTCTCTGTGTGCTGGTGTTTCGTATGCTTGTGATTCGTATGCTTGTGATATCGTCTGATTTCTGGTGGGAAGGGTTGGGCGTCGTATTTCAATTACGGCATCGGATGCAACGTTAAACTGAAAGCACTTTTTATTATATTTTTATTGAATTAATTAGCTTATCATTAAAAGTTTTATAACTTATATTGCAATTAAATTGCGAAGATTCAGATTAAATTTTAAATTGCAAGATTAAGAATGAGAATGTATTTTGAAATCGTAGTACAGTATTCATATGATAGTATTTGTATCGGTATCTAAAGGATTATGTGGCAATCCAGCTTATGATGATATCCTGGCGATGCTGATTTGAGCTTGCGTTAATCCTGGCAATGATGACAACATTCGCCAGCCTTAACTGATGCTGCTTGCGCTAATCCTGGCGATGCCGATTAATCCTGCCATACTGAATACTGACGCTGCTTCCGCTTGCGTACGTACAAAAACAAACTTTTTGGTTTATTGCAGTATCGTTATCAATTCCGGTCAACTACACAAACTACCCTGTGAAGTTTGTGCAGTAGACTATATTGATCACGAATGTGCAATAAAGCAAAAGCGAAGTTTTTGGGTGTACAGCCACGGACTCTCAGAATGACGCGTCCGTCCGTCCGAACAATATTCTATCCTTGTCTACCCCGTGCCCCTACTGTACGGGACCAGACAAGTATAGCAAACTGCTCGGATGGACAAGCGCATCATTCTTATCGTCCATGGCTGTACAACCTACTGAGTTACCACGACGATTTGCATTTGTATTAAATAGAATGCGAAAGACTCCATGTGGGGTCCTAGGTCAATAAATATCGTTGCTCTAAAATGATCGTAGCGCAATAAAGTTCGTACCCGAATATAGACGTAACGCTATAAATATCGTACCCGAATATGGACGTAACGCTATAAATATCGTACCCGAATCAAAATTGTAGCCCAATTAAATCGTAGTCCAATAAACATCATACCCAAATAAAGATAGCAGCGCAATAAAGGTTGTAACCGAATAAATATAAAATCGTACCCCATAAATATTCTAGCCAAATAAAGATCGTTTAGGTTAGGTTTTCGCACCCGAATATAAATCGTAGTTTTGTTAAGGCAGATTCATAGATTCCTTACATGGCAATGCTACGCTGTGACAATGCTATCGCTGTAGGCATTTTCAACGTGCATTAACCGCTGTTGAAAATGCCCGTAGCGATAGCATTGTTGCGTCGTGTATAAATCAATGATTCGGCCTTTAAGATTGTCCAATAGACATCGTATCTGAATAAAGGTGGTGCAATAAGGGTTGTCACCCAGTAAAGATCGTATACTTATAAACGATCTTTATTTAGCGACAATATTTATGTGTATTTAAGTTTAGGTTGTACCGCACTGAATAAAATTCATTTTCACAAGTATATTAGAACGGCATGTAAGGCTTAGGGTACGATTCAAGCAGTAAGCGGCGCAAGTGACCGACAAAACAAGCGTTTTGTTCATAATTTGAATGCGCGTGCTGGAAAAACTGCTGCTACTACACCGCTGCTCCTAGCCCTTTAATATTCGCGGCCTCTCACCGCTTGCATCGTACCCGAGGCCATCGATAGATCGTCGCGCCATAAATACCTTGCCTAAATAAAGATTGTGCCCCAATTAAATCTTAATCCAATAAACATTATACCCTTTAATTGCACCCTTATAAATATTGTAGCTAAATAAAGATCGTTTATATGTATTTGAGGCTAGGTTGTAACCGAACTGAATAAAATTCATTTCCACAGGTATTTTAGGACGGTATGTATGGCCTTGGGTACAATTCAAGCTTTACACTTGTCGCTCACTGCTGCTCCTAGCCCCCTTTAATATTCGCGGCCGCTCATCGCTTGCATCGTACCCGAGGCCATCGATAGATCGTCGCGCCATAAATATCTTCCCTAAATAAAGATTGTAACACAATAAAATCTTAATGCAATAAACATTATACCCTTTAATCGCACCCTTATAAATATTGTAGCTAAATAAAGATCGTTTATGTGTATTTGAGGCTAGGTTGTACCGAACTGAATAAAATTCATTTCCCCAGGTATTTTAGGACGGTATGTAAGGCCTTGGGTACAATTCAAGCTTTACACTTGTCGCTCACTGCTGCTCCTAGCCCCCTTTAATATTCGCGGCCGCTCATCGCTTGCATCGTACCCGAGGCCATCGATAGATCGTCGCGCCATAAATACCTTGCCTAAATAAAGATTGTGTCCCAATTAAATCTTAATCCAATAAACATTATACCGTTTAATCGCACCCTTATAAATATTGTAGCTAAATAAAGATCGTTTATATGTATTTGAGGCTAGGTTGTACCGAACTGAATAAAATTCATTTCCACAGGTATTTTAGGACGGTATGTAAGGCCTTGGGTACAATTCAAGCTTTACACTTGTCGCTCACTGCTGCTCCTAGCCCCCTTTAATATTCGCGGCCGCTCATCGCTTGCATCGTACCCGAGGCCATCGATAGATCGTCGCGCCATAAATACCTTGCCTAAATAAAGATTGTGTCCCAATTAAATCTTAATCCAATAAACATTATACCGTTTAATCGCACCCTTATAAATATTGTAGCTAAATAAAGATCGTTTATATGTATTTGAGGCTAGGTTGTACCGAACTGAATAAAATTCATTTCCCCAGGTATCTTAGGACGGTATCTAAGGCCTTGGTACAATTCAAGCGGCTGCAGTGAGCGACAAACAATCGTTATGTTCACGATTTGAATGCAGCATGCTGGAAAAATCTGTACGCTTCACACTTATCGCTCACTGCTGCTTCTAACCATTAATATTCGCCGCCTCTTACCGCTCGCATCGTACCCAAGACCAAAGGCATCAGAGTGCCTGTAATTCCGTAAGAGTGAGCAGTCCACTGTCCTTGTACGTATGTCTTGTCCTGCACTGTTAGAGACGAGGATAGCGGACTGTTCAGTCTTACGAACCGAGACATTCTCATGGCTGTACATCATCGATTAGATAATACTTGAGGTAATAAAGTATATGATTAGGTGTATTGCGGATCAAACAACGTACAACAGTAACAGTTGACTGTGATGCTGTCGGCTAACGTACACTTTACTGCTAACGTTGTTTGATACGCACTACACCAAATTATATACTTTATTACCTTAAGCATAATCTAATCGATGTTAACGTTCTTTGATACGCAATACACCTGAATAAATTATATGTAATAAACAAAGTAAAACTTGTGTAATAAAGGAGTTTATAAAATATATAGCGTATAACTTAATATGTGTGCGTTTTCTTTCTACCCGGTGCCTCTACCTGGTGCCTTCACTAAAGTTAGATAGGGATTCTAGAAAGGGAGATGAATAACAGGGCATTAACATTTTCGGGCAGTTCTCGGTGGTAAATTTTTACAAGTCCCTGTACCCGGCGCCTCCACTAGAGACATATTTGACTTTTAAAAATTTTGATTGAATAAAAAATTGTAAAAGATTGCCTGTTTTTCGTATATCTTCCTTCCCCCCTCCCTCGCTGCCGAATCTCATCCACACTAATTTTTCCAATTTTCCGCCCCCGCATCGCTGCTACCCCCCGCTTCCGCCGCTCCCGCTGCTTTCCCACACCACCGGCGTTTCCGGCGCTCCCGCCGGATCGCTGCCCTGCCCCCCGTTCCGGGCCGCTGCCCGTCCTGCATCCCCCGCCGGGCCCCCGGCTGCTCCCCGGCGCTGCCACCATCGCAGCCCCGGCGGCACCCGCCACCGATCCCTGCCGCACCCCCCGCTCCTGCATCGCTTCCTGCCGCCGCTCCCCCCGGCGCTGCCACCATCGCAGCCCCGGCGGCACCCGCCACCGAATCCCTGCCGCACCCCCCGGCGCTGCCACCATCGCAGCCAGGCGCTGCCACCATCGCAGCCCCGGCGGCACCCCTGCCGGTCCGCAACCCGCCGCAATTTTTATTCGGCCGGCTGGATTTGAACCCACGGTTCGCTCCAGCGTCGGGGGCCAACCCACCGCTGGAGCGACCTGCGCTACCGAGCCATGGAAATCCAGCGACCAAAATCTTCATCTCTTCTTACAGATTCGCGATAAGCGCCCGTGAGTGCGAGAAGGTAAGTAGACCCGGCCAATGGGTGCGAGTGAGACGGGACGATTTGCCTCGCGATTACTATAATATTGTATACTATAGTATACAATAGAATATCGGTGGGGGTATCTAGGGGTATAGATGTGGGGGGTGGGCAATATGCACCTGCTAGGTACCACGTACCTAGCAGGTGCCCACCCCCCGCCCAGGTGAGAAGCCTAAAAAACGCGCGTCAGGCGTCAGGCGGGCGGGCGTCGCGACGCCCGTGTGTGCGCCCACACACACACACACACGCACACGTCATGTGACGCGCGTTTAAGCTTCTTTCCTGGAGCTCGACCGGTAGAAATTTTTCTATAAATCCAGTAGGGGTCCGTAGGACCCCTACTGGATTTATAGCAATATAGATATACTATATGTTTATATTACATTATATAACGCGCGCGCGCGCGAGGCTAAATTTTGCGGGTATTCGAGCTGTGGGCACCCTGTATATATCGATTTTCGTGGGTTACAAAATTCATCACTTTTTGGATCACCCTGTATATATCGATTTTTGCGAGAAGCAAATCGATATATACAGGGTGATCCAAAAATATTTCAACGTTTATCGAACACCCTGTATATTGATTTTTGCGAGGAGCAAATCGAAATATACAGGGTGAGTCGAAAATATTTTAAAAGTTTTTGGATCACCCTGTATATTGATGTTTGCGAGGAGCAAATTGAGATTATGTACGCGAATATTTTCGATTTACATTGAGTGGGCACTATGAATAAAAGATCTCTTTGACCTCCTGTGATCCTGGTACGAAATCCGAAAATTATAAAATTGTAGACGAATATTTTCTATTTGCATTGAGTGGGCAGTATATGAATAAAAGATCTCATGCACCTTCTGTGATCCTGGTACAAAATCTGAAAATTATAAATTATGTAGACGAATATTTTCGATTTAATTGAGTGGGCACTATGCATAAAAGATCTCTTTGACCTCCTGTGATCCTGGTACGAAATCCGAAAATTATAAAATTGTAGACGAATATTTTCTATTTGCATTGAGTGGGCAGTATATGAATAAAAGATCTCATGCACCTTCTGTGATCCTGGTACAAAATCTGAAAATTATAAATTATGTAGACGAATATTTTCGATTTACATTGAGTGGGCACTATGCATAAAAGATCTCTTTGACCTCCTGTGATCCTGGTACGAAATCCGAAAATTATAAAATTGTAGACGAATATTTTCTGTTTGCATTGAGTGGGCAGTATATGAATAAAAGATCTCATGCACCTTCTGTGATCCTGGTACAAAATCCGAAAATTATAAATTATGCAGACGAAAATTTTCTATTTGCATTGAGTGGTCAGTATATGAATAAAAGATCTCTTGCACCTTCTGTGATCCTGGTACGAAATCCGAAAATTATAAAATATGTAGACTTCTCTAACATACTGCCCACTCAGTTTGAATCGAAAATTTTCATACGGCTAGTGCTCACCTGAATTGCAGTTGAAGCTCTTTAACTTGGGAAGAATCTGGAAGGACGTAAGCTGTTTCGTCCTTATAGGACTCATCAGCGCAGCTTTATCATAAGATATTCATATCGAATGTCAAATGATCATCTACGGACAGCTCTTACACTTACCTTAACCAAAGGAAAATTTGTGGAAATGAAAAATTATTCATCCCACAGTATTACCTAATTGAAGTAGAAACCATCCTAAAATATCTGCGGAATTGAAGAATTATTTATCCCGCAGTATAACCTAATCGCTGTATAAACCGTCCTAAAATATCTGCGGAAATGAAGAATTATTCATCCCGCAGTATAACCTAATCGCTGTATAAACCGTCCTAAAATATCTGCGGAAATGAAAATTTTTTCATCCCGCATTATAACCTAATCGACGTATAATCCTTCCTAAAATATGTGCAGAAATGAAGAATTATCCATCCCACAGTATAATATAATCGACGTATAAACCGTCCTAAAAAATCTGCGGATATGAAGAATTATTCGTCCTGCAGTATAATACAATCGACGTATAAACTGTCCTAAAATATCTGCTGAAATGAAGAATTATTCATCCCGCAGTATAACCTAATCGACATATAATCTGTCCTTAAATATCTGCAGAAATGAAGAATTATTGATCCCGCAGTATAACCTAATCGATGTGTAAACAGTCCTAAAATATCTGCAGAAATGGAGAATTATTCATGGCACAGTTTAACATAATCGACGTACAAACTGTCCTAAAATATCTGCGGAAATGAACAATTATCCATCCCGCAGTATAACCAAATCGATGTGTAAACAGTCCTAAAATATCTGCAGAAATGAAGAATTATTCATTCCACAGTATAACATAATCAATGTACAAACTGTCCTAAAATATCTGCGGAAATGAACAATTATTGATCCTGCAGTATAACCTAATCGGTGTGTAAACCGTCCTAAAATATCTGCAGAAATAAAGAATTATTCATCCCACAGTATAATATAATCGACGTATAAACCGTCCTAAAATATCTGCGAAAATGAACAAGTATCCATCCCGCAGTATAACGAAATCGATGTGTAAACAGTCCTAAAATATCTGCAGCAATGAAGAATTATTCATCCCACAGTATAACATAATCAATGTACAAACTGTCCTAAAATATCTGCGGAAATGAACAATTATTGATCCTGCAGTATAACTTAATCGATGTGTAAACAGTCCTAAAATATCTGCAGAAATGAAGAATTATTCATCCCACAGTATAACATAATCAATGTACAAACTGTCCTAAAATATCTGCAGAAATGAACAATTATTGATCCCGCAGTATAACCTAATCGATGTGTAAACAGTCCTAAAATATCTGCAGAAATAAAGAATTATTCATCCCACAGTATAATATAATCGACGTAAAAACCGTCCTAAAATATCTGCGAAAATGAACAATTATCCATTCCGCAGTATAACCAAATCGATGTGTAAACAGTCCTAAAATATCTGCAGAAATGAAGAATTATTCATCCTACAGTATAACATAATCAATGTACAAACTGTCCTAAAATACCTGCGGAAATGAACAATTATTGATCCTGCAGTATAACCTAATCGATGTGTAAACCGTCCTAAAATATCTGCAGAAATAAAGAATTATTCATCCCACAGTATAATATAATCGACGTATAAACCGTCCTAAAATATCTGCGAAAATGAACAAGTATCCATCCCGCAGTATAACCAAATCGGTGTGTAAACAGTCCTAAAATATCTGCAGAAATAACGAATTATTCATCCCACAGTATAACATAATCAATGTACAAACTGTCCTAAAATATCTGCGGAAATGAACAATTATTGATCCTGCAGTATAACTTAATCGATGTGTAAACAGTCCTAAAATATCTGCAGAAATGAAGAATTATTCATCCCACAGTATAACATAATCAATGTACAAACTGTCCTAAAATATCTGCGGAAATGAACAATTATTGATCCTGCAGTATAACTTAATCGATGTGTAAACAGTCCTAAAATATCTGCAGAAATGAAGAATTATTCATCCCACAGTATAACATAATCAATGTACAAACTGTCCTAAAATATCTGCAGAAATGAACAATTATTGATCCCGCAGTATAACCTAATCGATGTGTAAACAGTCCTAAAATATCTGCAGAAATAAAGAATTATTCATCCCACAGTATAATATAATCAACGTAAAAACCGTCCTAAAATATCTGCGAAAATGAACAATTATTGATCCTGCAGTATAACTTAATCGATGTGTAAACAGTCCTAAAATATCTGCAGAAATGAAGAATTATTCATCCCACAGTATAACATAATCAATGTACAAACTGTCCTAAAATATCTGCAGAAATGAACAATTATTGATCCCGCAGTATAACCTAATCGATGTGTAAACAGTCCTAAAATATCTGCAGAAATAAAGAATTATTCATCCCACAGTATAATATAATCGACGTATAAACCGTCCTAAAATATCTGCGAAAATGAACAAGTATCCATCCCGCAGTATAACCAAATCGATGTGTAAACAGTCCTAAAATATCTGCAGCAATGAAGAATTATTCATCCCACAGTATAACATAATCAATGTACAAACTGTCCTAAAATATCTGCGTAAATGAACAATTATTGATCCCGCAGTATAACCAAATCGATGTGTAAACAGTCCTAAAATATCTGCAGCAATGAAGAATTATTCATCCCACGGTATAACATAATCAATGTACAAACTGTCCTAAAATATCTGCAGAAATGAACAATTATTGATCCCGCAGTATAACCTAATTGATGTGTAAACAGTCCTAAAATATCTGCAGAAATAAAGAATTATTCATCCCACAGTATAATATAATCGACGTATAAACCGTCCTAAAATATCTGCGAAAATGAACAATTATCCATCCTGCAGAATAACCAAATCGATGTGTAAACAGTCCTAAAATATCTGCAGAAATGAAGAATTATTCATCCCACAGGATAACATAATCAATGTACAAACTGTCCTAAAATATCTGCGGAAATGAACAATTATTGATCCTGCAGTATAACCTAATCGATGTGTAAACAGTCCTAAAATATCTGCAGAAATGAAGAATTATTCATCCCACAGTATAACATAATCAATGTACAAACTGTCCTAAAATATCTGCGGAAATGAACAATTATTGATCCTGCAGTATAACCTAATCGATGTGTAAACAGTCCTAAAATATCTGCAGAAATGAAGAATTATTCATCCCACAGGATAACATAATCAATGTACAAACTGTCCTAAAATATCTGCGGAAATGAACAATTATTGATCCTGCAGTATAACCTAATCGATGTGTAAACAGTCCTAAAATATCTGCAGAAATGAAGAATTATTCATCCCACAGTATAACATAATCAATGTACAAACTGTCCTAAAATATCTGCGGAAATGAACAATTATTGATCCTGCAGTATAACCTAATCGATGTGTAAACAGTCCTAAAATATCTGCAGAAATGAACAATTATTGATCCCGCAGTATAACCTAATCGATGTGTAAACCGTCCTAAAATATCTGCAGAAATAAAGAATTATTCATCCCACAGTATAATATAATCGACGTATAAACCGTCCTGAAATATCTGCGAAAATGAACAAGTATCCATCCCGCAGTATAACCAAATCGATGTGTAAACAGTCCTAAAATATCTGCAGAAATGAAGAATTATTCATCCCACAGTATAATATAATCGACGTATAAACCGTCCTAAAATATCTGCGAAAATGAACAATTATCCATCCGGCAGTATAACCAAATCGATGTGTAAACAGTTCTAAAATATCTACAGAAATGAAGAATTATTCATCCCACAGTATGACATAATCGACGTAGAAACTGTCCTAAAATATCTGCTATTAATTTTAGATTCATCCCACAGTATAACCTAATCAACGTAGAAACCGTCCTGAAATATCGTAGTGTTCCTCGATGCCTGCAATCTCCTTAACAGTAATGCGCCACACACATCAATACGCACGTTTTAAAAAGGAAGCACGTCCATAAGAGCGCAATGAAAACTATAACTTGATTAGTTAGTTACAAGAAAAACATCCCAAGTGTTGTTTAGAAACAATTTTCATGTGCATTTGTTTGCTGTATTGAGATTGCGATCAACGCGACGTCTGGCGACAAAAAATATGAACTAAAAAGCACCCCAGAGACATCTGTTGACGCATGATTGAACAAAGAAACAAATAAATATTACAGGTTTCTATTATTTGTAGGTTAAAAAGATTTCTGGAATTCCAGATATCTTTTTTACCCGCACTTCAGTGAGCAGTTAGATAAATATGTGGCAGATGTCGCCAAAAAATTAAAAACTGTCGCTTTTTGCACTTGAAAATGCCCCCAGTGACAGTAAAAAAAAAAGCTCTAATTTAGCATTCCAACTACAAAGAACCTAATAAGGAGATGCAAAATGCCCTGGAAGCACTCATGTTTGAATACTGACTCAATGTATCAAATGAAGAAAGACTCCCGAATAAATTCTCCCCATGATTATTAGGTTAACTTACAGACAGTTCAAAACCAGCTCTGTATTAAAAAGGGCATGAATAATTAGCTCCTAACAGGTTTTGAAATATAAAGTGCAACATGTATGAGAATGGGGGAAGCAGAAGTAATTGTTATGTGTGAGCACCAAATTAATAAAGAGTCATGTCGGCTCCAAAGGATTTCGATTATATCGTAAAAGTCACCGTTGGGATTTCCAAGACCAAGTGAGAACGGGCCTTAAGTAGCCCGGAGGCGGTCAATAATATCAATTATATTGATGGTTTCAATTGAAGTACGACTCATTGATCAATTACAAGCGATCAATCACTTTGTACACGATGAGTATGATTGACGATATTATTGAAAGTCTCCAGGGCTCTTTAAACGGAGATACAAGGAAATCGGACACGTTAAACCCCGCAGGGAGTCTCTCCAGGATGAGCGTGTCCAAAGTGTCCAAGTACAGAAGTGCAATGACGATCATACTGCTTAAAGCATAAGTACTGGCATCATTGAGTTACAATTATCAATAGTCATGACTAAATTGGCATGTACAATGTGCAGTAAATGACTTTATTAAATGACAAGACAATGAACACATAAACCCAGTGGAAAAGCGTCCCGTTGACAACGATAAATCTACCTTTCTGTAGGTTAAGACTACACTGAACTGTACTGCTCCTCAATGACTACAAGCATCTTAAACCGTAGTGCAATGGGCAAGTTTTGAAGGAAGCAGATTCATAACACCGCATTGAAAACAGTAACGCGATTAGTTACTTCGGGAAAAAACAACCTAAGCGCTGTTACGCGGGAACACCTCGAGTAAAGTTATAATGCAACAGAAGGCACGATTTCAGTGCAAAATTACTGGATTCATGCAGGCAAGGGCATAATGTAATGTGGCCTTAACCTACAGAGCCTGGTTTCTAGGTAATATCATCGCATCTCGCCATGATTACAGCTTCCTGGAAGTTTTACGAGCAGTGATGTTTTACCTGAGCACTCGGATGAAGCTTCAACGCAGCTTCGTGACTTTGTGGTGGATATTGGCATGCATAAAGTGTAACAAATATATCAATTTATTGTTAAAACAATGCACAAATAAACCCAGTGAAAAGCGTCACGTTGCAATGAAATTAAGTAATAGTAAAATCCTACCTTTGTTCCGGTCGAGACTGCGTTGAATCATACTGTTCTTCGATGCCTGCAATCCGTATTCTGCCCAACACAGCAATGGACACGTTTTGAAGTAAGCAGATGTATAACAGCGCACTGAAAACGATAACATTATTAGTTACTTAAAAACAAACAACCCCAGTGCTGTTTACATGACGCCTTTTTCTTGTTCATTTAACTACTGCACTTTGACGCAGCTTGTGCAAACACCTCGTGTAAAGTTATCATGGCACATGCAATAGAAATCACCATTCAAGTGCAAAATGACAACACGCAAGCGAGAAGGTATAACGTGATGTAAACTTAAATCTAAACTTTGGTTTCTAAGTAATATCATCGCACTTCATCACGATTACAACTTACAGCAAGCTTTACGCAATTTGTTTTAAGAACACTAAGAACCTTCAGCGCCGCTTCGCAACTTTGTGGTGAATTGTTGTGCGTAGTGCATGTCGAACTCCCAGTTTCGGGTTCAACAAAGTTAGCGGCACAAACTACGTATGAGTTACCACCTGTTGTAGTGTGCTTGTCGTGTACTTACAAAAGTGAACGTTCTGGCCCAACATTATAATAATCCTGCAGCAAAATATATTATTTACAAAGTTATTACTTGGTGCAGGTTCTTGGTTGAGAGCAAAGTCCACGAATCTGAGGTGAACAGCAGGAATGACCGCGTTTTGCGAGAAATCGTTTAGTAGAAGTGAAAATTACATACGTTACGGTTATACAACGTTTTGTGGAACTGTTTGGGGCCAGACTTATCAATTATAGCCCGTTTTCTGGTGCAAATCACTTGTAACGGGTCCGCCAATAAGCGCGCTCGATCTTTAAAATAAAATAAAGCAAGTTGTGTGAGAGGTATAAATGAAATTTATTTTTTGTTTGAAAGAGTATTCGAAGGCATTATGTATGGAAAATAATATCGTTCAAATGGCCACCTCGGCTTCGCTTGGTGGCGCGCATACGAGAAGTCCAATTTTCAATGACTCTGGCGCGCAAATCGGGCTGTATTTCATCGATGGCGTGGCGTATGTTGACTTTGAGGTCATCAGTGTTTTGTGGTTGGTTTGCGTAGACCTGCGATTTAAGAAAACCCCACAAGAAATAGTCTAGTGGGGTTAAATCGCACGATCTCGGTGGCCAGTTGATGTCGCCTCCGCGCGAGATAACCATTCCTCCGAAGCGCTCGTGCAGAAGATCCATTGTGGCGCGCGCTGTGTGGCTCGTAGCGCCGTCCTGTTGAAACCACATATCCTCGAAATCCATATTGTCGATTTCATGCCAGAAAAAGTTCGTTATCATGGATCTGTATCGTTCGCCGTTTACCGTGATGGCCACACCATCGTCGTTCTCGAAGAAATACGGCTGAATTGGTTCATGGTAATTTGTGAAGATACACTGAATAATAACAACTAGGTTTGACAACTCTACCACAAACAACATGGCCGCCATCAGCTGTCAAAGATCGAGCGCGCTAATTGGCGGACCCGTTATTATGCGCGAACGACGTGTACATTAGCCGGCCATAATGAACCACTGGTTTCAAGGACATTCAAGGCGCTTATAAATATTTGGCGCGAGGCTAAAATCAATTAAAATCGCAGTAAGACGTATCTCGTAGCATCCACGAGAGTAATAAACGTTCATTTGATCTTATTAGCAGGGCAAATTAAGAATTTAGACACTTTTGGAAGTGTTTTTGATTAGGCTTATATTCAATCATCGAAATATTACAAACGACCGTATAAATATTAATGAAATTTATTGCTAATATTGAATGTTATACCAGTGTTAAGCACGCTAAATTTAATTCATACCCAATGTTGCGTTCTTGATATAAACGATCTTAAGTAAGCACGATTCTCGGGTTTATTAAGCAAAATAGGCTTATGGGCTTAGGCAAAACCAAAATAAAATCACGATATCTCAAAAACCACCGTATCAATATGGATGTAATTTATTGCTGATATTGCATGATGTACTAGTGATCAGTTTGTAGAATTTAAATTATATGCAATAATAGATTCCCAAGATATTTCAATTTTTCTTCACTTTATGGAGGCGCTTTTGACTAGGCTTATATTCAAACAACGAAATATTAAAAACCACCGTATAAATATCAATGAAATTTATTGCTGATATTGAATGATATAGCAGTGTTAAGTCTGCCAAAGTTAATTTACATCCAATGTTGCGTTCTTGAGATAAACGATCTTAAGTAAGCACGATTTTCGAGTTTATTAAGCAAAATATGATATTTAAAATAATTATATCTCAAAAACAAAATAACAATAACAATAACAAACAAAATGAACTCACGATATCTCAAAAAGCACCGTATCAATATGGATGTAATTTATTGCTGATATTCCAAGGATATTTAAATTTTTCTTCAGACACTTTTGGAAGGCGTTTTTACTAGGCTTATATTCAAACAACGAAATATTAAAAACCACCGTATAAATCTCAATGAAATTTATTGCTGATATTGAATGATATACCAATGTTCAGCAAGCAAAATTGAATTCATATCCAATGTTGCGTTATTGAGATAAACGATCTTAAGTAAGCAAAATATGCTTATATTTAAAATAATTATATCTCAAAAACAAAATAAAATCACGATAATTCAAAAACCACCGTATCAATATGGATGCAATTTATTGCTGATATTGCACAATATACTAGTGATCAATCTGTAGAATGTAAATTATATCCAATGATAGATTTCCAAGATATTTCAATTTTTTTTTAGACACTTTTTAGAAGTGTTTTGAGGTAAAATCTCTTCGGAAATGAAGTATTATTTATTTCACAATATAACATATTCGACATAGAAACCGTTCTAAAATATATACGTACACACCGCAATAAAATATCTGGGAAATAATGTATTATTCATCTCTCCCTCATAACCCAATCGATGTACAAACTACCATAAAATATCTAGGAAAAAATGTCCTTGCATACCCTAATCAAAGAATAAACCGCCCTAAAATATCTGCTGAAATGAAGAATTATTCATCTTCCAGTATGACATAGATCCACCAAATCTATGTTAAACCTGTCTTGAATCGGCAAATTACTCGTCAAATATCTGTGGAAATGAAGAATTATGATCTCGCTGTATAACTGTAAAGTTAACGTAAAACACATCCTGAAGCGGCAAATTGCAGTAAAAATATCTGCATAAAATTAATGATTATATATATATAATACTATAAATATGCCATAGATATGCTTTACATTTCAGGAATGTAACGGAAAAAAAAAACTGAATTAAAGTGCTAACAATGTTTACTATAC
Organism: Othius punctulatus; assembly: GCA_951805005.1. Taxonomy (NCBI): domain Eukaryota; kingdom Metazoa; phylum Arthropoda; class Insecta; order Coleoptera; family Staphylinidae; genus Othius; species Othius punctulatus. The sequence continues at coordinate 8,378,628 of OX638146.1, read as the reverse complement.
TAAGACTCACATGAATAATATAAAGGCACTCTAGGACTCACTTCACACTTTCACGGCAACCGTCCACGGTGTCAAATTATTGGCTTATTTACAATGGCAGAGGCAAAAGGTTTATTGTCTATTGGCGGCTTATGATGGCTGTGGATGGTTGCCGTGAAAGTGTGAAGCGAGCCTAAAGGGTGCACTGCTGAGAGACATACAGGTACGAAACCAGGGTTGATAGAACTGGGGGCTGAAATTCAGCGGCAGGTAACGTGTAACGTGTCTTGCAGATTGAGGTTTCTCCATTCATTGCCGGTTGGTTTGATACAAGATCGCCTCCATCTATGCGCGCAAAATTTTCGAGCACCTAACAATTAAACAAATCATGCGAGTATGCTCTCGCTTTGAGCAGCGCACCGCTATGCGAGTTTATTCGTCTAGAGCAGCGAAAGAGTTAATGACAGTCAGGAAGGCATGGAAGGAGATGAACGACTTAAGCCACAACTGTGTGCTCAGGAAGATTATTGTTAGGGCCGCACTCTGGTTAAATAACAAGGGAATGAGGTCGTTATTAAGCATGCGCTCGCTATCTTACAAAGTTCAGACTTCTGGGTCAATATCGTGGGGCACAGAATTGTTAATTGCTCAATGAGGTACTGCACTATCAAAATGTGGTGTAGTTTCTCCAAATTCGTGTGAAAATTTGAGATTAGGGTTAGAATTACAGGGTTAACAAACAAATAATAATTAGAGATTTGCGGTTGCAATTAACTTACGTTGTGGAGGCTTGGCGATGTGATTCCATCATTTCTTGTATAATAACGACCGTAAATTATGAAATTATACACCCACGAGCACTGCACTTTCTATCACAAATAACGTTGAACCACAGTCACACATTGAACAGTGTTGAATATCGTGCATATGCGCCTCGCACTGCTTATTTGTGGAACAACTTAATCGCTTTTAAAATGAAACGATACGTTAATAAAACATTTGTAGGACATATACAACAGCATGAATCGTTAAATAGCATTAAATTCAAGCCCTATGTCGCGTCGTGCAATGAAGGTGACAAGCTATAGTGCAACCATTTCATTGAAGCATTATCCAAATATTATAACAAATTACATCGGGCACTGGGCCCCCGTGGGTGGCTGCGTTTGCCCGAGAAGGGCGAAATATTTTACAAAAAAACGTACATTTTTCACGAAAACCGCTATAACTCAGAGATAACTGCGAGCACGAGAATGAACGGCCGCTCAAAATGTGCGCCACAAGTTTCATTGTGCGACTGAATGTTCAACTTTCCGAGTTGACCAGTTATCAGTCACTGAAATTTCTGAAAATTTTGATTATTTTTGCCAGATCTGTATACAGTATGCCTAAAGATAAATCCTAATGCCTAAAGACCATTTTGAAATAGACAAATGATCAATTAGTGGTGGTGAATCGTGATCTATTGTGGAATTTGTTTTTATGAGACCTGTAACGATTATGAAGAACCACTGACAATCTTGAATTGTAAATATTAGTTAATCCCTTAGCCAGTACATGTTCGATCTAATGCGATTATAATCAGGCATGTGGCTCAAGGGGCCAACGGCAGCCACCACAGGAGTCTTGTCATAGATGAACTGAGCGCACACGTCACGTACAGTCTTCACAGATATCGACTGGATGCGGTGGGAGAGTTCATGGGGAGGTACGCGCCGACCGTAGCATAGTAACTGCCGACCTGAAAATCCCAAAATGCCTTAAAGAATCAACCAATACCAGTAATACCCATTAATTTTTTTATCACGACAGCAAAAGTCCAACCAGTTTTGTTAACAGATAAACTTGTCGTGTATTTTTGTTTTTGTCAAGTTGAAAACATATTAAATATTATAGTACCAGCATGACGTTTGACACATAAAGTCATAAGCTAATCCAACTTTAAAGTTTTAATCAAAAACTAAAAATATAACTATCCAAATTCTACATGATTACCGATTGATTTCAGACATTTCATATACAACGTTTGCCCATTTCAATCGAGTCCAATATATTTATGGCTCACAAAGTAACTCAATTGTTTACTGTAACTTTAGAAAACACCAGACTGTAACGTTTAACGTAGCAACAACAGAAATCTCCACAGAAAATTGAATACACTTGGGAGTAATCACAGGCGCAACCAGTACATGGAAGCTCTAGTGCGCAAGTAGTCAGGAAGCGCCTCCAGCGGCCCCACGGCAGCGACGACAGGACACCGGTCGTACAGATATTTGAAGCAGACTTCACGCACCTGCTTGGCAGTTATCGAGTCGATTATGCGAAGCCTGGCCAACACACCTACAAAGTGGCCTGTGGCACTTATCTGACGACCTGAGGAATAAATTTTGTTACGATGACGATACAATGGCACCAGATGATTTAACTAGGCAAGCTGAATTATGTGTAGACAGAAATTGGTAGTAATTATGAAAAATATTTTAAGGTTAATAAAGATGGTCGGATGTGCATATATTACAATGCTAATATCTGAATCACAGAAGTTGTTTTCTTTGATGATATTTGTGTTCCCAAAAGTGCATTGTTCTAAGAGGATACCCGCATAGAGTACGTATTAGATTAAATTAAATACCACCAGCACCTAAATACCTGCATGCACTATATAACTTCAACTTTTATGACAGAAGTGCGGTGGTGTCCCATCTGTTGCACACAAAACATGTAATTGCAAATTATCTTGAGGAATAGATAACAATTTTAAGATTGCCATGTGGTACGCGATACTACAGGCCAACGCTTTATGAATAGGGGATGTAACCACACTCACCAAAAAAATGTTTTGTAACAACAAAATGTATTCAATAACTTAAAAATAATGGTAATTTACTCGTTCTTGATAGTACACACTAGACAATACATTTACCTCCAGTGTTCTCCTGAAACGACAGAAATTTCCAAGAAACAGTTATGGCTATTCCAATCAATGTATGTACAAACGGGATATCACTAATCATCGGTAACCCTCGGGAGCGAAAAAATATATACTAATAGTAGAAATGAATTGGTTTAATTGGTCGGCGGTCAACTTAGACGCGGAGCCAGTACATGCACGACCTCACGCGGTTGTAGTCGGGCAGCTGTTCGATGGGGCCGACGGCGGCCACAGCTGGACACCTGTCATAGAGGTATTTGTAGCAGACATCACGGACGTTCTGCGCCGTGATCGACTGGATGCGGTGGGCCAGCTCATGGGGGGGCAGGCGGCGACCATAGCAGAGCATCTGGCGACCTGGCAAGTGCACACACATATAAAATCAATTAAGAAGACGTTATGTATATGACGGTGATGAAAAATCTTGAGGTCCTGGGAACTGGTAAGGGAAGGTACGAATGTTAACAGAAATTACAGAGATAAAATAAAAGGAACAGCAGTTAATTTTAGTTTGGTTCCACAAAAGGTTTTGGTGAAAACACACAAATAGCGACGACAAGGAAAGGGAAGGCGCAACTTTTGATATTGTAATTAGTTTTACTTGTTTTGCGGAAAAGGGTTTGGTACAGAATACAAATATCAAGGGCGAGGAAAATTGCAGACACAAAATACGAGACAATAAATAAATAATTGAAACAAATATTGGAGCGAAAACAAAATTTACAAATTTGTTAAGCTGTACACCTGAAACTAATTCTACTGTAAAGTTGACAAAGATTCAGTATTAAATAAAGGAGAAAATCAAACAGATAACTTTCTTCATTGACAAGTATGGGTTAGCTATTACTGAAATTTCTGAAAATTGATTATTTACAATTTGATATTAGATTCCTATACAGTACACCTGAAACTAATTCTACTGAAAATTTGACAATGTTTCAGTATTAAATAAGGGAGAAAATCAAACAGATAACTTTCTGCATTGACAAGTATGAATTAGTCAATACTGAAATTTCTGAAAATTGATTATTTGCAAATTTGATATTAGATTCCTATACAGTACACCGGAAACTAATTCTACTGAAAATTTGACAAAGTTAGACGACAGAGGATAGTTTTGGAGCAAAATCACTTAAAGAGAGTTAAAGCCATAGAAAGAAATATTATCAAAAGACATGCAGATATTAATGGGAGGAAAATTGTAGTTACAATATACAAGACAAATAGTAATCACTTTTTAAGTGAGAAACATTCAAGGGATTGTTGGTAATCAGTTTTGGCTTGGTTTTGCATAAGGTTTAGGTAAAGATAATGTAAGCATTAAATTAGTATTCCAGATATAAAATACGAGACGAACCAAAGAAAAGGTTTGCAAAATTGTTTAGTTAAATTTTTGTTGCTCTAGCTTTTCATATACCAAGATTGATTTAGTTTGTTGCATTGGACATTTTACTAACTAAAATAATTTACATAGCATTTAATATTGCTTTGTTTACAAATTTCTTGTTGGCTTTTGGTGCATCGCCAACTTGACTATTATCAGCATAAGTTTGATCTTCAGTCTACTCGGCTTGCCAATTTAAATCAAATGTATATTAACTGGTATCAATTTTCAGTGTACTAAAGCTTCTCAAGTGAAACCAAACATAAAGGTTGGATTAGGTTAGGTTGGAATCACATGAGGGACACGAAAAGCGTTGATAATTGGACAGCTGTCATCTTGAGATCGTAAGTGTGCCTTGATTGAATGGCAAAATGAATAAGCTGAGCGTTATTTCTGCAAATATGCCCAAAAATTTTGCGGTCACTGAATTATAAATTGGGCCAGAATTCCTCTTAAAACATAATTTTGTTAGATCGAACGAGGATTTAAACAATTTTGGCAGATTTCAAATCAATTAATATGGTATCCATAGTTGTCACAAATTTTTTTGGGTACCCTGTACTTGTAGAAATGACCAATTATAAGTATTAATTGATGACAGCTATCAATTATGTCATAACAAAATTTCATCGAAAACATTTCTTACCGATATCCTCGCACACGGCAGTGGATGTGTCCAGCTGAAGAAGTGTGTTAGCCGTAAGCAGCGCCTTGGCCCTGGTGACCTCGGCCTCCGTGACGCTCGTGCACAGGCGCATGAACTCGGTCTGCACGTTGTACATCATCATCTCGATCTTCAGCGGGTCGGAGACGAAGTAGACTCCCCACAGGCCGGTGTCCTTGTAGCACGTGTTGAATGACTGGTAAGAGTGGCAGAGGTCGCCCTCACCGCTGGCCCTTGCCAGGGTGGTGGCGTTCTGCTTGGCAGAGGCCTGGGATCTGTCCCAAGCGCCCAGGAGGGTGCTGGCCACCATCAGGGTGAGGGTGTCCGGGTTAGTCCAGCCGGCGCCTTCGACGGCGATGGCCACGTGGGCGAGGGGCAGGCTGTCGTCTCGCACGCGGATCTCGGCGCCAGAGTATCTGCATGGGCTCACGCTCGGAACTTCACCTGGGTAAGTGTTATCTGGAACAATTTGTGCTTATTAACATTTTTGCCCGGTATATCTCTGGAGTTAAGTGAGTAGCATCGTGGTTCAGTTTCTAAGGATACCATTGTATTAACAATTGTATCCTTGGTAACTGAACCATGGTGTAAGATGATCCACGATTGTACACTGGGCCCAACGCAGAACCTGATAAGTCCAATAAAATCAATTGTTCGTATTTTTTGGGTCAATGGACAAAATCCTATATGGTTCTCATGTTGCTAGAATACGTAGAACCAAAATATAGATTCTGTTATGTAAGTTCCTTTGCAATTCATTGGTGGCAAAACTAAATAATATTTTGGCTTTTGAATTTTGACTTATCGAGTTTTGCCTTAGTACCACAGACTTATGTTACTTTTATAACCGATAACTAAGTGTTACTTACTGACTTTGTCGAGGGTGGACTCGGCGAGCTGAGTGAGCTGCTCATGGGTGACACCACCTGCACCCGCAACAACAATGCGGCTGGACTTGTAGTGGTCATCGAGGTATGAGCGCAAATCGGTGGAGTTTATTGACTTAATGTTGGCAGTGGGACCCAGGATGGTGTTGGCAAGGGGAGTTCCATGGTAGGCGATGGCATGCAAGTGGTCAAACACGACCTCCTGGAGGTTGCTTTCCACTTCCTGCATCTCACGCAGAATTACACCTATAAAGAAATGAAAATGATCAGCCACATTATTATTACAAAGTGGGGAATACACAGCAGTTGAATTGTCAAAACTTTTCATACATAAATCAAAGTTTCAATAACTGAACTGGTAGTTTCAGACCAAGCAGAAATTATAATTCCTACAACATTTTTAGTTAAAAGTAAAACTGAAAAAAAATCCCTTTTGTAAACTCAATCCGGGGACATACTGTATATGCACTTCACATCACAAAGGCCCACTAACACCGCAATTTACCTCGGAAATACACACGGCAACGCTGTCTAGAGCAAAATGTCACTGGGGAGAATATATTAAGTTCTCACCTCTTTCTCTTTCGATCTCCTGCTCGCCAAGTTTGGCATTCTGCACAATGTCGGCTAAGATCTCCATGGCCTTAGGTACGTCCTTGCTGAGGCACTTGCTGTAGTACACAGTCTGCTCTCTGCTGGTGTAGGCGTTCAACTGGGCCCCCATATCTTCAATCTCAATCTCCAGTTGGCCCTGGGATCTCTTGCCGGTTCCCTAGTTACGGAATAACAATATTTTAAAGTGAAAATCTGATAATTAATATAACGTAGGTTTAGAGGTAAAACTTAATAATAACCTTTTTATATTTCTGAGATATGTAAGATATATTAATAATAAATTTGTATAAAATTACGAAATGACTTCAGCTGTTTTCTGCAGCAGGGTCACATTCAAATGTAAAATGCTATTATGTCATAATTGCATTTGACATTTGAATGTGATGCTTCCTACATGTTACTGTTAACATTGTTTGATACGCAATCCACCTGATTAATTGCGACATAAGCGGTTATGCCTTGTTGCCACAGATGTAATAATAAATCCTCCTCGTTTCTTGCGAACTTGCTGCTTTCAATGAGTTGGTCTGTTCTAAAAGAAATTCAAGTGCGCAGGTCATGCAAGTGAGCTCTAGGCCCCGATGGCAATTAAGGAATAAGCAAGGCACCTCGAGTTGCCGCTAGTATAAGTTCGATTAATTTGAATACACAGTCGACACTCGAGTTGGGCGAATAAAATTATTAGAGTAGGCTAACTATCGCTGCATGTCTTACCTTAAAAGCCATGTGTTCCATGAAATGAGCGACGCCGTTGTTCTTGGCGTGCTCATAACGGCTGCCAGCATCGATCCAGATACCGACGGTGGCGGTCTGCGAGCCCCAGTCCTCGGTGGCCACTCGGATGCCTGAAAAATAACACATGCCACGTAAAGTCTGGCCGCCCGAAGGGGGCGCAAAACAGGCGAAGCCCTGCTGAAGGTTATGGGTCTACTCACCGTTGCCGAGGGTGGTCACCTTCGTGGGCGGAACGTTGAGGAGGGCCTCGTTCGGTTGGCACGCGGTGGCCAGGCATCGCAGCTGCTTGGAGGCCTAACAGGGCGAAAGATGCGTTTGACTTTGGCGCTTACGTAATTATGACAGGACGTGAGGTAAGCGGCGGCGGTGTGAAGGAAAAAGTGATGCGGGGGGCGCATCGCACTGGCCCCCCTTAAGGATGGAATAGAGAGATGACTTACCTGTAGCGAAGGGGAGTTTTTCGATAATTTCGCGAAGGACTGAGACAATTTTAGTAGAGAAGCCATCTTCGATTACCGACCGACTATCGAGTGTTTAATTTTGACAGCGGTCGCATTGCTGCCAACCTAAACTATTATGGCCTATTAAAAATAAATTATAAGCAAATCAAAACTATTATTCTCAAACTAACGCAATTATCCTAATTAATATAAGCTTTAGCAACTACAAATAATGATATTTAAAATTAAAAAACTACAATTGCGTAAATAGAAACATTTGGTTATGCAACCCAATTAACGTATAATACAGGGGGCGTTCAAACACTCCCAAAAATAATGAAAAGTATATTCATAAAACTCTCGTGATATTTACAAAGCCAAATGCAAATTTTTGAGTGTACTTGGAAAGTATAAATTGCCTACTATTTTATCTACTGTACTTGTGTCAAACTTCTGTGGAGGAAAGAAGATATTATTATGTATACATGTCATCCAAAAATTTGAATTTTAATGGAACGAGTTTTAAACTTCAAATTAAATCGTTACTAATGTCAAACGATAAGCTATTATCGGCTTAATCATCGATTTTATATTAGCTAATCAACTATAATTTTGTGAATACACTATACCGTGTCCAAGTAATTTGACCTAGTCGGCACCAAATTAACTTGGGTGTGACCCAACAGACCTGCTCGTATGTACTTTCTCTTTGCGGCACTCTTTCCACTACCACTACCGTGTGCTCACACTCGCTCAGTGCACAGGAGCCACTCAATCGTATGCAATATTAACGCCCCCAATATAATTTTGCACTGTTGGATAACTGAACTGGACCACTTCGATTAACCACAATTTATGCTTGATGTAGTACACTTACATTATTAAATTTCATTGCATGTATGTTCCACTTAAATTGTCCAGCAGTTTATTAAAAACGAATTACAGAAGTTTTCACAATTATACCATAGTTGAACCCGTAATCAGTCAATTAACGACTTTCCGCTGAAAGATTTGCATAATTTTTGTTCAATCGTCTAGGTCTTACAAAGAAATACAAACACGAAGAAAGTAAAACAATGTTGCATAGAATTTATTGTTATGAAAGAATCTGACTTTTTTGCTTCAATGAATTTTATAATCACAAAGAAACTATTTTGTCCCATGTTTTGTGTCAAAATAAAGTCGGAAACAATCAATCAACGTAGGTGCGGTGTTGTGGCCGCATCGAGTTTTAAAAAATTAACAATTGGTTTATTGGAAAAATGAAAATACAACTGTTTCTCTTTTTTTTTGTTAAAAAATAATAGTGTTGTACTTAGAAAACTAAGCGGCGACGAAAACTGGGCGGGCGAGGGAGCCAAGGGAGCAGACGAACGGCTTTGTGGTCAAGTGTGGCGACATTTTTTTTTTTTTGGGAGGGCTGTTAAATTGGGAGGTGCCGAATGTGGTTGTCTTTTTTTTAAAACTTGGTGGGGGCAAAAAGGGTCGGGCCAACTCATGATTCATTTCTTTTTTTCTCGTAAAGAAAGTGACGACTTCACAATTAAAAACATAAAATTAAGGCACCTATTTAGTAGCTATTGTTTGCTTTTCCTTTCCACATTAACAAAAGGAGCACCATTAGAGACAGACAAAAGTCGAGTGCAGCGGATCGTGTCACTCAGCGCTCAGGCTACATACCGGGAAGTGGGAACGCAAGCGCAATACTTCACAATGGAATGACGCGTCGAAGAAAGAGACAGTAGTACGTTCTGTGGATAGATGAATGAGTAAATAATATTGACTGCTTTTTTTTTTTTAGTCATAACAATTTTGTTTTGAACAACAAAAAAACCTCTGTTTTCCTCAATAAGAATGAATTGATGTCTCGGGATTTTCAAGGGAGGTTCACAAGATGGAGAGGATCGAGGACGCGGATGGGAGAGGTCTTAGCCTAAAGGATAGGTTGTAGGGAACGGGGACGGCAGGCATGTCCTACCGCTAGGGAGCCGGCCCGTGCTGCTGTTGCGTGGGTGGGTGGTGGGAGGCGAGCAGCATCTGCATGCTCTGCGGCGGAGGCGGCTGCTGGAGGTAGTGCATGCCCGCCGCCTGCATCATGTGCGGCTGCGATGGCAGCATGGAGCACATGAGCGGGAACTGCGGGTGGCCCTGGGGCGGCGGCGCCTGGTACTGCTGCGGCGGCGGCTGCTGTGGCTGGCCGGACGAGTACGGCGGGGGCTGCGCGGGGCTCGGCGCATTCGACGGGTTCTGCTGCAGGTACTGGATCTGCGGTGCCGACTCGTACATCCGCAGCGCGTGCATCTGCTGGTAGCCCTGCGGATTTATACCCGGCGGGTACACGAACGGCTGCATGGGCGCCGGTGCCAGCAACGGCTGCCCTGTCGCCGCCGCCACCTGCATCTGAGACGCCATGTCTGTCCTCATCTGGCCCATCGGTACTAAAAATAATTAACACATTTTTGATTGTTTTTAAAACACATACAGTCAGACAAATTATATCTCATAACAAAAGCACACACACATAAGATGAAGAATTGAATTTCAAATTCAATAATTAATCTATAATCTTGTATCATAAAATTTAATCTTCTAAAAAAACAAATAATTCTCATAATAAAAAAATACCCAAAATAAATACCCATGATTCTCAATAATTATCCAAATTATTATCAATAATTAGAAAAATAGTAGGAATTTGTCGAATCTCGTAAGTCATTGACTGTAGTCCGTTCACTTTGATAATGAGTGGTCTGTTTGGACATTTTTTTCCCTGCGCACGATTGTAAATACAGGCATCCTGCATTAAACCATCTAAAGAAGTTAAACACCCGTGAATTTCTACCTTGAATTCATATGTTCACATTATAATGCTGTGGCATGGAGATTTAAGTTTACCTTTGCGTAATCTGTTCCCTTGGGCTTGTGGTTGATACTGCGGCTGGCTGGTCATCATGTATCCGACGGGCATCATTGTCATTGGAATCGGAGGCTGCCCAGGCGGACCGTTCACTGTTGTCGGTATGTAAGGGTTACTAGGTGTCTGTGGCGTGTGTGGTCTACTCGCTGTCGGTGTACTCGGTGATCTACAAAAACTGAAACAATTTCGTTTTTAAACTCATTTCTTGACACACGTCAACAAAACCCTCCTCTCTGTTTCGAGTAAGCTGAAGAATATGTAAATGTTGTTGTTAACTATTTGCACGCAGTCCTCAAGTGGAATAATAACCGACTGAAAAGGCCATATTTACCACGTATCCCTAAGTTTTAATAAATAATTTAAAATATTACTTTTATTGCTTTTAAGACCAATAAGATGGCCCTATTGCAAGAACATGACCATTATAGAAAAGTGGCCAAGGCCCTACACGGGTTGTAAGAGTATTGATACTGACAATGCCACTGACAATAAAAGTGACATTGATACTGACAATGACAGTGGCATTGATACTGACAATTACAATGACATTGAGCCAAATATATTGCGTACGAAGTTGTGATTTTGACAAAAGGTAAACTACGAAAATTTTGTAAATTTGTAATAAATACCTAGGTGTGAATGGTTTAGCTGTTGGGTTCAGAACGAACTCCTTGGCATTAGGATTGAGGTTGCTCTTCTTGTATGTGTTGGAAATTTTCTCCATGTTGTCCTGCTGTGGCGAGACGGACTGCTGTGGTTGCTGCTGCGGTGGCGTGGGCTGCGGCACGGGATGTTTGGGCTGCTGCTGTGGCGGCGGCGCCATCTGCTCCGGGGGCACCTGTCCGCCGTCCACAGGTGCCAACTTGAAGTCCTGCGAGAACTTGTGCAAGTCCTTGTTGGTCTCCTCCCGGTGTCTAGGCACATTGTTGACCATTTCCTGCTGCTGCTGCTTGATCTGCTGCTCCTGCTGGTATTGTGGCGGGGGCACCATGTTTGGCGAAGGGTACACGTTCCTCGGGGGCCGTGGGGGGATCTGCTTGGACTCGCCGTTCATCTGCTTGTTCTGCGGGGCGCCCTGACGCGGCAAGTTCACCGGATTGTAGACATGCGACGGCGGTGTGTGGGAATGTCTCGGGTGCTGCTGCTGCTGCTGCATCTGTGGATGCTGCGGCTGCTGCTGCTGTTGCTGCTGCGGCGGCGGCTGCTGGGGCTGCTGCTGCTGCTGCGGCGGTGGTACCATCTGGTGGGGGGGCACCTGATGCTGCTGCTGCAGGTGAACCGGCGGCGTCTGGTGCATCCCCGGGTGGATGATCGGCTCGCGAGGTGCTTCCCTGGGTGGGGGCGCCTCCCTGACGTGGGGCGGGGCGCTGTTGGAATGGGGAGACGGGTGCGTCGGATAAGGCATAGGCGGCGCCGTGCTCTTCGGGCTCGGCGTCGTCTGTACGGGGTTGCCCTGAGTTGGGGGCGGCGTGCTCCTCATCAGCTTGCCCGCTGTCTGCCCCTTTCGCTTTGCGGGCGGCACATATTTATCATTCGTTGAGTTATCGATATTTACTTTCTAAAAACAACAAGACACAATTTAGTAACAGGCCTTTGATAATAATCGAGACATTACCAACATCAAAAATAATTATTCAAAGGGCCATCATATAAAACTTACGAAATCAATACGAAATAACTAAACCAAATATATTTGGAGTAAAGAACATTATTGAAACCAATTTGATTGTGGCAAAAAAAAAATAGTAATCAATAATCATCAACGTCTATTCTAATCATGTGATTAATTCAAGTCTATACATTATTTATAGAAAATGTTTAAAGCAGTTAACTGTGTAACCCGTGTGATATGTATGTATGAAATGATTAAATCATGAATCAATTATAATCCACTTCTGTTACGAAACAATTGATAAAATCACACGTCAGGTGGTTCAAACTCATGATAAAACTTAAACACTATACTTAATCAATAGCAATTGAAATATTTCACAGTTATGAATTGAAATCAGTATCTATGATTAATAATTGCAACAATCGATACCACACTGATTCTCGAAGCAGCACTAATGCTAGTTGGGGTCTAAATATATAGTTCCACTCACAATACCTAGCCCGGAGTTAAATCGGTAATCCAGGACTAAAAATTTAGTCCGGAATGCAATATGTAGATCCTCATTTGAGTTTCTGTTTCTAGAATCCGGGTTATAGATTATTCAATATTTTTGCATTGATAAGTAATTGAGCAAATGTAATGCTCAAAGAATTTTAAAAAATCATCGCTGCAAGTACACAGCTTTGTAAAAAATACGGGAATTTGTAGAGTACCATCAGTCGAAGTACTCTTCCATTATACAAGAGAAAAGTCAAGCATTATTACAAATAATTAAGAAAACTTTCAAATAGTGAAACAAATTATACGGCAGTGCAGTAAATATCCATTCAAGTGAGTGGAGAATCTCGTCTGCCCCAAAAATGGGCTCACTTGCGATTAGTCATTTAGAGTTATATTGGGAATTGATTAAGTTTACTCCTTAAATTGCATGATGAGGATTCAAAGTTTTGGTGTAAAAGTCCCTAAACAACAAATGATCAAAATCAATGTAATAAACTAATCACCGAATAAAGTCACAAATTATACATTTGCATGCAATCAATTTGTGTGTTACATGTTGTTACTGCTGCACCAGTTGTGATATCGAGATGAAGTGCAGTATATAATTACTTTATAAAAACTTGATTGAAAGTACTGCCATGTCATTTGCATGATTCATCACCATTAAATTACCCGATCGTAAACTGCTAGGTAAATATTTGAAACAAGATAATAACACAAACGCCGAATTCAACTAAACAAATATTTGAACATTGCACAATTACTACCAGTACGTTAATCTAAGGACTTATGGATTATTAAACATGTCGTTAAATATCCATCTTAAGTAGATTAGAAGCCATTAACTGTACAGAAATTGGTCACCAAAGTTTGTCTATTGTTCGATAATTAATTGTTTAGAAATTTGTGGAAATGCGCATACTTGGAGTAAAGAATATGTAAATAATATTCATGATTATTCTCACCAAAGCTGACATTTTTGTTGGTCAGCATGAAAAATAACTATAGGACAGAAAAAAAGGGGAAGCTGATAAATTTATATTCGTTAATTAAATTAATTCGGCAACACCAACTGTCGCAAAATTGTCACAATTGTCTCCAAGGACCATTTTGACGTTTATTGAAATGCGCGCAAGCAAACTTGACAAAAAATTGACGAGAATAGGTAGTAATGGTAAGTAGGTAGTAACAATTAAAAATTTTCATCATGACAAGAGTGATTTCACCTATGTTTTAGATGTATGAACTGTTCGAAAGATTCACTAGAATTGTGACCAGTGTAAGGCAGTCACAATGAATATGTTGGTGCTTCACATTTTATGGCCTCCGATTAGATAATATGCCATCCTTCATAACTAATGATGTAGTTTACTTAAGTAGTTAGTAATAGTTGCGATACTTATTTTGCAGAATGACGTAACAAATTCCAAAAATGGCGTTTACATTAGTTATTGGCGGAATAACAAAACCTGCGACTCTAAAAATTGAACGAGAATTTGTATTTGCTATCTCAACTATAGTTAACATGTAAATAGAGGCAAGTAAAACAGGGCCCCATTTAGTTTCAATCAATTATTGTTTAACAATAATACACTGCTCAACAAAATTAGGGGAACACCTTTAAAAAAGGGTTAAAATAGAATTTTAACAACTATACGAAATTAATTATTTCTGATTAATCTTAATTCATGTTTATTTAAACAGAAAGAGGCATTTTAAAACCATGTACTCAAAATAAGCAAAAAAAGACCATCTACTATAAAAAAATTAACCATTTTTAACCCTTTTTTATAGGTGTTCCCCTAATTTTGTTGAGCAGTGTATAAAGATTTACTTGCTTTGGCAGGATCTACCATACTAAGAGGCACTTATATGAACAAAATAAATTAGGTTTCTAACAAAATTTTACTTATTACTTTGCCAAACGCCCATTGATATTAAGTAAAAAAATTCAATGAATTTTACACATGTATGTGAAATGTTGGGATTTGTTCTTAGATTCAAATAAGTGATTATGTATAAATGAGCTGCTCGGGTGTAAAACATGTTAACTGACATTTTCGTGAAATGTAAAAAAATATTATTATTTATTATAATGATTGTTTTCTTTAATCGAATAAAAAAATGTGTAAGGTAATGGTAAGAATATGTAAGGTAATGGTATATGTAGGTAAAATTGCCGTATTATGATTTCTTCTAGGTTAAAAATGTATGGTAATAAAAATCGGATTTTGGTAGATACCATACTTTACTCCCGGGCAGCTCAAATGATATTTGTTGTTGCAAATTATTGCTCCTAAGTATATGTGGTAAATTAGTTTTGATGTATGTTACTTACAGAGTATTCAGTATTTTGTCTAGCGGGTCTCACGACGGCGGCGAACCTCTCCTCCTCGTCGCCATTCTCCAATTCTATCCGTGCTTTATATGCGGGCTGGCTCTCAATTTCGTTGGCGATCTCGTTGGCCTTGGCCTCGGCCTCCTTGTAGTCGGCGGTGTCGGTGGGCTGCAGCTGCACGGTGTAGCCGGTGAGCGAGTGGTCATAAGTGCTCTGCACGCCGTAGATCTGCTCGTTCTTCCGGAACATGTCGTTGGCGTCCCAGCCGTTGGAGCCGGGCTCGAGCTCGAGCGAGGTGTCGCCGCCATTGACGCCGCACGGCGATTCCCAGGGCTCGAGCTCCTTCTCCTCGCCACCGGGGCACCGGACGTTCTGCCCGTTGAGCCTGGCCGAGATGGCCGTGTCGGTCTGGAAAGTGTCTCGCGTGGCGTACTCGAGGTCGACGTCCTTCGCCACCATACTGATGATGTCGCCGGGCCTGAAGATCAGCTTGTCGACGAAGGACTCGGCGACCAGGCTCGAGTTGACGGAGTCCGGGTTCTCCACCTTCGCGGCCACCTCCAGGACGATGTCGAACTGACTGGAGAACGTCCTGAATACACCCTCCCATACGCTGCCCGACGCCGCCTGGATGCGGACTGTGTTGCCCACTTGCGAGGTGGCGGCGTGCATGAAGAACGGGTTGTTGTAGACCCCCTCGCCAGCTATCGACCGCATCCTCGACGTTCTGCTGGAAGCAAGGCGCACGGATCAACTAGGGCTGTTAACAGCGGACTGTGACGGTCCCTTACCTGGCTGAGCCCCCTCTGTTTTTCCTCCTGTTCATTGTGTTTTCGTGACCGCTACCGTGAGAGCCGGTGCTATCGTAGCTTCTTGTTGGCACGGGAATTTTGAATCGGTTGTCCTGACGATCTCCGTGGAAAAGCAGTGTGTCGCTTGCAGGTGCTCGGCCCCCTTACCGCTTCGCGTGTCTCGCCCCTTGCTGGTGCCTGAAGCGACGGATTACCCTGGGACGTTCGGGTGCACTGGGCAAATGCACAAAATGGCCAGTGACGTAATCGATAAAATGCACAAATAAACAACCGTTCAGTTCATCGCCTTCACCGTCAGCGTCGCAAACGGCGGGAGAAATGTCTCGCGGCTCTCACTCCTGTTCCACCGAGATGGGCATAAAAAAAGATTTATTTGCGGATGTAATACAACTTGGATTGTAATTAACCCGAAAACGACAGGTATTTGACATAACCTGGTGCGCCTGCGCGTCTTGACAACATTATCAACTGTCATCCTCCACGTTCTCTTCTTCTTGTTTCTCCCCCCTCACACAAAGCGCGCCAAATACAAAATCTCACAACAATCACATTCACCCATCATCTATCATCGCGACATCGAATATATAATCATCCGAGTAGCCATTATGGCGAGCCAAATACGACAATATATCTAGACTTTTTAAATAAAACAATTCTTATTAAAACATTTTTGTCAACGACAAACCAATTGTTACCAACTAAATCTATACTCTATTCCATTTTTATTTTTAACTAAGTGGCTCTGTTGGGGTGACAGAAATGTTGGCCAATACAAAAAGTCACTAGACTTGAATAAAATAGGTTATATTTAAAAGAAAACGAGGTTATATTTTATGACAGCGGGCAATGCTGCCATCAAATTGAGTATCTATCGAGTACAGAATTGTAAATATTTTATACAAATTTTTAATTGAACTCTCCGTATTTTCATCAATTATTTTTGGCATTTCTTAAATAATTCAAAAATCGGCACACTTGAATGATCGAAGCAAACATTTAATTATTATAATACATGAATTAGGCAACGTTGTTAGAAATCTGACATTTAATCGTTTTTTAACTGTCAGATCATTTTTGTTGGTGTTCATGTGTAAAACTTTATAAAATGAAACCACGACTTCTTACATAAAAATAAAAATGGAACAGACTTTACATATAATAATAAGCTTCCATGGCGTCAATGAAATATAACAATGACAGCAAACATAGGGAAGCGATAAATAAAACAGGTGTGAAGAGCGTTACACATAGTTTAGCCACACCCTGTTGTATTATGAAGTCATAATACAACCCCTATTGTATTATAAAATCATAGTACAGCCCCTATTGTATTAAGGATTTTTCTGATTGTGTTATTGAAATTTCTAAAAATTTATTATTTGCAAATTTGATATTAGATTCATGTACAGTACAACTGAAATTTATTAATTAACAGATATCTGTTCAGTATTCCTGAAGCTAACTTTCATGAAAATTTGACCAAGTTTCAGTATTAAATAAGTGAGAAAATCAACACTATAACTTTATGCAATGACAAGTATGAATTAGTCAATACTGAAATTTCTGAAAATTTATTTATTGCATATTAATTATCAGATATCTGTTCAGTTTTCCTGAAGCTAACTCTCATGAAAATTTGACAAAGTTACAGTATTAAATAAGTGAGAAAATCAACACTATAACTTTATGCAATGACAAGTATGAATTAGTCAATACTGAAATTTCTGAAAATTTATTTATTGCATATTAATTAACAGATATCTGTTCAGTATTCCTGAAGCTAATTCTCATGAAAATTTGAGAAAGTTTCAGTATTAAATAAGTGAGAAAATCAACACCATAACTTTATGCAATGACAAGTATGAATTAGTCAATACTGAAATTTCTGAAAATTTATTTATTGCATATTAATTATCAGATATCTGTTCAGTATTCCTGAAGCTAATTCTCATGAAAATTTGAGAAAGTTTCAGTATTAAATAAGTGAGAAAATCAACACTATAACTTTATGCAATGACAAGTATGAATTAGTCAATACTGAAATTTCTGAAAATTTATTTATTGCATATTAATTAACAGATATCTGTTCAGTATTCCTGAAGCTAATTCTCATGAACATTTGAGAAAGTTTCAGTATTAATTAAGTGAGAAAATCGACACCATAACTTTATGCAATGACAAGTATGAATTAGTCAATACTGAAATTTCTGAAAATTTATTTATTGCATATTAATTAACAGATATCTGTTCAGTATTCCTGAAGCTAATTCTCATGAACATTTGACAAAGTTTCAGTATTAAATAAGTGAGAAAATCAACACCATAACTTTATGCAATGACAAGTATGAATTAGTCAATACTGAAATTTCTGAAAATTTATTTATTGCATATTAATTAACAGATATCTGTTCAGTATTCCTGAAGCTAATTCTCATGAAAATTTGACAAAGTTACAGTATTAAATAAGGGAGATAATCAAACAGATAACTTTCTGCATTGACAAGTATTGGTTAGCTATTACTGAAATTTCTGAAAATTTATTATTTGCAAATTTGATATAGTTGGTATAAATTTTTTAGTTGATATGTCAGGTTTTGTTTGTTTTATCAGTTTGTGATTTGTTCAACCTGTTTTTTTTTGTCAATTATTTCTAATTACCCTCATAATCATTTGTTTTATCAGTTGTTTGTTTTTCTCTCCATTCGTTAGTTTGTTCAGTTAATCTACCTACGATATTCTTGTTGAAGTATAAATGTAATTGAGTAAATCTTTCAATTTTATGAAATCGATATAATTATTGTTTTGCTTTTAAAATTTTAATTGGGTACGTGCTTGATGTTTCATGAACATTTCGTAGAGGAATCGCATTCGTAAGTGATGTCCGCAAGTTTGTGGGTATTCCCCGGGGGGCGGGCGGGGGCCTTTATTTTTGGCCCCCTCTGGAAGCCGCGGATCGATATGTGCGGGCGTGCTCAGTGCTTCGTATTTCAAAATCCACCTGTTGTCAGGCATTCCGGTCACGAAGCTCCTCCAATTCCGTCGGATAACCGTAAGTTATTTATTTATTTATCTGCTGGAATCGTCTGGAGACACGCGATCGAGCCTATATCGTTGTATCTAAACGATTTCCTGGCGATTGTGCGAGCGCGGAGGCGACGAGGTTAATTGGCGTATCGTAATGAGCTTATTAATTCATGCGGCTTGCAATCGTGCACGGCACTGAGACGGGGGTGAAGAAATGGGGGCCACGTGCTTGTTTGCTCGGGGTTACTGGCAGCGTTTACGTTAAAATTAGTCCATAGGCCTGCCTTGCAAGTGCAATATGGTACAAATTGCAATGCACCATATGGTACTAGCAAATTCGGCATTGAAGGGGATCAATGGGGTTGTCACCCCTCAGAGTTGGTAATAATAGAAGTATCCAGGGGTTGGGTCTCAATACCTGTGCTAGAACTTGTATTATTTTGGGTACTTCTTCCTCAGGGTTTGTGATTAAGGAGTTCTCGCTTGGGTAGTCACCCTTCAAGGCCATTAAACTCGATTAATAGGGTTAGTTATGGATAGTTGCTGTTCAGGGCAGGAAAATAAACTGATTTCAACGGGATTAATATACCTACTTTCTCTCATAGTCGGTGATAAAACATGTATCAATGGATTAGATGCCGCTCAGGGTCGGTAATAAAAGGGGTATAAGATTGGGGTAGCTGCCTTTCAGAGTCTGCGATAAAAGATAAAACCTGTATTAACGGGTAATTGTCGCTTAGGGCCGGTGATAAAAGAGGTATTAATGGGGTAATTACATTCAGGGTCGGTGATTACAGAGGTATCAATGGGGTTGGGACATCTGTCCCTCAGATTTGCTGATAATCGAGGTGTCACTTTGGATAGTTGCTGTTCAGGGTAGCTCAATAAAGTGACATCAACGGGATTAACATACCTACTTTCTCTCATAGTCGGTGATAAAACATGTATCAATGGATTAGATGCAACTCAGGGTCGGTAATAAAAGGCATATAAGATTGGGGTAGCTGCCTTTCAGAGTCGGCGATAAAAGATAAAACCTGTATCAACGGGTAATTGTCGCTTAGGGTCGGTGATAAAAAAGGTATTAATGGGGTAATTACATTCAGGGTCGGTGATTACAGAGGTGTCAATGGGGTTGGGACATCTGTCCCTCAGATTTGCTGATAAACGAGGTGTCTCTTTGGATAGTTGCTGTTCAGGGTAGCTCAATAAAGTGACATCAAGGGGATTAATATACCTACTTTCTCTCATAGTCGGTGATAAAATATGTATCATTGGATTAGATGCCGCTTAGGGTCGGTAATAAAAGGGGTATAAGATTGGGGTAGCTGCCTTTCAGAGTCGGCGATAAAAGATAAAACCGGTATCAACGGGTAATTGTCGCTTAGGGCCGGTGATAAAAGAGGTATTAAAGGGGTAATTACATTCAGGGTCGGTGGTTACAGAGGTGTCAATGGGGTTGAGGGACATCTGTCCCTCATATTTGCTGATAAACGAGGTGTCACTTTTGATAGTTGCTGTTCAGGGTAGGAAAATAAAGTGACATCAACGGGATTAATATACCTACTTTCTCTCATAGTCGGTGATAAAACATGTATCAATGGATTAGATGCCACTTAGGGTTGGTAATAAAAGTGGTATAAGGTTTGGGTAGCTGCCTTTCAGAGTCGGCGATAAAAGATAAAACCGGTATCAACGGGTAATTGTTGCTTAGGGTCAGTGATAAGAGGTGGGATGCATTATCTCAATAAAACAGGTATAAACAGGTTAGATGTCACTCATAGTTAGTGATAATAACGGTAAATTGGGGTTAGGGCCCTTAGGCTGCCAGAGGGTATTGGGTATAGGTATTACTTTGGGTAGTTGCTCCGTAGAGACGTTGATCAAAGATTTTAATAAGGTTAGGGTACGTAGCTCTCAAGTGAGCGATGAAACAAGTATTAACGGGATAAAAGCCTCTCACAGTCGGTGATTAGAGAGGGTTTTAAAGGGGTTGTGATAGTTGCCTCTCAGGTTCGGTGATTAAAGGGGGGCTAAATGGTGTAGGTGCCTCTCAGAGTCTGCAGTTAATAACATATTAAAGATAAAGTTAGGGGTACGGTTCAACGGTATACCGTGTTTTCATTTTTTATAGAACATGGTCCAGCATGTTCCACGCGTTCTAAGCACGCGCCACACATAGCCACACGCATTTGAATGTAGTCAGGGTCGTTAGTCCATCCCTTGTCGTCTACTCTAAATATCGAGTAGGAACTAACGTGTCTGATTATGTTCTATAAAATATTGGAAGTACGCTATTTGAAACGGATAAGCGGAGACTTCAGGATTAAAGCCCGGGGCTATATGCAAGGCACCTAACGGTTGCAAGGCACTAATGCAAGGTATCTAACGTTTCAGGAGGTTTCCCGGGGTAATACCCTCGCTGTTTGCCAAATGCCTTACAGTAGACTATGGGACACATGGGCTCGTTTCTCTGCCATAAGAATAACATGGGAGTTTCCCCCACCATTTTCCCAACCACGTGACCAAGGGGGCAGGGCCTTGTCACTTTATATCAGCTGTTTATAAAGAGATCTGATAGAAAACAGGCTGTTTAAAAAGAGGCATATCAGCCTGTTTAAAAAGATACCTGAGCCTGTTTTTAATCAGCTCTCTTTTTAAACAGCCTGTTTTCTATCAGATCTCTTTATAAACACTTCTAATCCTTGTAAGGGGTAGACTATGGGACACCTGGGCTCGTTTTTCTCCCATAAGAATAACATGGAAGTTTCCCCCTCCAGCTCCCAACCATGTGACCAAGGGGGCAGGGCCTTGCCTGTTTATAGTAGCCTGTTTAAAAAGAGATCTGATAGTAAACAGGCTGTTTAAACACATTAAAAACAGGCTCAGGTATCTTTTTAAACAGGCTCATATGCCTCTTTTCTATCACATCTCTTTATAAACAGGCCGATATAAACTGATAAGGCCCTGCCCGCTTGGTCACGTGGTTGGGAAAGTGGTGGGGTAAACTCCCATGTTATTCTTATGGGAGAGAAACGAGCCCAGGTGTCCCATAGTCTAATGTAAGGCATTTGGCAATCAGCGAGGGTATTACCCCGGGAGACCTCCTGAAACGTTGGGTGCCTTGCATTAGTGCCTTGCAACCGATACGTGCCTTGCATTAGTGCCTTGCAACCGTTAGGTGCCTTGCAACAGTAATGCATGCGGTGATGTCACTACGCATTTGTCAAGCTTAATATGTCCTTAGCTTAAGAATAACCCTTCACTGATATTTGTTAACGAATTGATCCTTTTCAGATGGCATCTAAATCAGGCAATATGTGCAGTATCCGGCAAATCGAAGACGAGCTTAAGCAGTTTCTGGAGTATTGTAAGGAGAACAAGCTGAACCAAGACGAGATTGCCAAACTCTGCCAACCGTTGATCGTCAAGAGAAACCGGAAATTCTCGAAGACTGTGCCAACTTTGGCTGCCGTACTTCTGACGCTCTACCTTCTATCCTACATAGAGTTCTTCTCCTGGCATTTCACCGCTTTAGGCCGCATCCTGATGATCAGGGCCCTGTCGGTTTACGACTGGCAGAAGTTGAAAGGCGAAAAGTGCCTGATTCCCAACGGCAAGCCCGTGCCTGCGCCCGCCTTGGAGTGTTACCACTGCGAAACCCTAGACGCAATTCCGTACACAAGGGATACAAGCGCGGAATACCTGAAGGAGTACTACACGGACCTGGACCTTCCGGTCATCTTCACGTACGCCGACCCTAACAACTACCCCGATCTGGAGGCGGTTTTCGCGACGGCCGTCAGCGACAGGGTCTACGAATCGTCGGTGCCCTGCAGGTTAGCCACGAACATCCCGGGGAGACGTGGCGCCACCGCCGGAGAGGTGCTCCAGAAGGTCGTCAGGTACGACAGCTTCTTCGTGCACTTTCAAAACTGCGACTTCGGGGCCGTCAAGGCGTTCAGGAGGGTGTTTCCCAGGCCCGGATTCCACACCGCCGAGCTGTCCCCGGTACAGTACAGCTGGGTACTGGCGAGCAGGAGCTACAACACGTCAAAGTTCAAGCAGGTGTCCCTCAGGGATCGCGTGACCACCCTCATGCAAGTCCTGGGCGGCGGGGTATACCGCCTGTACCCTGTCAGCGAGTGCCAGTACGACTGCAGCCCCTTGGAGATACGGTTGGTGGTGGGTGAATCGCTGATGTTCACGAGCCTATGGGATCTGGAGTACAAGCCTTTCGATGACGGGGACAACTTCGCCGCGATCTTGGAAGCCCATTGAAACACATAGTAACGTTGTAAATTATTTTATTGTTATCATTGTTTTTTTTTTGGTACAGAGTGTATAATACATGAAACATTCAAGCCAATAGTAACGCATTATTCCTTGCTCCTGTCCGGGTCCTGTATCTGATATGTGAATCGTAGGACACTTTTCCATGACTCAGATCGCGTCTATTCCACCGTTTCAGGCGGTAGGGCTACCTAACGAGATCAACCGTTTCTCATGTGAATTTTGCTTTTAATTTTTTGATAGTCTAGTAGGGATCTCATAGGTCACCCGTCGCCTGTTCTCAAACCTGTTCGACTTATTTTTTGTTTGTTTTGTTTTTAAATTTAAGTTGCTTCAAGCGTTATTTACAGTAGAAAGTATGTGAAAAGTGGGCGTGGCTGAGCTCTGGCGTACGCGCGGCTGCCTATTTATTTAAGTATTGTCATCAAAATTGTTATGCATCCGCAGAGGGCGCGTGTGCGCTCCATGCGCGTACATAGTACATGGAAACGGAAACCGCGCGTAGACCAACGTTCCGCGCATGCCCAATGGTAGTATTATTACTTCACTTTTCTTATTATTTTTTTGTTTGTTTTGTTTTTGGACATAACAAGGGGTCGTAAACATTTACATTAACTATGAGTGTGTACGCATACATACATACACACACGTATGCATACATAGGTATATATGTACATATGGTTCGATAGACTCTCTTTGTACAAAAAAGATCAAGAAAAAACAGGCAAAGTTACCACTAAAAACCGAGAAAAACCCGTTCCGCTCCGCGGATCGGTGCGTATTTTACTTTTATTATTATTATTATTTACAACCGTGCTATTTTCTCGTAAATCAACTTTAATTCGTCGCAAACGAAAATCTAGCTGTGCGTTAACAAGAAGAAAAGGCACAACAAATGTATCATTACTCTCTCACTCTCTCGCTCATTTTCTCACGTTCTTTATGTACCACGACAAAACTATAAATTGAGAATACTCTTTTGTAAGCACCGCGCTCTTTCATTTCCTTTGCTACTTCACCGCATTGCGAGGGTGCGTTCCACTGTTATTTTTCGTTTTTAATAAATTTTTGAGGTGTGCCCGTTGTTTCTCTCGCTTTGAACAGATGTTTTTCGTTTTTGCTAACGCATACACACACACACACACACGCACGCACTCGCACTCACTCACGCACACGAGAACGATAAATAGATAACAAGCGGTTCATTTTGTTTGTCTGTTTTTTTTTTTTTAATTATAATTGTTACTGTTGTGTGTGTGGTAGTGGGGGAGGGGCGGGGAATGTAGGCGGGCGGGCGCGGGCCACGCCTGCGTACGCCCACGCGCGCGTACGCTGCCTGGCCACGCCCCCGCCCCTTCATCTCTAGTCGTTATTCTGTCGTCAACATGCTAACTAACTGAACTAAGACTATACACATCCGTGATTGGTCGAATTTGTACTCAAAATTGAAGTAAATATGTAAATATTTGATAATACTGAACGATTGACACGCCCACTTTAACGATATGACTCAGAGGCCCGGGCGGGCGACTCGCGCGCATCATGGTGGGCGGCGCGAGGGGCGTGCCCGCTGCCGTGAAGGCGTATTTTGTTATGCTGTAAAACAGGCGTGGTTAGCTTATAACACACATGAACACTTCTGAAGAGATTCTTTTTAATATATTCTGTATACTGTCTCTAACATGATATTTATAGTATTTCACTCAATTTTTCTTATTTAAAGCTGTGGTATATAATATTTATATGTATTATTATTTTAGTTGATAATTAAATTATATATTATCATCATCATTATTATTATTATTATGTATATATTTATATATTTATATGTATATAGACTTTGGGTCCAAATATTAAGAAAAGAAAAACAGCCGATTCCATTAAGTAACAACAACACATAACAACGTAACGACGGGTTGCGCTCAACAATGGCGGTTATTTGCCGCCCAGACCGAATTTCATAAATATGAGTTCTTTGCCTTTGGAAAGTATGTCACCGCCTGGCGCCGTGATCTCATTCAGTTTCTGCATCAGATTCGGCCCCGTGGCGTTCTGCTGCTGCTGCTGCTGCTGCTGTTGCTGCTGCTGCTGCATTTGGTTCATGGGCTGCCCCGCCGTCGGTAGGACCTGGGGTATACCCTTGTGCTGCATCCTGTTGACTGATTGGTTAATGTTTTGTCCGAAGCCCTGCTGCTGTTGGTTCGTCTGGTTGGAGCTCGAGCCGAAGAGACCGCCTGCTCCCCCGAAGAACCCGCCGCTGCTCGGCTGCTGCTGCTGTTGCTGCTGCTGTTGTTGTTGCTGAGGCAATTGCTGCTGTTGCTGCTGTGGCTGGTGCTGCTGGTGTTGTTGTAGGGGCTGCTGCTGCTGGCCGAAGATACCGCCTCCCTGCTGGTTCGGCGCCATCGTCGACTGGTTGTAGCCGCCCTGGATCGGGTTCTGGCCCATGTTACCACCTCTCTGGCCGCTCATTACACCTCTCCTCTGAAACACCCACACACACACATCACGTGAGTAAAGGGGTCTACCTGAGTACGGCCTTATAGCCCCTACGATGCGCCAATTAAAAAAAAATCAAAACAAAACGAAACAATAACAGTAATAACAACAGTAATAATAATAATAACATCAGTGAGACAGGACAGACAGTGCAGGATAGTTCCACACAGCAATTACACATATAAATATGTAGGCATGCACAATGACGACACCACGTGTATACATCGGTTGGTTGGACCTGCAAAAATGTCGGCTCGGGTTGGTAGTGGGGGCGTGTACATGGGCGGAGCTTTCATGGGGTGGGTAGGTGGAGTTTCGGAAGTAAGCATGCCCTGCCTATCTGGCGCTCTCTGACATATATACTCAGCGCGCATGCGAACTCGGTCACGTGAGTGGGGTATTACGGGCGAGAGTGGTACTGTGGTGGTTGTTGTTGTTGTTGTAATTGTCGTTGCCTTTATGGGGGATGTCGTGGTTGGGTGAGATTAGATCAGAATGTCAATAATTTTCAGGTCTTCCTATATACTCTTATATATATTTATATCAGATATATTTATATATAGAGAGAGAGATAGAGAGAGAGAGAGAGACAGTTACCTGGTGCTCGGTGAAACCCTGTGTGTTCGGTGACGCGGTGTTGGTGGTGTCTGACTGAGAGGGTAACACAGGGCAGGCATCTAGCAACAGACAACACACAATACAGTCAGCCGCTGCCCCTAGACAACTATACGGACACTCCCCCCTCAATCGGCTGTCCTGTCCCCCCACCCCCCCAAAAGTGCTCTGGTACCCCCAGAGCACGCCCACTGAAACGGCCCGCGACCCTCCCCCGTGTACGAGAGTGACATTGTACAGAGAGCAGTAAAGACAGAGACAGAGTGTCCGTATACGTCCAAATAACAGCATGAAATAGAGAGAGATAGAGCTAGCATTGCATCCACTGTGCAGTCTCAACATATACCGCGATGTGGGCGCGCCGCCCTCACTGGGCGTGGCCTATCGGAGGGCGGCACGCGCACCGCGACCCAACAATCAAAGCGTTCGATTAATAGTTCATCCGTCACAACCAACGAAAGTAGTGGAGAGGTGAGGCCACAACGACAGGCGCGGCGACATCCATCACACGCTGGCCACCAACACAAAAAAGATAAATATAGAGAGACAGAGAGAGAGGAACAATCCCGTCGCTGCTGCCGGCGTAAATATGTACAGAGATCGTTTTGGTGCACAGTGAGCGAAATCTACTTCAGTGATTTATATGTATATATGTATAGTATTCCGTATGGCAACGTAACGGCAACGGCCCAAACATACAATTCAACTACAGTACACCCAAAAAACAAAACAAAAAATAGAGAGTATGAAAAAACAAAAACAATTGCCAAGCGTGTGATGTTTCCACGTCATCTGCGTTCACTTCAGCCAAAAAATTTGAAAGCCACAATGGTCAAGTGGTCTGTATCTGTATTTATACATGTATATATTTATATATAAATAAATTTATACCAGGTGGTCCATTCAAGTGAAGACATCAAAATAAGAAAAGGATTAATATAATTAAGAGGCCCATTCACTGGTGCTAAAATTAAAGCAGCCTTACCGTACCTTGCGACTGGGCGGGGTGGTTACACTAAAATCTTAAATAGGAACCCCCACTTTTTATTACAGATTCGGATTCTACGACAAAAACTGTGAAGAACTGCGAAGCATTTTTTTATAATCTTTGTAGATGGTGTTGCAATCGGCGAAAATTAGTTATGTTGATTTTTCAAGGAAAATCCACGTATTTTATTACAACATGATGCAACTATGAAAACAAATGTTTTATTTACCATCTAAATGTGCATTCTTAGTGAGACCACTTGTCTCTTATTTTGGTACGAATGAATGGCCTCCCTCATTTACAATTCATTTACAATCTGAAACATTTTTTCGTAAGCTGC
Organism: Othius punctulatus; assembly: GCA_951805005.1. Taxonomy (NCBI): domain Eukaryota; kingdom Metazoa; phylum Arthropoda; class Insecta; order Coleoptera; family Staphylinidae; genus Othius; species Othius punctulatus. Next base: position 8,351,053 of record OX638146.1, on the reverse strand, counting down.
TTATTTTTCGAGATATTTCGATGTCCTCACTTAAATGGAGCACCCGGTATATACATATATATAAATATGTATAGGTGTGTGGTTCGTGTATGTGTGTATGGGTGTGTGTGTGTGTGCACACGCGCGTGTAACTGCGTGAATACCAAGGTCATCATATACCTGTCTTCCTGGTACGTCCAGTGCTGTCGCGAGGGGGCGGGGGCGGGCCCCTGGCGCCCGGCCCATGTCCACGCCCCCTCTGCGCCGAAAAGGCGTTCTGGCCGCGGCCCATCCCCTGCTGCGAGCTCTGCCCCGCCCCGTACTGATCGGGCGCCTCTGTGAGGAAGTTCGAGGGCACCAGTCCGCGTACGCCGTCAATCTCGCCCATGTAGAAGCCGTCGTCGTCCATGTCCCCGTACACGTTGATTATCTGACCGGTGGCGAAGCTCAGTTCCACCTGCAGTTGGGGGCGTAAAAAATGGGGTAGAGTTCGCACCGAGCGCGGGACAAGGGCGCACTTCGTGGAAGGGACAGGGGCGGTGCCAATGCTCACCTCGGCGTCCACGTTGGGGCTCAGCTCCTGCGGGTCGTAATCGTACATCGCGAGCATCCGCTTCATGGGCATGCTGGCGTAGATGTCGCCCCACCTCTCGCGGTCCCTGTTCTGCCCGCCCTCCACCTCCATCACCATGTTGTGCGGGACGTAGCCGCGCCTACCTGCAAACGAGCCAGCCTCTTTATTGGTAGGGGGATTTTGGGTTGGGGGTGGGTGTACCCAGCTCACCTCTGCACTCGCCCCAGTAGAAGCCGTCCGCGTCCTTGTCACCCCATACCTTGATACTGTCGCCCTCCGAGAACGGCAACTCCTCGTCGCACGCGTCCGGGTTCGGGGACATCGTCGAGGGGTCGTAATCGAAGAGCGCTACGAACCACCTGGCACGCTTCTGGGCCGTCGGCGGTTGCCCGGGGTTGCCTATGCCGCCCCTGGTACCCTGCTGTTGTCGCATCCCGCCCCTTTGGTTCTGCATGACGGACTGTTGCCCTGCAATTACTATAACCTCATGAACCTACCATGAACCGTATTTATAAGCGATACAGATAGTATGCAACCCAGCAAAATCCCACTAAAGACCATACGACTGGAACTTAGTTTTCACTTGTATTCTTGTAGTCTAACATACGAAAATAAGTTTACCACCTCAAAAATCTTGTAATCGGTTTTGCTGTGTGTGTATTAAGTAAAGTCGTAAATAGTCCTAATTCAAAGATCCCAGTTTTAGAAGTTGTTAATACTTTTATGATTTTCATGTTTGAACAACCTTATCGAAGAGGATCTTATATGTTGTAAACTATTATTACATTCAGTATTAGAATCTAGCGTCTACGACCATCTCTATAAAGGGATTAAGGAATACCCACTGGGGTTCAGTATGGCCTATTATCGATGTGGTATATTCGGTAAATTGGAAAAATATAATTATCGAAATATTTAACGATAAGTACTACTTGGGAATTAGAATGATGTTCATTGGTATCTGATAAGGTATCGTGGAAGTTTTGGTGTTGTTGTTAACCACCGAGGATTTTATAGCCTGAAGCGACGATTCGTCAAATGTATTTGCTAATTGCTGTTGCTATCTGTATAACTTATAGTCGCATATTACCAAGGGGGCGGGAGCTTTGGTAAATTAAGGCTACCTTACCTCCCTGTTACATCGATACTGGGTAATCGGCAGGGGTACTCCCTGCCGACAACGGTGTGTGCAAATGTAACTCTAATTAAAGCATGCGATTACTCTAATTACTAATAGCAAAAATTATCATGGGCTGTTCGTAAGTTCGTAATATTTGTAGTAGTTGTTGGTGGCGCTGTGTGTGTTCGGTTCGTGTCCCCGGTATTCGCACCTGGTTGCTGGTTCGTCTGTTGATTCTGCGGCGTCTGTTGGCCATAGTACTGTGGGTGTTGCTGCTGCTGCTGTTGAAGGGCTTGTTGCTGCTGCTGCTGCTGTTGTTGTTGCTGCTGCTGCTGCTGCTGTTGTTGCTGGTCGACCCTCTGCTGCTGGACGGACCTGTTAGCCCCGTGCTGGGGCGCCCTCTGTCCGAACTGTCTCTGGTTGCGCCTGTCAAGCATCTCGTCCTCGCTCAGGTTGCCCTCATAACTCTCTTTAGTAATCTCTGTAAGGGATCGGTGGGCTGCGTTTAGAAATGAACAAACTGAGACACATGAGAACCCCTCTTTGATCAACACTAGTTAAACACCAAATCTGCTCTACCCATCGAAAGCCCAAGACGTTTCTTAGCTCCTGATTATCCAGTCCGTACGCTGCCTGGGTCCACCTGCCACGCTACACACTACGCCCTCTACTATTATAATCGACAGCTAAGAACGCTCGCCTCTACTGCTACTGCTATTTTGACTACATCGCTACTTACTCACCCTAAAATAGAGCGGGTGCCTTAGTGATGGTATACACTTACCAATCGAGGGTATTCCACTTTGCTGCCTGTGGCCTGCGTTGGGGAAGATCTCTTTGTCGCTAAGGTTCTCGTCGTGCTCGATCACCTACCACCAAAATGTCTGTAACCGAAGGTAGTCAAGAGGACGAGGTAACACAAACCTGCTGTCCCTGCCGGTTTTGCATTTGCTGCCTCATGTGCATTGGCATTGCGCTGTGCGGTTGCCTATTCCTGTTGGCACCGCCTCGTAGCACAGCCATTGGAATCAGTGTAGGCACCGAGTCTGCAGACTGCCCATCCCTGGCTTTCGTCCTAACGGTGACGTGCTTCGGGTTGAGCCCCAGCAGTTTGCTGATGTCGATCAGGGCGTGATCCCCCGTCGGCGAGTCCACGTCAGTCACCTTCTTACCATCAGCAAATACAGCGTAACCTGTGATCGTGGAGCCTAGATGGTGAGGGTTAAGCACCGGGTGCCAGGTCACCAGCAGGGTACCGTCCTGCGGCCCCGGCTCCAGCTGGATCTCGCTGGGCGGGTCCGGCAGGCCCTTCGGCAGGGTGCGGAAGTCGGTGTGTGCCGCCGCCGGCAGCGGCAGGTCCTCGGCCACGTTCGCCACGTTCTGCGCGGCGCGGTGGTGCTTGGCCCTCACCGTCACCCGGTACTGCGTGTTCGGCGCAAGACCGGTGATGGTGTGCCGGTACACCCCCGGCTTCACGCAGCGCACCTCCACATTGTTCACGCAGACGACGTGCTGGTGGTTCGAGTTGGCCGGCAGCCAGCTGATGACCGCTTGGGTTGAGGTTATGTTCGTTGCCCTGACGGCACTGGGACCCAGCTGGTGTGTGTCCCTGCCTATGATCATCGTGCACGCGGCGTCCCTGCTCGTCCTTCTGTTGGCCGTAACCGAACGTACGCTCATTCGGTGGGGCTAAAAACGAACGCCAGTTGTAGGTGCGCATGTTTACACACTTACCTTATCCATCCGTAATTGCAACCCAAGTGCACATTGCAATAGTAACATTGTAAATAAAACGCTATATTAGAGGCAAGATTGCACTGTTCGTATCCCTAATGGGTAGCAAGTTCGCTTGCCAAACTACCCCATAACAACCACATACCCAAGTATCTAAAGACCATGATGGAGAAGTCTTCCTAGAAGTATGCCCGCTATGCTTCTACATATGATGACAGCATACAATACACGTTTGATAACTCTTTTTAGTTTCCATATGAAAACTAGATTAACTTAGGTGTCAATTTAAGCAAGTTAAAGGGTGTTACAACCAAGATAACTATTCAATATGAAACCTACCCTGTTACTATCTACACCCTCAACCAACGCTCTGGTCCTCTCGGTAGCCTTGATGGTTGTCTTAAGAACTCCGTCCACGTACACATGGTAGCTCTCTATCTGGTTGCCCGGCCCGATGTCCGGCTGGGTCCAGCTGATCAGCACGCTCTTGTTCAGTTGCCTTTCGAGCGTGAGTTGCTTCGGGGCCGGTACTAATACCGAGAAGAAATAGTCTGTTGGTCATCAGTTATCAGTCTACCTACTAATCTATACGGGTGCTGTAGCTCCAGAACGTCTCTAGTCAGCTCAACCCAACGGCTACCGTATTGGGCTGCCACTCACGGGTGGCTTACGGGTGCAAACCCTACTGTATAAACTAAGCTTAGTGTGGGCAGCAAGCGTGCATCGGTAACTAGACGTGCAGTAAGTTGTTTCGGCATGCTCGTGTTTCTATGTTGTCTATATAGCTATATAACTACCGTCAACCTTAACTCAATGAGCTGACTACAGCGTTTGAAACTAGGAATCCAACACAGAAACAACTATACCTAATTACTTAAACTAAGCTCTAATAATTATATTCTCCGCTGGTGTAAGAAAACCGTAACGCATATTTACCCATGTCATCTCTTTCTTGTGAGTGTGTGTCTTGTTTTTGTGTGTCGCACGTGTATATTTTGCGGGAGAATTTAATTGGCCTACACACTAAAACCTTTTCAATGCATGCCATTAAAGCTTTTTACCTGGCTCACCATTGTCTACTTCATCTTCTTGCCCCTCAGACATCTCGGCCAACTCGGTGAGCCGCTGCACGTCCGCGGCGAAGGTTTCCGCATTGATTTCGTCCTCGCGCAGCGTGCTCAGCACAGCCTGGTGAAACTCCAGGAGGTCGTCACCTGAAGCAGACAGGCGGCAGTTATATTTGGGAGCGATGCGCTGTGGTTGACGGGGTCTTGCCTATAAGACGCTGCGCGAAGTGCGACGGCACCAATCCGCGTCTGCCGTCCAGCAGCTCAGCGTCCAGATACCCTCCGGACCCTATCGGTTCGCCCCACACGAGAAGGTAATCGCCGGCCTGTACAGCCAGTTCTTCCTCAGAGTCCTCGGGATCGTACGAAAACCTGAACCAATAGCGTTCAAATTCACGGTACCGGTTTCAAATTAGTAGTTAGCCTAAAGCTAAAGTGGAAGGAAGGAATAGCGAAGGCGATGAGCGCTAGAGACCTTCGAGAAGGACAATGGGTCAACCGAGGAGAGCGGAAATTGGGTGTCTTACAACGTCGACCGATGTTTTAGTATATATAGTAGGCCTAAAGCTTCGGAAACAGTTGCGGCAACATTTAAGGGTGTTTACCTAGCTATGTAGACGGAGCATCGTCCTTTTCCGGGAATATCGAGCATGTCCACGGTACCTTCGCTCGGATGGCCGTTGAGGTAGCTTCTGTCCACGTGCAGTCCGCTAACCCCGCTCCAGTCTGAGTCCATGCCGTCCGCTAATATGCGTGTCCGCGTCGTGTCTGTCAATCCTAAAGCAGTGCCTAAGCCCCAGCCCGTCTGATGCGGCGTGCACGGGGTAGCAACCCTTCTACCACCTAGAACCAGCCCTATATTAGCGGGTTAAATAGAGTCTCTCAAGTCGTAGTCGTCACCTATGTCGACCTCGTCCAGGGGCTTCAACTTGATGGACATGCCGCCGCTCATTGGGAGACTGTTGAACTGGGAGCTCAGCGGATTCGAGAAGGTGACGTTGTTGCTGTAGCTGGTGGTGGTGAGGGAGTTGTAGGGCAGGTTATACTGGTTGAGGGTGCTGGTGACGGGGTTGTTGAAGCTCGGATTGTTGAACGACGTCTGGGGAAGGTTGGCGGGGTTGCTGCTGACGAGGGGGTTCGTGAAGGTGGTGTTGGACATGACGCCCGTGGAGTAGTTGGAAGGGCCTATGCTGCTACCGAGGCCGCTCGTGCCCAGCGAGGTGGCCAGCGAGGCGCCGCCTATGACACCTGAGGTGAGACTGGTGGAGGTCCCCAGTGAGGTGCCCAGCACCGAGCTCTGGTTAAGCGAGCTCAGGTTGCTCAGGCCCGTGCCCATGCCCGAGCCCAGCATCGCCTTGCCGGTGTACGAGTGGCCCAGGCTGTTGTACTGCGCCGCGGTAACATTGTAGGCGCTGCTCGAGGGTAGGTAGGAGCCGAGGCTGGTAGGTTGAGACGACTGGTAGTTGTGCGCTAGGGAGGTACCCCCCGGGAATATGGTGGGCGTCGTGTGCGACATCGTTATCGGCGATATCGGCGGACTGCTCTCTCCCAGTGCGTGACTACTGGCGCTGGTCGCGAGACCGCCTGCAATTGTTTTGCGTTTTAAACCCAACATCGATCCCCACAGCCGCCCCCCCCGACATGTACGCGACACCCCCCACGATTACAAGGGGGTCCGCTGGTCGCGTGCGCCCCAAGACAGGCGAAGCTCTTCGTGGAGGGGGTTGCTTTGGGGGTAAGAGACATGACCTATGAGGAGATACCGGCAGAGCACGATGCGCGTTTGGCGTCAGATAACAATCAAACAACGAAATAAACGAGTTTACATAGAGTTGTACCGCCGTTGATTAAGAGTCGTGTGCGGTACACCAATCCACCACGCAAACTACCGTCACGCGGACGTACACAATAACGTCAACACGTTAGGTAGCGGGCTGTGAAGTTGAAGGCACCGTGCACCAAGCAATTTCAAGAGCATGCAGGCAACCCAATACGCACTATCGCGCAGAGGGTTGCGTCCAGCGGACTCGAAATTGCCTATAATCAACGCTTCGCTTTCAGCCAAAACACAAATGCACTACCGGTCAGCATGGACATATATGTATATAAAAGTAAGCAGTCAACTTGGCATTCACGAGAAAACGTTCCGGCACAGGAGAGCAGCACTGCGCACCTCCCCCCCTGTGCACAACCCTTCATAGCGCCCGCAAAACCTCCCTTTGTATGCAAACACACAGACATGTACAGAAAAAAAGGGGTAGGAGCAAACGTGCAAGACAACCAGCGAGAGTAGTTAAAAAGTAAGCACACATACACAACACGGTTCCAAGGGACAAAATTTCGACTGCGCGCGTGCAGGAGACTCCCGCGTCCACGTGCGTGTTCCGGACGGACCGAGAGGCGGACGGACGGACGGACGGAGGTGCATCCCCTCACACGCTCCCATCTCTATCTGACACGTGTGCGGCCTTCGGCGGTCTCTTTTTGCGACTTTGTTATTTTTTTTTGTCTTTGAAGGGGGTGGTTCGTGCGAGGTTAGAAAACATCATCACATCCAACTTACCCATCGTGGTCGAGCGACTGTGATCTAGCTCGGCCAGTATTCTATTGTCTTGCTCGATTTTTGCCATGATACGATCGATCTCTGTGCCCTTCGGGCCGTACTGCTGTCCGGACAGGTTCGTATGGCTCGACAGGTTATGGCCGGTCTGCCCCATACGGTTCCGCTGGCACGTGGCCAGCTCTAATTGCAACTCCTCACATCTGAGAGCGGTCGGAAACAAGAGAGCGTTAGAGGGGGTTCTTTCGTCCTGCGGCTACGACACGCTCAGACGCCAATGGGAGAAGAGTGTTCAGGTGACCAATTCCTACCCCTGGTGGGGCTAAAATTTTGCTAGGCTAATGCAGCGCGTTGTGTAGGGGTTGGGACAAAGTTTCACCACTGAACACTTCGCATGTGCTTAGATTCTATGTACATCTATATGTGCCTCTACTCAAATACGTACGATGGGTGAGCTAATTTCTCCATATCTACACTACCCTTACATAATCTACTACAAAACTAACCTAACCCTACTCAACCCCACCTAAATGACTACCGCAACTTAAACTTAGTGCGACCGGAATAAAATTCATTATAAATTTGCTAGCACGGATAGCATACCGTAGTCAACATTGGTCGCGGGTTCAAATCCCACATTACTGAAATAATGTTCATATGCCTACCCCGTCTCGACTTCAAAAAAACAATAAGCCCACCTATATAAGAGGAAGTTATAACATATACAGCCAAAGAAGAGGCACAAACGCCATTCGAATAATAGTGGCTATTGATTTTTTTTTTCATGCTATCACACCCTTGGCTTGCAATTTGTGTACGTACTTAAGAGTACGGTAGCCTACATCTATAAAGTAACCTATAATTAGGTTACGTTAATTACGCCTCTGCGTGCAGTTTACCCTAAAGTGTCGACATAATTCTAATCATGCACAGTTGTCGAGTCATTTATGGTCACCAGTACCAACCTAATCCAGCCCAAAAAAAAAACTACGAGTCACATAAATCAAATTTTCCACCTACCTTTTAAAACTAAAAATGGTGATCAAAATGTTAAAAATTTAACTCAATAAGTATAATCAAACTCAATAATTACTAGCTGAGTAGTAAAATTTACAAAAACAAATATCAAAGTGATATTAACAAAGTAGTCAATGTTTCATTTATATATTTAAATTTGTTTATAATTGAAATTGGTGGTGGAAATTAAGTGTTTAGGTACTTATCCCTTCATAATGGTTACCATGCAACGCCACTGATGTATATCTACATGTGTGTATATATATACAGGGTGTCAATTTGAATAATTGCCATCGACTTTTTTCATAGAACCCCTGATTATTTTACACAAACTGAATTATTTGTTTAAGGCTGTTTTAATTATTTGTTGTATTGTTGTTTATTTATTTCATTATTTATTTTTATCGCCTGACTAGTTTCGGTTATGAAAAACCATCTTCTGAATTATTTGTGATATAAATTCATTGCGATTGAATCCACAGGTAGAATTTCCGTCGAATTAACCTGTGACCTATGCCCACCCATGCATTGAAATAGTAGTAGTAGTTATATTTATTGGACTATAATCCGCATCTGGCCATCGACCAACACATCATTCAGTCATGGGTTGTGTGTGTGTGTAAGTTATACCCAGTTCAACGTATTCACATATACGTCGTATTATATTGCCAAGTTTTTTATATCAAAAGATATGACGTTGGTTACACGAACGAATTATTAATCGTGTTTGCGCCATTTCCGGTATTACCGGAAATGGCAGCAACTTTCCAATGCGTGAATTTTCTCGGAATTTTGAAATTACTTGGGTGAAGTGTAGTTAGGCCCCATATCTGATTATAACCCTGTTCTCAAGATTCAGCAAAACCAATAGCTTTTTGAATTCTGCATGGCTAATATGGTTAGAGTGGCATATTAAACCTTTTTTGAGTTTTTTTTTAAATTTTGCATAGCAGTGACTGCAACTCTCTAAAATGGGGATGTACGCAACGCTAAACACGGAGGATAGATGTTTCCCACGTCATATCCACCCCAAAAGTTTATAAAATGTTTTGTTAATATTTGTTAACCAAAATAATTTGTTACAGATTCAGGCAGTATATTCAGGCTGAATTTTATAAATTTTGAATGCGTCAGTCTTGAATTGTACCCATTTAGAAAGCTGTTAGAAATAGAAATCATTTTATAGTATTTTAATGTCAAATATACGATTTTTTCTGAAACTTTGGTTGTGTATTACGGACAAACCTTAGGCGGTACGCCAAAACTGAGAACATATTTGGATTCTACATAAAAAGTATAACTAGAATCTCCTATCAAACCTCCTGTTATACAAAAAAGTTTAATTTTGTTGACCAGTGTTATTAAGCACTAATCACAGAAAATCAACTTCACAGTGTTTTGATACATGATGACTAGTCAGACTAGTAGTGAAGAAACTTTTTTTTGTTCCCGCCAAATCCTTCATGTATTAAAAAATCAATATTATACTTAAAATTACATCGCGTCAGATACCTAATATGAATTTCCTATTATTTTTTTCCATGATACCGATCGTTAACTCGATTCTGGGATATCCTGTTCGATTAATTTCGAGACAATTCTTTGACCTGACCTATTTGAACTTATTGTACTATAGGAGTGTTTTCGAATGTAATTCGATCAAACGTCCTTTAAACTAACCTGCCCCAACTTAACCTAGCATACCGTTATTTCGGTGTCTATTATGACTAACTAATATGAATTTCCTATTATTTTTTTTGTTCCATTATACCTATCGTTGACTCGATCCTGGGACATCCTGTTCGATTAATTTCGGGGCAATTGTTCTTTGACCTGACCTTATTGTACTATAGGATTGTTTTCGAATATAATTCGATAAAACGTCCTTTAAACTAACCTGCCCCAACTTAACCTAGCATACCGTTATTTCGGTGTCTATTATGACCAACTAATATGAATTTCCTATTATTTTTTTTGTTCCATTATACCTATCGTTGACTCGATCCTGGGATATCCTGTTCGATTAATTTCGAGACAATTGTTCTTTGACCTGACCTTATTGTACTATAGGATTGTTTTTGAATATAATTCGATCAAACGTCTTTTAAACTAACCTGCCCCAACATAACCTAGCATACCGTTATTTCGGAGTCTATTATGTTGCACTGTAAAACCTAACCTCACCTAACCTGATTCGGCCCAGGGATGTGGGGTTCGAATGCGAGTGTTCGAGTGGTGAAACCTTGGCGGCCCCCTTTGAGGTAGCGAGCCTGCCCCCCGGCGTTGCCCGCCCCCCGGGTACCCCGACAAAAGAAAAACTGAACTGACCTCCAACCATCGACCATCTAAATACCATACCTGACTGTCTCTAGAGCGACTTTCTTCTCTAGTTCGCGGACCCGCGACTGTTTGGCATCGAGCTGATCGGATCCGCAGTCTCTTAGGGCCGCTAGGGCCTCGGCGTGTGCCCTTTGCAGGTCCGACCGGCGCGCCTCGGCCGCCCTTAATTGCATTTCTAAGTCCATCTCCTACCATACAAACGGAAACAATGAGAGACTCGGCGGGTGAGGGGGTTGTTTTATGGGTCTTTGTTTTGTTACTTTCGGGGGACTGTATTTTTTGTTGTCGCCCCGTGGTGTCCGGGGGCGGCGGGCCGCGCGAGTCCCCGCCGCCCCCCCCGAAAATCATTTATTAAACCGCATTATAATAATGACACGAAATCAATAGGATCATCTTGGCCGGCTCTCGCCTCCGAGGGGGTAAGTCATCGCCTCCGCGTCTACCACCTCCTGCCGATCCACACACACACGCTCTCTCACGCACTGTGCACGCGTCACATGCACGTCAAAATTAAAAACAGGGGGATAAAGTAAGATGTAAATGACCTTATTGTGTGCATGTTTGTGTGTAGGTGTATGTGTATGTGTGCGCCACAAGCGGATCTGGAACCCTAATTTAATCCACCCCCGCGCGCCACACTCTGCCGCCGCCCCCGCGCCGGGGCCAGGCTGCCCCCGAGCCCTAGCCGCGTGGGGGGTCTCGTCTAACCTAAGGTTAGGCCGGACTAACCTAACATCACCCCGGGCCCGCTCAAAATGCAACAGTTCGCCTGAGGTCGTTCTCGTGCTCAGGATCAGGACGGATCGATAGCCGGCCACGCAATCACCATTCACGAGTGGCCTGCCGGTGCACGTCGCTCAGGAAGGGCCCCCGGATCAGCACTTTGCTCGGGAGGGGGGGGCAGCGGGGCTCTCGCGTACATTTCGTGTATGTGTGTGCATGCATGCGTGTGCCTGTGTGTTGTGCGTGTGTGTGCAAGGTATGTGTGAGCTCATGATGATTACTGAGGAGCCGCCGAGGCGGCCGCGGGGGCGCCCCATGGCGGCCGCGCGCGCCCCCGCGCCGTGGAGGCGGCCGCCACCCGCCGTCCCCGGGCGCCACGACGCGGGCGGCGCCGCGACGCCCGCGGGGCCCGCACCGACGCCGATGCGTGGACATCGCGCGCCCGCCACTGTACTTACAGTTTCTCACCTCGGGATTGTTTGATGTGGATTTAGGACGGACACTTTATTCCCACTGTGATGGCGAACATTTTATAGGTCACAAGATATAAAATCTATATGCGCGGGCACACGCATCGATCGGTCGGCGCTAGCTGGACGCCGACGTCACGGGACGACGCCTGGCGGCGACGCCTGCCGGCCGGGGGGCGGCAGCGGCTCGGCGGCGCCATCTCGGGGGCGGCCACCCTGGCACTTGCCATCTCCGCGCGGGGGAACACCACCCGCGCCCTCGCCACGCTGTACACCAGCGTCTTCCTCTTCGGACCGTGGCACACCTTAGCCAGCTTCATCCTCGCCTGCTCCAGCCTACCCACTCGATCGCCCATCACCAACAAATTAACCGATAAGCGTCGACTATCATCACCTTTATTCAACACACCAATTTAGATATAGATAGGACACAGAGCAAACAATCGAAACTGGGGGGCCGCTACATCATGGCCCTCAGATCCCTACTCGGAGAACTCGTCGACTCGTGCAAAATCAGACTACCTTCGGTTTGCACCTCAGCAGCCTCCATTCGCGCTTCCCTCAGCAAATTCATAACCTGAAAACAAAACACAACTATGCGAAACAAACTTGGAAAGCCGTTAAACCACTTAACCCAATCGAACGGAGTACGAGGTCAGCAACGGCATTCACACAAACATTGGAAACCAGCCAAGTAGTATTCATATACTACCAATTTGTAAACTTTGCGCTTGTTGTCAATAGCAACGCGCGACAACGTGACGGTCCTCAGAAAACGTCAACTTCTCGCTCGCAGCAGCAAACGGAAAGACCCTCTTTGTGTGTCACTTTGTTGTCAGTTGTAACAAAAACTACCAATTTGTGCCATAAGAGCACAAACTGGTACATTGTTGCTCTCGGGGGAACGTTGGCGCGCGACACGAAGCGCAGCGCGGCAATTCCCCGAGAGCAACAGTGGCCATTTGCGCTCGAATTGCACAAATAGCTATTACATGAATACCACTTGACTGGTTCCCAATGTTGTTGTGAATACCTTTGTAAAAGTTGCCACAATTTATTGTTTCATAATACAATCGTCAATTCAATGAACCCAATTCAATTAAGTTTCTAGAGAAACTGATATGATTGTACTATTCGCAAGTGACGAAGTGCTTGCGCGAACTTTGCGCTTGTTGTCAATAGCAACGCGCGACAAAGTGTTTGCGCAAACTTGGCGCTTGCTGTCAATAGCAACGCGCGACAAAATGTTTGCGCGAACTTTGCGCTTGTTGTCAATAGCAACGCGCGACAACGTGACGGTCCTCAGAAGACGTCAACTGTTCGCTCGCATCTGCACGCAGAAAGACCCACTTTGTTGAAAGTTCCACTTACCATGCACCACCATACAGGTACGTATGGTGTATAGAATGTTCCTATAATCTTGAATAAACGATTTTACGTACCTGTTTCACTTTTAAAATGTGTTTACTGAAAAGTGACCTTATTATACTTGGTGACTTTTGCAATTAATAACCCTGAATACGGAAAAGCAACAGGATTAGATGAAGTACTAGCTCACTCATTAAAGCTCCTTGACGAAAGTTCCACGTACACCATACTTGTACGTATAGTGTACAGAACGTTCCTATAATCTTGAATAAGCGATTTTACGTACCTGTTTAACTTTTAAAATGTGTCTACTGAAAAGTGACCTTATTATACGTGGTTACTTTTGACAGAACACCGACGATATAATTTACTAATTTTTCGATGCATGTACACGACATACGTACTTCAGGTGTGTAGTTCTCCACCTGGTCGAGTAACACCTCCGAATAACCAGGCGTGTAATATCTGACGATCTCCTCCGGGAAGCACGAGTTTATTATCGTTATGTACTCCATGAGGGTTGAGCCCGGCTCGGCATTAATCTCCTGGATCTTCTTTAAAGACCCTGAGACGACGAACATTCTTCTAGCCTTCGGGTCGTTAGGTAGGATCTTTGAACAACAGAAATTACTATCAACGATTGTTTGTACCAAACACCCATAAGCACAAATTTTCTTTGTTACTCCCCTTCGGTCGGGATTTTAGTAGAAAGAAGTCTGACCCTGTCTAATCGGATTAATTCGATATCTCGGCACTCAGTGCGGGAAATTATGGAACATGATGACAACTTTCAAAAATTAATGTAATTTTGATGTCATCTGTTTGAATAATTTTTGGTAAAAAACACACACAGGTTACTTTGTTAGTATTACTTAGATTTATTTAGTAGTGACTATAGTTTCGACACCTTAACGGATCATTATCAAACTTACAATGTAAGATACAATTGTAAATTTGATAATGACCCGTTAAGGTGTCGAAACTATAGTCACTACTAAATACATCTAAGTGATACTAACAGAGTAACCTGTGTGTGTTTTTTACCTATTTCACAATGTATCACAAAGTAGAGCAGTCAAGCGTTACTGATCTGAATATTTTTTTGCATACTATGATGTGAGTAGTTCTATTCAGCGGGTGTTACAAAGTAGTTAATGCATAAAGTTGGGCAGTGTACACCCCAACTGACCCTGGTGTAATCACTGGACACAAAATTCTACTCTAGAATCGTTAACACCCTACAAAGTAGTTAATGTATAAAGTTGGCTGTAACGTGTACAAATCAATCCCGGCTTCATCAAGCCCCTTTAGTTGTCTCCAATCGGATTGATGCCAAAGTGATAACGAAACTTTGTTCAAGTTCAGAGTATTAAATGTACGTTATAGATTATCGTTTTACACCTTGCGAAACATTAAGCGTGTTATGAACGCCAGTGCCGAGATTATTTTATTAATTATTTATTAATTGCCCTGCCAATTAGGCAGGGCCGGACTTCTTTCTAGTAAAATCCCGACCGTGGGGGAGTAAAAAAGACATTTTTTTATCAATATACAGGGTGTCTCTATATTATGTGGACATAATAATAATAATAATAATAATAATAATAATAATAATAATAATAATAATAATAATAATAATCCCTACTACTCCTCCACCTATGGCGTAATTGGTTACTGTCATATTTGACATAGAATTCTGACCCAATTACATTTTTATTTTACAATAGGCCCCTGAACTATTACTAGTTATGCGGGCGTTAAGAGGAGAGGGGCATTATTATTATTGCCCATCTGCGCCTGATGATATAGTTGTACATGGCTTAATAACAGATTACGGGGATCAAAAAAGACCCAATGGCCCAATTGTCACCCCTTGAACATGGGTCCTCGCGGGGTCCAAAGCCGCCCGCGTGCAAGATCATAATTGGCGCACCCACAAATGAACTGATCACCAAAATAGCGCATTTCACCGCCCCTTGAACATACCGCCCAATGGCCCAATTGTCACCCCTTGAACATACCGCCCAATGGCCCAATTGTCACCCCTTGAACATGCCGCCTGTTTGCCGCCGCTTGAACATACAGCCCAATTGTCGCGCCTTGAACAAGTGGCCCATTTGCCGCCCCCTTAAGAATGCCGCCCGCGAGCTTGCGGGGGTCCAGTGCCTAATGAAGGAATTCAAATATTGTCACGGGCAAGTCCAAAATGTCAGCATTATGAACAAGGATGGGATGGCCATAGGTACTAGGTGAAGACAATCC
The DNA here is from genome assembly GCA_951805005.1 of Othius punctulatus. Taxonomy (NCBI): domain Eukaryota; kingdom Metazoa; phylum Arthropoda; class Insecta; order Coleoptera; family Staphylinidae; genus Othius; species Othius punctulatus. The sequence goes on along the minus strand of OX638146.1, from coordinate 8,335,839 downwards.
ACATAGTCGGGATCCGTAGGTATTACGTTCGACACCTCACACATTGCTCATTACAGGTTCCTCAAAGTTTCCAACTGTGCAAATTCCGGCCAGTCCGCTCCTGGTAACGGGGTAAGTCTATCGGGAACCCATTACACCTCGGCTACCATTATGAACAAGGATGGGAGGGCCGTAGGTACTAGGTGAAGACAATCCCCATAGTCGGGATCAGTAGGTATTACGTTCGACACCTCATACTTTGCTCATTACAGGTCGCTCTAAGTTTCCTACTGTGCAAATTCCAGCCCGCTTCTGGTAACGGGGTAAGTCTCTCGGGAACCCATTACACTTGGGCCACCATTATGAACAAGGATGGGATGGCCATAGGTACTAGGTGAAGACAATCCACATAGTCGAGATCCGTAGATGTTACGTTCGACACCTCATACTTTGCTCATTACAGGTCGCTCAACGTTTCCAACTGTGCAAATTCCAGCCAGCCCGCCTCTGGTAACGGGGTAAGTCTATCGGGAACCCATTACACCTCGGCCACCATTATGAACAAGGATGGGATGGCCATAGGTACTAGGTGAAGACAATCCACATAGTCGGGATCCGTAGGTGTTACGTCGACACCTCATACTTTGCTCATTACAGGTCCCTCAAAGTTTCCAACTGTGCAAATTCCAGCCAGTCCGTCCCTGATAACGGGGTAAGTCTATCGGGAACCCATTACACCTCGGCTACCATTATGAACAAGGATGGGAGGGCCGTAGGTACTAGATGAAGACAATCCTCATAGTCGGGATCAGTACGTTCGACACCTCATACTTTGCTCATTACAGGTCCCTCAAAGTTTCCAACTGTGCAAATTCCAGCTAGTATGCCCCTGATAACGGGGTAAGTCTATCGGGAACCCATTACACCTCGGCCACCATTATGAACAAGGATGGGATGCCCATAGGTACTAGGTGAAGATAATCCACATAGTCGGGATCCGTAGGTGTTACGTTCGACACCTCATACTTTGCTCATTACAGGTCCCTCAAAGTTTGAAACTGTGCAAATTCCAGCCAGTCAGCCCCTGATAACGGGGTAAGTCTATTGGGAACCCATTACAACTCGGCCACCATTATGAACAAGAATGGGATGGCCATAGGTACTAGGTGAAGACAATCCACACAGTCGGGATCCGTAGGTGTTACGTTCGACACCTCATACTTTGCTCATTACAGGTCCCTCAAAGTTTCCAACTGTGCAAATTCCAGCCAGTCCGACCCTGGTAACGGGGTAAGTCTATCGGGAACCCATTACACCTCGGCCCGTTCTGCTCCACATGGATGAATGATTAATCGGGATGCCCTACATATATATCGAGCGCCGCTCAGTCGGGCACGTCCTGTAGTACATCAGACAACGCGGGAATTGTTCCAGACATGTCGCAGGCCATTCAGCCGAGCGAGCAGGAAATATCGTCGCGCACAATTGGTGCCAAAAACGCATAACGTAAATAACAATGTGGCGACGACTTGATTACGAGCCCCCAATTTGTTTTGGGCGCGTTCCAAAAGCGGACGCGCGTTCGGAGGCCGGATGTTAAAGGGCAATTAAAAGGGCACGTACGCTGCGAAGGGGTTGATTAATTGAGCCGGCGTTTGTGTTACGCCGGCTCTTGTTTACTGGTGCTTGTTTTCATCGGGCTAACACGTGTTGTCTGGTACTGCATTTACGGAGGTGTGCACATAAAAATTATAAGTTATGGGGGTATATTAAAAATAGGCCGGACACTATTTCCCCAAAGTACGTGTATACTTCGCGCAACGATAGTTTGTTTTTATGATATTGGCTTGCAATATCCAGTCCAGGTATACTGGATACTCCAGGTATCCAGTCCAGGCTTTGGCTTGAATGTTGATGCACCAAAGAGTTGCCAGGGACAAAGGGGCGGCCGATACCTGGACTTTTATGATACCTAACTTGAAGTGGTTTAACAATGCCACCCTTATAATTTTTATTGCAAGTCAATGTCATAAAAACAAACTGTCGTTGCGCGAAGTATACCCATCTTTCACTTGAGCACTTGACTGCCGTCCGGGAGGAAAGTTTTGTCGATGCTAACTGGATTATTGCAACCCTGGGAAAGAAGGTAACCAAAATCAAAACGTCTGATGATGGTTCGATTCTTGACCCAGGATGGTAAGCCGAAATGGCCAACGGCGAAACGTTTATCGTCGTAAGTGAGGTCTTCAAGAGGGATCCAATGATAGGTGTTAAAAAGGGTGATGTATAAATGTGGGGAGCAACGGCGGAAGGGTCCACGGCGAAATGAGCCATTCCCCGAGCGGGTAATCAAGAGCAGGTTAAGTGAGATTGCGGTGTTAGATAGGCCGTTATCGTGTTTTATGTGAGGGGTAATGTTATCTCGGCTATGTACATTTAGCATGTGGCGCCCCCCACACCGCTCGGGAATACGTGATGAGGCGTCGCATGATGGACAGTCGTTTTTATCTACCCCATTATGCGGCCGGCGCACTCAAAGGGCCGTCGGCCACCTGTTGCTCCGATTGCGCCGATTATTGATTTACTACGGTGGTGGCGGGGCGCCGGGGGCTGGAGGGGGGCGACCGCGGTGCCGTCGGTCCCGCTCACTTGGGGTGCATTATTCAGCGCCGATCGATGAGGCGGCGTCGCGCCACGCAACAACAGTCCACCGACGGCTGTCACCTGGGCGCGAGGTGCGTTGTTATCGGGGGCGGCGGTGAAGGTGCGTCCACAGAAGAGGATGCGTAGGCGGGACGCGTCCCGTCCAGAGTTGAAAGGACACCAGCACCCAGCCACCGCCAGGAACCACAACCTCCTGCTGGTGACCGGCGACAAGATCAGGCTGATCACGTTTCCGCCGCAGCGGCAGGGCGTCGCGGCGCTCCAACCCGGCGGCGGCGGCGACGCCGAGGGAGCCGCCAGGAGCGCGCCTGCGGCGGCGAAGAGGGCCCCAGCGTCGGCCGCCGAGGACGACGCCGGGCGCCGCGACTTCTACCAGGTGCGCGTATCCGACTACGCCAACGAGGAGGCCTGTGGGGTTCACCTCAAGGCCATCCGAGAGGCCGTACAAGTATCCGACTTCCAGAGGCTTCTGACCAAGCAGCGGCTCCTGAGTGGGTCGGATGGTGCTAGGGCACGAGAGCGTCCGCGTCCAGTCAGGTGCATTGACGCGTCGCGCGCCTACGAAGACTGCTACGGCAAGTACTACCGCTACATAAAGGACGTGCTGACCCTACCGTTAACCTAAAGCCGCAGCGGCGAACGTGCCTCGTAGACACCAGTAGATTAAAGTGTGCCTCGAATACAAACACAAACCGAAGAGCTTTAGTTGTTGCCGCTGCTGTTGTTGTTGTTGATGTTGTTGTTGTCGTTAGCAGCCAGTGTGAGAAACCGGGAACAGGCGCGCGCCGTCTCCTTTCAAGCTAACCTAAGCACACCCCGACAGATGACGGCGGGGACCGCATGAACCGCCCCCACCGTGACGGCATGGACGGCCAGGGCAAGGGGCAACAGCCGGGGGGCAAGAACGCCGACGTGGACAGGAAGGTGATGCGCGACACCCTCTACTCGGAGATCTTCCAGAGGCACCGCCGCTCCATCTTCGCGCTCGGCTCCTTCCTCAGGATGCTCAAGAGCAAGAAGTCCAACTACAACGTCATCAAGCAGGACGGCGAGTCCGAATGACCTCCAATCAAACAGGGTGACCACCGCGCATTTTTTCAAGCTCTCCGCAGGTGAAAATAGGAGTAATAATAATAATAATACTGACAGCACTACCCGGTGCCGAGTTATTTTTGCGAACGTACCCGGTACAATTACACTTTTTGATGTCGTATTGTATACATACATATTGAATATAGATATATTTGTGTGTAATTTTTACGCCGAAGCGCGCCGTCAGTGCAACGCCCCGCGAACTCACTCACAGAGCAATTGCCAAAATTTACAAAAAACAAAAAACACATTAAACAAACTATACACTAATCAAAATCAAACAACATACTACAGGATTCAAATTCAGTGCTTTATTACCATGCGTCCTGAAGTCTCCTTGACGTGGTCGTGGTCCTACAGGGAAACTACCTTCATTGGCCACGGCGAAACGGCCACGACGAAAGGGACCATTCCGTTTTAACACAGGGTAAGGAGCAGAGCGTTAACATTGCAAACAGAGGCAATAACGCGAAATCCTTTGGTATTACAGAAACCTGCAGATACTAGGTTTTCTTCTTCTTCTTAAGAGTGCCATACTCGATTTCGAGCGTAGGCGATTTCCCAACATACGTCAGTGTTTGTACCGTAGTTACAGTGACGTATGGCACCTACAGTTTAACGTCGGCTGCGAACGACTGGTTTCTGGGGAAACTATCCTCAGCAGATTAGACTAGGTTTTAGGTGGATGCAATTTCAATAGGCAGGCATACACGTAGGGGATTTTAAACCGGTCTGTCCCATCATCAGCATCTGGCATCCCTGTCACACCCATCTGTCCCAAATCGGCGTGACAGGGATGCCAGATGCGGACTGCAGGACAGATCGCTTGAAAATCCTCTTCGTGTGGGCCTATTCACAACCAACAACCTAACGGGGACAATCCCCTAATTCGACCTTTGATATGACGCCTATGAATTTAATTCCATATATTACTTTAAGGCCTAGTTGTACAAACGTGGAACATCCTTGATGGTGGTTCAGTTTCTAAGAATACTATTGTATTGACAATTGTACCCTAGGTAACTGAACCATGGTCAAGGATGATCCACGATCGTACAACTGGGCCTAAGTTCCACAAATGAGCGACTCTCTAAAGCGATAGAAATACACCCCACGATAATTTGCCTTACATTAATAAGAGGTAGGCGATGGCCGACACCAAAATCGATCGGCTATTGTCAGAATCAATTACAACTCAGGTGCCCGGTTGCATCAACATTGTTTTACCTCGGGTTATGTAACCCTAAGGTCCAGTTGTACGATCGTGGATCATTCTTGGTCATGGTTCAGTAACCTTGGATACAATTGTTAATACAATGGTATCCTAATGAAGAGAGGTAAGTATTGTTTACCAGTCGAGCTCGAGTTTGCGCCCGAGCGGAAGCGAGGGCTAGCAATAAAGTTCGAGACTGGTCAAAACTTACCTCTCTTAGGCCCAGTTGTACGATCGTGGATCATCCTTGGTCATGGTTCAGTAACCTTGGATACAATTGTAAATACAATGGTATCGATACCATTTTTTCGATATACGCTATTCTTGCACCTATGTCCACAATTTATAACCCCGAGTTAATATTTAACTAGCGTTGATGCAACCGGGCAATAGTTACATGCATCCAGAACCGAACTGACGAAATCTTTAGCCCTCCACAAACACATTGTTGTAGACTACCCACGAGAGGCACAGCCTTTGTTGATTCCCTACTTTTAGCTCTTTTGAACACCGCCAAATGGCGTGCGACAGACCCATATGAGGTCTTGAAGTCAGGTGCAACATAGGAAAATTACCCGTTGACCTTCTCATTATGTGCTACCATTAACACTTACCATCGATAAATTAGTGCCATTAATGATGCAATGTAATTAGGCTACACTATTGGTTATTATTATAACTACATTACCATCCCGCAGTGGTACTCAAACTATCTCATCAAAACTGCACAGAGTCGAATTGTTTGAGGACCGCAGTCATCGCACTTTCGCGGCGCACCCGATATCGCGTTGAACGCTAGATGTTTCCGATGATTAGTGTCGTTTTATAATGTAATTCTGTGATAGAGAAGTGACTTTACACGAAATTCTCTCGCGGCCTTTGATTGTTTGTTACAAGAAGTATATGAAATAATGTGTATTTAAAAAATGTCTATATACGTATGTACTTGAACCCACAGAGCGGCCGTAATTTTCGAGCGACGGTGCCACTGGAGGCGCGCCTCGGCATAGTTTTTAAAAGGTAGTTTAACTGTCCCCAGACTGCTATGTTGTGACCGGAATGCATCATTTTATATAAACATATGTATATTGATATTGAATAAAAATCATTTACACGAATAATTATGATCTGTGCACCTTTTACCTCGAAGTTGATGCGCCACTGTAACACAACACTTGTGCCCAATCAAAACAATTTTGATCCAGTGGTTCTCAACCTGTTTGGATCAAGAGAGCGGACTAGGTCCTCAGTTAAGCAATAAACATAAACCCAGTACTTGGCAATCCTTTGGACAACGAGCCAAAAGTGTGGCAATACATTTCCCAAAGTGGATGCTATGTTCTGGATTGAAAATGCTCACGAGGTATAGGGAAGGAAGGTTGTAGTAAAACAGCAGGTATTTACCTGGGTCACAAGTAGATAAAGCAGATAATAGGTAAGTAGCAGACGGTAAATAAGTGTTTGGGCAATACATTTCCCAAAGTGGATTCTATGTTCCGGATTGAAAATGCTCATGAGGTATAGGGCAGGAAGGTTGTAGTAAAACAGCAGGTATCTACCCGAGTCGCAAGTAGAGAAAGCAGATAGTAGGTAAGTAGGAGACGGTAAATAAGTGTTTGGGCAATACATTTCCCAAAGTGGATTCTATGTTCCGGATTGAAAATGCTCATGAGGTATAGGGAAGGAAGGTTGTACTAAAACAGCAGGTATCTACCCGAGTCGCAAGTAGAGAAAGCAGATAGTAGGTAAGTAGGAGACGGTAAATAAGTGTTTGGGCAATACATTTCCCAAAATAGATACAATGTTCCGGATTGAAAATGTTCACGAGGTATAGGGAAGGAAGGTTGTAGTAAAACAGCAGGTATCTACCTGGGTCGCAAGTAGAGAAAGCAGATAGCAGGTAAGTAGGAGACGGTAAATAAGTAAAGGGTGTTGAAAGGGTAGGAAACCACATAGAGGTAAATTTAAGTCTGGTACCTTTTACGTCTTTAACCGGTCGAATATTAAGTAACGTGTATCAGGTCTTACCTTAGAATACTGTCCCAAAACATACTTGAGTATCAGGGGTGGTGCGTTGTAGATCAAAGGTTCCAAGGCTTCAAAGAACATGCACCTTTGAAGGCACTGCTTCAAAGTTCCTTTGGTCTTCTCCTTCAGGTCGTTGGAGCTCTCTTCGCAGAGGTGCAGCTCCAGAAGCCTGGGGAATACGTTGGCTGCCGCTACCCCCTTGGAGTGAGCTGGGCTGTGCTTTCCGATCTGCCCCAAGGCCCATGCGGTCACGGCCAGCAGTGAGTCGTCGTTGCTCTTCTTGAGGGTGTCAGCCAGCACGCCCACCACGTTGCAAGACATCGCCGAAAGGGCTACCTGGTCGTTCTGGCCTGCTATGTACCCAAGGGCCACGTAGCATGGCAGTATGATCTCTCCAGTTGTGTCCTGGACTGCCGCCTCGAGGAGGGCGCCGATGCCGCCTAGGTTGACGATCATCTGGGTCAGCTCTAGCGATTGCTTGGCCACGTCCCTGGTGAGGCACGCGGCTTGCTTACGCACCTTGGGACATGCGTGCGCCAGGTGGACCAGGGTGTTGGGGAAAGTGTTGGCCTCCACGACGCACTCGGCCATGTCGGGGCTGTGCTTGGCCAAGTTACCTGCAACGGGTACCTTTACAGCCCAATCTGGGCGCCCCGCGGCTACTTACTGAGCGCGCCGAAGACGATCCGCTTCAGCTTGGTGTCCTGGTTGTTGGAAGCCTTGGCAAGGTATGGCACGGCGCCGCAGTCGACGACGTTCTGCGCCAGACCCACAGAGTGCTTGGCTATGTCGGAGAGCACGCACACCGCCACCTGCTTCATGGTGATCTCCGGCTCCTGCAGGCAGAGGACTATGTTGGGGACGGCGCCGGCGTCCACCACCGCCTGGGCCAGGTCCTGGTTGTGCCTGGCGATGTAGCCGGCTGCCCACAGGGCGCTCTCCTTGACCTACACCCCAGAAAACGTTCAGAACTGTTCACACCGCCAACAATGGCAGAGGGTACCATCGGCTCAAAGTCGCCCATGCAGTAGACAATGGCGTTTAGGGCGCCCCCCTGGACCACTGCCTGCGCCATCGACGCCTCGTGTTTGCATATCGAACGCACGGCGAACATCACAGATTTCTTGAAGTATTTCTGAAGGATTGAAGACTCATGAGTTGAGACATGAGATAGTTAACATGAGATAATTATTAATAATACATTTCTAAGAGATTAGAAATTAGAACACCACGCTGATAGAGCAGTACGACCTATGGACTGCATGGCCCATACCTGCCAGAACCTATATCTAAATACGATCATAACGACCACGTACGTTACGATCATGATCTCACGTTTTGCAAATCCAGGTCAGTCAAGAGTGTGTTTAGCAGCTGACTGTTCAGGATGCTCCTTGCTGACCTAGGATCAGCGTCCACCAACCTACCAAGAGCGACGGCCGCGCATTGCCTGATTTGGGGACAGACGTCTTTCAGCAAGGGCTTCAAGTGATCTGCAAATTATAACGCAATCAATCCCCTCCCCTTTACAGAAATACCTTTTTCAGACCTAAATATTGCAAGTCCACTTACCTTATAGGAATGGTTCTGTAATTGTTACTTTAAGGCAGATAGAAGTTGAAAAATATTTCGTCAATGAATTTGGGGTTGGGACAGATTAAAGATGATTGACCCCAAGCAATCAATCCCCTCCCCTTTACAGTAATACCGTTATCAGACCTAAATATTGCAAGTCCAATTACCTTATAGGAAGGGTACGGTAATTGTTACTTTACGGCTAATAGAAGTTGAAAAAAATGTCGTCAATGGATTTGGGGTTGGGACAGATTAAAGAAGATTGACCCCAACGCAATCAATCCCCTCCACTTTACAGAAATGCCGTTTTCAGACCTAAGTATTACAAGTCCAATTACCTTATAGGAAGGGTACGGTCATTGTTACTTTACGGCAGACAGAAGTTGAAAAAAATGTCGTCAATGAATTTGGGGTTGGGACAGATTAAAGAAGATTGAGCCCAACGCAATCAATCCCCTAGGGGTAGCATCGATAAAGAAGAAAATAGAGGGAAATAAACTCAGATGGTTGGGGCACCTTAACAGAATCAAGGAAGGAAACAAGACTTACAAAAAGAATATGGGAAGCAAGACTGGTTGGAAAAAGAGGGAGAGGTAGACCTGCAAAAACATGGAATGAAACAATATGTGAAATTTAAAACAACAGTGGTATAGATTTTAAGCAGGCAAAGACAAAATGTGCGGACAGAAGTGAATGGCGGAAGTGGGTCAATGACAGTACGAAAGGTTAACAGGACAAAACCTCGACACCCAATGGGTAAAAGTTTAAATTGTTCAAATTCAAATTGATACCGATCAATTTCAAATTGAGGCCAATCAATTTCAAATTGGGACTAAACAAAATCAAGTTGACACTAAGAATATCAACAATATCAAGTTGAAAGTAAACAAAAAAAAATATTATAACAGCTTGATTTTGTTTAATGTCAACTTGATTTTGTTTAGTCTCAATTTGAAATTCATTGCTCTCAATTTGAGATTGGTTGGTATCAATTTTAACTTGATTGGTCTAGATTTGAACTTAAAAAGGTATAGTTGTTTGAGTCAACTTTTTCGGTACCTGTGAAATTGCATTATGCTATCTGTTTGAAAAGTTTTGGCCGCTGTGTTTGGAAGCTACAGGAAAAATAACTGGGGAGAAAAAAAAAAGAAAATATAATAAGAAAGTTATGAAACACTCAGTAACAACATATAAAAAATTAAAAAGAATGACCATCGCAGTAATTAGTTTTTGATGAAAATATACGAAAAAGTACCATTTCTACTCGTTTACTAAGGCCCAGTTGTACGAATGTGAATTATCTTTGATCGTGGTTCAGTTACTTAGACTCAGTTGTATGAACGTGGATCATCCTTGACCATGGTTCAGTTACCTAGGATACAATTGATAATACAATGGTATCCTTAGAAACTGAACCACGATCATACAACTGGGCCTACGGCGTGGTTTCTTCGTGGTTTCAAATTATCTTTGATCGTGGTTCAGTTTCTAAGGATACTAATGTATCAACAATTGTATCCCAGGTAACTAAACCATGGTCAAGGTTGATCCACCATCGTACAACTGGGTCTAAGGATACCATTGTATTAACAATTGTATCATAGCTAACTGAACCATGGTCAAGGATGATCCACGATCGTACAACTGGGCCAAAATGAATCGGTTATTTCAGCGGTTATTTTAACTCGTCAACAGTATATTTTGTGGATTTTTCTTTTATTACTGTATACGGTATACAGGGTACCCCACACTAGCCGCATCTGGCCATTTTCTCAGTAATATGACGTTATAAGTGGTTCAGGAAAAAAATAGTATAGCATAAGAATACCTGAAGAATACGGTATACAGGGTACCCCACACTACCCGCATCAGGCCTTTTTTCTCGGTAATATGACGTTATAGAGGTTCGGGAAAAAAATAGCATAGCATAAGCCTACCTGAAGAATACGGTATACAGGGTACCCCACACTACCCGCATCAGGCCGTTTTTCTCGGTAATATGACGTTATAGAGGTTCAGGAAAAGAATAGCATAGCATAAGCCTACCTGAAGAATACGGTATACCTCACACTACAGGCATCAAGCCTTTTTTTCTCAGTAACATGACGTTATAGAGGTTCAGGAAAAACATAGTATAGCATTAGATTACCTGAAGAATACGGTATACAGGGTACCCCACACTACCCGCATCAGGCCTTTTTTCTCGGTAATATGACGTTATAGAGGTTCGGGAAAAAAATAGCATAGCATAAGCCTACCTGAAGAATACGGTATACAGGGTACCCCACACTACCCGCATCAGGCCGTTTTTCTCGGTAATATGACGTTATAGAGGTTCAGGAAAAGAATAGTATAGCATAACCCTACCTGAAGACTACGGTATACCCCACACTACAGGCATCAAGCCTTTTTTTCTCAGTAATATGACGTTATAGAGGTTCAGGAAAAACATAGTATAGCATAAGATTACCTGAAGAATACGGTATACAGGGTACTCCACACTACCCGCATCAGGCCTTTTTTCTCGGTAATATGACGTTATAGAGGTTCAGGAAAAGAATAGCATAGCATAAGCCTACCTGAAGAATACGGTATACCCCACACTACAGGCATCAAGCCTTTTTTTCTCAGTAACATGACGTTATAGAGGTTCAGGAAAAACATAGTATAGCATTAGATTACCTGAAGAATACGGGATACAGGGTACCCCACACTACCCGCATCAGGCCTTTTTTCTCGGTAATATGACGTTATAGAGGTTCAGGAAAAAAATAGCATAACAAAGCCTGTAAAGAAAAATAACAAATTATCCTTTCTCACAACGACATTTATTTCTCTAAATGTATATTTCAACCACTACGTGGTCATCTTCAGTAGACATTTCTACTGAAGATGACCACGTAGTGGTTGAAATGTACATTTAGAGAAATAAATGTCGTTGTGAAAATCGATAATTTGGAAATTTTCTTTAAGTGTTAATATTTCACAAGCTCCAACCGATTATCATAACAAAGCCTAGCTGAAGAATATAGTAGAGGTAGTTTCGATTTCCAGAAGTTACCGGAAGTAGGTGAACTGTACTTAACATCTGAATTTTAAATGGGAACCTAGGCCATGTGTAGTATCGTTGTAATGGTATTTCAAAAAGAAACCACTTTTGTAAGAACAGTTCTTTCTTTTGTAAATGATATGCATAACGAAATAAAAATTAATGTTTATTGATGTCAGACATCCTGTCCCGGCCATTTTGTCGACAGTATGACGTCATAGATGTTCAGGGAAAAAATAGCATAACATAAGCCAACCTAACCTAACCTAACCTAACTTAGGCCATGTGTGGCATCGTTGGATAGGTATTTCAAAAAGAAACAACTTTTGTAGGAACAGTTATTTCTTTGTAAATGATATGCATAACGAAATAAAAATTAACATTTATTCATGTCAGACAACCAGTCGCGGCCATTTTGTCGACAGTATGACGTCATAGATGTTCAGGGAAAAAATAACATAATATAAGCCTACTTGAAGAATTTTATGATGGTAGTTTCGATTGGTTTTCCATGGCTAATTTGTTTTAAAATTTAAAATAGGTTTCCCATGGTAGCCTCTCTTTTTTTTATTACTTTAATAGCATAAATAAACGAATACAACAATTATGCAAGTTGTTTTGAGAAATGTATGTAAGAAAAGTACTCGTAATTTAAATAATTGTTACACAGGGCCCAAAACTTTTCAAACATATAGTAGAATGGCTGGTCAACATTAGGCCGACCCCTCCAAATACCGTTAATTAATGTATTCGAATCACTGATCTCTATATTAGTGTAAAATATAGATCATTGGTTCGAATCAGTGATTTCTCCCACGTTATGGATCACCACTTACCCAGCACATTCGCCTGCTGAAGAATCTCTACGTTTTGCTGCTTCAAAGCAACCTCAGCTATGGTCTGTACGAACGTAACTCTGGCCTTCTGGTACGTTGAAAACACTTGTAAAATGGAGCGCAGCGACATGTTGACTAGTTAGAGGCCAGATAAATAATGAAATTTCATTTCATCGTCAACAAACTTCAAGTCAAACTTCAAGTATCAGTAGTCGCCATGGAAATGAAGATCGTGCAAACAACTGACCACAAATGTTTTCCAGTGGACCTAAACGGCATACAACCTAAAAATATATACAGAGCGTTCACTATTTTTCATTGTTGTTTTTCATCTTGCAATGTTGGTATTTTACCTGCGATTTTATCGATTTATTCGATTAGTGTACAGTCATGCTCTCATAAATCTAGTACAAAAAAAGGACAATGCTATATAAAATTGCTAATGTAACCTAATTTCTTGTACCAGATTTATGTGAGCATGACTGTACCTATATGAATAAGACTATGGCAAATACTGACAAATCACATCTTTTTTATCCAAAATTAGGCTAATTTAATGTCATAAACTATAGATAGGCTGTGGAAAAGTGAGCCACTAATCAGATTCGATCTCACTATTTGCCATACTCATATTACCTATAGGTACACTACATTCGATCATAGGCATGCATTAAAAGTTTCAAATGATTTTAGGTTGAGAATACCTTCCACAGAGATCCAGAACAAGTTCATTATTGAAGCGTATTTTCGAACGAGGGCTCACAATGTAGAAGAAAATTGGATTTATTCCTACCAAAATTGTGAAAAATCATTTCATGGGCTGTTTCCTGATCTCGAGCTCTTCCATTAGTTTCATTCATTTATTTATAAATTGCTTAATAATTCCTTAGGCAGTTTTTAATAATGCTATCAGCACGCCACTGCAAGCTGCCACATTGATAGCCAAACTGATATAACGTCAGTATTTGTTTCTCTTTCTAATATAGTGAAACTTCCACCAAGTATTTGATTTATCTTAATTTGTGTCTTTGTTTCTAAAATGTCAGTGTTGACAACTGTAATTATAAACTTTGAGTGCTACCAACATAGTTTGCGTACGTTATTTTCCAGACACCCCCGTATATTTTTATTTGAACACCATGTTTATTCTCATATAAACATATGTGTGTCATCCTGTATATAATCTGGTGTTCTTTCCCCCTAAAATAAGCCATTAGGATGTACGCATCTTTTTCTGCTGTAAACATATTGAGATAGTCTCTAGAAGACACACATCTTGTTCTGCTGTAAACATTTTGAGGTAGTCTACGTTCTAGAAGACAGTTTTTAATAATGCTATCAGCACACCGCTGCAAGCTGCCACATTGACAGCCAAACTGCTAAAACGTCAGTATTAGTTTCTCTCTCTCTAATATAGTGAACCTTCAACCAAGGTTTGATTTACCTTAATTTGTTTCTCTGTTTTTACAACGTCTGTGTTGACAACTGTAATTAGAAACTTTGGAGAGTGCTACCAATACAATTTGCGTACAGGATTTTCCAGACACCCCGGTATATTTTATGTGTATCATCCTGTATATAATCTGGTGTTTTTTTTTTCCCCCAGTGAGAATGTTCACGCATGAAGTCACCAGATCGAAGTTCAAATTCCAACCTCAAATCACTGAACCGAAAAATAAACTTTCTCTTTAATATACGAATCTGCGAAAGTTTATCTCTATCGATATGTTGTTCTCAAGAGTGCCTTTCGTTTTAAGTAAGAGGATTATTGGTTACAACTTCACAAGTTCCTCGGTGAGTTGAACCATTTTGGCCCCTTAAACATATCTTGGTTTAATAATTGTATGGATCATCAGCCTGAGTTAATATACATCAAATATGCAGGGGTATACTCCAATATATGTGGAGTTATCTGGGTTTGTTAAGCACCTAATCCACTTTAGGCATTACCAAAATTAAAAATAACTAAAGAACCTGAAATTAATCACCAATCAACGGTGCCACAAATATCAAACCCATTGCACAGGTCCGTTTGTTTTTAGGTGTCTTTCTCGAGCGAGGTGCCGAGGAACGCCATGGAGCACCTGATAACGGCAAACGAGCAGCAGGAGCACGGCGGCGTGTACGACAAGAAGCCCTTCAAGATCAGCCTCGAAGCGGGTAAATGAGTGGTGAGTCGTCACCCGCCTGACGGACACGTTTCAACCCTCCCTTTTTTTTCCAGGGAAGAAGTACTGCTGGTGCCTGTGTGGCAAGTCGAAGACGCAGCCCTTGTGCGACGGAACCCACAGAATCGTGCAGCTGAAGATCAAGCAGAAGTAAGTTGCAAGCTGCAAGTCAATAGTCCGAATTTTGTAAGCGATAATGCTCATACATGGCAATCCCGCAATTCAGGCAATCATTGCAATCATGCAATTTGCATGACTTAACGCAAACAAAATATAAAATTAAAAGGAATCATCGCGTCTGCATGAAAATCGATTTTGAACTCACGAACTAATATTATTAGACAATCATTCATATTCACAACCATCATCAGAGACACTCTGATTTCCTATAAGGAATTTAAAAATATAAAATATGTATTGACCAACACATTCAATTTCTTTAGTTGTAATTGTATTGATTTGCAGTTTAGTTGTAATTGTTAAATTTTCGTATTTTATCACACGTTTCAATAATAATTATTAAGACACTAAATGAAGAAATGCAAGGTAGTAAATGTTTATGCAAATTTTTGGGCCCCCTTATAAAGGTGGTCAATGCACACTACATTCCCATGCCTATTCTGGCAAACACGAAATGTACAGCAATTGTTTACAAAGACTCGAATTTCCTATCAAGAATTTAAAAATATAAAATATGTATTGACTAACACATTCAATTTTTTTAGTTGTAATTGTATTGATTCTAACATATTCAATTTCTTTAGTTGTAATTGTATTGATTTTCAGGCCGATTAAATTTATGGTCGAGAAATCCAAGGAGTATTGGCTGTGCAACTGTAAACACACGAATAACCGGCCGTTTTGCGATGGGACGCACAAGACGAAAACAGTGCAGGACCTCTCGTCGATCGTCAGGCAATGACGGCTGCATCGGACGTTTATGATATTGTGAGCGTTGACAGTGATTGCAATCGGTGTTTGAAAGTAGCATATATTTCTACGTATCTCTGTGTATATACATAAATACAATAATAGTCTAGAAAGTTCACTGTATAGTCCCTACAATTGTGCTAAAGCGTGGCACCGCCGCTATGTTTTCTCCGCTTCCTGTTTCCCTTTCCCCGGCGCCTCGGGGGTCTCCGCGATCTCCATGTCGAGGCGCTCCTTGGCTCTCACGATTTTTGACTGTATGTAGAAGGTGCCGCCGTTGGACCGCTCGTTCGCTTTGAAGAGGGCGTCGTACCGCTTGGTGACTTCCGCCCTCTCCAGATCGGAGACGTGCAGGATCTGCTTGGCCTCGTCGAGGGAGAGCCCCGTCTTGTTGTTGGCCACCCGTTCAGCCCTGGTGCTGGTGTTGCCGAGGCGCCTGGCCGCCTCCTGTGAGGCCTCGATCTCCTGCTTCAGGGCACGTGCGAACGCCCTGCCCACAATCTGGCTACCGGCCAGAATCAATTGAGCTATGAATTTTGCCATAGCACAACACTCTGAACCACTTTTTGATAGGGGACCTAACCTCAAAAGGTCACATCCTTGTTGTTGCGTGAGGTGCGGGCCTAGACGCCATGTTGCCAAGTGAATTTATTTTAAGCGTTTTTTAGAAACTGTTGAATACAGTTTTGCTTTTGGAATTTTATGAACAAAATCTGGTTTTCAAAGGGTTTGTTAATAAAATTGCCAGGGGAAATAGTGTCTGGGATAAGGGGCGAACGTTTAACATGTAAAATCAAATACGTGTAATTATTAGCTCCCCTATTAATTTTAGAGAAAAGAT
This sequence comes from Othius punctulatus, assembly GCA_951805005.1. Lineage (NCBI taxonomy): Eukaryota > Metazoa > Arthropoda > Insecta > Coleoptera > Staphylinidae > Othius > Othius punctulatus. Next base: position 8,319,464 of record OX638146.1, on the reverse strand, counting down.
GCAAAGGAATATTCTTTAGAGTATTACTTTTCTATTTAATTTACATTTGTATCAGAATCCACCTCAGAAATAATAAAAATAAGTTGAACAATGTAGCATAAAAAATCTGCCATGAATTTTACAAAAGTCATGTTATAGTAAAAATAATATTGCTACTCAGATATTAATTATTATGAACAATAATGTGAGTTATTCCAATGAAGAGAGGGTATTCATCATCAAAACCTTATACAATGACGTCAGTTTACGCAAAGTTCGTGACTTATTTTCTGTTAAATTTAACAATTGACTGTCTTTATCAGCAATTAGCAAGTTTGTGAAAAAGTTTGAAAACACAGCAAGGGTAGCAGCAGATGATTCAAAAGATGTTTAATACTCCAATTTCAAGAAAATATTATTTCAAAAACATTAATATTACAGTAGTAATTGATACTGACTAGCAAAATTATGTTCACTATAACATGACATCTGTCAAACTTATGGCAAGGATTTTTATGGTACATTGTTCAACTTATGTTTATTATTTCTGAGGTGGACTCTGGTACAAACGTAAATTAAATGAAAGATACATTTACAGTTTTTAATACTCTAAAAAATATTTTTTCTTGGGTATTTTTGTAGTAAGTGGCAACGTTGCCGGCGCCTAATTGTGCGTGCGGTTGGTAGCAGTGCGTTAGGCGCCGGCGCGACATCTGCTTTGCAAGTCGGTGCAGGCAACCATAATATTCTGGCAGGGTGTTGTCAAATAAATTGGAAATGTGAGTTTTTCCACGTTTAAACGCAGTTTTTCACGGATTCTCAACCCGGGCGAGGGGGCCGCAACCCCCAGGCACACATAGCAGCCTTTATTTCGCCACTGGGACACTTTCTGTACGTGATAAATGCATTGCAATCTTATATGCGTATCGGAGGTGTATTAATAAAAATCGACTAATATTTATAAACACCGCTGGTATTGTCCGGTTTATTTATAGCCCCCACGGTTTTTGCATGCCTATTAATAAGGCCCTAGAGGTGTCCCTACGGTCGGTGCTCCAAGTAGAATATTTATAACCCCCATTCTGACAGCTCTGTCACCAACAGTGCTCCAGTGGCGTGCGCCCTTAATCCCCCCGCCGGTTCAAGGCAGCCGCCCAAATCAATTAACACCCAATTGTGTTTGCAGAGATCCGATTGGGAACACTGTGGCGGCATCCGAGTGGAGAGACCCAAGGCAGGCCGCAGTCTGGAAGTTGACGAGTCAAAACGTTACCCCACGTTCGTCCGTCATGACAGCGGAGCGTGCAAGAAGGCCGCCAACTTGCATTCCGTGAGGAGCCGCCGGTGTTTCAGTTGCCAACACGAGATCAGTAAAACCACGGGGCAGGCTTGCCCTAAATTCGAACAAGGCTTGTAAGTGTCAGACACACAAATCACATCACAAGGAAGCGCACGTCCCATCCCGCTCTCACGTTAATTATCTTTAACATTGAAACAGGAACACCCGCTTTGCATTCCCCCGCTAGCTGCGTGTAAGTTACTATTATCTTATCGTTTGTCCTCATTTGAATTGTAAATGTGTGTGATTTGATGCACGAGAACCTCACCACTCGTCCCCCTGCCCGGTAATGATGTGCGCATTTTCCAGAGATACTAACACAACAATTCCACGAAAGGGCAGCGGAATAAGTTCGGGCAGCAGGGAAAAGTCGAGCTCTTTCCGCAATGTCTTCAGGCGGTCTGTGACGGACCACCAGGGCGGCACCAAAACACACAGGCGGACGTCGTCGAGCACCTCGGGCCGGTCGTATGAGACAGGGGAGGACGCGGCGGCCGTCTTGAGCCGCTCCTCCCCCCTTAGCACCTCCCAGACGCAGCGGGCCCCCAAGAAGTCCCCGCTGGCTTCCAAGGTCGACAATGGCAACACCACGGGCCCCGGGCGCAAGCCCTCCGCCAGCGAGGTTGGCACGGCGTCCGTTGAAGACAAATTGCGCGCGCAGCTTGACAACATCGAGTTCATCGACCAGGACGAGTCGCCGGGGGCCGCACCCAAGGGCTGGCTGACCACCGACGACGCCGCCCTAGCGGATACCGGCAAGGGCAAGAAGCCCAAGCCCAAGGCAACTGTCAAGAAAAAACAGCGGAAGGGCTCCGGCAAGATGGCCACAGCCGGCTCTAACGATGAGGTCACCTCCAACGACACAACCCCCGAAGACGGGCAAAAGAATAACGATGAGCTTGTTACAGTCAAATCCTCAAAAACTACAACTGAATCTAAACGGTAATGTCGAAATTATAATCCGTAAGATTACAATAAAATAAAATCAAAAGATATACAAAGCAAAATTACACTTACAAGCCTCTGATTATGGTTTACTGAACACACCGAAACTAGTAAGGCAAAATAAAAATAATTAAAGACTAATATAAAATAAAAAATATCTTTACCACTAAGGACCGGTTTTACAATTGCGGAACATCCTTGTTCCTGGTTCAGTTACCTAGGATACAATTGTTGCAACAATTGTATCCTTCACGATTGTAAAACTGACCATAAGTACAAACTAATACCTTCAAGAAAAATATTGTGACAATTACTTTTACAGTTAGAGGTAGCGACCAAATAATAATTTAATAATAAGTAAAAGTTTAAAAGTATTAATCCCTTACTTGCTTATTGTAATCAAATAATCTTCTTAAATTCTGCTTTACATGGGGCCTTTTCCTCGTGCGTTCGACAGTGGCTTATATAAAGTTAAAACAGGATGCTGTACAGGGTGTTTCAAATAACACCATATCCATCCACCAAATGGCAGTTATTTTTCTGTAGAAATAAGTAAAACACAGAATATATAAATAAAACACAATTGGTGTGAGTTTCACAAAATTTGACAAAGTTTCAGTGTTGAATAAGGGAGAAAATCAAACATATAACTAATTGATCAGTATTGGTTAGCTATAACTGAAATTTCTGAAAATTTATTATTCGCAAATATGATATTAGATTCGTTTACAGTACACCTGAAACTTTTAATGTTGTACTAGAAGACAATTGTTTTGCCACACAGTGGCTTCATCAGGCAGATAAAAAACTATTTTGCCTCTGCAACAGTAAATATTTTGTGAAACTCACACCAATTGTGTTTTATTTATACAGTACGGATGGATTGAGTTTACAAGATTTTTTTAGTTTTACTTTTAAGTAAAAATATTATAGGAATTAAAATTCCTGCTTGGTCTGAAACTATCATTTCAGTTATTAAAACATTGATTTATTTATACAGGGTGCTGGATAAATAAAAATAAATTGAATCTAATTTTGACACTTTAGAAAAATTAGATTATTTAAACAATCCCCCACAATGTTCTTGACACAGTTCAAGCTTTGGTGTCTAACTGTTTTGTATTTCTTCAATAGTTATCGATGCATATGCCGATTTTTTTAATTTTCTTCTACTCCTTCGTCTACTTCTTTTTGTATTCATCTGATTTCAAAAGTGACCAAATATCACTATCAATTTATATCAATTTCATATATCTAATAAACATGCCTAGAATTAATTTGCACAAATTTCAAATGCAAAATAGATAGTATCAATTCCAAGTAGGACATACAAATTGCATTGATTTATTATAAATCTTGAAACCTCAATTGATAACACTAACAGTAATGATATTTTATCCTCTATAAAATCGATAGTATCAATTCCCCAGCAGGACATACAAATAACATTGATATACTATAAATCTTGAAACCTCAATTGATAACACTAACAGTAATGATATGACAATAGATAGATATCACACATACCTACTCTTAAAATTTTGAAGTAGTTTCCAGATTCACTTATCTTAATTTTACCCAAAATAAACTCTATCTGGTGGATGAAAGTGTCATTTGAGTGGATTAATTTAAAACAACCTGTAGAAACAAATTTTTAAACCCAAACTAATTAAAATCAATTTTCAGTTATACGACAACGAGCACCAGCGTGAACAAATATACCTTCACTCAGGTGCCCACCGAGGAAGGCGAAAAATCGTTGAAGAAGGGCAGAACCCACTCCTGCTCGTCCATACCGTACGACGATATCATAGATAACCTGGCAGTGTTCCGCAAGAGCTTTGATAACGTACACTTCATCAGGGACGAGAGCCTCTCCCTGCTTCCGTTGCACAAGCAGCAGGATGAGGCGCAGTACACGTCCGAGAAAGGCCTGAGGAGCTTCGCGAGCGCCTTCGTCAATGACATCATCGACTCGGCCATGCGACTGATTACCTACAACCGGCTCAAGTGCCTCGAGCTGAGCCAGAAGTGGAAGGAGGCGGAGAAGGCGCCCGAGACGCCCGTGAAGTGCGAGATGACCAACATACTCTCGCTCCTGTACGTGCCCAAGATCACGCACACGCCGAGCAGCAACTCAATCATAGACGCGCTCAAGTTTGTCGAGAACTATGAGGAGTACCACGACTCGTGCTCGGAGATCCCCGACTCAGAGACGTTCGCTGGTGAGATCCTCACCACAATCACTGACAGCGTCGACAAGATAGTGCAGGACAAGAAGAACAAGAAGCGCAAGGACAAGACGGTCAACTACGGCGGCGTGACCCGCTGCATCCCCGTGGAGACAGACTCGAATGCAGACGATGACTCAGACTTCCCGGTCAGTGAGATGCAGCTGGTGCCGTACGACGCCAAGTACAACTTGCCCAAGAACATCTTCAGCATGATGAATCCCGCCGAGATGGTCGAGATCACCGACCAGAACATCGACATCCTGCACCAGAACGTGGAGATTGCCGAGAACAATCCCGACCTAATTACCGAACAGCCGGTCATTGTGTTCCCAAAGCCACAGGACAAGGAGTACGCCACCGAGGATGACGACGATGTCTATAAGCCCATCGCCGTGAGTCCATGTGGACGGTTTTTCAAATATGAAGAGGAAGTAAGTTAAATTTTCATTAAAAATTTATGCAAGTGTTGAATATTACTTACTTTACTTCAATCCTCTTTACCCCGATCGGAGCATAGGGCTTCTACAAGCCTCTTCCATCCTTCTTAACTTTCCGACTTCCGAGGCTTGCATAAGTTTCCGTAGCACGCTCCTTTTTACGTTGCAGGGTTGCTAGCCCTATGAACAACCCTCCTCCTTTCACAGCCGGGCTTGGGACCGGTCACAGCGGAGTTAGTGTTGAATATTATTATATTAAATATAAATTATATTTGATATAATAATTATTATATTTTGTTATAATAACGAATATTATTATTTTGTCAAAGCACACACAATTTATCACAGATTTATTACTAATACGCATTAATTATATTTTTTGTTTTAGATTGGCAGGGGTTCTTTTAAGACAGTCTACCGAGGCCTGGATACTCAGACTGGTGTTGCTGTGGCTTGGTGCGAGCTGCAGGAAAAGAAACTGAACAAAGCAGAAAGGCAGAGGTTCAGGGAGGAAGCCGAGATGCTGAAGAAACTCCAACATCCGAACATTGTACGTTTCTATAACTATTGGGAGTCGAATGTGAATAAGAAGAAGAACATTGTGCTTGTCACCGAGCTTATGCTGAGTGGCACATTAAAAACGTAAGTTATCTGCGCATTTTCTTATCGAACTGCGTTAAGTCAATAGACAAACACAACTATGGTGTATTCATAAAACTCTCGCAATGTTAAAATGACATTTAGTTGGCTAAGATAAAAATCATTTGATTTTGACTTTTTGTCATTTTAACACGAGCGATGGACAATAATCCCTATGGAAGTGTTTTTATGGTGTTATATTTGTGTTTAGGTATTTGAGGCGGTTCAAGAAGATCAACCCTAAGGTGCTCAAATCTTGGTGCCGGCAGATCTTGAAGGGGCTGGCGTTCCTACATTCACGCAGTCCTCCGATCATCCACAGGGACCTGAAGTGTGATAACATCTTCATCACTGGCACAACCGGTTCTGTCAAGATCGGCGACTTGGGTCTCGCCACTTTGAAAAATAGGAGTTTCGCTAAATCTGTAAGTGCCATTCGGAACGCAGGTTATCGAATTGATTGCACTTTTCTCTAAGGTAATTGGAACTCCGGAATTTATGGCGCCAGAGATGTATGAGGAGCACTATGATGAGGGTGTGGATGTTTATGCGTTTGGCATGTGCATGCTTGAGATGGCCACCAGCGAGTATCCGTACTCTGAATGCACCGGGCCGGCACAAATCTACAAGAAAGTCATATCGGTAAGAACTCATTCGAACATTACAAAGATACTTGACAAATGTCGACCGGCAACGATATTTTCCAGTGGGCCAAATAATTGATATTAATCATATAAAAGTTACTTTCCTGATCAACTGAAAATGTTGTTGCTGTAGGACATGATGGCATTTGGACTATCTAGATTGTTGAGTGGTCAAAATTGATTTGAGAGTGACATTTCAATAATTTATTTCAGGGAGTGAAGCCGGCGAGTTTTGAGAAAGTGGCTAACCCAGAGGTGCGGGATGTCATCGAGAGCTGCATCAAGCCTCGGAAGGAAGACAGGCCGCAGGTGAAGGACCTACTAGTGCATCCTTTCTTCGAAGAGGATGTCGGCCTCAAGATCGATCTTGTCAGCCAGGTGGAGAGCAAGGTGCTGTTCCGGCTCAGGGTTATAGATCCCAAGAAGCGGACACACAAGCACAAGGAGAACGAAGCGATTCAGTTCGAGTTTGACATCGAAAACGACAGATTCGACGTTATAGCAGAGGAGATGGTAATATAGTTTTGCTAGTTCATGATGGATTAGCACTTGAAATCGAAACCGCCATGCATTAAATTCATTTATGTGTTACAGGCTAAGTCGGGCATTATATTTGAGGAGGATGCTAAGACAGTTTCCAAATTGCTGAGAACTCAGGTGATGCAGATAAACAAGGAGAAACTGGAGCAGGAGAAGCAAAAAGAGGAGAGAACAAGACAGTACTTACAGTACCTACAGCAGCAGCAACTTGTGGATGCTCAACAACAACAGCAGCAGCAGCAGCAGCAGCAACAACAACAACAACAGCAAAGCGTTAATAGCCAGCAGCCGCAACAACAACAACAGCCTTACGTGCCACCTCCACAGCAACAGCAGCAGAACACGGCACAACAGCAGGCGTACACTGTGCCTCCCCAACAGCAGCAACCGAACGTGCAACAGCCCCAGCAGAATTATGTGGCTCCTTCACAACCGAGCGTGCAACAGACCCAACAGAACTTCACTTCAGTCCCCTCGCAGCACCCCAATGTACAACAGGCGCCCCAAAACTACAGCTCTACACCACCGCAGCAACCAAACGTCCAACAACCACAGCAGAATTACGCATCAGCGCCGATGCAGCAACAGCAGCCACAGCAAATGCTGCCAATACAACCACCGACCTCTGGGCAACCGGCTCCCAACTACCAACCGCAAATGAGTGTTCAACCCAATTATACCTCGCAGATGGGTTACCAGCAGCAGAGCTCACAGCCGCAAGTTATCAACCAAGATCAATCTCAGCAGCAATTCAACCAGCAGAGCAGTGTGCCTCAGGAGCAAGTGCAGCTGTATCAACAACAGCAGCAGCAGCAGCAGATGGAGCACACACAGGCGCCATTGCAGAGGCAGGGCTCCAACGAGCCACCGCAACAGCCCATAGGACACAGCCAACCCATGCAGCAGCAGTTCGTCCAGCAGGCTCAGCAGAGCGATTACTTGCAGGTGCAGGACCAACATCGCCTCTCCACCGTGTCACAACCTGACATGCTGCAGGCCTCGTCACTTCCGCCTCCCGAGCACAGGCTTAGCGTCGACTCCCAGATGGACCTGCAGAAGCAGCAGATGCTGCAGGAACAGCACCGGGCAATGAACTACTCGCAACCGAGCATCCAGGAGATGCAGCAGATGCAGCAGCACCGGAACTCAGTGACGCACACGCCGAATATGCAGGAGCTGATGCAGTTGCAGAATCAGCAACAGCAAGGGGTAATCCAGCAGGGTGACATCCAGCAGCAGGATCAGCACCACCACCGCTTGAGCACCACGACCAGGCCGGCTCTGCAGCAGATATTGGAGCACGACGGGCACAATCAAAGCCCCACTCAGGAGATACAGCAGCCGGGGATGCCAATACAGCAGGGGAATGCCGTTATAATGCAACAGCAGCAGTACGTGCAGCAGGCTCCCATTGCTGAGCAATCCAATTACATACCAACGGAACAGAGGCCCGGGGGTATTCAATATTTGCAAGACCAGCGCGTTGCCACTCCATTAAGTCAGCAGCAGCCGTACGTGCAGAATGATCAGAGACCAAGCATGGCTGGTCAGCAGTATGTCGGCCAGCAGCAAGACGGTTACGTGCAGCAGCACTCGATTTCAGATTACGTGCAGCAGCCACATGGCTTGCAGGAACATATGCCGCAGCAGCCGCAGCAAGTCATTCATCAGCAGTTACCGAACAACCTGCCGCATATGGTCCAGACACAGACTGGCAATCAGCAGCCTTACATGCAGCAGCAGCAAGCCGGCCAACAGCAACACATGCAACAATCTGGAATCCAGCAGCAAACTGCTGTGCAGCAGCACATTCAGCAGCAAACTGTCCCTCAACAGCAGCAACAACCTCAAGTCATACAACAGCAGCAGCAACCCCAAGTCATCCAACAGCAGCAGCAACCCCAAGTCATCCAACAGCAGCAGCAACCCCAAGTCATCCAACAGCAGCAGCAACCCCAAGTCATCCAACAGCAGCAGCCTCAAGTAATGCAACAACAACCGCAAATAATTCAACAGCAACAACAACCACAAGTAATCCAGCAGCAACAACAACCACAAGTAATCCAGCAACAACAGCCACCACAAGTCATTCAGCAACAGCAACCACAAGTCATCCAGCAACCACAAGTAATCCAACAACAGCAACCCCAAGTTATTCAACAGCAGCAACCACAAATTATCCAACAGCAACAACCGCAAGTTATCCAACAGCAACAACCGCAAGTTATCCAGCAGCAGCAACCCCAAGTTATTCAGCAGCAACAATCGCAAGTTATTCAACAACAGCCTCAAGTTATCCAACAGCAGCAACCACAGGTTATCCAGCAGCAACAGCAACCGCAAGTTATCCAGCAGCAGCAGCAACCGCAAATTATCCAGCAACAACAGCAACCACAAGTTATCCAACAACAACAACAACCGCAAGTTATCCAGCAGCAACAACCCCAGGTGATCCAACAGCAACAACCGCAAGTAATGCAGCCTCAAGTTTTACAGCAGAACCAGCAAGTGCTGCAGCAAACTCACGTGATGGCTCAGCAGCAGCCACAGCCTGTCCAACAGCCAGTGGCTCAGATGATCCCGCAGCAACACATGCAGCAGCACATCCAGCAGCCCCAGCAGCACATTCAGCAGACACAGCCGGTGCAACACGTTCAGATCACGCCGCAACTGCAGAGGCCAGTGCCGCAGCACCAGCAGGTCCAGCACCTCCAAGCGCAGCACATGCAGCAGCAGTCGAATACGGCGCCGTATGTTTCCCCTGTGTCCGATCATCAGCAGCAGCAGCAACACATTCAGCAAGGCTACAACTCACAACCGCCAATGGAGCACCATTTAATACAATCGCCACAGCAGCCGCAGATTGTTCCTCAGAATATACCGCAGGATCAAAAGGCGGTTCATAGGTTGTCGTCCGATATACTTCCAGTGAATTTGAACGAGCTCGATCAGCAGATGGCCATGATGCTCCAGCAACAGCCTGTTAATGACCACCACGGGCATGCGCAGCAGCAATCTCAGCAGCACAGACTGTCGACTGCTTCACTGCCACCACTTACAAACTTCGATAACATGTCTATGGATCAGAGGAGAATGTCGACTGCTTCCCAACCGGCTATCATGGAGTTCAGCCAACAACAGCAGTACATGCAGCAGTACCAGCAGAGTTCACAGCAAAGCATGGACTCTTACGGGCAGCAAGACCTTCAACAGCAGTTGCTGCAGCACACTTATGGGATGCAACAGCAGCCACAACAAGTCTATAACCAGTTGCCCCATCAGCAAGTTGTTCAGCAGCAGTCGGACTACCCGATTTACCAGCAGCAGCAACAGCAGATTGACTATTCGCCGCAGGGCATCCTGGCCCAAGACGATCCGAAGTCGGATTTATCTGAGCTAAACCAGCCAGAAACGGACATCTCGTCGACCGAACAAGTAAGTGAAACGGGCAACGACCCAGGCGGGCACCGGCGGTCCCCGAAGAAGGTGCCCACGAAGGAGCTCCGGGTGGAACGGGTCTACCCGGACGGCACCGTCGAGTGCCAGCTGCTGTGCAAGCAAAAGGCAATCAGCTTCAAGTTCAATAGGTTCGATACCAAATCCACCGACATTATTGAAGGTATGATTAAAGAGAACTGCCTCAAGCCCGGCTCGCATAAGACTCTCACGGAGCAGCTCGACAGTATACTCAGCCAGCTCGAGGAGAACCCAGCCAAAATACCCACTTGTCCTCGTTATGTTCAAAAGGTGAGTGCTGCACAGTATATTAACAAAAGATATCATTCCATCCATCCAGACTCGTGCTGGAATATGGTGCCTTCTATAACTTGTATTTGAATGTACTATTCGTAATTTCATTGAATCAATTTTAAATAATATTATTTGAGGAAATATTGTATTTCCTCAATTGATTTTGTATTAGTATTTTGGATTCACAAAATTTCTTTTGAGAATATAATTTTTTTGTTTTTTTTTTTGTAAAATGAGTCAAATGTACTCTGTTTGTGGTTGAAAGTGGCACTATTATTCAATTAAGAATGAACGTTGGGATGTTTGAATGAATCGAACATAACATGATCTGGCAAATTGTAAACCTAACTGTTAATTTCCATGCTGCGTTATCATTGGAGAAGGTCAGGCATGCATCACTGACTAGGCCGCACCGAAAAACGCACCGGCGTTACAAATCTGTAAGTGTTGCTCTTCCCTTTACTCTGCAGCTGATCTTGTTTATTATTTACCCGAAGGTACAATTTTATTTTCCTTATTATCTCGCCCCGGTGCTCCCACTACTAATGGCGGTGCTTTCTTTCCCAGAGAGACGACTCGACCAACGATCAAATCATGAACATCAAGCCTGAGATGTTCCAGCATCCCCAGGACAGCGTCAAGACCGCCGACGACGCTGCCTTCCAAGGCCTCAAGACAACACTGGCCGAGAAGATCACGCAGAACCTGCAGTGCAGGGAGAGTCTAAACAGCAGCGGCACCGTCTCGAGGAAGACGAGCACGGCCAGCGAGTACACACCCGAGCACACATACATGCACGACTCCCGGGCGCAGTACATGGATCAGACGACTGTCTCGTACTCCACTGACAGCTGCATCAGTGTGTCAGAAATTAGAAGTGACGATGTGTTCAAGGCGGACGATTCAGGCAGGTCCGGACAGAAAATCGATGTCAAGATTATGATGATCGAGCCGGAGAATGAGACACGCTCTGGTCAAGCGGAGATTAAAGGGGAGCAGCGTCCGCAGTTTCTGGATACCGAGGTTAAGGCTGAGGATAGCAAGCTGAAGGTGCCGCAGAGGAAGATATCTCGGTTTCTGGTTAGTCCGGTTAATTCTGGACAGCTTGATATACCTAAGGATAAAGAGGTAAAGCAAAGTTTTAGACTACCGGATATACTGTACAATAACAATGTTTTAGGTATAGTATATTCACTAAACTACCTTGAATATACCTTGTTCAGGTTGGAATTATATATTGTAATTTTATATTTTATTTTTAGGTTGGTGAAACGGCAGTGGACAATCCTAAAGAAACTTCTAAATCAGAAGAAGATGTACTTAAGGAGCGGCAGCGTAAGGATTCCATAGTTCTCGAAATTAAAGGCGTAACTGAGGCTGAGAGAGGCCAGGAAGTGACAGTGGAGATCGGCCAAAAGGATAGTTTGGAGCCGGTGTGTGGTCCCGAGATGATAACTTTAGAGCAATTGAAAATTAGCTTGGAGAACCTTAAGCAAGGGGGCCCCGTATCTCTTAAAGACTCAGGCCTAGAACAGAAAATCAGCACCGTCAATCCACCCTCTTCGTTTTCCACAACTAGTACCTCTCACACTCACACCATGTCAATCCCTCAATGTCAGGCTCCTACTTATTCCCAGACCAGTCTTCCGGCGGCCTCGAACATGCCCATACAGCCATCACCTTCGCAGCAGAGTGTGGCTTCCATGCCGGCAGCTTCCATTCCTCACATGGTCACCTCAATGCCATCTCACACGGTGACAGTTCCTCATTCGATGCCCCACACGGTGCCAAATACGGTGTCCGCGCTGCCACAGAGCATGCCCACCGCACAACCGGGCACTCCACACGGAAGCCTTCCGCATATAACTTCTTCCTTGCCGTCGGTGGGGCTGCCTGCTCTCGCGCAGACCTCCATGTCTCAGGTGCACGTCAGCATGCCGCAGTCCATAACATCACTGCCGCATATAATGAACTCAGGTTCGGGCATCATTTTGCCCCCAGAGCACGGCATTTCACTACCACAGCTTAGCTCATCGCCGAATCAGAGCACTCAGAAGCCTATAGCCACGGTCTACCCGCAGCAGATGCCAGCGAGTTACAGTACGTACACGGGGCTGCCACAGATATCTGCTCCACAGTATACTAAGAGCATACCACAATCGGCTTCGCTGCCGCAGGTTAGTGCCTCCATTCAACAGCCCATTACTGTAACAACTCAGCAGACAAGCAGTTTACCACCAGTTAATAATTCGGTGGCACCGTCGCCGACTGTGCAAAGCCTGCAGTGTATAGCTGGGCAACAGATCGTCGAGCAAACCGGGATGTCCGGACAGTTAGAGCAGCAGCAGCTCGAGGTCAAGAAGTCACTACCTAGTCTCAAGTTGTTAGTTGAAAGGTTGGTTTTCGTTGTAATTGTATTGTTTGTATTTAATTGTATATTTTTCAGTGGCGGAAGTCAGGGAAGTCTGCCAAGCACGCCTCAAGACACGAAGTACTCAGCACACATGCAAAGCTTGCAGCAGAAGTTATCGTCGATCACAATGACCGGACAAGTGCCCGTGAGTAACGATAGAACCTATCAGCAAACCTAAATTATCTCAACTCTATTTTAGGGTCCTCTTAGTCCCCAAACCACACTAGTTTCTATGGAATTCCCTAAAAACGTTCCTGATAACCCCACTATTTCTAAGGTAACACGTCTCCGCCCTCCAAATGCCGCCATAATTAATTCTCACTGTCTAGATGCAGCACGAGCCGGCCACGGGCAGCGGCTCAGCCACCTCCGAGCTCCTCTCGCCCGTGCAGGAGTTTGACTCGGCCCCGCTGGACAAGTCCAAGCTCGTAGATCTGAACGCCGAGATCGCAAAGATCAACCAGCGGAGGGAGAGCGTCGACATGTGCCGTACGCCCAAGGAGCCCGCCGAGCAAGGCGATGGCAGTGAGGGCTGCTTCCTACCCGACTCACCAAAGTCGCACTGCCCGCCTGCGCAGCACGCCTCCACGCCGGAGAGCGGTATGAGGGAGAGGCGGGTCTCGAGATTCAAGGTCAGCGTTGTCACCGAGCCCGACAGGAGCAAGCTCGAGATCCCCAAGGAGAGGGAGCAACGTCAGCAGCCCGCTGCTAATGAGAAAACTGAGGACATTACGGCTGTTATTAATCACTCGTTTGAAAAGCTTTTAGAAACTGTAGTTGCTACTAGTTATCCACAGAAAGGTACTAAAAAATGTTTTATGCGTTATAAAATTTAGTCTGGCGTTAGACTTAAAAGTCTTTTAAATACTATAGTGTATTCACAAAACTCCCGCTCTCTCAAAATGACATTGGTTTGAACTGAAAAATCACAAAATCAGCCGATAGTAACTTATCATTTCATGTTGGTAAAGATTTAATTTAATTGGAGATTAATATTGGAATGTGTGTGGATCCATTCTGAGTTTTGAGGTAATGAAATAATTTTTATGCACTCTCAGCTTTCTATTTGAGAGTGCATAAATATTCTTTCATTTAATTTTAAGATTAAAACTTTTGTACCATTGTTAATCTGTCACTTTAATAAATGTGTTAACGGCTCCCATATGCACTAGCAATGGACAATAATCCTTATGAGAGCGTTCACACGAACCCATGCCACAGTAGAAGGCCCCCTTCGGGATGCAAGCTCCTTATCAAATGCGGTTTCACTGATCACGAACTGTTAGCATTTACCATGTATCTAGCCATCCAAACAATACCGACTGAAAGTGACAATGAACTTAAAATAAATTATTATTTTTAAGATTTAAATTTACGGTTGAACTAATAATACTATTCATATATTTGCCTACAGCACCTAACATTATTTCAAAACTTTGACACAAGTACAGTTAGATAAACTAGTCGGTAACTTATAGTTAAACAGTACACTCCAAATTGTTTTATTGTCTTTTTCTTATGTCACAGGAGTTATGTGAGTGCACTATTAAGTATGGTCAATGTGAAAGCAATTATATTTCGTCTACTTACAAGTGAAATACACTATTCTCTTACTCATTACTAAGTTTAGGATAGTTATGCAATTGCATATGTTCATATGCAATTGCATATTTTTTAAGTCAATTTTTGCCTTTTTTTAGTTAAGTTTTATTTTGATGGTTTACTAAATTGAAACAAATCTCAGGCTCAGTAGGGGTATAGTAAAGGGTCCTGTAGCTGAACTTCCAAATTATTAACTCATTAAATAACTGAGTAGGAAAGGTAACAGCAATATATAAAACTTTAATTGCAGTTTCTCACATGTTATAGTTTTTGACTTACGTGATTTTACTTCTAAGCACATGATTTATAATGAAACTATAATAGATTTAATCAGTCAATAGTATTTCTGGCTCATCTGGAAATATGTATTGATACAGTTTTGTTATTTCAGATGACTTGGTGCAGGTCTCATCAGTTCCCGTGGTAAGCCCTTTTTATTTGTATTGCAGTAGTGCAATGATTTTGTAACTAATATTAGTTGTTTTTTTTTGTTGTAATAATTTTTTTTTGTTGCTACATACTAATACTAAACCATTGCATTTTACTTTTGTCTGTTCCATGATGTTTCTTTTCTTTTTGTTTTTTTTTTTAAATTTTTTATTGTAGCAGCATGTGGCAGACAGGAATATGTTCGTCGCCAATATCGGTGCCACCGCATCGTACAGAGAAGACCTAAAGCGAACCCTGTCGTTTGGGGATTTCGCGGCAAAAATCCAGACGATCCTGCCGAAGCACAACAGCGCGCAAAATTTAAAGTCGTTCTCCCCGCCGGTCGATTCGCGGAAGCTGTCCAACGTTAGGCGTGTGTCGGTGTACCGTAACATCCCGTCAATAGTTATCGAATGCTCGGACGATATAACCAACAGTCTGCCGGATATAGCCTCGATATTCAGGCAGCCGCTGCCGCTGGAGCTAAACAGTTCGTGCCCAAATTTGTCGCACAGCGAGTTGCCCGCCGATAATTACGACAGTGACACAAGTGTGGACAGTTTCGAGTCGTGCGAGCTGTGGCCCGACTCGGACCAGCCGAGCGCCAGGCACTCGGAGTCCGACAAATTCGTGTTTGAGTTCGCCTCGGAAGACCCCAGGCCGCCCAGAAAGCGGAAGCAGCCGATAACGAGAATGAAAGCCGGCGAAAAGCAGCAGAGGAAGCTGTCCCTGCAGCACATGAAGTTCAGCCGCGGCTACCAAGCATACTCCCAGCAAAATCCGAGCCGCGAGTCTAAATTCCGCGAGTCCGCCAAGGGCAAGCACAGAAAGGAGGTCAGCCCCTCCGACATACTGAAAAACAAAATGAAACAGTCGCTGTCCATGCAGAACCTGTTCTCGAACTCGAAGCGCGTGCTCGAGTTCGACAACTACCACACGGTGCACTCGGGCACTGACCTCCCCCACGACATCACCGACTTCAAACTGTTCGATTACAAGGCGAAGGCGTCGTCGCCGGCCGGCTGCCCGGGGGCCGGCGGCTTCCCTGACCCGCCCGCCAGGGTCGTTTACAGGTGCTGCTGCGGCGGCCCCACGTGCAAAACGGTGGTGCCGATATTCCAATACTTGGAAAGTTACTTTGACCAAGTGGTAAGATAAAATCAGATTAAAGAGCGTCAGTTTTCTCTCCTACTGCCTTCGCTTTATTAACAGTTACTAACATTTTCGTCACAACTTTCCGTGCACGGCAGCACCAGCATGCTTCAGTTTAATTTGTAGTCCCTTAATTCGACAGTACAGTTGTCTAACACTTGGCCGTGCATGCCGCCTCTTGTTTCCTTGCCGTGCATTTCAAATGGTTTCTGTTTGTGGTTTAGGACGAGACCTTCGAAGAGATGTTGAACAGACAAAAGGCTGAACTGAATGCCCTGATGGAGGCTCACAGGAAGCAGCAGTTAGAATATATGGGCTCCTTT
The DNA here is from genome assembly GCA_951805005.1 of Othius punctulatus. Taxonomy (NCBI): domain Eukaryota; kingdom Metazoa; phylum Arthropoda; class Insecta; order Coleoptera; family Staphylinidae; genus Othius; species Othius punctulatus. The sequence goes on along the minus strand of OX638146.1, from coordinate 8,303,038 downwards.
GCCGGTACTGTATCCATCCGATAAACTGTCGCCAGTTATTCATTTGTTTCTATGTTGCAGTGAGCAAACGGAACCAGAATAAGGATTAGGCTATAAAAATTGATAAAAGTGTGTGATAAACCATGTATAGTTTATTGTTTATATTGTATATTTAAAATAGTATTACTCTTATAATTAAATATTATATTAAATTATATATTCTACTCCAAGCAAAGACGTCTTATGTCCATTATTTGATACATACCTCTAATACGGCGTTCTTCAACCTGGTTTCTCAATGGTTCCACGAACAATTACTATGGAGCTGTAAAAATTATCTCTAAGAACTGAGTAGTGCAGTGGGGTTCATGAGAGACGCGACAAGCGTCCAGAATCTGGATTTGGATTTTGTGAATTAAAAGATGAAATAAGAATTTTGTTAAGTGAACATGCATTTGAATTGTCTTACAAATTAAATGATATAGATTGGATAATGAAAATAGCATATCTCTGAGATATTTATAACTATTTTGTCTCTTTCCAAGCAAAAAATATGAATATCTTCGAAGTACAAAATAAAATTAATTGCATATTAAAAGAAAATACTGAGTGTTTTACTAATTTACATGAAATTATGGTAACTAATAACGTTAAAATAAATTAAAATTATTTATCAATCTACAATACAATCTTCGTGTGTATTTGTAAATTTTATACCGGGTGGTCCAAAAGTAGGTATACAGGTATACAGTAAGTATACACATGGGAAGGTTGGACATTTAATCCCGAAGGTGCTCAAATATGTAATTAAACCTGCAATAAAAGTATTGCTGTATAATAAATAAATATATAAATAAGTGTATACCTAATTTTATACCTACTTTTGGGCCACTCGGTATATCGTTTTAGGGTTTGTGTTGGCAGCACTGGCTGTCACTGCAATTCTGACAGCTGTCAACCGTCGTTTGTCTACTCGAGGTATGCAGCCGGTGTGCCCCTTGCGAGGTAATCAGAGCCCCACACAAGTCTGACCAGCGGACAACCTTGTGCCCCCGGGACTCCGCTGACCCCACGGGCCACCGACCCACCACTCCGAATCGGCGGCTAGTCATATTGACGTCACTGGATTGCGTCACTGCGCCGGCGCCCTAAAACCAGAGCCACTTTGCCGTGTGAATCAGTCGGCGGAGACTTGTGTGTGCGGTGTATTTGTTTCACATGTGTTGCTGCTTTTCTAAGAGGAACGCAACATGCTGATCAAGGAATTGTGAGTACCACGCCTCCGTGGGGCCGCGCAGGCGGCCTGCGGGGGCCCTCGGGCCGCCCGGGGCTCAGCCCCAACGTGGCCAAAGCGGCCCCCGTTCGCGGCGCCGCCAGCCCCCGGGCGGACGCCGCGTGCACGCGCCACCCCCCTCGCGGCCCCCACAGCACACCCCCCGAAGCGTGCGAATTAACAGGCGGGTTTTTGCGACCTTGAACAGTGCGAACCCAATATGGGACAAGTCACCTGTACAGGTCACTTTTTTTCCTGTTTAATTACTCATCAATGACCCCCAAAATAATCAGTGCCGGCAAACCAAAACCGACCCCGTCGACTGCTCGGCAATCATAGGTACTGCAAACCAAACCGACGCTCAACCTGAAAGGCCTTAACGGTGCCCAGCACCCTTGACCCAATTACGTGTGCACAAATGCTGCTATGTTGAAGCCCGCTGCATGTTGCTTCACTCAGAAACACTTTCGCTTAGATATGTGCACAATACACACGCAGGCCATTGATACTTTATGTACCTCGACAAAGTATTAATCGAAAAACAATTGAATCGGTGAATGCAGCAAAGCTGTATTATTAGTTTTGGTGCATTTGATAACTTTGAATCAATTTAAATAGATTTTAGAAAGATTTTAAAATTTTGTTTGCATATTTGGAAAGAGTAGAAAAAATTAAGGAACACTGAACGTATTTGGTACTTCCGCATACAACTTTGTTACTTATTAACTTGAGTTAAATCTGGATGTTTTGATAATGAGGTGCTTTTCTTTCTTTCGTTTTGTGCTTTTAGAGTTTCAGCACAACCCTCGGAAATTATTCAACTTAAATCCTTAACACCACGATAAAATTAAATGAAAATTGGCCTTATATGTATCGTTATTAACATAAAATTAGTCTTATATGTACTGTTATTAACGTTACTCTATGTCAATTTCAACATTGACAACCGTATAATTTAACATAAATAATGCGTCGTATATGATAGTTAAATATTCTCAGAACTACTATTTCTAAAAACACAAAATGTTTGTAAACAAATTCTCCATAAGTAATTAATAATTCATAATTATCGACGATTTAATAGGCCTCGTGAATTTGGACGTGGTTAATTTATTTATTACCTTCTCGTAACTTTACGCCGATTTAAATATCTCCAATAACATCTCCGGTGCGTTCCCTTCGGCGGCCTTGATTGCTTCTGTACGTACGCATGCACGCCGTGCCCGCAATTACCTGCTAATTTACATCATGATTTCTATTTCAGCCGAGTCACCCTGCCATTAACCGTGGAAGAGGTGAGTCTTATCATCGTTTTTAATTGCATAGATTGATAATTGCTATCTGTTTCTGCATGTGCTGATAACGATACGTAGCTTCCATATTATCCAGGTGAACTCCGAAGTTACAAATTAATAATCTACAGTTGTCGTGATGAAACTAATTACACTGGATACTTAATAATCTACAATTATAAAACTATTGATAAGAGATAAGTGGAGAGCAAATGTGCCACTCAAATCGCTTGATACAGATTTACTTTGCCAACAATATTATTTTTGTAAGTGGAGGGCAAATGTGCCACTCTGCAAATTTACTTTGCCATCAATATTATTTTTTATGTCATGTCAATGCGACGTTTTTGCATAAGCGAAATGTTTTGAGCATCCAGTTTAACAATAACTTAGGTAATTTGTCAGTACTTTAGAGCTCCGATAATCCGAACTAATTGGGACCGAAGGTGGTTTGGATTATCAAATATTGCTGCTAAATAGTTACGAGTATTGAATACAAGAAATAAAACATCTGAATGCCAGAATTCAACAGCAATATATCGTCGGCTTACAAGTGAAATCACTTAACTCGAAAAGTATAAAATGTGAGAAACTGCAATTAAAGTTTTATATTCTGCTGTTACCTTTCCTACTTAGTAATTTAACGAGTTAGAATTTGGAAGTTCGGCTACAGGACCCTTTACTATGCCCCTACTGAGCCTGAGATTTGTTACAATTTAGTAAATCATCAAAATAAAACTTTGCTAAAAACAGCCAATAATTGACTTAGTGTATTTCACTTGTAAGCCGACAATATATTCTTTCGGCTGTGATAAGATGAATGTGCTTGTAATTGAGGCGCACCTTCACAAATATCTATACTATACTATACTAATACTCCTACTGAGCCTGAGATTTGTTACAATTTAGTAAACCATCAAAATAAAACTTAACTAAAAACAGCCAAAAATTAGGCTTAGTGTATTTCACTTGTAAGCCGATGATATTTCTGTAAACACAAAACTTAAATTAAAATTCTTAATAAAAAAACATATTATGTACATACATAATCTACATATGTACGTATGTAGACGTGGTATGTAGATATACCACTTAGTTAGCTGCACGAAAATAATCGGAAATCTACTTCACTCTTAGTTTTGTTTTTCTTTGTTTTTTTGTTTTTGTTTTTCGGCTTCAGATTACTAGGTTTTGGATTATTGGACCGTCCTTACGCTCGGTATTATCAAGTTAGATTAATCGATGTGGCTTTTATTTGTTGAAAATTCATAATTAGAAATGTATGAAAAATGATCATTTCCAAAAACAGTTTTGAAAATTAAAAAGTGTGTAACTTTATTTCATACATTTCTAATTATGAAGTTATTTAAACAGGCATTTAGTTAAATGACGTTTATGTTAAAGGTACAGTTAAAAATGTACTATGAATATTTTTAAAGGGACTTTAAGTTACCGTCATTTTAACTTCAATTGGCAATAGATCTTATTAAAGAATGTAGGAACTTTTGGGAAATTTTATATTTTCAAGAAGACAACACTGATAATTATCCGTTATGTTATCATGAGATACTATTTGATTTGCATGTTTTCGGATATATTCATTACGCATGTAATTTAATATTTCTTCAACTGAAGATTTTCTGGTGTAATTAGAAGACTTTGAATCAATTGTTAACAGCACCATATAATTTATCTGTAAGTTTCTGTCAATCTAAATGGTCGTTAATATTGTAAACTGAGAACATTTAGTGGGTAAACGTCATTTAAAGTAGTTGATGATAGAGCGAATTAAGTTTTAAATGACCGTTAAATCTGTTGATAATAGCTGTAGAGTAGTTTTTACTAAATTTATTGTAGTGCACGCCATTAACCTCACAGCTAAACGAATTATGTTTTATGTCATGTATTTTGCTTGAAAATTGTGTGCCGCATGAAAAAACTGCGTTTACTTTACAAGTCAGGTTGTAATTATTGGTTCTTAATGTATGCCTGTGAGTGCCAATATGGTTTTAATTTATATTTAGCTGATGGCTCGTCACCTTTGATGGTCATCATGCGCACTTTTTAATTGCTCATTTGCATTGGACACAAGAAAGAAATAGTGATTCGATACTGGAAATGAATGCTTTTAAATTTAGTCCCAATCTTTTACGATGAGTTGCAGGAAAAATATTTTGTAGCATATTAAAGCTTGACCTCCAATTAACTTCAACCGACGGGTTTTAGTGGCTAATGCCGTGGCAGCTCAAATTTTCCACATAACTGGATCCGTGCTTATTTGATTTTTTTTACAATGAACTAACATAGGAATCTGCTATAAAGTGGTTTATATATAACGAGGACCAGGAGGTCAAAAATTTGTAGCCACACTGCAGGCTAAGTTATGAAACAAACATTGTTGTTTTTAAATTTTTTTATTGAAAATATTTGTAAACTTCAACTTTGTCCTTATGAGAAGTACGAGATTAGAAATGTTTTTATCTCGTTAATGGGCACTTGAAGATATAATTTCAGATACAGGTATTTTTCACCAATAGGCGAAATTTGATGAGAAGAATTTTATTTTTACCACGGATTTTAAGCACACAAGCTTGCACTCAAAGGCAGTTGCGAAAAACATATGACTGAGTTATTTGTTGCCAATATAAACTCGCACTTGATAACTATTTTCGCAAAATGTTGAAAACAAGTACAGCCAGATAAAATAGTTTGCAATTAATAGTTACAAAGTGCACTAATAAAATTTCATTTGGCTTTGTAAATGCCACGGGAGTTTTTTGAATAAACTGAGTCGTATAAAATCGAAACTCACAATATCCAAATATTTGGGAATGAACCCCTGAATTTTTCAAATGATTTTGTTTACATCCAGTTGGCTCTACAAAACGAATTGTAAAATTCAAAAAAATGCTTTTTTGTATACCATTTTAATAATAAAAGCAGTTCAAAATGATTTTGGATATTGTGAGTTTTGATTCTATACAACTAAACTACAATAGATGAATAACAATGAAGTAAATGTATTATTTTTGTTGTAGTATCAAGTAGCTCAGCTCTATAGTGTGGCAGAGGCGTCGAAAGACAACACAGGTGGAGGTGAAGGCATCGAGGTCCTGAAAAACGAGCCCTTCACGAACTACCCACTCCTCGGGGGCAAGTACAATGCGGGCCAGTACACATACAAGATCTACCACCTGGCGAGCAAGGTGCCGTCGTTTATCAGGCTGATGGCGCCCAAGGGCTCGCTGGAGATCCACGAGGAGGCCTGGAATGCGTACCCCTACTGCAGGACAGTGATCACGGTAAGCGCCCCCCGGCTCACCACCCCTCCCCTGACCCATCCGATTGTAGAACCCGTCGTACATGAAATCCAAGTTCGCTTTACAAATTGATACCCTGCACGTGGCGGCAGATGCCGATAAAGAGAATGTAAGTGCCGTTTTTCTTGTCTTTACATGTCACCACACACAGAACCCCGGTTACATGAAGGATAACTTTGTTATCTGCATTGAGAGCATGCACATCGGGGACACCGGCTTCCAGGAGAACGTAAGTACACGATGGTGTGCCGGTCATCGCGCCTCCGGTGCTTTAATTGGGTTCGCCGTTTCAGGTGCACGAGCTGCCCGCCGATAAGCTGAAGATGCGGGAGGTGGTACACATCGACATCGCCAACGACTACGTGTCCGCTGGTGACATACAGCCCGGCGAGGACCCCACCAAGTTCAAGTCGGAGAAGACCGGGCGGGGACCGCTGGTCGGGAAGGACTGGAAGAATCATGTCAACCCCGTCATGACCTGCTACAAACTAGTCACGTGCGAGTTCAAGTGGTTCGGCCTACAGAACAGGGTGGAGAGCTTTATACAGAAGCAGGAGAGGCGGCTCTTTACCAACTTCCACAGGTATATTATCTTAAACACATGCACAATCCTCTAGATGCGGCAATACATTTTGTTTGATCTTGTGTTACGAACTTTGGATTTTTGGAGTTTATCATCCAATTTTCATTAAAAACACATTTTCCTGCCATTTTCCAGTTGCCAGTTTTTGCATTTTTAGTTGGGTTTTTACAGCCATGACCTTTTAATGAGGCATTCCTAGAATAGTGTCCAACATCATCGTGAATTTATTTGTACAAAAAGTGCATCAGATCCATGTAAATTTAATGATTCATGTTCAAATGAAGCAAAATTGATGAGATTCGACAGACTGTTAAACAAAATGTTTGCAAAGTATGTGCATATTCCATAGAGAATATTGTGTGATTTTGTTCTTATTTGTTTCTAGACAAGTCTTCTGTTGGATGGATCGCTGGTTCGGCCTAACCATGGAGGACATCCGAGCAATAGAGGATAAGACGAAAGAAGAGCTGGAGGCCCTCCGCCAGAAGGGCGAGGTGCGGGGCATGAGAGCGGACGAGAACTAAAACCAGATCCTAAAACTAAAGCAAAGATGTCCGTGTGAGTGGGACGTGGGGGCCAGTCGACCCGCCGTCCCCCCCTAAATAGAAAAAAATTGCTCGCTCTGCTCCGCTGGCACCCCACCTTGCGACGGCACCTGAAAACCAAACTAGCTGTACATTTCCTCTGTAACATACAAACGCTATCGTTTTAGTCAAGTCTTTTGGAGTATGATTATTTTACTGTAGGGGCGGATTGGGAGTTACCAGCCGGTCGTGAGGTGGTGTGCGCCCAGCACAGACTTGTCGCCACCCAGTTCTAGTTTAATTTACAATTACTCTAAGGTATACTTGTCTCGTTGCATCATGGGGGGCGACCGAGTCCCCCCGGCTAGGTGAAGGTGCCCCACCACCTATATCACTCTAATCGGTCGGATTTAGATAATTAAAATTAGACTTGCATGTTTGTAAACCGGATGAATGTGTCTTTCAAATGTGGGGGACCACCTGCCAGAATCTAGAGAGGTGTTACTAGAGTAGACCATTAAAACAATAAAATGTAAAAAATATATATATAGTACAATAGGCCTCCCACGGCTCCGGTGACAACCGGGCACATTGAGGGGGCCCTTCAGTCGGGAGCAGTGAGAGATGTCTCAACACGGTGTTCTAGTTGTATAAACAAAAATAATGCATTTAGGCCCAAAGGGCTGTTCTGTAGATTTTAGTGGTGACTACGTGAGATGCGCAGAACGTTTCCTTCGCCGACCCCCTCCCAGGTCGCCGGGGTGCTCGATTTCCGAGCACCGTTATTCGCTAGTCATTAGGATGAAGCTGTCGCACAGCCCATGACAATACATTCAAGTGCAGACGGGTGCCCAGGCGCACGGGAACGTTCGGGGCGCATCCGAGAGAGCAATGATGTGGTGCATAATTTTTTCCACGATATACTTTAGTTCGGTTTCGTTTTTTACGCTCGGTCAAGGAATTCACACACACACACAAATACACACAAAAAACACATATTGTATTTATTGTACGTACTTATAAAGAAATTAACGGTGCAGAGGTTAGCGGGATATACGGCTGTTTTATCCAAGAGTCAATTTTTAATTCTTAGCTGATTAGGTGCGTTGCGCGCGCACGCCCGTCCGCTTGAGTGTGCGCGCGCCTCGGCGTTTCTACTTGCCAGTTTATAGAGAATCATTTCGGTAGGGTACACGACAACCACCCCACCACCCCCTTTAAACCCCAAGGGTCTCCACCAGTATATATTGTAATCTTTGTACATTGGTTATTTTAATAGTGCGCGTGCGACGGGTCCACGCCAAACTCAGTATTTTTATGAACGGAACTGCGTGAACACGTCGTCGGTCCCACCCTTAGTATATATAGTTATTTTTTAATTTATGTACATGTAAATATTATAGTGTCTGTACTGAATCAGTTTGGTTTCTTTCGATTTTCGATGGGTTCTCGTGATGAGCGTGCTTTCTTTTTTACGATTTTACGGGGCGTTCTGTTATGTGTTGACGACGATGTTTGTCGTTGAATTTGTTACCTAATGTATAGGATTTATCGACTTTTTGATTGCTGTTTACGGACTCTTTCTCCGATATACATCTATATATATCTATGGATATTTCAACAAAACAAGAAGATGGTAATTGATTCAATTAAATGTGTAATTTGCAGTCTGTATGTTGTGCAAATGAAAAACTATACAGTCGTTAAAAGTTAGAATATATTAAAATACCCTTAGAAACCCATGATGATTACCCTCAATAATCCCCACCAAAATTTCAATTTTCATTTTTATCCAGTGGCAGTTTCTACGGTTTGCATGTCTGTGCAAATCCAGAAACAAGATAATGGTAACTGTTCTGGTATCTTCGTCACACCTAATTATTGATGGTTTTCCAAAAAACTAACAATTATAAGAACTAGTAGAAATCGATTTTAAAATTACGTTGACATAAATATAAGGTTTTGCTCGCCGTAATCAGTATTATCCACATTTTGCACTCTCTCTTAGCACCACTTAAAGTTTTTCATTGTCTGGGATCGGTAGGTAACACAAACATCGGTAATAAAAAACATAATTACTTCTTATAAAAAAAGTCAGATTATTACACACTTGCAGTTTGTATTTTCTGAAGCAACGTAAACGATCCAGTGCCTGTATTGCAAGGCTTTCCTATCATCAAACAACTCGACGGGGTCTCCAGTTTATCCATCTTGCCTAAAAATTACGGCAATTAGAAATGCATGATCGTTTTCACAAATACATCAAGAATGTATGGCTAATACATACTTGATTCCGGTTAGGCATTACAGAATTTATAAGGACGACCATTCACATAAGATTCGTGGCGAATTTATAAGGATGACCATTCACATAAGATTCATGGAGTTTTTAAATATTGTAGCAATATATTATCAGAGCCGTCACCTGACTACAAAGTTGAAATGGCTATGGTATTTTTAATACCCTAGCGGAATTTTTAATTGTGTCGGTAATTTTTAGTTACCAAAAGTACATGTATTCTTGATGTCATAAAAAGGCAGTCATCAAGCTTGACGTTTTACACTTACAGATACATTTCCATACTGCAATAATATTCGACATTATTTTGGTAATTTGTGTCTTATTTAGATTGCAGGTGATAGATAGAATTCCACTGGGGTATTAAAAATATTATCCATATTTTGCACTCTCTCTTAGCACCACTTAAATTTAGATTGCAGGTGATAGATAGAATTCCGCTGGGCTATTAAAAATACTATATACTTCATATCAACACTTCAAATTGGAGCCCACCTAGTAGTCCATTTCCTTTGTATATTGTGAAAATTTACCTCTGATTGCGGCTGCTTTCAAGAAAGCCAAAGAAGACTCAAACGAGAGCTGGTGGAGGGGACTGGAGCTGCTCTCCATGCCCTTCCGGTTCAGAGGCTCGAACTGCCCGCTGAACGTCATGTAATCGGCGATGAGCAGCAGATGCCTCGGATCCACCGTGATGCCGTACACTTTGAAGACGTCCCGCACCTCACGTACAATCACGCGCATCGCAGCTTCGATACCGTACGTGTCCACGATTTTGTGGATGTCGTTTGAGTACAGCTTGCTCAAATCCAAAAGCCGATTGTATTTGAACATTTCCTGAAATAAAATAATAATCGAGTCTTGTGTCATGAGCAGCTGCAGGAATCATGTGTCCGGCTGGTAAAACTTACAACCATATTTATGCCGTCCGTTTTCAGCATCAGTTGACCGTTGTTTTCGTAAACAATGGCTCTCCGTATCCCTACTGTCTCCCAAAGCACTGCTTTGCTTGCTGTGTCTTTCAATATGGCTGTCATGTCTATATTTCTAGAGGAAATCGGAAGGAAGAAAGATAGTTCGCACCAGCTGTAGTTTGTTGTGTCGAAAGTGAAGCTGTGCGCATGTTGGTGTGTCTGCAGCACGGTGGTCTGGATGGAATTGATTTCTTTGGCACTCAGTTCCCCCAAGTCTTCATCTTCAGTGTTTTTCGGTTCCTTGACCTCGTCCTCTGCAAAACCACATATTTTAAACCATGGATACAATCAATGTCCTATGCAAAAGGAGCTCTCTTACAAATTCTAGGGCATGTTGATTTGTTTTGTGGTGTGTGAGGAGTAATTTGTGGTGTGTGAGGAGTAATTTGTGGTGTGTGAGGAGTAATTTGTGGTGTGTGAGGAGTGAGGAGGGAGTAACAGAGGAGTGAGGAGTAACAGAGGAGTGGTGAGGAATTTAAAAAGGGTATTAGATTCTAGGTATAATCTGAATTCAAAATTATCAAAAATAATTGTATATGTATTCATATAGCCTATAGTCTGTCCAATTTCAATTTACAGGGCCTACAAGCTACGTCCAGTGATTGCAGTAAAAAATCCACTTCGGCTAAACTGCAGACTGTGGGACGACCAATCGTATTCTTTTAATATGGCTGTCATGTCTATTAATTTAAAATTCTATTAAGAAACAATATAAAAGGAAGAACTTTAATTTTTCTTTCCTTATTTTCATTTATTTTATTTAATAATTTTTTAGTATTATTTCCATATATTTTTACTTTGTATTGAAGCGTTCATGTGCTTATCACGCATATAATACAGTTTACATGCATTCTATCTTGGAATTGGAAAAACTATAGTTACTTTTAAACTATTTTAGTTACCCTTGTCTGATAGATTTGCTTCGTCCGGCTCTTCCTCTATCTCAGGTGCTTGGTCATCGCACAACTGATTGTACCTGGTCCCATCTTTGGCATTGTCAGGATCTTCAGGAGCCTCATCATCAGAGCTGGCGTCATCCACATTTTCATGGCCCCCGCTTTTCTCCGGAGGATCATCAAGATCATCATCATTGTCTTTTTCGGTAGCATCGTGGCGCTTTTTCCTGTCATCCTCCAATGAAACCCTAAAAACCAGCTTTGTTTCAGGTAATATTTTGCATCAGGTTTGTGTTATGATACTCGAAAGAATCAGCTCAAACACATAATACACAATTTAAAAACAAAAACGCTGTGTCTAAGTGCTGCCTCATTTAGCACAATATCGTCGACTTACAAGTATTATCAATTATTATCAAATATTGCTGCTAAATAGTTACGAGTAACAGCAATATATGGTCGGCTTACAAGTGAAATCACTTAACTAAAAACTATAAAATGTGAGAAACTGCAATTAAAGTTTTATATTCTGCTGTTACCTTTCCTACTCAGTCATTTAACGAGTTAAGAATTTAGAAGATCGGCTACAGGATCCTTTACTGAGCCTGAGATTTGTTACAATTTAGTAAACCATCAAAATAAAACTTAACCAAAAACAGCCAATAATTGACTTAGTGTATTTCACTTGTAAGCCGACAATATATTCTTTCGGCTGTGATAAGATGAATGTGCTTGTAATTGAGGCGACAAATATCTTCAACATCAAAAAAGTAAACAAACTTACACGTTAATATGTACTTTAGCATATTTCTGTACTGCTAAGAACATCAGCTTGAAGAACTTGTCGCTCATGTATTTTAAGATCTTGCTAGGCTTGAGGTTGTATTCATTCTTATAAAGATGATATGGCATGAAGTGGAATCGAAGAGTAATTTTCTCTTTCCTGAAACACGATTTAGTAGTAACTTGTCATGCATTCAGGTGTATTGTGTATCAAAAAACATTAATATAATATATAAAATTATTATAAACATTAATATAGTAACATGTTCATTATGTGCAGTCACATTCAAATGTTAAATGCAATTATGATATAATCGCATTTTATATTTGAATATGATGCTGTCAAAAACCCATTTTTCGATACACAATACACCCCATTACTATTATAATTAAAGTAGTCAAATATTGCACTTAATGAAAAATTAAGGAAAATTGCTGATATGCCGATGGAAAATGCCCCTGCCTGAGAGGTTTCCCGATTTGCAAATCATACAAGAGCAGTGTCAGTATATATAATTTCAGAAAATATCGCAATTCCTTGTAATTGTTTATAAATTTGTTTCTAGTATTGACGTTCAAATGCAGTTTAGTTCACAGAGTTAATTTACCGCTCCGGTTGGAATATCATTTCCTGCTGCACGTCGATCTTCTCTAGAATATCGGCAACGACTACTCTAGTCAGAATCTTCCGCAGCTTCTCGGCCTTCGCTTCCAGCTGAGGCACCTTGAGGAACGGCACCTCCATGCTGGGGGTCTTGATGTTCTTAGAGGCCACCATGAGGATCTCACGCAGACGGGGAATACCCAGAGTCACGTTCATCTCGCCTCTGCCGGCGAAATGAAAGGTGTTCAGCGTCATCTGAGTCGAGGGCTCTCCAATCGACTATAAAAAATCTCATTAAAGTTTTGGAAAAATATTTGTACGCTTTCAAAAAAGTCAAATGGGAAATAATCCAGACTTCATGACAACTAACTTTGCGAAATATAACGAATATGCAGTGTTTTGTGGGCCACCCCATATATGCATGTTTATTGTTTATAAAGGCTATGGATTCATTCGAGTTCTCTTGGAACACTAGTCTTTCATCACTTCTATCTTGCTCAAGTATGTACTGTCATGCTCACATAAATCTAGTACAAGAAATTAGCTTACAATAGCAATTTTATATAGCAATGTCAATATGTTTATACTAGATTTATGTGAGCATGATTGTACACTATAATATAGGATACACTACACCTCAAATACACCCTGTATATTATATCATTGATTACCTGAGCGGCAAGAAGTCCTACAGGTTCCCCAGGAGCGCACAAAGATTGCATTGCCTTCAAATTGATCAATTTAGTCATCAATTTCTTCATCCGCTTTGGATGTTTAACACCTCCACTGTAATCTTCTACTAAAGCGGCAAGTCTTTCATTGAGCGAGCCGTAATAACAATCTGGCTGGAATTTGGATACTAGAGGCTCAGGACATGGCTCGCTTATAGTGGTGAAGTTGCGTTTAATAATGTCATCAGACTGCTGCCAGAGTTCACATATAAACTTGGTTTTTTTATCCCTGCCGGTTTTGCTGTTTAATTTACCACCGTCTTTCAGCACCACTTTATCCTTGACTTTCATAGAAAACAAAGAGAAAGGTGATGGTATGCAACTGATCCCGTCCCAGTTATTCTTCTTCCTCCAATCCTTTAAAACCTTGCTGTGCTGGGCGAGCAGGCTCTGCTCCTCTGGATCCAGCAAAGCCTCCACAACTTTCTGATCGACGACAGCTTCGTAGTTGTCGGCCAGAAAGGGGAACTGCTCCTTGTTCAGGAACTGCACCTTCGATATGTCCATGCCGTCCTCGCCGTAGCAGAACTGCACCACGCTCCTGTCGCTGTCCCGGACGGTCATGTCGTAGCCGACCCGCAGGCCCTCCAGGTGCTTGATGAGGCACCGCTGGAGGTAGCCACTCCTGCTGGTCTTGACGGCGGTGTCGATGAGCCCCTCGCGCCCCGCCATGCAGTGGAAGAAGAACTCCTGCGGCTGGATGCCGGTCATGAAGCGGCCATCTATGAAGCCGCCGGCGCGCGGCGCAAACTCGTGCTTGGGGAAGCTCGGCAGCGACTTTCCGGAGATCATCACTGGGGGCCTCTTGCCCTCCAGCTCGATTTGACCCAGGGCGCATGAAATTTGCATGGTGTTCACCGTCGAGCCTTTAGCACCGGACTGCACCATCAGCTGCAGATTGTTGTCCGGGAATTTGCAGATTAAGCCAGCCGGAATACAAGTTCTATAACATATAGATACGTAAATAAATAGTTTGTTGCAAACACAATTCACACATAAATGTTAAAAAAGTCTAAACTAATTTTATTAAGGTATTGACTACATTTATTTATTTTATTTCAATCATCATGTAGTAATCGGATTAATTAACTTAAATATATATTTCTTGTATTTACGCAAAATCCCTGATTTATAATATTTATGGAAAATAATTTGTGTGAATTATTTATGAACTTACTTGTTAATGTCGTTGGTATACGAATCAAGTGACGTTTTATACTGTCTGTCGATTATCGCACGCATCTTAATGTTGCTGGCGGATTGCTCCTCCAATTTCTCAACAATAGTCACGGACGTGGAGTCTGCTGGGATATTCAGAGCTTGTGTAATGACTTCGTCTCCAATCGCCCGCGAGTTCTTAATTATTTCCACCCGCTTCTTGTCGGCTTCCGCTAGCACCAGAATATCATGCACTCCTAAGGTGAAGCCTTCCATCTGAAGGAAGCAAGTGAAGAGCTTGGCGAGCGAAGACAGGAGTTTGATGGCACAGGAACCACCATACAACTGTAAATTGAAAATGTTTAACTTCAATAACTAATTGCCGAAAGAACTGAACTTCTTTCGGACGTTAATTCACTAAGAGTGGGTTTATCAATGTCCCTCTAATTTTGTTAGGTGTCAGCTAAACTGGGTAATGTAAGGTTGCCCTTGAAAGAACGTTTACCATATCTTTTTAGCAGCCACTTGCTGGTTAAAGGAAGACTGGATATTATATTCAAATACTTATTTTGAATGGTGGTGGTGTCTACTTCGTGATACATTTTATTAATTATAAATAAAACACATTACTTTGTTAGTATCACATAAAATTATTTATTGATTTGTTAATAGTTTCGACTACTTAAGTAATCATTATCAAACATAGTATCTTAAACTAGATTTATTTATAATTAAATCATTTTATGTTATACTAACAAAGTAAGACTGCTCTAGTTAAGATACTCTTAAATTTGATAATGATTACTTAATTTACTCGAAACTAGTAACAAATCAATAAATAATTTTAGGTGATGCTAACAAAGTAATGTGTTTTATTTATAATCAAATACTTATCATAGTTATTGCTATTATACTAATGGGATGATTATTATAGTTGATATTATATGTAATACTTATTACTAACCTCGTACATGCAATGTACCAAGCTGTAAGGAGTGGCCCCATAATGCGACTTATCCAGAATCCCGACAAGCAGCTCGCCGTGCCGTATGACCACCTCGGCTTCAGTCATTATATTCTGGTCCACGAAAGCTGTGCCCCCGGCTTTCCAAGCCCTAGGCTCCGCGGTCTGCCAGGCTTTGGACGAGATTTTCGATGTCGCCAGGAGGTTGATGGGCACTTTACCGGTGGGGATAATGTTCAGTATCACAGTGGACAGTATTTGCTTGCCGGACCATAGGCACCTCGGCTTCATGATTGCCGGTGGCAGCAGCTTGATCCGAGAGAGTTTGAAGGAAAGCCCTTGGTACACGAGTTGCTGATAGTCAATTCTAAAAATTTTAAGGTTTTAATAGTAATAGTAATTTATTAATTGCTCAATTTATATACATAAAAATATTTCATGAATATAAGTTATAACTGAAAATAATTGGACCAGTTATAAACTTGGATATTAGAAGGGAAATTGAGTTATGTGCTTTGAGCTAAGTGGAGTGCAGAAAAGTAAGTTATAAATTCTTCGAGATTTAAATTTTGATTCTGTAACTCGTAATAGTAGAAATGAGATATTTTATAATGTATATGTGGCTCACAATACTCTGTGGATTTTGTACTATAACTAACAGTATAATTAATGCCACCATATACATTACATTAAAAAAACTGTAACTCATAATAGTAATTAAATTGAAACTATGTGTGGATACTACTTGGTGAAACATTATGATTAGGTTAAACTAACTAAACCTAACCTAACCTAACCTAACCTAATCATAATAGTAGTACAAGAGATATTTTATAATGTAAATGTGGCTCACAATGCTGTGCGTGTTTTGTACGGTATAATAGGAGTATAATTAACATCACCATATATAATACATTAAAAAAAAAATCACTTGCCTGCTAAAGAATTTGCCTCTAATGGATAGCTTCACTCCGGATATCATATGATCCTGAATTAGACCACTAAGTGGAGTGCCATCCTTAGGCACCAAGTATTGGTTTGATACATTTGCTGCAAATAGAACAGCGTGAAATTCAAGCTAGGGTAGTTATTAACCTTCGTACCGATGGTGTAAGCCTCGCTCCTAGATAACTCGTTCTGAGGGAAATGAGCGTTCATCTCGTCCCCGTCAAAATCGGCATTGTAGGCCTTGCAGTTGGCGTAATGCAGCCGCAGCGTCTTCTCCCCCTTCAGCACCCTCGCAGTGTGCGCCATTATACTAGGTTTGTGCAGCGAGGGCTGCCGGTTCAACAGCAGAACGTCTCCGTTGCACAAATGCCGATGCACCTGGAACCGATCAATTAAAAAGACCAATATGATCACGAAGTTTTCGGTTATGTAATAGTAATAGTAATTCATTAATTGCTCAATTTATATACATCAAAATATTTCATGAATATAAATTATTGAATAAGTCACAACTGAAAATTATTGGACTGACAGTATAAAGGCTCATCAGAAGTCATGATTCAAATTCACCGTTTTCTTACCATCTTAACGCCTCTGAAGCCCTTGTCTGGACCGTCGGGGGTCAGCAGACGCTTCAGGATGCTCTCCTGCTGCGTGGCGTCCTTGGGGTTGATGCGGTTCACCATGCCATCCTCGAACTCCACTGTAATCGCACTGAATTTTAATTAGTTTTTGATGATGCCCGGCAGACCTTACCCGGGATGCACGTTGGGCCCGTTCATTATCATTTTGCGGAGCTCCTCGACGTTCCACGACGTCACCGGCACCGGGTAAGTCAGGTGCATGGCGAACGCCTCCGGTATGCCTATCTCTTCGATGTTCAGGTTCGGGTCGGGCGTTATCACCGACCGGGCCGCAAAGTTCACCCGCTTCCCCATCATGTGCTTCCTTATGATGCCCTCCTTCTTCTCGATTATCTTAAATGCAAGGGAGAATAGTACAGGAGGAAATTATGTGATTGAATAGTAATTAGGTTCGTTTGAGCTTGTGAAAGGTGAAATATAATTAAAACACGAATTATCCCTTTTTCACAAAAAACATTTGATATTTGCTGATTCAGGCATCATGCCTGAAACATACATTTAAATTAATAAATGTTTTTTGCGAAAAAGGGATAATTCGTGTTTTAATTATATTGAATAGTAACCCGAAGGTGGGCCACTATACAGGGTATTCCAAATTGTGTAGGCTACCATGGGCATCTTTATTATTATTAAAGATTCGGTTAAATGGGCAATGCAAACATATTCCAATTGGGTGGCAACCCTAGAGTGCGCACTGCTGCACTACAGGTGTACAAATCTACGTAGTCATTTAGTTTTCATATTTTGTCTACTTTACAAAGATTATCGTTACCTGTTTCAGACCTTGCTCACCCCCATTTGCCTTTGAATCCCTATCAATAAGGCCGTTTGTTGTGTTTTGCAGATTTTCCCAAGTGTTATTCAGTTTTTCAATCGGCATGTCGCCCTTCACAAGCTTATAAGCTGCCTGAAAAATATTGGTTTTTTTAACCAGCACATAGTATAAATCTGCAAAATGACGATTATTGTGATGCCAATGATCTCGGCAATTGAAGCTTTTAAATCAAATATAAAAATCTAAAACTGAAAGGTATTGAAAATTATTGAGCAGAACTTAAATAACTTCAAATTTGAATGACTTTGAATTCAAATAACTTTATAATATGGGATTGCGAACATAAAATAAGCAATTGAGTTAAAAAAGTTACAGTGGAAGTTATACTCAAAGTACTAGGAAAATAAATCCGGCTATTCTGTTGTGTTTATTTCAACTTATTTAAAAATAAAAATTATTTTAAATAAGAACTGTGAAACAAGAGAAAAACGGGGGGAAAGTTGGAAAGTACCAGGCAAATAAAAAAAAAATCATTTGCCTGTTACATGTAACTTGTTTTTCGAGAAAACAGGTTTGTTAGTTTATAGACATTGGTATTGAGAGCCGTTTACTGTTAATAACTCGATTTGTGCATTTTTGGACCGGTGTTGTTTTTAATAATATTAATAATAATTTAATTATTATTAATATTAATGATATTATTAATAATAATTTTAATAAACACCTCAATTGTTTTCGATTATATTTATTATACCTTAGCTTCGTCGGACAGTACTTCACAGTCCCCCTTTTGCTGGACGACTTTGATGACCGCACGCAAGAGCAAAGCGTCTTGCAATATGGTTTTGTACAGTTTCGTCTGGAAATGTTCGGACATCCTACCAGCCACCATATTCACCTGCAAATATTTCGCGTTAATGGACGAACTCGAATATTGAATGGTTTGAAAATATATATTAAATTACTTACTGGCCTGACGTTTGTTGGTGTGACGGGTATAATATCCATGTAGAAGACGTCGGTCGGGTATTCACAGTCGATCCCGTTCAGCAATGGAATGATCTGTCTCAGCAACTCGCTGTCATTCTTCCACAAAGACCTCAAATAAGACCTGAAATATTTTTAAATGTAGCCAAGATCTTTTTATCGAGGCAGCAAAGCTGTAATGTTTTACCTGGAGTCTTCCGGATTGATGTGTTTAGTAAGCAACGCTCTTACGTCATTGGACGTGTTCTTCTCCAGGTTCTGTCGTGTGGTGATGAACAGCTTATTCTTTACCGACGTTATCTTGTCGTGGGAGATCTTGCAATAAAGACACGACTTATTCGACTTTATACTATCGAATATGTTCTTGATGAACTGGTTCTTCAGCAGTTCCGTACTTTTATTAAAGGCAATTTCGCCGTCTAGAAGTGTAATAATTATCATTGCATAGAAAATTTGGCGTTAATAATATTAGTAATTGGAAAACATAAGTTTTACAAGAACAATAATATATACTGTATACTGGTAGCTATTACTTGGTGGAACATTGTAAATGAATTAAATAAAACAACTTGACAATGACTATAGAGTAGTCGAAACTGCAGTCACTAAATTATTTTTGTAAAATAAATGTGTTAGTGGAAGTAACAAATTAAAGTTGTTTTATTTAATTCAATAATATGTACAATACAGTGTGGCCGAAAAGTCGCTTTACCGAAAATAGCATAATCCCCAAAATATGTATGGTTTTTTCAAATTGTATTATTTTCAGTAAAGCGATTTTTCGGCCACCCGGTATAATAGACCTCTAAGAAAGAGATGTCACCGAGAATGCAAGGAACACGTTGGGAGTGAGAAACTTGAAAACCACAACGACGGCCAGAGATGATTCGGGTTAAAAGTGAAGGGGTCCAAACCCCCAAATTGGACTCTAGTGCCAAAAGAGACAAGTATGGCGAAAAACTATAATATGCACACCTATTTCGGAACTCTTAAAATCGTCGATTTGAAGTGTATCCAGATCTTCCTCTGGTATATTATCAAAACGCTCGTACTTTCCAACAAGTTCCATGACTCGAACCTCAATCTGCAAAGCTTCAGATATTCGTCCCATATCGAGCAGCTTCATTTGCAAGGAGATTATGTGCTTTATATATTCTGCAAATAGAATTATTTATACTGCGTGTTTTCGAACATGGCCACATGATCATAAAGGACAGATCGGAACATAGTCAAGAATTCCCACAGTTTTTTTAAATAATACTGAAATATTAAAATGTATATTCAGTACACTGATCTGTATATTAATATACTTAATACATACATACATACATAATCCATCCCTCTTTTACCCATTGGGTGTCGAGGGATATACTTAATTACTTATTAATTATTATGAATAAGTAATTAAGTAAGTATTATTAATACTTAGTAATTAATATACAGATCAGTGATACAGTACCACTGCTTAGCATGGTGACTGCCGGGCCTAATATGAAGTATGGGCACTTAAAAATAATATGTAAAACAAGACAACTCGTGCTGTACACCTTACAGAAAAATTCTTATTAAATAATATTTAATATCCCAGCCTTATTTTAATCTGTATTGCAGTTATTACCTGGGACTTGCACTTTGAAACAATGCAAGCACGACTTTTTTAATAAAACCGATATGATTTTATGAAACAGGGGGTTCACAACCGGCATTGGAAGCTCAATGTATCCGTAATGCCCGGGGCAGTGGAACGAGTTCTTCAAGCACGTGGCACATGGATCCCCCTTCTCTGACAACGGACCTGAAACAAATTTTAGAGGTCCACGCATTTTGTAACAGATACACACTACTACTGCACCGTACCTAAGGTTTTATCATGTAAGCCTCCGGGCAAGGGGAACCCCAAAGAGTCGAACGTCAACGGCGTGTAAATCCTGGTAACGCACAGCTTCTTGATATCGTCGTTGGTGAACATTGAGAAGCTGACAGTCTCCGGATTCAAATGCTTGGCATGTAGATGGTCACTCTGCTTCCCAAATACAGCCATTTTTAGTATCGTTTGGGTTTAAGTTTCAACTAATAAAAATATAGCACGTACACCAAGATACCTGAAAGTACCAAGTATAAAAAATTAGCAATTTAGTATGTAATTTGGCATTAATTTGTGCATAATTACTTAATAAACACAAAAATCGCAGCACATGTTGCTCATACACATAACCTTAAGTATGAAAAACATTTTAGGGCAAGATAGGTATGTTTGAAAGCCCCCAATTTGAGTAATGCTTCGAATAATCAACGATTATTAATAATAAATATTAGTTATTGCAAAGTAATTTAATATTTCAATTAATTTTCAAACTAAAACCGGAAAGTATATTTGCGTTGTTGCCACTTCTCATTAACCTACATCCAGTTTTTAAATTAATACGTAAAACGCTAAAATTTCGTATTAATACGTGCCCTACGTGTGTTATTGATTATTTTTGAGCTTTATTAGACTGTGGTAATATTGTGTAATAAATAAAATTTTCAAAATCTTGCACAATTTGTTGAAATTTGTGGGGCAACGTCGCAAAATATCTAGGAATTTTGGTGATTTTGTGGTGGCAGCGCTGTTACCGGCTGCATTCACCTTCCTTTTACATGGCTGCCGTTGATCTGTAACCACGTGCAGTCAACGAATTTATTGTAGTTTCTGTGTGCAAAAAAGTGTAAAAAAGGTGAGTACCAGTGCAGAAACCCTCAACAACGACCTGCTTTACCAATCCCAAGGGAATTGAACACCAGGAGCCCCTACAATACCATCCCCAGCAACGTGCCTCAATCAGCGCATTTGTGCCTGGCTGTTTAGGCCCATTGGAACACATTGCGCAATTTTACGCCGTCTCGGGGGCCCAAACTGACGTTCCTGTATTTTTAATCTGCAGATGCCTCTTGCTGTTGATTTACTCCATCCGAGCGCCGAGAAGCAGAGGCGCTCCCACAAGAAGAAGCGGCTGGTGCAGCACCCGAACAGCTTCTTCATGGACGTCAAATGCCCAGGCTGCTACGCCATCTCCACGATCTTCTCGCACGCCCAGTCCGCCGTGCCTTGCAAAGGCTGCTCGACAATTCTCTGCACCGCCACAGGTGGTAAGGCGCGACTTACAGAAGGCTGCAGTTTCAGGCGCAAGCAGCACTAAATATTTAAACGCATTGATGAATTCATAATTTGTAATTTAATTATTGTTTTCTAATAAATTCCCATTGGAAAACTACACGATTACAGGCGTTTATTTCAATCAAGCCACATTTAAACAACAATGGAATGAATACACACTAATTCTATTTGATTACTTTTAAGCATTGCGTATTATACTGTCGTACGCTTGGAATATTGCCGCAGAGACCTCCGTCGAGCGCGTCTTGATGCTCAGCGTCGCAAATTGTACACCCGGCTGGAGCTTCAGCTCTAAGAGCACCCAGATGTTATTCGAGAGCTTCAGCGATTGGTACAGCATATCCTGGCCTTCCACGTTTCGCTTGGCAATCGTGAATATATTGTTTTGCGTCATCTTAGCCGTCACCATATCTGCTGTACCGCGGATGTCGTTCAATGTATATTGCATCTAAAACAACGTAATCATAAACAAATAATTTTTTCTTGCACATTAACAACTTTAAGACATATAATGTTACGGCAACCAATCCAACTTCTAACATATAATCTACAGCACCCCAATTGAAACAATAGCTCCAAAGAATATGTAAACCAACTTTTCTACAATACTAAATATAAAGAAGGTGACACATTCAGATAATTAGCTTAGGTCAGGTTAGGCAAAAGCTGGCATTTAATGAAATCTGGAGTATAAAATTACCTCGTTTGCGGCCGGTATATCCTTCCACGTGGTCAAGAAGAACCGCTTATCCAACTGCCCGTCGTCAGCAAACAGGATCTGTATCGGCAGCGTGCAGGCGTAATAAAACACATCGACGTTGTTCTTGATTGCCACCTGGAGGTTCATGAGCGGGTCCATCCGCTGGACGGGGCCGGTCGTGTTCAGCGGCAGGCTGTGCTCCAGGCTCTGCGACGGCTGCAGCGCCCCGATGTTGAGCGGGGCAGCCGGCGATATGCCAAAGCTGTTCTTGTTGAACTGGATGGCGAAGCCGTTCATCGCCTGCATCGCCTTATTGGTGAATGTCAGGTCCATGTTGACCTGGCCTGAGCGGCGCGCGAACGTGCCCCAGATCTCCAGGCCCTTGCCCTTCTCGGCGGGCAGCCAGCAGGACTTCACCGGCGTGTACATGGTGGGAGTCGTCGTGAGCCCGAAGATGTCGCCGAGGAGGCCCGTAGTGCTCGGGGCCGGCGCCGTCACCTCGGGACCACCACCAAGCTACAAGATCAAAAATAATAACCGAAGGTCACTGGTTTGGACTCTACATGGTGTTCACTGTTGAGATTCAAGTGACACAGGATTTTTATCTACTTATAGATCTCATTGATACAAACAGAAGTCATAATAGACATGGGTCCGTAAATCTACCATTTTCAATGTTGTTTCTTATTTCAATAAGTTTCTCGCTCATTAAAACTAATAGCCATGGAAATAAAAATAATTTAGTTTATTTAAAAAAATTAATTAAAGTAGATGTTCTACATGTCTTTCCATTTGTAGACATTCTTCGCATCACCATAAAAATGACCTCTGCACTTTTTCAAAAGGATAATTAAAGTAGATGTTCTACATGTCTTTCCATTTGTAGACATTCTTCGCATCACCATAAAATGAACTCTGCACTTCTTCAAAAATTCACGGATAATTAAAGTAAATGTTCTACAGGTCTTTCCATTTGTAGACATTCTTCGCATCACCATAAAAATGAACGCTGCACTTTTTCAAAAATTCCCGGATTTGTACAACGGTCTGTATATTTATTTAAATGCAAGCAGAATGCAAGATTACGACTGTTGTCTTATAGAAAAAAACAAAAGCTGCCAAACAATGAAGACTTGTTTTCGTAAACTGTGGCTGCATTCATACCATACGTACCAAGATATCCAATCCTCCGCCGAGCAGATCCACATTCGAGGTGGGAGCAGCAGGTGCCGCCGGGGCCGCCACGGCACTTCCAATATCCATGGAAAGCAGGTCTCCAATCAACGACTCCTGGTTCGGGATAACCGTGGCTTCAGAGGGTTGCGAATTATCTTCGGCGGAGCCCTGCCTGACCGGAAGTGTCTTGCGAATACCTAAAAAGTTGCCTCACTTAGAAAGGGATTTAAAGGGGAGTTGTGGATAAACAGCTCAATTATAATAATCAGAATGAAAGTAATCTGGTGGATTGAAATGGTATTTGGGTGGTTTCATCTGAAACAACTTGTATAATTTTATGACGTTTCTCTTACTTCCACTGTGATTTTGTATTTTTTGTATGTTACTACAGTGCCTTTAAGAAATAAATGGAATTATTATTATTATTATTATACAATATAAACTCTCTGAAAT
This sequence comes from Othius punctulatus, assembly GCA_951805005.1. Classification (NCBI taxonomy): domain Eukaryota; kingdom Metazoa; phylum Arthropoda; class Insecta; order Coleoptera; family Staphylinidae; genus Othius; species Othius punctulatus. Next base: position 8,278,818 of record OX638146.1, on the reverse strand, counting down.
AAAAAAACCAAAGACTATGACATAAACAATAATTTAAGTTTAAGATTTTATCCATAAGTTACCAATTATGTATTTCAGGTATTTTTATTGAGTACTTATTTTATTATTTATTTATTTTATTTTGCCTGACTAGTTTCAGTTTCTAACAAACCATCATCAGAAGTGTGATAGTATATGGATAAGTTTTGTAGTACTAGCTGTTTTCAAAATTAGCAATTTGATTAAAATTTATTTTATTTTAGCAAAATAAAATAAATAATAAAATAAAATAAAAATAATTTTACCAGTAAGTACCCAATAATAATACCTTAAATATTTTTTGTTATTAGAAACCGTTTCTTATTTTATCATTTTATCATTGCTCTCCTTGTTTTAAAATTTTTTTTATTCTTACAACCTTATAACTTCTACCCAAAAGCGAATTGAACCTGTGTTCATATAACATTTTTTTGTTACAATAGCATCATGTTTCATTTTCCAAAGTTTGTCATAGAGCTAATAAATCACCCTGTATATTATAATTGATAAAGATAAGTAGAATATTACCAGCACTGCGTCCTTCTACAAAAGCCGTTGGGGGCTTATGATAAACACTGGCCAGCGATGAAATATGGCAAATTAGCTCGTCCAAGAGTGTCGGCTCCAACAGATCTGTCTCTTCTGAAATTAGTGGCTTATCGGCGAGTACTACTTCCTTAGCTGCAGCCGGATCCGTACTCAACAACCTAAAAACGGAATTAGAGTTAACAACGGTGGTCAGATAGACTTGGTTGCGAAACTTTGAAGTTATTTGTGGTAGTATCAATGTGATGAAATGTTTTTCATAAACCCAAAACATTTTAGTATAAATAAAGCACTTAGAATTAACCATAGACTCCCATAATTTTTCTCACCTCCAATAAATGAAACCTCTGTCTCTGAGGTCGGGATTGTCAGAGTCTTGGGTGGCCAAGCTGAGAACGTGCTGGACGAGAGCCTGAGTGTGAGCGGGGCGCTTCAAGAAGAGCTTAACGACCGCAGTGAGTAGCTGCAATTGGACTTGAGCGTTCTCATCGGCGAAACCCTCTAAGAAGCTATCTAGGAGCTCGTCTGCATTGTCAATCCTCTCGGCGTACTCCCCAATAATCCACACCATGCTTGCCCTCGCCTCAGGCTCATCGAGCGTATCCAGATTTTCACAGAGCGTGCTTATAATGCTCTCGTATTTGTTCGGGTACTTTCTGAAATGAGAAGATCATAGATTAATATAGAAGAGTTCTATATTGGGACAGTATAAGAAATAACTTCATCGATATTACTGGTTAAGATTGTGTTTACAAATTATTGCGAACATACAAAACAAAATACATATTACTGTAAACAATGGATTCAACATTGGTGTTTAGAAACAAAAGCTGCGGACGCCTGAAAGGCTGCATGCATCACGTTCTTGTCTTCGTCCCTTGAAAACAACTTGTAATTCAAGTAAAACCGGAACCGCAGGCTATGTCTATCCTGAAGCATGTACACCTTATACTCTTCCCTGCATAAAGCCAGCATGTCCTTCAAAACAGTCTCCTGATGCTGCTTTGCGATCCTCAATAACTCGACGACTTTCAGCGGCGAATCAAAGTGGCTCAGCACCTTAAACTGCTCCTTGAACTCGATAATGTAATCATGCACCTCTCTGGCGAAGAGCTGCAGCGTTATCGGACGGTCATCAATGAGATCAAGCCCGACGACAAAGCACTGCATCAGAAAGGTCGGCGCGCTCGCCGAATAAATGAAGCTGGGGCTGATTATGAGCTGCGGCTCCATCACGTATTTGGTGCCCGCGCAGAAGCCGCCAATGATCCCCATTGAGTGCTCCAGACTCCCGAAGACCGCATCCATGTCGCGGCTGTCCCGCATGCTGTAGTACTCGGTTAGCCCACGGCCGGTGGCACCGAGCACCCCAAATGAATAGCTCTCGTCGAGGAATATGCGGACTTTATACTTCTTGCCGATTTGTATGAAATCCGGGAGGTTGCAGAGTGAGCCGGTTGCCTCGGAGATTCCCTCAAGCACCAAGTAGCGCACTACGTACTTATTAATCTCCTTGCTGGTGAACAGGCGCTCCAAAATGAGCGACAAGTGCTTAGCGTCGTTGTGTTTGTATCGCTGCACGGTGCATCCGCGGTAGCACAAGCCGTCCATAATATCCCGGCTGATTATGTCGTCCACGAAAACAATGTCTTGGCGTCGGACGTACGTGCAGAGCACGCTGCTTGCAGTGAGCGAGCCGCAGGAGTACAAGAGGGCCATCTCGGTGCAGCAGAATTGTGCCAGCTTTTTCTCGGCGATCCTGTGCACCTCCGTCGTCCCTGCAATCAATTACTTACAGTCTGCCAATGCGCGGGCTACGATCTAGACTACCGAAGAAACTGCGCGGGCCGCACGTGCCGACTCCGTAGACTCTGATGGTGTCAGCAGCCGCTTTGAGCACGTCCACCTCCTGTGATAGGCTCAGTGAGTCCATGCGTATCAGGTCTACGCACGTGTTCGGATCTAGAACGTGACTGTCGGGCGTAGGAGGACTGCCGGTTACCAACGGCTCAGGCATGAACGTCTTCAGCAGTCCCGGCACAGCATCTAGCTGAAGCTTCTCTTCCTTGGCCCTCTGCAATTGCTGGCACTCCCTCTTTGTGGCCTGCCTTACCATGTAATATATTAACAGGATTATGATTGAGCCCCATGTTTTGTAGTCTTTGAGGGCGTTGATAACTAGATCACTGACAAAGTCCATTCTCTTGTGATAGTCTGGAATTTTCTAAACAATAGAAATGACATGCGACAAACGCCAATCACCAACTATGTTTTCTATACCTTTTCAAGTTCAAATTGAGACCAATCAAGTTCAAATTGAGACCAATCAATTTCAAATTGAGGCCACTCAAGTTCAAATTGATACCAATCAATTTCAAATTGATACCAATCAATTTCAAATTGATACCAATCAATTTCAAATTGAGACCAATCAATTTCAAATTGAGACTAAACAAAATCAATTTGACACTAAACAATATCAAGTTGTCATAATAAATGTTTTTGTTTGCTATCAACTTGATATTGTTTAGTGTCAACTTGATTTTGTTTAGTCTCAATTTGAAATTGATTGGTATCAATTTGAACTTGATTGGCCTCAATTTGAAATTGATTGGTCTCAATTTGAACTTGATTGATCTCAATTTGAACTTGAAAAGGTATAGTATTATAAAAAACAGTTTATAAGCTCTAAACAGATACAAATAAATGGTTAGGTGTACTACTCTCGAATGCATCACAGAACAGGCTAAATTAGTACAAAGGTGTCTTGCACGGGTTTGCCCTACAACAATTATTTTGTAGCTAAATATCACTGGTTAGAATAATCTACCGTAAAATATAGCTGCAGAAAACCACAGCAACAGCATTCAACATTTATCTTTGTTGCCTTGTGTATTGTGTGCTCACCTAAATATGTCTTTAATGACGACGATGGCTTCCTGCACAACGTAGTTAACCTTGGTCTGGATCAGATCAAGCAGAGTTGACACGCAACGTTCCGCCGAAGGCTCCACCTTAATAGCACACCTTCCGATAGCCCGGACAGCTTTCCTGACGAAATCCACGTCCACCTCAGTGGCGTATTCCTTCAACTCGCTCAGTACCTGCGCGATGTTTGACTGAGAGGCCAAGCGGATCATGATGTCCAGCTTCTCGAGCTTCACGTAGATCGGATCGTTATATTTGACGAAGAACACCTAGAAAAATGATCAATAATTGTATATGGTGAGCAATAATGACTTCAGTCTTCTAACTATCTTGATGGATTGTTAGAAGACTGTTATATTTTTTTATATATCTTCACATGCATAGATAGAAGAATAGCTTTTAAACTGCAGTAGGAAGGAATAATTAATTTGAGTTCCATGTAAAGTTGTTAATCATTTGAAAATTTTAATTCCTGTTGGAACAGCAATGATTATAGTTGCTGATGTAAAGTAAGCTCCAGTATCAACATCTATTCCTCAAGTAAACTTCAAACAGTATCTCCCCAGCATAAATCAAATGAGCACCAAAATACCTTCATTTCATGTTTAAGAATATCGGGTCTCTTCTGTACGATCAGATTGATGTTGCGGAGAGCCACATACTGGACTTCGGGCTCAGAAGAGAGCAGTGTGACCAACGGCGGAGCCAGTTTCTTGCTCAAAGTGGCGCAGAACTCTGTGTCACCGGCCAAAATCTCCATCATCTTCATCAGCACCTAAGAAATCGGATGAGAGAAAATGTGAGGCCGTGTCTCGTTTTGTGCTTCCAAATATCACCTTCACCGCGGAGAGGACGACGGCGGCGTTTGCATGCGCCAGGCGCGGCGTGATCCTCTCGCAGATGCTCTGAGCCTCCCTGTCGTCTTTCGGGCTGTAGTTCGAGAGCGAGTCCAGGATGAACACCTGGCCCCACTCGGTGCATTCGTTCAAAGCCGTCAAGAGCTTATTAATTGTGTTTGTATTCAATTCTGCAACGATATTACAACCAAAACAGTCAAAATATTATAAAAAGAGAAACATTTAGGTACTGGCAACATGGCGAGAGCAGCAGAGTTTGAATTTGTTCAGTGGTGCTGAAAACGGATGATCAATAGATGGTGATATCTATCTAGATGCAATATACCGAGTGGCCCAAAAGTAGGTATACAGTTATTTATATATTTATACAGCAATACTTTTATTACAGGTTTAATTACATATTTAAGCCCGAAGCCATTTCCAGCCATGGTTTACACTAGAAACAAAAGAAATACCTGTATACCTTCTGTATACTTGTATACACCTATATACTGTATACCTACTTTTGGGCCACCCGGTACATTTTACCTACACACAAATTTTCAGCAGCTTTTCAAAGCATGTATTACCAATTATCTGAAACTTCAATGCATCATAAATTTTCCACAATTTTCTAAAGCAACATAAATTTTCCACAACTTTCAGAAACTTTTAGTGATGATGTCTCTAAATGATGTCATTAATTCACAATATGAGAATTTTCACTTTTGAATGAAATGAGTAGGTATTGCTTGTGTTTTAATTTATTACCAACTAATGGAGCCCCAGTTGGACTGTTCTCGTTAATCTCCGACAGAGCAGCGACTGCATTGGCGACGACCATCGGGTTAGAGTCGCTCAGGAGGTCCTTGAGCTGCTCCAAGAAGCCCTGATCCTCGACCAGCCCGGAAGATATGTCGTACAGCTTTGCCACGCAGACGGCCGCGGTTTTGCGCACGTAGGGGTCCTCGTCCTTCAGGCACTTCCTCAGCGGCTCGCAGAGGTACTCGGTGATCTTGTCCACCCGGATGCATCCCATGGTCCTCACCGCCAAGGCTCTTATCAACGGATTTGGATCCTCGCAGTCCTACGAAGCAACACAAGAAGTACGGCATGATTCCACAACTACTGTAGCTGTGAGAAGCAATACCTTAACAAATGTATTGACAGCCATGATGGCCATGTCGGGCTGCGACTTTGCGTAGTTCATCAGGTACAAGTAAACGAGCTTCTTCAGCTCCAAATTGTCGGTCTGCATGCAGTTGACCACGTCGGGGAACAACGCCGACACATCCTTGCCCACGGTCATGCTGGCAATCACCTGCAAAAACGCACACAGACTATTATTGCATGGGTCTGCGGCCAGCCCAAGCTGCAGCACCTTCTTCACTGCCTCCTTTTTCTTCTCCTTCTTATCATTGTTTAGCTCTGACTTCAACTCGAAGATTTCGCCCTTTTTGGTTGTGGTGAAGTACTTGGAGTCGGTCATGGTGAGTTACCGGTTTGGGGCCGGCTGGACCTCACTTGAACAGGCGTTATAATAAGAAAACACCCACCAAATAAGAAGGTCGAAATATATGACAGTTAGCTGACAGGTTGTCAAGAATTTGACAGTTACTCCAGGATTACAACGTAGGCAAAACAAATAAATATAATTAAAATTAACAAAACATATTTTTATTGATACAATATTTTTTAAATTCAGGATGTTTCAAATGAAACCACCCAAATCCCATTTCCACTCACCAATAGAGGTCATTTTTCTGTACAAAAAAGTTTGCTTATAAGAGAGCTAACAGGGGGTAAAGGTCCGCGCAATCTCTCATCCGACTAGTCCGATTGAAAATCGAGTTAAAAAACAGGCGACTCAAAAGTTTCATTCTTCAGAATGTCTATGGCAAACCACAGTGGAAGGCCTCCATTGTCCGTCCTCTGCTTGGGTTCGATCCTTCTGGCAAGCATATCAACCCGGATCACATTTTTACGGAAACACACCTTGACACACTTCGACATCGCTTTGTGAAATAACCGTTCGTCCTCCTGGAAGTGTTGTAATTAAAACGCAATCGCAGAAACAATTGTCGGCATTACCGGCAGTGAAACTGCATCCGCATCGGTTTCGTACATCGAGAAGTGCCTGATAGACTTGAAGACCTCCAGCCACCGTTCAAACATCGACTCATTACCAAAGAACAGAAGTTTCTTCACAAAACTGAGGCAAGTGCAGATGACGAACGCTTGGCCTTTATCATCGCGGGTATAGAATCTGTAAGCGGCAAGAATCTTAAACAAATGGGTATTATTGCTATACAGGGTGATTTATAACAGGTTCTTGTTTGGGAAGTAATTTAAAGATAAACATGTCGTATTCCCATTAGTTACAGAACAATAACAGATTTTAATTTCAATTGATTTCAAATTAAAATTTGTTTTATGTTTGTTTCAGTAATTCCAAAACACGATTTTTGTATTACTTTTATACATTGTTCTTGTTCTGTAACATTATTTCCAGTATCCATAATTTTTTTTTTTAATGGGAATAAGACCTTAATGGGAATAAGATGATATTTTTATCTTAAAATTACTTTCTGAACAAGAGTTTTTTTTAGTACTTTACACCTATGTAAACCTGTACCTGTATGTGAAAATTGTAACCAAAGATAGGACATGTTCGGCCTAAGCTACGTTAGGCTACAACAATAGCCTTAGTAGTTCTTAGGAAAGTTCTAAGTTCTAAGAAGTTCTTAGGAAGATATTGTAGCAAGTTGCAATATTAATTTAGACAACATACGTGGCGGTCATCTTGAGTCCATCCTCTTGGGTAAACGCCAGCTTGAACGTCCTCACGTGCCGTATTTGGGTTCTAGCACGAACCAGTACACCATATGGCATGTAAGAACCGTCGGCTAAGCGTGTGTAAAAAATGGTCGGATTATGCGAGTTCCTGTAACCAACGAATATAAGAATATAATGGTGATGAGACACCCATAAGATAAGAAGTGCACCCACAAAACTGATGAAATTTGACTGTATATTCACAACTTCATACCGAATATAAACGAACAAAATTACTAAAGATACCTCTCATAGTCCGGATGACATCCGTTCCACAATACCCAGGATTGATCGAGAAACTAACGCACTGAGTCTAGGTACAGGCTCCCCCGACTTACGTAAATTCGCAGTTGAATATAAAATAATAATCTCGAAAAAAATATATAAAGCAGAAGGCAAGTACATAAAAGCTTCAAACCGAAACCAATTATTATTAGAAATATGGACTGAGCAAACAATTTTTTTTGCAGGTTTATTTCATTAGCAGTATTCATGCCTCAAGCGGATAGTTTAGTCACTAATTACCATTAGTGTCCATTATATATTTATTTACCCTTAAATGTAATATTCAAAATTTCATAATTTATATCTCAATAAATACTGCTGCATGATGTTTTATTTATAGAATCTGTGCTGTGTAAATACTCTGTAAATAATTGACTAATTAATAATTGAATAATTAAATAATTGATAATAATTGTAAATAATAATAAAATGTATTAAAATGCTAGGCGGAAAGACCCCATATGGGGTCGATAGCCCAATAAAGATCGATTATATATATATATATATATATATATATATATATATATGTATATATAATTGACATACATATAAATATTGCCGTTTCTTATGTAGATACACTCGAATTTTCAAATTTGACTTATGTAAAAATTTACGGCACGCATTACTTAAGTAAGTCGGGGCTTACTTGTACACAAATCTTCAATGGGAAACCCCCAAAAAATTAAATATGGTATCACATAAATTTAAAACTACATAAAGCTATGCAAAAGTTTCCTGGCTGTATAAATGGATACCGATCATTTACGCAAAAAAAATTGTGCGCTTTTGTTTTTTTTTGGATTTCAAACCAGACTATAATGAATCCGGCTTGATCGAAGCCAGACTATGCGGGGTATTGCCTGTATTTACAAATTGGCAGTGTTGAAGTGAACGGGGCTATCATATCCTAGGATTTGGAAGTTTGTGAGCAGATTAGATCGCAGGTAGTTCTTTGAGACCTCGACGTGTCTTATAATCAATTTGACATTTGGCAGGAGTCCCAGGGGGCACTGCTTCCTCTCCCAGTTGTTTAGATAGAGTGTGATCTTGAAGTCCCCGATTATCGGTTCAAATCGGATGATGTGCACCTGCTTCTTGCCTGAAAACATTTCAACCATGTATTGTTGTTACATATATAATTATGTAATCTATTGGTTCAGAGACGACCACAAGAGAGTAAAAGATTACCTGGAGTGCCAAAACATGTACTGTCGATCTCACGCTTCGTTCGCGAGCTTAAATCGGATTTGGTAAACATCTTCAGTGAAATAGTGCCTGAAATGATAACACATTTAATCAAAATTCAAACAATTTGTTCACATAATGTAAATGAGTAATGAGTAAATAAGTGAGTAAAACATAATGAGTGAAAAAGCATAGAATCGGATAACGAATACAGAAACACTTTTTTTGTAAATTTTTGGTAAATTGGATTTTTTGGTCTTGAAAGTGCACACCTCTCTAGAATTTAAGATTCAATTTTTACCTACAAAATTGGCATGTACTCTCCCACCGGTATGTTTCTTCATTAATTCATTCATTTCTGGCAGAGTAAGTATTCTAGTATCCAAATCATTGCATTTTATGTCTGGCCGTTTAATGAAAACCCCATTGCCATCAACCAGCTTATAAGTTTTCATTGTTTTGGCAATCCTTTTGATCTCGGGATCACTATAGAGTAACCTAGAATACAAGAAACAGTACTTAAATGGTGTGAACTGTAGTCACGAAGTCATAGAAAAAACCAAAGAAAAAGCAAAATCGAAGCACACTTCACAGATGGCTCTATAATAAAATTGATGATGTTGTTGCCGGATGTTAATACGATAATGTAAGCCAAAGTTATCCTAAAAACAAGAGCCTCTTCTTCAGAAGAGGTTCAGAAGAAGAACCATCAGGGGACATGAGAACTGTCAAACGTTGATTGTGGGATTTTAAGAAACATTTTCTCTTACGGTAAATATTGCTGCTTACATTTTTTCACGGAGATATATCGAATACACCTGTCCGACATCTAAAAGGGGAAGGATGTTGAAATGTGGCCGCTCCACACATAAGTACGCAGGGCACCACTTCTCGTCTTCAATCATCATCACCTCAATCCAAGACTCTATTGTCTTCTTTGGTGTGCTATTAAGCTGGAAACAACACAACAATATTGAACAAAATTGTGCAACAAATCTTGGGCGAGGAAATAAACACATTTATTCTTGGCCATGGAGAGAAAAAATTGCAAATCTTAGCTATCAATTTTGGTGCTCATTTGATTTATGCAGGGGAGATACCGTTTGAAGTTTAGTTGACTAAATCAATCAGTTTTTCACACAGTTAACAGCAGGGAAAACAGCCAATCAGTAACTGTTATCCAGTGGACCAACAAAATCCTCAGGATTCATGAGAAGTTTTGATACCGTTTGAAGTTTAGTTGACTAAATCAATCAGTTTTTCACACAGTTAACAGCAGGGAAAACAGCCAATCAGTAACTGTTATCCAGTGGACCAACAAAATCCTCAGGATTCATGAGAAGTTTTGACAAAAACTATGCCAGATAACTGGAAAACATAGCCGCTTGATGGCTGCATAAAAGAATAGGCTCTTTGGTAGGCTCTTAAAGTTAGCCTCTCTTTACTTGCATTTTTTTGGAGAGGTTCACAAATTAATATATTTAAATTTGAATTGTTATTATATCGTCAAGTTGACCTGCATTGAAACTCTTGAAGTGTGCAGCACAGAGTACAAGTTTCAATCAGCGGGCCATGCAAACTTACACGGCTCAAGCAGGTGCAGCCCATTAAAAACCACCAAAATTTGCAACATTTTGCCAAAGGCAAATCCATTTTCGCATGCATGCACTAAACTTTAAACCCACTTTACCGCGGCGACGTTCACAATGCAGACGTGCACTTCCTGTACGTAGACGAATTCAGGAGGGATCTCACACAGCAGCAACTCAACATGCCTCTTCGCATAGACTGGGCAGCACTGCAAAACATAAACATCGCTCACATCACACAGCATGTATTCCAAATTGACGCCCCCCTTGTACGTTTCCGTTAAACAGACGAATTTCCGTATAATCACCATCTTGTTCGTGATATCTAGGAGAGCGCCGTTACTTGGTGACGTGATTTTCATGTAGGTACTGGATTTGCCGTCCGTTAATTCAAAGATCGCTAAAGAGTTGATGAACAGGTATCCGACGAGGTACTCGTAGTTCCTGCTGTGATGCACGCCTTGAGTAAACGGCGGGAATTTCTGATAGTCCAGGGCGTATTCGACGTAATGTGCAGTTTCCGGAGTGGATATAATGGGGATTATTAGCCCCTGTGTTTTAACATGCACCACCTCCAGCAGATATTTTAGGATTACTAGTTTAATTTCTTCTACGCTCTCCCAGCTTATACTGTATAGATTGAAGTCCGGGTAGTGTGTATGGTAAATATACAAGTCTTCAGGTGTAAAACCATGCTTCCTGATTAACGCGGCAAAATTTCCTTCGGGCGCCTCTTTGGGCTCGCCTGCTTTGAAGCCGTCTTGTGTTTTGTATTTGATTTCACTGTCGCTGCGTAGGAAATAACATTTGCCATTTCTCTGACTGATAGGTTCTTCCAGATGATGAAGAAGAACACTGTCACCCACTTCTGGCATAGCGGAAACATATAAGGCCATGTGTATGTAGTTATCCGTGGAATTTTCATTGCTGCATTTGAATGTGCAATACGTTTTCTCAACTTCTGTGACAGTACCCTAGAAATACAAATTTTATTGGTAACACGAAATACATGAGAACAGTACTCTCTGCGGTTGAGGCCGAGAGAGTAGGAGGAACCACGAGAGAGAAATCGCTTACACCAATTTGTGCTAACAAGTCTGCACATATTTTAACAAAACATAGTAACGAGTTAAAAATTACTGCCAGCAGAAATTGCATTAAAATTCGATACGGAAGAGTCATCAAACAAATCGATATCTGTCTGTTCAGTATTGGCATTGCAAAGTTTAAAAGATTTTGAAGAGCAAAACTAAGTTAATTGTAGCTGTATCCTCTCATATATATTGTACTGTTTTGGTGTTATATTTGTTTAAGTGTAATATGTTTCTTCTGTAATATTATCCTGTAAATTGTGTTATACCATTTCATGTGTACTGTGAGCTTGTCCCGTGGAATAAATAAATAAAATAAATAATAAAAGTTTTCTGTGATAACATGTTCAATCAGTCGATCAACAATAAAAGTTCCTGATCAGGGCAATTAAGAAGGCACATGTTTAACCGGTCTATTCATTAACTGTTACAATTTAGGTCCTGAACAAAACGGCTACTACTGTATATATATATATACTGCTTGGGGCCCCATTCGATCTACATTGGCCTAAAATTTGTAATTTTGTAATTTTTTTTGCAGGGATTTTTTGGAAATGCAAACCATATATCGACGCCAATTGAATGCCCATTTTCTGCTTCATTTTTAAGGAATTACCTGGAAATATTCCAGGTATTTTAAATACATCCTTTCAAAAGTTTTAAGTCTTGTTGGAGGTTATGCCGTATATCTTCATACAAAATTATGGAAATCGTTCGGTATTATCCACGATTTCGCACCTAGACACCTATTTTTGCACCTGTACACTTTATGCAGGTCTAGAAATTTGTTAAAAGTATTTCAAAAGTTTTTAAAATAAGAAGTCTTTAGATCAAAGACGTTCGATCACAGTTGTGCCAACCAGCAACCATCTTTCAAAATGTATATTCAGTTGGCTACAGTTGGTGTTTGGTGACTCTACTGGCTATATATTGCTTATGGAAGTTCTTTGAGGCTCGTGATGTTGCAGGAATCCGAATGGATGGCTGCAATTTGCCATTTATTCCCACGAAGCGCCCGGTTATGCAGTAATTTACGATTTTTCAGTTGAGTTTTCGACGTGCCCTGTATATAGTGTTTACAGCGCCAAGTCGTCCCGTGGGCGTCTTGGTACTAGAGCTTCCGCCAAAATTCCGCCGCCAGGGTGAAGAGGGCGCCACTTTCGCTATATACAGGGCGTTCTAAAATGACGTTCCGGAGTGTTCGCAATAAACTGAATAACTTGGGCGAAACTTAACATTTTTACATTTTGATTGCGCATTAATAAAGTAGATGGACGTATTTTGCTAGAGGACTGAAAAAGGTGCACGTAAATTACAAATTAATCGCTGTGTGTAGTTATTTTGCAGGAAATTGGGTGATTTACATGTTTCGGCGTGAATTTCTTTAATTGTGACACGGTTGGTTGCATTGTCTGTCGAGCGGTGCCGCAGTAAGTTTTTGGTATTGACGGCAGCTGCCCATAAGACGCCGATTAAGATCCCGAAAGCACCATGAAAACGGTCATATATTGTTGATGACTGCCTGAAGAAGCATTAGAGCATCAGTGACATTGTGTTGCATGCAACGGTCGGCCTGGAAATGGACACGAGAGGGAGGAAATTATCGTGAGTATACGCCACTTTGGAATGTCACTCAACCCCAGGAATTCACACGCACTCGTGTTTATCACCGCTATTTCTATACGAGATAGGCCGTTCCCTGCTATGACTAATCCCCGATCGCGCATCTTTCAGGACCCACGGGGATTCCCTGTACGAGATCCTAGCGCTGCCCAAGACGGCCACCGCCGATGAGATTAAGAAGACCTACAGGCGTCTGGCACTCAAGTACCACCCAGACAAGAATCCCAACAACCCAGAGGCCGCTGAGAAGTTCAAGGAGGTCAACCGGGCACATTCCATACTCAGCGATGCCACCAAACGGAACATCTACGACAACTACGGCTCACTGGGTCTCTACATCGCCGAGCAGTTCGGCGAGGAGAACGTCAACGCCTACTTTGTGGTCACCTCGTCTTGGTGCAAGGTCTGTACTGCCGCTCCCACAGCAGGGGAAGGGTTGATAACGTCGGCTCGTGATATCTCGGGGTCAAAGGTCGGCAATTGAGGTCAAATATAAGTCGCTTAACGATGCCAGACGGTATCAGCCCTGTGGCCTTATTTTCATACGCGCAGAGCTGCCCGTGCAAGGTGGGCTGAAACATTAAAATTACACGGGCGCTAATTGTTGACTTTTCAGGCGCTGTTCGTCGTCTGCGGCATCATCACCGGATGCTACTGCTGCTGCTGCCTGTGCTGCTGCTGTAATTTTTGCTGTGGAAAGTGTAAGCCTCGACCGCCTGAGGAGTCTGGAGAGTACCACAACTTAAACGTGAGTCCACACGTTTTGCCGCTGGTATGTGCATGGTACTTTTATTTTTCCGCGTTCTCTATCACTTGTTCGTCTTACGATTAGTGTACTCCTTTGTGTTTTTTGGGCTGTGGTTTTCGGGGCATACATCTACTAAAACAAGGTAACTATCACTAACAGTGCACACCCATCTCGTGCCCCCCACCTCCCCGTATCCCGTAGTCGTAGCCACTTTACACGCGCGGACACGTACACGCCTCACACAAACGCATCCGTAGCTTCTCGTGGTCACGGTGTGGCTTGGTGGAGTGAGCGCTGGAGTGTGTCTGTCGGCTGGTATGCTTGATGGTGGCGGCTAAGCGATCATTTAGTAGAATGAGTTATTCTGGTAATTTTACAGCGTGAGAATACAGAGGGCACTTCCGGTGGTCAACCGCATATCACGCAGCCGGTTAATAGGGTGAGTATCGCATTATGTTTTCGTAAAAACGGGTTATTGCGGCAGCACGAGCTAGGTTTTCAACCTTACAGCCCTTTCAATCAAATCGTTTACAAACTTACAATCTCGGGGACAATCAATTTGAATAAGAAGAAAACACACTCCTGAATTAAGAATTGCTTTAAAAAGAATAGAAGTCATACAATTATCTTTTATATTTGGTTACAAGATAACGTAAATACAGTGCTGCTGTAGTTTTTACGGCTAGCACTATCAAGCTGCGAAATATATTTTTTCTGCGGCCAAACACAAATTACTTTTATTTTGCTGGCTTGTTATATTTTTAAAAATTGATGTGCAAACCAGGGCTGAATGGTATTAACAAATCCATTAGAAAACACCAGTTTTTAAATCTGATATGAATGTTTGAGTGAGATCAAGAGTTTAAACGATAAGCCATTTGAGTTGACGTTCCAATTGTGACGGTTGATTGTGCATCTGCTCAGTCTTTTTCTTCCTCATAATGTACTTGTGAGTGCTCCGAGCATTTGACTCGAATGAGTCCAGAGGGGGCAACACACTTGAAGAGCTGTGTTAGGTTTAAAAAGGTTTTAATGTGCCATCACATAATCAAAATTATTTTGAGATTTGCTTTACCATAACGTGTACACAAAAAAATAATCACTCATACGTCTCCAAATGCAAAATATTAAAGCCTTTGTTAAATTATATATCAACTGAAGGCGCTTAAATTATAAAACTGACTGTGCCTGACCAATCCTATATTAAGCAAGCAAATAATCCTTGGTTTCTGTGCAAAAAAAGAGCCTTATACAGTTAACAGATTAACAGTTGTCAAGTTGGTTGGAGCTGAAATCTGCGGATCTCAAATTAATTAAATTAGTACAAGGAAAAACACAGAAAAAAAAATGCAACTTACTGTTTCTGTACGGCTAATCACAAACCACGTTATTTGCTCGCTTGATTCAAAATTTTGGCTTAAACCAGTGATACCCAAACGTTACTTTCTTTAATATATAAATAAAACACAATTGGTGTCAGTTTCACAAAATATTTAATGTTGTACTACGACAATTGTTTCGCCACACAGTGGCTTCATCAGGCAGATGAAAACTGTTACTTTCTTTATCAATTTGAAACAATTTATTAACATTTTTTTTTTGTTTCGGGTCTCACTGACTTAAACTAACATGTAAATATTACAATATACACCTGCTGAATTCACAATAGGTTTCTAGAAGTACATAAAGCACTACAGCCGTTCACACCATACCGATTGCCAAATTATGTGTACATAATAATTTAACGACACTTAGCAATCCACAACAATTATTAGCCTCCAGGTAGGTGCCAGGTCTGTTGTGTGCGATGTTGTTGTGCGCAGGAATGCGGCCTCAGGCTCATTTGAATCATGAATTCCTGCCTGTTGCAGGATGAGCAGTCTGACGATGACGTCGGCGGAGTGGAGGCTGTAACTGGCAGGAGCCCCCCGGTTACGTCGCAGCCGTCCCCCACAAGGAATCAAGGACCGAACATGGTGTATGCCATGCCTGCGCCCCCCTCTACAAACGAGAGCGCAGCGCTCAATCAAGGAGATCATCCGGTCTATACACCAGGTACACTCGAAAGCTTATAGCACGCCTCATTAAGTTAACCTGCGTCACATGTATGTGTAATTGTTGGTGTTGCAGGTATGACGAGTGGGTCAGCGAATCAGCCCCAGCAGTGGTAGCCTCGTCGGCCATTGTGCACCGTCTAGTCTCCTGTCTATTACTAAAATTGTTAAATCAGCACGTACGATTCTGCAGCTGGCGGCGTCGTACAGTTGTCACACGGAGGTGAGCCGGTCCACCAAAGGTCCAATTTCTCCCGCAGCATGGTCCCCTCCCCATTAATTTACCCTAAAAAGAACCCCACCAATGATAAGCACCCTCTCCCTGCCCATCCGACACCTAAAACTAAAGCACCTATTATGTGGGAATGAGAGGAGAAAATTGGCGCGAACGTGAGAAACGAGGAATGTCTTTGCTGTGCTTGTTATTAACACCCTATCAATAATTATATTTAACACGTATCATTATTTATAATAACGCTTAAGTAAAAATGGAGTCAGCCGTGATAAGTTAAGTTTGTCAAACAGTATTTTCTCTCTCTTTTTTAAGTCGTGGGCTGTCCCCCCGATTTTAAACCGCACGCTCTAAGTGTCCCATTATGTAATGACTAAATTTTTAAACGTATGTTGCGCACGTTATAAATGACTAAAACGTGGGACGGCCTATTTAACGCGTTTGTGTACAGATAACAGTTTATAAAAAGAAGTGTTGTGTCATTATTTTTATTATATATCGTTGAAAAGGCGTGGGCATCCGTGTCCGCGATGGTTGTACCCGATTCCCCAGTTAGCCTCCACCCCTCCCGATCCCCCCATGTGTATACTGAATGGTAATTAATTTTGTTTCCTCATATATTCTAGGTAGTGCATTATGATAAAATTTTGAACTCCATTATATTAATACATGTTAAATTCGTGAGTCAATGAGTCAATGTAGGCACGTCCGAGGGGCCCTGATTCAGTGCTAACCTCGGATGTGTGCACCTGTCGCTACGGCGGCACAGTTAACCTAATGGTGACATAAATATATATATACATAAATATATATGAATATGATTATTTAAGCGGTACCGTCAAATGTGACTTGTTTTAAAATGCCTTATGTCCGTTATATATGCGGCTTTTGTTGAGTTAACGTTTTCTTTTATGTGTGATCCTGTTTATGTATTTTAATTCGTCGGCGTGCCGCAGTCTGCGGAATATCAATTGAACGTTCTTCCTCTTACAGCTTATATAATTGGATAATTGATTGTATATGAAGTCACATTTAATTAAATAAACGAAATGGTCTTTAATTTTTCTTCGCATATTTATCACTTTCCCTCCACAAAGACTCATCAGAGTCCATTTTTATAAGTGAGAGAAATATCTCTTGTACAAATGTTCTTCAAAAACTTTATGTGGACATGGTGCAAGTACATCTAATGTAGATTTTCATCTTATGTACCTGAATTACAAGCTATCATTGAGCCATTTTAAACCGGAGAGTTAATTTAGAAAGTCCAGAAATATATATGGGGTATTATCCCACACGCCACTGTGGTATTCCTCAGGCAAGAGTGATAATTCAATTGCTTGAGGCTTCTATGTTCCGACCATGAATTTTAAATTACAACTGTAATCACGAATCCGTCGTTAATAAAATCTAACAAATTTATATATTGCAAGAGTACCTACAATTATCATTTGCAGAAACGACAATCTTGATGCAGTATTTCCAGCAGACATATTTTTGCAGTAAGTATAAAGTTTAAATTAACTAAAATTATGTTACTCATATATCGCACAATTTTAATAAGGAATTATATTCAATTTAAATTTAATTTAAAAGTCCAAACGGAATATATTTGTCTTCCTTTGAGTGGAAAATCATTGTATCTCTAAGAGTTTCAGAAATAATTATCATTATTTGTAATTTCCAGATGTGTACATGGAAGCAAATTGAAAATATTAAATTATATTTTGTGAAATTGAATTTTTTTCTTGAAATGTTACCAACATAAATGACTATTACGTCGACTAACTATTTGTAGAAGCAATACCAATGTAAAAAATATTTAGGTCTCTTATGCTTATGTCGAATTTATTACATACATAGAGGTACAGACAACCTAAAATCATTAAAACCACCCACATTGCACATGAATGTCTGATTCATATAACCTATATAATGTGAAAAGTTTAATTTCTCCATTACCTTAGATCAAATACTCAAAATCAGCATTACAGCTAAATTAGATTTCTGGGTATGATCATTTGAATTGATTCGCTAAGTGAAAAGTAAGTATTAAGGTCAGGGGACAAGGCTGCGAACTTTGGTAACGACACAACACCCAAACCTTGAATTCAGTGGAATAAATCAAATAGTGTGTCTACTACATAATCCAGAATGTGTTCTCTTAAAGTAATGATCGCTGCAAAGAACGCTGTGAGAACTGCTCTCGGAGTAAGGAACAAATCGACGGTTTCCTTTCAGGAGGTCCGTATACCCGTACCCTGGGGACATATTGCCGGGAAATGGTGGGGCCCTCAGGACAAGAGACCTGTCCTCACCATGCACGGCTGGCAGGTATACACGAGTCCGTTTTCTGCAATTACTATGATTGCAACCTATGCGCTTCCACGAGGTAATTGTTTATTTAAATGTTTAAGGATAATTGTGGCAGCTTTGATCTACTAATTCCAACACTGCCCAAACATTTGTCGTACCTAACAATCGATTTTGGTGGGCACGGTTACTCGAGCAAACAGCCACCTGGAATGTTCTATCACGGCATAAATGGTGTGATTCTCATCAGGCAGTTGCAAAATTATTTCGGCTGGAAAAAAATTTCCCTGATGGGGCATTCCTTAGGCGCTATCACCGCTTATACATATGGCTTTGTGTACCCAGAAAACGTTGATTTCATGGTATGCATCGATGGCCTGCAGCCATTACTTCAGCCTAAGAAGATAGAACGGACGAAAACAACTATTGAACAATTCCTTAAATATGATGCGCAATATACAAGTGGAGAGGAGGCACCTAGCTACACCATTGAGGAAATGGTTGAGAAACTTCATGCCGGTACGAGAAAGTCTATAGACTTGGATAAATGCAAATATATTTTAGAGAGGAACATTAAACCATCCGATAAACACCCAGGAAAGTTCTACTTTGACAGGGATCCAAGACTGAAATGTGGAAACTTACTCTCTTGGAGCCAGGAAGATTTAGACGAGGCCGCTACCAAGGTGTCATTTCCTCTTTTTGTGACTATAGCAGAGCACACGCCGTTCTTTGCCCAGCACGATGCCTATAAGACCACATTTGAAAATTTAAGGAAAAAGGGCGAGCAGTTTGAGTTACACAGGGTGCCTGGGAGGCATCATGGACATTTAAATCACCCAGAAACAGTCGCAGAATTAATAACTAAATTTATTTTGAAATTCGATAACGAAGATAGAAGCCAAAGTGGATTTGATAAAGATATTTGTGTTGAAAGTTGATAATTATTTAATTTATTATGTATGAGCTATTTATTGATATTCCGAAAACAGGTGCATTAATGTAATTGTGACATTATGTAAATATATTACTTTAATTGAATATATTAGATAAGATAATTTATTTCACAATATGTAATTATGAAACTGTTGAGCAACTATTATTTACGCAATTAAATAATAAATATGAAAACTAAAATAAGAATGGGCTAAACCTGATAAATTTAATCCTACAGAAAGACTAAAATAGAGCACATGCATGTGAAGAACAATCATCATAAATAGATAAGAATTTATAGATTGCGCAGATATAGAATACTTTTAATGACAAATCACTAGAACTTGATAACAGCCTCACCTTATTCATTGTAATAGAGCTAATCACAGACAACTTATATCTATATAGCTAATTTAGATAAAAATCTGCTGCATCACACTACAATCATGAAAATAAATAATAAATTCAAGTGACACATAACTTACATCGACTAAACATCAAAACATACACCGAAAAATAATCTGAACGCCGAATTGTGTTATCTAGAAAATGCCAATTAGTTAGAAAAAATTCGTGACATTGGCATTCGAGATTTTTGTAATACATTAATTAGCGTTTTTAAACCATGAAATTACTATAATAATTCATTAATTATGAGGTAATAATCACTCATATTATAATTGTCTAACAAAAGCTAGTTCAAATTGGAATTTATTTCATTAAGAGCACACTGTGAAAGTGTTGACTACGTTAACTCTTGCAATTATATAAAAGTATGAAGAGAAAGATCAAACATAAAATGCTAATTTAAATAATAAATTCAAGTGACAGATAACTTACATCGACTAAAGATTGAAACATACACCGAAAAATAATCTGAACGCCGAATTGTGTTATCTAGAAAATGCCAATTAAAAAAAAAACGTGATACTGGCATTCGGGACTTTTGTAATACTTTAATTAGCGTTATTAAAACATGAAATTACTATAATAAGTCATCAATTATGAGGTAATAATCACTCACATTATAATTATCTAACAAAAGTAAGTTCACATTGGAATTTATTTCGTTAAGAATACACTGTTAAAGTGTTGGCTCCGTTAACTCTTGCAATTATATAAAAGTGTGAAGGGAAAGATCAAACATAAAATGCTAATTTAAATAACAAATTCAAGTGACAGATAACTTACATCGACCAAAAATTAAAACATACACCGAAAAATGATCTGAATGCCGAATTGTGTTATCTAGAAAATGCCAATTAGAAAATATTCGTGATATTGGCATTCGGAATTTTTGTAATATATCAATTAGCGTTATTAAACCATGAAATTACTATAATAATTCATTAATTATGTGGTAATAATCACTTATATTATAATTGTCTAACAAAAGTTAGTTTCACATTGGAATTTATTTCGTAAAGTCAATTTCGTATCAAATTATATGAAAGTGTGAAGGGAAAGATGAAATATAATAAGCTAATTTAAAAAATGTAATGTAATTCCTGATGATCTTAATAATAAAATGAATTTAAAAGTGACATGAAAACATGCAACGAATTTTGTCTAATGACTTAACACGTGAAATTATATTTTGAAAACTAACACCCAAATAAAACCCAGTATAGCCTTAATTTATAATATATTAATTATATATATTATAAAATATTAATTCCTACATTTAATAATAGAAGCGTCAAAAATTTCAAAAGCTAACCAACAAAATTCCTATGACCAAAGGCTATGTTTTAATCTGTGATAAACTTAGAAGACTATGCAAAAAGAAAGCAGAGTCATGTCAGATAAAGAAGTCGACTTGTACAGAGACACTCCAGTTCGATATTTAGGTACGTACGAATATTTAAATTCAAACTTAAATTATATCTGGAGGCTCCCTTACTCTACAGGCTACGCTAATGAAATTGGGGAGGCCTTTAGGTCTTTGATCGGCTCGAGATGGGTGACAGCAAGTTACGCTTTGGCCACGGCGTATGTGTTTGCGGATGCCCTGGATAAAAGCAAGAAAGTGTACGAGGTAAGCAAGTAGTTTCAAGTTGGAAGTTATCCAAAATCGGGAATAAGTTGGTCGCCAAGTTTGACAGGTTTATTTTTGAAAATTTCGTATATTGGTTGCACAAGGGTCACCTTAATTGCAGCAAACGGGCCTTGATAATGGCTACCGGCTACCGATTTATCTGCTGGAAAAAGTTTCATGAAATTTATTATAAATGAAAAGTTACAGCCTGAAATTGTTAATTTTTAGAAAAACATCAATGACAACCTGGTGATTAGGAAAACGGCATTTGCCGCTACGGATACCCTCATCTGGCAAATGCTTGCCTCTGTAGTAATTCCAGGATTCATAATAAACAGGGTTTGTGCAGGTTCAACATACCTGTTAAAAAAGCAGGGCTCTATGCCGAAGACCACACGAAAATGGGTTGTGGCCGCCATCGGTATCGCCACCATTCCGTTTATAATTAAACCCATCGATCACTCGGTTGATGTCCTGCTCGATAAAACGCTCAGGCAGATAACCCCATGATGGAACGGTATCTCTCTGACATACGATGGTCTACAAAGTGCCAATAGTCGAATACAATTCTAGTGATATTGCAAATGTGGTTCAAATTACATAAGTTATTTTCTTACATTTATGCCGCGACTTTATGATGTTATGTTATTTTATTTAATAAAACTGAAATAAAATTTTTGAATTCGTACAAAACCTTTGGGAATGTTTACGGTAATAAATATTATGGCTATGTAATCTATGGCACTTTTTATGTGTAATGCCTTATTAGATGGTACAGTGCATTCAGCCCGGGAGTGGAGATGGCCCGTTACAAGTTAAACATGTTGATACATTTGTTATTTGTTATAGAAGATGATAAAATATAATTTTATTTAATAGTCGTGTATAAAAATTAATTAAGGAATAAAAAATTGAGTTAGTAGGACGTAAAAAAATCTGCATCCTGACAACAGAAATTAAACAGACACTTAATTTATACACGTTGTTATGACAGACTATGTTTTGCATTTCTGAGGGTAAATTTTTCAATAACGATTAGAAAAAAAAAAAGGTTTTCACAGAGCTTATTAGCCTTCAGCCTTCGGCTATATATTAAATTTAGGATCTCTTGAAATGAAATAATTTTAAGTCTACTTACATTAAGATTGTCCACCGATGGATTTCAAATTATAAAAATATTACAAATTGGTTTCTGCATAACGTTATGCAAGGAATTACAAAGTGGGTTGAAATTTGTATTTTTTTACTCTAACGAAATAAATAAAACACAGAATTTTAATGGTTTCATATGGTTAGAGCTAGAAGGAGGATGTTTAAGATCCCCGGATTTTCTTTATTTAAATGCTGAATATGCCGTGTACTTGTGTCAGACACCCAACTGTTTTACAAATGTATGATTGGACAAAACATTAAATAAAAGCAGCAAGAGATGCGGTTTGAATTATATAAATCTATGTATAACATTTCAATTCATTGGTTGAAACAATGTTTCAATTACCGACACTAAGCTGATCAATAATAACATAATTACGACTTGATCAATAATAACACATTACTGGCTTTATTTTATAGTTAACAAATTAATATCAACATTATTAGTTTAAACATATAACGATAATTATCTGTTGAATACTAATTAAAATCTATGTATAGTATATATCATATAAATCTGTTACTTGCGGCCACAGAAATGGTGTAATATAAAATTTTTGTCTTGTATAATTTACAATATCACAGTTGCGAACAATCCCAACGGAAAGATTCAGGTCACGAGGATGAGGATCAGGAGGAAGAAGGAGAAAAGCGGAAGTTTAGGTTTGAATCCGACTCCTCTGCCACACAATTCAATCTCTGCTTCCTGAAACAAGCAACAGTTAGTTATCCGGAAGCAGTAACTTTTCTATGGGTACTTACGTGTATGCTCCTGTTGATGCAGCTCATATAATTCCTGCGCGGGAAGTTGTTGTAGTGTACAATGTAGCACTGTCGGGTCACGTTCAGGTAAGCTATCTCAGCAGGATACGGAGATGGTGGTGGCTCCTCGAGCTGCACCTTGGGGCACAGCATGTTGACCACGAGTAGGACCATGTTACTTCCAACGACGGGCTGCACAAGGAATGGTCTGGAGCAGTTGCCCGTCATGCTGCGGTTGTAGCCACTGTTCGAAATGTTCCTCTCGGTGTAATGTATCAAGGAGTACAAGTAGAAGTCGGTGTCGCACGGTTCTGGTTGGGTTTTGTTTAATAGCAGGCGTAGGTCGAAGTCCTTCTCAAAGGACCGCGATGCCGGGATATCCGATTCTTCCTCATCTTCGTCCATTTCCTCGTCGGGGTTCTGCAGGTATGAGTCCTCGGATTTATTGGCCAGTGTTGCCCGAAGAAAGTACAAGAAGGTGGTGACGGTCCACTGAAGCAGCTCGGATAAGTGCGCCAGGGGCTGTAACGATTACAAATCTCAAATGGTTGGCAACCACCAAACAACCTACGTACAGTGTGTGCCAGTGCCGTTAGTGTCTTTGTGGTGTTTTGAGTGTTAGTGTGAGTGCGTGACGGTAGTGTGCGTACGTGTATCCCTCCTCTGATGGAGCTACTGCAGGAAGAGGAAAATCAGTGCCATGGCGGTGACCGTCGCCGTGATCCTCGTGATCGAGCCGTGACACTTGAGAATGTCAGTCTCCTGGAAAACGCCGCAATTAGGGAGACGAGAGGCGCTCAGCCGCCGCCCACTTACGTTGAAGAACTCGCCTTGGTTAAAGCAGGAGAGGTGGTGACGTCTGGAGAGGTTCGCCGTGGCCACTAGGCAGCCCAGCGGTTGCCCGTACTCGACCTCCACGCACCGTATGGGCCCGGAGAGGTTCGAGTAGAGCACCGGCTCGTACACCAAGAGCAGTAGGTTGCTATGTGGCAGGCGTGCATACGCCATACTGGAATATTGAGCATTGAAAAAAAAACCCGGAAGTGTATTTAAAGAAGACTCCTGAGGAAGTATTAACACGCAATTGTTGCAGAAAATTTAAAATGGGCATTGGCACAAAATTTTGCTGCAATTACTAACATTACAAATTTAAGATGCAAATTTACCAGATTGTTTCATGCTCATGGAATTTCCAATTAAGCCCAACACAACATAACATCAATGTCCGAGTTTCGAGAATTTACAGATGAACAACATCCCTACCTATCAAAATCGAGAATACCATAACCACCATCAACTCCGTAGTGGTAGATGTATATCCGTTTATCGCAGGGCAGCGGCTTCGGCTCGATGTTCTCTTCCACAATACGGCTGTTGCCGTAGCAGTCGGTCAGTCCGTAAACAAGGCTGGTCATCGTGACGACGGTCGTTGTCAGCCAAGCGTAAATACTGGCGAGGTGCGCTACCGGCTGAAAAGGACGTGTTTTGCTGGGGCAGCATGAGGGTGGGAGGATAAGGGGTGGAACGGTACTGCATTGACAACTACACTTACGTTTCTGAAGGTTGTTGCTGGGCTTCCAGTTACAATCGTCGGAAAGCAGGTGGACTGGTAGTCGTATATGCGTGTCCTATTGTACACACCTTCTTCCACCAGCAGCTCCATGATATCCGGACGAAAATCACCCAGGAAGACACCCGTGCGCTTTCCATCGTAGCCCACAATAACATAACCGTTGTCATCGAGCACAACACAATCCAGCTCTTCCGAACTGCATGTCCTCTTACAGTTAATCTCACCACACTACAATAAGATACATCTGTGATTATACACTGATAATGAGTAGTTGTATGTCTTCTCTTACAACTACATCATATAACTACATTGTAAACTGAAACTTTTTGTGACTCACAAAGATTATAGTAATATAACTTTAAGAGAATCAATTTGGATTTGAAAAACTTGAACATTAGTATTAGTACATCGAACTAGCTCAACTAGATCATATAACTACACTATAAACTGTAACTTTTTTGTGAGATTCAAAACAAGAATGACAGGTTATAATAATATAACTTTAAAACATTCAATTTTGATTTGAAAACGTTGAATATTAATATTTAGTACATTGAACTAGGACCCAATTTTCTACACCTCTTAAATTCGATTGGGCTGAAGGCTGATTCATAGATTTCTTACGCTATGCTGTGGCAATGCTGTCGCTATGGGCATTTTCAATGCTCATTGAACTCGCGTAAGAAATCTATGAATGAGCCTTGTTTAACTTTGATCACGAGTATATTTTGAAAATTTTATTCCAGATCTGTATACAGTATACCTGAATACAAAACCTCTGAAAATTTGATTACGAGTATGTCTTAAATAAGGGAGAAAAACTAGTAATTAACTTTAAAATTTTGCCAGTATTTACTGAAATTACTGAAAATTTATCTAATGGATATTTTGAAAATTTTATGCCAGATCTGTATACAGTATACCTGAATACAAAACCTCTGAAAATTTTACCACGAGTATGTCTTAAATAAGTGAGAAAATCGAGTTATTAACTTTCCAATTGGGGCAGTATAAGTTATCAATCACTGAAATTCCTGAAAATTTATCTAATGGATATTTTGAAAATTTGATGCCAGATCTGTATACAGTATACCTGAATACAAAACCTCTGAAAATTTGATCACGAATATGTCTTAAATAAGTGAGAAAATCGAGTCATTAACTTTCCAATTTGACCAGTATAAGTTATCAATCACTGAAATTTCTGAAAATTTATCTAATGGATATTCTGAAAATTTGATGCCAGATCTGTATACAGTATACCTGAATACAAAACCTCTGAAAATTTGATCAGGAATATGTCTTAAATAAGTGAGAAAATCGAGTCATTAACTTTCCAATTTGACCAGTATAAGTTATTAATCACTGAAATTTCTGAAAACTTATCTAATGGATATTTTGAAAATTTTATGCTAGATCTGTATACAGTATACCTGAATACAAAGCTTCTGAAAATTTGATCAGGAATATGTCTTAAATAAGTGAGAAAATCGAGTCATTAACTTTCCAATTTGACCAGTATAAGTTATCAATCACTGAAATTTCTGAAAACTTATCTAATGGATATTTTGAAAATTTTATGCCAGATCTGTATACAGTATACCTGAATACAAAACCTCTGAAAATTTGATCACGAGTATGTCTTAAATAAGTGAGAAAATCGAGTTATTAACTTTCCAATTTGGTCAGTATACGTTATCAGTCACTGAAATTTCTGAAAATTTATCTAATGGATATTTTTAAAAATTTATGCCAGATCTGTATACAGTATACCTGAATACAAAACCCCTCAAAATTTGATCACGAATATGTCTTAAACAAGTGAGAAAATCGAGTTATTAACTTTCCAATTTGACCAGTATAAGTTATCAATCCCTGAAATTTCTGAAAATTTATCTAATGGATATTTTGAAAATTTGATGCCAGATCTGTATACAGTATACCTGAATACAAAACCTCAGAAAATTTGACCACGAGTATGTCTTAAATAAGTGAGAAAATCGAGTCATTAACTTTCCAATTTGACCAGTATAAGTTATCAATCCCTGAAATTTCTGAAAATTTATCTAATGGATATTTTGAAATTTTTATGCCAGATCTGTATTCAGTATGTCTGAATACAAAACCTCTGAAAATTTGATCACGAATATGTCTTAAATAAGTGAGAAAATCGAGTCATTAACTTTCCAATTTGACCAGTATAAGTTATCAATCCCTGAAATTTCTGAAAATTTATCTAATGGATACTTTGAAATTTTTATGCCAGACAGTATGTCTGAATACAAAACCTCTGAAAATTTGATCACGAATATGTCTTAAATAAGTGAAAAAATCGAGTCATTAACTTTCCAATTTGACCAGTATAAGTTATCAATCACTGAAATTTCTGAAAACTTATCTAATGAATATTTTGAAAATTTGATGCCAGATCTGTATAGAGTATACCTGAATACAAAACATCTGAAAATTTGATCACGAGTATGTCTTAAATAAGTGAGAAAATCGAGTTATTAACTTTCCAATTTGACCAGTATAAGTTATCAATCACTGAAATTTCTGAAAATTTATCAAATGGATATTTTGAACATTTTATGCCAGATCTGTATACAGTATACCTGAAACCTAAACCTCTTAAAATTTGATCACGAGTATGTCTTAAATAGGTGAGAAAATCGAGTTGTTAACTTTCCAATTTGACCAGTATAAGTTATCAATCACTGAAATTTCTGAAAATTTATCTAATGGATATTTTGAAATATTTATGCCAGATCTGTATACAGTATGTCTGAATACAAATCCTCTGAAAAATTTACCGCGAGTATGTCTTAAATAAGTGAGAAAATCGGGTTATTAACTTTCCAATTTGGGCAGTATAAGTTATCAGTCACTGAAATCACTGAAAAATTATCTAATGGATATGTTGAACATTTTGAGTCACGTAGAATGTACAGGGTGTTCTGAAACAACGATACAATTTTGCTATTTTCGAATGGCTATAACTATTTTTTTCAAATGAAACACCTTGTATATAGCATCATATTCTGAGTGCTCAAATGAGCTATTCAATGGTAGCATATGGACTATAATAAAATAATACTTTATAATAGGTTGTAAATAAACCATGTGGAGCCTGCACCCCCATTTAGATTAGGCTAAGGGACCGTAACGCCGTCTTCACTGAATTGGCTAGGGCCAAGGCGGTGTTTAAAATGGGGAGAACAACCCAATATCAGAAGTGTCGTAGATATTGAAAAAGGGGGTTGCAAGTCATAAAAGAGGGGCCCTTCAGAATATTGCAAATGCAACTGCTTCTTACCGTTCCAGTGATTTTCTTGAAAAGAGTGAGCAAGGCCGAGTGGTAGAACTGGAAGCCAACGACTGCGGCTGGCGCCTTCCTGTTCTTATCCTCCTTGAAAATCGCATGACTTGCCGTTACCAAGATATCCGCGTCCTCTTCCTCGTAGCCTAGGCAAAAACATACTTAGAACCACTCAAGTATTTAGTTGTGAGCAACTGACCTACGCCAAAAGGCACCGAGTAAACGAAGCTTCTTGGCTGAATGTAGTGCTGCTCCACTGCCCTCCTGTACCAAACCTCATCGATTGCCTTGTTGAAGACCCGTTGGAAGGGCCTACAATAAAAATGTAAATGCAATAACACGGTGTAGCCTTCTGATGCATTGTAAACTATATTAGTAGGTAGGCTAGGACAGTTCTGCGCCAATTTCCCAAAAGGATTTACATAGGGGGCTAAATTTACTTTTTTTCCGGTCGTGGTCAAGTGTCTCATAAGTGCCTCACATGTATCTGACAGATGTCTCACACATATCTCACACCCCTGTACATATTCAATGCAAAACTGTCTCACAGGTGTCTCCCGCCTGTCTCACATAACGATTTACATAGGGGTCTAAATTTACTTTTTTCCCGTCGTGCGACAGGAGTCTCACAGGTGCCCCACATGTGCTTCACAGGTGTCTCACACATGTCTCACACCCCTGTATATATTCAATGCAAGACTGTCTCAGGTGTACTGTGAATACTGTCTGTATTCAATGCCTCACAGGCCTCACAGGCGCCTCAGGCTTCACAGGCGTCTCACACCTGTCTCGCAGATGTCTCACAGGTGTCTCACACCTGTCTCGCAGATATCTCACATGTGCCTCACACCCGTCTCATATGTGTCTCACAGGTGTCTCACACATGTCTCATACCCCTGTATATATTCAATGCCTCACAGGCCTCACAGGCTTCTCAGGCCTCACAGGCGTCTCAGGCTTCACAGGCGTCTCACACCTGTCTCACAGATGTCTCACATGTGCCTTACACCCGTCTCGCAGATATCTCACATGTGCCTCACACCCGTCTTATATGTGTCTCACAGGTGTCTCATACATGTCTCATACCCCTGTATATATTCAATGCCTCACAGGCCTCACAGGCGTCTCAGGCCTCACAGGCGTCTTACAGGCGTCTCAGGCCTCACAGGCGTCTTACAGGCGTCTCAGGCCTCACAGGCGTCTCAGGCTTCACAGGCGTCTCACACCTGTCTCACAGATGTCTCACATGTGCCTCACACACGTCTCGCAGATGTCTCACATGTGCCTCACACCCGTCTCACAGATGTCTCACACCTGTCGCACGACCAGTGAATGTATGAATGTAAATCCTTATGGGAAATTGTCTCAGAGCTATCCTAGCCTATCTACTTATACTAAAAAGAACATTTTGTAAGTTCAATTACATTCCAAAAACAGGTACCGCAATAGTTATCGCGGATGAAAACTTGTTGCGAGTTTTAGCTGGGTACTCACGGATTCTTGTCGGTCTTCGCGTCTGTGTTCTGCGGAAAGTCTTGCCATCTGGTAAGGCCGCTGTGGGTGGCCAGGAAGGCCACTGTGATGCCGAAGCGCTTGATGAACTCGTGTCTGGAAAACCGGAGGAATTAGCAAATGAGAATGTGCAGAGGCAAACAGTGATTTGGGGACGCCAGAGTGCTTGGTGAACTCATGTCTGAAAACGCAGAGATGTGAAAAATCGGAACCAAGCGATCAAACGAGCAGGCAGGAAATTCGGTTAGATTTATAGAATGGTGATTTTAATGATTTAGAGCAATTGGTTTGTCACATATTATTTTAATTTGTAGAGCTGAAAATTAAATTAATATTAATTATTAATATCGATCCTTGCAGCTTTTGTTTGAGAAAACGAGATTCCTTTGAGAGCATGTAAGGAAAAAAATATTGCAGCTCCTAGATACAAATAACAAAAAACACAACAGCCTAATAAGCACAAATGGGTGGTCAAGCAAAGGGTCATTGCTCGGCCAGACATTTGTGTTTATTGGGTCTTAATTATTCTTAAGAGACCATGGAGTCCTCAAACATTTAGGCCAGTATCTATAGTCCGTACTTGAGCATGAGTTCGATTCAAGTCCTGAACGCAGCCTCCATGATACATGTCAACTATATTAGTAGATAGGCTAGGGCAGTTCTGCGGCAATTTCCCATAAGGATTTACATAGTTGTTTATGCACCAAACGTAACCAAATACACGAAATTTGCGACTTGATTCCAACTCATGCTCAAGTACGGATTATAGATATGGGCCTTAGTTTTAGATGCGATACCTGTGGAAACCTTACTTTCAAGCTGTTGTGACATATAAACTAAAAAGTTGTACAAATATTACAATCAGGTAGGAAATGAAAAAAAAATGTATGATATAAAATTTACCACAAAAGTTATAAGAATATTACTGGGATAGTATGAAATGAAAAAAAATTTTTTTTGTAATTTTGACATAACATGTTTATAACAGAGTCATATCGATAAAAAAAGACACTTTCAAATGACTTGCGTTCAATTTATGCGATTTGTAGAATTCACCAGCAATTTCAAACGTCGTCCCTGGGAAATAGTTTCCGCACACATTTTCATATCTTGCAGTAATTGTAAGCAATTGATTACGTTCATACTGTACCTTGGTAAGAGAGCCATTAATTTAGCTATGGGTCTTATCATAAAGGAAAAGAAAAAAATCGATAGTTTAGTACGTACGTTAAAGATATAGTGCCTTGTGTGTGTCGCAGTGTTATTTTGTGTGTGATGATGTAACAGTGCAGCTTAAACTAACCACCCACCCATTTTCCTCCTTGCTGGTCGAGCTGATGTTCTTGTTGAACCACTCGGTGCTCTTGGCGTCGGCCACCACCTTGCAGATGAGCTTCCTGTCACCTGAAACCAGCCAGAGTTACCCCGAAGGAACAGCAAGTGTTGAATTGTGGTTACAATCTGGGGACCATTTCCACCCAGGCTCTTCCATTTTGTGGAGGAAGTGCAGCAGCTCGTCCTCGGCCGTTTCATAGCTGTGCCTGTCGTCCAGATACTTGCAGTAATGCCTGAAGACAAGACCATGTAATGTAGATTACAATGATGAAAACGTGTTTGTGATTTGTGTCTGAAGATTTGAAAGAGTAGTCACTTGTGTGTCCGAGAAACACATGACCGGCGCGGTTAATCGGGTTAACGGCGACCAGTAACGTGCGAAGAAAACATCACGTTACAGTTTTAAGAACCTTGAGGAATGTGAAACACATGACCGGCGCGGTTAATCGGGTTAACGGCGACCAGTAACTTGCGAAGAAATGGACGAAGAAAACTATGGATGTTTTAGTTAAATGAAGTAAATGATTTTGTGGTCGTGATTCCATACCAATCAGGGTGTATGGTCCAGTTTCCGTTGAAGAAATGGGTCACGTTCTTGTTGTTTGAGCGCATCCTATGAGGGTCATCCTCAACGGCGTGCTGGATCCTGTGGAAGCCGTACTTGTCGGGGAGGGCAACCACCAGGGTGAAAGGCGTTCTGGGGATGCCGATGTAGAAGTAGTGGCGTTTGCTGAACATGATGCGATTCTGCAACAAAACACCGATTTTGGAAGCTTCCCAGTAAACAGAATGTCAGGGTAAGTAATGATTAGTGCTGACAAAGGAATGACCCAATGCTGGCCGAGCGATGGCATTATCTATCAGTCAAGGACTGGATAAAACGATCAGGTTATAACACTTATCGGCCATTCTAGACCTTTAGGTAGGCATTACCTATCAGTCAAGGACTGTATAAAACGACGTCAGGTTATAAAACTTATCGGCCATTCTATACCTTTAGGTAGGCATTATCTATCAGTCAAGGACTGGATAAAACGACGTCAGGTTATAACACTTATCGGCCATTTTAGACCTTTAGGTAAGTATTATCTATCAGTCAACGACCGGATAAAACGACGTCAGGTTATAACACTTATCGGCCATTCTAGACCTTTAGGTAGGCATTATCTATCAGTCAAGGACTGGATAAAACGACGTTAGGTTATAACACTTATTGGCCATTCTAGACCTTTAGGTAGGCATTATCTATCAGTCAAGTACTGAATAAAACGACGTCAGGTTATAACACTTATCGGCCATTCTAGATCTTTAGGTAGTCATTATCTATCAGTCAAGCAGTCAAGGACTGGATAAAACCACGTCAGGTTATTACACTTATCGGCCATTCTAGACCTTAAGGTAGGCATTATCTATCAGTCAAGGACTGGATAAAACTACGTCAGGTTATAACGCTTATCGGCCATTCTAGACATTTAGGTAAGCATTATCTAACAGTCAAGGACTGGATAAAACGACGTCAGGTTATAACACTTATCGGCCATTCTAGACCTTTAGGTAGTCATTATCTATCAGTCAAGCAGTCAAGGACTGGATAAAACGACGTCAGGTTATAACACTTATCGGCCATTATAGACCTTTAGGTAGTCATTATCTATGCAAGCAGCCAAGGACTGGATAACATGACGTCAGGTTATAACACTTATCGGCCATTCTAGACCTTTAGGTAAGGTTTAGAGTCTTATATGCTTCATGCGAGGAACGTTAACACCAAAAACTCACCATGTTATCGAGGTGTGTCTTCACACGAAACACCCTCTGCCCACTGGTTTGGTTGACCACTCCTCTCCTGAACTCTTTGAGCTCGTCGTCGAACTCGCGTGGCTCGGAGTCATCGTCCAGGAGCTCAACTTCCATCATGTCGACGCTATTGTACGAGGGCTTCAGGATACCTTCAAACTGAAATCATAACATAGAATAGCAAAAACAGTTTTGAAAAATTTAATATAGATGTAGGTATAAGTTAAATTTTGTTAAATTTATTATTTGCAACTTTAATAATAGATTTGTGTTCAGTACACCTAAAACTAATTCTACTGTAAAGTTGACAAAGATTCAGTATTAAATAAGGGAGAAAATCAAACAGATAACTTTCTGCATTGACAAGTATGGGTTAGTTATTACTGAAATTTCTGAAAACTTATTATTTGCAAATTTGATATTAGATTTGTGTAGAGTACACCTGAAACTAATTCTTCTGAAAATGTGACAAAATTTCAGTATTAAATGAGGGAGAAAATCAAACAGATAACTTTCTGCATTGACAAGTATTGGTTAACTATTACTGAAATTTCTGAAAAATTGATTATTTACAAATTTGATATTAGTTTCTTATACAGAACACCTGAAACTAATCCTCCTGAAAATATGACAAAGTTTCAGTATGAAATAAGGGAGCAAATCAAACAGATAACTTTCTGCATTGACAAGTATGGGTTAGCTATTACTGAAATTTCTGAAAACTTATTATTTGCAAATTTGATATTAGATTTGTGTACAGTACACCTGAAACTAATTCTCCTGAAAATTTGACTGAGTTTCAGTATTAAATAATGGAGAAAATCAAAGACTTAACTTTTTGTATTGACAAGTATGGGTTAGCTATTACTGAATCTTCTGAAAATTGAGTATTTGCAAATTTGATATTAGATTCCTATACAGTACACCTGAAACTAATTCTACTGAAAATTTGACAAAGTTTGAGTATTAAATAAGAGAGAAAATCAAACAGATAACTTTCTGCATTGACAAGTTTGGGTTAGCTATTACTGAAATTTCTGAAAACTTATTATTTGCAAATTTGATATTAGATTCCTATACAGTACACCTGAAACTAATTCTCCTGAAAATTTGACAAAGTTTCAGTAGTAAATTAGGGAGAAAATCAAACAGATAATTTTCTGCATTGACACGTATGGGTTAGCTATTACTGAAATTTCTGAAAACTTATTATTTGCAAATTTGATATTAGATTTGTGTACAGTACACCTGAAACTAATTCTCCTGAAAATTTGACTGAGTTTCAGTATTAAATAATGGAGAAAATCAAAGACTTAACTTTTTGTATTGACAAGTATGGGTTAGCTATTACTGAATCTTCTGAAAATTGAGTATTTGCAAATTTGATATTAGATTCCTATACAGTACACCTGAAACTAATTCTACTGAAAATTTGACAAAGTTTGAGTATTAAATAAGAGAGAAAATCAAACAGATAACTTTCTGCATTGACAAGTTTGGGTTAGCTATTACTGAAATTTCTGAAAACTTATTATTTGCAAATTTGATATTAGATTCCTATACAGTACACCTGAAACTAATTCTCCTGAAAATTTGACAAAGTTTCAGTAGTAAATTAGGGAGAAAATCAAACAGATAATTTTCTGCATTGACACGTATGGGTTAGCTATTACTGAAATTTCTGAAAACTTATTATTTACAAATTTGATATTAAAATCGTGTACAGTACACCTGAAACTAATTGTCTTGAAAATTTGACAAAATTTCAGTATTAAATAAGGGAGAAAATCAAAGGCATAACTTTTGGTATTGGCAAGTATGTGTTAGCTTTTACTGAATTTTCTGAAAATTTGTCATTTGCAAATTTCATATTAGATTTGTGTACAGTACACCTGAAACTAATTCTCCTGAAAATTTGACAACGTTTCAGTATTAAATAAGGGAGAAAATCAAAGACATAACTTTTTGTATTGGCAAGTATTGATTAGCTTTTACTGAAATTTCTGAAAATTTGTCATATGCAAATTTGATACAAGATTCGTTTACAGTATACCTGAAACTAATTCTACTGAAAATTTGACAAAGTTTGAGTATTAAATAAGGGAGAAAATCAAACAGATAACTTTCTGCATTGACAAGTATGGGTAACCTATTACTGCAATTTCTGAAAACTTATTATTTGCAAATTTGATATTAGATTTGTGTACAGAACACCTAAAACTAATTGTACTGTAAAGTTGACAAAGTTTCAGTATTAAATAAGGGAGAAAATCAAACAGATAACTTTCTGCATGGAAAAGTATTGGTTAACTATTACTGAAATTTCTGAAAATTTCTGATTTGCAAATTTGATATTAGATTCCTATATAGTACACCTTAAGCTAATTCACCTGAAAATTTGACAGAGTTTCAGTATTAAATAAGGGAGAAAATCAAAGACATAACTTTTTGAATTGGCAAGTATGAGTTAGCTTTTACTGAAATTTCTGAAACCTTATTATTAGTAAATTTGATATTAGATTCCTATACAGTACACCTGAAACTAATTTTACTGTAAAGTTGACAAAGTTTCAGTATTAAATAAAGGAGAAAATCAAACAGATAACTTTCTGCATTGACAAGTATGGGTTAGCTATTACTGAAATTTCTGAAATTTTTTAATTTGCAAGTTTGATATTAGACTTGTGTACAGTATACCTGAAACTAATTCTACTGTAAAGTTGACAAAGATTCAGTTTTAAATAAGGGAGAAAATCAAAGACTTAACATTTTGTATTGACAAGTATGGGTTAGCTTTTACTAAAATTTTTGAAAATTTGTCATTTGAAAATTTTATTATAGATTCGTGTACAGTATATCTGAAACTAATTCTCCTGAAAATGTGACAAAGTTTCAATATTAAATAAGGGCTAAAATCAAACAGATAACTTTCTGCATTGTCAAGTATTGGTCAGCTATTACTGAAATTTCTGAAAACTTATTATTTGCAAATTTGATATTAGATTTGTGTACAGTATACCTAAAACTAATTCTTCTGAAAATTTGCTAAAGTTTTAGCATTAAACAAAGGAGAAAATCAAAGACCTAACTTTTTGTATTGACAAGTATGGGTTAACTTTTACAGAAATTTCAGAAAATTTATTATTTACAAATTTGATATTATATTCGTATACAGTACACCTGTAACTAATTCTCCTGAAAATTTGACAAAGTTTCAGTATTAAATAACGGAGAAAATCAAAGATTTAACTTTTTGTATTTACAAGTATGGGTTCGCTTTTACTAAAATTTCTGAAAATTTGTCATTTGCAAATTTCATATTAGATTCGTGTATAATACACCTGATACTAATTCTACTGTAAAGTTGACAAAGTTTCAGTATTAAATAAGGGAAAAAATCTACATATAACTTTCTGCATTGACAAGTATGGGTTAACTTGTACTGAAATTTGTGAAAACTTATTATTTGCAAATTTGATATTATATTTATCTACAATATACCTGAAACTAATTCTCCTGAAAAGTTGACAGAGTTTCAGTATTAAATAATGGTGAAAATCAAACAGATAACTTTCTGCATTGACAAGTATGGGTTAGCTATTACTGAAATTTCTGAAACCTTATTATTTGCAAATTTGATATTAGATTCCTATACAGTACACCTTAAACTAATTCTCCTGAAAATTTGGCAAAGTTTCAGTTTTAAATAAGGTAGAACATCAAACAGATATCTTTCTGCATTGATAAGTATGGGTTAGCTATTACTGAAATTTCTGAAAATTTATTATTTGCAAATTTCATATTAGATTCGTGTACAGTACACCTGAAACTAATTCTACTGAAAAATTAACAAAGTTTCAGTTTTAAATAAGGGCGAAAATCAAAGACATAACTTTTTGTATTGACAAGTATGGGTTAGCTATTACTGAAATTTCTGAAAATTGATTATTTGCAAATTTGATATAAGATTTGTGTACAGTACACCTGAAACTAATTCTACTGTAAAGTTGACAAAGTTTCAGTATTAAATAAGGGAGAAAATCGAATCTAAATTTCAGCAAGATACCATACATTGGTGCCGTGACCAGGATTAGAACAATCATAATTTTAACCAATAAGTTGCGCATGGTCATATAATTGGGATCAGCGTAACTATTGTTCAATATGTCCAATTGGTCTAATACCATACATGTACGTAAGGTGTACAGGACGTTCCTATAATCTTAAATAAGTAATTTTTCGTACCTGTTTAAGTTTTAAAATGTGTCTACTGTGTTTGTTAAAAATATTTAGAACTCACCACTGGTCTAAGATCTGGGTGAATGAGGATGTACCCGTTATTGGTGACGATAAATGCGTAGCCATTCACACCAATCTGCAATTGATACAAATAAGTTATCAAAGAACACAGTGTGGGATTAGGGTAATAGATTACATGTGCAACAGGTGAGGTCAGCACTATCAGGTATAGTGTTTTTACTTGAAATTGAAAATCTACCTACGAACGGCGTTTATTTGCGCTCCATTGTGCGAACGGAATTTTATGACGGGTAATGGGAAGAGAACAGAGTCCACAGCCTCTTTGCAGCACGCCTTATAATGGAGAACCCTTGACCGTAATAAACCCTTATTGCAGGTACATTTACAATTTCAAGTGAAAACACTATAGTATAAGGTAAGTCTTTAGTTTACGTGGTGAGGTCAGCACAAGAATGAGTTTATACTACCTGATAGTGCTGACCTCACCTGCTGAATTCACCTATAATCAGAATGGATCTAATGGACACTATAGTATAAAGTAAGTCTTTAGTTTACGTGGTGAGGTCAGTACAAGACTGACTTTATACTACCTGATAGTGCTGACCTCACCTGTTGAATTCACCTATAATCAGAATGGATCTAAAGACTTTTCAAGATTACAAATTGTTTAAAGTTTCTTACTTTATAGGGTAGCATCAGACGTTGAATGTATTCGATGGGCACATCTGTGCCAGCGACTCCGAGGAGGTTTGCGACTCTCGTCTGAAACATAGAAGCATCAGCACAGAATCTCATTTCCAAACGAGCAAGATGGCTAATAGTACTAAGCTATCGCTAAGGTCTAAAGAAATCTAATTCGGCTGGAGGCCCTCAAGCTTCAACAACGTCCTGCAAAAGTCATTATCTCGACAATCCCACAAGTCTTATAAGAATTTCTCTAAAGATTGAAGCTCACTACGCACTCACAGGATGTTGAATAAGTGTTTCAAAAATAGTAAAAGTATTAAAGTCTAAAACTAGTCTAAGAACGAACTAAACTAAAACTGTATGTATTTTTTAAAGTTCTGTGACAATTCCTGTGCTAACTTTCGTTACGTCCAGCTACAAAAATAGTAATACCTATGACACCAGGACGTGACTACAACCCAAGCCAATCTATCTAAGTCCTTCTAAAACATCTAGCTCTCCATCCGCCACTGCCTTCTAAAGAAACACCAGGACCACACTGCACTGAAACTAGCCACGAGGACGCATTGGTCTAGCACCGCAGCTCCAACCTCTTTACCTCTCTGGTCACCGTGATCCAAATCTTTTCGTTGATCTGTATCTGTTCGGAAATGTTCTGCAGATTCGTCAGGTCGGTGGGTCACAGTGCGGGCGCAGGAAAACGCAGACACACACAACAAACACACAGGTGGTTACACATGAGATTACAGTGAGAGAATCATGGCGTGCAGGAAGATTAGCTCCGCAGGTCTGCAGGTCTGCAGCAGAACTAATGTTCCTGTACGGGAAGATTTGAAGGTCCGAAATTTTGCAACAATAACTTTGATTAGCGTTTGCAAGGCCCGCGGAAATTGCATTAGTACTTCAGATAATGGTGAGCTTCCAATGGCAGAAGCTCGGCACTCACCGCGTTTTGTCGCCTGTCGTAGACTGGCAGTGAGACAGAAGTCATCATTCTGTATTCCTGGAGCTTATCTCCTTCCTCTTTGCCTTCCTGAAAACATATTTGCGTATCAAAGCTGTACGTCGAACAACATCGCTAGTAGTACCAAGAGATAATGAAATGATGTACATGACCGGCGCGGTTAATTGGGTTAACGGCGACCAGTAACGTGCGAAGAAAACATCACGTTACAGTTTTAAGAACCTTGAAGAAAGTGAAACACATGACCGGCGCGGTTAATCGGGTTAACGACTACCAGTAACGTGCGAAGAAAACATCATGTTGTAGTTCTCAAAACTTTGAGAACCGCGAAACACATGACCGGCGCGGTTAATTGAGGGTACCTACCCTGTTGGGTAGATTCGTCTCTTGGGTCTGTTCAAAAGCCGCAAAGATCTGAATGAACCTTTGAATTACCTTTTTGGCGAGGTAAACGAATTTCTTGTCCATGGCGTCGTCCATGAAGAATATCGATCTGTTGCGCCAGTAATGGACGAACCTTTCGCGCTGGTTCCTCCGGACCCTCTGGCCCCAAAGGTAGTTGGTCAGCTTAGGGTCGGTGACGTCCGCATAGACGGGGCTCCACGTCGGATGGGGCTTCAGGGTAGGGTTGAGCACCATCGGCCTCGCCATTACGGGTATGTAGTGCAGCACCTGCTCGCGTACCTCGGCGTAGGTACTGAGGTGCACGTAGTACCCTAAAGAGAATGTGATAACAGTTAGGAAGTAAAACGCGAAACACATGACCGGCGCGGTTAATCGGGTTAACGGCGACCAGTAACGTGCGAAGAAAACATCACGTTACAGTTTTAAGAACTTTGAGGACACTCAAAACACATGACCGGCGTAGTTAATAGGGTTAACGGCGACCAGTAACTTGCGAGGAAAACATTATGTTGTAGTTTTAAAAACGTAGAAGAACGTGAAACACATGACCGGCGCGGTTAATCGGGTTAACGGCGACCAGTAACGTGCGAAGAAAACATCACGTTACAGTTTTAAGAACTTTGAGGACACTCAAAACACATGACCGGCGTAGTTAATAGGGTTAACGGCGACCAGTAACTTGCGAGGAAAACATCATGTTGTAGTTTTAAAAACGTAGATGAACGTGAAACACATGACCGGCGCGGTTAATCGGGTTAACGGCGACCAGTAACTTGCGAGGAAAACATTATATTGTAGCTTTAAAAACGTAGAAGAACGTGAAACACATGACCGGCGTGTTTAATCGGGTTAACGGCGACCAGTAACGTGCGAAGAAAACATCACGTTACAGTTTTAAGAACTTTGAGGACACTCAAAACACATGACCGGCGTAGTTAATAGGGTTAACGGCGACCAGTAACTTGCGAGGAAAACATCATGTTGTAGTTTTAAAAACGTAGAAGAACGTGAAACACATGACCGGCGCGGTTAATCGGGTTAACGGCGACCAGTAACGTGCGAGGAAAACATCACGTTACAGTTTTAAGAACTTTGAGGACACTCAAAACACATGACCGGCGTAGTTAATAGGGTTAACGGCGACCAGTAACTTGCGAGGAAAACATCATGTTGTAGTTTTAAAAACGTAGAAGAACGTGAAACACATGACCGGCGCGGTTAATCGGGTTAACGGCGACCAGTAACGTGCGAGGAAAACATC
This sequence comes from Othius punctulatus, assembly GCA_951805005.1. Lineage (NCBI taxonomy): Eukaryota > Metazoa > Arthropoda > Insecta > Coleoptera > Staphylinidae > Othius > Othius punctulatus. The sequence goes on along the minus strand of OX638146.1, from coordinate 8,238,534 downwards.
ACGTTACAGTTTTAAGAACTTTGAGGACACACAAAACACATGACCGGCGTAGTTAATAGGGTTAACGGCGACCAGTAACTTGCGAGGAAAACATCATGTTGTAGTTTTAAAAACGTAGAAGAACGTGAAACACATGACCGGCGCGGTTAATCGGGTTAACGGCGACCAGTAACGTGCGAGGAAAACATCACGTTACAGTTTTAAGAACTTTGAGGACACTCAAAACACATGACCGGCGTAGTTAATAGGGTTAACGGCGACCAGTAACGTGCGAAGAAAACATCACGTTACAGTTTTAAGAACTTTGAGGACACTGAAAACACATGGCCGGCGTAGTTAATAGGGTGAACGGCGACCAGTAACTTGCGAGGAAAACATCAAGTTGTAGTTTTAAAAACGTAGAAGAACGTGAAACACATGACCGGCGCGGTTAATCGGGTTAACGGCGACCAGTAACGTGCGAAGAAAACATCACGTTACAGTTTTAAGAACTTTGAGGATACTCAAAACACATGACCGGCGTAGTTAATAGGGTTAACGGCGACCAGTAACTTGCGAGGAAAACATCATGTTGTAGTTTTAAAAACGTAGAAGAACGTGAAACACATGACCGACGTGGTTAATCGGGTTAACGGCGACCAGTAACGTGCGAGGAAAACATCACGTTACAGTTTTAAGAACTTTGAGGACACTCAAAACACATGACCGGCGTAGTTAATAGGGTTAACGGCGACCAGTAACGTGCGAAGAAAACATCATGTTGTAGTTTTAAAAACGTAGAAGAACGTGAAACACATGACCGGCGCGGTTAATCGGGTTAACGGCGACCAGTAACGTGCGAAGAAAACATCACGTTACAGTTTTAAGAACTTTGAGGATACTCAAAACACATGACCGGCGTAGTTAATAGGGTTAACGGCGACCAGTAACTTGCGAGGAAAACATCATGTTGTAGTTTTAAAAACGTAGAAGAACGTGAAACACATGACCGGCGTGGTTAATCGGGTTAACGGCAACCAGTAACGTGCGAGGAAAACATCACATTACAGTTTTAAGAACTTTGAGGACCTCGTGCAGACTCAGGAAGGTAATAATAATCATCATTAGCGATCTGCAATACTATTATTCTAGTTGCTTCATCTGGTGTTTGATTTAAGGCGTCGACTGCTACAAACTCCTTACGAATTGGGGTATGTACCTTGATTTGCGCACGCCATCCACTTGACCTCCCTGACGTCGGACACCTCTCGTCCGATCAGGTAGGTGAAGACGCGGACAGGCATGAAGGGCAGGTTCTTCCAGTTGTACTCCTTGAAGATCTCCTTGAAGTTATAGTACACGCCATCAGTGACCAGCATGATGGCCTGGTTGCACTGTGCCCCTGAAACCCGCAAAGCAGAAGGAAACACAAACGAGTAAGCAAGCGAGCAGCGGGTCTTAGGTCACCTTCACCCATTCTATTGTCCCGGTAGTCCTGCAGGAGCCTGAAGGCGGTGGTCAGGGCCAGCGTGAAGTTGGCGATCTGCTCGGTGTGGAAGGTGGACATTGCTTCCTTGTACATCCTCACGTTTGCCAAATTTGCCTGGAAGAATATAAAATGTATATCACGTAGTTCTAAAACCGAAGCGGAAGAGGAAAGTGGACGTCGATAAATTTAGTCCAAAAGGTATATAAACTTTTATCTGGAAGAATACAAAATGTATATCACGTAGTTCTAAAACCGAAGCGGAAGAGGAAAGTGCACGTCGAGAAATTTCGTCCAAAAGGTACATAAACTTTTGTCTGTTTTCAGACTCGACTGGAGGACGTGAAAAAGTAGAATACGTCCTAGTAGGTTCTTAGAAACAGATTTCGCAATGTAAAGAGTTACCTAGAATCTTGTATATAGTACAGGGCTCTGTCGTGTTACTAAACGTGTATATGTTAACGTAGTCGTTGTTCCCCAGAGTATCCAGGATATTGTTTACAATTAAAGTATGTGAGTAATTTGTGAAGCTAGAAAGTTACTCCTAAACTTTTTTTGTGTTATCAAAGAGCATTAAAACATCTCCAAATTTGTTCCATTCAATAAGTTTACTTACTTGTGTTGCTAAACGTGTATATGTTAACGTAGTCGTTGTTCCCCAGAGTATCCAGGATATTGTTCACAATTAAAGTATGTGAGTAATTTTGCTAGAAAGTTACTTCTAAACTTTTTTGTGTTATCAAAGAGCATGAAATCATCTCCAAATTAGTTCCATTCAAAAGTTTGCTTACTTGTACAAGTAACCCGTCGAAACAGTCAATCAGAGGCTCCGTCGTGTTGCTAAACGTGTATATGTTAACGTAATCGTTGTTCCCAAGAGTGTCCAGGATGTTGTTGACGACGTGCTTGGCGATTTCCCTCCTCATCCCGGTCATGGAGCCTGACCGGTCTATGAGGATGACCACGTCCTTCGGGGACGAGGCTGCCTCTATGTACCAGTTCCTGGTGCGGCAGTCGAAGAGGTCGACAGGCTCCTGGCTCCAGATCATAGCTGAGGGTTGATGTAAAGTGGTTAATGGGGAGAAAAAGAAACTTGTAGATTGTTAAGTGGTAAACGAAACACATGACCGGCGCGGTTAATCGGGTTAACGGCGACCAGTAACGTGCGAAGACACCATCATGTTGTAGTTTTAAAAACTTTGAGGTACTACTTTGAGGTATGACAACTTACCTGGAAACTGCCGCATGAACCCCGTGGAGCTCCCGAAGTACTGCCAGGAAAGGGTAGGGTCTGTCTTATAGTTGTGGATGAATATTTTATCCAGCTCCTCAGACCATTTGATTCCTCTGATTACTTCCTTAGCTATAAAATCAGAATCACTTTAATTCGCAAGAAATTTATCAAATTGATCAAACAAAATTAGTGCCTGGCGAACTTGATTCAAATATCAGCCATTAGGATGTATTCATCTTGTTCTGTTGTAAAAATTTTGGGATAGTCTATAAGATGGTCTTCAAAATCTGTCTGGGTGTCTAGAAAATACCATATGCCAATTATGTTGGTATCTTGTTCTTCAGTTAGTAGGATTCAGTGGCGTGCGGGGTAATTTCAACGTAATAACATAACCAACAAATATTGGGAATCAAATAAAAACAGGATTGAAGAGAATCCGTCTGGATTTTGAGTTGCACTCCTAAAATGGGCCATTAGGATGTACATATCTTGTTCTGAGAGTATCATGGACAGAACATGGGACCAACGTGGAGGTTACGAGAAGAAAGGAGAAAGACAGAGAGATCCTAGAGGAGTTAAAAAAAAAATTGCAATATCTCGGCCGCATCATGAGAGGTCCGAAATATAAGAATCTTCATAATTAAAGGAAGAATCGTGGGTTGATTCTTCCTTGCCACCTGGAAGAATAACACCCCGAAATGAAAGAATCTTAATAATCCAAGGAAGAATCGTGGGAAAAAGATCTTTTGGAGCGAGAAGAATGCCCTGGCTTAGGAATCTGCGAAAAAGGTTTAATGCCACGTCATCTGACCCATTTAAGGTCGCAGTTTCTAAAATCAAAATAGCAATGGTGATAGCCAACCTCCGAAATGGAGGCAGCACATGAAGAAGATCTTGTTCAGGTGTAAACATTTTAGGACAGACAGTCTTTACACTATCTGACTATCTGGCTACTTATGAAAGTAGTCAGATAGTCAGATAGTCTAAAGACCATCTTCTTTAACAATGGTGTCGGCACGCCGTTGCAAGCTGTCACATTGACAGCCAAACTGGCGAAACGTGAGTGTTGCCAACTGTAATTGCAAAATTTGGAGTGCTACCAACATAATTTGCGTATGGGTTTTTCCAGACACCCTGTATAATCGTTCAGAACTTTTGTTTTTTAGACAACCTGCTTGCCCTAACCTAACCAAACCTAACCTAATCTAACCTGTGTAAGTAAATAAGTAAGATTACTATAAATAAATAATAGTAAGACGAGACACTCACATCTATCGTAGACGTTGCTTGGAACATGGACGGCACTCACGTTCGTGTTGACTGATATGTTGTAGAAATGAGCGTCAGGATACATTGGCAGGTGCTTCCGATCCTGTGGAGGCTTCTGACTTGCCATTGGCTCCTGGTCTTTGTCAGAATCCTAGAAAATAATAGTTGCATTTTAAAAATTGAAGAATGAATTGAATTGAAGTTTCTGAAAATTTATTATTTACAAATTTTATATTAGATTCGTATACAGTACACCTGATACTAATCCTCCTGAAAATTTGGCGAAGTTTCAGTATTAAATAAGGTACAAAATCGAACACTTAACTTTCTGCATTGGCAAGTATGGGTTGGCTATTACTGAAACTTCTGAAAACTTAATATTTGCAAATTTGATATTAGTTTCGTTTACAGTACACCTGAAACTAATCCTGAAAATTTGACAAAGTTTCAGTAGTAAATAAGGGAGAAAATCGAACACTTAACTTTCTGCATTGACAAGTATGGGTTAGCTATAACTGAAATTTCTGAAAATTTATTATTTACAAATCTGATATTAGATTCATGTACAGTACACCAGACACTAATTCTCCTGAAAATTTGGCAAAGTTTCAGTATTAAATATAGGAGAAAACTAAACACTTAACTTTCTGCATTGACTAGTATGGGTTAGCTATACCTGAAATTTCTGAAAATTTATTATTTACAAATCTGATATTAGATTCATGTACAGTACACCAGACACTAATTCTCCTGAAAATTTGGCAAAGTTTCAGTATTAAATATAGGAGAAAACTAAACACTTAACTTTCTGCATTGACAAGTATGGGTTTGCGATTACTGAAATTTCTGAAAATTAATTATTTGCAAATTTGATAGATTCGTGTACAGTACACCTGAAACTAATTTTCCTGAAAATTTGACAAAGTTTCAGTATTAAATAAGGGAGAAAATCGAACACTTAACTTTCTGCATTGACTAGTATGGGTTAGCTATACCTGAAATTTCTGAAAATTTATTATTTACAAATCTGATATTAGATTCATGTACAGTACACCAGACACTAATTCTCCTGAAAATTTGGCAAAGTTTCAGTATTAAATATAGGAGAAAACTAAACACTTAACTTTCTGCATTGACAAGTATGGGTTAGCTATTACTGAAATTTCTGAAAATTTATTATTTGCAAATTTGATATTAGATTCGTATACAGTACACCTGAAAGTAATTCTCCTGAAAATTTGACAAAGTTTCAGGATTAAATAAAGGTCAAAATCGTACACTTAACTTTCTGCATTGACAAGTATGGGTTAGCTATTACTGAAATTTTTGAAAATTTATTATTTGCAAATTTGATATTAGATTCGTGTACAGTATACCTGAAACTAATTCTCCTGAAAATTTGACAAAGTTTCAGTAGTAAATAAGGGAGAAAATCGAACACTTAACTTTCTGCATTGACAAGTATGGGTTTGCTATTACTGAAACTTCTGAAAATTTATTATTTGCAAATTTGATATTAGATTCGTGTACAGTACACCTGAGACTAATTCTCTTGAAAATTTGGCAAAGGTTCAGTTTTAAATAAGGGAGAAATCAAACACTTAACTTAATGCATTGACAAGTATGGGTTAGCTATTACTGAAATTTCTGAAAATTTATTATTTGCAAATTTGATATTAGATTCGTATACAGTACACCTGAAAGTAATTCTCCTGAAAATTTAACAAAGTTTCAGGATTAAATAAAGGTCAAAATCGTACACTTAACTTTCTGCATTGACAAGTATGGGTTAGCTATTACTGAAATTTTTGAAAATTTATTATTTGCAAATTTGATATTAGATTCGTGTACAGTATACCTGAAACTAATTCTCCTGAAAATTTGACAAAGTTTCAGTAGTAAATAAGGGAGAAAATCGAACACTTAACTTTCTGCATTGACAAGTATGGGTTTGCTATTACTGAAACTTCTGAAAATTTACTATTTACAAATTTGAGAATAGTTTCGTGTACAGTACACCTGAAACTAATTCTCCTGAAAATTTGACAAAGTTTCAGTATTAAATAAGGCAGAAAATCGAACACTTAACTTTCTGCATTGACTAGTATGGGTTTGCTATTACTGAAATTTCTGAAAATTGATTATTTGCAAATTTGATATTAAATTCGTCTACAGTACACCTGAAACTAATTCTCCTGAAAATTTGGCAAAGTTACAGTATGAAATAAGGTAGAAATTCAAACAGATAACTTTCTGCATTGACAAAGTATTGGTCAGCTATTACTGAAATTTCTGAAAATTTCTTATTTGCAAATTTGACATTAGATTCGTGTACAGTACACCTGAAACTAATTCTCCTGAAATTTTGGAAAAGTTTCAGTATTAAATAATGTAGAAAATCAAACATATATCTTTTTGCATTGACATGTATGGGTTTGCTATTACTGAAACTTCTGAAAACTTATTATTTGCAAATTTAATATTAGATTTGTCTACAGTACACCTGAAAGTAATTCGCCTGAAAATTTTACAAAGTTTCAGTATTAAATAAAGGAGAAAATCAAGCATATAACTTTCTGCATTGACAAGTATGGGTTAGCTATTACTGATATTTCTGAAAATTTATTATTTGCAAATTTGATATTAGATTCATATATAGTACACCTGAAACTAATTCTTCTGAAAATTTGACAATGTTTCAGTATTAAATAAGGGAGAAAATCGAACACTTAACTTTCTGCATTGACAAGTATGGGTTAGCATTTTGCTGAAATTTCTGAAAATTTATTATTTGCAAATTTGATATAAGATTCGAGTACAGTACACCTGAGAGTAATTCTCCTGAAAATTTGACAAAGTTTCAGTATTAAATAAGGCAGAAAATCGAACACTTAACTTTCTGCATTGATAAGTATGGGTTAGCTATTACTGAAATTTCTGAAAATTAATTGTTTGCAAATTTGATATTAGATTCGTGTATAGTACACCTGAAAGTAATCCTCCTGAAAATTTGGCAAAGTTTCAGTATTGAATAAGGCAGAAAATCAAACACTTAACTTTCTGCATTGACAAGTATTGGTTAGCTATTACTGAAATTTCTGAAAATTTATTATTTACAAATTTGATATTAGGTTCGTTTACAGTACACCTAAAACTAATCCTCCTGAAAATTTGACAAAGGTTCAGTTTTAAATAAGGGAGAAATCAAACACTTAACTTAATGCATTGACAAGTATGGGTTAGCTATTACTGAAATTTCTGAAAATTTGTTTCAGTGTTAAATAAAAGAGAAAATCAAACATATAACTTTCTGAATTGACAAGTAAGGGTTAGCTATTACTGAAATTGCTGAAAATTTATCAATTGCAAATTTGACATTAGATTCGTATACAGTATATCTAAAAGTAATTCTCCTGAAAATTTGACAAAGTTTCAGTATTAAATAAGGGAGAAAATCGAACACTTAACTTTCTGCATTGACAAGTATGGGTAAGCCATTACTGAAATTTCTGAAAATAAATTATTTGCAAATTTGATATCAGATTCGTGTACAGTACACCTGAAACTAATTCGACTGAAAATTTGACAAAGTTTCAGTATTAAATAAGGGAGAAAATCAAACACTTAACTTTCTGCATTGACAAGTATTGGTTAGCTATTACTGAAATTTCTGAAAATTTATTATTTGCAAATTTGATATTATAATAGTGTACAGTACACCTAAAACTAATTCTCCTAAAAATTTGACAAAGTTTCAGTATTAAATAAGGGAACAAATCGAACACTTAACTTTCGGCTTTGACAAGTATGGGTTAGCTATTACTGAAATTTCTGAAAATTTATTATTTGCAAATTTGATATAAGATTCGTTTATAGTATACCTGAAAGTAATTCTCCTGAAAATTTGACAAGGTTTGAGTATTAAATAAAGGAGAAAACCAAGCATATAACTTTCTGCATTGACAAGTATGGCTTAGCTATTACTGAAAATTCTGAAAATTATTGTTAACAAATTTGATATTAGATTTATGTACAGTACACCTGAAACTAATTCTACTGTAAAGTTGACAAAGTTTCAGTATTAAATAAGAGAGAAAATCAAACAGATAACTTTCTGCATTTACTAGTATGGGTTAGCTATTACTGAAATTTCTGAAAAATTATTATTTACAAATTTGACATTAGATTTATGTACAGTACACCTGAAACTAATTCTCTTGAAAATGTGTGGCGTTTCCTTATTCCAATCAGCAAAATAACGACAGTATTACCTCTACTTCGTCCTTATCGTGTTCCTCGACGTCCTCCCCGGAAAGTTCCTCTTGTTCCTGGTCTGACTGGTAGTCTTCTGGGTCATCCTGCATCTTGGACTCGTACTTTCCATCTGAAGTGTAGCGTCTGTCTGAGACGTATCTGCTGTATGTACCTTGCAGAGATTCAGCTTCAATATCGTCTCCCTAGAAATAAAACGTAATACATTTTCTGTCAACAGTATGGACATTTCAATTGATTGAGTTGTACGCGCATGTAAATTTGGTTGCATAACAATGGCATTTTAGCAATGCAATTGATACTGTCATTTTAAAACTGAACATTAACCTATGTTCAGAGATAAACTAATAAAACTAAATAAAATAACGCCAATACTGAAAATAGACGGAGTTTTAGTTTGTTTGGTCTTTATGAATATAAATATAAGAAAATAACTTTTAAGGTTAAAAATCAATGTTTATAAATTAATGAATCTATCACTATTTTATGTATACAGAAGGTATACTTCGTGTTTCGTGTTCGTGTTCGTGTTCGTGTTCGTGTTCGTGTTCGTGTTCGTGCTTCAGATCGAAATATGCTATTTCCACATATTTTTGAAATATTTTGCTTTAATACTCAGCCATTCCATTTGAATGGTGATTTTTTTGGAGGAAATTTGCTTACCTCCTCTTCATGCTCCTCGCCATCTTCAGGTGCTGCAGAGTTGGTCAGGTCTTTAGCACTGTAATACTCGAAGGACTCATCCACTGAATCGCCCTGTGCAGTGGCTGCGTTCTCAGCAATCTCCATAATCCTCTAATTGCAAAGAAAACGGAAAATACTAACCATTTTATGAAAATTTCCATGCAAATTTTTGAAATGTAATTCTTAAATTGCAAAGAAATCGGAAAAATGACCATTTTATAAAAATCTCCATGCAACTTTTAGAAATATAATCCTGTAATTGTAAAGAAAATGGAAAATATCGTACCATTTTTTGAAAATTTTAAAGCAAATTTTTGAAATGTAATCCTCAAATTGCGAAGAAAACGGAAAATATTGGATCATTTTATAAAAATCTCCATGCAACTTTTGGAAATATAATCCTGTAATTGCAAAGAAAACGAAAAATATCGTATCATTTTTTGAAAATATCCATCCAAATTTTTGAAATGTAATACTCAAATTCCAAAGAAAACGGAAAATATTGGATTATTTTATAAAAATCTCCATGCAACTTTTTGAAATATAATCCTGTAATTGCAAAGAAAACGAAAAATACTAATCATTTTATGAAAATTTCCATGCAAATTTTTGAAATGTAATCCTCTAATTGCAAAGGAAACGGAATATATTGGATCATTTAATGAAAATTTCCATGCAAATTTTTGATATGTAATCCATTAATTGCAAAGAAAACGGAAAATATTAAAATTTCCATGCATATTTTTGAAACGTAATCTTCTAATTGCAAAGAAAACGGAAAATATCGTATCATTTTTTGAAAATTTCCATGAAAATTTTTGAATGAGTTTTGAATTGCAAAGAAAACGGAAAATTTTTTAATGAACGTTTCCATGCAAATTTTTGAAATGCAGTTAATCATTAAACTGTTTTCAAACAATTAAAAATGTGTATTACTATAAAAACGTGGAATTATAGTTTATTTGTTGTTTATTCTCACCCTAACAGCCTCGACTTTCTCGTCCATCATCTTTCTAATCTTCTCAGATATCTCTTTAACGAGTGCCATTCCATCTTCCTGCACAATCTGTGTGTGCCTGAAGCTCTGAAAAATAACACAAACAACCATAAATTATAAAACATCATAATGTATAACATACATTTTGTTCAAAAATTTAAACAATTTGGAACTTTTCATATGATAATACAAATATCATATAAAATAATGATATACAGAATATTAGTTTAAAATCACCAAAATTAGATCCATATTTGTTGAACATTTAAAAAAGTTTTTTTAATGATGTACAAAATATTAGGGAAAAACCAGATAAATGATAATTCTAGTTTATTAAATCCACAATTTCACCACTTAAGTTCAACTTTGTAAATTAAAACAGTTCACGAAGTTTCATATAAAAGTTTATAGAACATTTTTGTACAGTTTCAAGAAGTTTCATATAAAAGTTTATAGAACATTTGTGTACAGTTTCAAGAAGTTTCATATAAAAGTTTATAGAACATTTTTGTACAGTTTCAAGAAGTTTCATATAAAAGTTTATAGAACATTTTTGTACAGTTTCAAGAAGTTTCATATAAAAGTTTATAGAACATTTTTGTACAGTTTCAAGAAGTTTCATATAAAAGTTTATAGAACATTTTTGTACAGTTTCAAGAAGTTTCATATAAAAGTTTATAGAACATTTTTGTACAGTTTCAAGAAGTTTCATATAAAAGTTTATAGAACATTTTTGTACAGTTTCAAGAAGTTTCATATAAAAGTTTATAGAACATTTTTGTACAGTTTCAAGAAGTTTCATATAAAAGTTTATAGAACATTTTTGTACAGTTTCAAGAAGTTTCATATAAAAGTTTATAGAACATTTTTGTACAGTTTCAAGAAGTTTCATATAAAAGTTTATAGAACATTTTTCCTCTCTCTGCTTTATTGACCTATAAAGTTAAACACTATAAAGTTCAACTTCGTAAGTTAAAACAGTATAAAGAAGTTTCATATAAAAGTTTATAGAACATTTTTGTACAGTTTAAGAGGTTTCATATAAAAGTTTATACAACATTTTTGTACAGTTTCAAGAAGTTTCATATAAAAGTTTATAGAACATTTTTCCTCTCTCTGCTTTAGTGACCTATAAAGTTAAACACTATAAAGTTCAACTTCGTAAGTTAAAACAGTATAAAGAAGTTTCATATAAAAGTTTATAGAACATTTTGTACAGTTTAAGAGGTTTCATATAAAAGTTTATACAACATTTTTGTACAGTTTCAAGAATTTTCATATAAAAGTTTATAGAACATTTTTGTGGTCTCTGCTTCAGTGATCTACACAAACTAATTGGCCCTCACCTAAATATAATGCCGGCAAAGAAAATGCATTTGGTAATCTCATAGTGCTGGCTATTAAATCAAGCTTGTTCTATTTCGAAACGTAAGTGCATAAAACTGCAGTGGAAATAAAGTGCTTTGGGTTCATGCTCCCGATATTACAGAAAAGATCTAATTTTGGTCTGCTGTTTTGACGCACTCCAGCAATCAAATATTTATATAACTCTGTCCAATTTCAAGCCGGAGCTTATATAAACATTGTCTGCACAAGCATACGATTGTTCTTGCCGAAGGCTATGGCCTGGACTAAGTGAATTTTGTTACTTCAAATGCTACATTAGTATTGGACCTCTGTTGTGTAGAATCAGCCCAGTAAATTGTCGAACATGTTTATATTAACTCCGTCTTGAAATTGGACAGACAACTCACATCAATAACTGTGTTCCTCCGGGTTACCAACTCTCCGAAGTGCCATAACTCTCCTCCCAACTTCTCAGCCCAATTGCGAACACTGCAAAGTAAGAAAAAGTAAAGAGCATAAAAAATAGCACAAAACTGGAAATGGAATAGTATTCAAGAACTATACTGTTTAAACAATTAAGCGATAAATTTTATAAGAAATTAACTCACCAATAAAGCATAGAAATAAGAGACACAAAACACTTTTTTCACAAAACACATTTATTCAATCGAAATGTACATTTCACTCACTATTCGATCATCTTCAGTAGAAACATTATGCTTTGATTGAATAAATGTATTCTGTGAAAAATGTGTTTTGTTTTTCTTATTTGTACGAACCTTTCACAAGCTCCAAGGTACTACTTAATAAAGCATAGCCTTACATAGTTACCTGAATATTCATTAATAAATTATAGTATGAAACAATCATGTAATTATTTAATCTTTCAATCAATCAGTTGCATACATATAGTTATCTGACGGTTTAAAATACCTGATAAATTTGATAAGAAATTATCTCACCAATAAAGTATCTTCACATAGCCTTAAACACTTACCTGAATATTCATTAATGAGCTATAGTACCAAACAGTCATGTAATTATTTAATCTTTCAATCATTTAGTTGCATACATATAGTTATCTGACGGTTTAAAATACCCGATAAATTTGATAAGAAATTATCTCACCTATAAAGTACCTTCATATAGCCTTAAACACTTACCTGAATATTTATTAATGGGCTATAGTACCAAACAGTCATGTAATTATTTAACCTTCCAATCATGTAGTTGCGTATAATTATCTAACGGTTTAAAATACCCTCCAAGAGATTAAAAAGTTTCCCTTGTGGATGGATTACAACAAGATTGGACAGGTAGAATAAACGTTTTCTTGTGGATGGATTTGAAACGCCTTAGGCAGGCAGTTCACAACCTTCTTTTGGGAGTACTTATCCGGAAGATAACTTATTCATAACTTGTAAAACCTAGCCCTAACATACTTAAATATACTTTTATACTGTTATATTTTATATTTTTTTATACTTTATGACCTGTGTAAGACGTATTTGTTACTAGCACTGATAAAGATTATTATTATTATTATTATTATATATTCATGAAATGGATTGTGAATTTGTCAAGACATTGTATGTATGGACAAGAGGAATGTGGACTGTGTGTGCTCGTGAGTGAATCGCTGCTGATAAGAAGTACCAAAAGAAATGGGCGATTCCTTGAAGAATGAACACCTGGCAATGGCAACAGGAATCAATATTTGCAACAAGAAGTTATCAATTATCGTTTATCGCAAGCAAATGCGCACTTCTGCCTTGTGAGAGTTTAATATTTGCAGAAACAATTTGCATTTAATTTGCTATTACTGAAATTTCTGAAAATTTATTATTTGCAAATTTGAAATTAGATTCGTGTACAATACACCTAAAAATAATTCTCCTGAAAATTTGACAAAGTTTCAATATTAAATAAGTAAGAAAATCAAACATATAACTTTCTGCATTTACAGGTATGGGTTAGCTATTACTGAAATTTCTTAAAATTTGTTATTTGCAAATTTGATATTAGATTCGTGTACAATACACCTTAAACTAATCCTCCTGAAAATTTGACAAAGTTTCAGTATTAAATAAGGCAGAAAATCAAACACTTAATTTTCTGCATTGACTAGTATGGGTTAGCTATTACTGAAATTTCTGAAAGTTTATTATTTGCAAATTTTATACTAGATTCATATACAGTACACCTGAAACTAGTTCTCCTAAAATTTTGACTAAAATTTAAGTATTAAATAAGGGAGAAAATCAAACACATAACGTTCTGCATTGATAAGTATGTGTTAGCTATTACTGAAATTTCTGAAAATTTATTATTTGCAAATTTGATATTATATTCGTGTACAGTACATCTGAAACTAATTCTACTGAAATTTTGATAAAGTTTCAGTATTAAATAAGTGAGAAAATCAAACAGATAACGTTCTGCATTGATAAGTATGTGTTAGCCATTACTGAAATTTCTGAAAATTTATTAATTGCAAATTTGATATAAGATTCGTGTAAAATACACCTGAAACTAATCCTTCTGAAAATTTGACAAAGTTTCAGTATTAAATAAGGCAGAAAATCAAACCGATAACTTTCTGCATTGATAAGTATGTGTTAGCTAGTACTGAAATTTCTGAAAATTTATTATTTGCAAATTTGATATTAGATTAGTGTACAGTACACCTGAAACTAATTCTACTGAAATTTTGACAAAGTTTCAGTATTAAATAAGGGAGAAAATCAAACAGATAACGTTCTGCATTGATAAGTATGTGTTAGCTATTACTGAAATTTCTGAAAATTTATTATTTGCAAATTTAATATTAGATTAGTATACAGTACACCTGAAACTAATTCTACTGAAATTTTGATAAAGTTTCAGTATTAAATAAGTGAGAAACTCAAACAGATAACGTTCTGCATTGATAAGTATGTGTAGGCTACTACTGAAATATTTAAAATGTATTATTTGCAAATTTGATATTAGATTCGTGTACAATACACCTGAAACTAATTCTCCTGAAAATTTGACAAAGTTTCAGTATTAAATAAGTGAGAAAATCAAACAGATAACGTTCTGCATTGATAAGTATGTGTTAGGTACTACTAAAATTTTGAAAATGTATTATTTGCAAATTTGATATTAGATTCGTGTACAGTATACCTAAAACTAATTCTACTGAAATTTTGACAAAGTTTCAGTATTAAATAAGTGAGAAAATCAAACAGATAAGGTTCTGCATTGATAAGTATGTGTTAGCTACTACTGAAATTTCTGAAAATTTATTATTTGCAAATTTTATACTAGATTCATATACAGTACACCTGAAACTAGTTCTCCTAAAATTTTGACTAAAATTTAAGTATTAAATAAGGGAGAAAATCAAACACATAACGTTCTGCATTGATAAGTATGTATTAGCTATTACTGAAATTTCTGAAAATTTATTATTTGCAAATTTGATATTAGATGCGTGTACAATACACCTTAAACTAATCCTCCTGAAAATTTGACAAAGTTTCAGTATTAAATAAGTGAGAAAATCAAACAGATAACGTTCTGCATTGATAAGTATGGGTTAGCTATTACTGAAATTTTGAAAATGTATTATTTACAAATTTGATATTATATCGCAAATTTTGAAAATGTATTATTTGCAAATTTGATATTAGATTCGTGTACAGTACACCTGAAACTAATTCTACTGAAATTTTGACAAAGTTTCAGTATGAATGGTCACTTTTTGGTTTATTTTTCAAACTTTTTTAAAGTTTCGCAAAAAATGGAGAAAATTTAATAGGTCCTACAATAAAGTAACCGCTGTTGTCGTACATACTAAGTTTTCTTTTTTTTTTCAGGATATCACGCACACACACACACACCTATAGATATTGATGTATATAAGTATAAGAAAAATGTCGTTAATGTATGGCTTTATGAACGAAGTAAAATCTGCAGGAGCAACATTCTCAGTAATTAAAGACGGCCGTTGGGTTAATAATTAGCCGTAGCTTCAGAAATTGTCCGATAAATTACTGAACAACAAGCGAAAAGTTAATTTTTACTAGGATGTCATTGCGGCAGCGCCCCAATTTCGGCCCTTTGTTGCACTATCAGATACAGAAACTGACGACACAAATGAGGGGCCCCCTTCAGCCGTACTCGGCAATCGCTATTGATGGACAGATAATATCCCTAATCATCGCCCCAATTGAAGTGCAGACACTTACAGCTTGGGCAGCTCCGGATGCTTGACCTCTCTGGGCGTCTCCTGGGCCCCAGCGAGCGCCCCCACGAGCAGCAGCAGCAGCGCGAGCGTGAGTGTCCCCCGAGCGACGGCCATTTCCGGGCGTTTTCACATTACTTCCGGAAAACTTCTGGAGATGCGGCAAGCGCGGATCGCGGAAAACTGTGCCAGTGTTATGTCCGGCGGTGGGCCGCAGTACGGCGGTGATCGATTAATCGCCAGAGAGCGCGCGCGCTTGCGCTGACGCAGTTTTCCGGCCCAGGGAAGGTTCGCGGGAAAACTCGGGAAATCGGTGAGAAGATACCTGCCTCGAAGCGGTTGATGTTTTCCGGTTATACGGGGTGCACCGGGGATAAGGAAAACAGGAAAATCGGGGAAATTGCACCGAAATCGGGATAGTGGGTTTTCCGGTCTTGCAGGCAGCTGGGGAAAGCCGAAAATTTTCGCAAATTAAAACGTCTTCGTAGGTATATCGAGTGTGGTCTTGAATGAACCGTATGACTCCCCTGAATCGAATGAGACTATCTGCATCGAGATTGGACCGTTGGTTTAGAAGTTTAATTTTAATAGCCCTATTTTGCTATTTTTTTAGATTTCCCAACTTTGGGGGCGGATATCTCGAGAACCGCTGGGGCTAGAAGGCTGAATGTGTGCTCATTCGAATCAGAAGGGTCCAATTAGTCTAGGCATATGCCTCTAAAGTCGTTTGGAGCAACTCGAAAAATTGCGATTTTTCGGATTTTTTTTTTAGTCGATTTGATTAGAAAATCATCGATTTTAAGTTTTGTCAACTGGGTGCTCTACCAAGCGGCACATTTTCAAATATTTTTATGGGGACTTAGCCCCATATGTGGCGCATATTTTGAGCCCTCGTCCATTCTCGTACTCCCACAACTCCCCGAGTTATCTCGCTTTTCGTGAAAAAAGTACGTATTTTGTACAAATATTTCTCTCTTCTTAAGGCCACCCTGTACAAACGCGATCGCCTAAGGGGGCCCACTATGGCTTATTGTGCTTGTATTTGGGCCCTCTATGACCCCTCCAAATTTCGTCCGAATCGGTTGAGGCGTTCTCGAAATGGAATTTCATCGAGATGGCAAAAAACGCGACATTTTCGAAAATTTCGAAAATTAAAACGTCTTCCAAAGTATATCAAGTGTGGTCTGGTATGGACCGTATGACTGCCCTGAATCGAATGAGACTATCGGCATCGAGATTGGACCGTTGGTTTAGAAGTTTAATTTTAATAGCCCTATTTTGCTATTTTTTTAGATTTCCCAACTTTGGGGGCGGATATCTCGAGAACCGCTGGGGCTAGAAGGTTGAATGTGTGCTCATTGGAATCAGAAGGGTCCAATTAGTCTCGGCTTGTGCCTCTAAGGTCATTTGGAGCAACTCGAAAAATCGCGATTTTTCGGATTTTTTATTTAGTCGATTTGATCGGAAAATCATCGATTTTACGTTTTGTCAACTGGGTGCTCTACCAAGCGGCACATTTTCAAATATTTTTATGGGGACTTAGCCCCATATGTGGCGCATATTTTGAGCACTCGTGCATTCTCGTACTCCTACAACTCCACGAGTTAACTAGCTTTTCGTGAAAAAAGTACGTTTTTTCTTTAAATATTTCTCACTTCTTAAGGCCACCCTGTACAAACGCCACCGCCTAAGGGGGCCCACTATGGCTTATTGTGCTTGTATTTGGGCCCTCTATGACCCCTCCAAATTTCGTCCGAATCGGTTGAGGCGTTCTCGAAATGGAATTTCATCGAGATGGCAAAAAACGCGACATTTTCGAAAATTTCGAAAATTAAAACTTCTTCCAAAGTATATCAAGTGTGGTCTGGTATGGACCGTATGACTGCCCTGAATCGAATGAGACTATCGGCATCGAGATTGGACCGTTGGTTTAGAAGTTTAATTTTAATAGCCCTATTTTGCTATTTTTTTAGATTTCCCAACTTTGGGGGCGGATATCTCGAGAACCGCTGGGGCTAGAAGGCTGAATGTGTGCTCATTGGAATCAGAAGGGTCCAATTAGTCTCGGAATGTGCCTCTAAGGTCATTTGGAGCAACTCGAAAAATCGCGATTTTTCGGATTTTTTTTTTAGTCGATATGATCGGAAAATCATCGATTTTACGTTTTGTCAACTGGGTGCTCTACCAAGCGGCACATTTTCAAATATTTTTATGGGGACTTAGCCCCATATGCGGCGCACATTTTGAGCGCTCGTCCATTCTCGTACTCCCACAACTCCCCGAGTTATCTCGCTCTTCGTGAAAAAAGTACGTTTTTTTATTAAATATTTCTCCCTGCTTAAGGCCACCCTGTACAAACTCGACCGCCTAAGGGGGCCCACTATGGCTTATTGTGCTTGTATTTGGGCCCTCTATGACCCCTCCAAATTTCGTCCGAATCGGTTGAGGCGTTCTCGAAATGGAATTTCATCGAGATGGCAAAAAACGCGACATTTTCGAAAATTTCGAAAATTAAAACGTCTTCCAAAGTATATCAAGTGTGGTCTGGTATGGACCGTATGACTGCCCTGAATCGAATGAGACTATCGGCATCGAGATTGGACCGTTGGTTTAGAAGTTCAATTTTAATAGCCCTATTTTGCTATTTTTTTAGATTTCCCAACTTTGGGGGTATATATCTCGAGAACCGCTGGGGCTAGAAGGCTGAATGTGTGCTCATTCGAATCAGAAGGGTCCAATTAGTCTAGGCATGTGCCTCTAAAGTCGTTTGGAGCAACTCGAAAAATCGCGATTTTTCGGATTTTTTTTTTAGTCGATTTGATCGGAAAATCATCGATTTTACGTTTTGTCAACTGGGTGCTCTACCAAGCGGCACATTTTCAAATATTTTTATGGGGACTTAGCCCCATATGTGGCGCATATTTTGAGCCCTCGTCCATTCTCGTACTCCCACAGCTCCCCGAGTTATCTCGCTTTTCGTGAAAAAAGTACGTATTTTTTACAAATATTTCTCTCTTCTTAAGGCCACCCTGTACACACGCGATCGCCTAAGGGGGGCCCACTATGGCTTATTGTGCTTGTATTTGGGCCCTCTATGACCCCTCCAAATTTCGTCCGAATCGGTTGAGGCGTTCTCGAAATGGAATTTCATCGAGATGGCAAAAAACGCGACATTTTCGAAAATTTTGAAAATTAAAACGTCTTCCAAAGTATATCAAGTGTGGTCTGGTATGGACCGTATGACTTCCCTGAATCGAATGAGACTATCGGCATCGAGATTGGACCGTTCGTTTAGAAGTTTAATTTTAATAGCCCTATTTTGCTATTTTTTTAGATTTCCCAACTTTGGGGGCGGATATCTCGAGAACCGCTGGGGCTAGAAGGTTGAATGTGTGCTCATTGGAATCAGAAGGGTCCAATTAGTCTCGGCATGTGCCTCTAAGGTCATTTGGAGCAACTCGAAAAATCGCGATTTTTCGGATTTTTTATTTAGTCGATTTGATCGGAAAATCATCGATTTTACGTTTTGTCAACTGGGTGCTCTACCAAGCGGCACATTTTCAAATATTTTTATGGGGACTTAGCCCCATATGTGGCGCATATTTTGAGCACTCGTGCATTCTCGTACTCCTACAACTCCACGAGTTAACTAGCTTTTCGTGAAAAAAGTACGTTTTTTCTTTAAATATTTCTCACTTCTTAAGGCCACCCTGTACAAACGCCACCGCCTAAGGGGGCCCACTATGGCTTATTGTGCTTGTATTTGGGCCCTCTATGACCCCTCCAAATTTCGTCCGAATCGGTTGAGGCGTTCTCGAAATGGAATTTCATCGAGATGGCAAAAAACGCGACATTTTCGAAAATTTCGAAAATTAAAACGTCTTCCAAAGTATATCAAGTGTGGTCTGGTATGGACCGTATGACTGCCCTGAATCGAATGAGACTATCGGCATCGAGATTGGACCGTTCGTTTAGAAGTTTAATTTTAATAGCCCTATTTTGCTATTTTTTTAGATTTCCCAACTTTGGGGGCGGATATCTCGAGAACCGCTGGGGCTAGAAGGTTGAATGTGTGCTCATTGGAATCAGAAGGGTCCAATTAGTCTCGGCATGTGCCTCTAAGGTCATTTGGAGCAACTCGAAAAATCGCGATTTTTCGGATTTTTTATTTAGTCGATTTGATCGGAAAATCATCGATTTTACGTTTTGTCAACTGGGTGCTCTACCAAGCGGCACATTTTCAAATATTTTTATGGGGACTTAGCCCCATATGTGGCGCATATTTTGAGCACTCGTGCATTCTCGTACTCCTACAACTCCACGAGTTAACTAGCTTTTCGTGAAAAAAGTACGTTTTTTCTTTAAATATTTCTCACTTCTTAAGGCCACCCTGTACAAACGCCACCGCCTAAGGGGGCCCACTATGGCTTATTGTGCTTGTATTTGGGCCCTCTATGACCCCTCCAAATTTCGTCCGAATCGGTTGAGGCGTTCTCGAAATGGAATTTCATCGAGATGGCAAAAAACGCGACATTTTCGAAAATTTCGAAAATTAAAACGTCTTCCAAAGTATATCAAGTGTGGTCTGGTATGGACCGTATGACTGCCCTGAATCGAATGAGACTATCGGCATCGAGATTGGACCGTTCGTTTAGAAGTTTAATTTTAATAGCCCTATTTTGCTATTTTTTTAGATTTCCCAACTTTGGGGGCGGATATCTCGAGAACCGCTGGGGCTAGAAGGTTGAATGTGTGCTCATTGGAATCAGAAGGGTCCAATTAGTCTCGGCATGTGCCTCTAAGGTCATTTGGAGCAACTCGAAAAATCGCGATTTTTCGGATTTTTTATTTAGTCGATTTGATCGGAAAATCATCGATTTTACGTTTTGTCAACTGGGTGCTCTACCAAGCGGCACATTTTCAAATATTTTTATGGGGACTTAGCCCCATATGTGGCGCATATTTTGAGCCCTCGTCCATTCTCGTACTCCCACAACTCCCCGAGTTATCTCGCTTTTCGTGAAAAAAGTACGCTTTTATGAGAAATATTTCTCCCTTCTTAAGGCCACCCTGTACAAACGCGATCGCCTAAGGGGGCCCGCTATGGCTGATTGTGCTTGTATTTGGGCCCTCTATGACCCCTCCAAATTTCGTCCGAATCGGTTGAGGCGTTCTCGAAATGGAATTTCATCGAGATGGCAAAAAATGCGACATTTTCGAAAATTTCGAAAATTAAAACGTCTTCCAAAGTATATCAAGTGTGGTCTGGTATGGACCGTATGACTGCCCTGAATCGAATGAGACTATCGGCATCGAGATTGGACCGTTGGTTTAGAAGTTTAATTTTAATAGCCCTATTTTGCTATTTTTTTAGATTTCCCAACTTTGGGGGCGGATATCTCGAGAACCGCTGGGGCTAGAAGGCTGAATGTGTGCTTATTGGAATCAGAAGGGTCCAATTAGTCTCGGCATGTACCTCTAAGGTCATTTGGAGCAACTCGAAAAATCGCGATTTTTCGGATTTTTTATTTAGTCGATTTGATCGGAAAATCATCGATTTTACGTTTTGTCAACTGGGTGCTCTACCAAGCGGCACATTTTCAAATATTTTTATGGGGACTTAGCCCCATATGTGGCGCATATTTTGAGCACTCGTGCATTCTCGTACTCCTACAACTCCACGAGTTAACTAGCTTTTCGTGAAAAAAGTACGTTTTTTCTTTAAATATTTCTCACTTCTTAAGGCCACCCTGTACAAACGCCACCGCCTAAGGGGGCCCACTATGGCTTATTGTGCTTGTATTTGGGCCCTCTATGACCCCTCCAAATTTCGTCCGAATCGGTTGAGGCGTTCTCGAAATGGAATTTCATCGAGATGGCAAAAAACGCGACATTTTCGAAAATTTCGAAAATTAAAACGTCTTCCAAAGTATATCAAGTGTGGTCTGGTATGGACCGTATGACTGCCCTGAATCGAATGAGACTATCGGCATCGAGATTGGACCGTTGGTTTAGAAGTTTAATTTTAATAGCCCTATTTTGCTATTTTTTTAGATTTCCCAACTTTGGGGGCGGATATCTCGAGAACCGCTGGGGCTAGAAGGCTGAATGTGTGCTTATTGGAATCAGAAGGGTCCAATTAGTCTCGGCAGGTGCCTCTAAGGTCATTTGGAGCAACTCGAAAAATCGCGATTTTTCGGATTTTTTATTTAGTCGATTTGATCGGAAAATCATCGATTTTACGTTTTGTCAACTGGGTGCTCTACCAAGCGGCACATTTTCAAATATTTTTATGGGGACTTAGCCCCATATGTGGCGCATATTTTGAGCCCTCGTCCATTCTCGTACTCCCACAACTCCCCGAGTTATCCCGCTTTTCGTGAAAAAAGTACGTATTTTTTACAAATATTTCTCTCTTCTTAAGGCCACCCTGTACAAACGCGATCGCCTAAGGGGGCCCGCTATGGCTGATTGTGCTTGTATTTGGGCCCTCTATGACCCCTCCAAATTTCGTCCGAATCGGTTGAGGCGTTCTCGAAATGGAATTTCATCGAGATGGCAAAAAACGCGACATTTTCGAAAATTTCGAAAATTAAAACGTCTTCCAAAGTATATCAAGTGTGGTCTGGTATGGACCGTATGACTGCCCTGAATCGAATGAGACTATCGCCATCGAGATTGGACCGTTGGTTTAGAAGTTTAATTTTAATAGCCCTATTTTGCTATTTTTTAAAATCTCCCAACTTTGGGGGAGGATGTCTCGAGAACCGCTGGGGCTAGAAGGCTGAATGTGTGCTCATTGGAATCAGAAGGGTCCAATTAGTCTCGGCATGTGCCTCTAAGGTCATTTGGAGCAACTCGAAAAATCGCGATTTTTCGGATTTTTTATTTAGTCGATTTGATCGGAAAATCATCGATTTTACGTTTTGTCAACTGGGTGCTCTACCAAGCGGCACATTTTCAAATATTTTTATGGGGACTTAGCCCCATATGTGGCGCACATTTGGAGCGCTCGTCCATTCTCGTACTCCCACAACTCCCCGAGTTATCTCGCTTTTCGTGAAAAAAGTACGCTTTTATGAGAAATATTTCTCCCTTCTTAAGGCCACCCTGTACAAACGCGATCGCCTAAGGGGGCCCGCTATGGCTGATTGTGCTTGTATTTGGGCCCTCTATGACCCCTCCAAATTTCGTCCGAATCGGTTGAGGCGTTCTCGAAATGGAATTTCATCGAGATGGCAAAAAACGCGACATTTTCGAAAATTTCGAAAATTAAAACGTCTTCCAAAGTATATCAAGTGTGGTCTGGTATGGACCGTATGACTGCCCTGAATCGAATGAGACTATCGGCATCGAGATTGGACCGTTGGTTTAGAAGTTTAATTTTAATAGCCCTATTTTGCTATTTTTTTAGATTTCCCAACTTTGGGGGCGGATATCTCGAGAACCGCTGGGGCTAGAAGGCTGAATGTGTGCTTATTGGAATCAGAAGGGTCCAATTAGTCTCGGCAGGTGCCTCTAAGGTCATTTGGAGCAACTCGAAAAATCGCGATTTTTCGGATTTTTTATTTAGTCGATTTGATCGGAAAATCATCGATTTTACGTTTTGTCAACTGGGTGCTCTACCAAGCGGCACATTTTCAAATATTTTTATGGGGACTTAGCCCCATATGTGGCGCATATTTTGAGCCCTCGTCCATTCTCGTACTCCCACAACTCCCCGAGTTATCCCGCTTTTCGTGAAAAAAGTACGTATTTTTTACAAATATTTCTCTCTTCTTAAGGCCACCCTGTACAAACGCGATCGCCTAAGGGGGCCCGCTATGGCTGATTGTGCTTGTATTTGGGCCCTCTATGACCCCTCCAAATTTCGTCCGAATCGGTTGAGGCGTTCTCGAAATGGAATTTCATCGAGATGGCAAAAAACGCGACATTTTCGAAAATTTCGAAAATTAAAACGTCTTCCAAAGTATATCAAGTGTGGTCTGGTATGGACCGTATGACTGCCCTGAATCGAATGAGACTATCGGCATCGAGATTGGACCGTTCGTTTAGAAGTTTAATTTTAATAGCCCTTTTATGCTATTTTTTTTAATTTCCCAACTTTGAGGGCGGATATCTCGAGAACCGCTGGGGCTAGAAGGCTGAATGTGTGCTCATTGGAATCGGGAGGTCCCAATTGGTCTAGGCAAGCGGCTGTAAGGTAAATTGAGAAACTCGAAATTGGTAGTTTAATTTACCTAATTCAGTAGGAATCTACACAGATCTTTATACTGTAGTGCGATAAACTCTGCGAAAAATTGGTACGTGGATTTCCACCTAAATGAATAGGAAACAGGGATAAGGAATTTTCCCGGTCTACTTTCGGAAAACTCCGCTGAATTCTCGGATTACGTCCTGATTAACTATATCTGAGGGGACGAAAATTAGTAAAACCGTATAAATGTCGGGTAATATTTAAATTGATTAAAGATGTTATTAAATACTGAGCCATTTTAAAAGCAGATGCTATTAAAGCGATCCAAAAAATTCAAGAAAAACAATGTTTCCTCTTATTTCCTGGAAACACTCTTGCAAAATCAAGAGGGCGCCACCACGATGAATTGCAGTTTTCTGTTTTGAATAGGAGGGGAAATTCCGTGGAAAATTATTCAGATTTACTTATTACGAACTTCACAAATCAACGGAAAATGTTTGAAACTTTAACGAAATTGGTAAAGAATATTTAAAATTGCTAAGTCTTCATCCAAAACTGGGTACATTCTATTATTATGAATAACTGTACACGATTTTGCGTCGTTGGGAAATTCCGAGGAAAATTGTTCAGATTTACTTATTAAGAAATTCATAAATCAGTGGAAAATGTTGGAAACTGTAACAACATTGGTAAAGAATATTTAAAAGTCTTAAGCCAAAACTGAGTACATTCAATTATTATGAATAACTGTATATGAATTTGCATTGGGAAATTCTGTGGAAAACTGTGAGGCCATCAAGGAAGCATTTCAGATTTACTTTGTGTATTCACGCTGTGAATTTTGCATCTGATGTGCTGATGGGAAATTGTGAGGCCATAACATATGCATAAAATCTTCTTTTACAATACTTTGAAGAATCACCATTCGGAAATAAAATAAAATGCTGAAATAAAAGAAATAGTTGATTAAATAATAAAAAACAGTGATAAATCGGTAACAACTTTTAGTAGAGCTAATGCCTAGTCAGCCTTCAAAGTGTGATTCTACACATAAAAAACCTGCAAACAAAACGCTTAAATACTTATTGAGGTGTTTATAGTATGATTCAAGGCGATACGGTAAATCGTCCTCACTAGCGGATCAGTCGCAATAATTACAATAATAATAATATATACGTATCGTAATTACAAACAACATCTTTGGGAAAAAGTGTCGGTACAAAATATATAATCTGTTAATCGTAACATGTATAAAAAAGAGTCCCACATTGCATGCTTAGTCTCACACCATGGCGAAACCGCCCGACGGCTTCCCCGACGGCGACAGCTTGTTCTCCCCCTCAGTGAGTGCCTTGAGGAGCTCCTGCCGAGCTTTCGAGCCTATCCAGATCATTAAAGATGCGCCCAGCGACAACTGCAAGTGGAGGAAATGAAAAATTTTGCGACCGCTTTGTGTACAAGGGGTACCTGAAGTCCCGCCAGGACGTACGTCCCCGTAGAGATGTTTCTGCTTTCGAGAACGTCTTGCATCGATCGGAGGGTAGAGCCTACATACACACCTACAATCTGCGCGGGGATCAAACCCAGTAAGGACGCTATGTGGTAGATTTTTCCATTGACGCTACTCAACTGAAATGATAAAGTTCATACGACTTAGAAGAACCGAAGAAATAAAGATTGGTACAAAAGAGTGTATGTTAATTTATAATGGTTTGATAAAAGTGTTATAGTGTATTTTCGTTAAGTTTGCAGCGTGCATAATTCCACTTCTCTTGCATGTCATTGGTTAAAATCACAGCCAAGTTTACACCCTTGAAATTTACCATGCAACTATAAGTTTATTACTATATTACTATGTTATTTATTACTATAAGGTATTAAGTTTATAGCTGCTTATGGTTACAGTCGTATTTTGTGCCATTACTATATTACTATAAGTTATTAAGTTTATAGTTGCCTATAGTTACAGTAGTATTT
Source organism: Othius punctulatus (assembly GCA_951805005.1). NCBI lineage: Eukaryota > Metazoa > Arthropoda > Insecta > Coleoptera > Staphylinidae > Othius > Othius punctulatus. The sequence continues at coordinate 8,212,861 of OX638146.1, read as the reverse complement.
TGTGAGTATGAGTTGTTCTTGTTTCAGTTTTGCATAAATACTTTATTTGCATTCAGCAATAATTCTGAATTTAACTACAATGATTGAATGAAACTATTGCAATCTTAACGGTAATAGAGTATACTTCATGAATTGAGGCGGTTTAATTGTTTGACGTACAGCGAAAATAGTATTCTGTAGCCCAAACGGTATGGGCGTGAGCCTGGAGCAGAAGACAATCTTGAAGCAGAGTGGTCCCGAGATGACCCGCATGATGGCTTTGGCAGTCTCGTTCTCGACCATCTTCCTGATGGAGTGGTGGTGCCCGACCAGCCTGAGTATGTTGTGGGCGACGAGCAGCCCCGCATTGGCGCCTATCACCGTCAGCAGGAAGCCGCTGACGACGCCGAAGAGGTAGCCGTCAGCGACTACGAGCACGATGTAGCCGACGCTGATAGGCAACGAGACCACCGTGTAGAGCACGACGACGGTGAACGAGATCACCGTCGAGTCCTGGCTCTCCAGCCAGAACAGCACGCTTCGGATGTACGTCTTGCACACGTAGAGTACGCAGACTACGGCGACGAGCATGCAGGTGGCGGTGAGTACATTGGCAACAGAAAGGCGGCACAGCAGTGTCTTCAGGCGGCTGCAGAAGGTCCTCCTGGCATCGGGGCCATCCTGCGGGTCCACCTGGATCGTTATCTGCATAGCTAGGGGGTGTCCCTGGCGGACGCGAGCATCGCTCGTTCAGAGCATCCTCCTGAAGGGGGCCCCTTATGCTCCGCCGCTGGGAGACCTGTATTTAAAGACCACGCACACAAATGGTACAGCTGACGTGCGACACTGGACTGTCAATTTTGACAGATGTAAATAAACAAAATATCAGGGCAACCAACAGAGCACGTGAAAAGTACTGATTAACTTTAACTGAAATTTCTGAAAGCTTTGAAAATTTTGCAAATTTGATATTAGATTCGTTTACAACACACCTAAAACTAATTCTCCTGAAAATTTGACAAAGTTTCAGTATTAAATAAGGGAGAAAATCAAACATAACTTTCAGCTTGACAAGTATGGGTTAGCTATTGCTGAAATTTCTGAAAATTTAAATATTTGCAAATTTTATAATAGATTCGTGTACAGTACACATGAAACTTATTCTCCTGATAATTTGACAAAGTTTCAGTATGAAATAAGGGAGAAAATCATACATATAACTTTCTGCATTGACAAGTTGGGTTAGCCATTACTGAAATTTCTGAAAACTTATTATTTGCAAATTTTATATCAGATTCCTCTACAGTACACCTGAAACTAATTCTACTGAAAATTTGTCAAAGTTACAGTATTAAATAAGGGAGAAAATCAAACAGATAACTTTCTGCATTGACAAGTATGGGTTAGCTATTACTGAAATTTCTGAAAAGTGATTATTTGCAAATTTAACATTAGATTCGTCTACAGTACACCTGAAACTAATTCTACTGAAAATTTGACAAAGTTTCAGTATTAAATAAGAGAGACAATCAAACAGATAACTTTCTGCATTGACAAGTATGGGTTAGCTATTACTGAAATTTCTGAAAATTTATTATTTGCAAATTTGATATTATATTCGTGTACAGTACACCTGAAACTATTTCTCCTGAAAATTTGACAAAGTTTCAGTATGAAATAAGGGAGGAATCAAACACTTAACTTAATGCATTGACAAGTATGGGTTAGCTATTACTGAAATTTCTGAAAATTTATTATTTGCAAATTTGATATTATATTCGTGTACAGTACACCTGAAACTATTTCTCCTGAAAATTTGACAAAGTTTCAGTATGAAATAAGGGAGGCATCAAACACTTAACATAATGCATTGACAAGTATGGATTAGCTATTACTGAAATTTCTGAAAACTTATTATTTGCAAATTTGGTACTAGATTCCTATACAGTACATCTGAAACTAATTCTACTGAAAATTTGACAAAGTTTCAGCATTAAATAAGGGAGAAAATCAAACAGATAACTTTCTGCATTGACAAGTATGGGTTAGCTATTACTGAAATTTCTGAAAATTGATTATTTGCAAATTTGATATAAGATTCCTATACAGTACACCTGAAACTAATTCTACTGGAAATTTGACAAAGTTCCAGCATTAAATAAGGGAGAAAATCAAACAGATAACTTTCTGCATTGACAAGTATGGGTCAGCTATTACTGAAATTTCTGAAAATTGATTATTTGCAAATTTGATCTTAGATTCCTATACAGTACACCTGAAACTAATTCTACTGAAAATTTGACAAAGTTTCAGCATTAAATAAGGGAGAAAATCAAACAGATAACTTTCTGCATTGACAAGTATGGGTTAGCTATTACTGAAATTCTGAAAATTGATTATTTGCAAATTTGATACTAGATTCCTATACAGTACACCTGAAACTAATTCTACTGAAAATTTGACAAAGTTCCAGCATTAAATAAGGGAGAAAATCAAACAGATAACTTTCTGCATTGACAAGTATGGGTCAGCTATTACTGAAATTTCTGAAAATTGATTATTTGCAAATTTGATCTTAGATTCCTATACAGTACACCTGAAACTAATTCTACTGAAAATTTGACAAAGTTCCAGCATTAAATAAGGGAGAAAATCAAACAGATAACTTTCTGCATTGACAAGTATGGGTTAGCTATTACTGAAATTTCTGAAAATTGATTATTTGCAAATTTGATACTAGATTCCTATACAGTACACCTGAAACTAATTCTACTGAAAATTTGACAAAGTTTCAGTATTAAATAAGGGAGAAAATCAAACAGATAACTTTCTGCATTATCAAGTATGGGTTAGCTAGTACTGAAATTTCTGAAAATTGATTATTTGCAAATTTGATCTTAGATTCCTATACAGTACACCTGAAACTAATTCTACTGAAAATTTGACAAAGTTCCAGCATAAAATAAGGGAGAAAATCAAACAGATAACTTTCTGCATTGACAAGTATGGGTCAGCTATTACTGAAATTTCTGAAAATTGATTATTTGCAAATTTGATCTTAGATTCCTATACAGTACACCTGAAACTAATTCTACTGAAAATTTGACAAAGTTTCAGCATTAAATAAGGGAGAAAATCAAACAGATAACTTTCTGCATTGACAAGTATGGGTTAGCTATTACTGAAATTTCTGAAAATTGATTATTTGCAAATTTGATACTAGATTCCTATACAGTACACCTGAAACTAATTCTACTGAAAATTTGACAAAGTTTCAGTATTAAATAAGGGAGAAAATCAAACAGATAACTTTCTGCATTATCAAGTATGGGTTAGCTAGTACTGAAATTTCTGAAAATTGATTATTTGCAAATTTGATCTTAGATTCCTATACAGTACACCTGAAACTAATTCTACTGAAAATTTGACAAAGTTCCAGCATAAAATAAGGGAGAAAATCAAACAGATAACTTTCTGCATTGACAAGTATGGGTCAGCTATTACTGAAATTTCTGAAAATTGATTATTTGCAAATTTGATCTTAGATTCCTATACAGTACACCTGAAACTAATTCTACTGAAAATTTGACAAAGTTTCAGCATTAAATAAGGGACAAAATCAAACAGATAAGTTTCTGCATTGACAAGTATGGGTCAGCTATTTCTGAAATTTCTGAAAATTGATTATTTGCAAATTTGATACTAGATTCCTATACAGTACACCTGAAACTAATTCTACTGAAAATTTGACAAAGTTTCAGCATTAAATAAGGGAGAAAATCAAACAGATAACTTTCTGCATTGACAAGTATGGGTTAGCTATTACTGAAATTCTGAAAATTGATTATTTGCAAATTTGATACTAGATTCCTATACAGTACACCTGAAACTAATTCTACTGAAAATTTGACAAAGTTTCAGTATTAAATAAGGGAGAAAATCAAACAGATAACTTTCTGCATTGACAAGTATGGGTCAGCTATTACTGAAATTTCTGAAAATTGATTATTTGCAAATTTGATCTTAGATTCCTATACAGTACACCTGAAACTAATTCTACTGAAAACTTGACAAAGTTTCAGCATTAAATATGGGAGAAAATCAAACAGGTAACTTTTTGCATTGGCAAGTATGGGTTAGCTATTACTGAAATTTCTGAAAATTGCATATTTGCAAATTTGATATTAGATTCCTATACAGTACACCTGAAACTAATTCTACTGAAAATTTGACAAAGTTTCAGTATTAAATAAGGGAGAAAATCAAACAGATAACTTTCTGCATTGACAAGTATGGGTCAGCTATTACTGAAATTTCTGAAAATTGATTATTTGCAAATTTGATCTTAGATTCCTATACAGTACACCTGAAACTAATTCTACTGAAAATTTGACAAAGTTTCAGCATTAAATAAGGGAGAAAATCAAACAGATAACTTTCTGCATTGGCAAGTATGGGTTAGCTATTACTGAAATTTCTGAAAATTGCATATTTGCAAATTTGATCTTAGATTCCTATACAGTACACCTGAAACTAATTCTACTGAAAATTTGACAAAGTTTCAGCATTAAATAAGGGAGAAAATCAAACAGATAACTTTCTGCATTGACAAGAATGGGTTAGCTATTACTAAAACTTCTGAAAACTTATTATCTGCAAATTTGATATTAAATTTGTGTACAGTATACCTAAAACTAATTCTACTGAAAACTTGACAAAGTTTCAGCATTAAATATGGGAGAAAATCAAACAGGTAACTTTTTGCATTGGCAAGTATGGGTTAGCTATTACTGAAATTTCTGAAAATTGCATATTTGCAAATTTGATATTAGATTCCTATACAGTACACCTGAAACTAATTCTACTAAAAATTTGACAAAGGTTCAGCATTAAATAAGGGAGAAAATCAAACAGATAACTTTCTGCATTGACTAGTATTGGTTAGCTATTGCTGAAATTTCTGAAAATTTATCATTTTCAAATTTGATACTAGATTCGTGTACAGTACACATGAAACTAATTCTCCTGAAAATTTGACAAAGTTTCAGTATTACATAAGGGAGAAAATCAAACAGATAACTTTCTGCATTGACAAGTATGGGTTAGCTATTACTGAAATTTCTGAAAATTGATTATATGCAAATTTGATATAAGATTCCTATACAGTACACCTAAAACTAATTCTTCTGAAAATTTGATAAAGTTTCAGTATTAAATAAGGGAGAAAATCAAACAGATAACTTTCTGCATTGACAAGTATGGGTTAGCTATTACTGAAATTTCTGAAAATTTATTATTTGCAAATTTAATATTAGATTCGTGTACAGTACACCTGAAACTAATTCTACTGAAAATTTGACAAAGTTTCAGCATTAAATAAGGGAGAAAATCAAACAGATAACTTTCTGCATTATCAAGTATGGGTTAGCTAATTCTGAAATTTCTGAAAACTTATTATTTGCAAATTTGATATTAGATTCCTATACAGTACACCTGAAACTAATTCTACTGAAAATTTGACAAAGTTTCAGTATTAAATAAGGGAGAAAATCAAACAGATAACTTTCTGCATTGACAAGTATGGGTTAGCTATTTCTGAAATTTCTGAAAACTTATTATTTGCAAATTTGATATTAAATTCCTACACAGTACACCTGAAACTAATTCTACTAAAAATTTGACAAAGTTTCAGTATTAAATAAGGGAGAAAATCAAACAGATAACTTTCTGCATTATCAAGTATGGGTTAGCCATTACTGAAATTTCTGAAAACTTATTATTTGCAAATTTGATATTAGATTCCTATACAGTACACCTGAAACTAATTCTACTGAAAATTTGACAAAGTTTTAGCATTAAATAAGGGAGAAAATCAAACAGATAACTTTCTGCATTGTCAAGTATGGGTTAGCTATTTCTGAAATTTCTGAAAACTTATTATTTGCAAATTTGATATTAGATTCCTACACAGTACACCTGAAACTAATTCTACTGAAAATTTGACAAAGTTTCAGTATTAAATAAGGGAGAAAATCAAACAGATAACTTTCTGCATTGACAAGTATGGGTCAGCTATTACTGAAATTTCTGAAAATTGATTATTTGCAAATTTGATCTTAGATTCCTATACAGTACACCTGAAACTAATTCTACTGAAAATTTGACAAAGTTTCAGTATTAAATAAGGGAGGAATCAAACACTTAACTTAATGCATTGACAAGTATGGGTTAGCTATTACTGAAATTTCTGAAAATTTATTATTTGCAAATTTAATATTATATTCGTGTACAGTACACCTGAAACTATTTCTCCTGAAAATTTGACAAAGTTTCAGTATTAAATAAGGGAGGAATCAAACACTTAACTTAATGCATTGACAAGTATGGGTTAGCTATTACTGAAATTTCTGAAAATTTATTATTTGCAAATTTAATATTATATTCGTGTACAGTACACCTGAAACTAATTCTACTGAAAATTTGACAAAGTTTCAGTATTAAATAAGGGAGGAATCAAACACTTAACTTAATGCATTGACAAGTATGGGTTAGCTATTACTGAAATTTCTGAAAATTTATTATTTGCAAATTTAATATTATATTCGTGTACAGTACACCTGAAACTAATTCTACTGAAAATTTGACAAAGTTTCAGTATTAAATAAGGGAGGAATCAAACACTTAACTTAATGCATTGACAAGTATGGGTTAGCTATTACTGAAATTTCTGAAAATTTATTATTTGCAAATTTAATATTATATTCGTGTACAGTACACCTGAAACTAATTCTACTGAAAATTTGACAAAGTTTCAGTATTAAATAAGGGAGGAATCAAACACTTAACTTAATGCATTGACAAGTATGGGTTAGCTATTACTGAAATTTCTGAAAATTTATTATTTGCAAATTTAATATTATATTCGTGTACAGTACACCTGAAACTATTTCTCCTGAAAATTTGACAAAGTTTCAGTATTAAATAAGGGAGGAATCAAACACTTAACTTAATGCATTGACAAGTATGGGTTAGCTATTACTGAAATTTCTGAAAATTTATTATTTGCAAATTTGATATTATATTCGTGTACAGTACACCTGAAACTATTTCTCCTGAAAATTTGACAAAGTTTCAGTATTAAATAAGGGAGGAATCAAACACTTAACTTAATGCATTGACAAGTATGGGTTAGCTATTACTGAAATTTCTGAAAATTTATTATTTGCAAATTTAATATTATATTCGTGTACAGTACACCTGAAACTATTTCTCCTGAAAATTTGACAAAGTTTCAGTATTAAATAAGGGAGGAATCAAACACTTAACTTAATGCATTGACAAGTATGGATAAGCTATTACTGAAATTTCTGAAAATTTATTATTTGCAAATTTGATATTATATTCGTGTACAGTACACCTGAAACTATTTCTACTGAAAATTTGACAAAGTTTCAGCATTAAATAAGGGAGAAAATCAAACAGATAACTTTCTGCATTGACAAGTATAGGTTAGCTATTACTGAAATTTCTGAAAAGTTATTTTTTGCAAATTTGATATTAGATTCCTATACAGTACACCTGAAACTAATACTACTGAAAATTTAACCAAGTTTCAGCATTAAATAAGGGAGAAAATCAAACAGATATCTTTCTGCATTGACAAGTATGGGTTAGCTATTACTGAAATTTCTGAAAACTTATTATTTGCAAATTTGATATTATATTCCTATACAGTACACCTGAAACTAATTCTACTGAAAATTTGACAAAGTTTCAGCATTAAATAAGGGAGAAAATCAAACAGATAACTTTCTGCATTGACAAGTATGGGTTATCTATTACTGAAATTTCTGAAAATCGATTATTTGCACATTTGATATTAGATTCCTATACAGTACACCTGAAACTAATTCTACTGAAAATTTGACAAAGTTTCAGCATTAAATAAGGGAAAAAATCAAACACATAACTTTCTGCATTGACAAGTATGGGTTAGCTATTACTGAAATTTCTGAAAATTGATTATTTGCAAATTTTATATTAGATTCGTGTACAGTACACCTGAAACTAATTCTACTGAAAATTTGACAAAGTTTCAGCATTAAATAAGGGAGAAAATCAAAGAGATAACTTTCTGCATTGACAAGTATGGTTTGGCTATTACTGAAATTTCTGAAAATTTAATGTAAGTACTGTAAGCATGATAGTACAATATTTTACGTTCTTTAAACACTGCTTTATGAACCGATAAAATACGGTTTTGTTCGTTTTGCCTAAATGGGGTAAAATTATTATATATAAATCCCAGTGCTCTTGTGGAATCACTGCTGATAATTCGTTAAAGAAATCGTAAATTTTATTATGTCATTATTGTTTTTTTATTTCTATCACGAAACGTTTTATGCTATGTAATAATGATTTACCATTTGCTATAAAGATATAAGGTATGAATAAACGTTGAGGATTCTTTATTGTAGGATTATGGGGGTTTTTGTGGAGAGATCAAAACAGCTTACAAGTGTGTGTGTTATATTCCTGCGTAATAACAAATTACATCGTCTGCTTCAGTTTTGATATGTCTTGACAAAATAGAGGTTATTACAGCGTAAATTGTCTCCTTATGAATTAGTCATTATTATTAATTATTATTTTAAACTTACTACTCGCCACCATCCTGTTTTAATTAATTGGTATATACACATACATTGTTAGGTTAGTAAAAAACGTCAAGTACCGCCCCATTCGCACCTCGAGCGGGCCATAAAGGATTATTATTTGGCATCCACCGCCTCATTTGGCCCCCCTCACACGAAACCTACGAGCCTAAAAATGTAACAACTCCGTCGTCCGCAGGATTATTACTACCTATTTTCGGTTATTACCGCGGAACGAGCAACCCAATAAAAAACTCTCAGTCTAGTAAAAATTAGTAACGATATATATATTTATGTATACAAACACCTCTTTCAAGTAAAAAACTAGCAATCAACGGGGAAACACTGATGTAGATGCAACGATCAGTCTACAGTCGCGGGAATTAAAAAACGTTCGATAGAATCTATGTAGAAATCCAGAAGCACGTAATAAAAATAGTAATGGGTAAAAAATTAAGAGGGGGCTGGTGGGTGTGCTCACGCCATTTGGTTTTTAGTTCATTGGAAGTAAACATTTTTTTATGGCTGCCTGTTTTTTTTTGGGCAACTTTGGGCAATTTTCCAAAAAAAGTTCTAAACAAAATAAGTACAACATATAAGTAAGCACAAAAGTATGTAAAACATCGAAGGCTCCAAGAGTACAATCAGTTGATCAGTTGCAAATTAACAAAATAAGAAGAAAACTGGTTACAACTGGTTGTATCTTTACAACATAAGTTCATAAGTGGTTAGAATTGGTTGTATCTTTACAACATAAGTTCATAAGTGGTTAGAATTGGTTGTAACTTAATTGAATTGGTTGTATCTTCTCATAATAAGTTGTTCGTATCTTCAATGGACCTCAAGACTTCATTTCTGGCTGCCTGATTTTTTTGGGCAACTTTGGGTAATGTTCCACAAAAAAGTTCTAAACAAAATAAGTACTAAGCAGAAAAGTATGTAAAACTTCGAAGGCTCCAAGAGTACAATCAGTTGATCAGTTGCAAATTAACAAAATAAGAAGATAACTGGTTACAACTGGTTGTATCTTTACATCATAGATTGATAAGTGGTTAGAATTGGTTGTATCTTTACAACAAAAGTTCATAAGTGGTTAGAATTGGTTGTAACTTAATTGAATTGGTTGTATCTTCTCATAATAAGTTCTTCGTATCTTCGATGGACCTCAAGATTTCATTTCTTCATAAAAAACCTCGAGAAGATTATAATTAGTTGTAAGTTAACAAAAAATGAAGATAACAGGTTACAACTCCTTGTAACTTTACGTCATAGATTGATAAGTGGTTAGAATTGGTTGTATCTTTACAAAAAAAGTTCATAAGTGGTTAGAATTGGTTGTAACTTAATTGAATTGGTTGTATCTTCTCATAATGAGTTCTTCGTATCTTCAATGGACCTTAAGACTTCATTTCTTCATAAAAAAACCTCCAGAAGATTATAATTAGTTGCAAGTTACCAAAAAATGAAGATAACAGGTTACAACTGCTTGAAACTTTACGTCATAGATTAATAAGTGGTTAGAATTGGTTGTATCTTTACAACATAAGTTCATAAGTGGTTAGAATAGGTTGTAACTTAATTGAATTGGTTGTATCCTCTCATAAAAAGTTCTTCGTATCTTCGATGGACCTCAAGATTTCATGTCTTCATAAAAAACCCTCGAGAAGATTATAATTAGTTGTAAGTTAACAAAAAATGAAGATAACAGTTTACAACTCCTTGTAACTTTACGTCATAGATTGATAAGTGGTTAGAATTGGTTGTATCTTTCGAACAAAAGTTCAAAAGTGGTTAGAATTGGTTGTAACTTAATTGAATTGGTTGTATGTTCTCATAATAGGTTTCCTATCTTCGATGGACCCTCAAGACTACTTAATTTCTTCATAAAAAACCCTCGAGAAGATTAAAATTAGTTGTAAGTTAACAAAAAAAATGAAGATAACAGGTTACAACTCCTTGTAACTTTACGTCATAGATTGATAAGTGGTTAGAATTGGTTGTATCTTTACAACATAAGTTCATAAGTGGTCAGAATTGGTTGTAACTTAATTGAATTGGTTGTATCTTCTCATAATAAGTTCTTCGTATCTTCGATGGGCCTCAAGACTTCATTTCTTCATAAAAAAACCCTCAAGATGGTTATAATCAGTTGTAAGTTAACAAAAAAATGAAGATAACAAGTTACAACTCCTTGTAACTTTACGTCATAGATTGATAGGTGGTTAGAATTGGTTGTATCTTCACAACATAAGTTCATAAGTGGTTAGAATTGGTTGTAACTTAATTGAATTGGTTGTACCTTCTCATAATAAGTTGTTCGTATCTTCGATTGACCTCAAGACTTAATTTCTTCATATAAAGCCTCGAGAAGATTATAATTAGTTGTAAGTTAACAAAAAATGAAGATAACAGGTTACAACACCTTGTAACTTTACGTCATAGATTGATAAGTGGTTAGAATTGGTTGTATCTTTACAACATAAGTTCATAAGTGGTTAGAATTGGTTGTAACTTAATTGAATTGGTTGTATCTTCTCATATAAAGTTCTTCGTATCTTCAATCGACCTCAAGACTTCATTTATTCATAAAAAACCCTCGAGAAGATTATAATCAGTTGCAAGTTAACAAAAAAAATAAAGATAACAGGTTACAACTCCTTGTAACTTTACGTCATAGATTGATAAGTGGTTAGAATTGGTTGTATCTTTACATCATAAGTTCGTAAGTGGTTAGAATTGGTTGTAACTTAATTGAATTGGTTGTATCTTCTCATAATAAGTTGTTCGTATCTTCGATGGATATCAAGACTTCATTTCTTCATAAAAAACCCTCGAGAAGATTATAATTAGTTGTAAGTTAACAAAAAATGAATATAACTGGGTACAACTCCTTGTAACTTTAGGTCATAGATTGATAAGTGGTTAGAATTGGTTGTATCTTTACAACAAAAGTTCATAAGTGGTTAGAATTGGTTGTAGCTTAATTGAATTGGTTGTATCTTCTCATAATGAGTTCTTCGTATCTTCGATGGGGACCTCAAGACTTCATTTCGTAGTAAAAAACCCTCAAGAAGATTATAATTAGTTGTAAGTTAACAAAAAATGAAGATAATAGGTTACAACTCCTTGTAACTTTACGTCATAGTTTGATAAATGGTTAGAATTGGTTGTATCTTCACAATATAAGTTCATAAGTGGTTAGAATTGGTTGTAACTTAATTGAATCGGTTGTATCTTCTCATAATAAGTTCTTCGTATCTTCGATGGACCTCAAGACTTCATTTCTTCATAAAAAACCCTCGAGAAGATTATAATTAGTTGTAAGTTAACAAAAAATTAAGATAACAGGTTACAACTTCTTGTAACTTTGCGTCATAGATTGATAAGTGGTTAGAATTGGTTGTATCTTTACAACAAAAGTTCATAAGTGGTTAGAATTGGTTGTAACTTAATTGAATTGGTTGTATCTTCTCTTAATAAGTTGTTCGTATCTTTGATGTACCTCAAGACTTCATTTCTTCATAAAAAACCCTCGAGAAGATTATAATTAGTTGTAAGTTAACAAAAAATGAAGATAACAGGTTACAACTTTTTGTAACTTTACGTCATAGATTGATAAGTGGTTAGAATTGGTTGTATCTTTACAACATAAGTTCATAAGTGGTTAGAATTGGTTGTAACTTAATTGAATTGGTTGTATCTTCTCATAATAAGTTCTGAGTATCTTCAATGGACCTCAAGAGTTCATTGCTTAATAAAAAACTCTCGAGAAGATTATAATTAGTTGTAAGTTAACAAAAAATGAAGATAACAGGTTACAACTTCTTGTAACTTTAGGTCATACATTGATAAGTGGTTAGAATTGGTTGTATCTTCACAACATAAGTTTATAAGTGGTTAAAATTGGTTGTAACTTAATTGAATTGGTTGTATCTTCTCATAATAAGTTCTTCGTATCTTCGATTGACCTCAAGACTTAATTTCTTCATATAAAGCCTCGAGAAGATTATAATTAGTTGTAAGTTAACACAAAAATGAAGATAACAGGTTACAACTCCTTGTAACTACGTCATAGATTGATAAGTCGTTAGAATTGGTTGTAACTTCAAGTCATAAATGTACTCCTAATATTTATGAAACAGATTACGTCGAAACTATGGAAGATACCAAAATAGACCTGCTAGAAGATTTGGGAAAACGTAAAAATGCAATGCATTCTGCAAATGCAATTTGGCAGAAAGTGCAAATGTGCAAAACCTGATGAAGTCTGCTCTCATTAAGTCCAGCCTTTAAAGGAGGATAACCCAAAAACGACTGAATGAAGTTATATTAGGTTCTAATGTGTTCTAATGTGTTTTAAAAGAAAGATTAGGAAGAAGATTTGGTTAATATAAAAAAGCAGCAAAAGTGTGAATCCAGTTAATGACAACTGACTTGAACTTGAACTGAGTGAAGTCAAATCTATGGAGCTTCTAACCTTCTAAATCATACCTACCAATAAAAAAAAATACAATACAATACAAATAAAAAAAAGTATAGTCATGCTCACATAAATCTAGTACAAACAATTTGACATTGCTATATAAAATTGCTATTGTATCCAAATTTCTTGTACTAGATTTATGTGAGCATGACTGTACAATAAATTTACAATAATCCACAACCTAAACTCTGTTCCATTTTTATTTTTAAGATTTCATTTTAAGAACTTAATTTTCATTTATTAAGAAGGCTGTGGTTTCATTTTATAAAGTTTTACACATGAATACCAACAAAAATGATCTGACAGTGAAAACATTATGAAATGTCAGATTTCTAACATCGTTGCCAAATTGATATATTAAAATGATTAAATTATTGCTTCAATCATTTAAGTGTGCTGGTTTTTTAAGTAAGCCAATCATCAACTATATTTTAATTATAATTTGATTGATTTGCTCTTGTAAAATCAATATAGCAAATAATTTCTGTACTCAATAGTTACTCGGTTTGTTGGCAACATTGCCCACTGTCATAAAATATAACCTCTTTATTTTTAAACATAACCATACTTTTTCAAGTCTAGTGACTTTTTAGATTGGCCAACTGTCAATACTGTCACCCTAACAGAGCCAACTTAAAATAAAAATGGAACAGAGTATACAAATTCAAAGAGAATACAAAAAATCTTCAATAATTGAATACATTAGTACATGAATGTTTAAAACTAAGTCAGTCCCGACGTTGTACCCATAAAAACGTTTCGCCAAAAGAAATCCTCATCACTCCAATGTCGACGTGTGCGCTCCCACCCGCTCCCCTCGTCTACTCTCCTGCCACGCAGCCCGAGACGCCACGGCATGCCGAGGACGACGTTTCGGGCGTTTGGCCCGTCCTCAAGCTCCGCAGGGTGCCTAGACGAATATGAAGGCCGAGTCGGTCTCGCAGGCTTTCGTCGTGCACGTCTTGTCGGTGTGGGGCTGCGAGCGCACCCACTTGCCGTGGCAATGGGGGGCCGAAAGGGCCGACCACCTGGTGAAGAGGCCGGTGACCCCGTGGCCTTGGCACCGGTACCCCAGGTTCTTGCGGAGCGCCTCCGCCTCGCAGCGGATGCACACCATCTCACCTGAAACAGGAAATAATGTATCACTAAAAGTCGGTGTTGACCTAGGCATGTCCATAAATTTGTCAGGGACGCAGCCGGTGAGATACCGGAATTGTGACCGCCTGAAATAAATTCATGCAATTAAAGCCCTGAAATGTTTGTGGGTTTTTATTTGGAATTTTAATTTCTTAAGGATGCGTTGCGGAGCTCTCGGTACTAGCCTTCTGTCAACAGGTGGCGCTGCACACAAAGATCCTTCCCAATTAGAGGCCGCTATTCAGCCGAGACCGTAATTGCCCTCCAGCAGACGTGGAACTTTTGTTTTTAATCCCGGACAAGCGGACGTTGATTTTGGGGCGCGCTAATTGCGTTTATTATCGGAGACCTTCGAGTCGGCACTCAATGCATCCCTGCCTCAGCGATCCTTTGCCAAGCACCGTCCTCATTATATTAACGATATTCCCTCATTCCCTCCTGCATGCATACACAATTCGTGCACCCTCCGCAGGCGTTTTTTTTAACCCCCCGCCGTCTGCCCCTCCGCCTCTCAACCCCTCTGCCCCTCCGCCCAGAAATCCCGAAATCCCAGTAGACTAGAAGATTCGCGTGCGCCACTGCTCACGGTTCGGAATTTAATGAACCCTCCAGGTTTTGTCTCCTGCAGGGCATATCTGCGATCTACAGAGTGCTGGCGCCCTCTGCGGCATAATTGGCTTGATATGGTGGGTTGGGGGCTCAGAACTTCACGTTCTCAACAACGCGTGTGAAAATGTTGAGTGCAGAAAAGTAACGAAGGGGGCATTCATTCATCACAATCTTAAGTTGTTTTTCGGGCTTGCTCCTTGGTTACCAGATCAGAATTGATCTCATTAAAATAGCGCGAAAGATGGTTAAGTAATAGAATCTTCGTATACAGTACACCTGAAACTAATTCTCCTGAATAATTTCAGTATTAAATAAAGGAGAAAATCAAACAGATAACAAGTATAGATAACTTGGATAGTACTTATCCAAGGAACTTAACCACCGCTTAAAGTTAGCCTGAGACTGCAAGACCGAGTCCATCTCAAGTAAAGTTCAGAACGGCAATATCACTGATTGCAAAGTGCTTCTTGCTATCAATTTCAATTACCAGCAGCGACTAAAACTGAACATTGAATCGAATTACAGCGGACCTCGGTATCGCACCATTTACAAGAGTGTTCATTACTATTCACGCTCCCGTGACAAAATCTGGAATATCCTGGCGAATCTCGGGATTTCCGGGGTTTTGGGGGGAGAGATAATCGTTGATAACTCGATTATGCAGGCAAGTGAGTGACGTGTAATGAAACCCCCGCGAGGATTTGAAGCAGCGCCCTCTACATGCATATGTCGGGCTAATCGATGAGTGCACGATGCGAACAGATGGCGCTTTTGCAGCGCAGATCGCTAATTCAAACAGATGGCTCGCATATTAAAGCTCGCCTCGACGAGACAAATAAGGATTGATGGTGTAATAGAGGGTGGGGGGGGGGTCATTTATTAACCGCGGAAGACGTCCACTCCCCGATTATTGCAATAAAAAAGAAAAGCGCAGAATGATGTGCGATTTATCAAGTATCCGTGAGTTATTAGTAGTGGGGCTATGACAGTTCTGGGCCATTTTCCCCATAAGAAATACATGGGACGATTTTTCGCTATTTACTTCCGGGCGAGTCGTTGCGTGTATGTTAGGCTGCCCTATATCTGCGCGTGACCATCAGCTCCTCACGATATCCTTTTGTGCCCCTTCGCCCTTTGCCCATCAGCCCCTCACGATATCCTCTTGGGCCCCTCCGCCCCTTATGATATCCTCTTGTGCCCCTGCGCCCCTCCGCCCCTCACGATATCCTCTTGTGCCCCTCCGCTCCTTATGATATCCTCTTGTGCCCCTGCGCCCCTCCACCCCTCACGATATCCTCTTGTGCCCCTCCGCCCCTTATGCTATCCTCTTGTGCCCCTGCGCCCCTCCGCCCCTCACGATATCCTCTTGTGCCCCTCCGCTCCTTATGATATCCTCTTGTGCCCCTGCGCCCCTCCGCCTCTCACGATATCCTCTTGTGCCCCTCCGCCCCTCCAACCCTCCACCCCTACACCCCTACACCCCTCCGCCCCTCCGCCCTTCCGACCCTCCACCTCATGGAGGGTCGGATGGGCCACCCCCCATTTCTCAGGAACTAGTTAACGCACACGCGGTCGTCCTCCAGCTTGCGTGAGGTTTAATATTTTTTGTGGTACATGTGGCACTCATGCCTATATCTATGGCATATATATGTCTTAGGGCCCTATGATGTCTTAGGGTCTCTTATGTCTTAGGGTATCCTATGTCGTAGGGCCGGAGTCTCTACACGGCTTTCCTACATGGCTCTTCTACACAGTCCATAGGGTTTGAACTTGGAACGTCAAGAGATGCTACATTGAAACTCGCAAACACAATTTGTGTTTTTATTATTTTCAATTTGTCTATTACCTTCTTTCAGGGCATTGAATGTGGGTTCCTTCTTGCATGCCTTGGACGCTTTCACAACCTGGAACTCGACGCAGTATCTGCAAAATAAAAACAAAAGAAGAATTAGTAATAAATTCCGCTACAACACCTTAGAGTGGCTAGAATTGATTAAATTGATTAAAAACTCGCTGCTAAAAAGGTATTGATCAAAAACTCGCTGCTAAAAAGGTATTGATCAAAAACTCGCTGCTATCTACTGTTACGAGTTGTAACGTTATAATTTTGCAGTACACAACCGTATACTTGGCTGCATACGTGTTACGATATAACTACGCCTTCGGTATTGATTTAAAACTCGCTGCTATCTACCGTAACGAGTTGTAACGTTATTATTTTGCAGTACACAGCCGTATAGTTGGCTGCATACGTGTTACGATATAACTACGCCTTCGGTATTTATTAAAAACTCGCTGCTATCTACCGTAACGAGTTGTAACGTTATTATTTTGCAGTACACAGCCGTATACTTGGCTGCATACGTGTTACGATATAACTACGCCTTCAGTATTTATTAAAAACTCGATGCTATCTACCGTAACGAGTTGTAACGTTATTATTTTGCAGTACACAGCCGTATAGTTGGCTGCAGACGTGTATACGATATAACTACGCCTTCGGTATTTATTAAAAATTCGCTGCTATCTACCGTAACGAGTTGTAACGTTATTATTTTGCAGTACACAGTCGTATAGTTGGGTGCATACGTGTTATGATATAACTATGCCATCGGTATTTATTAAAAACTCGCTGCTATCTACCGTAACGAGTTGTAACGTTATTATTTTGCAGTACACAGTCGTATAGTTGGCTGCATACGTGTTATGATATAACTATGCCTTCGGTATTTATTAAAAACTCGCAGCTATCTACCGTAACGAGTTGTAACGTTATTATTTTGCAGTACACAGCCGTATACTTGGCTGCATACGTGTAGACGATATAACTACGCCTTCGGTAATTTCGTGCTCGCGGCAATTTTGCGATGTAAATTCCTTCTTAGATACTTACCTGTAAGTTATCAAAACCAATTTGTGAAAAAGGTGAATCAGAATATTTGTGTTTGAGTGTATGGCAGAACCGATCAGATAGTTCTATTTATAGCTTCAAGGCCAAGCCACCACTGAATTTTTTGTAAGAGTTATATCCATAATTACCAATAATATAAATTATATGTAGTAGGGTTTTGGAGTAATTACTCCAAATCCCTACTATATAACCCTATATAACCCTACCCTACTATATAACCCTACATATAATAACCTTTTATATTGTTGTATTATTAGTTTTTAATAAATAAATAAGTTTCATCAACTCCCATAGAATTTGATTTATTCAAATTTTAAGGTACGTGAGTTCAGTAATTAATCGTATCTCCACCTCATAGATGGCGCACTATAATTAATTTTATGTCCACCTTATAGATGGCGCACTTACTGACCTGCATATGCGCTTTTATATTGTTGTATTATTAGTTTTTATTAAACAAATAAGTTTCATGAACTCTGATAGAATTTCATTTATTCAAATTTTAAGGTACGTGAGTTCAGTAATTAATTGTATCTCTACCTCATAGATGGCGCACAATAATTAATTTTATGTCCACCTTATAGATGGCGCCCTAACTGACCTGCATATGCGCTCTTATATTTTTTATTGCCAAATTTCCGTGCTTAGTAGCCTCATATTTGACTGGCGTATATTTTTCTCGTCGTTTTATTTTTGTCCGTAACAATTTTGCAGCGTCACATCAAATTTGCATTTCAGGTCCAGATTGCGCAAAAAATAAATGTGCGCACACAATTCCATTACACTTCAGCCCTCATTCGACAAAGGTAAATTTGTCACGCGTCGCTCGTAAACATCAGAATAAAACATGCGCCCCGCCGAACAACACTTTCGCCCCCGCCAGGAGCGCGCCCGCACGCACCCCTGTGTGTGCATGGCTCGGGGGTTGGGGGAGTAATTTAATCTTTTCCGTACGCGCTTGGGGCGCAATTTTTCCGCGTGCGATTTGAGAAATCGGTTTTTAAGTGCCGCACGCGAGGCAAAAACGTCGCAGACGTCGCGATATCAGGGGGTAGGTGAGGGGTGCTGCGGGAATCTTGTGTCTACAGGGATGGGGGTGCAATTTCAATTTTGTGTCCCGCGTGCTGGTGCCTTGCCGCGAGGAATCGCCGAGTTTTTCTGCATATTAAGTTATTTATCTTGATGCGTTTACGCGTAAGGGGATTGTTCGAATTTGTTCCGGAATTTACATCACGTCCTGATACTTTTCTCCACGCATCCGTTGTGTTTCCGTTCTACTTTGCAAATTGACAAAAAAAATATGTTGAAAGGTAGTGTTCGATTTGTGCTCGCCGCTGTGAAAATTTCATCGTCATGGCGTTTGGACATAACTTTGTATTTTGTCTCATTTGAGCGCCAAGACTCTTTAAGCTTAATTAGTTTTATATGGCCAAGGCAACAATGAAGTTATGGACTTCTAAAAATTGCATCGTGATATCTCTCAGACGATGCCATGGTCTCATTTGAGGGTCGAGCCCTTATTATTTAGCATAATCAGTTTTATAGGTGAAATAGGTAAACAACATAAGTCGTTGCTCTATTGCGGCCATTAAGGCCGCAATAATACAATAATAACAAGGTTGCATGTCCGGCCAACAACCGGCACCATGACCTAAACATGACCATCACAGTATAAGTACTTGCAGTAAGATCAATAAGACAATGTTAAGTTAAGCAGGAACGATGCGCTGGGGCACGGTTGTAACCACCTGTAATTGAATAAACCTGTGCACCCAACTGAACCCTGACCTGCTGAACCACCACCGGTGATCATCACGGCGACGGCGTGCTATTGTCCGACGGTCCCTATTGTTGTAAACGATTTATAGTATCTATTCGACCTCTATTTACATATACAATAACAATAATATGTACAGTCATGCTCACATAAATCTAGTACAAATGTATTGACATTGCTATAGAAAATTGCTATTGTAACCTAATTTCTTGTACTAGATTTATGTGAGCATGACTATACATTACATTACACATCTCGTAGCGTGTAACATTCCATTACACTGTCCCCACATATCCCCACATGTCGTCGTCATGAAATAATTTGCCTTATCACATTTAATTACATTACCCAACCCCTGTTCATTAGTTTAACACGCATTTTTTGCCTCGGCGCGAGTTGCTTCAATTAATCAAGCGTCTGCCAGAAAATCGGCTCGATACCCGCCACTGGCATCCGCGGCACGTCCGATTGCTCGCCCCACATAAATATACGGGGCGCCCCTTAATTCGTGGTGCTCGAGTGTTTGTCGGAGTGGGCGTTGGTGGGTGATCTATAAAAGGACGAGTAGCTGAGCCGTCAGTTTTGATTGACAATCAAAGTTTTGTATTTCCGAGGCAATTTCGGCCCCAACGCCAGGGGAATCCGTCAATGGAACGGCGCCGGCCGGATGTTGCGTGTCTTCCCCCCGGGGGTGTGGGGGGGCTTATCGCCCCGGCCCGGCGCTTTGCCACCCCCCAACCGGCGCCGGCGGTTTAGCGAAGGAACGAAGTTTCGCTCTTAATTATGACATCGGCGAAGATGAATCGCACACGGATGGACGGATGCTGATAATCCGCCTTTTGTTTCCGCAGACTGTCAGACGCTGCCAGGAGAAAGAAAAAAAAAGCAACAAAAACATATCTTTAACCGCCAGCCCCAACGAGTCTATTATTGGGTCTTAAAGCGGATATGTTTCCATTAAGCAGAAATATCTGGCGGGGCAATGGCCAAAACAATTTTGTTTTCAAATACTAAAAATAACTAGTTACGAAAAATAAATAAATAAATACTAGAAGATACAAGATCGTGCATCAAATAGCTAATAATTGTGAGGCACGAAAAATGTTCCTTGGTAGTACTTGAGAATGCTGTGTCCCTCCTCACCACCTTCCAACCTACCCCCGCATCTTAGTCGAATAGTTCCCCAGTAGACATTAGCTAGAGTGGGTGTGCATAAATTAACTTTCAAGTAGTGCCCTTGCGTGTGTTATTGTGTTATTGCATAATTCAGTAAGTACATTTACCTAGTACCTTAGTAGTGATTGAAATTACTTATTAACATAAAACACTGCGCCACTAGCGGGACCCCCCAGT
Organism: Othius punctulatus; assembly: GCA_951805005.1. Taxonomy (NCBI): domain Eukaryota; kingdom Metazoa; phylum Arthropoda; class Insecta; order Coleoptera; family Staphylinidae; genus Othius; species Othius punctulatus. The sequence goes on along the minus strand of OX638146.1, from coordinate 8,191,958 downwards.
CCCGCTATCCCGGACAATTTAAATGCCCTAAGGACAGTGCCATACCTGCTTCTGGTCCACACCATTTCATACTTTGTATAAACACAACATATGTGGGATCCCCATCCCACATATGTTGTGTTTATACAAAGTATGAAATGGTGTGGACCAGAAGCAGGCATGGCACTGTCCTTAAGCATTTAAATTGAGCCTGCCTCCTAACTTTTGGCCAAGCGTAGCTTATCTTTGAGATGCACCTGTAATCACAGATAACACCAGAAGCAGGCATGGCACTGTCCTTATGGGCATTTAAATTGAGCCTGCCTCCTAACTTTTGGGCGAGCGTAGCTAATTTTTGAGATGCACCTGTAATCACAGACAACACCTGAAGCAGGCATGGCACTGTCCTCATGGACATTTTCAATGGGATTATCACAAAATCAAATGAAAACAGCTCTCTGTGTGAGTACACTGAAAACGCAATAGGTTTAGCGGTGTTTTACAAAGGTCTACGAAGGTTATTAATGTTAAAACACCGTTAAATTTTTTATGAATAACACTAAGATTCTTAGGATTAGGATTAAGATTCTTAGGATCTTAGAAGAGTTTGAGGCGGTTACTACACCGCTGGGATGTGTGTATATTGTGTGTACAGTCGGACGCCGGATGTGTTCCAGCTTCGAGGACGTGTGCCTAAAGGTGTGAAATCATGTCCCAGATGCCTTCATGGCAACGTGTTTTAATTGGCATATTTTATGTAGGGGGATGATTGCCATTCTCAGCCTCCGACACATTGAAAAATAAAACTCTGTAATACAATAAACTGAACGCTGAGTGTTTGATGGAAACATCAACACCCGATCATCAGTCACAGATATGCAAAACTCTACAACTCTAGACGTAAGAAGGTTCTGATATCACTGGGCGATACTTGCGGACGATTTATTACCCGCAGAAAAGATCCCTTTATGCAACCCCGGCCGCAGCCTTAACGTTACTTTAAGGCCGTTTTAATTCACTGCGGACATCAATCCGTCAACTTCCGGCCCCACAAAAGCGTCACGCACGGCCGTTTCCGCCCGCGCGATGGGTTACCAAACCACCCGTCAATCAACCCCCAACCCACTCCACCCCCACATACATACCCCGTCGAGATTCGACACGTCCATACTTCTTTCAACGCCCCCTTACAATATCCGGCGTCCCTTTGAAACTTTTGCGGACACCGCGCGTGTTTTCCCTTTTTCGTCCCCCCCCCCCCCCCCCCCACCACGGGAATGGAGGGGGGGGGGGGGATCGATCGGTCTATCGAAGGAGGCGCCTCTATACATCTTCCTCGCGTGACAACGTGGGCCTGCATCAGACGGGGGCCCCGCACTAATTGCGTCCGAGTTAAATTAGTCGTCACGGATTAACGGGTTGCCCCCCCCCCCCCCCCCCCGGGGGGGCAGGGGGGGGCAAACCGGAAATCGGACGCGCCATCTGTCGGCACATTCATCAAGTGAACGGCACGGGGCGTACGCCGGGAGCAAGTGCAGCCGTGCATTTGCGAGATTAAATCGTGGAACGGGCAAGTTCTGAATGTGAATTTTATTACGTGTGTGACGAAAGATAATAACAGTAAGCGAAATTTGAAAATAATAAATTTTCAGAAATTTCAGCAATAGCTAACCCATACTAGTCAATGCAGAAAGTTATCTGTTTGATTTTCTCCCTTATTTAATACTGAAACTTGGTCAAATTTTCACGAGAATTAGTTTCAGGTATACTGTACACAAATCTAATATCAAATTTGCAAATAATAAGTTGTCAGAAATTTCGGTAATAGCTAACCCATTGTCAATGCTGAAAGTTATATCTTTGATTTCTCCCTTATTTAGTGAGAAATATAAGTAAGAAAATTGACACATAACTTTATGCAATGACAAGTATGAATTAGTCAATACTGAAATTTCTGAAAATGTATTTATTGCATATTAATTAACAGATATCTGTTCAGTATTCCTGAAGCTAATTCTCATGAAAATTTGAGAAAGTTTCAGTATTAAATAAGTGAGAAAATCAACACTATAACTTTATGCAATGACAAGTATGAATTAGTCAATACTGAAATTTCTGAAAATTTATTTATTGCATATTAATTAACAGATATCTGTTCAGTATTCCTGAAGCTAATTCTCATGAAAATTTGAGAAAGTTTCAGTATTAAATAAGTGAGAAAATCAACACTATAACTTTATTCAATGACAAGTATGAATTCAGGAGAATTAGTTTCAGGTCTACTGTATACGAAACTATTATCAAATTTGTAAATAATAAATTTTCAGAAATTTCAGTAATAGCTAACCCACACTTGTCAATGCAGAAAGTTATATGTTTGATTTACTTCGTTATTTAGTACTAAAACTTTGTAAAATTTTCAGTAGAACTAGTTTCAGGTGTGCTGTTCACGAATCTAAAATCAAATTTGTAAATTACAAATTTTCAGAAATTTCAGTAATAGCTAACCCATACTTGTCATTTCAGAAAGTTATCTGTTTGATTTTCTTCGTTATTTAGTACTGAAACTTTGTCAAATTTTCAGGAGAATTAGTTTCATGTGTACTGTATAGGAATCTAACATCGAATTTGCAAATAATAAATTTTCAGAAATTTCAGTAATAGCTAACCCATACTTGTCAATGCAAAAAGTTATCTGTTTGATTTTCTCCGTTATTTAATATGGAATTGTTGTCAAATTTTCAGAAGAATTAGTTTCAGGTGTACTATGTAGGAATCAAATATCAAATTTGCAAATAATCAATTTTCAGAAATTTCAGTAATAGCTAACCCATACTTGTCATTTCAGAAAGTTATCTGTTTGATTTTCTTCGTTATTTAGTACTGAAACTTTGTCAAATTTTCAGGAGAACTAGTTTCATATGTACTGTATAGGAATCTAACATCGAATTTGCAAATAATAAATTTTCAGAAATTTCAGTAATAGGTAACCCATACTTTTCATTGCTGAAAGTTATATGCTTTATTTTCTCCGTTATTTAGTACCGAAACCTTGTCAAATTTTCAGGAAGATTAGTTTCAGGTGTACTGTATAGGAATCTAATATCAAATTGGCAAATAATCAATTTTCAGAAATTTCAGTAATAGCTAACCCATACTTGTCAATGCAGAAAGTTATATGTTTGATTTTCTCGCTTATTTAATACCGAAACTTTGTAAAATTTTCAGGAAAACTACTTTCAGGTATACTGTACACAGATCTAATATAAAATTTGCAAATAATAAATTTTCAGAAATTTCAGTAATAGGTAACACATACTTGTCAATGCAGATAGTTATATATTTGAATTTCTCCCTTATTAAATATTGAATCTTTATTAAATTTTTAGGAGCATTAGTTTAAGGTGTACTGTATAGGAATCTAATATGAAATTTGCAAATAATAAGTTTTCAGAAATTTCAGTAATAGCTAACCCATACTTGTCAATGCAGAAAGTTATTTGTTTGATTTTCTCCCTTATTTAGTACTGAAACTTTGTCAAGTTTTCAGCAGATTTGGTTTCAGGTGTACTGTACACGAATCCAATATCAAATTTGTAAATCATAAATTTTCAGAATTTTCAGTAATAGCCAAACCATACTTGTCATTTCAGAAAGTTATCTGTTTGATTTTCTCCGTTATTTAGTACTGAAACTTTGTCAAATTTTCAGGAGAATTAGTTTCAGATGTACTGTACACGAATTTAATATCAAATTTAAAAATGATAAATTTTCAGAAATTTCAGTAACAGCTAACCCATACTTATCAATGCAGGAAGTTATCTGTTTGATTTTCTTCCTTATTTAATACTGAAGCTATGTCAAATTTTCAGGAGAACAAGTTTTAGGTGTACTGTACACGAACCTAATATGAAATTTGGAAATAATAAATTTTCAGAAATTTCAGTAATAGATAACCCATACTTGTCAATGCAGCAAGTTATATGCTTGATTTTCTCCCTTCTTTAATACGGAAAGTAAGTCAAATTTTCAGGAAAATTAGTTTCAGGTATATTGTACACGAATGTAATATCAAATTTGCAAATAACAATTTTTCAGAAATTTCAGTAATAGCTAACCCATATTTGTCATTTCAGAAAGTTATCTGTTTGATTTTCTCTCTTACTTAATGCTAAAACTTTGTAAAATTTTCAAGAGCATTAGTTTAAGGTGTACTGTATAGGAATCTAATATCAAATTTGCAAATAATCAATTTTCAGAAATTTCAGTAATAGCTAACTCATACGTATCAATGCCGTAATATAGTACTGAAACTTTGTCAAATTATCAGGAGATTTAGTTTCAGGTGTACTGTATACGAATCTAGTATTAAATTTGCATATAATAAATTTTCAGAAATTTCAGTAAAGGTTAACCCATATTTGTCATTTCAGGAAGTTATCTGTTTTATTTTCTCCGTTACATAGTACTGAAATTTTGTCAAATTTTCAGGAAAATTAGATTAAGGTGTACTGTTAACAAATCTAATATCAAATTTATAAATAATAAATTTTTAGAAATTTCAGTAATAGCTAACCCATACTTGTCAATGCAGAAAGTTGTCTGTTTGATTTTCTCGCTTATTTAATACTGAAACTTTGTCAAATGTTCAGTAGAATTAGTTTAAGGTTTACTGTATAGGAATCTAATATCAAATTTGCAAATAATCAATTTTCAGAAATTTCAGTAATAGCCAAACTATACTTGTCAATGCAGAAAGTTATCTGTTTGATTTTCTCCCTTATTTAGTACTGAAACTTTGTCAAATTTTCAGGAGAATTAGTTTCAGGTGTACTGTACACGAATTTATTATCAAATTTGTTAATGATAAATTTTCACAAATTTCAGTAATAGCCAAACCATACTTGTCATTTCAGAAAGTTATCTGTTTGATTTTCTCGATTATTATATGCTGAAACATTGTAAAATTTTCAGGAGAATTAGTTTCAGGTGTATTGTATACGAATATAATATCAAATTTGCATATAATAAATTTTCAGGAATTTCAGTAATAGGTAACTCATACTTGTCAATACATAAAGCTATATGTTTGATTTTCTCCCTTATTTAGTACTGAAACTTTGTCAAATATTCAGAAGAATTAGTTTTAGGTATACTGTACACGAATCCAATGTAAAATTTGCAAATAATAAATTTTCAGAAAATTCAGTAATAGCTAACCCATACTTGCCATTTCAGAAAGTTATCTGTTTGATTTTCTCTGTTATTTAGTACTGAAACTTTGTCAAAATTTCAGGAGAATTAGTTTCAGGTGTACTGTACACGAATTTATTATCAATTTTGTTAATGATAAATTCTCACAAATTTCAGTAATAGCCAAATCATACTTGCCATTTCAAAAAGTTATCTGTTTGATTTTCTCCGTTATTTAGTACTGAAACTAAGTCAAATATTCAGGAAAATTAGTTTCAGGTATACTGTACACAGATCTTATATCAAATTTGCTAATAATAAGTTTTCAGAAATTTCAGTAATAGCAACCCATACTTGTCATTTCAGAAAGTTATCTGTTTGATTTTCTCCCTTATTTAATACTGAAACTTTGTGAAATTTTAAGTAGGAGTAGAAGCAGGTGTACTGTATACGAATATATCATCAAATTTGCAAATAATCAATTTTCAGAAATTTCAGTAATAGCTAACCCATATTTGTCAATCCAGAAAGTTAAGTGTTTGATTTTATCCCTTATTTACTACTGAAACTTTGTCTCATTCTCAGGAGTATTAGTTTCAGGTATACTGTACACGAATCTAATATCAAATTTGCAAATAATAAATTTTCAGAAATTTCAGTGATAGCTAACCCATACTTGTCTATGCATTAAGTTAAGTGTTTGATTTTCTCCCTTATATTATACTGAAACTTTGTCAAATTTTCAGGAGAATTAGTTTTAGGTGTACTGTACATAAATTTGATATCAAATTTGCAAATAATAAAATTTCAGAAATTTCAGTAATAGGTATTCCATACTTGTCAATGCAGAAAGTTATCAGTTTGATTTTCTCCCTTATTTAATACTGAAACTTTGTAAAATTTTCAGGAGAACTACTTTCAGGTATACTGTACACAAATCTATTATCAAATTTGCAAATAATAAATTTTCAAAAATTTCAGTAATAGCTAACCCATACTTGTCAATTCAGAAAGTTATCTGTTTGATTTTCTTCGTTATTTAGTACTGAAACTTTGTCAAATTTTCAGGAGAACTAGTTTCATGTGTACTGTATAGGAATCTAACATCGAATTTGCAAATAATAAATTTTCAGAAATTTCAGTAATAGCTAACCCATACTTGTCATTTCAGAAAGTTATCTGTTTGATTTTCTGCGTTATTTATTACTGAAACTTTGTCAAGTTTTCAGTAGAATTAGTTTCATGTGTACTGTATAGGAATCTAACATCGAATTTGCAAATAATAAATTTTTAGAAATTTCAGTAACAGCTAACCCATACTTGTCAATGCAAAAAGTTATCTGTTTGATTTTCTTCGTTATTTAGTACTGAAACTTTGTCAAATTTTCAGGAGAATTAGTTTCATGTATACTGTATAGGAATCTATCATCGAATTTGCAAATAATAAATTTTCAGAAATTTCAGTAATAGCTAACCCATACTTGTCAATGCAAAAAGTTATCTGTTTGAGTTTCTCCGTTATTTAATATGGAATTGTTGTCAAATTTTCAGGAGAATTAGTTTCAGGTGTACTATATACGAATCTAATTTAAAATTTGCACATAATAAATTTTCAGAATTTTCAGTAATAGGTAACCTATACTTTTCATTGCAGAAAGTTATATGCTTGATTTTCTCCGTTATTTAATACAGAAACTTTGTAAAATTTTCAGGAGAACTACTTTCAGGTATACTGTACACAGATCTAATATCAAATTTGCAAATAATAAATTTTCAGAAATTTCAGTAATAGCTAACCCATACTTGTCAATGCAAAAAGTTGTCTGTTTGATTTTCTCCGTTATTTAATATGGAATTGTTGTCAAATTTTCAGGAGAATTAGTTTCAGGTGTACTATATAGAAATCTAATATCAAATTTGCAAATAATAAATTTTCAGAAATTTCAGTAATTGCTAACCCATACTTGTCATTTCAGAAAGTTACCTGTTTGATTTTCTTCGTTATTTAGTACTGAAACTTTGTCAAATTTTCAGGAGAACTAGTTTCATGTGTACTGTATAGGAATCTAACATCGAATTTGCAAATAATCAATTTTCAGAAATTTCAGTAATAGGTAACCCTTACTTGCCAATGCAGAAAGTTATATGTTTGATTTTCTCCCTTATTAAATGCTGAAACATTGTCAAATTTTCAGGAGAACTAGTTTCATGTGTACTGTATAGGAATCTAACATCGAATTTGCAAATAATAAATTTTCAGAAATTTCAGTAATAGCTAACACATACATGTCAATGCAAAAAGTTATCTGTTTGATTTTCTCCGTTATTTAATATGGAATTGTTGTCAAATTTTCAGGAGAATTAGTTTCAGGTGTACTATGCAGGAATCTAATATCAAATTTGCAAATAATAAATTTTCAGAAATTTCATTAATAGGTAACCCATACTTTTCATTGCAGAAAGTTATCTGTATGATTTTCTTCGTTATTTAATACTGAAACTTTATCAAATTTTCAGGAGAATTAGTTTGAGGTATAGTGTATACGAATCTTATATCAAATATGCAAATAATAAATTTTCAGAAATTTCAGTAATAGCTAACACATACTTGTCAATGCAGAAAGTTATCTATTTGATTTTCTCTTTTATTTAATACTGAAACTTTTTAAAAATTTCAGGAGAACTACTTTTAGGTATACTGTATACAGATCTAATATCAAATTTGCAAATAATAATTTTTCAGAAATTTCAGTAATAGCTAACCCATACTTCTCAATGCAGAAAGTTATCTGTTTGCTTTTCTTCGTTATTTAGTACTCAAACTTTGTCAAATTATTAGGAAATTTAGTTTTAGGTGAACTGTATACGAATCTAATATTAAAATTACAAATAATAAATTTACAGAAATTTCAGTAATAACCAAACCATACTTGTTAATGCAGAAAGTTATTTGTTTGATATTCTCCCTTATTTAATACTGAAACATTGTCAAATTTTCAGGAGAATTAGTTTTAGGTGTAGTGTACACGAATCTAATATCAAATTTGCAAATAACAATTTTTCAGAAATTTCAGTAATAGCTAACCCATACTTGTCATTTCAGAAAGTTATCTGTTTGATTTTCTCCCTTATTTAGTACTGAAACTTTGTCAAATTTTCAAGAGATTTAGTTTCAGGTGTACTGTACACGAATCCAATATCAAATGTGAAAATAACAAATTTTCAGAAATTTCAGTAATAGCTAACCCAAAAGCTTGTATCAATGAGGCGAACTCGGTTGAACACTTTTGCGTTGTGGGGACGAACGTGCGAATGCCTCTTGTGAATGTGACGAGGTGACGAGGCTAGATACCAGCGCTAACGTAAGGAGTGAAATTGTGAATGTCTGAGGACATTATACGTGCAGTCTCGATTAAGTTCACAGTCAACACCTGCCCTAATCTACTTTACCGATTATCCCGATGAATCCTTATTCTACATTCTCCCCTGCAACAATGGGAGCGGCGCCGGGCGGATAATCCCGGCTGGGGGTGGCTGTGCGGGTAGGTGTAACGTGCTCGTTAATTAGTGGCCGTCCTGCAGCGGCGGCGCACACGCGAATTAATTAGCCGCCCCCGTTAATGAATATATCCCCCCAATTGCGCAGGCGATTACCGCTCCCCCGGGAGCGCTCGCATTTACATTTTAAGCGGCGGCGGCACGCGCGCCTTCCCCGGTCAATCCGGGCCCCGCGGGCCCCGTTTTTGCCCCCCGGGGGCGGCGATAACGACGGCCGCTCCGACGTTTATTTACCGAAGAAATCCCTAATAATCCCATTACGGGGATTGGGAGGACTTCTGCACGTGTAATTTTTCCTCAGGTCAATTATTAAGTCCGGAATGGGATTACGCCCCGGGGGGCGGCGGGGGTGGGGGCGTCGGACGTAATCCGCATTATCCGGCGGCGGTGTCAATACCGGCGTCAATTGTGCCACCCTCGGGGACCTCGTCAAATATTCACCCCCGTAAGGGAGTTACGACTGCGGCATTACATAAACTCAGCCACATCCAGATACCACTGGGGGCATACCGGGGAGGGTCAGAAATTTATAAAGAGAATCGAGCAACGACCGATCTTTCCATCAACTGATAGAATCGTGAATAGTTAGCTGACAGTCTAAGAAGGTCTAAGGTCTAAGGTCTAAGGTACCACTAATCAAGATTATCAGCTATTCTATTCAGCTAGTCATTTTTTGACCTTAAGAATCCGTTCTCCTTCATAAGGAGGTTTATCTCATTCCAACATCTAGGTGACTTCTTCAGACCATAGATTGATTTGTTTATCTTGCATACCTCATCTGAATCCAATTTCATTCCTTCTGGTAAATCCATGTATACCCCTTCTTGGATGTCTCCATACAAAAATGCACTTCTCACACCCATCTGGTAGATAGGCACTTGCATCTGATTACCGATAGCTAGTAACATCCTAAATGTGGGTAGTTTTGCTACAGGTGAATATATTTCTGCAAGATCTATATGTTGAAAGCCTTTAGCTACTAAACGAGTTTTATACTGGACTGGTCGGTTCTCTTCTTTTTTCTTGATTCTAAAGACCCTCTTGCTTTCGCTCCCATTTTGTCTGGTGGTCGTTTCACCTTTATCCATGTTTTAGTTTCTTCAAGAAATTGTAATTCCGCTGCTATGGCTTCTTTCCATTGTTTCTTGTCTTAGCCCGTCACAGCTTCGCAGTATGTCTTCGGTTCATCTTCATCTAAAACTGCGATAAGACTTATATAGTCATCTAGTTTACTTGGTTTCTTCAGGGTATCATTGTCTCTCAGAACCATTGCTTCCTTTGCTTCATCTATTTGTTCCTCACGCGCTCCCTCTTCTTTAATTTCTTCACTTCATTATCACTTGATATTTCTGACTCATTATTGCTCTCGATAGATACATGTTGTTCTAATTTTTCAGGAATGTTTTACTTTGTGTTGTCTAGACCAAATACTCTTTAACAACTTTTAACGCAGAAAACTTTTCGACTTTTCGTATTGAGGGCGTCTACGAGGGATGTTTAGAAATTAAGTTGGGGGGTGCGTTTCAAAACGAGCCAGTGTGAGCTGGGGACCTCACACTGGCTCGTTTTGAAACGCACCCCCAACTTAATTTCTAAACATCCCTCGTAGACGCCCCCAATACATACGATATTCCGCATCCATGCGCTCTCTTGTGTGCTCTCACCCTCCTATCATCCCTCGAACCCTCATAAATGCATTATCGGTACGTACGGTATTAGCAGATATAAAGTTACCCTGGGGGTGTCAAAGCGACAAATTAATTTGATAGACGCGAACAAACGCGGGGCATGTTTAGCATATGTTACGAGGGGGGGGGGGCGAATGCCCCCTCTCGCGCGCTTAATTAATAATTAATTAACGAGCGCGGATTTTCCGCTCCGACGTACGTAAATTTTCCAGAATTTACGGCTTCGTGCGCCTTTGTTCCCGGATCTCGTGCCGGAGTTTTCCGCAAGAGCCCGGAGTCACATGTGATACCGATAATGTGGGGAAGGTTCGAGTTCGCAGAGTTTGTAATGTGATTATGCATTTTGGGGGTGAGAAATATGCAAATAGCGCGGTTGGCCGTGAGCACGAAACTTTTGCACACTGCTATCCGTAGCTCCTCACAACCTTCTGTAAGCTTAAGGCACGTATATTTCATAATTTTTTAAGTTACTCTAACAAGATGGCGTGCAGGTTAGTAGATAGGCAACACGAGTTCGGGGTCAATTAAAAAATCTAAAATATTCCTCTTAGACCTACAGTAATCGAAACTAAGTAGAGATATTCGAAAATGTGATAAGAGTAGGGAGATGCCCAAAGGTATGCCCATTAATGGTAGTTACGAAAAGTGTATATATATATACTTTTCGGTTACTAGAATCTAAAATATTCCTCTACAGATTATACTAACCGAAACGTTGTAGAGGCATATGAAAAATTGATGAAATAAAGAAGAGATCAATTACGGCATTTATTTAAATTCAAGTCAAGTGTTGCTAAAATATTAAGGCAACTGGAGGAGTAATACTAAGAGTAAAAATATGTACTTTACGGTTACTGGAAGCTAAAATGTTACATCTCCGATAATATTAATCGAAACTAAATAGAGAAAATTCAAGTAAAGTGTAGCTTAACTTTGAAGGCAACTGAAGGAGTAAATACTAAGAGTAGAAATATGTACTTTGCGGTTACTGGAAGCTAAAATGTTACTTCTCCGACAATACTAATCGAAACAAAGTTGAGAAAATTCAAGTAAAGTGTAGCTTAACTTTGAAGGCAACTGGAAGAGTAAATACTAAGAATAGAAATATATACTTAGCGGTTACTGGAAGCTAAAATGTTACTTCTCCGATAATACTAATCGAAACCAAGTAGAGAAAATTCAAATAAAGTGTTGCTTAACTTTGAAGGCAACTGGAGGAGTAAATACTAAGAGTAGAAATGTGTACTTTGCGGTTACTGGAAGCTAAAATGTTACTTCTCCGATAATATTAATCGAATGCAAGTAGAGAAAATTCAAGTAGAGTGTTTTCTAATATTGAAGGCAACTGGAGGAGTAAATACTAGGAGTAGAAATATGTACTTTGCGGTTACTGGAAGCTAAAATGTTACTTCTCCAACAATACTTATTGAAACCAAGTAGAGAAAATTCAAGAAAAGTTTCGCTTAACTTTGAAGGCAACTGGAGGAGTAAATACTAAGAGTAGAAATATGTACTTTGCTGTTACTGGAAGCTAAAATGTTACTTCTTCAACAATACTTATTGAAACCAGGTAAAGAAAATTCAAGTAAAGTGTTGCTTAACTTTGAAGGCAACTGGAGGCGTAAATACTAAGAGTAGAAATATGTACTTTGCGGTTACTGGAAGCTAAAATGTTACTTCTCCAATAATACAAATCGAAACCAAGTAGAAAAAATTCAAGTAAAGTGTTGCTTAACTTTGAAGGCAACTGGAGGAGTAAATACTAAGAGTACAAATATGTACTTTGCGGTTACTGGAAGCTAAAATGTTACTTTTCCAATAATACTAATCGAAAGCAAGTAGACAAAATTCAAGTAAAGTGTTGCTTAACTTTTAAGGCAACTGGAGGAGTAAATACTAAGAGTAGAAATATGTACTTTGCGGTTACTGGAAGCTAAAATGTTACTTCTCCGATAATACAAATCGAAATAAAGAAGAGGAAATTCAAGTAAAGTGTTGCTTAACTTTGCAGGCAACTGGAGGAGTAAATACTAAGAGTAGAAAAATGTACTTTGTGGTTACTAGAAGCTAAAATGTTACCTCTCCGGCAATACTTATTGAAACCAAGAAGAGAAAATTTAAGTAAAGTGTTGCTTAACTTTGAAGGCAACTGGAAGAGTAAATACTAAGAGTAGAAATATGTACTTTGCGGTTACTGGAAGCTAAAATGTTGCTTCTCCAACAATACTTAATGAAACCAAGTAGAGAAAATTTAAGTAAAGTATTGCTTAACTTTGAAGGCAATTGGAGGAGTAAATACTAAGAGTAGAAATATGTACTTTGCGGTTACTGGAAGCTAAAATGTTATTTCTCCGATAATACTAATCGAAAGCAAGAAGAGGAAATTCAAGTAAAGTGTAGCTCAACTTTGAAGGCAACTGGAGGAGTAAATACTAAGAGTAGAAATGTGTATTTTACGGTTGCTGGAAGCTAAAATGTTGCTACTCCGATAATACTAATCGAAAGCAAGTAGAGAAATTTCAAGTAAAGTGTTGCTTAACTTTGAAGGCAACTGGAGGAATAAATACTAAGAGTAAAAATATGTACTTTGCGATTACTGGAAGCTAAAATGTTACTTCTCCGATAATACTAATCGAAACCAAGTAGAGAAAATTAAAGTAAAGTGTAACTCAACTTTGAAGGCAACTGGAGGAGTAAATACTAAGAGTAGAAATATGTACTTTGCGGTTACTGGAAGCTAAAATGTTACTTCTCCGATAATACTAATCGAAAGTAAGTAGAGAAAATTCAAGTAAAGTGTTGCTTAACTTTGAAGGCAACTGGAGGAGTGAATACTAAGAGTAGAAATATGTACTTTGCGGCTACTGGAAGCTACAATGCTACTTGTCCGATAATACTAATCGAAACCAAGTAGAGAAAATTCAAGTAAAGTGTTGCTTAACTTTGAAGGCAGCTGGAGGAGTTAATACAAAGCGTAGGAATACATACATTGCGGTTACTGGAAGCTAAAATGTTACTTCTCCAACAATACTTATTGAAACCAAGTAGAGAAAATTCAAGTAAAGTGTTGCTTAACTTTGAAGACAACTGGAGGAGTAAATACTAAAAGTAGAAATATGTACTTTGCGGTTACTGGAAGCTAAAATGTTACTTCTCCAACAATACTTATAAAAACCAAGTAGAGAAAATTCAAGTAAAGTGTTGCTTAACTTGGAAGACAACTGGAGGAGTAAATACTAAGAGTAGAAATATGCACTTTGCGGTTACTGGAAGCTAAAATGTTACTTCTCCGATAATACTAATCGAAAGCAAGTAGAGAAAATTCAAGTAAAGTGTTGCTTAACTTTGAAGGCAACTGGAGGAGTAAATACTAAGAGTAGAAATATGTACTTTGCGGTTACTGGAAGCTAAAATGTTACTTCTCCAATAATACTAATTGAAAGCAAGTAGAGAAAATTCAAGTAAAGTGTTGCTTAACTTTGAAAGCAACTGGAGGAGTAAATACTGAGGGTAGAAATCTGTACTTTTCGGTTACTGGAAGCTAAAATGTTACTTCTCTGACAATGCTTATTGAAACCAAGTTGAGAAAATTCAAGTAAAGTGTTGCTTAACTTTGAAGGCAACTGGAGGAGTAAATACTAAGAGTAGAAATATGTACTTTGCGGTTACTGGAAGCTAAAATGTTACTTCCCCGATAATACTAATCGAAACCATGTAGAGAAAATTCAAGTAAAGTGTTGCTTCACTTTAAAAGCAACTGGAGGAGTAAATACTAAGGTAGAATATGTAGTTTGCGGTTACTGGAAGCTAAAATGTTACTTCTCCGATAATACTAATCGAAAGCAAGTAGAGAAAATTCAAGTGAAGTGTTGATCAACTTTGAAGACACAGTAAGCTAAAATGTTCCTTTTCAGCCAAAACTAATCGAAACTATGCAGAGTTTTCGTCACATTGACGAGAGCGGTGTGAGTCCGATTATCCTAGTTTTGGTGTTGACGATTTAGGGACGGTGAGTACGATTTTCGTAGTTTATGGTACAGCCCATCCTCTTATCAACTACTTTATTGGTGGAGTCCCTTATTCAATCGTGAGTAACTTGTAAGGGAAAAATTACGTGGAGCCCGTTTTTCCCACCCCACTCCCGACTTCAGAGCCAGCAGCCCTCGTTGTTTCTCAGAAGGGAGGCTCTTGTTTGTCTCCACGCCCTTATGTGTTGAGTGACCTTCAGGTATGTCACGTTATCCATCAGTTCCATCAGGTGAGATGTCTTCTGGTTGCATCAATTTCTACTCCATCAGGTAATTCGAGACCATAGCGAATGCTCGGTGCATTCGGTGAGGTCACCATTCTTTCAGAGAGTTAGAGACAACACCGAAGGCAGTTCGAAGCCACATCGAGCACCAGCTGCATTCACTAATGTCTCTACTAAATTGGGGAGTTCAAGACCACAGCCAAGGCATTGGCTGAGGTCTTCTTCTTCTTCTTCTTCTTCTTCTTCTTCTTCTTTATATGGCATTTCCTTTCAGGAGGTTTGCAATCATCATCGCTATCTTCACCTTGGAGGCGGCAGCTCGGAATAACTCTTGGGATGTGGTATGATACCATTCTCTCAGGAATATATATCTACTGTGATGGCCGTGTAGGTTCCTTGCGTAGTGGTCGTATGCAATACTGGTAACCTTGCGTGCTTGCAGTATTCTGTTATTGTTGTCGTCAGCACAATAATGCCTTGACCTGTATTTGTATTGCATTCCACCACAACTAGGTGACTTAATTTGTGTAAGCAGTGGGTGCAATTAATCTTCTGCGCTATTCAACGGGCTGCACAATAAAACCGATAACACCGAATGTTGGAAGCTTTAAAGCGCCCAGTCATTTTTTTCAACGTGATGAATCAATAACTCCGTGAGGGCGTAATTCAGTTGGCGCTTTCAATTTGCAGTAACAAAAGCAACGACGCCGCACGCCCCGGCCGGTAAATTAGAAACCCATTACACCTGCAATTCCATCAGCTCCTCTTTGTGCCGCTCCTCTTTTTAAATTTGCCTCTCCGCTTGATCGCGATTTTGATTCCGATCGGCGACATAGGGCCTGCAAATTGGAATCGCGAGGCGCGATTCCAGTGTATCCCTTGTTTTATTGCCCAGAGACTCCTGGAAGTTATCACTCCCCCGCCACCCCCCGCAGGGGTGATTGTTTCGTCGGAGGAGAATAAAATTAAGATAAATTCTGCGTCGCTCCTGGACGGAATAAATTGCGTTTTTGATTTAATTACGCGATAAGCGTGCGCGGCACGATACGGAGCGGCGCGATGAGAACAAACGACGGCCGAAGCGCCAGAACAGATTGGAATTAAACGAATTACAAAGGGGGCCGAGTTTTCGGAATATCAGAGATACGCGCGGCCAGGGGAGGCGCGGGGGCGGGGGGGGGGGGTGTCGGGGGCGGCGTGGGGTGGTTTGCCCGCCGGTGATTCATCACGGCCGGGCGTGCAATTAATCACGTGCACGGTTTAAAAGACACGTGTCGTCGGTGCTGTACGCGCGGGGCAGCCCCACACCCCGCGTAAGTCTATTTCCGGTAATGGCGCCCTGGCGAAAGGGTGGATTCGCCGGCATCTCCGTGGCGCTGCAGCCGGGGGCTCTTCCGAAATCTTAATCAACAGCGTTAAATATAGACAGCAATAAGTACGTACGCGAAATTCAGCATTTAATTTCTCGTAACGGATTACGTAACTCGCACATTCTGAGTGTGGGACGAACAAAACATAATCGCACCATGAAATTATTAATTTCGCGAGTTTTCCCGGTGCCGCACCAAAACGAGCAAAACCGTTTTAATTTCCAATGCAGCAGGTACTTCCGGGAAAGCCGCGGCAACGTAATTTTCACGCGAAATCAATTTCCTCTCGCGCTGACTGACGCGGCGACTCTCGCGTCAATCCATCGGAGAATTGAACGTTCCACGTCGAGTTTTTCGCTAAACTATTTCAGCAACTGAAACACGTGGCGTTTTCCTATTATTGACTTGCATGCATCCCTCGGGGCCGCGCCGAAGTTGTCAGGACTCAAATGGAAAAAAACAGCGAACGAGACATTGTTCACAACTAACTCCCAGGGCGGCGCGCTTCAGGAGGGGGCCGAAGAGTTTCAGGGGTGGCGCGGAATCTGCGGACCATAACGTCTTTTAGCAATTCGCTAATTCCGGCGGGGAACCGAAGACAATAACTATATGGCCGTATTACACCTAGACGTGAGTATTTCTTTAACTCGGTAATCGCATGTGCTAACGCTCGGCGTAATTGTTCATAGCCCGGAATCTGCGGACCATAACGTCTTTTAGCAAATCGCAAATTTCGGCGGGGAACCGAAGACAATAACTATATGGCCATGTTACACCTAGACGTGAGTATTTCTTTAATTCGATAATCGCACGTGCTAACGCCCGGTGTAATTGTTCATAGGCCGTTTTAATCCTTGGCTTAATCGCCAGTTCAGCTTCCAGGCTCCCCTACTGAGCTTCCCGTAGGTGAGCTACGAGAGTGGATAAGGGCCGAGCCCTAACATCGTCACCGACATCGTCGGAAGACCAATGACCAGAACGACGGATGGAATAACCAACATCAGGCCATAATTTTCCATTTTAATTTATTTCCATTTTTAAGTAATCCTCATTCCATTCAAACACATTTTTAATCATCGCACATGTTCATCTATTTGTCAACAATCTTTTGTGACATTCAGTTAAAATATAGGGGGTCTTCGACTGAGTTCCAGGTCGAATAATATTACTAATTGTTTCAATACATACTATGAAAGGTATTAAAATAATTAAATTTCCATGCGTAATTTGTACTTGTCAAGTACAAATTCAAGTGTCTTGGGTGTGTACTTTGACCATAATGCGAGGATGACCACTCACGTCAGAAACATAACAAAAAAGCAAAGGCAGTTTCCACCCAGCTGAACCACATCTACCGCAGCTCTGCAGGAAATTGCAGGAATACCACCGATAGACCTGATAGAAGAAAGATGCAGATTTTATAACGGACAAGCGGGGCAGAAGGCAGAGATAAGGGCTGACATGATGAGGAGCTGGCAGGAGAGATGGGAGAGACTGGAAGGAAAAGCGGGTGGACAAAACAACTGATCCCAGATGTCATAGGCAGAAAGAAGGCATGGAGAAGTGGGATACCAAATAACTCAAATCCTGAGGGGACAAGGCTACTTTGGCAAGTACCTTAAACGATTCAAACTACAACAAACTGAAGCCTCTGAGTACTATAGCGAAGGAGATTCAACGGATCACACAGCCTTCCACTGCACAAGACGGATAAGAGAACGAACTACCATCGAACAACAAGTGGGAAAGAATATAACGAAAAGGAACATAACAACAATAATTTTCACTTTAGTGTCAGTCACAGTTTTTAGTCACAGATTAGTGGCCATTTATGACGTGAGCGGGGAAATTAATCACCGTGTGTTCGAGTCCGGCGTGCAGCTACCCCGAAAGGCGCGCGACGCGAGTTAGCTATAAATAAATATCTGTGTTATCATCAGCTGTGTGCGTTTCCAAAAATCTATAAAACAGTGTATATTATTAAGAATTTTCCAGTAGTTTTCCATGAAAAACTAACCTTAGTGACTAAACGAATTACCACAAATCTATGCAGATATTTATAATTTTAATTTATCTTTATTTCCAGTTTTCATGATTTTCATTAAAATCACATCAAATTTATAAATATCTGATTATCAGTACATAGTCGGAAAATTTATTCGCTACAATTTTCCATTACTACCTACCTTAGTGAAAAAATCATTAGCAAAAAATATATATTTGAATGCAATAGCGTGTAATACACAAATTCTAGTTTGTACTGGAGTCATAGAAAGTTAAATGATTTGTAGCAATTTTCTTTATAGTGACCAAATAAATTACCAAAAATCTATAAAACAATGTATATTTTTAAGAATTTTCCAGCAGTTTTTCATGAAAAACTACCTTAGTGACTAAATGAATTACCACAAATCTATGCAGATATTTATAATTTTTATTTATCTTTGTTTCCAGTTTTCATGATTTTCATTAAAGAGGTATTTTCATCTTGAACAGTGTCTGCTATAAGAAATCAACTTACAAGCTATTACTACGTTCTTGAGCGTAATATTTTATGCAATGAACCATTTGTAACGTTATAATTTTGACGCACGACAACGATTACAAAGTTGCCTATTGAAGCACACTTATCAATTTAAATTATTTGCTTGTACCCTACGAAGTATTTCAGCAATGTTGCAAGAGGTATTTTCATCTTGAACAGTGTCTGCTATAAGAAATCAACTTACAAGCTATTACTAAGTTCTTGAGCGTAATATTTTATGCAATGAACCATTTGTAACGTTATAATTTTGCCGCACGACAACGATTACAAAGTTGCCTATTGAAGCACACTAATCAATTTAAATTATTTGCTTGTACCCTACGAAGTATTTCAGCAATGTTGCAAGAGGTATTTTCATCTTGAACAGTGTCTTCTATAAGAATTCGACTTAAAGGCTATTAATACGTTCTTGGGCAAAACATTTTGTGCAAAGAACCATTTCTAACGTTATAATTTTGACCCACGACAACGATTACAAAGTTGCCTATTGTAGCACACTAATCTATTTAAATTATTTGCTTGTACCCTAGCAATTTCAGCAATTTTGCAAGAGGTATTTTCATCTTGAACAGTGTCTTCTATAAGAATTCAACTTAAAAGCTATTACTACGTTCTTGGGCAAAAAAAAATGTAAAGAATCATTTGTAACGTTATAATTTTGACGCACGACAACGATTACAAAGTTGCCTATTGAAGCACACTAATCTATTTAAATTATTTGCTTGTACCCTAGGAAGCATTTCATCAATGTTGCAAGAGGTATTTTCATCTTGAACAGTGCCTTCTATAAGAATTAAACTTAAAAGCTGTTACTACCTTCTTTGACATTCTGTTCAAAAATGTATGATGTTATTTAAAAAAAAAACGTTGTCATCACCAATGACGTTATAATTCTTAGTAGTACTCCCTTTTCTTATATCTTTCACATATTTTTTTACTTCTAGTCTTACACATGGCTTACAACTTACAGCTTACAACTCAATTTTCTTATATGTTTCACAATATTTTAACTTCTAGTCTTACACATGACTTACACATGCAACTCAAAGATCTCCACGTTCTCCGATCCCAGCCCTCGTGGGCTCGCAATTAAATTCCCGGCCGGGGGCGAGAGCCCTCGGGGATGGCCTAAGGGATGAATCGAGGGTGGGTGTCACAGGATGCCGGCGGCAAAAAAGGCGAGCGGCGGTCACGCAGGGTGCGTCCGAAATATTTCGTCCCCGGATTGCGTGGGGCCCCGTCCTCCCGGGGGCGGCTCTTGGGAGGGTTGTGGGGGTTGTAGGGTTTTACGACGGCGGCATCAGCACATTTCCCATTAACGCCCATGAGCGCCGGACGTTCCGGCCGGGGATTAACGAGCGCCTTCTTGGAGGCCTCCCCGAGAATGGCAGAATTTCAATTGCCGCCGCCTCAGATTAACATTAATACAAATTATTTCGGCCGGACGTGGCCCTAAGTTAGACAGACGATGCTCCGGGGTCGTGGCGGAAGTCGAGATGCGGAAGTGCGGCCGCGATCGGAGATGTTTGGGAGGCTGGAGCGTGGGGCAGAGCGCGTTTTAAAGTTACAACCAGAAACCCGATGCGAAGACATATTTGTAACAAGATTTACAATAGCAATTTTATATAGCAATGCCAATATGTTTGTACTAGATTTATGTGAGCATGACTGTATCTGTGATTGTGAAATCGATTCCTGCACTGGTTTCAAATTGATAGAAAGTAGTGTACTCAACGATCAACAAATTTCCACCAATTACCAAACAACCCTTCACCCAGCAACGAATAAAGGCTAGCAGCGAGTCGCCCTCATGTTTCTGAAATTTTTTTCACAAACCTACACTTCAGATAATAGCCAGTACAGTAGAAATTTGTGTGTCACAAATTATTCAATGCAGGAGGACCATTATTGCAATCATTGCAATGTTTTGGACGGTGGTTTCCTTAAAGTTTGGTTAGGATTAGGGGTGTGCGGACGGTTACACTGTAATTATCCTCTTGATTAAAATATCCGGGGCGGGAAAGTGCCCCAGCCCTGTCCCTTTGCTGCCCCTTTACATATGCAGGACGCCTGGAATCTTACAGATTGTAAGAGATAGAGAGTCGGTTAATGGGGGCAAATATGCAGGATCTCGGTTCTACACACTACCATCTGCCCTTCTACCAGCAACATATTTTTATTGCGTTTACGTAAGATCATCTACATTTTTATTACATTTACGTGTATAATAAAAATGTAGATGATCTACACTCACTGGGAAAAACTGATCTGAAAGATATCTGATTACAATAATAAAGCGTTATTTCGTAGCCATAGTAACAGTGCGAAATCCGTGGGTAGTAACAGGTGCATTCCAAGTTTTGACGAACCATGCCTGCATAAATCAACTACAATAATTGACAATCAGGTGCGAAGTCATAAAAACGCAGAACGCCTGAGCCAGATTTCGATTTGATCCCGTCGAATCTACGTCGGTTGCAAAACAAAAGAAGAAAGTATTGTTGTCAAGCCGATATTTGTTTCCGAAGTTATGCGTCTAAAAACAAAATCAGTCCGCAATTGTTAACGCGCACACACAACCCCACAATTTGATAACAGTAATCAGTAACAACTGAGTACAGATCTTTAGCCGACGTCAACCAGGGATACATGAGGGATTTCCAGCGCAGACATCCACCGAGCTGTGACAACAAACAGATAGCCACTCCAAGTTTTGACGAACGATGCCTGCATAAATCAACAACAATAATTGCCAATCAGGTGCGAAGTTATAAAAACGAAGAACGCCTGACGCCCGTCAGATTTCGATTTGATCCCGTCGAATCTACGTCGGTTGCAAGACAAAAGAAGAAAGTATTGTTGTCAAGTAGGTGTTTATTTCCGAAGTTACGCGTCTAAAAACAAATTCAGTCCGCAATTGTTAACGCGCACACACAACCCCACAATTTGATAACAGTAATCAGTAACAACTGAGTACAGATCTTTAGCCGACGTCAACCAGGCATACACGAGGGATTTCCAGCGCAGACATCCACGGAGCTGTGACAACAAACAGATAGCCACTCCAAGTTTTGACGAACGATGCCTGCATAAATCAACAACAATAATTGCCAATCAGGTGCGAAGTTATAAAAACGCAGAACGCAGAAGGATTTCCAGCGCAGACATCCACGGAGCTGTGACATCAACCAGATCAGCCAGCTGAACGAGCCGAGAATTGGATCATCGAGGGAGTACTCACAAGAGGAACTGAAACCAACAGGACGGTCGGGAATAATACTTTGCCTACAGTCTTCAAGACATCAATAATTGAAATCTCAAGTAGATTAACATTTAACTCAAATTTTACTTGAGTTAAATGTTAATCTACTTGCGATTTCAATTATTGATGTTTTGATGTCTTGACTTGGATCGTCTTTGAACAGTCATCTGAATATGGCAGTGGGGTGTGATTTCATGCGTTCACGAGGCGGTCAGTTCGTTGAACTATATGGTTTCGATTCTTGTAGTATTGTAGTGTTTTTATATTGTTTCCGCGTGCATGAGTGTATCGTGCAATATTCCCCATCTGGCGCTGAAGCTGTTGATTCGCGTGCCGCCCCCGACCACCCCCCAGATGATTGATCGAACACTTGTAATGGCCGGAGGGGTGTAGATTTATCTTCATTTCGCGCGGCGCCGCACGCCCCACCCCCGCCTTATAAATATTAAATAAGGAGCCCTGACGGGGGTGGAGGGGGCGCATTTGAACAGATCAGTGCGTTAATGGCTTTATCTACACGGGCGACGTTTTTTGCCGCCCCCAACCCCCTACATTATTGATGAGCGTAATTAAGACGAGCCTGGCAGAATTTCCGAAACCCCGCCTGGGGGGTGGGCGGCCGCGATAAATCCGGAGACATCTGTGGGTGGGGGCGGCGTGGGGCGCCGCAGAAATGAAAGGCGAGAAGGTAATCCGGGGGAATATATAAGGATTTCCGCGTGGGGCGGCGGTCGGGTGCCGTACGAACGGCTTTTTCACGTCCTGCCCCCAAATCCGAATTGATGGGCCGCCCCCTGAATCATTCCTGGAGACGGCCTCGGTGGGTCTGATTTACAACCCCCGAAAGGCCCGCGGGCCGCCGCGGACGGCGCCGCCCCCCTTAGATACAGACGTCCTCGGGGAGGACCCCAAGGGCGCCCCAAGGGCGGCAGATAGCCGCGGGGGCGGCTGCGGACGGGAAGACGGATGGACGCGGAGTTGTCCCGGCGAGAGATTAGGGCGATTTATCGCACGGAAGGGGGGATAACGGCGGCGCACACCTGGATTCCGCCCGGGAATTTAAAATACAGCGCGGGGAAATTTATCGGCGATTATTTTCACGGAATTACTTCCTCCTCCGCGCGATAATTCCACACTTTAAACGGCCCATCGTGCCCCAAGGACGGGGCGTTTCAATAAAAATCACTGGGAGCGTCGCAATGAAGACGCTCGCAAGGGCCGTAAAAGGGAATGGCTCTTTTATAGCCCTTGACCTACAGATTAAACATCGATTTGCGCCGGCAAAATAACGAAATGGACGAAATGGACGAATGGAATAAAAACTTCTACAAGGAGACATATTTTATAGTATAGGTCCCAGGTTCAGTGACTTTGTTAAAAATGTAAAGTACGAAATACAGTACACAAGGACGAGTCTCGATACAGTTGATTAAAAAAAAAGGAGTATCGTCACGTTGCCAGTAATTCAATTAAAGAAAAGTAGAGGACATAACACAAATAAATGAATGCTCACATTGGATGTATGAACCAAGGTAGCTATAAGATAACAAAAATTCGCATAAACGCGAAAGAAGGACGAGGCTCGATACAATTGATTCCAGAAAAAAAAAGTAGCATCGTCACGTTGCCAGTAATTCAATTAAAGAAAAGTAGAGGACATAACACAAAGAAATGAATGCTCACATTGGATGTATGAACCAAGGTAGCTATAAGATAACAATAATTCGTATAAACGCGAAAGAAGGACGAGGCTCGAGATAGTTGATTCCAGAAAAAAGCAGTATCGTCACGTTGCTAGTGAGCTCCAGACTCGAGACACTAGCTTTGCGTTCTGTTATATGAGTGTGAGTTAAATTAAATGAGAGGTAAGTGATTTATACATTTCATATCAAATAAAATAAAACAATGAGTTAGTATAAACCACAAGACAGGGATAAATTTCAAATCTTCCACTAAATCAGAAAATATATTAAAATATATTAAAATGTTCTATGAAAAGTTTTAAAAACATTGACATTTGTTCTGTTCATGTTCTGCCATTCTAATAAAAAATAACATAAAGCACCACTTAACTGACCAACACTGCACCGGCAAAATACAATCCACCAGCATAAAAATTCGAGGACTCGTCTAGACACATAACTATTGCAGCAACCTATATCCCCCCACCCCCCCAAACACAATGTTAAAAACGAGGTATACGAAGCATTCTTCAATAGCCTGGGGCCTAAATTTACAGCATTTGGTGATTACATCTGTGGGATGCTGTGGGATTGTTCCTACACTTTTGTCATTTTTATTGTTTTTTTTGTATTTTTGTTTTTAAGGTGTTATGGTATTTATGTTGTGAATTTGCTGTCTGTACTCGTGGGCCCTGACCCATTGATTCAATTTAAAAAAAAAAACTAGAAAATACGGCAGAAACCAATAATTGCCCTGCTGGTACAACATTGATTATTGTTACGCTGGACTGTATCATTTATTGTTACGTTGGACTGCATAATTTAACAATGTAACATAATTCCATAGTATGACATTTGACAGATCTCACGTTAAGTGGTTTTAATTTTCTAATCCAACTCTATTATAACGACTAAAAAAACAATAAAGTATGATTTCTAATTTAGCTCTATTATAATGACCTAAAAAACAATTAAGTATGCTTTCTAATCTAGCTGTATTATAATGACTAAAAAAACAATTAAGTATGATTTCTGATCCAGCTCTATTATAATGACCTAAAAAACAATTAAGTGTGAATGTTGCTGTTGTATTTATCAAATATTTTCACTGTTATCTGCACTTACTGTTTTGCTGGGTCATATTCGGGATGGTCTTCGGGATAGCTTATCCTCAAGTTCCGGCGAATGTCGACCGTCTCGTTGGCTTTCCGGGACTTCGATAAGGAGCCCGGGAGCAGAATTGCAATTTCTGGAACAAAAAAATTAATGTCATAAAGGGGCGAGGGCGAGCGAAGTTGGATGTAATGGGGAAATAATTACATCGCACTAAATTAATGAAAAATTATGATTCTAGAAATTTCCAAATAATTATTTCCCACTTAAAATCTGAGTTTAATATCGTGCAGCTGCATAATTGGAATTGTACGCCGTAAAAAATACACTTGGGGAAATTATTCTTGAGAAAATATTATTTTCTGCTACAAAGAGTCGTAGGTCTCGTAAGTTGTGAGTTATGTCTGATCATTTATATAGTTTCTGCCATAAAGAGTCGTAGGTCTTGTAAGTTGTGAGTTATGTCTGATCACTTATATAGTTTCTGCTATAAAGAGTCGTAGGTCTTGTAAGTTGTGAGTTATGTCTGATAACTAAAAATGTGCCAAAATGCATTAAACGCAATTACATTTTTATTTTACCACAGGCCCCTGAACTATTATTAGTTATGCGGGCGTTAAGAGGAGGGCATTATTATTAATGAGTAACATGAGCGAGGCTCGAGTAGTTTTTTTTAATCAGTCGATTTCAACGGGATTTTAAGGGACCATCCAAGGAGCATTAGCTTTCAACCCTCTGTGGATGGGTTCTTCGTTGATTTTAATAGCGAATCTCATTGGGGTTTTAAAGGACCTTCCAAGGAAGGAAGGTGAATTCACAATAAGGCCATATTTTTGATTATTACTCATTTAAATTTCACCCATACTTATCATAATCGTAATTGTATAAAGAAATGGTATGTCCTAGTAATTGTATTAAGGAGAGGTATGTCCCTGTCCTCTTCATAACTACAGTATTTGTATTAAGAAGAGGTATGTCCTTGTGTACTTTATGACTACAATCATTGCATTATGGGGTATGTCCTTGTGCCCTTTATAAGTTCAGTGATTGCATTAAGGCAAGGTATGTCCTACTGTACTAATAATACTGTATTAAGGAGAGGTATGTCCCTCTACCCTTGATAACTGCAGTATTTGTAATAAGGAGAGGTATGTCCTTGTGTCCTTTAAAACTACAGTGATTGCATTATGGGGTATGTCCATGTGTCCTTTATAACTTCAGTGATTGCATTAAGGCAAGGTATGTCCTACTGTACTAATAATACTGTATTCAGGAGAGGTATGTCCTTGTATCCTTTAAAACTACAGTGATTGCATTATGGGGTATGTCCTTATGCCCTTTATAACTTCAGTGATTGCATTAAGGCAAGGTATGTCCTACTGTACTAATAATACTGTATTAAGGAGAGGTATGTCCCTGTACCCTTGATAACTACAGTATTTGTATTAAGGAGAGGTATGTCCTTGTGTCCTTTTTAACTACTGTAATTGCATTGTGGAGTATGTCCTCGTGTCCTTTATAACTTCAGTGATTGCATTAAGGCAAGGTATGTCCTTGTGTCCTTTATCTTCAGCGATTGCATTAAGGCTAGGTATGTCCTTGTGGCCTTTATAATTGCAGTGATTGCATTAAGGCAAGGTACTGGTAAAATTTCGTGCACTATAATATTAACGAAGTACATACTTCACTGGTAGAACCGGAAACCGATTGCATTAAGGTAAGGTATGTCCTTGTGGCCTCCTTTATAACTAGAGTGATTGCATTAAGGCAAGGTACAGGTATAATTTTATGCACTATAATATTAACGAAGTACATACTTCACTGGAAAAACCGGAAACCGATGAGGCGGACCCAAACTTTTCCTCCCCAGCCGGAAACACGTTAATTAACCAGCCTGTGATAGCGACAGGCGTGCCGGAAGTCCCCCCCCCCCAACATTCCCGGAAGTTGCAGCGCGCCTTTATTTATAATAATATTGTTTGTCCGGGAAACTTCTCCGCCGTTTAAAATCCCTCTCCGGACGACTATTCACTGGATTTTCCGGCGAGGAAACTCCGGCCGAATGCAAGGGAAAGGGATGAGGAAAGCGGCGAGATCCTAATCCCTCCGAGGGATTAAACGCCGCGGATTGTTTGAGTAATTCTGGCGTAGTTAATTTATAGGGAAATTAAGAAGTCGAAAGGAGAAAAAAAAGATAAAGATGTTCTGTAAAGTTTAGATTATGAACGATTCTAATGAACCACTCGGTTTTAAAACTTCGAAGCCAATCTTATAAATTTTGTTTTATTCATCGGAGGTTAATGAGAATAAGTTATAAAAACTCTATAAGCTCGATCAATTTTGTCTCAAGTAAGTAAAAAAAGGGCTCGCCAATGGGAAAACTCTTACATGTCCTTCACCAACAAAGTCATATGAACTACTGAATGTTTAAATGTTTAAAGACAGATTGTAAAAAAAAAATGGGTTTCAATATATAAAAAAAAAGTTTAAGTGCACAAAATTGAGGTTTTTACGATAATAGTTAATTGTAGCATTTAACTTGCATTTAAAAAGTATTGAACAATCAATTTATCTTAAACAAGAAAAAAAAAACAATATTTAGTTCGACCTAACAATTTGATGAATCAATCATAATTTTTAATTGAACCCAAAAGAAGTAATTCAAGATTGCTGCATTTAGAAAAAAATGAACAATCAATTTTTCTCAAATAGGAAATAAAATACTATATTTAGTTTCGACCAAAGGTTTTGACGAATCAATCATAATTTTTAATAAAACCCAAAAGAAGTAATTCAAGATTAAATACTGTTTATAAATCGGGTGGGTTTAAAATGGACTGTATATTGATTTCAACTATGATGATAAAATTTCTTGCTGTGAGCGCGGCGTGGGCGTTAAAGTGGTCGGCAAAATCTGGGTTCTGACTTACCCTCTGGTAGGCTGCTCAGGGGATGACGGCACGGGTTCCGTGGCACTGTTTTCGAACGACTCTGGCGTGTCCACTCTTTTCGAGCAGGCTTAAGATCGGGCCTGCGCTCTCGTCAGTTCCCAACAATTGGCCGACCATAGGCGCAAAAAAGGCGGAATTTATCCGAACAAACAATATGCAAATAATAAATAAACCACCCAACCAAAGTACTAAACAAATACATATCATTTCCCATTAAAAAAGGAAGGTATTCAAGAATGAGTTTCTGCCTAAATTTCTTAGTGGTGAAATTTCGTTTTGCTTGATTAGGTTTGTTTAGGTTTAATAAACAGTTGCACGTCCAATCAGAAGATGCATTTCTATTAGAATGGGAGCGTTGACACTAAAACAAAACAACGAGTGGCATTTTAATGAAAATCGAATTCACCGTCGGTTGTTTTTCTTCGCGATTCAGCTGTTCAGATTGAACAGCTCGATTGCGGAAACGGTCCATTTTTTTCTGAGCAATTCCGTTGTTTATGATTTACACGCGTGCCATTCGCTGTAACGGCTGAAAAACGGCGCTCGTATTTCAGCTGCTTTCAGGCGACGTCTAATTGGTGGAAAATTGCGGATCCCGCAATAACACTTAAAATTAATGTCGCCGCCGGTTAAAAAGTAAATCGATTAATTACCGGTGGTAGACAAAAGCGTCCCCTGGTTGCCTGCCCATTGTCGCCGGACCGGAAACACAATAAGATCCATTTTTACGATACCGACGGCATTAATGGCAGGCACCGGGTTACGACCCGGGACAGCCGGACGGCGTCGCGACGCTCTAAATGCTAATTCCACAACAAATAGAGCGAAAGAAAGAGAGAAACAGAAAGGGAAAGAGAGAGAAAAAAAAGAGAGCGAGGGAGAGAGATAGATATAGAATTGGGAAATGTGTCAGTGCTGGTTATAAAATTGAATGAAGGTATGTCCTAGTAATTGAAATAAGTAGAGGTATGTCCTAGTAATTGAAATAAGGACACGTGTGTCCTAGTACTGGAAATAATGTGAGGTATGTCCTAGTGATTAAAATAAGGAGTGGTATGTCATAGTGTTTCATAGGTTCATAGTAATTGAAATAAGGAGAGGTATGTACTAGTGATTGTTTAAAGGAGGGGTACATCCTTACATCCTTTATAAATACATTAAACACACATAAAGGAGGGGTATGTCCTCACGTCCTTTATAAATACAGTAAATACACATAAAGGAAGGGTATGTCTTTACTTCCTTTATAAATATGGTAATTGCACATAAAGGAGGGGTATGTCCTTACGTACTTTATAAATACACATAAAGGAGGGGTATGTCCTTACGTACTTTATAAATACAGTAAATATACATAAAGGAGGGGTATGTCCTTACGTCCTTTATAAATATGGTACTCGTATTGGGTATTAAGAGATGTGTATCCTTGCTTTGCACATGAAGGTGAATTACAATACTCGTAGAGAATAAGGGTCATAGCCGCGATTGCTAGGGATCCAGTTAGCAAGAGAACAACTGGCGGGGGAAGGGGAGATGCTCCCTCGGTAAGTCCTTCCAATTATAGTTAATATACAATACTAAAAGAATACTCTTTATATGTAAGGAAATCATTTGGAGCCAATCTTCGGATCGAGTTCAATACATAGCTTGCGGATCCTGACCAATGAAAATACAGTATATTATTAAGTAATTATTATTGTTACTAGGTAAAATGGCGAAAATTTATATATTAAATATGGCGTCAAGTTAAGGCTATGATTGGAAAAAGAACTAGCTTAACAATAGGTTAAACTTAATTCCTCTATTTATAACACAATGTATTGCCTCGTGTACATGTACCCAGCGCCATCAGGAGTACATATTCGTTTTTTCCTCCATTTCTCCGCCCTGCCTTGTAATAATTGTACCCTGTCTAATGGAGCGCTATTGTCGCGTGTTCCGGTTGAAATCCGGAAGTGACTGCGTCGTTACGAGGCGCGACTGGCTAATAAGGGGAGCACGACATGCACTTCCGCTGCACCGTGTATCCGTTGATTAAAAAAAAACGCCCAAAACCCCAAAAACAGTAACAATTGTTACTGTATTTGTATTGTGTATTGTTAAAAGATGGTTATATAATGTGTTTTGTCTTGTTTTCTCCTCAGTACAAATGTCTAACAAAATTTGAAAGAAAACTTGAATTGAAATTGGCTAACCGGAAGTTGATGTTTGGTATTAAAATTTTCTGTAATTTTATTAAGAATTAATTTTACTTATCAAGTCAATCAAAATCAATAAGTGTTTACAGCAATCCACCGTGAAAGTGGAGAGAGATTTTGCCTCAATTCTTCAATTCTTTGCTTCAATAGAGTTGATCGACTTTAATAAACTATTGTTTTCGTCCAACTTATGTTGATCAACTACAATCGACCAATTAAACTTGATTCGTGAGACTACGCTTTGAAGCAAAACCCTGTAAGTCAAGTAAAATCGATTTAATTGATTTTTCGTATTTGTTGCCATTAGTAATTGAAATAAGGAGTGGTATGTCATAGTGTTTCATAGTTTCATAGTAATTGAAATAAGGAGAGGTATGTATTAGTGATTGTTAAAAGGAGGGAAACATCCTTACGTCCTATATAAATACATTAAACACACACAAAGAAGGGGTATGTCTTTACGTACTTTATAAATACAGTAAATACACATAAAGGAGGGGTATGTCCTTACGTCTTTTATAAATACGGTACTCGTATTGGGTATTAAGAGGTGTGTGTCCTTGCTTTACAAATGAAGGTGAATTACAATTATCTATTACAAAATCAATTTATTTGATTTTTCGTATTTGTTGCCATTAGTAATTGAAAAAGGAGTGGTATGTCATAGTGTTTCATAGTTTCATAGTAATTGAAATAAGGAGAGGTATGTATTAGTGATTGTTTAAAGGAGGGAAACATCCTTGCGTCCTTTATAAATGCATTAAACACACATAAAGGAGGGGTATGTCCTTACGTACTTTATAAATACAGTAAATGCACATGAAGGAGGGGTATGTCCTTACGTACTTTATAAATAAATTGCTCTGCACTTATGCTCTGTATGTCATAGTGTTTCATAGTTTCATAGTAATTGAAATAAGGAGAGGTATGTATTAGTGATTGTTTAAATGAGGGAAACATCCTTACGTCCTATATAAATACATTAAACACACATAAAGAAGGGGTATGTCCTTACGTACTTTATAAATACAGTAAATACACATAAAGGAAGGGTATGTCTTTACGTACTTAATAAATACAGTAAATGCACATAAAGGAGGGGTATGTCCTTACGTACTTTATAAATTAAATACTCTGCACTCATGCTCTGCACTCCACTCAACCGATGAATTCTGTGCCGCAAAACTATCTATAGTGTAACAATACTGACTGTTATTAAACATGTAGCAAAACTGCCTCATTCTGTAAACCTGACATATGTAACACAAATGTAAAGTTTTTTCTAACATGCAAATAAATATTATTATTATTATTATTATTATTATTATTATTAGTAGTAGTAACAATATTTTATTGGCTATCGACCTGCGGTCTTTCCGCCTCATTATTATTATTACTATTATTATTATTATTTTTATTTTTATTATTATTATTATTAAAATACAGTAAATACACATAAAGGAGAGGTATGTCCTTACGTCCTTTATAAATACGGTACTCGTATTGGGCATTAAGAGGTGTGTGTCCTTGCTTTGCAAACGAAGGTGAATTACAATTATCAATTACAAAATCGATTTAATTGATTTTACGTATTTGTTGCCAATACGTTAAGACCTTAGCGAAGATTTCAATGGTGGGACCCATATGGGTTTGACACACATGAACCCCATGAAGTTTGGCACATAAAACAGTATATTGGTTTCATGTTCCTAGAATACATAGAATTCGTAATTAACTGTTTCAGTATCAATCAATATCAAAATTTATTTTTATTAGTACATTTTTATTTTTGTACTAGGGGGTGATGTAGGGTACTACCCCGCAAAAACCGGTCTAAAGATAGATGGCGGTATGAGCCCCACGTGTGAAATGAAGTGGGATACTTCTTACCTAAAGATCTAAAACGGTCGATAGTTATGAATTTTAGATCGCGAATAGTCTTAGACTGGATGTAGGGTCTAAAAAACAAATGGGCCAATCACTTGTGGGATAATTCTTACCTAAAGATCTAAAGCGGTCGATAGTTATGAATTTTAGATCGGGAATAATCCAGTCCCAGAATGTAGGTAGAGTCTAAAAAACAAATGTGGCTCACTTCATGAATCAATGGCGGTCAAAATCCCGGTACTTTTACAGGCCCACCGCAACCCCCTTCGGTTCACGGGAGTGCTCCCCCGTCCCCGAAGCCCGCCTTCGATCCGCGGGGGCGGACTACCCTGCGCCCCCTGCCCCCCTGCGCCGCCCCACCTTGCACCCCCTGCACCATCCCAATGCACAGATCGGTAATCCGAGCCAGGAGCTATTAAATATCTGGAACGGCGGCGATACATAAAAGTCATCCGCAACAGATGCGACCCAGCGATGATTTATAAGCGCCCGCCGCCTGTAGTTAGATTTAGCTAGGTAAATACGCCCCCCCCCCCCTCCTGGAAACCGGAAAAAAGCACTTCCGGCCAGCGTTGTAAATCGCGCTGGGGGAATTAAAACGTCGCGGCGAATTAATTTCGCGCGTTCGGATTAATTAACGCGCGAAAACGGGTGGGGGGGGGGCAGATTAAAATATCCTCCTCTTCGTGTGAACGACTCCTCGGGATGCTGCCGGAAGGGGGGGGGCAGCATACGGGTAAACGGCCGGGGGTTTAATTTTAAACGCGCGGAAAATTAGAAAATGTTTGCGATAGTTTCCGGGGGCGGCCGTGCCGGACCCGCGCCCCCGGCGGATTTGCGACCTTCTTTTGTTTGTCTTGCGACCCGGGTAATTCGCCCCCACACAGCGGCGTGGCGGCTCGCAGATGGCCGGAATAATTTTTATCTTGACGCCAGCACAAACCGCTTTATTGATGATGAAGGATTAGGCGGAGGATAGAAATTATCTCCCTCGGACAGCAAGCATCTCTTATGGTTACGAACATAAAGGAGGGGTATGTCCTTACGTCTTTTATAAAAACGGTACTCGTATTGGGTATTAAGAGGTATGGGTCCTTGCTTTGCACATGAAGGTGAAAATTTATTATTTGCAAATTTGATATTAGATTCGTGTACAGTACACCTGAAACTAATTCTCCTGAAAATTTGACATAGTTTCAGTATTAAACAAGGCAGAAAATCAAACATATAACTTTCTGCATTGACAAGTATGGGTTAGCTATTACTAACATTTCTGAAAATTTATTATTTGCAAATTTGATATTAGATCTATGTACAATACACCTGAAACTACATTTCCTGAAAATTTTACAAAGTGTCAGTATCAAATATGGGAGAAAATCAAACACTTAAATTTCTGCATGGACAAGTATGGGTGAGCTATTACCAAAATTTCAGAAAATTTATTATTTTCAAATTTGACATTAGATTCTTATACAATCCACTTAAAACTAATTCTGCTGAAAAACTAAAACTAATTCTCCTGAAAGTTTGATAAAGTTGACACAAGTTCCCACAGATTTTTGCAAATGTATTTCTGCACACAGAAACAAACCCCTAACTGAAGTGGCACAAATATAACTGCCGCCCCCTTTCACGTCAAACGAACAGACTGCAGAAATTTATTAACACCCTAACTCGCTTATCAGCTTCGACTTTTAATTTTCGTTTTCATCCCTCGTAGCGATTGCCACCGGAACTCGCGGTTATGCCCCAGTTTACTTTCACACAGTTGGCAACCGTGCTGATCAGGGGGCGGAGAGCCCCCTGGGTACCGACCCAGGGGTCCCTCCGCCCCCCAAGGTCTGCCCCGCCACAGGGAGGCGGCAAAAGTTACCCCCCAATGCGGTTAATTACGAGCCGGAAAACTGCGGCAAGTTTCGCTTCATCGTTCGGCCAAATTAAAGCGTCTCACTCCATCGGCCACCCCCAAAGCAATGAACGAGAATTGCATCGACGTGTATAAGCTATGGGGTGGTAATTCAACATTGTTAGTAATTTTATAGCCTTTTTGGGAGGTTTTAGAGCTCTGGTGGTTTTAATTCTAAGGGCTGCTTATAAAATTTTTAGATGGAGTAACAATGTTCAGCTGGTGGTATCTCCCTAGCATAAATCAAATGAGCATCCAAATTGATTAATTTAGACTACTAAACTCGCCAGTTTGACGATTATTTGTGTGCATAAAGTGATGCACGTAAAACATAAATTTGATTAGATTTGTCTTAGAATATTCTAAAGAACATTCTAAAAGAACATACCTTCTAAAGGACATACCACTGCTATGTCGTACCCAAAGTGTGGGTCGTGATTCAGAATTAACAGCGCAATAAAAGAAGACACTACACGAAAAGGGAAGAAATAAAGGAATTAACAAAAGATAATAGGAAGTGGGGAGAATATTATAAAAAATAATAATGTATGCCTTACACCGAAAGGTAGATCGTGATTACCGCATCAGGTCTGATGATTCAGAATCAATATACTGATTTGATTGCTTAATCAATTAATAGGCAAAGGAATAAATAAAATAAATAACTGGCGCGATAGTGTGCTTTTGAGGCAACTTCGCCATCACAGCTGTACGCAAAAATTATAACGTTACACCTTATTTCAATTATTTGAAATTTGACATTTAAAAAATCGAAAGATTGAGAACTGATGGTATTCGTGTATCTCCAATTAGACTTAACATTGGCCACAGGCTGCTACATGCTCCATTTTTAAAAATGTAGTCTATTTTTATTTAACATTTTACCCAGTTTTTATGCATCGTTTAATTTATTATCTTCAAATTAATACATATACCGCAATAGATAGTTTGGGTCCTGTTGTTTTTTTATGAAGATCTTACGTCTGGTAAAGTCCTGGCTGACGTCTTCATTTATGTCACCATCGTTTATATAATCCTCAAATTGATACATATACGGCAATAGATAGTTTGGGCCCTGTTGTTTTTTTATAAAGATCTTAAGTCCAGTAAAGTCCTGGCTGACATCTTTATTGATGTCAGCATTGTTTAATTTATAATCTTCAAATTGATACATATATGGCAATACATAGTTTTTCTTGGGTTGGGTATTAAGTATATCTCTTTTCTTGCTCTTTCTTGCTCTTGCTGGGGTATATATTTTTCTTCCTCCTGGGTAGGTTCCCTAAAGCCCTTTAGCACTTTGACCTCTGTAGTCATTTTGTGCTTTCCCCTGTGGACTCAGCTTTCATCCATGAGTCCTGTTTCTTTTAAAAAGTCCAGAATCACTTCGGGTGCAAAGCTGCTGACTGTCTTTGGTACCACATCATCAGGATGGTTTCAAACTTTACTACGTGGTAGTCCATATTAAAAAAAAAAAAGAAACAACATGCTATAAGTTGGGTCTTATAGTGGTGAGGGCTTTTGATCTCGCAGGGTTTGATCCCTAGACCCTGGTGAGGCCAGTCGGTCCCAGAGGATTTAATTCCCAGCCCATGGCTTGTCGGCCCTTGCAAATAAGGCCTTGGATACGATTTGAGAGCAGTAGACCATGGCCAGTCAGCCCTCACGTATAAGGCCTTGGATATGATATGAGTGGTGCCCGTCTACGATAGGAGTGGTGCCCTTCTACGGCGAGCAGTAGACCATGACCAGTCGGCCTTCGCGAATAAGTCCTTGGAGGATTTTTCTTGCTGGGGTAGCTGTTTTTTTCTTCTCCTGGGTAGGTTCCCTAAAGCCCTTCAGCACTTTGGCCTCTGTAGTCCTTTTGTGCTTTCCCCTGTGGACTCAGCTTTCATCCATGAGTCCTGTTTCTCTTTAAAAAAGTCCAGAATCACTTCGGGTGCAAAGCTGCTGACTGTCTTTGGTACCACGAAAGGGTTTCCAAAGTGCCTCTGCCACAGAGCGCTTACCGTCGGGCATTTGTCCTGAGGCAGAGGTACTTTGGAAACCCTTTCGTGGTACCAAAAGGGTTTCCAAGGGGTATATTAAATTGGGTCTAATCATTAGGATGGTTTCAACCCTTTGCTACGTGGTAGCCTATATTAAAAAAATAGAGAAACAACTTGCTATAAGTTGGGTCTTATAGTGGTGAGGGCTCTTGATCTCTCCGGGTTTGATCCCTAGACCCTGGTGAGGCCTGTGGGTCCCAGAGGATTTGATTCCCAGACCATAGCCTGTCCGCCCTCGCATATAAGACCTTGGATACGATACGAGTGGTGCTCGGCTACGGTGAGCAGTAGAGCGGCAAAACAAACGTTTTGTTTACGATTTGAATGCAGCGAACTTGGAAAACTTGACGCTTGCCGCTCAGCCAGTGCTCCTAGACATAAGCCACCGCTCACCGCTCGTACCCGAGGCCTTAGGCAGTATATCTTCTTAGAGTATGTCTCATGGTCGCGAGGGTTTTCGAACTTGTGAGGTTTGCTGACGCCAGTCCCAGAGGAGTTATGACCCTGTTGTGAGTCTGGCCTGTCGCCCCCGCGCATGGGATATACCTTCGTGTGGGATTGTTATTACTGAAAGAAAACGAAGAAGAAGAAAAAGAAGAAG
This sequence comes from Othius punctulatus, assembly GCA_951805005.1. Lineage (NCBI taxonomy): Eukaryota > Metazoa > Arthropoda > Insecta > Coleoptera > Staphylinidae > Othius > Othius punctulatus. The sequence continues at coordinate 8,155,722 of OX638146.1, read as the reverse complement.
AAGAAGAAGAAGAAGAAGGAGACGAAGAAAAAGAAGAAGAAGAAGAAGAAGGAGACGAAGAAGGAGACGAAGAAGAAGAAGAAGAAGAAGTCCACATAAAAAAACAGAAACAATTTGATATAAGTTAGGTCTTATAGTGGTGAGGGTTTTTGATCTGGTAGGGTTTGATCCCTAGACCCTGGTGAGGCCAGTCGGTCCCAGAGGATTTAATTCCTATATAAGGCCTTGGATACGATACGAGTGGTGCCCGGCTACGGCGAGCAGTAGACTATGGCCAGTCGGCCCTCGCATGGGATGTACCTTCGTGTGGGATTGTTATTCTTGAGGGCTTTTGATCTTATAGGATTTTAACCCCAGCTGGTGATCGAAGGGGGTGACTTGGCAGTCCACCCCCACGTGTAACAAGTCGTACCTTCGAGCGGGTCCAGTGAGCCTCCAGCTCTTCCTGTTGCGCCTCGTCCTTCCTGTTACGCATCACCCTCTTCAGCAAGTAAGCCAGGGCAGACCCCAGAAGCCGTCATGACGTCCGTCAGCCCGTCAGCACGATTTTTTGCAATGGCGATTATCATCCTCCAGATCAAAACGTGGAATTTTCCCGGTCATCCCCTGCAGACGTCGCAGCTGACATTATCTTGACGCCCCAGCCGCCTCACTCACGCGCGCCGCTTACCGCCCCCGCCCTCCCCATTACGCCCCCCACCCGCCCCCCAGCCCATTAGGCCCCCCGCATGCCACCTCGCGAGGCAGCGAGCATCGATCAGGATAGCGAATCGTGTGCACACGTCCGCGAGCGCCCCCACCCCCCCCAACCCCCGACTGCTCACAATTACAATAATGAGTTTTCGGGGCGCGGGGGGCGGCGGGGGCGCCATGACGGGCGCCCCAGTATTCGACATGTTTATTAATTATGCACGCGCTGCCTAATATTTTACGTGTGACGGCGAACGCGAGCGCCCCGCATTATTCAGCCTGACAGCCGGAAGATACCCGTGTGAATAGACGTGGGGGCGGGGGCGGCGTTCGGGGGGCGGCAGGATAATTATTCGGCGTTCGCAATCGCGCCGCCCCCGGGGCATTCAATCTTGGCGCAGTAAATGTGGCAGTAAGTCATCCGTGAACGCGGTGTTTATCGTCTCGAGTGCTCGCAAGTTGGCAGCTCCGAGCAGCTGTCACTCACATGGCGTCCCCATAACCTCAAATATGCAAAAACGTATATTGTCCATTTACTTCACATCTGCACTGTTAGTGTCATATATTTAATAGTATATTATGAAATTAGTTTATAATTCATAGGCTTACGCATGAGTGAATGGATGAATTTCACGAATGCCATAATCCGAAAATATAAACGAATTTCATATACTATTTTGTTGTCGACTAGAGCATTATTATAAATTTCTAATAACTAATTATTCAAAACTATAAAAAACTGACAAGGTGGCTTGTGCTGACATAGATGTCTACAGGCATACTGCGGTTTGCAGCGTTTTCATGCGCTTCTAATTCGATTGGTCGAACATGAGTAATGAAGCTACCGGATTGGCTCATTTATTACTGTCTCGAGTAATAACCCCCCGCACAACTCCCATATTCATAACGATCCACGTTTGGCAAATTTATTATTTATCAATACGTTAATTGCGCCAACCACTCAATCAACACAGACGGTCCATTGTTCGCGCTCGCAGCATCCCATCCCGGTGAGCGATCCATCAACTATCGCGCTCAGACGCCCCCGCAGGGGGCCCGGGGGCCCCGATTTTTCGTCCCGGGTTCGACGATCCTCGGCCACAATGACAATGTTATTAATTGCGCCAATAAGGCCGCCCCATTGTTCCCCGACGCTGATGGAACGATCGCGAATAGTTGGCGCAGAAATTCGAAACGTTTGATCCCCGCAGAAGCACGGCGTCATTTCCGCTGATTATTATCCCCCCCCCCCCCTCCCACTGCCCCAAGATATGGCTTGTAATTATTGGATCATCATTCATCACTACCTATATTCTTGCATCAACAATCACACAGTTATATGAATATTTTAAGAGACTGTTGCATTCTTAAATATTGATGCACCAGTTGATCTTGACTGTTGATCTTAAAATTTCTGGACTGATGATTCAAGAATCGCTAAACTGTTGATCCCAAAATCTCTTGGTAATTGATCCAAGACTCTCTCACCTGTTGATCCAAGAATATCTCCACTGTTATCATGTAATTGTTGATTTTGACCTAAGAAGCACTCTGATTGAGTCCTGATCTAAGATACTCCTGACTGTTGATCTAAGAGTCTCGTGGGTACTGATTTTTGACTGTTCTTCTAAGAGTTTCTTGGCTGTTAATCCAAAATTCTCTTGACATGGCTTGTAATTATTGGATCATCATTCATCACTACCTATATTCTTGCATCAAGAATCTACACCCACTTGTTTGAATATTTAAGAGACTGTTGCATTCTTAAATATTGATGCACCAGTTGATCTTGACTGTTGATCTTAAAATTTCTGGACTGATGATTCAAGAATCGCTGAACTGTTGATCCCAAAATCTCTTGGTAGTTGATCCAAAACTCTCTTACCAGTTCATCCAAGAATCTCCCCACTGTAGTCATGTGATTGTTGGATCTAATCTAAGACACACTCTTATAAAGTCCTGATCTAAGATGGTCTTGACTATTGATCTAAGAGTCTCTTGGCTACTGATTTTTGACTGTTCTTCTAAGAGTTTCTTGGCTGTTAATCCAAAAATCTCTTGACTTGGCTTGTAATTATACAAGCCATCATTCATCACTACAAATATTCTTGCATCAACCATCTACATACAGTTGTATGAATATTTAAGAGGCTGTTGCATTCTTAAATATTGATGCACCAGTTGATCATGAGTGTTGATCTTAAAATTTCTGGACTGATGATTCAAGAATCGCTGAACTGTTGATTCCAAAATCTCTTGGTAATTGATCCATGACTCTCCTACAAGTTTATCTAAGAATCTCTCCACTGTTATCATGTAATTATTGCATCTGATATAAGAGTAACCCTGATTGAGTGCTGATCTAAGAGGCTCTTGACTGTTTAACTAAGAGTCTAGTGGTTACTGATTTTTTACTGTTCTTCTAAGAGTCTTCTTGGCTGTTGATCCAAAAATCTCTTGACTTGGCTTTTAATTCTTGGATCATCATTCATCACTACCTATATTCTTGCATCAACAATCTACACACAGTTGTATGAATATTTAGGAGACTGTTGCATTCTTAAATATTGATGCACCAGCTGATCTTGACTGTTGATCTTAAAACTTCTGAACTGATGATTCAAGAATCGCTGAATTGTTGATCCCAAAATCTCTTGGTAGTTGATCCAAAACTCTCTTACCAGTTCATAGAATCCCTCACTGTTATCATGTAATTGTTGTATCTGATCTACGTGGCACTCTGAGTACTGATCTAAGATGCTCTTGACTGTTGATCTAAGAGTCTCCTGGCTACTGATTTTTGACTGTTCTTCCAAGAGTTTCTTGGCTGTTAATCCAAAAATCTCTTGAATTTACTTGTAATTATTGGATCATCATTCATCACTACGAATATTCTTGCATCAATCATATACACACAGTTGTATGTATATCTAAGAGACTGTTGTATTTTTAAATATTAATGCACCAGTTGATCTTGTTGACTGTTGATCTTAAAATTTCTGTACTGATGATTCAGGAATAGCTGAACTGTTGATCCCAAAATCTCTTGGTAGTTGATCCAAGAGTCTCTTGCCAGTTCATCCACGAATCTGTCCACTGTTATCATGTAATTGTTGTATCTGATCTAAGAGGCACTCTGAGTACTGATCTATGAGGCTCTTGACTGTTGATCTAAGAGTCACTTGGCTACTGATTTTTTACTGTTCTTCTAAGAGTTTCTTGGGTGTTGATCCAAAAATCTCTTGACATGGCTTGTAATTATTGGATCATTATTCATCAATACCTATATTCTTGCATCAACCATCTACACACAGTTGTATGTATATTTAAGAGACTGTTGTATTCTTAAATATTGATGCACCAATTGATCTTGACTGTTGATCTTAAAACTTCTGAACTGATGATTCAAGAATCGCTGAATTGTTGATCCCAAAATCTCTTGGTAGTTGATCCATGACTCTCTTACCAGTTGATCCACGAATCTCTCCACTGTTATCATGTAATTATTGGATCTGATCTAAGAGGCACTTTGAGTACTTATCTATGAGGCTCTTGACTATTGATCTAAGAGTCTCGTGGCTACTGATTTTTGAGTGTTCTGCTAAGAGTTTCTTGGCTGTTAATCCAAAAATCTCTTGACTTGGCTTGTAATGATTGGATCATCATTCATCACTACCTATATTCTTGCATCAACAATCTACACACAGTTGTATGAATATTTAAGAGACTGTTGTATTCTTAAATATTGATGCACCAGTTGATCTTGACTGTTGATCTTAAAATTTCTGGACTGATGATTCAAGAATCGCTGAACGATTGATCCCAAAATCTCTTGGTAGTTGATCCCAGACTCTCTTACCAGTTCATCCAAGAATCTCTCCACTGTTGTCATGTAATTGTTGGATCTGATCTAAGAGGCACTCTGAGTACTGATCTAAGAGGCTCTTGACTATAGATCTAAGAGTCTCGTGGCTACTGATTTTTGACTGTTCTTCTAAGAGTTTCTTGGCTGTTGATCCAAAAATTTCTTGAGATGGCTTGTAATTATTGGATAATCATTCATCACTACCAATATTCTTGCATCAACAATCTACACACAGTTGTATGTATATTTAAGAGACTGTTGCATTCTTAAATATTGATGCACAAGTTGATCTTGAGTGTTGATCTGAAAATTTCTGGACTGATGATTAAAGAATTGCTGAACTGTTAATCCCAAAATCTCTTGGTAGTTGATCCAATACTCTCTTACCAGTTCATCGAATCTCTCCACTGTTATCACGTAATTATTGGATCTGATCTAAGAGGCACTCTAAGTCCTGATCTAAGATGCTTTTAACTTTTGATCTAAGAGTTTCGTGGCTACTGATTTTTGACTGTTCTTCTAAGAGTTTCTTGGCTGTTAATCCAAAAATCTCTTGACATGGCTTGTAATTATTGGATCATCATTCATCACTACCTATATTCTTGCATCAATCATCTACACACAGTTGTATGTATATTTAAGAGACTGTTGTATTCTTAAATATTGATGCATCAGTTGATCTTGACTGTTGATCTTAAAATTTCTGGACTGATGATTCAAGAATCGCAGAACTGTTGATCCTAAAATCTCTTGGTAGTTGATCCAAGACTCTCTTAGCAGTTGATCCAAGACTCTCTTAGCAGTTGATCCAAGAATCTCTCCACTGTTGTCATGTGATTGTTGGATCTGATCTAAGAAGCACTCTGATTGAGTCCTGATCTAAGATGCCCTCGACTCTTGATCTAAGAGACTCTTGGCTACTGATTTTTGACTGTTCTTCTAAGAGTTTCTTCTATTCAGTTTCTATATTTTTTTCTTACATCTAACTACTATTAACCTTATTAAGTACTTAGTTCTTTGTTATTTAAACGTTTAATGTAACACATTTTCATCAGTTATTACTATTAAACAACAAATTTACTAAAACCTGTACTACTGTTGCGAAATTGTCTTTGTTTAAAGTAAAGATGTTAAAGTTTTTTTACCCTCTATTTTTCCCTTTCTCTTCTCTTCTATTCTTCTTTTACAATCTTTACCCTATTTTTTTAGCCTAGTAAGTTTAACAGCACATAAAACCGCCAGTTTTCGTGCCCACTGTCATTGAGCACCATCATCACATGAGTTATTTACTAAAACCAATTCATATAACTCCCATAAATCAAACACCTCATATCATTATTATCCTAGGAGTTATCTCCTGGAATCAATCCTCGGTTTTGGATTTGACGCTCGTTTGCCGGCGGTTTGCAAGTTTGGATATCTCCACCGTTTAATCCTGTCTGTCGTAAAGCGCGACTAATGGATTATCTGTGGTTAAACTGCTTGAACGTTGATTAAAAGCTTAAGGATAATGGATTCAAGACTCGAATGTTATCGCCGGAATTAGACCAAATTTCTCATAATTTACTAAAATTGGTTCTTATAACATCAATTATAAGTTAGATAAATTGATACGAAAACGATGTGAAAATATCAATATGGTCTACATATCGGTATTTTCTCTATATATTGAGTAGCTTGCAGGTGGCCTACAGGTATCTATCTCTGCTTTACGTCCCTTCAAAGTGTTCCTGAAATTCCAGATCGCAAATTAATAACCTCTGTAAAAGATGATTTAAGCTCACGCTGCTGGTAACACAACCGCCTGATACGTCCACTCTTCGGAGTTACGATCGCGTTTCCTCTCGAGACAGAGTTTAGTGTACGAGGGCCGGCCTGCCACCGCCGCCGCAGTGAAATTTAAGAGGTGCGAGGCTCGCTTCCGGTCGGAGGTGTGGGTTTCACCAGCAGGGCCCTAATTTACTGCTGCAACCGGCATGCAACCGCCGCCGCCGCCGGTAAATCCATAAACCGGAAGTGGGGGGGGGGGGGCTGCACTCTCGCGTGCGCCCCCCTGGGAACGGTCGCAGCCCCGGAATTAGAGGTGTCAGTTGCGCGGCTCTAATTTCCCATTAGAGGAGACAGCCGGGCGGCCCAATTTTTCACCGGAATTGGATTTCCTTAGAGCTGCATCCGGTTGACGCGTGCACTTTCCGGCTGCAAGAATTGCCAGAGTTGTAAAGGTTTAAGGCGGAAGTCAGGAGTTACTCTCCACCGGCAACAAATGGGCGCTCGTGATGTGTAAAGTTAAACACGAAAATAGTTTTCAATGAAAACAATAAGAGATATTTTCAATAATAAGGGTAAGTAATCCGTCACAGAAGGGCACCACTAGGTTGTAAGTTCCAGAAATCTTCATAGGCCCATCATAGGGGCCAAGTGTGCTATCAATTCTGTCCAATTTATCTCAATCTTCAGTGCGCTGTGCTTGTGCCTTGTATGTATTACGTGTAAATCTTCATAGGCGCATCTGGGCAAGTTCCAGAAATCTTGATAGGCGCATCATAGGGGCAAGTGTGCTACCAATTCTGTCCAATTTATCTCAATCTTCAGTGCGTTGTGCTTGTGCCTTGTGTGTATTACGTGTAAATCTTCATAGGCGCATCTGGGCAAGTTCCAGAAATCTTGATAGGCGCATCATAGGGGCAAGTGTGCTACCAATTCTGTCCAATTTATCTCAATCTTCAGTGCGTTGTGCTTGTGCCTTGTGTGTATTACGTGTAAATCTTCATAGGCGCATCTGGGCAAGTTCCAGAAATCTTGATAGGCGCATCATAGGGGCAAGTGTGCTACCAATTCTGTCCAATTTATCTCAATCTTCAGTGCGTTGTGCTTGTGCCTTGTGTGTATTACGTGTAAATCTTCATAGGCGCATCTAGGCAAGTTCCAGAAATCTTGATAGGCGCATCATAGGGGCAAGTGTGCTACCAATTCTGTCCAATTTATCTCAATCTTCAGTGCGTTGTGCTTGTGCCTTGTGTGTATTACGTGTAAATCTTCATAGGCGCATCTGGGCAAGTTCCAGAAATCTTGATAGGCGCATCATAGGGGCAAGTGTGCTACCAATTCTGTCCAATTTATCTCAATCTTCAGTGCGTTGTGCTTGTGCCTTGTGTGTATTACGTGTAAATCTTCATAGGCGCATCTGGGCAAGTTCCAGAAATCTTGATAGGCGCATCATAGGGGCAAGTGTGCTACCAATTCTGTCCAATTTATCTCAATCTTCAGTGCGTTGTGCTTGTGCCTTGTGTGTATTACGTGTAAATCTTCATAGGCGCATCTGGGCAAGTTCCAGAAATCTTCATAGGCGCATCATAGGGGCAAGTGTGCTATCAATTATGTCCCATTTATCTCAATCTTCAGTGCGTTGTGCTTGTGCCTTGTGTGTATCACGTGTAAATCTTCATAGGCGCATCTGGGGCAAGTGTGCTATCAATTCTATCCAATTTATCTCAATCTTCAGTGCGTTGTGCTTGTGCCTTGTGTGTATTACGTGCTTAAGTTTTCTTGTATAAAATGCCGAAAGTAAAACCTTCCGTCGATGAATGGCTACGTGGACATCCTGAATTAAAATATGAGAACGGCAAATTAATTTGCAGGGCTTGTACCAAACCGGTAAGTTTTATTTTGTGTTGCTATTGGCCTAGGTACAAGCATGTATTGTGTTGTAGATTAACTTGGCGAAAAAATTTAGCATAACACAACATATCAACATCAACATTTGGATCCCTCATTCGAACTGTGCCTTTTAAATTTATTCTTGCGAAAAGGTTAAAATCGCGCTCAAAGCCCAAACCACCGGAAGCGGGCTTATCTTTCCGTGCCGACTAATCGCTAATTAAATTCGTAATTAACCACTTGTGCGGGGGGCGGCCCGGCGATTATCGTCTAATCGGGGGGCCGCAAAGCCCGGCCCTGGGCCGCTAATCCGCCGCGCAAATTGTCCGTCCGTCCCTGCGGGATTACCCCCGTCCCCACGGCGGCGGCGGCGGCTTCCGGCGGCCCTCACGCTTCCGGTCCAATTACCCCCACCCCCGTGCGTGGACAAACAATCGGCCCTTGCCCACGTACCGACGGATGCACACGAAAACCCAGATTACCATCGGAAATGGGACACAGTGCAGCGCTTAATGGCTCAATTAGCCGCTCAAATGTTTGAGGTTTGCTCGACGGAATTGCCGGTTAAGGCTGCGGTTTTTAATCAAGAAGCTCATTCTCGCTCACGTGACATACATAATATTATTCAGATAACCTGAGGTCATTTAGAAATTGTCGTTTTAAATTTAATCCATCTATTGCTATGATCATTGGACATAAGTCTTCTATTTCTTAAAATTAGTGATGGTATGTCAAGAACTGGCGTATCAATATTGATGCAACTTTTTACTGATATTGAGTGATATACTAGGATATGACATGGGCAATTAAATAAATATTCAATGCGCAGTTCGTGAGATATTGCAATATTTATTTAAGACTACAATGTTACTCAAATTTTTCTGATACATCGGTGATGGTATCTCAAGAACTGGTGTATAAATTAAACTGATATTTTCTACTAATATTAAGTAATATACTAGTACATAATACGTGAAATTAAATTAATATCCAATGCGCAATTCTTGAGATATTTCAATTTTTGTTAGAGACTACTATATTTTGAGGCGATTATAAGTGAATCTCCCATACTAATCATACAATAGTGATGGTATGTGAAGAACTGGCGTATCAATATTGATGCAATTTTTTACTGATATTAAGTGATATACTACACTATGATATGGGTAATTAAATAAATATCCAATGTACAGTTCCTACGATATTTTAATATTTATTTGAGACTACGAATTTACTCTAATTTTACTGATACATCAGTGATGGTATCACAAGAACTGGCGTATCAATTTAAATCATATTATGTTCTAATATTAAGTGATATATGAGTACATAATACGTGGAATTAAATTAACATCCAATGCGCAATTGTTGAGATATTTCAATTTTTGTTAGAGAATACATTATTTTGAGGCTATTTTAAGTGTATCATACATTAGTAATAGTATGCCAAGAACTGGCGTATCAATAATGTTGAATTTTTTTGCTGATATTGAGTGATATACTACGATATGATATGGGCAATTAAATAAATATCCAATGAGCAGTTCTCAAGATATTGCATTATATATTTGAGACTACAATTTTACTCTAATTTTACTGATACATCACTGATGGTATCTCACGAACTGACGTATAAATTTAAATGATATTTTCTACTAATATTAAGTGATATACTAGCACATAATATGTGAAATTAAATTAATATCCAATGAGCAATTGTTGAGATATTTCAATTTTTGTTATAGACTACATTATTTTGAGGCTATTTAAGTGAATTTCCCAAACTTCTCATACAAAAGTGATGGTATTTCAAGAACTGACGTATCAATATTGATGCAACTTTTTACTGATATTGAATGATATACTAGGATATAATATGGGCAATTAAATAAATACCCAATGAACAGTTCTCAAGATATTTTAATATTTGTTTGAGACTACAAATTTACTCGAATTTTACTGATACATCAGTGATGGTATCTCACGAACTGACGTATAAATTTAAATGATATTTTCTACCAATATTAAGTGATATACTAGCACATAATATGTGAAATTAAATTAATATCCAATGCGCAATTGTTCAGATATTTAAATTTTTGTTAGTAAGTACATTATTTTGAGGCTATTTTAAGTGTATTTCCCATACTTATCAAACATAAGTGATGGTATTTCAAGAACTGGTGTATCAATATTGATGCAAATTTTTTTACTGATATTGAGTGATATACTACGATATAACATGGGTAATTAAATAAATATCCAATGAGCAGTTCTCAAGATATTTCAATATTTGTTTGAGACTACGATATTACTCTATTTTACTGATACATCAGCTATGGTATCTCAAGAACTGACGTATCAATTTAAATGATATTATGTACTAGTATTAAGCAATATACTAGTATATATTGCGTGGAATTAAACTAATATCCAATGAGCAACTGTTGAAATATTTAAATTTTTGTTAGAGAATACATTATTTTGAGGCTATTTAAGGTGTATTTCCCATACTTATCGTACATAAGTGATGGTATGTCAAGAACTGGTGTATCAATATTAATGCAACTTTTTGCTGATATTGAGTGATATGCTACGATATGATATGGGCAATTAAATAAATATCCAATGAGCAGTTCTCAAGATATTTCAATATTTGTTTGAGACTACGATATTACTCTATTTTACTGATACATCAGCTGTGGTATCTCAAGAACTGGCGTATCAATTTAAATGATATTATATACTAATAAAAAGGAATATACTAGTACATATTAAGTGCAATTAAATTAATATCCAATGAGCAATTGTTGGAATATTTAAACTTTGTTAAAGAATACATTATTTTGAGGCAATTTTAAGTGTATTTCCTATACTTATCATACATTAGTAATGGTATTTCAAGAACTGGCGTATCAATATTGATGCAATTTTTTTCTGATATTTAGTGATATACTACAATATGACATGGACAATTAAATATATATCCAATGCGCAGTTCTCAAGATATTGCAATATTTATTCGAGACTACAATTTTACTCTAATTTTGCTGATAAATCAGTGATGATATATCAATAACTGGCGTATCAATTTAAATGATATTATGTACTAATATTAAGTAATATACTAGTACATATTGTGTGCAATTAAATTAATATCCAATAAGCAACAGTTAAAATATTTAAATATTTCTTAGAGACTACATTTTTTTGAGGCTATTTTAAGTGTATTTCCCAAACTGATATCATACATCAGTATTGGTATTTCAAGAACTGGCGTATCAATATTGATGCAATTTTTACTGATATTAAGTAATATACCAGGATATGATATGCGCAATTAAATAAATATCCAATGAGCGTTCTGAAGATATTGCAATATTTATTTGGGACTACAATTTTATTATAATTTTGCTCATACCTCAGTGATGGTATTTCAAGAACTGACGTATCAATATTGATGCAATTTTTTGCTCATATTGAGTGATATACTAGGATATGATATGGGCAATTAAATATATATCCAATGCGCAGTTTTCAAGATATTGCAATATTTATTCGAGACTACAATTTTACTCTAATTTTGCTGATAAATCAGTGATGGTATCACAAGAACTAGCGTATCAATTTAAATGATATTATGTGCTAATATTAAGTAATATGCTAGTACATAATGAGTGTAATTAAATTTATATCCAATGAGCAATTGTTGAGATATTTCATTTTTTATTAGAGACTACATTATTTTGAGGCGGTTATAAGTGTATCTCCCATACTTATCATACATTAGTGATGGTATGTCAAGAACTGGCGTATCAATATTGATGCAACTTTTTACTGATATAGAGTGATATACTAGGATATAATATGGGCAATCAAATACATATCCAATGAACACTTCTCAAGATATTTCAATATTTGTTTGAGACTACAAATTTACTCTAATTTTACTGATACATCAGTGATGGTATCTCACGAACTGACGTATAAATTTAAATGATATTTCCTACTAATATTAAGTGATATACTAGTACATAATACGTGAAATTAAATTAATATCCAATGAGCAATTGTTGAGATATTTCAATTTTTGTTATAGACTACATTATTTTGAGGCTATTTAAGTGTATTTCCCAAACTTATCATACAAAAGTGATGATATTTCAAGAACTGGCATATCAATATTGATGCAACTTTTTGCTGATATTGAGTGATATACTAGGATATAATATGGGCAATCAAATAAATATCCAATGAACAGTTCTCAAGATATTTCAATATTTGTTTGAGACTACAAATTTACTCTAATTTTACTGATACATCAGTGGTGGTATCTCACGAACTGACGTATAAATTTAAATGATATTTCCTACTAATATTAAGTGATATACTAGTACATAATACGTGAAATTAAATTAATATCCAATGAGCAATTGTTGAGATATTTCAATTTTTGTTATAGACTACATTATTTTGAGGCTATTTAAGTGTATTTCCCAAACTTATCATACAAAAGTGATGATATTTCAAGATCTGGCGTATCAATAATGATGCAATTTTTTGCTGATATTGAGTGATATACTACGATATGACATGGACAATTAAATAAATATAAAATGAGCAGTTTGCAAGATATTGCAATATTTATTTGAGACTACAATTTTACTCTAATTTTGCTGATACATCAGTTATGGTATCTCACGAACTGACGTATCAATTTAAATGATATTATGTACAAATATTAAGTGATATACTAGTACATAATACGTGAAATTAAATTAATATCCAATGCGCAGTTGTTGAGATATTTCATATTTTGTTAGAGACTACAATATTTTGAGGCGATGTCCCATACTTATCATACATTAGTGACGGTATTTCAAGAACCAGCGTATCAATATTGATGCAATATTTTACTGATATTGACTGATATACTAGGATTCGATATTGGTAATTACATTTTTTTACAAAATCTGCCAACTTAAATTATACTGCATAGAAATTAATTGTAATTTTTGGCGGTGTTGCATAGTTTATCAGCAAAAGCTCTTCAAGATTTCTCCAATATTTTTGTAAATATTTCGTCCATTATACCGCGATATCGCGATATCTACTGTGATTTATCAATTGTACGTTTCCCTCGACAGCAGTCGTTGTTTTTCACGATTTTTACCATTTGTCGCCGACCATTTCTTCTTATTTAAAGCAAAGCAATTGCGAGTCGAAGGTCCCCACGGTACCGCCTCCCTGGGGCACGTATGGGGGGGCTATTGCCCGTATTTCACCGATCCACCCCGCCGCCCCCAGGTCTTAATTAAGGTTCGGCGCGCACTCTTATTTATCGCCGCTTCCGGAAGAGCGAGTCTCGCCCCGGGGGGTGTGGATGCGGGGGGGTGATCAGTGGGTATCGGTGTTTCCTTCGACGGTTTTTAGGGGGTGGTGAGGGTGCACGTCCCGTCCGCAGCCGACTTTATTTTACACTTCATAAGTCCGGCGTCTTATATATGATCGAATCATGTGTGAGGGATAGGCGGGGGGAAGAGGATAGGCGCTTTTCTCTACCGGAAAATTGTGGCCGTGAGTTATGGGGGCTGGGGGGGATAGGCTGAAACCGTCGCGACGCTTCCGGCTTGTCTTAATCGCCCTTAATAAATTCAGCATGGCTGACTACTTTGCAATAATCAACACTAAATTAGGTGGCTTACCTTTTTTGCTACCTTCCAAGTTCATTTTCTCAAAAAATATTAATTTTTACCTAAAAGTGACGCTTCGATTTCATTCCAAGTAGATTTTGCTTGAAAGTGGCAGTTTCCCGTTTAAGTAATCATTGATATGTTTTATAACCTAGAGACGCCCTTATCAATATAGTTGATGATTATTATTACGATTATTTTCATGAAAGTGGAACACAAAATATTTTATTTTAAATAATAACTGTTATATTTTACAACCTACTGGCGCCTATATCAATACAAGTACCAGTTATTACCCACTGGAGTTTCTACATGAGATTTGAGCATTGAGCCTCTACATCATCTCTGCATGACTTATGAGCTCCTAATCACACATTAAAACACCACGTGTTTTAATCTCTGCACGATAACCGAATTGCGATCTAAATGTGCATCTGTATAAATAAACTTGCTTGTAAGGCAGGCAACCTGTGCTTCAGTTAGCTTAATTAATTATGTTCATATTAATTATGCCTGTGTAGAGTTGCAGTTATAATTACAAAACGAATAGTGCCTTCAATGTACTAGGTACAATACAACCCAAAGCCATATGAATTCATCCTACTGCACACTAATTCCAGCATTCGAGATGCTGTATTGATAGTTATGTGACTCGCTCAATTAAATGCGATTTCGTTGCGAGGATTACTTCCGTAATGAAAGCTGCAAAACGTGCTTTGGTTGAAGCACTCGAAACGTAAATCTTAATACTCAGGTGAGTTTAACATGGAAAATTGCATTTTTATGGATACAGACGCCCACCGAAAATTACAATTAAATTCTATGCAGTTAATTCAAGTTGGCAGTGTGGTGTAGTTTATCAGCAAAAGCTCTTGAGGATTTCTCCAGATTTTTGGAAATATTCAGTCCATCGCAAGCACATAGTATCTGAATTTACTAGCTATGAAAGTGAAATTGTGCTATTTAGCTTCAGTGAAAAACGACAGTAGAACTCAACTAAGCTACAAACAACAGTAGAAATCGCATCAGCAGCATATCGGAATAGGAATCAAATAATTGACAAACGACTGCAGAAATCGCCCCGACTATAAGTGATAGCAAAAATCGTCTACTTGACAAATGACAGTAGAAATTGCTACAGCTATAGACTATAAGAATCCCCTTAATGAAAAATTACTCTAAGCACAGTGTCAATGGTAAATGACATATGACTAAAAATAGAGATATCTATTGCCCATGCATTACACCCCCATGCACCCCCATGCCACCCCCCATGCCTCCCCCTGGCCGATCAACAATGACCGCCGCTCGGCCCCTCACTTCCGGAATTCCCGCCGAACTTCTGTTATAACTCGTCACGGCCGTCACTATTCATGGTCCTCCCGAAGTTTGCACTTCCGGAACGCCGCCAAGTTGCCCCCCGCAAAGTCCGCGCTAACTAAGCCGCCCGATACCCGAAGGGTGATTGATTACCGGAGATGACGGGGGCGGCGCAGGAACCGGAAGTTCGGCCTTTGTTTCCAGGTTAATGGGATAAGAGCTCCGTGCTATTTTAAACGGTCTAAATCGAGCAGATACGGTTAAATTTATTAATAGGAAGGCATTGATCCCGCCAGTAACGTAATACAAGACCTGATGATGTAGCTACACGAAACGAAACGTTAAAGCCTGGTGCACGCAGGCAACACAGAGCAGCAGTTATTTTCGTAGCCAATAAGAAAGGCGAGATCACCAATCGCATTTCTTAGTGGCTGCGAAGATTACTATAAAGGTTTAAAATGTGGGTTCCTTACGCCGAAAACTGCGGAGTTGCAGAAATTAACTGCATTTTATACTTTGTCCTGGCAATATTTTCGTACTGATAGGATAAATGTAAAACATGTAAAAAAAAATGTAAAATTCGTTCCTTTCCTTCGTCGCAAAACATTTGATCAAACATATCTTCTGCTAACAATTCTAAAGTCAATTATCCATAGTAATGTATACTACAATACTAAATAATACAATACAATACCAAATTAGAAGTAGAATATAACTTCATACTAAACTATAACCAATTTTGAATAACATTACCTCGTTATAAGTTTTTACAATCACATAGGTTTAATTATTGGTAGACACAAATGCTAATAATATCACGCGATGATGATATACATTAAAGTACCTTTTCTAATTTGAATATTTTACTATGTGAATTCATTTATGTGATTCGTTCCTATCCACAATATGGCGTTGAAATGCATTGGTAGACACAAATGCTAACAAATATCTATGAATATATATATATATATATATATATATATATATATATATATATATATATATATATACAGGCGCTTAATTAGAATTACAGGTTAATGGGCGATCCGCGATTTTAATTAGCAGTCTAATCATCGCGGGGATAAATAGAGGTCGAATTGATACTATAAATCGCTTACAACAATAGTGACCGTCGGACAATAGCATGCTGCCGCCATCAGTTATGTCTGCTTATCCAACTCTTACGTACTACATTTTTTGTTCTTGATGGCTCATAGCTTGCCATTGTTTTACTTCATTGACGATATTAGAACAAATGAATTCCTGTGACATCAGAAACATAAACAAATCTCACGCGTTGGCGTTGCAAGTGAGAGAAAATGACTTACGATTTTGTTTTTTTTTTGTTTTCACGGCACGCATCCCTTTATTGTCGTACGTCCACTTCCACCTTTATTTATGGTCAAAATAAATCCGAGCTCTGCGTTGAACCGTGCGTCGATGTCGCTGATGCCTAATACATGAGCCAGGGGCTTCCACTGATCCCTTTATGCCCCATTATCACATGTCGCCGTTTTCTTCCTCGAGAAGGTACGGTCGCATTTCATCCCCAGCAGCAGTTCACAGAAACGAAAGGATCTCGATTCATCCCCAGGGATAATTACGATCTACTGGAAGAAATAATTCGCATTCGTTTTTAAACTATGCAACTTATCTCCAAACATAACTGTTCTACCGACGAGAGTTAAGGGATTAACTCAGCAGAAATAGCTGCAGGTGTAATGTACACGCATCTAATATCAAATTTGCATATAATAAATTTTCAGAAATTTCAGCAATAGCTAACCCATACTTATCAATGCAGAAAGTTATATGTTCATTTTCATCCTTATTTAATACTGAAACTTTGTCTAATTTTCAGGAGAATTAGTTTCAGGTGTACTGTACACGAATATAATATCAAATTTGCAAATAATAAATTTTCAGAAATTTCAGTAATAGCTAACCCATACTTGTCAATGCAGAAAGTAGTGTTTGATTTTCACCCTTATTGAATTCTGAAATTTTGACAAATTTTCAGTAGAATTAGTTTCAGGTGTACTATATACGAATCTAATATCAAATTTGCAAATAAATTTGTTTCAGCAATTTCAGTAATAGCTAGCCAATACTTGTCAATGCAGAAAGTTAAGTGTTTGATTTTCTATCGTATTTAAGACTGAAACTTTCTCAAATTTTCAAGAGAATTAGTTTCACGTGTACTTTATACGAATCTAATACCAAATTTGCAAAAAATAAATTTTCAGAAATTTCATTATTGACTAATTCATACTTGTCAGTGCATAAAGTTATAGTGTTGATTTTCTCACTTATTTAATATTGAAACTTTCTGAAATTTTCATGAGAATTAGCTTCAGGAATACTGAACAGATATCTGTTAATTAATATGCAATAAATAAATTTTCAGAAATTTCAGTATTGACTATCTCATACTTGTCATTGCATAAAGTTATAGTGTTGATTTTCTCACTTATTTAATACTGAAACTTTCTCAAATTTTCATGAGAATTAGCTTCAGGAATACTGAACAGATATCTGTTAATTAATATGCAATAAATAAATTTTCAGAAATTTCAGTATTGACTAATTCATACTTGTCATTGCATAAAGTTATGTGTCAATTTTCTCACTTATTTAATACTGAAACTTGGTCAAATTTTCATGAAAGTTAGCTTCAGGAATACTAAACAGTTATCTGTTAATTAATATGCAATAAATACATTTTCAGAAATTTCAGTATTGACTAATTTATACTTGTCATTGCATAAAGTTAAAGTGTTGAATTTCTCACTTATTTAATACTGAAACTTTCTCAAATTTTCATGAGAATTAGCATCAGGAATACTGAATAGATATCTGTTAATTAATATGCAATAAATACATTTTCAGAAATTTCAGTATTGACTAATTCATACTTGTCATTGCATAAAATTATAGTGTTGATTTTCTCACTTATTTAATCCTGAAACTTGGTCAAATTTTCATGAAAGTTAGCTTCAGGAATACTGAACAGATATATGTTAATTAATATGCAATAAATAAATTTTCAGAAATTTCAGTATTGACTAATTCATATTTGTCATTGCATAAAGTTATAGTGTTGATTTTCTCCCTTATTTAATACTGAAACTTTGTCAAATTTTCAGCAGAATTAGTTTAAGGTGAACTGTACACGAATCTAATATCAAATTTGCAAATAATAAATTTTTAGATATTTCAGTAATAGCTAACCCATACTTGTCAATGCAGAAAGTTGACTGTTTGTTTTTCTCCGTTACTTAATACTGAAACTATGTCAACTTTTCAGTAGAATTAGTTTCAGGTGTACTACACACGAATCTAATATCAAATTTGCATAAAATAAATTTTCAGAACTTTCAGTAATAGCTAACCCATACATGACAATTCAGAAAGTTATGTGTTTGATTTTCTTCCTTATTTAATACTGAAACTTTGTCAAATTTTTAGGAGAAATATTATCAGGTGTACTGTACACGAATTTAATATCAAATTTGGAAATAATAACTTTTCAGAAATTTCAGTAATAGCTAACCGTACTTGTCATTACAGAAAGTTAAGTGTTTGATTTTCTCCCTTATTTAATACTGAAACTTTATCAAATTTTCAGGAGAATTAGTTTCAGGTGTAGTGTACACGAATCTAGTATCAAATTCTCAAATAATAAATTTTCAGAAATTTCAGTAATAGTTAACCCATACTTGTCACTGAGGAAAGTTATATGTTTGATTTTCTCCTTTATTTATTACTGAAACTTTGTCAAATTTTCAGGAGATTTAGTTTCAGGTGTACTGTATACGAATCTTGCATCAAATTTCTAAATATTAAATTTTCAGAAATTTCAGTAATAGCTAACTCATACTTGTCAGTGCTGAAATTTATATGTTTGATTTTTTCCCTTATTTAATGCCGAAACTTTGTCAAATTTTCAGAAGATTTTGTTTCAGGTGTATTGTATACGAAAATAATATCAAATTTGTAATTAAAAAAAATTCAGAAATTTCAGTAATAGCTAACCCATATTTGTCAATGCAGAAAGATGAGTGTTTGAATTTCGCCCTTATTTAATACTGAAACTTTGTTAAATTTTCAGGAGAATTAGTTTCAGGTGTACTGTACACTAATCTAATATTATATTTGCAAATAATAAATTTTCAGAAATTTCAGTAATAGCTAACCCATACTTATCAAAGCAGAAAGTTATATGTTGAATTTCTCCTTTATTTAATACTGAATCTTTGTAAAACTTTTCAGTAGATTTAGTTCCAGGTGTACTGTATACGAATCTAAAATCAAATTTGCAAATACTAAATTTTCAGAAATTTCAGTAATAGTTAATCCATACTTGTCAATGCATAAAGTTATGAGTCAGATGTTTTTGTCATCCTCGAACCGTATCGTGGGAAGGGTGTTAATTCTTACCCAAAGATCTAAAACGGCCGATATGTGATGTAATCTGAGGTCGTATGGTCCAGTCTTATGACTGAGGATCGTGGTGCCCACAAAACCACAAAGATTCACTCAACTCACAAATCACGCTTTAATGGCGGTCACAATCCCGGTATTTTAAGGGCTTCGTCGTAGACAAATACTTGGCGTGCGATCTCTTTGGACTTTGGACTTTCGGAGCCGCCAATAATTTGCTCGTACTTCAATTAAAAAAGTTACCGAGGGTACAAAAAGAGCCTCGATAAGTTGTCAACAAGATTCTTGCTGAGACTAGAACACAATCACCGAATTAAACTACGAGTGTCTTCAATGAAAACCACAGCAATCTCCTATACATCTTCGCTTACCAAAATGATTCGTGCCGAAACCAACAGGTAGCGCTGCAGCAACTTCCCGACCTCACGAACCACACCAGAGCATGACGACCTTCGAGATTATACTGGGTGTTCGTTAAATTAGTGACCTTTTTACGATGCAATCAGTGTAATGTTCGTAACGGCAGCTAATAAGTTCCTGCTTGCGTGCAGGGCTCAAGATTGATGGTGCCGTGTCAGCGGCGATCGTATCGTCGCTGCTCTTTTTTTTTTCTTCACATATACGTGAAAAACGAGTTATTACGCCGAGGGGTGGTTATGGGGGGTGGGATATGCCCTAGAGGCATGCAAACGTGGCATAACTAACGTAAATAAATATGAGCGAAATGTAATGGTCAGGGACACAAGCGGCGAAAAAATGGGATAAGGAAATATTGCGGGAAATATAATAACGTATATTGAAATTGTCATAGAGTAGCAGATTTGGCGAAATTGTGTTTTTGTGTAAGTAATCGAATCATTGCTTCGTATAATAATCGGTTGGAGCTTGTGAAATATTAACAACTTAAAGAAAAATAACAAATTATTCTTTTTCACAACGACATTTATTTTTTTAATTTTAATAAATGTCGTTGTGAAAAAGGATAATTAGTTATTTTGCTTTAAGTCATTGCTTCGTATATTTGTAAATACAAGGTGTTCGAATTAAGAGCCAATCCATGGAGATATCTTAAAAGGATCTTTATATTTTGGCGTTTACCAGATCCCAATGCACGAGCCCCTTATTGGCGACACCCTGTATATGCAAGGGCGTGCACATTAAATAAGTTTGCCTCTTCAAACTGAAATTCAGTGCCTTAAATTATTAGTTCATATTGATTTAATATAAATATATCATAAATATATGATGAATACTTCCAAACTTCCAACATGGAATAATACATTTATAACAATAATAAACAATATTTCATCAGGTGATTAGCAAAAAAAAAATCAGATGGAGATATTTGCTAGATTTGACAAGGATTTCACGTGCCAAAAGGGCCAGAAACTTGTGCGTTGCACAAATCTAGTGAGGAATACAAGAACCTAATAAAACAATACATAGGGATACAAAAGTTACAAAATCCATAATACAGGGTGGCCGAAAAGTCGCTTTACTGAAAATAATACAATTTGATTATAACATTTTGGAAATTATGCTATTTTGGTAAAGCGACATTTCGGCCACACTATATATTTCATAGTCATTTCTAATCATTTTCATTTTATATTAGCCCTGCTGGCTTCTCAATGTGAGGGGTGCGGTTTGATATTCCGCACACGTCTGGGAAGTAAAGCACGATAATTTAATTTGGAAAAAAAATCCGGCCGGATAATTTCTTTTTTTCATCAAAGTCTCAATAAATCCCCCATTAAATTTATATTAGCATTGCAACTTTCGCTCCTCAAGACGCGGGGGAGGAAATTAACATTCCGCGCGCTCACCGTGCGGAAATTGCTAATCGGGTCCCCCAGGTCTGGCGCATAGCCGCGATTTTTCACAGTAAATAAGATTTAATGACCCGAAGGTCCAATATTTAAGGGAAGTTATTGGCGCATAAATTTGCGGCCGCAAACTTTGCCCACTTGTAACGCCAGTAAAGCTCCCCCGGCCTCTGCAGAATCCGAGGAAATCCGGCATAATCCCGGGCTGCCCCTTCTGCACACGGAAACTCAACAGTTTAATTTCAAAAAATGCACAAGGTTATCATCACCGGCAATTAAAATATTGCAGAACAGACAGACAGAAACTCAACAGATAATTTTCAAAATCTGTACGAAATTTAAAGGTGTTAAAGTCGGCCTTACAGCACAAGTTCAATGTTTACGGGCCCGGAACACGTGGCGAATGGCAGGTTCATTCAGTGAAACGGCGTATAAGTAACCCAGGAGGTTGGAAGGCCACCCAGAGATGTTGGAAAGGGGCCTATAGACAAATATATCACAACGAGGGCAAGGTTCAGACATGATTAAAAAAAAAAGAAGGACGTACACAAGAATAGAGCGTAGTCCTCAAAGTTTCAGTATTAAATAAGGGAGAAAATCAAACATATACCTTTATGCAATGACAATTATGGGTCAGCTTATAATGAAATTTCTGAAAATTTATTATTTGCAAATTTGATATTAGTTTCGTGTACTGTACACCTGAAACTAATTCTCCTGAAAATTTGGGAAAGTTTCAGTATTAAATAAGGGAGAAAATCAAACATATAACTTTCTGCATTAATAAGTATGGGTTAGCCATTATTGAAATTTCTGATAATTTATTATTTGAAAATTTGATATTAGATTCGTGTACAGTACACCTAAAACTAATTCTCCTGAAAATTTGATAAATTTTCAGTAATAAATAAGGGAGAAAATCAAACACTTAACTTTCTGCAATGACTGGGTTAGCAATTACTGAAATTTCTGAAAAGTTATGATATGCAAATTTCATATTAAATTCGTGTACAATACACCTGAAACTAATTTTCCTGAAAATTTGGCAAACTTTCAGTATTAAATAAGGGAGAAAATCAAGCACTTAAGTCTCTGCATTGACAAGTGTGGGTTAGCTAATACTGAAATTTCTGAAAATTTATTATTAGCAAATTTGATATATGATTCGTGTACAGTACACCTGAAACTAATTCTCCTGAAAATTTGACAAAGTTTCAGTATTCACTAAGGAAGAAAATTAAAGAGATAACTTTATGCAATGACAAGTATGGGTTAGCTATTTCTGAAATTTCTGAAAAGTTATTATTTGAAAATTTGATATTAGATTTATGTATAGTACACCTGAAACTAATTCTCCTGAAAATTTGACAAAGTTTCAGTATTATATAAGGGAGAAAATCAAACACATAACCTTCTGCATTGACTGGGTTAGATATTACTGGAATTTCTGAAAATTTATTATTTGCAAATTTGAAATTAGATTCGTGTACAGTACACATGAAGCTAATTCCCCTGAAAATTTGACAAAGTTTCAGTATTAAATAAGGGAGAAAATCAAACATATAACTTTCTGATTGACAAGAATGGTTTGACTATTACTGAAATTTCTGAAAATTTAGTATTTGTAAATTTGATATAAGATTCGTGTATAGTACATCTAAAACTATTTCTCCTGAAAATTTGACAAACTCTGAGTATTAAATAAGGCAGAAAAATAAACATATAACTTTGTGCATTGACAGGTTAGGTATTACTGAAATATTTGAAAATTTATTATTTGCAAATCGATATTAGATTCGTGTACAGTACATCTGAAACTAATTCTTCTGAAAATTTGACAAAGTTTCAGTATTAAATAAGGCAGAAATCAAACACTTAACTTTCAGGAATAATAAGTATGGGTTAGCTATTACTGAAATTTCTGAAAATTTAGTATCTGCGAATTTGATATTAGATTCGTGTAGAGTACACCTAAAGGTAATTCTCCTGAAAATTTTACAAAGTTTCAGTATTAAATAAGGGAGAAAATCAACATATAACTTTCTGCATTGATAAGTATGGGTTTGCTATTACTGAAATTTCTGAAAGTTTATTATTTGCAAATTTGATATTAGATTCGTATACAGTACATATGAAACTAATTCTCCTGAAAATTTGATAAAGTTTCAGTATTAAATAAGGGAGAAAATCAAACATATAACTTTCTGCATTGCCAAGTATTAGTTACCTATTACTGAAATTTCTGAAAATTTATTATTTGTAAATTTAATACTAGATTCGTGTACATCTGTACTCCTGAAACTAGTTTTCTTGAAAATTTGACAAAGTTTCAGTAATAAATAAGGGAGAAAATCAAACACTTAACTTTCTGCATTGACAAGTATGGGTTAGGTATTTCTGAAATTTCTGAAAATTTATTATTTGCAAATTTGATATTAGATTCGCATACAGTACACATGAAACTATTTCTCCTGAAAATTTGAGAATTTTTCAGTATCAAATAAGGGAAAAAATCAAACACTTAACTTTCTGCATTAATAAGTATGGGTTAGGTATTACTGAAATTTCTGAAAATTTATTATTTGCAAATTTGATATGAGATTCGTATACAGTACACCTGAAACTAATTCTCCTGAAAATTTGATAAACTTTGAGTATTAAATAAGGGAGAAAATCAAACACTTAATTTTCTGCATTGACAAGTATGGGTCAGGTATTACTGAAATTTCTGAAAACTCATTATTTGCAAATTTGATATTGGATTCGTGTACATTACTCCTTAAGCTAGTTTTCCTGAAAATTTGAGAATGTTTCAGTATTGAATAAGGGAGAAAATCAAACATATAACTTTCTGCATTACTGAAATTTCTGAAAATTTATAATTTGCAAATTTGATAATAGATTCGTATGTAGTACGCCTGAAACTATTTCTCCTGAAAATTTGATAAATTTTCAGTATTAAATAAGGGAGATATTCAAACATATAACCTTATGCATTGCCAAGTATTGGGTACCTATACTGAAATTTCTGAAAAATTATTATTTGAAAATTTGATATTAGATTCATGTACAGTACACCTGAAACTATTTTTCCTGAAAATTTGACAAAGTTTCAGTAATAAATAAGGGAGATATTTAATCTCTTAACTTTCTGCATTGACAAGTATGAGTTAGCTATTACTAAAATTTCTGAAAATTTCTGATTTGCAAATTTGATATTAGATTCGTGTACAGTACACCTGAAACTAATTCTCCTGAAAATTTGACAAAGTTTCAGTATTAAATAAGGGAGAAAATCAATTACTTAACTTTCTGCATTAATAAGTATGGTTTAACTATTACAGAAATTTCTGAAAATTTATTATTTGTAAATTAGATATTAGGCTCGTGTACAGTACACCTGAAACTAATTTTCCTGAAAATTTGACTGTGTTTCAGCATTACATAAATGCGTGGCAAAATATTGATTTATAAATTCATCCGCCAAATTTCCACGTTCAACAACCCCAAGAAACATTTCACTTTTCATCCCCGACATCTACCCGCATCAACCCCCCCCCCCCCACACACAACTGACATGGCAATTCCGATTGCGTCTCCTCTGCCCATTCAGACCCTACATCCATACTAATTAAGAGCGTCGCGTCCGTCGTGATTAATTAATCCCGATCCTAGGCGGCCGCGTACGCCCTTAGTGGCGTCGCGACGCCTAAAATGCGTGGCATGGTTTGGGGTATGAGGGGGGGGGGGCGCAATCGGAATCGTAATTAAATTAAACGGCCCGGCCGGAGTTATTAATTTCTGCTTTAAATTCATTAAGGAGGCGACGCGAGGCGCCGCCACAAAAAAGCCCCCCGTGAAGAGGGGGGTGGGGGGTTAGTCGGCGGTCCTCAAAATTTATGCGCCCCCACCGCGCCTGGTGATATAAAGGGCCGTATTTTTGCGAGGCAAGTGGGATTAAAACCGCCGCTCTTGTGGTAAATATAAAGATACGGCGAAATTTCATTTCATTATTTCACACAGCTGATGATAACATATAGATTGTTATAGTTTATTATAGTTAATAGATATATTTATGGATACAATTATGTATAGTTTAGATACGATTAAATAAAACATACAGATTTATTAGCATCAATAAGGCGCCTCGCGCCTTTTGGGGTAGCTGCACGCCGGACTCGAACACACGGTGTTTAATTTCCCCGCTCACGTCACATGTAGCCACTAATATCCGGTTTGACGGAGACAATTGAGTTCTTTAAACGTGTGTACAGAAATTATAAGGTGCCTTTCATTTTAGCCATTCCATTATACTCTCCGTTATACTCCGTTATAAGTGGGATCGAAATAATGAACAAGTAAGGAAGGAATACATAGTATATTAGGCTGGGATCGAAATAATGAACATATATAGAAGGAATACATAGTATATTAGAAGGGGCGTGAGCGAATTTAAAGGTATGGAGAAAATCACTGAACGCTCTGAGGCAGCAAATACGTATCAATGTTCCTAGTCTCCTATTTATATAAAAGGAATAATTTATAAGAATTTTTTAGTTTCTATAATTCGAACTCATGGAAATGATTATTTTCAAACTTTTAATGTTTTATGATAAAGTTTTGACTAACTACCTACGGATAGCTTGAAATGAAAGTCACTGTTCAACGCCACAAAGTATATTTTAAAGTTCAAATCTATGTATTTTTTTTTCTTCTTCACATGATTTGCAGTTTCTGCATTAGCATCTGCTCATTACAGACTCAATGCATTTATTTATCAGTTTCCATGTCTTACAACAAAATAAGCATTACACTTACTATAGTCGGGGCAAAATTATGTAACTTGCATATGACTCAATGCATTTATTTGCCAGTCTCCATGTTCCACAACAAAATAGGCATTTATAAGCGAATAGTGGCGAATTTACTTTAGTCAGGGAATAATTAACCTGTTTATCCCCATCCTCCCCATCAGGGGGTTGAGGTTTGTGTACTTGCGCGTCCCTCGGGAAGACATCCCTCGGATTTACGGGAATGGGGAGCGGACAAAGAACGCGTGCGTGTCGTCTTTAGCGGGCGAAATAATCAGGAAACACTCGGAATTCCTGGATGTGGTACGGAAGCGGGGAAAGGCAGTGGGGGCGGAGAAGTGGATGGAAAACTTCCTCAGGGAACTTCGGGGGAGGAAGAATTGGATTCCTGCAGGCGGCGGCTGCGGAAGGGGCGCCTTCGGGTGGAACAGGAATTTCCACACACGCCTACGTGATAAGCCGCCGATGTGCACACCTTCCTCGCAGACATATCCTGCTTTCCTGCTTGAGATCCAGATCTTGTGATTCAGTGACTCGGAAGAAGCCAGACAGGAGATAGCAACGGTATGTGAGTTTCAAATAAATGCGACGAATGTTACCTGAGTTCCGCTATCAAGCAACAGTAATGCGATTGGTCATATACTATTGATGGCATAATGTCATGTACACTCAGTTTACAAATAGTACAAATGCTACAAGATATGACAACACTTACATCCTAAAACTAATGAAAAACCTTACATCCTAATAACTAGTCGATGGCCAATATCCACGTGTGCAGTTGCTAATCGACGTGTTTCGTGGCACGCCAACGAGAGCACGAGAGCCTATAGCCCATAAATAGCCCATGCATGGAAACATGTTCGTTTCGTGGCACGCCAACGAGAGCACAAGAGCCTATAGCCCATAAATAGCCCATGCATAGAAACATGTTCGTTTCGTGGCACGCCAACGAGAGCACGAGAGCCTATAGCCCATAAATAGCCCATGCATAGAAACATGTTCGTTTCGTGGCACGCCAACGAGAGCACGAGAGCCTATAGCCCATAAATAGCCCATGCATAGAAACGTGTTCGTTTCGTGGCACGCCAACGAGGGCACGAGAGCCTATAGCCCAAAAATAGCCCATGCATAGAAACATGTTCGTTTCGTGGCACGCCAACGAGAGCACGAGAGCCTATAGCCCATAAATAGCCCATGCATAGAAACATGTTCGTTTCGCGGCACGCCAACGAGAGCACGAGAGTCTATAGCCCATAAATAGCCCAGCCTATACATTTCGTATATCTAACTTTTCGTTAGTACAAATAAAACACTTGGTTAAGTTTGACCCAATTGACAAGTGTATTGTCAGTGAAATAATAAAGTTTCCTGGCTTGATACTTATTTTGCTATAAAATCTAATAAATAATTATAATTAACGAATGTTGCTTAATTTTCTTATTTGCAATATTTTTGGAACACTCTATGTATTAATGTATAGTCTAATTTGTTAGGTCATCATAATTAATCGTATTAATATACGCGACTTTTGTATTGATCATATTTAATCACAATTAATCATATTAATATATGCAACTTTTGTTTCATCGTATTCTAGTAATTCAAATTAAAAAAGCAGCTGCAGAATAGACCCTGTGCCATTAAACACTCCGTATATTGTCAGTAAAACAATGAAATCACATAGTTTTCTTGCTTCATACTTACATTGCTATTAAAGCTAATAAATTATTATAATTAACGAAAATGTTGCTAAGTTTTCTTACATGCAATCTTTTAGGAACACTCTGTGTATTATTGTCTAGTCTAATCTGTTAAGTCATAATAATTAATCGTATTAATATACGCGATTTTTGTATTGATCATATTTAATCACAATTAATCGTATTAATATATGCAACTTTTGTTTCATCGTATTCTTGTAATTCTAATTACAAAGCAGCTGCAGAATAGAACCTGTGCCATTAAACACTCTGTATATTGTCAGTGAAACAATAAAATCACAAAGTTTTCTGGCTTCATACTTACATTGCTATTAAAGCTAATAAATTATTAAAATTAACGAAAATGTTGCTAAATTTCTAATATGAAATCTTTTTGGAACACTCTGTGTATTAATATCTAGTCTAATCTGTTAGGTCATCATGATTAATCGTATTAATATACGCGACTTTTGTATTGATCATATTTAATCATAATTAATCGTATTAATATATGCAACTTTTGTTTCATCGTATTCGTGTAATTCTAATTAAAAAAGCAGCTGCAGAATAGACCCTGTGCCATTAAACACTCTGTATATTGTCAGTGAAACAATAAAATCACAAAGTTTTCTGGCTTCATACTTGCATTGCTATTAAAGCTAATAAATTATTATAATTAACGAAAATGTTGCTAAATTTTCTTATATGCAATCTTTTTGGAACACTCTGTGTATTAATGTCTAGTCTAATCTGTTAGGTCATAAAAATTAATCGTATTAATATACGCGACTTTTGTATTGATCATATTTAATCACAATTAATCGTATTAATATATGCAACTTTTGTTTCATCGTATTCTTCTAATTCAAATTATAAAGCAGCTGCAGAATAGACCCTGTGCCATTAAACACTCTGTATATTGTCAGTGAAATAATAAAATCACAAAGTTTTCTGGCTTCATACTTACATTGCTGTTGAAGCTAATAAATTATTGTAATTAACGAAAATGTTGCTAAATTTTCTTATATGCAATATTTTTGGAACACTCTGTGTATTAATGTCTAGTCTAATCTGTTTGGTCATCATAATTAATCGTATTAATATACGCGACTTTTGTATTGATCATATTTAATCACAATTAATCGTATTAATATATGCAACTTTTGTTTCATTGTATTCTTGTAATTCTAATTAAAAATGGAGCTGCAGAATAGACCCTGCGCCATTAAACACTCTGTATATTGGCAGTGAAACAATAAAATCACACAGTTTTCTGGTTTCATACTTACATTGCTATTAAAGCTAATAAATTATTGTAATACCGAAAATTTTGCTAAATTTTCTTATATGCAATCTTTTTGGAACACTCTGTGTATTAATGTCTAGTCTAATCTGTTAGGTCATCATAATTAATCGTATTAATTATACGCAACTTTTGTAATGATCATATTTAATCACAATTAATCGTATTAATATATGCAACTTTTGTTTCATCGTATTCTTGTAACTCTAATTAAAAAAGCTGCTGCAGTATAGAGCCTGTGCCATTAAACACTCTGTATATTGTCAGTGAAACAATAAAATCACAAAGCTTTCTGGCTTCATACTTACATTGCTATTAAAGCTAATAAATTATTATAATTAACGAAAATGTTGCCAAATTTTCTTATATGCAATCTTTTTGGAACACTCTGTGTATTAATGTCTAGTCTAATCTGTCAGGTCATCATAATTAATCGTATTAATATACGCGACTTTTGTATTGATCATATTTAATCACAATTAATCGTATTAATATATGCAACTTTTGTTTCATCGTATTCTTGTAACTCTAATTAAAAAAGCTGCTGCAGTATAGAGCCTGTGCCATTAAACACTCTGTATATTGTCAGTGAAACAATAAAATCACAAAGCTTTCTGGCTTCATACTAACATTGCTATTAAAGCTAATAAATTATTATAATTAACGAAAATGTTGCTAAATTTTCTTATATGCAATATTTTTGGAACACTCTGTGTATTAATGTCTAGTCTAATCTGTTAGGTCATCATAATTAATCGTATTAATATACGCGACTTTTGTATTGATTATATTTAATCACAATTAATCGTATTAATATATGCAACTTTTGTTTCATCGCATTCTTGTAATTCTAATTAAAAATGCAGCTGCAAAATAGACCCTGTGCCATGAAACACTCTGTATATTATCGGTGAAACAATAAAATCACAAAGTTTTCTGGCTTCACACTTACATTGCTATTAAAGCTAATAAATTATTATAATTAACGAAAATGTTGCTAAATTTTCTTATATGCAATCTTTTTGGAACACTCTGTGTATTAATGTCTAGTCTAATCTGTTAGGTCATCATAATTAATCGTATTAATATACGCGACTTTTGTATTGATCATATTTGATCATAATTAATCGTATTAATATATGCAATTTTTGTTTCATCGTATTCTTGTAATTCTAATTAAAAAAGCAACTGCAGAACAGACCCTGTGCCATTTAACACTCTGTATATTGTCAGTGAAACAATAAAATCACAAAGTTTTCAGGCTTCATACTTACATTGCTATTAAAGCTAATAAACTATTATAATTAACGAAAATGTTGCTAAATTTTCTTATTTGCAATCTTTTTGGAACACTCTGTGTATTAATGTCTAGTCTAATTTGTTAGGTCATCATAATTAATCGTATTAATATATAGAACTTTTGTATTCATTATATTCTTGTAATACTTGTAGATTAAAGAAGCAGCTGCAGAGAAGGTTCTGTGCCTCGAAACACTCTGTATATTGTCAGTGAAATAATAAAATCACAAAGTTTTCTGGCTTGATACTTATTTTGCTATTAAAGGCAATACATTATTTTAATTAATGAAAATGTTGCTAAATTTAATTTCTTGCAATCTTTGTGGAACACTCTGTATATTGATGTAAAGTCTAATTTGTTATGTCATCATAACGAATCGTATTATTATATGCAACTTTTGTATTCATCATTTTTTTGTAATTCTAATTAATAAAGCAGCTGCAAGAGTACACCCAGTGCCTTGAAACACTCTGTATATTCTCAGTGATATAATAAATTCGCTAAGTTTTCTGGCTTGATACTTATTTTGCTATTAAAGCTAATAAATTATTTTAATTCATGAAAATGTTGCCAAATTTTCGTATTTGCAATCTATTTGGAACACTCTGTATAATAATGTATAGTCTAATTCGTTAGGTTATCATAATTAATCGTATGAATATATGCAACTTTTGTATTTATCATATTCTAGTAAGTCTAATGAAAAAAGCAGCTGCACAGTAGACCCTGCCCCTCGAAACACTCTGTATATAGTCAAAATTTATTGCATTGTATTATTATATATGTTTTTCTGAGACACCTCGTATATTGCTGTAGCGTGTCAAATGTTTCCGCGCTGTAATTAGACGCATTAATATATGTACGTAATCTCATTCATATTTGATCATCCTGTAGATAGATTTTGAGCTTCTCAGTCCTGCCGATGGTGGCGCCCTTTCGTCGTTGTCGCAGCGTGTGATACGAATGCCTCCACAATTTTACTTAATTCCGAAATAAAGTCGATCGCCAGATGCCATCGAGCATAGAAAACCTTGTCTTGAAGGGTTTCCGCGGCTTGTGTGCATAATACCCAGGTTCGAATACGCCATACAGAAGTTTAATCAGCACATGAAAATGTGCATTATTCTAACCTATCTAACCTCGTAACAAAGGCTTCCATTACAGGGCTTCATAACACACGAGAGGCGCCGAACCTTGTCGACTCCAAGCGAATGCCACTTAGTCGCAAAACACTGCCAAAACCACATCTTCAAACCGAAATTACACTTCTTGGCCTCAAAAATGAACCAAAATTGATACTTCGGACGAAAACTGAGACACATTCGGACCACAATGCCTCCTTTTGATTATGCAGGGATGAATATGTAAGTGACACATGTGTAATTAATTGCTAAGTTTGAATTAATTATGATTTCTAATAAGAAACTTGAAGAAAACAATATTTCACATGGAATTGGTACAATATTTACTGAACTATCTAACAATTTAAATTACTCTTCCAATTTCTATTGGAACTATAATTAATTCTAATTAATATCATGCTTCTGGTAATTACTTAAACACTGTGTACAGGTTTTCAGCTTTAGAATGTTTAAGTAATTACAGGAGTCATACGAAAGTGTTTATAATTGAGATATTTTGGTTGCCATTACTAAATTATTCATTACTGATTGATCATTTTTCACCATAATATTCTCACTTATAGATATTTTCATTACAAATTACTTTAGTTACTGTGTACAGGTTGCAAATCTTATAAATAACATGAAACTTAATATTTTTATACAAACTGTTAACAATTTTTTAGTTTTTGATTATAATTTCTAATATAATATTGTTTGATTGCTAATTTCCTGCAATTATATTCTCAGTTACTTCTTACGTTACTTAAA
The DNA here is from genome assembly GCA_951805005.1 of Othius punctulatus. Classification (NCBI taxonomy): domain Eukaryota; kingdom Metazoa; phylum Arthropoda; class Insecta; order Coleoptera; family Staphylinidae; genus Othius; species Othius punctulatus. The sequence goes on along the minus strand of OX638146.1, from coordinate 8,123,219 downwards.
AGCAACTATAATTGAGAATACAATTGCAGGAAATTAGCAATCAAACAATATTATATGAGATTTGTAGTTGCTTTCAAGTAACGTTACTTCCATTAGTGAACAGCCAGTAACTCTTAAAATCTACATGAATGTTCATGTATTTTCACAAAAATTTCCACAATTATAAAAATTTTGGGTACCTTTTCTAAAATAATGATTTTTGAGTACCAATTTTCTAGTTTTAATATTCTCAATTATAGTTGCTTTCGTTACTTATTACTGTAATTACTCTGTATAGACTTTCAACTTTAGAATATTCAAGTAATTATAAGAGTTACATGAAACTGTATATAATTTAGAATTTTGGTTGCAATTATTAAATTATTCATTGCTGACTGTTCAGTTTTCACCATAATATTCTCACCTATAGATATTTTCATCACAAATTACTTTAGCTACCGTGTACTGGTAGCAAATCTTATAAATAACATGGAACTTAATAATTTTTTTCAAAATGTTAACAATTTTTGAGTTTTTGGTTATAATTTCTCATATAATATTGTTTGATTGCTAATTTGCTACACTTATATTCTCAATTATAATTGCTTTCAAGTAACGTTATTTCTATAAGTGAGTACAGCCAGTAACTCTTAAAATCAACATAAGTCTATGTATTATTACAACAACTTCCACAATTCCAAATTTTTGAGTGCCTTTTCCAAAATAATGATTTTTGAGTACCAATTTTCTAGTTTATATGTTCTCAATTAAAGTTGCCTACGTTACTTATTACTGTAAATACTTTGTACAAACTTCCAGCTTTAGAATGTTCAAGTAATTATATGAGTTATATGAAAGTGTTTATAATTATGAATTTTTTGTTGCCATTACTAAGTTATTCATTACTGATTTATAATTTTTCGCCACAATATTCTCACTTATAGAAATTTTCTTTACAAATTACTTTAGTTACTGTGTACTGGTAGCAAATTTTATAAATAACATGAAACTTAATAATTTTTTTCAAAATGTTAACAATTTTTGAGTTTTTTGGTTATAATTTCTCATATAATATTGTTTGATTGCTAATTTCCTGCACTTATATTCTCAATTATAATTGCTTTCAAGTAACGTTATTTCTATTAGTGAGTACAGCCAGTATTTCTTAAAATCAACATAAATCTTCATGTATTATTACAACTTCTACAATTGCAAAATTTTAAGTGCCTTTTCCAAAATAATGATTTTTGAGTGCCAGTTTTCTAGATTTTATGTTCTCAATTAAAGTTGCCTACGTTACTTATTACTGTAAATACTCTGTACAAACTTCCAGCTTTAGAATGTTCAAGTAATTATATGAGGCATATGAAAGTGTTTATAATTAAGAATTTTTTGTTGCCATTACTAAATTACTCATTACTGATTTATCATTTTTCGCCATGATATTCTCACTTTTAGAAACTTTTATTACAACTTACTTCAGTTACTGTGTACATGTTGCAAATTTCATAAATAACATGAAATTTAATATATTTTTTCAAAATGTTAACAATTTTTGAGTTTTTTTTATAATTTCTTATATATTATTGTTTGATTGCGAATTTCCTACACTTATATTCTCAATTATAATTGCTTTCAAGTAACGTTATTTCTATTAGTGAGTACAGCCAGTAACTTTTAAAATCAAAATGAATCTTCATGTATTATTACAACAAATTCCACAATTCCAAATTTTTTAGTGCCTTTTCCGAAATAATGATTTTTGAGTACCAGTGTTCTAGATTTTATGTTCTCAATTAAAGTTGCCTACGTTACTTATTACTGTAAATACTCTGTACAAACTTCCAGCTTTAGAATGTTCAAGTAATTATATGAGTTATATGAAAGTGATAATAATTTAAAAAAAATTGTTGCCATTACTAAATTATTCATTACTGATTTATCATTTTTCGCCATAATATTCTCACTTTTAGAAATTTTGATTACAAATTACTTCAGTTACTGCGTACAGGTTGCAAATTTCTTAAATAACATGAAACTTAATAAAAAAAAATCAAAATGTTAACAATTTTTGAGTTTTTCGTTATAATTTCTCATATATTATTGTTTGATTGCTAATTTTCTACACTTATATTCTCAATTATAATTGCTTTCAAGTAACGTTATTTCTATTAGTGAGTACAGCCAGTAACTCTTAAAATCAACATGAGTCTTCATGTATTATTACAACAACTTCCACAATTCCAAATTTTTGAGTGCCTTTTCCAAAATAATGATATTTGAGTGCCAGTTTTCTAGATTTTATGTTCTCAATTAAAGTTGCCTACGTTACTTATTACTGTAAATACTCTGTACAAACTTCCTGCTTTAGAATGTTCAAGTAATTATATGAGTTATATGAAAGTGTTTATAATTAAGAATTTTTTGTTGCTATTACTAAATTATTCATTACTGATTTATCATTTTTCGCCATAAAAGTCTCACTTTTAGAAATTTTTATTACAAATTACTTCAGTTACTGCGTACAGGTTGCAAATTTCATAAATAACATGAAACTTAATAATTTTTTTCAAAATGTTAACAAGATTTATGTTTTTGATAATAGTTTCTCATATAATATTTTTTTATTGCTAATTTCCTGCAATTGTATTCTCAATTATAGTTGCTTTTAAGTAACGTTACTTTCTTTAGTGAGTACAGCCAGTAACTCTTAAAATCAACATGAAATTTCTTGTATTGAAGTTATAATTTTGAAATAAAATAATTATATTGAAATATAATTTGTTATAATGTTTATTAATTTGGTTATAACTTCTCAAATAATAATTTTTAATTTGCAAATTTCCTCAATAACAATTTAGTCAATTCAATTACAGTTTTTTTAATAATTTGTATGAAACTTTTGCCATGATTTGCCATGATTTGCTATAATTGTTAGCAAATATGTTTTGATATTTGGAGTTTAATTAATAATAACCTTCGAAATTCTCCACCAGATCTACTGCAAAATTCTGAAGCTGCTGAATCAATCTTCAAGTGGCTTCAAGAGATGCGAATTTTACAGGTATAAATTTTGAATTGGTATGAAAATTGCATCTTATTACATCTTGAAATGATCCAAAATACAAAATTACTCAGATTTTCTAAATTATAATATTATTAATGTAAAAGTAGAAAAGTCTTTGGTAGATTACGTAATAAAGATTGTTATTACTATGTATTACAGCTTCTGAAATTTGCTGTAATATTTAGTTAAAAAAATGATTAGTTTATTATTATCACTTATTTTGTTTATATTATTGGCAACATTTAAATAGCCATTTTCATTTCTATATGAATATATAGCGCTGTAATTTTTCGTACATGATATTTAAATTTCCTATTTAATATTTCAGGGACAGCAGAAGGACCCACGTTGGTCGATAGCCAGTTAGGGATAATATCCCTAACAAAGACAGTCACTACTATTTCAGGGCAATTAGAACTTTCCAAGGTGAATAATGATATATATCATATATGATTCTTTGATATATGATATATATCATATATCTTACTTCATCATGTACTCTTGTGGGGGCATTGTTTATGCCCCCACGTTTAGTAAGAGTTATATATTTCGTGTGCTTACCTAATTGTATAATTTCTTTCAGTAACAGTGTAAAGTCGCGTTTATTTGAACACACTTTGGGATTACCTTCCCAAGTCGTGTTAATTAGTTTCAACTTATCTTTAAAAAAATCTAGTAATAATTTTGGTACACGTATAGTAAAAGTATCGGGAGTGTGCGTTCAGATTATTTTCTGGCGCTGACCGTTGACACACTTTGGGATTACCTTCCCAAGTCGTGCTCATTGGTTTTATCTCATTTTCTTAGTGTAAAAAGTTCGGTTTATGGTTGAATTGGACGATTCTTCATCCACGCCCAGGCAGCTCCGAAAAGGCACATCATTCTGGATCTTCGGCAGAGCAGCTTTAAAAGTAAATTCAAAGTGAGTTTTGCGCCATTGCGCCAGAACCCTTTCGCATCGCTTCCTAGCGATTAGGGTTTCTCTCAGTTAGTTGCGCCCTTAGAACGTTCACTCAAGGTTTTCGTAGGGCATAAACCTTGAGGGTTCCACGCATTCACTTAGCTTTGTTCCGAAACTGCGCTAGCATTAGTAAAAGTGTGTCTTTTCAGTGAGCAGGGTTTTTCTTACAGTTGCGCTTTTTGTATATTTGTGTAATGTCGGCGCTAATTCTCACAGCAGGAGACGCACTATAAACGTTTAGGGTTTGATCTGTTCATAATGCGCCCTTATATTGTCGTCGTGGGCTTAACTTTGCGTCCGTGCATCCCTCAATTCTAGGTTTTTTAAGATACTTTATTCCTCAATCAGCTCATCACTCTAGAGCACACAATTCAGCTCATAAATGAGCATCACTCAATTTAGGGTTTTAGTTTTTGTTGTAACGATGCACGTTAAACTGGTAAAGGAATTGTCTTCACAGATTTTTCCTTAATTCGATCCTTTCGAATTTAAATCTCTAAATGCTTTTAAAGTGCATAATCTGCACATTTAAACCATCAATGATGGATGACACAATTAGAAAAATTTAAACCATTGACCACTATGTACACAGTACTTGTTTGTGCAAGTACTATGTACACAGTACTTGCATCTTGCAAGTACGACCAATAAAATGTAGGCAGTAAAGTAGTACTTTACATAAGGATTTATCCTTAATATTTAAAAATCTTTGATTTTTACATAAATAATTATCTTTACTATTTAACAATCTTAGGCTTTTTACAACTATTTCTTCATTAGATGGATAATTTAATGAGGCGCGCAAATTGTATTTAAATTTACACTTTTACGTAAAGTAGTACGTAAAGTACTACATTACGTAAGTATTTATCCTTACTATTTAACAATCTTGGGTTTATTGCATCTTTTACAACCATTTACATGGAACTCTTTACAATGTTTTACAACCATTTACATGGAAAACTCTTTACATTGTTTTACAACCATTTACATGGAAAACTCTTTACAATGTTTTACAACCATTTACATGGAAAACTCTTTACATTGTTTTACAACCATTTACATGGAAAACTCTTTTTAACGTACAAATTACGTACATTTTTAATGTACTTTACATAAGGATTTATCCTTAATATTTAATACTCTTGGACTTTTTACATAAATAATTATCTTTACTATTTAACAATCTTAGGCTTTTTACATCTTTTTCAACTATTTATTCAGTAGTTGGATATTTTAATGAGGCGCGCAAATTGTATTTAAATTTACACTTTTACGTAAAGTAGTACGTAAAGTAGTACTTTACGTAAGTATTTATCCTTATTATTTAACAATATTGGGTTTATTGCATCTTTTACAACCATTTACATGGAAAACTCTTTACAATGTTTTACAACCATTTACATGGAAAACTCTTTACATTATTTTACAACCATTTACATGGAAAACTCATTTTAATGTACAAATTATGTACATTTTTAATGTACTTTACATAAGGATTTATCCTTAATATTTAATAATCTTGGACTTTTTACATAAATAATTATCTTTACTATTTAACAATCTTAGGCTTTTTACATCTTTTACAACTATTTATTCATTAGATGGATATTTTAATGAGGCGCGCAAATTGTATTTAAATTTACACTTTTACGTAAAGTAGTACGTAAAGTACTACATTACGTAAGTATTTATCCTTACTGTATAACAATCTTGGGTTTATTGCATCTTTTACAACCATTTACATGGAAAACTCTTTACAATGTTTTACAACCATTTACATAGGAAACTCTTTACATTGTTTTACAACCATTTACAAGGAAAACTCTTTTTCATGTACAAATTACGTACATTTTTAATGTACTTTACATAAGGATTTATCCTTAATATTTAATAATCTTGGACTTTTTATATAAATAATTATCTTTACTATTTAACAATCTTAGGCTTTTTACATCTTTTACAACTATTTATTCATTAGATGGATATTTTAATGAGGCGCGCAAATTGCATTTAAATTCACACTTTTACGTAAAGTAGTACGTAAAGTACTACTTTACGTAAGTATTTATCCTTACTATTTAACAATCTTGGGATTATTGTATCTTTTACAACCATTTACATGGAAAACTCTTTACAATGTTTTACAACCATTTACATGGAAAACTCTTTACATTGTTTTACAACCACTTACATGGAAAACTCTTTTTAATGTACAAATTACGTACATTTTTAATGTACTTTACATAAGGATTTATCCTTAATATTTAATAATCTTGGACTTTTTACGTAAATAATTATCTTTACTATTAAACAATCTTAGGCTTTTTACATCTTTTTCAACTATTTATTCATTAGATGAATATTTTAATGATGCGCGCAAATTGTTTTTAAATTTGCACTTTTACGTAAAGTAGTACGTAAAGTACTACATTACGTAAGTATTTATCCTTACTATTTAACATTCTTGGGTTTATTGCATCTTTTACAACCACTGCTTACATCTGTACACGAACGTCCTATTTACTAAAAGAAAAAGAAAACTGGGTCGTAAGCTATCGCAAAACTTGCGAAACTTTTGCCATCCCTGCGGCGGAAGTGGGTCGATTTCCAACCCCCCGATGGCATCCCCTGTACGTGTGCATGCTGATGGGGTGGAGTAAAAAACTTCAGTAACTGAAATGAAGCGTCCCCCGTACCTGTTGAGCGCGTCGCGACGCCGCCGGGGGCGCAGATGGCGCCCCGACGTCGCCGGGGCGTTATAAAGTTTTCTCATATTGAAATGATTATCTATTATATGTGCGGAATTTTCCGGGGGGAAAAACACCCCCCGAGTTGCGCCCCAGAGCCGGACGGGCCGGGAACTTTTCCAATAACGCGGATTTAAGGGAGGAACTGCAATCGCCTGCGGATTGCGGATACTTCTGTTTCGAGTGTAATTGAGGGGTTTTTCTTCTATAATTGCAAAAAGAAAACGACGGATTAGAGTGACGGAAAACGCAGGGATATTTTTCACGAAAGGCGGGCCTAATTGCCACTTTTTTTAATTATATTTTGTTTCAGATTTTCTCGGGTTATGGGCAGTGTTGTTCTGGTCATTCTGCTCATTAGTCGTTGGTTTGGCGAAACCATAAATTCATTTCTTGGAGTGTTTCTAAAGTTCAATAGTGCGAGTCGAGTATCTGACCCGTCTATCGTACACTTTTTTAGAATGTTTTTTGCTGTTTGTACATTTCGTTCTGCTAGTGCATTTCCTCTTTAACGGTACGGTCTTGAAGTTCTGTGTTCAAAGCACTAAGTTTTCTTGAACTCCTTGAACTCCTTGCTAAGGCCTATGGCCAATTATGCGTCTTCTCAGTAGGACTATCTGTAGGTTAACCATAGTGCCTAATTTTATGCTCGGTGTGGTGGTTGGGAGGAAAAGTAAAGAATATGGCCAATTATGCGATAATATGTGCATATATATATATATATATATATATATATATATATATATATATATATATATATATATATATATATATATATATATATATATAATATATATATATATATATATATATATATATATATATAAATAAAATATCCTCAGAAATACTCATTGGAGTCAATTTTAAGTTTACACGTTTAAAACCAGTATATCACCAGTTTGTCGAAATGTCGTAATTTAAGTGCGAGCCTTGTGGAGAAATACTTAAAATCTCCTTAACATTGAATATCTATAGAATTTCTCATTGCATTGGAATTAAATTCAGCAGGCCAACTACTAGTATATCATTCAATATTACCAATAAATATCATTCATATTGATACGGTGGTTTTTGAGATATCGTTATTTTAATATGAGCTTCATTGGAGGCATACTTATAATAGGCCTAAAATATCGAATATTCAAACAAAAATTGATATTCTTAAATCTCTCATTGTATCTTAACGAAATTTCACATATGATATACTGATATATCACTTAATATCAAAAATAAATTGCATTGATATTGATACGCCAATTCTTAAGATTTCGTTACTTAAATATGAGACAATTGGAGGAATTGCCTCAATAATTTATTAATCAAACTAAAAATAAAATATCCTCAGAAATACTCATTGGAGATAATTTTAAGTTTACACGTTTAAAACCAGTATATCACTCAATATGAGCATCAAATTTCATTTATATTAATGCGGAGTTTGTCGAAATGTCGTAGTTTAAGTGCGAGCCTTATGGAGAAATACTTAAAATCTCCATAACATTGAATATCTATAGAATTTCTCATTGCATTGGAATTAAATTCAGCAGGTCAACTACTAGTATATCATTCAATATTACCAATAAATATGATTCATATTGATACGGTGGTTTTTAAGATATCGTTATTTTAATATGAGCTTCATTGGAGGCATACTTATAATAGGCCTAAAATATCGAATATTCAAACAAAAATTGATATTCTTAAATCTCTCATTGTATCTTAACGAAATTTCACATATGATATACTGATATATCACTTAATATCAAAAATAAATTGCATTGATATTGATACGCCAATTCTTAAGATTTCGTTACTTAAATATGAGACAAATTAGAGGAAATGCCTTAAATATTTATTAATCGCACTAAAAATAAAATATCTTCAGAAATACTCATTGGAGATAATTTGAAGTTTACACGTTTAAAACCAGTATATCACTCAATATGAGCTTCAAATTTCATTTATATTAATACGGTGTTTGTCAAAATGTCGTAATTTAAGTGCGAGCCTTGTGGAGAAACACTTAAAATCTCCATAACATTGAATATCTATAGAATTTCTCATTGCATTGGAATTAAATTTAGCAGGCCAACTACTAGTATATCATTCAATATTACCAATAAATATGATTCATATTGATACGGTGGTTTTTGAGATATCGTTATTTTAATATGAGCTTCATTGGAGGCATACTTATAATAGGCCTAAAATATCGAATATTCAAACCAAAATTGATATTCTTAAATCTCTCATTGTATCTTAACGAAATTTCACATATGATATACTGATATATCTCTTAATATAAAAAATAAATTGCATTGATATTGATACGCCAATTCTTAAGATTTCGTTACTTAAATATGAGACAAATTAGAGGAAATGCCTTAAATATTTATTAATCACACTAAAAATAAAATATCCTCAGAAATACTCATTGGAGATAATTTTAAGTTTACACGTTTAAAACCAGTAAATCACTCAATATGAGTATCAAATTTCTTTTACATTAATGCGGTGTTTGTCGAAATGTCGTAATTTAAGTGCGAGCCTTATGGAGAAATACTTAAAATCTCCATAACATTGAATATCTATAGAATTTCTCATTACATTGGAATTAAATTCAGCAGGCCAACTACTAGTATATCATTAAATATTACTAATAAATATGATTCATATTGATACGGTGGTTTTTGAGATATCGTTATTTTAATATGAGCTTCATTGGAGGAATACTTATAATAGGCCTAAAATATCGAATATTCAAACAAAAATTGATATTCTTAAATCTCTCATTGTATCTTAACGAAATTTTACATATGATATATTGATATATCACTTAATATCAAAAATAAATTGCATTGATATTGATACGCCAATTATTAAGATTTCGTTACTTAAATATGAGACAAATTAGAGGAAATGCCTTAAATATTTATTAATCACACTAAAAATAAAATCTCCTCAGAAATACTCATTGGAGATAATTTGAAGTTTACACGTTAAAAACCAGTATATCACTCAATATGAGCATTAAATTTCATTTATATTAATGCGGTGTTTGTCGAAATGTTGTAGTTTAAGTGCGAGCCTTATGGAGAAATACTTAAAATCTCCATAACATTGAATATCTATAGAATTTCTCATTGCATTGGAATTAAATTCAGCAGGCCAACTACTAGTATATCATTCAATATTACCAATAAATATGATTCATATTGATACGGTGGTTTTTGAGATATCGTTATTTTAATATGGGGTTCATTGGAGGCATACTTACAATAGGCCTAAAATATCGAAAATTCAAACAAAAATTAATATTCTTAAATCTCTCATTGTATCTTAACGAAATTTCACATATGATATACTGATGTATCACTTAATATCAAAAATAAATTGTATTGATATTGATACGCCAATTCTTAAGATTTCGTTACTTAAATATGAGACAAATTAGAGGAAATGCCTTAGATATTTATTAATCACACTAAAAATAAAATATCCTCAGAAATACTCATTGGAGATAATTTTAAGTTTACACGTTTAAAACCAGTATATCACTCAATATGAGCATCAAATTTCATTTATATTAATGCGGTGTTTGTCGAAATGTCGTAATTTAAGTGCGAGCCTTATGGAGAAATACTTAAAATCACCATAACATTTAATATCTATAGAATTTCTCATTGCATTGGAATTAAATTCAGCAGGCCAACTACTAGTATATCATTCAATATTACTAATAAATATGATTCATATTGATACGGTGGTTTTTGAGATATCGTTATTTTAATATGAGCTTCATTGGAGGCATACTTATAATAGGCCTAAAATATCGAATATTAAAACAAAAAGTGATATTCTTAAATCTCTCATTGTATCTTAACGAAATTTCACATATGATATACTGATATATCTCTTAATATAAAAAATAAATTGCATTGATATTGATACGCCAATTCTTAAGATTTCGTTACTTAAATATGAGACAAATTAGAGGAAATGCCTTAAATATTTATTAATCGCACTAATAATAAAATATCCTCAGAAATACTCATTGGAGATAATTTTAAGTTTACACGTTAAAAACCAGCATATCACTCAATATGAGCATCAAATTTCATTTATATTAATGCGGTGTTTGTCGAGATGTCGTAATTTAAGTGCGAGCCTTATGGAGAAATACTTAAAATCTCCATAACATTGAATATCTATAGAATTTCTCATTGCATTGGAATTAAATTCAGCAGGCCAACTACTAGTATATCATTCAATATTACCAATAAACATGATTCATATTGATACGGTGGTTTTTGAGATATCGTTATTTTAATGAGCTTCATTGGAGGCATACTTATAATAGGCCTAAAATATCGAAAATTCAAACAAAAATTGATATTCTTAAATCTCTCATTGTATCTTAACGAAATTTCACATATGATATACTGATATATCACTTAATATCGCAAATAAATTGCGTTGATATTGATACGCCAATTCTTAAGATTTCGTTACTTAAATATGAGACAATTTGAGGAATTGCCTTAAATATTTATTAATCACACTAAAAATAAAATATCCTCAGAAATACTCATTGAAGATAATTTTAAGTTTACACGTTTAAAACCAGTATATCACAAAATATGAGCATCAAATTTCATTTATATTAATGCGGTGTTTATCGAAATGTCGTAATTTAAGTGCGAGCCTTATGGAGAAACACTTAAAATATCCATAACATTGAATATCTATAGAATTTCTCATTGCATTGGAATTAAATTCAGCAGGCCTACTACTAGTATATCATTCAATATTACCAATAAATATGATTCATATTGATACGGTGGTTTTTGAGATATCGTTATTTTAATATGAGCTTCATTGGAGGCATACTTATAATAGGCCTAAAATATCGAATATTCAAACAAAAATTGATATTCTTAAATCTCTCATTGTATCTTAACGAAATTTCACTTATGATATACTGATATATCTCTTAATATTAAAAATAAATTGCATTGATATTGATACGCCAATTTTTAAGATTTCGTTACTTAAATATGAGACAAATTAGAGGAAATGCCTTAAATATTTATTAATCGCACTAAAAATAAAATATCCTCAGAAATACTCATTGGAGATAATTTTAAGTTTACACATTTAAAACCAGTATATCACTCAATATGAGCATCAACTTTCATTTATATTAATGCGGTGTTTGTCCAAATGTCGTAATTTAAGTGCGAGCCTTATGGAGAAATACTTAAAATCTCCATAACATTGAATATCTATAGAATTTCTCATTGCATTGGAATTAAATTCAGTAGGCCAACTACTAGTATATCATTCAATATTACTAATAAATATGATTCATATTGATACGGTGGTATTTGAGATTTCGTTATTTTAATATGAGCTTCATCGGAGGCATACTTATAATAGGCTTAAAATATTGAATACTCAAACAAAAATTGATATTCTTGAATCTCTCATTGTATCTTAACGAAATTTCACATATGATATACTGATATATCACTTAATATCAAAAATAAATTGCATTGATATTGATACGCCAATTCTTAAGATTTCGTTACTTAAATATGAGACAATTGGAGGAATTGCCTCAATAATTTATTAATCAAACTAAAAATAAAATATCCTCAGAAATACTCATTGGAGATAATTTTAAGTTGACACGTTTAAAACCAGTATATCACTCAATATGAGTTTCAAATTTCGTTTATATTGATACGGTGTTTGTCGAAATGTCGTAATTTAAGTGCGAGCCTTATGGAGAAATATTTAAAATCTCCATAACATTGAATATCTATAGAATTTCTCATTGCATAGGAATTAAATTCAGCAGGTCAACTACTAGTATATCATTCAATATTACCAATAAATATGATTCATATTGATACGGTGGTTTTTGAGATATCGTTATTTTAATATGAGCTTCATTGGAGGCATACTTATAATAGGCCTAAAATATCGAATATTCACACAAAAATTGATATTCGTAAATCACTCATTGTATCTTAACGAAATTTCACATATGACATATTGATATATCACTTAATATCAAAAATAAATTGCATTGATATTGATACGCCAATTCTTAAGATTTCGTTACTTAAATATGAGACAAATTAGAGGAAATGCCTTAAATATTTATTAATCGCATTAAAAATAAAATATCCTCAGAAATACTCATTGGAGATAATTTTAAGTTTACACGTTTAAAACCAGTATATCACTCAATATGAGCATCAAATTTCATTTATATTAATGCGGTGTTTGTCGAAATGTCGTAGTTTAAGTGCGAGCCTTATGGAGAAACACTTAAAATCACCATAACATTGAATATCTATAGAATTTCTCATTGCATTGGAATTAAATTCAGCAGGCCAACTACTAGTATATCATTCAATATTACCAATAAATATGATTCATATTGATACGGTGGTTTTTGAGATATCGTTATTTTAATATGAGCTTCATTGGAGGCATACTTATAATAGGCCTAAAATATCGAATATTCAAACAAAAATTGATATTCTTGAATCTCTCATTGTATCTTAACGAAATTTCACATATGATATACCGATATATCACTTAATATCAAAAATAAATTGCATTGATATTGATACGCCAATTCTTAAGATTTCGTTACTTAAATATGAGACAAATTAGAGGAAATGCCTTAAATATTTATTAATCGCATTAAAAATAAAATATCCTCAGAAATACTCATTGGAGATAATTTTAAGTTTACACGTTTAAAACCAGTATATCACTCAATATGAGCATCAAATTTCATTTATATTAATGCGGTGTTTGTCGAAATGTCGTAGTTTAAGTGCGAGCCTTATGGAGAAATACTTAAAATCTACATAACATTGAATATCTATAGAATTTCTCATTGCATTGGAATTAAATTCAGCAGGCCGACTACTAGTATATCATTCAATATTACTAATAAATATGATTCATATTGATACGGTGGTTTTTGAGATATCGTTATTTTAATATGAGCTTCATTGGAGGCATACTTATAATAGGCCTAAAATATCGAATATTCAAACAAAAATTGATATTCTTGAATCTCTCATTGTATCTTAACGAAATTTCACATATGATATACCGATATATCACTTAATATCAAAAATAAATTGCATTGATATTGATACGCCAATTCTTAAGATTTCGTTACTTAAATATGAGACAAATTAGAGGAAATGCCTTAAATATTTATTAATCGCACTAAAAATAAAATATCCTCAGAAATACTCATTGGAGATAATTTTAAGTATACGCGTTTAAAACCAGTATATCACTCAATATAAGCATCAAATTTCATTTATATTAATGCGGTGTTTGTCGAAATGTCGTAGTTTAAGTGCGAGCCTTATGGAGAAACACTTAAAATCACCATAACATTGAATATCTATAGAATTTCTCATTGCATTGGAATTAAATTCAGCAGGCCAACTACTAGTATATCATTCAATATTACCAATAAATATGATTCATATTGATACGGTGGTTTTTGAGATATCGTTATTTTAATATGAGCTTCATTGGAGGCATACTTATAATAGGCCTAAAATATCGAATATTCAAACAAAAATTGATATTCTTAAATCTCTCATTGTATCTTAACGAAATTTCACGCATGATATACTGATATATCACTTAATATCAAAAATAAATTGCATTGATATTGATACGCCAATTCGTAAGATTTCGTTACTTAAATATGAGACAAATTAGAGGAAATGCCTTAAATATTTATTAATCGCACTAAAAATAAAATATCCTCAGAAATACTCATTGGAGATAATTTTAAGTTTACACGTTTAAAACCAGTATATCACTCAATATGAGCATCAAATTTCATTTATATTAATGCGGTGTTTGTCGAAATGTCGTAATTTAAGTGCGAGCCTTATGGAGAAATACTTAAAATCTCCATAACATTGAATATCTATAGAATTTCTCATTGCATTGGAATTAAATTCAGCAGGCCAATTACTAGTATATCATTCAATATTACCAATAAATATGATTCATATTGATACGGTGGTTTTTGAGATATCGTTATTTTAATATGAGCTTCATTGGAGGCATACTTATAATAGGCCTAAAATATCGAATATTCAAACAAAAATTGATATTCTTAAATCTCTCATTGTATCTTAACGAAATTTCACATATGATGTACTGATATATCACTTAATATCAAAAATAAATTGCATTGATATTGATACGCCAATTCTTAAGATTTCGTTACTTAAATATGAGACAATTGGAGGAATTGCCTCAATAATTTATTAATCAAACTAAAAATACAATTTTCGCCGACAGTTGCTGCCGTTTTTTCGACAGTAAGAAATCTGGGGGTTGGTGAATGATTTTTATTTAAATTTGCATCGCAAATGCATTTTGAAGTTTCTTCGCTGCTGCTGGATCAACCCGATCTTCATCGCACTGGAAGGATATCTGTTATTTCTGCTCTTCTATTTATTATTCTACGCTGATACTGATAGGCTAGCCCCGACGATGCCGATAAGGTCGGAAGGCCCCCGGAGTTTAGCATAACATTGAGTCGCGTATGAATAAATCATCAGGCAAAACAAATCACCGCCGAACTTTAATCGGCCAATTACACGCTCCGGGCGACGGCCGCCCCCAGGAATCCGGGGGCGGCCCGGGTCCGGGGGCCACTTATAAATAAATAAGCAGGCCGGGCCGGACCGGAAGCGCGGCCATTAATATTAATAGAATATTGCGGACGCGAAGGGCGTGAAAGGCCCCCAGGGGGGAGCCCCGCCGTGGACGTCCGCAGCGGGGGCGGGCACTAGGTGTGCGGTTCCGTCGTCCGATGATAATCGACCCGTCTGATAAATAATGGTTTCCGGTGTTATTGGCTCCGAAATCCATACCGGCAGATGACAATGCGGTCGCACCCCCTCCCCCTCCAACCCCGTGGGGGGTGGCTGACGCGCCTCCCGACAGGAAATCCATAGCGTTATTTATGCGGGACAGCGGCGAAAACTCGCATCGGACGGACAGACGGACGGAGAGACATAAGGGATTTATTACGCCCCGAGAGCACGGGGCGGCGCGGAGAGGGTTGAAAGTGGCCAGTAAATCAGCGGGGGCAAAGTGATAGGTTCGCAAGTACATTTGTATTTATTAGTGTCTTCAAAGTTTCCCGGATGAAAAACGCAAATCCGCCCACAGACAGGAAAGTAACGAGACGGAAATATCGATTCGTTTATTCACTTCGTGAATATTTCAAGCGTTAAATAATGATAAATATACATAGCGAAATGTATCCAGATAAATTGCGCTGTATATGGAGTAATGCAAGTCTTAGATGTGGCTCCCAGGGAGATAAGTTCCTCCGATGCTCCCACGATGGTCGGTTGGCAGCTCTTACTTGTGCGTAAGACGGGGGCTCCATTGCTCCCACGATAGTCGGTTGGCAGCTCTTGCTTGCGCATAACACGGGGGCTCCAATGCTCCCTGGATGGTCGGTTGGCAGCTCTTGCTTGTGCGGGGTCTCCAATGCTCCCTCGATGGTCTATTGGCAGCTCTTGCTTGTTCGTAAGACGTAGGCTCCAATGCTCCCACGATGGTCGGTTGGCAGCTCTTGCTTGCGCATAACACGGGGGCTCCAATGCTCCCACGATGGTCGGTTGGCAGCTCTTGCTTGTGCCTAAGACGGGGGCTTCAATGCTCCCAAGATGGTCGGTTGGCAGCTCTTGCTTGTGCGGGGTTTCCAATGCTCCCTCGATGGTCTGTTGGCAGCTCTTGCTTGTTCGTAAGACGTAGGCTCCAATGCTCCCACGATGGTCGGTTGGCAGCTCTTGCTTGTACCTAAGACGGGGGCTTCAATGCTCCCAAGATGGTCAGTTGGCAGCTCTTGCTTCTGTGCTCCCACGATGGTCGGTTGGCAGCTCTTACTTGTGCGTAAGACGGGGGCTATAAATGCTCCCACAATTGTCGGTTGGCAGCTCTTACTTGTGCGTAAGACGGGGGCTCCAATGCTCCCACGATGTTCGGTTGGCAGCTCTTACTTGTGCGTAAGACGGGGCTATAAATGCTCCCACGATGGTTGGTTGGCAGCTCTTACTTGTGCGTAAGACGGGGGCTATAAATGCTCCCACGATGGTCGGTTGGCAGCTCTTGCTTGTTCTTAAGTCGGAGGCATAAAGGAGCTTGAAAGTGTGCAGTATATGCAATATGCAGTGTATTAGAGAAAGACGGCAACCATAGAAAAACTAGGCGATAACTGAATCAGGACTAGCCTGAATCAGGACTAGTCAAATTTTCACGAAAATTAGTTTCATGTATACTGTACACAAATCTAATATCAAATTTGCAAATAATAAATTTTCAGAAATTTCAGTAATAGCGAACCCATACTTGTCAATGCAGAGACTTAAGTGTTTGATTTTCTCCCTTATTTAATACTGAAACTTTGTCAAATTTTCAGCAGTATTAGTTTCAGGTGTACTGTATGCAAATCTATTATCAAATTTGCTAATAATAAATTTTCAGAAAATTCAGTAATAGCTAACCCATACTTGTCAATGCAGAGACTTAAGTGTTTGATTTTCTCTTTTATATAATACTGAAACGTTGTCAAATTTTCAGCAGAATTAGTTTCAGCTGCACTGTATACAAATCTAATATCAAATTTGCTAATAATAAATTTTCAGAAATTTCAGTAATAGCTAACCAATACTTGACAATTCAGAAAGTTATATGGTTGATTTTCTCTCTTATTTAATACTGAAACTATGTCACATTTTCAAGAGAATTAGTTTCAGGTGTACTGTACATGAATCTAATATCAAATTTCCAAACAATAAATTTTCAGAAATTTCTGTTGTCGAGACAACTGAAATTGTCGCAGATTGTATCAAAGAAAGACGGCAACTATAGAAAAACTAGGCGCGCAGCAATCACACGGGCACGTGCACCTTTTGTTTTTCCTGACGGTTCACATATGTTTTAGTAGCATAGACATAGCATAGAAGCTTTCCGACTTTGACGGATTCGTTCTTTCATCCTGCCCAGATAACCACCCCCAAACACATTACAATTAAACCGCCCCCGGGCGCCGTAATCTCAGCCCCGAATCGCATTAGGCGCCGCCGCAACTCTAAATGTAATTATGAGAAGGCCACACCTGCACGATCCGTCTCCAAGGAGAGGGGCATTAAAATATTCACGTCTGGGGTTGGGGGTGGACGACCGCCGCCCCCGGTGTGTATTGGAAGCCTCCGCTGCTGCACCGTTGTTCACGACTCGGCGGACGCCAACACGCCCCGCTGACTTCCGGAACAATTAGCGGCCCCCCCGTTTTGCAGCGATCAAACGCACTGTGCCGGTGGGGGCGGAATTGGGGCGGCAGCGAGGGGGTGGCGTGGCCGGGTCAGGTGCGCGTGCCCCCTACACGGCCGGCGCTGAATTTTAATGAAGACAGCGGGAGGGTTTCCCAAAGTGCGGGATAAATAAACGGGGACTGAATATTTAACGAAGACGAGAAAAAAAATGGGGCACGGACTCTGCGTGCGTGGGGGCGGTGGAACGGACTGAGTTCAAGTCTGCCAGCCCAGTCTTCATGTCTTCCAGGATTTGGTCATGGACCCCTCCGGATGCCTCATGGTATCCGGTTGACTCCCGTAGTCAGTGCCTCACCTTGACGTGGCACTGGAGCTCGTCCGACAACACTTGCATCGTGAAAGCAGTTAATTGATGACTGGTAGCCGCTTGTGCTTTGGCTAATCGACTTATGGGGCCATAGCGTAGCATGCCCGCGTCCAAAATCCAGTGTGCATACCTTACGAGCAACTCTTGCAAGCCAACGAGCACACGAGAGCACTCCAGGTTATACATATCATATATCTAACTTTTTAATTTCTTTTCCCTGATTTTCGTGATCCATCTCCCTTTTTACACTGAGGAATTATTATCCCCTGGGTGTCAATTATTATTACTGTTATCTGCGATCATCCAGTATCAGATATAATGGATTTAGAGACCTCAAACAATCATTGCACAATTTTGCAAAAATTGAAATAAAGTAACTAAACCAGATAGTTGATTATCATTATAATGATTGATTATTAACCAAATAAATTCAAATTTTAATCTTATATTTGACTCATAATAAGTTAATTTAGACTATTCATTCTATTTGGGTCCCAGATTTAATTCGATGAGTGCATCATTATGCCGCTAATTACACCCACATAATTCATCGTCAAAACATTAATCAACTTGCGAGTTTCTAATTTGATGCAATATTTATTGGGATTGTTGGGAGCTGCTGAAAGTTTTGTACGTTAATTACGCAATTAAGCCCCTGGGACGAAGTCGACCGCGTGAAAGTCGAAAGTTGCCCCCAACAATTACGGTTTTAATCTAAACCGCCCCCCATCAGAGCCTAAAGGCCGCGACGTTTCGGCGATTCGCGGATCCAATCAAAGTTTTGAATACACCGCCTCCACGGTTAAGTGAGTCAAAAGTTAAAACTTATTGCCTCCCACTGCCCTTAACTTCGAAACTTTCCCGATTTTTTTCAACGGGCCTCCGCGGGGTTGGTGGCGTCTAGACGCCGCCGCCCCCGGCCCCCCTTTGGCGGGGATTCCCCGCGGGCCTGCGGTAAAAAGCCGGGGCTCCGGCCTACAAAGTGAGGGACAAAGCATTCCTGTGGGTTAAGCGGCCGGAAAGACCCATTAACGGCCGCCCCTTCGTCAGGGTAGCGATCAGGATTGTTGGATGTCGGGGGTGTGGGGAAGGGGGATGCGGCTGGATTTGGCGGGCAATCGATAGGCCTCTAATTACAGCCCTAGTGAGCCACGAGTGATACCCGGAGAGGTCAAGAAATTCAATAACTGCAATGTAACAGGTTTCACTTGTGAATCGCAACAGATATCCTGTTTCTGTGCGAACTTTTTGTTGTTTAGTAGTTTAGTAGTTTATTAGTAGTTGTTATAGTCGTATTTCGTGAACAGGTTACTGATATCATAATTGCATCAGACAATTCAATGTGATGCTGCACTTACATGTGTCCTACTTTTTCTCGGCGTCAACTGTACCTTCCTCTCCCATAACTTGTGAAATGTAACAAAAACATGTACAGAAATCCTTGAAATTTTAATCAATCAAATTTAGCGTAATAAATGAAGTTTTAACAGACTGAAAATTCGTGGGAAATTAAATTTTTTACAGTAATTTAACGCTAATAATTGAAATTTTGGCACAATAAATTATATTTTGACAGAACAATTGAAACTTTTTCAAAAATAATTAAAAAATACAGTTATCATTGGAATTATCAATTCAATTCTTTACAGGAATTATTGAAAACTTGATAGCTATCTTTGAAAGTTGAACTGTTGCATTGCAACGTTGGCAAAATAATTCGAAATTTGACAAAAATATTTCAAAATTGACAGCAATCAATAAAAACAAGCATAAATTTTCAAAAACTACCAGTAGATACATTTTATTCTAAATATTTTAGCGTCAGTTTGCAAAGTAATTCACACTATCAAATAAGAAAGTATGAAACAATCTAGTATAGAAATTATTTTCAGAAAAAAAAAACTAACCTTTCTATAAAAGCAACATGTATTTATGTCATAATTGCATTAGGCACTTCAATGTGATGCTGCACTTATATGTGTCCTACTTTTTTTGGCGTCAATTGTACCTTCCTCTCCCATACCTTGTGAAAAGTAACAAAAAAATGTATAGTAATCCTTGAAATTTTAATCATTCAAATTTAGCATAATAAATTCAGTTTTAATAGACTGAAAATTCGTGGGAAATTAAGTTTTTACAGAAATTTGACTCTAATAATTGAAATTTTGGCACAATAAAATATATTTTGACAGAACAATTGAAACTTTTTCAAAAATAATTAAAAAATACAGTTATCATTGGAATTATCAATTCAATTTTTAACCTGAATAATTGAAAACTTGATAGCAATCTTTGAAAGTTGAACTGTTGCATTTCAACGTTGACAAAATAATTCGAAATGTTACAGAAATATTTCAAAATTGAAAGCAATCAATAAAAACAAGCATAAATTTTCAACAGTAGATACATTTTATTCCAAATATTTTAGCCTCAGTTTGCAAAGTAATTCATACTATCAAATAAGAAAGGATGAAACAATCAAGTATAGAAATTATTTTCAGAAAAAAAAACTTAACCTTTCTATATACATAAATACATGTTTTATGACATAGTTGCATTAGGCACTTAAATGTGATGCTGCACTTACATGTGTGCTACTTTTTTTTGCGTCAATTGTACCTTCCTCCCAGTAACTTGTGAAATGTATTATTTATTTATTATTATTCATGCCATACATTTATATTAGTTTACACACGTCAAAATAAGATTACATAATTAACAATTAACGAACAACATATAAAATAAAATGTGCAGTAATCCTTGAAATTTTAATAATTTAGCATAATAAATGATTCTGTAATTCTGTAATATTTCTCATATTAAGGGTAATTATTTCAATCATTTATGTAAAAAAAAAAATTAAGGACGTACATTTTTTTAACATGAAAATACTTCAAAAATTAAATTTGTTACAGTAGTCATTGAAATTTTGATACTAATAATTGAAATTTTGGCATAATAAATTATGTTTTGACAGAATAATTGTAACTTTTTCAAGAATAATTAAAAAATACAGTTATCATTGAAATTTTTAGAGCAATTATTGAAATTTCGCACAATTCAATTCTTTGCAGAAATTATTGAAACTAGATAGCAATCTTTCAAAGTTGAACATTGCAATCTTGACAAAATAATTCGAAATTTGACAGAAACATTTCAAAATTGACAGTAATCAATAAAAATAATCATAAAATTAAAAAAAAAACTACCAGTAATTAACGTGTCACAATTACTCTATACATTAGATAAACTCTGTTCCATTTTTATTTTTAAGTAAGTTAGCCCTGTTAGGGTGATTTCACTTAAAAGTAAAAATTAAAAAAAACCCTCTTGTAAACTCAATCCGGGGACATACAGTATATTGAATTTGTAGATTATGTCTAACAGTTTAACGAAAATTGATCAGATTTCATGATGTTTATGTGAAATTTTCACAACGGTTCTAAAATTTTCTCTGATTCAAGCAATTCTAGGACGATTTTTGATAATTTTCAAAGAATTTCCATAGGTTTTATGAATTTTTGTTAAATTTGTATAAACAATGACTAGATTATATGAATTTCAATTAATTTCAAAAATTGTTTGCAAACTTACCACAAATATTTAATATTTAAATAACGTTTCTAGAAAATTGGTGAATTTTTCCTGAATTTGTATGAATAATAAACAGATTATACGGAATTCTGTAAAATTTCGAATATTTGATTTTTAAATTTTTAAATATGCATTTTTATGAATATTGAGCAATTTCATGACTCTTTTGTAAAATTTTCACGCCGTATTGAAAATTTCATCTAAATTTTTTAAGACCCTTTAATTTTATCTATATATTGTATAAATTTCTTCAGATCGTATAAATTTTTAGTGAAATTTTGTAGGCATAGAGTTGATTATACGAATTATATATAAGAGCAAACTGCGAGCGGGGGTGGGAATAATTAAGGGGTGCGACAATGGCGAGACAAAAATTTTATGCGAAATTTTGAAGCTGGAGGCGGCAATCCCACCGCAATCCTCGACCGCCCCATTGCCATTATGGGGCTTGCAATGGGCCCAGGAGTTAATAAGTCAAGTTGGGGGCGTCAGCTCAATTACGCGCGGAAACGGGGACAGTCGTGGGGGGCGGTTTGCTGCCCCCCGCCCCCGCTTAAGCCGCAATTCCATCATTTCAATCGCGTGCCACAATGGATTAAAATAAGCGAAACCGAGGCCATAAATCAGGACGCGGGGAACTTATCGCGGCCGAGAAAACAATTAACTCAATTTAAGTTCCGGCGCCGCCCTGAGGACAATAAAATCCGCCGAAACTTTTAATAAAGCCCTGCCGCCATCCCTCTTTCTGGAAAGCCGCCCGCAACTCCTTCCGGCCGCTGTGGCGCCCGTCGTTTCCGCTCAACGGGCGCCCCATTAAAAACAAGTTTGCCCGCCGCCCCCGCAATAACTGAGTCACACGGCGGCGGTGAAAGGACGTAACATCGCCAGGTGGCGGCGGCTAAACCTCCGGCCGCCCCCGCGTGCTTCGGGGGTTGATTAGGGGCACGTCCCCGCGGGGGTAATTAATGCGCAGCCGGTGCAAGGCACAGGGAACATCGCAGGGTGCATGTTCGACGCACATTACTCACGTCGAACGATACACATCCACGGCGGCCGCCCCCCCCGGGGGGTGGGGGTGGGGGGCTCCACCTACCCCCCGGAAATTAAAGCCGTGGCTCGTACGTGGTGCATATGCGAACCGATTGCCGGCGGCTCGCACGTAATGGCAAAGCCCTTTGTTCGATGCATGTCGAAAAATCAACTGTTATCTGCAACGCAGAGGTATAAATTTTGGGGAAAATTTTGAATTCAGTGAGCAGCCGACGAATGTCGCGGTCTACCGACGACTTTTCCGCCGATTACACCCCCAAATTGGTGATATGGAGGAGTAGTACGGATTATTATTATTATTATTATTATTATTATTATTATTATTATTATATAAATCGCCGTTCTTCGTTGTGACGAATTAGCCACTCGCACCTTCACCTCTTCTTATATCACCGCAAATTTCACCCTAACCACTTACCCGCAACTTAAATGCCAACTAAACCCCATACAGATTACATTAGACTCACCATGGCTATGATTATCTAATTTGTTCGACGCATGTCGAAAAATCAACTGATTTTTGCAATACAGAGTATAAATTCCCCTCAGTTCAAAGTCCTGCTGTCCTTGGTTGATCCTCTTCTATAGTTGACGTTCTCGCTGAATCGTCTTTGGGGTTGAAGTTCTCGTCGAAGTATCCTCTTGGACTCCTTTCAGCTGTTCCGTGTTGAAAATGATTCCCTAGTTCACGTCGGGTACTTATAGATGGCTCGAACACATTTGATTACCGTCCCGAATTTAATTATATCCGCGTAAACAAAACGCAAATCGAACACCACGAATTATATTTAGGAAGAGAATATAATTAATTGATTGAGTCATCTAGTAAAGCAGTATAAACAAGAAGCTAAATATACAGTTTAAATACCTATATTTATTTAGGTCACTTAATCTTTCAAAGAGCAAGCCACATTTATTGCCACATTTTACTATTTTACTTGTACTTTAAACACACTGACATTTCAGGTTATGTTTTTATTAGCGGCCGACTAGATTGTTTGTAACCGATGCAAACCCATACTGTCGGACTCGAATTTGTGACAGCGATCGACATTTGTTCATGGTATTATCATGAAAATACAACCGTTGTATTATCAGCATTGTCAGCTATTCATTCATGCGTAACTATTGAAACCGCATTGTTGTACTTTTAGACGATCTACAAGTAGAACATTGTTTAAAGTTTTGTTTGTTAGAATGAATAAACGTACACACCAAAAATAACTACCATTAGGAAATTTCGAACTAATCAATTCTAATGGAAACATTATACATCAGCAATTGCTGTAGCTCTTATTATGGCACCAAGCACATGATTACTTTTATAATATCCAGAGCGCCGAAGGCTCCAGTCGGCGCTTAAGAGTTTCCCATCCAATTTCCTCCCGGTTCAGCGCCGGGACGAAGTGAAAATGCGTCTCGTGGGTTTCCGGGAACGCGGAAAATTGCAGCCGTCCGCGCGTCCCTAATATCCATATGCAAATGCCGGGGCTGCGAGCGGCGAAAGGGTTCTGGATGATCCTCCCCGCACCCCCAACCCTTAACCATAGCCCGGATTATCCCCTTCGGACCTGCGCCTCCAGACCCCGATTTCGGGAATAATTCAGAGAAAGGGATGTTTATTTATCGGGAAGCTGAGCTTAGATAATGCTTTGGCCATTTAACAGATAGGAATGGGAATTTTTGGGGTTATTTATAACGCAGAGCGGCAGATAGGGATAAATTGACCCAAGAGGGTTAATTATCTGTAGACGGCATTAGAAATGAAACTGTTAAAAATGAAATCTTGACAAACCCTTACAGAGAAATTAGATCTGATAAAAGTCAAATATACAGATACAAATTGGAAAATAAAGTCTTGATGAACAAGTCTAAATCTTGTAATGAATAAAAATGAAATCTTGGCAAACACTTACAGCGAAATTAGATCTGATAAAAGTCAAATATAGATAAAAATTGAAATAAAAGTCTAATTCTTGATGAACAAGTCTAAATCTTGTAATGACTTAATTTTCTAATATTCTAATATCATTAAGCCTAGATTTTCGAATGACCCAAATATTTTAATGATGAAGACTAAATCATAATGGTCAAGTTTGAATTTTCTAATGATAAAATCATAATCTTTTATCGATCAAAGTCTAAATTGTCTGAATGATTAAGTATAGATTTTCTAATGATAAACTCCAAATCTTTTAAGTCTGTAGACGGCATTAGATATGAAACTGTTAAAAATGAAATCTTGACAAACACTTACAGAGAAATTAGATCTGATAAAAGTCAAATATGCAGGTGAAAATTTGAAAATAAAGTCTAAATCTTGATAAACAAGTCTAAATCTTGTAATGTCTTAATTTTCTAATATCATTAAGTCTAGATTTTCTAATGACCCACATATTTTTATGATGAAGACTTAATCATAATGATCAAGTTTGAATTTTCTAATGATAAAATCATAATCTTCTATCGATCAAGTCTAAATTGTCTAAATGATTAAGTTTAGATTGTGTAATGATAACCTCGAAATCTTTTAATTCTGTAGACCGCATTAGATATGAAACTGTAAAAAATGAAATCTTGATAAACACTTACAGGGAAACTAGATCTGATAAAAGTCAAATATACAGATAAAAATTGGAAAATAAAGTCTAATTCTTGATGAATAAGTCTAAATCTTGTAATGTCTAAATTGTCTAATATCAGTAAGTCTAGACTTTCTAATGGCCCAAATATTTTAATGATAAAGACTAAATCATAATAATCAAGTTTCAATTTTCTAATGATAAAATCATAATCTTCTATCGATCAAGTCTAAATTGTCTAAATGATTAAGTTTATATTTTCTAATGATAAACTCCATTTTTTTTAATTATGTAGACGGCATTAGATATGAAACTGTTAAAAATGAAATCTTGACAAAAACTTACAGAGAAATTAGATCTGATAAAAGTCAAATGTACAGATAAAAATGGAAAATAAAGTCTAATTCTTAATGTACAACTCTCAATCTTGTAATGTCTTAATTCTCTAATATCATTAAGTCTAGATTTTCTAATGACCTAAATATTTTAATGATGAAGACTAAATCAAAGTGATCAAGTTTGAATTTTTTAATGATAAAATTATAATCATCTATTGATCAAGTCTAAATTGTCTAAATAATTAAGTTTAGATTTTCTAATGATAAACTCCAAATCTTTTAATTCTGTAAACGGCATTAGATATGAAACTGTTAAAAATGAAATCTTGACAAACACTTACAGATAAATTAGACGTGATAAAAGTCAAATATACAAATTAAAACTGGAAAATAAAGTCTAATTCTTGATGAACAAGTCTAAATCTTGTAATGTCTTAATTTTCTAATATCATTAAGTCTAGATTTTCTAATGAACCAAATATTTTAGTGATGAGAACTAAATCATAATGATCAATTTTGAATTTTCTAATGACAAAATCATAATCTTTTGGCGATCAAGTCTAAATTTTCTAAATGATAAAGTTTAGATTTTCTAATGATAAACTCCATTTTGTTTAATTCTGTAGGCGGCATTAGATATGAAACCGTTTAAAATGAAATCTTGACAAATACATACAGAGAAATTAGATCTGATAAAAGTCAAATGTACAGATACAAATTGGAAAATGAAGTCTAATTCTCGATGAACAAGTCTAAACCTTGTAATGTCTTAATTGTCTAATATCATTAAGTGTAGATTTTCTAATACCCCAAATATTATAATGATAAAGTCTTAATAATAATGATTAAGTTTGAAATTTCTAATGATAAAATCATAATCTTTTATCGATCAAGTCTATATTTTCTAAATGATCAAGTTTAGATTTACTAATGATATACTGAAAATATTTTAATGATCAAGAATAAATCATAATGATCAACTCTTACTTTTTTAATTTTTATCTTTTTAATTTATGGTTTTATCTAATAATAAAACTATAATCTTCTAACGATCAAGTCTACATTTTCTAAAAAATCAACGTTAAATGTATTATTTACTAAGTCCAAGTCTTCTAATAATATTCCAATGATCAAGTCCTAATCTTGTAATGATGAATGATTATTAAAGCCAACTGGGCTTTAACGACCAACCCGAAATCTTCCAATGATCAAGTCCGAATATTGTAATGATCTAAATCCAAGTCTTCTAATAATATTCTAATAATCAAGTCGACTCTTGTTCCACGGTTTGATGGTTAACGTCAATTGGACTTTAACGACCAACTCGATATATTCGAATGATCAAGTCCGAATCTTGTAATGTTGGTGCATGATGATGATGATGAATCTTTCCATGATCTCTGAAATCGTTCTACGGTTTCACGGACGTTAAAGCCAACTGGACTTTAACGATCAACTTGAAATCTTCCAATGATTAAGTCCGAATCTTGTAATAATGATGAATGGTGATGATGATGAATCTTTCCATAATGATCAAGTTTGAATTTCCTAATGATAAAATCATAGATTTTCTAATGGCCCAAATATTTTAATGATAAAGACTTAATCATAATGAATAAGTTTGAAATTTCTAATGATAAAATTATAATCTTCTATCGATCAAGTCTAAATTGTTTAAGTGATCAAGTTAAGATTTTCTAATGATAAACTCTAAATCTTTTAATTCTGTAGATGGAATTAGATATGAAACTGTTAAAAATGAAACCTTGGCAAATACATACAGAAACATTATATCTAATAAAAGTCTAATATACAGATAAA
Source organism: Othius punctulatus (assembly GCA_951805005.1). NCBI lineage: Eukaryota > Metazoa > Arthropoda > Insecta > Coleoptera > Staphylinidae > Othius > Othius punctulatus. The sequence goes on along the minus strand of OX638146.1, from coordinate 8,095,353 downwards.
AAATATAAAATAAAGTCTAATTCTTGATGAACAAGTTTAAATCTTGTAATGTCTGAATTGTCTAATATAAAATAAAGTCTAATTCTTGATGAACAAGTTTAAATCTTGTAATGTCTGAATTGTCTAATATAATTCTAGATTCTATAAGAATTATTATTAGAATTCTATAAGTCTAGATTTTCTAATGGCCCAAATATTTTAATGATGAGGACTGAATCATAATGATCAAGTTTGAATTTTCTAATGATACAATTATAATCTTCTATCGATCAAGTCTAAATTGTCTAAATGATTAAGTTTCGATTTTCTAATGATATACTGAAAATATTTTAATGATCGAGAATAAATCATAATGATCAATTCTAAATTTTTTAATATTTAATTTTTTAATTTATATCTAATGATAAAAATATAATCTTCTAACGATCAAGTCTACATTTTCTAAAAAATCAACGTCAAATGTATTATTTACTAAGCCAAGTTTTCTAATAATATTCTAATACTCAAGTCCGAATCTTGTAATGATGATGAATGATGATGATAAATCTTTAAATGATGAAATCTAAAATCATTCCACAATTTCACGGACGTTAAAGCCAACTGGACTTTAACAACTAAGTCGAAATCTTCCAATGATCAAGTCCGAATATTGTAATGATCTAAGTCCAAGTCTTCTAATAATATTCTAATAATCAAGTCGACTCTTATTCCACGGTTTCACGGACGTTAAAGTCAACTGGACTTTAACGACCAACTCTAAGTCTTCCAATGATCAAGTCTGAATGTTGTAATGATGATGATTGATAATGATGATGAATCTTTCCATGATCATATCTGAAATCATTCCACGGTTTCACGGACGTTAAAGTCAACTGGACAACTGGTCTCTGGACTTAAAGGCAACTCCAAATATTTTTATTATGTAGACGGCATTAGATATGAAACTGTTAAAAATGAAATCTTTACAAACACTTACAGATAAATTAGATCTGATAATAGTCAAATATACAGACAAAAATTTGAAAATTAAGTCTAATTCTTGATGAACAAGTCTAAATTTTGTAATGTCTTAATTTTCTAATATCCTTAAGTCTAGATTTTCTAATGGCCAACTCCAAATATTTTAATTATTAAGACTTAAGATCACGTGTACCATCATGTATCAAGTGAATGATCAAGTCTAAATTTTCTAATAATAAACTGATAAACTGAAAAAAATTTAATGATCAAGAATAGATCATAATGATCAAGTCTAACTTTTTTAATTTATGGTTTTCTCTAATGATAAAACTGTAATCTTCTAACGATCAAGTCTACATTTTCTAAAAAATTAACGTTAAATGTATTATTTACTAAGTCCAAGTCTTCTAATAATATTCAAATCCGAATTCAAGTCCGAATCTTGTAATGATGATGAATCTTTCCATGATCAAATCTAAAATCGTTCTACGGTTTCGTTAGACAAATTAGATCTGATAAAAGTCAAACATACAGATAAAAAATGGAAAATATAGTTTAATTCTTGATGTACAGGTCTAAATCTTGTAATGTCTTAATTTGTTAATATCCTAAAGTCTAGATTTTCAAATGACCAACTCCAAATATTTTAATGATTAAGACTTAAGATCAAGTGTACGATCATGTATCAAGTGAATGATCAAGTCTAAATTTTCTAATGATAAACTGATAAACTGAAAATATTTTAATGATCACGAATAGATCATAATGATCAAGTCTAACTTTTTTAATTTTTATCTTTTTAAATTATGGTTTTATCTAATGATGAAACTGTAATTTTCTAACGATCAAGTCTACATTTTCTAAAAAATCAACGCTGAATGTATTATTTACTAAGTCCAAGTCTTCTAATAATATTCTTAAAATGATGATTATGATGATGAATATTTCCATGATCAAATCTGAAATCGTTCCATGGTTTCACGGACGTTAAAGTCAACTGGACTTTAACGACCAACTCGAAATCTTCCAATGATCAAGTCCGAATCTTGTAATGATGATGAATGATGATGCTTATGAATCTTTCCATGATCAAATCTGAAATCGATCGACGGTCTTATGGACGTTAAAGCCAACTGGACTTTAACGACCAACTCGAAATCTTCCTATAATCAAGTCCGAAATCGTTCCACTGTTTCATGGACGTTAGAGCCAACTGGACTTTAACGACCAACTCGAAATCTTCCTATAATCAAGTCCGAATCTTATAATGGTGATGAATGATGATGATGTGAATCTTTCCATGATCAAATCTGAAATCGTTCCACGGTTTTGCGGACGTTAAAGCCAACTGGACTTGAACGACCAACTCGATATCTTCCAATGATCAAGTCTGTATGTTGTAATGACGCTGAATGATGATGATGACCTAGTCAACTGGACTTTAACGATCAACTCGAAATCTTCCAATGATCAACTCAAATCTGAAAATTTTGATAAATATTTCTCTGGTCCTACCTTTGATGGCTGGGTCTTGGTGGTGGTGGCAGTTGGAGACTTGGCACCCTCTCCGCTGCTGGAGGCTGGGGCAGTGGCGTCCGCCGTTCTGGGGGCTGACGACTATCGTGCGGGTCCTGCTCATCGTGCCGGAGCCACAATCAGCGTCGCACGAGGACCAGGGCCCCCAGGGGCTCACCTGACAGTCGACGACTGCAATGAAACGAAAAGAGTGCCTTGAATCTACTGTAAAACAGTTGAAGGCCGCCTGGGAGTTTTAGGGACAGGCGTGAATTTTTAAAACTGTGGGAAGCGGAAGTGGATGGGAGTTTGCGGGACAAATGCATTACTGCCTCCAGTGTTCCCAAGTGGAAAAACTGGGGATTTCCCGCAGATTATTCACGTTTTTTTTTTTCATTATATTACGTTCGTTTTCGCAAATTTTTATAATTCTCAGGCCTTTAATATGTATTTCGTATAATTGTAAATAACCTGAGAAAAAATAACGTTGTGACGTTTTATTAACTACTGTGATTACTCGCAAGATTTTTTCTATTGGTAATGTGTTTGTTGGTTAGTAAAGGCAAATAATATATTAATACAAAAAAAGCACAGATTTATGAATTATGTATATACACGTTGTGACGTTTTATTAACTACCGTGATTACTCGCAAGATTCGTTCTATTGGTAATGTGTTGGTTAGTAAACGCAAATAATATATTAATACAAGAAAGCACAGATTTATGAATTATGTACGTACACGTTGTGACGTTTTATTAACTACCGAGATTACTCGCATGACTCGTTCTATTGGTAATGTGTTGGTTAGTAAATGCAAATAATATATTAATACAAGAAAGCACAGATTGATGAATTATGTACGTACATGTTGTCATGTTTTATTAACTACTGTGATTACTCGCAAGATTCGTTGTATTGGTAATGTGTTGGTTAGTAGACAAGGTTCGTTCAGCTTTCTCGCCTGCTACAGACAGCCACTTATAAGTTTGCAACACTGATCATTGTAGACGGATCTATTGAGGGGCACTTCTTCAGAACAAATGCTTTAGAATCGCTCGTTCAGCATATTTTTTCCAATGGCGCATTTCTTCAGTTTGCCGTGACCGTTCGAAATAAATCCCCCCTTCTGTGTACTCGAGGGTGCGTGTCGGCGACACCTCGGCCCTAATTCCCCCCCTAACCATTGGGGGTGGGTACCCCCCAACGCGACATGTGACCAGCCCAGCAGGGCCCCATCCATCAGCTTTACCAGGCAATATTCAACTGTGGGCACGATAAAAAAAGCGCCGCCCTTGCGGGGCGAAAAAAGCGTGCACCCCATCAAGGATTACCCCCGTGTAATCCCCTTTAAAGCCCCCCAGATAACGAGGACTATCCCGAGGTTTATTTTTTGTGGGGCGTCTGAGGGACGACATGTAAAGATGAGGGGCTGTTCTCCACAATAGCCAGGCTCTTAACGCAAGATCTTGTCGAGATTAATAACACCCCCTTCAAATTGCGTATGATTCCGTCAAGCATTACACCAAAGCGATTTTACTTTGGGTTATTAGCTTATAAATCTTAATAAATAAAATTGTCGCCAAAATTAATATCAGACGCCAAAACAAGTTACAATGTACCATATCGCCACATTTTATAGATTTCAACCCTCTAATTTTTCACTCTCGCTTATTCTGAGGATAGGATGTTAAAAGACACATTTAGTTATACATGTCCTGTGATTTTAGGATTTTTTAAAGGACTAATAAGAGAAATATGTACATAAGTGTGCTTTGTTTACAAATCTGTTGAGGTTAATAAATTTCGACCACCAAATTTTTCACTCTCGCTTATTCTGAGGATAAGATGTTAAAAGACACATTTAGTTATACATGCTGTGTGAATCTGGAATCATTTGAATGACTAATAAGAGAAATATGTACAAAAATGTACGTTTGTTACACTTTATAGATTTCGACCCCCTAATTTTTCACTCTCGCTTATTCTGAGGATAGGATGTTAAAAGACACATTTAGTTATACATGATCTGTGATTTTAGGATTTTTTAAAGGACTAATAAGAGAAATATGTACATAAGTGTGCTTTGTTTACATATCTGTTGAGGTTAATAAATTTCGACCACCTATATTTTCACTCTCGCTTATTCTGAGGATAAGATGTTAAAAGACACATTTAGTTATACATGCTGTGTGATTCTGGAATCATTTGAATGACTAATAAGAGAAATATGTGCAAAAATGTACTTTTGTTACACTTTATAGATTTCGACCCCCTAATTTTTTACTCTCGCTTATTCTGAGGATAAGATGTTAAAAGACACATTTAGTTATACATGCTCTGTGATTTTAGGATTTTTTAAAGGACTAATAAGCGAAATATGTACATAAGTGTGCTTTGTTTACATATCTGTTGAGGTTAATAAATTTCGACCACCTAATATTTCACTCTCGCTTATTCTGAGGATAAGATGTTAAAAGACACATTTAGTTATACATGCTGTTTGATTCTGGAATCATTTGAATGACTAATAAGAGAAATATGTGCAAAAATGTACTTTTGTTACACTTTATAGATTTCGACCCCCTAATTTTTTACTCTCGCTTATTCTGAGGATAAGATGTTAAAAGACACATTTAGTTATACATGCTCTGTGATTTTAGGATTTTTTAAAGGACTAATAAGAGAAATATGTACATAAGTGTGCTTTGTTTACATATCTGTTGAGGTTAATAAATTTCGACCACCTAATTTTTCACTCTCGCTTATTCTGAGGATAAGATGTTAAAAGACCCATTTAGTTATACATGCTGTGTGATTCTGGAATCATTTGAATGACTAATAAGAGAAATATGTACAAAAATGTTCTTTTGTTACACTTTATAGATTTCGACCCCCTAATTTTTCACTATTGCTTATTCTGAGGATAGGATGTTAAAAGACACATTTAGTTATACATGTTCTGTGATTTTAGGATTTTTTAAAGAACTGATAAGAGAAATATGTACATAAGTGTGCTTTGTTTACATATCTGTTGAGGTTAATAAATTTCGACCACCTAATTTTTCACTCTCGCTTATTCTGAGGATAAGATGTTAAAAGACACATTTAGTTATACTTCCTGTGTGATTCTGGAATAATTTGAATGTCTAATTAGAGAAATATGTACAAAAATGTACTTTTGTTACACTTTATAGATTTCGACCCCCTAATTTTTCACTCTCGCTTATTCTGAGGATAAGATGTTAAAAGACACATTTAGTTATACTTGCTATGTGATTCTGGAATCATTTGAATGTCTAATTAGAGAAATATGTACAAAAATGTACTTTTGTTACACTTTATAGATTTCGACCCCCTAATTTTTCACTCTCGCTTATTCTGAGGATAAGATGTTAAAAGACACATTTAGTTATACTTGCTATGTGATTCTGGAATCATTTGAATGTCTAATTAGAGAAATATGTACAAAAATGTACTTTTGTTACACTTTATAGATTTCGACACCCTAATTTTTCACTCTCGCTTATTCTGAGGATAGGATGTTAAAAGACACATTTAGTTATACATGCTCTGTGATTTTAGGATTTTTTAAAGGACTAATAAGAGAAACATGTACATAAGTGTGCTTTGTTTACATATCTGTTGAGGTTAATAAATTTCGACCACCTAATTTTTCACTCTCGCTTATTCTGAGGATAAGATGCTAAAAGACACATTTAGTTATACATGCTGTGTGATTCTGGAATCATTTGAATGACTAATAAGAGAAATATGTACAAAAATGTACGTTTGTTACACTTTATAGATTTCGACCCCCAAATTTTCCACTCTCGCTTATTCTGAGGATAGGATGTTAAAAGACACACTTAGTTATACATGCTCTGTGATTTTAGGATTTTTTAAAGGACTAATAAGAGAAATATGTACATAAGTGTGCTTTGTTTACATATCTGTTGAGGTTAATAAATTTCGACCACCTAATTTTTCACTCTCGCTTATTCTGAGGATAAGATGTTAAAAGACACATTTAGTTATACTTCCTGTGTGATTCTGGAATAATTTGAATGTCTAATAAGAGAAATATGTACAAAAATGTTCTTTTGTTACACTTTATAGATTTCGACCCCCTAATTTTTCACTATTGCTTATTCTGAGGATAGGATGTTAAAAGACACATTTAGTTATACATGTTCTGTGATTTTAGGATTTTTTAAAGAACTGATAAGAGAAATATGTACATAAGTGTGCTTTGTTTACATATCTGTTGAGGTTAATAAATTTCGACCACCTAATTTTTCACTCTCGCTTATTCTGAGGATAAGATGTTAAAAGACACATTTAGTTATACATGCTGTGTGATTCTGGAATCATTTCAATGTTTAATTAGAGAAATATGTACAAAAATGTACTTTTGTTACACTTTATAGATTTCGACCCCCAAATTTTCCACTCTCGATTATTCTGAGGATAGGATGTTAAAAGACACATTTAGTTATACATGCTCTGTGATTTTAGGATTTTTTAAAGGACTAATAGAGAAATATGTACAAAAATGTACTTTTTTTATATGTTAAACATTTCGACCCCCTAATTTTCCACTCTCGCTTATTCTGAGGATAAGATGTTAAAAGACACATTTAGTTATACATCTTTGCAGACTTTTTGCAGCCGTTTCTTCTCCGGCGACGTGAAAATTTAATCCGTCTCTTTCCCTCCGGCGGACTTCTGGGAAATACATATAAATCCCCGCAGCGTCTAGCCATTAAGATAAGGGAAATCATCCGGGCCGTAAAGTGTGCAGGTGGCTCGTGGGTTATCTCACCGCGTTCTTTTTTTCCCACCTGGGGGATAACCGGCGGCTTCTCGGCCTCATCCACGTAATCTCGAAGAAGAGACACGAACCGATAATCCCGCCAACTTACGACGCGACAATCGAAAAATAGATACGAGAAATGAATATAGCTCTAGGGCGATAATACACACAGACACACACACACATATATATATTTATTTATGTGGATATCTGAAGTCAATGATTTTTATTTGTAGAAACCCCCATAAGTTTTAATAACGTATGATACGACCAGGAGATGTACAATATCTTGTACAATTTCGTACCCCTTTACAATTTACAAAAAAAATACTGGAGACGAAAAACCTTCCTTCACTAATAGCTAACCATTACATCTCAATGCAGAAAGTTATATGTTTGATTTTCTCTCTTATTTAATAGTGAAACTTTGTCAATTTTTCAGTAGAATTAGATTCAGGTGGATTGTACACGAATCTGTTATTAAAGTTGCATATAATAAATTTTCAGAAATTTCAGTAATAGCTAACACGTACTTATCAAAGCAGAAAGTTATATGTTTGATTTTCTCCCTTATTTAATACTGAAACTTTGTCAAACTCTCTCTAATCTATCTACATTCAAAGCAAATCATTGATTTGTTTTGTCCCAATTATTGAAAGCATGCACATACACACATACACATTCATTGTTCGTGGAGTTAATTAAAAAAAATGTACATAGCTCACTTGTTCTCTCGTACTTCCATTCATCTCTGATGTTTTCGTTCCCTTAATTTTTGGATGCAAAAAAATATCGCAACTTCACTGTCCGCATCAAGGGATTACGCAATCGATACAGTAATCATTAAAATCCCGCAATAATTGTAAACAAACATTCTTCGCCCCGTTCGCTGTTTCCACCCTTACGATACAGAATTTATTTCCGCCCGATTCGTTGGATTTTCATTTCAGCCCTGCACATTGCCCTGCAAGCACCGAAGCGTGGCGCATCCCCAGCCGCAGGGGCTTACCATTCCCCCCTTTTCCACGACCAGAAGCCACCCATTTCCCCAAGAGGAGCGCCCCATTTTCCCCACACCACTTTGAAGGCCGCCCGCTTCCTTGAAAGTGACCTGTTTTATAGTGCGGTCGTTTTTCCACGTTTTTCCACCAGTTTACACCTCTTTGACCACAAGTAGGACCTGCCAATTTGTATCTGCTTGACCAGTAATGGAGCCCGCCAATTTATACTTCCTTGGCTATTAGGAGCGCCCGCCAGTTTGCACTTCCTTGACCAGTAATGAAGCCTACCAGTTTCCAGCTTTTTGTTCACGAAAAAGGTCCTGCAGTTGTTGCCATCACATAAATCTATAATAATATTGCCTTTCAAATGGTACCCCCCAATACCACAAACAATGTCTATGTATAGGGAGATATATGGTTGGTTAGGGTAGGGGAGGTATATATGCCTGTAGAGAAAGGTGCCCCCCAATACCACGAACAATGCCTATGTATAGGGAGGTATATGGTTGGATAGGGTAGGGAGGTATATATGCCTGTAGAGGGAGGTATAGTGTTTTCACTTAAAATTGAAAATGTACCTGCAATGAGGGTTTATTACGGTCAAGGGTTTTCCTTTGTATGGCGTGCTGCGAATAGGCTCTGGACTCTGTTTTCTTCCCATTACCCGTCATAAAATTCCGTTCGCACAATGGACCGCAATAAACACCCTTCGTAGGTAGATTTTGAAATTCAAGTAAAAACACTATATACATATATATATACCTGTAGAGAGAGGTACCCCCCAATACCACGAACAATACCTATGTATAGGGAGGTATATGGTTGGGTAGGGTAGGGAGGTATAGGGAGGTATATGGTATGGTAGGGTAGGAAGGCATAGGAAGGTATATATGCCTGTAGAGGGAGGTTTTTATATGATTGATGCGGTTTTTATAAAAGTATACATAGGCGATATAACCCGTATGTATATTTTTGTAAAGTATACCACTATATAAGTGCACCACGCAAATTTGCCCACAAGGGTCTCAGGTACGAATACAGGTGGGCGCCACATAAATATGTACCCACAAACGTCCCAGGTGCGATGATAAATGGGCGCCACGCAAATTTATACCCCCAAGAGTATCTAGCACGACAAAGGTCCCAGGTATGATCATAATAAGGCGCCGTGTAGCATAAGAAGGTATAGGGAGGTATATGGTAGGGTAGGGTAGGAAGGTATAGGGAGGTATATGGTAGGGTAGGGTAGGACGGTGTAGGGAGGTATATGGTAGGGTAGGGTAGGAAGGTATAGGGTGGTATATGGTAGGGTAGAGTAGGAAGGTATAGGGAGGTATATGGTAGGGTAGGGTAGGAAGGTATAGGGAGGTATATGGTAGGGTAGGGTAGGGTAGGAAGGTATAGGGAGGTATATGGCAGGGTAGGGTAAGAAGGTATAGGGTCGTATATATGCCTGTAGAGGGAGGTTTTTATATGATTGATGCGGTTTCTATAAAAGTATACATAAGCGATATAACCCGTATGTATACTTTTGTGAAGTATACCACTATATAAGTGCACCACGCAAATTTGCCCACAAAGGTAATAGGTACGAATATACGAGGACGCTACATAAATGTATACCCACAAACATCCCAGGTGCGATGATAAATGGGCGCCACGCAAATTTATACCCACAAGAGTATCTACCACGACAAGGGTCCCAGGTATTATCATAAGTAGGCGCCGCATAAATGTGTACTCACAAACGTCCTAAGTTCGACGATAAATGGGCGCCACGCAAATTCGTACCCACAAGAGTATCTAGCACAACAAGGGTCCTAGGTATGATCATAAGTAGGCGCCGCATAAATGTGTACCTACAAACGTCCTAAGTTCGACGATAAATGGGCGCCACGCAAATTCGTACCCACAAGAGTATCCAGCACATCCACCTATTATTGCACTCCCATGCCCACAAATATCGTGCCTAAATGGTATATTTTATCCACGAACAGTGTGCGTTAATTTATTCCCTCATCCACGAACAGCGTCCACTTATGTACCCCCATCCTCCACGAACAGCGTCCACTTATGTACCCCCATCCTCCACGAACAGCGTCCACTTATGTACCCCCATCCCCCACGAACATCGTCCGCCAATTTGCACCCCCTTGTCCACTAATGCCGCCTCCGAAGCGGGGCATCGTTCTCGCGGGAGACAATCGACTTAACGGGCGGTAATCGAGCAGCCCTACGCCCGGAAAATGGCAAGGGGTAGGGCGGGGTGCGGCCGGGGCTTTGCGGGGAAAACGAATTTTCCGCTTCCTTTGCGTCGCCAGGAAAAATAATAAAGGGATACACTTTGATGTCGGCGTATTAGATATTAAAAATTGTTTTGATTCCACCCCCCTGGGAGACCCACAGGGATCAAGGGTTGTCTTCCGGCTGCCGAGTTTAAAAAAAAAGTACAATCCGACGTCGTCATAAAAGGGTAGAAAAATACAGCTGCTGTAATTTATATCAGTTTTTTTTGCTGTGGGCTTCTCAACTTCTCATCATACGATTTTGTGTAAAAGTAGAATTGAATCAAACTCTGTGTCCTTCGACGATTTTGTGTGGTTGGCCGTGAAAGTCTTCTAAACAACAGTGTTTGAAGACAGCTTCTAAACATAATTGAATCTTGTAGTAAAATTGAATCAAACTCTGTGTCCTTCAGAAGACAGCTTCTAAACATAGTTGAATCTTGTAGTAGAATTGAATCAAACTCTGCGTCCTTCTCTTATGGTTTGGTTTATACATACAGCATGGAAATAAAGTAACGCATAAATTCGGTGCGTTTTAGTTCTGTTAATGTTGTAATGGATTTAGTTCTAACTTTATCCAAATAATCGCAACTATATAATTGATTTTTATTGATGTTGATACACTGCTATTTAAGATTGACCCAGCGTACTACTCGGGGGTGATGTGGGGTCGTAGCCCTCAAAAACCGGCCTAAAGATAGAGGGTAGTATGAGTACGACGAATGAAATGAAGATAGCTAATTCTTACCTAAAGGTCTAAAACGGCCGATAGTTATGAATTTGAGATCGTGAATATTCGAATCGCTTGACTGGATCTTCTTCTTCTTTATATGGGATCTTCTTTCAGGAGGTTTGCAATCATCATCGCTATCTTCACCTTGGAGGCGGCAGCTCGGAATAACTCTTGGGATGTGGTATCATACCATTCTCCTCTCCCTTCATCTATTCTTACAAATATGAAGAGGTTAATCTTCGAGCTCCCTACAATACGCTTCTGTGTAACTTATGTGGCTGTGTACTTACTCATCCAAAGCTTCCATCTATTCTTACAAATATGATCAGTCCAATCTTCGAGCTCCCTACAATAAGCTTCTGTGTAACTTATGTGGCGCCCCTTTCTTGTGACCACCTAGATCAATCACGTCTTTCCCTGGACCTATAAAGCAATTAAACTCCCCCGGTGCCCGAGGGGGCGGCCAGTAAATGCGAGCGGTTACCTATCGGCTTCATATCTGCCCTTTTGTGATTTATGTCCCCCAGCCGCCCCCCAAGAGGCCCCCGGTAGCACGAATCAATCGCGACATCCCCTCGGCCGTAATCTTCCATTTAATCCGGCATCGTCTCCGGAGTCCTATGCCCCCCAAGACGCGCTGTTTCGCAGCCTCCCATTCGCGGTGGCGTGGGAGGTTGGGAGGGTTTAAGGGTTGGGGAGGGTCTCCGTTGTTCGGCAGGGAAAAATATAATAACGGACGTTGATTAAATTCCGCCACGATAAGACGTTATAGTTATATATCCTTTTAATCCGGAATTAGCCCGGCTCCCGGAGGAGTGAGAGCTGCTGATCTCATGGGAGGGGGAGGAGGGACAGTATAAGCTCGAATTGTATTCAACTGTTTGCCCACTCTGGGAAAAATAAACTCCGGATTCCGGAAGATTTTCAGAGTGCTGCTAATCGTCTCGTTGCAATGGAATAAGGCAGCGTAACTCCGCCAATCCCCACATTCCCTGCACTCTAGGGGATGATTTCATTTGCATTATTATTATTTTTTTTATTATTAAAAATCTTAAGATGATGTTGTCCTCAGCACGTCTTCCCTGGGTCGATGCTCTCTGCCTATTCCTCTCCTCTCGATGTATTGAAATGTTTTTAATTTGGTTTCGTTAATTATCGCTCAGATGCGGAGATTTCATCGGCATTGATTACTGTTTTTAATTTTTTTGTTTATGTGTTCGTACACACACACACTTGTAGCACTTTTGTCTATTACTTTCCAAAACGGAAACAATTATCGGCGTACCGATACTGTTTGTTTCTAAAGTATCTTCCGTTTCTTCCGCATTGAGACGTGAGCTTTACCGGGAACGGATGTAAACTGGGGCGTCTGGTGTCATCGGTCATATTTATAAACACCGACCAGCAGTCACTTTTCTGTTATCGATTTTTCGTTCGTCGTTCTTCAGATCTTGAAAATTTACAGCGTCGTCCGACAATTCATAATCGTTGCCTTGGTGATCATTCAATAATGTATAATTTCTAATTTACTAATTTCTCGCAAATCCAATCGAAAATTCAATGCGATATTCATTATCCTGATAATTTTCCGCTTCCAATGAAATACGAGATTATAAATTAACTAATTAATATCACAATATATTAACATGGAGCCTCATCAATCCGATATCACAGTATTTTGTTATAAATATTTGATTTCTAAAATTTGTAAAATGCGAAACTTGACAATCCAAGAGGATTCTCTTTGATTATTTTAAATCTTAAAGGTGCATTGAAGCGAATTTGGCTGCACCTTTAAGTTCCACTCAATTCCCGAGTCTTCGGGGGAAATTGTGCTTGTTTAGCATTAACATTAATCACCGGCGCTTTTTATGTTAATTAATAACGCCCATCATAAAAGCCGAGCTGGCAGTATTCGGCGTGAAAATGTGAGGACTCGACACTATCAATACGGATCTGAAATGATTGACGAGGGGCGAGATTTGGACTGCGAATAAGATCGATATCGGCGCGCTAAACGGCACGTTGCTAGTCATTAATGCGAAACGCACCGACCACAGGGTAGGGGGTGGCATTGAGCCACCCCCTCAACAGGGCGTAATTGCGTTGCGGACGTCGCGACGCATCAGCGTCGATTCGCGTTCGATTATGCTAATGGGGGCGGCGATCGACTCGATTGCCTGCCATGAAGCGCCCTAAGCGTTTTTTTTTAATTCCAGGCCTCCCGATTAAACCACCCCCATGCGTCTCATTGCTAGCTCATTGATTGTCCCCAATTTGAGGAATATTGTACGTCATTAGGGGACTTATAACATTTGTCGTTCTTCAGAACTTGAAAATTTGCGGCGTCGTCCAACAATTCATAATCGTTGCCATGGTCATCATTCAATAATTTCTAATTACTAAAAAATTTCATCAGAATATATTCAGAACTGAATACTTTACGCTGTCGTACTTTTTCTGTACACTCCTGTGTAGTGGATTCATTTTTAATGACCAGAGATGATGACATTTACACAAACAATGTCAGTGGAATTGTTAGAATTGACAGTGAACGTTTCATCTACTTTGTCAACGAAGCCGCTTTACGTTAAAAGTGCCAACTAACTTAATTTATGACCAAAGATATTTTATAAGGAAGATGACATTCATTATTAATGACCAGAAATGATGACGTCTACATAGATAATGATAGGAACGTCTTGATGGTGAATGTTTCATCGACTTCGTCAATGAATCCGCTTTCCGTTGAAAGTGCCAACTACTTCATCTATGACCCAAAGATATTTTACAAGAAATATTACATTCATTTTTAATTACCAGCACCACCATCATCATAGACATAGAAACGTCTTGACAGTCTTGACATTCATTTTTAATGACCAGAGATGATGACATCTACACAAACAATGCTAGGAACGTCTTGACAGGAAATGTTTCATCTACTTCGTCAATGAAGCCGCTTTACATTACGTGGAAGTTATCATTAACTTCGGCAATGACCAAAGGTTTATTACAAAGAAGACGACATACATTTTTAAAGCAATATTTGTATAGACAATGACCGGAACGTCTTCATGGGGTAAGTGTCGTCTACTCCATCAATGACCAGAGGCTCTTTACGAGGAAGATACCATCTATTACGTCGATCACCTGAGATATTATGCAAGGAAGATGGGGTTCATTTTTAATAGTCATAGGCGATGACATCTGCATAGTTATGCATAGTCTTGATTGGGCATGTGTCATTTGTTTTGTCAATGACCAGAGGCACAAGGAAGGTACCATCTACTTTTCCAATGACCAAAGGTTTTTTACAATGAAAATGGCATTAGCTACAAACTATATCATCTGCAATATCTGCATGGTCAATGACCAAAGGCTCTTTACGTGGAAGTTATCATTAACTTCGCCAACGACCAAAGGTTATTTACAAAGAAGACGACATAAATTTTTGAAGCAATATCTGTATAGACAATGGCCCGAACGTCTTCCTGTGTCTTCTAATTCCATCAATGACCAGAGGCTGTTTACGAGGAAGATACCATCTGTTATGTCGATCACCTGAGATGTTATGGAAGGAAGATGAGGTTCATTTTTAATAGTCATAGGCGATGACATCTGCATAGATAATGACCAGCACGTCTTAACTGGGCATGTGTCATTTGTTTTGTCAATGACCAGGTACCAATCTACAAGGAAGGTACCATCTACTTTACCAATGACTAAAGGTTTTTTACAATGAAAATGGCATTCATTTTTAATAGCTACAGACTATATCATCTGCAAAGACAATAACCGGAACGTCTTGACCGGTCATCTACTCCATCAATGACCACATAGACTCTTTACGAGAAAGATACCATCTATTATGTCAATCACCTGAGATATTAAGCAAGGAAGATGAGGTTCATTTTTAATAGTCATAGGCGATGACATCTGCATAGTTAATGACCGGCGCGTCTTGATTGGGCATGTGTCATTTGTTTTGTGAATGACCAGAGGCACAAGGAAGGTACCATCTACTTTTCCAATGACCAAAGGTTTTTTACAATGAAAATGGCATTAGCAACAAACTATATCATCTGCAATATCTGCATGGTCAATGACCAAAGGCTCTTTACGTGGGAGTTATCATTAACTTCGCCAATGACCAAAGGTTTTTTTACAAAGAAGACGACATAAATTTTTAAAGCAATATCTGTATTGACAATGACCGGAACGTCTTCGTGTGTCATCTGCTCCATCAATGACCAGAGGCTCTTCACGAGGAGGTACCATCTATTATGTCGATCACCTGAGATATAATGCAAGGAAGATGAGGTTCATTTTTAATAGTCATAGGCGATGACATCTGCATAGATAATGACCAGCACGTCTTAACTGGGTATGTGTCATTTGTTTTGTCAATGACCAGGTACCAATCTACAAGGAAGGTACCATCTACTTTACCAATGACTAAAGGTTTTTTACAATGAAGATGGCATTCATTTTTAATAGCTACAGACTATATCATTTGCAAAGACAATAACCGGAACGTCTTGACGAGGTATGTGTCCTCTAATTCGTCAATGATCAGAAGCTCTTTGCAAGGAAGGTACCATCTACTTCATCAATGACCAGAGGTTGTTTGCAAGGAAGATGACATTCATTTTTAATGGCCAGAGGCGATAATATCTGCATAGATAATGACTGGCACGTCCTGACTGGGCGTATGTCATTTGTTTTGTCAATGACCACAAGGAACAATGACTGCACAAGGAAGGTACCATCTACTTTATCAATGACCAAAGGTTTTTTACAATGAAAATGGCATTCATTTTTAATAGCTGCAGACTATATCATCTGCAAAGACAATGTACCAATGTACAGGTACCATCTACTTCGCCAATGACCAAAGGTTGTTTACAAGGAAGATGACATTCATTTTTAATTTTTAATTTAATTTAATTGACAATGATCGGACGGTCTTGATGAGAAATGTGTTATCTGCGTCGTCAATGACCAGAGGCTCTTTACGAGCAAGGTAACATTTACTTGGACAATGATCAGAAGTTTTTTGCAAGGAAGATGATATTCTGTTTTAATGGCCAGCGGTGGTAACATCTGCATAGACAATGACCGGAGAGTCTCGATAAGGAAAGTGTCATCTGCTTCGTCAATAATTAGGGTCTATTTATGAGGAAGGTACCATCTACTTTGTCAATGATCAGAGGTTGAATACAAGGAAGATGACATTCATTTTTGAAACAATATCTGTATAGACAATGACCGGAACGTCTTCATGGGGTATGTGTTATTTACTCCATCAATGACCAGAGACCATTTTCGAGGAAGATACCATATATTATGTCGATCACCTGAGATATTATGCAAGGAAGATGAGGTTCATTTTTAATAGTCAGAGGCGATGACATCAGCATAGTTAATGATCGGCGCGTCTTGACAGGGCATGTGTCATTTGTTTTATCAATGACCAGCGGCACCAGGAAGGTACAATCTACTTTATCAATGACCAAAGGTTTTTTTACAATGAAAATGGGATTCATTTCTAATAGCTACACAGACTATATCATCTGCAATATCTGCATGGTCAATGACCAAAGGCTCTTTATGTGGAAGTTATCATTAACTTTGCCAACGACCAAAGGTTGTGTCATTTGTTTAGTCAATGACCAGAGGCAAAAGGAAGGTACCATCCTTGGAACGGTTTTTTACTATGAAAATGGCATTCATTTTTAATAGCTACAAACTATATCATCTGCAATATCTGCATGGTCAATGACCAAAGGCTCTTTATATGGAAGTTATCATTAACTTCGCCAATGACCAAAGGTTGTGTCATTTGTTTTGTCAATGACCAGAGGCACAAGGAAGGTACCATCCTTGAAAAGGTTTTTTATAATGAAAATGGCATTTATTTTTAATAGCTACAGACTATATCTTCTACAAAGACAATAACCGGGATAGTTTTGACGAGGTATGTGTCCTCTGATTCCTCAATGATGAGAAGCTCTTTGTGAGGAAGGTACCATCTACTATAGATAATAAGAAAATATTTTACGACAATTTGGTATCATTTATTACTAGAGAGAGGACCATTTTTTATTCGGTTATCGGACGCTTATATTTTCCCCCCTATTGCCTTTCCGTCCTATTTGTTACTATTTGCTCTAAATGATAATAAATAATAAGGTCCTTATTTAGTTAAGCGAGAAGTTCGTCTGGCTCATTAATTTGAGCCCCAACAAACAACAGAGAAGCGTAACTCTCACCAGCGGTTACAATGGATGCGTCCGCCGAACTTTTAATCCGAATTTCACGGCCGCCTTGGAGATTAAAGGCACGCTAATGCATCCCTTACCGCGGAAACTTCCCCGATTCGATTACCATCACGTAATTGCAATGGGGGGGGGGATTCCCTAGTGCCCTCTCAGGCCAGATGCGACGCCATTTTTGCGAACTTGTTGCACTTCCGGTGCACGCTGGGCCGGAAGCGGGCTGCATTCGAGGATGCGACGTTGCTAATACTCGCGTATTGTTGACATGTTTAATTTTAGTTGGCACGTCGACACGTTTCTAATGAAATTGGGATCAAGCTTATTGCAAGCATGCCTTATCCGATCTTTTACGTCTTCATTATCATTTGCAACAGAATCGAACAGATATTTTGGCAGGTTTATGGTATAATTGGTGGCATAGCTAATTCTTGCTCCTTCTCAACGGAGACGGTACATGAAGAAGAAGAAGTACAATCATGTCCAGGGTTGAAAGCTAGTCCACAATAAAGGCGCCTCTTTTGTCCACCACTGGCGTACCTCATTCATGCGCTTCAGATATCTTGGATAGCTACCTATCTACCTACTTAGCTACCCTACCTATTTAACTACCCACTTGCTATTTCGTAGGTATATAGAACGTGGGGTATTTGATATAATGGTGTATGAATTAATTTATAGACGTGCGCATTAAATTCGTAATTATAATAAAATATGAAAAACTTCCGAGACGCTGCTTTTGATGAGATTTATGTATTTATAAGCCACTCAGCATTAAATTTTAATTACGTACTTATAACGAAATCCGGCGGAATTGAAAATGCAAGATGCTGCATTTGAATAATAGCCCAGTCACTGGCTCTGACGTTTTAAGACTGCGCAGTGTCTTATACCTCCAATATTATAAATCGGAGTCGCTTGCAAATGCCGAATAATCCAGCGAGTAAAGTGTACCCGATTTATTGAAACGCCGAGTGCGAAATTGTACGCCAATTTCGCCTATTATATTTCCAATACGATTTGCCTTTTCCGGCTGATTAAACCCGCCAATTTGAGCTGCGAAAAATCCGATGCACTCGAACGTGAGCCAGTATCGTCCGGCACACCTGAACATGCAACTTTACAGGCCCTGGTGCACTTTACTGGCCTACACGTCCAATCGAACCGAAAACAGCGCCAGGCAATATTGTTGATTGGATTTGGTGCGCCGTTCAGGAATTCCGTAGTTGTTTTGATTAACTTATTGTCGTTATGCCGCCGGATTATTACAAAACTAGGCGGAATCAATTTGCCAATCGTGTAACCTGCAGTAAACTGGCAATAAGTCAACCACAACAACGTGGAATAATATAGCAGTCCAGCTGTAGATGTTGAATACACTAGAATTAAACCTACGTATTTATATGGATGACATTCGCAGCTCTATCAATTACCAGAGGCTTAACCCGCCATAATATCGTTCTTCAATTCTAACAGCCAAATGGGGTGATCGTTCTGAGGTTCTGCATTTCGGCATTCCTGGCTTCCTGTACTCCTGGCGTTCTGCGTTCTGTGTCTTTGGCGTACTCGTCGTACACGCGGATGGTATATATGCCCACCGTCGACGCTCCGTTACGCCCCTGTCTTATGCGCAAGCAAGAGCTGCCAACCGACCATTGTGGGAGGACCCAAGCATTGGAGGAACTTATCTACGTGGGAGCCACAGATAAGATATATGCCCGCCGCTGACGATTCGTTACGCCCCCATCTTACGCGCAAGCAAGAGCTGCCAACCGACCATCGTGGGAGGACCCAAGCATTGGAGGAACTTATCTACGTGGGAGCCACAGATAAGATATATGCCCGCCGCTGACGCTTCGTTACGCCCCCATCTTACGCGCAAGCAAGAGCTGCCAACCGACCATCGTGGGAGCATTGGAGGAACTTATCTCCGTGAGAGCCACAGATAAGACGTATTTGGTAGATTGGTATAATAAGGTGTGTGGTACTATTGCCTAATGCAATTTTCCTCGATGTTTCATCAGCCACGAAGGATATTTCATCTAGCCCCTAAGAATCCATGTGATGATTCGAAACTTATGCTTGCCGGGGTTAAGTGAACGCCCTTCCCCTTCACTGCCGTTTACATCCGTCATGGCGAGCTGGTTCCCTTCCAGACGACTATTTTCCCATCATCATAAGCCCCTGCCTCCAGATTTATCACCCCAATTATAGAATTAGTGCAATAACGTGTAACAGTGAGTGTGCTCGACTGATGGCAATGATCACTTCTCATGTCACGAACAATCCGGACGCAATTTTCCGCGCGATCCCGTCAACCCGGAAAAATCGCTTTCCCCAACGAGTTTAATTGCCACGAATCCGTCATTACGGCATGGGGGGGGGGGGGGGGGGGATTTCTTCCCATGCCTTCCCTCGGGATATACGACTCCAATTTATATAATAACCCCCGATTGTCGACGTGGCAAGCCTGGCGGGGGTGGACGTGACAAATCCGGCGGCCCCCCCCCGGAGATTTTCTGCCCCCGTGAACAGGTGGTTCCGAAACGTCGGACGCCCCCGCTGCTTGATTTACACCCCCTCGCCCTGGAAAGCGCTGAGTCCGGACGGCACGTATCGCAGGATCGAAGGCAGCGCTGTGGAGATAAGGGCCGGGGATGAATTATGGGGTGGGTTGATGACATTAATGACCACGTCGTGTGTGGCGTTGGGGGCGAAATGACCGCCGAGATAATGCCGGAATTCGAAAATTTCAATTAAGATCGCAGATTCGCAGCAGGCGATGGCTTCGTCTCTCACCCGACCACCCCGGGTTCGAATCCCCGTTATACGTTGCACGATTACCCTTACCCTTCTTGAAGATATCGCTTTCATGACAATTGACAATTGACAGTAGCAATCGCGTCAGCAACTTGTGAAATGAATATCCACCACTGATTCGGTACCCGGTGGACATCGGCACCTCTTTGCAAATGCTCCACAAGGAGTGGGCATTCGCAAAGAGGTGCCGATGTCCACCGGTTAAAGATATCGCTTTCATGACAATTGACAGTAGCAATGGCGTCAGCAACTTGTGAAAGTTAAAATTGCGTCAGCAACAAACCAATGTAGAAAATTCTCTACTGCCAAATGGCGCATGTACAATAACGAGGCGACTGGCGAGGCGATATCTTATCGTCGTTCACCTCGCACCTCGTCTTGCCGATCATAGCATTCGTCTTGGGGACAAGTCAAAGAATTCTAAGAACGAGGCGAACTCGGTTGAACACTCAGCAAGGCGAACTAGGTTGAACACTCAGCAAGGCGAACTCGGTTGAACACTCAGCGAGTGTGTAAATGGCCATTTAGCGTTGTGGGGACGAACGTGCAAATGTCACTAGCGAATGTGATGAGATGACTTTTTTTAATGTGCGTTAATGATATCTGATTGTGTTTCCTCTAATTAAGCCGTAAACATGAAGGCACACCTCTGCAAGCCTTTATTTACTAATGGAAGTAGAAAATTTGTTGGAAAAACAACAACTTTTATTCATTATCCATTTGCGATTTTCTACATGTTATAATTAGCAGATTACATAAATGTAGTAATGAATTTCTGCTTGGGGCACAAAATTGAACTTTTTTGCACCAGTTAAAGCATCTGCAGAAATTCGTGTTGCAGAATTGCATGCCATTAGAAATAAGATCACTGGCGGTCTACACGTGCCCCAAACATCCGGATAACTCCTAAACGCCGATTAATCTTAATCCCCTGCGAGTCTCATTCCGCCCCCGGCACGAAAATTAATTAAGGCCCCGATCGTAACGGCGGTCGCGCAATTAGTGCCTCGGACCTTTAAGGGCCTCTCTTTAACGGGGCGCGGGAGACAGGTTAAATATGGCGGGCCGTTACCGGGATTACAGGGCCGCATTGGGCGCAAAACGGTCGCAATATTTCCGGCCCTGCAATCCGGGGCGTCCGCCGTTTGTTATTTCCAGCCCGGAGTTTTTCCGCCGCCGCACTCGATCGCCCGGAATTGTTTTATTACCGGCCGCCATCTGGGTTAACGGCCGCCGTAAAATCGACGTGAGAAACCGGGCACCACTTGGCTTAATTGAGTGGAAATCCACACTCACACACACACACATTGATATTGCCAGCGATTTCAGAACGAGAGAACCTACCTAAAGGAAATATTAATTATTCACTCAAAATATTCCACAATTAAACGAGGCAAATTAGAAGCAACAGTAAAGTTTGCAATTTTCCGTCGACTGATATGGAACGATGAATATCCACTATGGATTCGATACCCGGTGGACATCGGCACCTCTTTGCGAGTGCTCCACAAGGAGTGGGTATTTGCAAAGAGGTGCCGATGTCCACCGGGTAGGCAGATATTCTCGTTACGGATTCAACATTTCAAAAAGTGCAAAAAGTTGCAAAAGTTGCGACACTCAGGGGACAGCCTCCTTTCACACAATTTGGTGAAGCTGGACACCAATTTTTGTAGGTCACTATAAAACAATTAATCAACTTTTCAACAAAGTCGTAACCTCATAAAATGTTCATAATTTAAACTTTATTGATCAATTACGAGTATATATTGAAATTTTGAGACGGCATTCGATTAATTTCTCGGCTATGAAGATGGTAGAATACTAGATTTGTTATCTAGATACAGCTGGTGCGAATCCAGTTCTAATATCCACTATTAAATAACGATTTATCTCCATTATCAAACCCACTGCTAAACTGTATCAAAAAAACATAAAACATAAACATTTTTATCCCAGTGCAAACACAAATTCTAGCAATTATATAGCCTCCCGTAATAGGTCTAAGTACGACTTTAATTTATAATTGGTTTTTTTTTTTGTGACAAACGGTTAATGTGTGTATTTCAATTATATCTCCTTTCACAAGCTCAAAGTAAAACAAACTAAAATCATTGCCAGACAATCGTTTTGGATACAATTGTAGTGAATACATCGCATAAATTATGATTATTATTGTTACATTTTCTGCTCAATTACTACAAAATTCCGTTCGGCTTGGCAACCATAACATTTCCAATTCCATTTGTTCGTGGGCCCACTGCTTTGAGATGCAAATCCGCCGAAACCCGTCCGATTACCATCCACTGTTTACCCGGCGCACAGTGTAGTATTTTGCATATCTAGCGGGACAAAATTAAATATGACACTAAAATAGCAATCTATTATATGAATTTATTTACAACTGTGAAATAACTAACCTATATATAGAAAAAAATACATAATATCATAAATTCACACATTATCTCCACCACTACCACTACCAGAATCTTCAGAATCACTGGCTTCACTAGTAGAAGCATTACTGCAATTTCCTTGTGCCTCCTCTTTAGCTTGCTCATGGATATTTGGTGACTAAGGAGTTTTTGAACAGAAGGATGTATATCTGCTACATTATGCTTTTCTTTTGACATTAGAGACGTAATTACCGGGTCTGAAGAAATCAAAAGATTGTGCAGTATGTCCGTATTGGTGGTCGTCCTTGACACTTTTCTTGAATATTCAAGTCGATATTTCCGAGTTTCTATATGGCGAGACTCCTGAGCCTCCTCGGACATTTGTTCGATAGGAAGTATGAAGTGCTGAATTACTTCTGGCCCATGCAACAAAATCATGTGTAATGTAACGGGCATTGGATACCAATTATACAGTGATATGTATAAAGTGGCGGTCTCGTCGCAGTATTCTGTAAATGCAGGTATATTTATCTTATATCCACAGGTCAATGTGCGTAATATTACATTAAATCGGTCAATTAGAGACTGATCGACTCCTGTTATATTAGCAGCCAAAGCAGCATTTTTAAAAAATGATCTTCTAGGACTATTACCTTCATTCGTATTGCCTCCATATTGTTTCGGAGTGTCTAGCAATAGTCCTGTTTCCGACCTAAATTTTTCTATAATGAGTTTATTTCTATTGGTTATCTTTAATTTGTCTTCAGGTGTACGGCATTGTCATTTTTGTATATCTAACCTATACGCAATATGTAACACACATTCCATAAGTCTTATTTGAGCATGTAATGTGGATAAGTTCCAAGAAAATGTCTGTGGATCGCTTATACATCGTCGAATTATTATTAAATTATTCATGTCTTTGGATTTTGCTTGACAAATATAGCACTTTTGAGTGGCTCTGTTGGACGCTAAAATGTTGCATATTTAGCCATCAACCATCGTCTCTTCAAATTTATGTTTGACTTCAAGAATAATTCCATTGCATTCTACCAAAGTTGGCAAAATTTCTAATATTTGCCTCCTCACGTTTATAAATTCATCTAGAATTAATTGTTCAGCCTATTCTATCCTAGCCTATCTAAATCTTGCAGGTCTACAGTAGGAAGTTGACGATGGCCGTGGATTTTGCCATAATATGTTTTTTTGGTTTGTTTCTCCAAGAACATATAACTGCAAAGGTACCAATGACGTTGCTAAAATATTTGAATCTTCGAATTCATTTGAGTTTTAGTTTGCATCCCCAGTTGAATATCATTGTCAAATTCATTGGTACTGTCATTTTTTCAACAAGAATACTATTCAAAACTTCGGCTTGCACAATACAAAGTCGTTTTAAAGTCAAATCAACTATTGATTGCAACTTAATTTCTGCCAATGAATCATTTATTAAGCAATCATCGTTAGGTGGATAGCACTTTATTTTGGCACTTTTTATTTGTTCATATGATGGGTATAATTTCAGACCTTTTCCAATTGCAGAATATCTTATAACTGGATATTTCCGGTAAGATAATTTTGTTGCAGTTATTAAAGCTAACGCGTCATCAGATGAATACTTAGGTGTTTGTTACGCTGCTCCGTGAAACGCTTTTTTGACCTTAGTTGCTCTTTTGGAACTAGAAACCAATTACGTCAGCATATAAGCAACGTCCCTTTTGCCAGATTGCCTCAGCTTCAGATTTGTAGCAAGAGTTAACTCGCTTAATGTATGATCTGTAAATAATCGTTTCACCTTTCTCGCTTTTGATTTCAAACCACTGGAGCTGAAATCTAATTTTCTCCGCCCACCTTTTCTTACACTATGTATACCACTTGTATGTACTGGTTGCATCGAGGTCATTTATGGTTACCGTGGCATTCAACCAGTCATTATGTTTTTTTAAGAACACATTCTTATTACAATGGCACGTCCTCCATCTTTTATTGAACCCAATCATAAATGAATGGGTAATCCGGTTCAATTCTTCAAACGTCGTTGAGTACAGTGGTGTATGTTGAATTTCATTTTCAGATAATTCACAAGTGTATGTTCCGGCTTAACAGAAGATGTTCGGCTGTTATTATCCTCATTTCTTAAGACTTCGAAAAATTCATTTTTTGATACGCTTTCTAGCATACCTATAAAAATACAGATATTTTGGAAAAACGCAAGTTGTTGCATTCAAATTTTATTGTATACAATTGGTATGACTTCTAAAATTATAAAAAAGAACAAATCATGATGTACAAATGTGTACAAAAAGTTTGGCTGTCTAAAGAATTCACTACTTCTAGTTAATTTTAGACTATTTTTCCAATCCATTTCAACGGTAATTCTTTAAATATTCATGGTTAAAGAAGCTTTTTTATACACTAAATATAAACTAAATACCTTCACGTATATTATCCATGATGAAAATGTTAACTCAAATAAATACGATAGCAGTAAGATCTTAAGAACTTAATGCGTAGGAAACCACAGGAAACTGATTATGAAATGAGCAGGACAAAACCCTAGTTTGTCCGCAGATTGACGCTAAGAGTGGGCGCCTACAGATATTATATTTTGTAAATGTCTTATTTAGTGTGTCACCTCTATTTTGAGTGAATAATAATTGCATATATTGCATACTGTTTTTATGTATTTTGACCCGCTAGATTCGCAAAATACTACACTGTGCGGCGGCGCTAAATCGGGCGGAAAAAATCTTGTCCCCGCTAGGAATATCCGGGGGGATCATTCGGGGCTTGGGAGCCCCCCTTAATTGGATATAAAAACGTGGGGGGCGCACACGCGAGCGTGATTTACGAGCGATGGAGCCGCCGCTTAATATTCAGCGCTGGCGTCGTCCGCACGGACGCTAAATGAACATCCAATTTCCAATAAACCGGCGTCCTTTTAATGCCACCCCCGCCACCCCCGGGATGAATAATATAAGACATACGGCCCTGGTGTACCGTCGACCCCGGCACATTTACATTTAAATGACGGATCAATTCGCCCCCGTGATCCACCCCCAGACCGCCCCCGGTTCGCCGATTCATCCCCCCGACGAGTGATAAAAGAGCTGCACCTCCGGCTACTCGGCCGGCCTTTGTTTCACGATAATCCCCAGCCAGCTTCGATATTCACTCAATATTAAAACAACAACCGGCGACGTGACGTGACCTGTTTGCCGGTCAATAGTGGCAATCCCGACTAAATCCGAACTAAGTCAATACATTATTCCACACTTACAGGCCTGAAGTGGTTATAATGCGTTATTAATCCCTTGTGTAGTTAAGTGAGTTCGACTCGCAACCACTCACGACGATTACCACCCTTATTGAGCGGGTGTTCGCTACTTACATCCGCCTGGGGATGATATTTTCCTTGTGAAAAGCTTCTCGTTATTGATGATGGGCATGACATAGTCTTCATGAACAAAGTTTTCGGAAATCCGCTGGTTACTAATGATGCGGATGATACTTATTCGAGGCCTCCGGTTATGGACGATGTAGTTGATAACTTCCACGTAAAGAGGTTCCAACGAAGACGACACCTTTCTCGTGAAGAGACTGCGGCAATTGACTATGCAGATATCATCACCATCATCATCATCATCATCATTATAATCAACGGAAGCTCATGTCCAAAAAACTCCAGAAACAACGCAAGTACAGCATTGGAGAGACAAGAGAGCAAAAGGAGGTTACAACTGTCCACCCCCACATCTAGATAAGGCCAAATGACCGTCACACCGTTTTCACTTAGCTGGCCAGGGCCAAGGTAGTTGTCACATAGGCGAACGAAAAAGTTCCAAGTCTCTAAAAGAAAAATAGGGTTACAACTGTCCACCTCCACATCTAGATAAGGCCAAAGGACCGTCACACGTCTTCACTTAGCTGGCCAGGGCCAAGGTAGTTGTCACATAAGCGAACGAAAAAATTCCAAGTCTTTTCTTCCAAAATGACCAGAAACAACGCAAGTACAGCATTGGACAGATAATAGAGAAAATGGGGGGTTAGAACTGTCCACCCCCACATCTAGATAAGGCCAGAGGACCATCACACCGTCTTCGCTTACCTGACCGGGGCTAAGGTAGTTGTCACATGGGTGAACAAAAAAGACCACAAACAACGCACAGTGGCCCAGAATTAAAAAAACTCGATCGAAATTTAAAATTTCAATTTTTTTATATGAAGCTAAACATAACACATACTCTAGTATGTGGTCAACTTCTGAAATACATAATTGCAAAATTTAATTACGTAGAAAGACAATATTAGTCCTGGAACATGCGATAAAACTCATGCGTTTCAAACATACATTTTATTTTCTAAAATGCAGCTTTTACTTAGAGCTGTGGAGAATTTATTTTTCAAAATATTTGTGAAAAATGGATATCTATAGAAAACCCGAACCTTTAGCTATCACATGAACGTATTATTTTTCTGAGGAATTTTACCCTTCAAATTATGCCCTTTGGTGTCTAACTCCTGAAAACTGTTTTGTATTTCTTCAATAGTTATCGATGCAAATGCCTCTCGTAGGTGATTTTTTAAATTTTCAGTATTATTTTCTGTATTTGGGGGATTGTTTGAACGATTATATTTTTCTATAATGTTGTTGGATGTAATTTTAAATTCTTTTTGCAAATAGTAAATAAATAAGTGTCAAAATAATATTTAAAAAAAATCAGCATTCAGCATCGGAGAGATAAGGGAGGAAAAAGGGGTTACAACTGTCCACCCCCACATCTAGATAAGGCCAAATGACCGTCACACCGTCTTCACTTAGCTGGCCAAGGCCAAGGTAGTTGTCACATAGCCGAACGAAAAAGTTCCAAGTCTTTTCTTCCAAAATGACCAGAAACAACGCAAGTACAGATTTGAAAAGATAAGAGAGACAAAGGGGGTTAAAGTGCTCCGTCGTTTTGTTGACACGCTATCATGAATCCAGATTAACTGATTCTTGTGTCTTCGTACCTTCGACTGCACCTTCAACTGTCGACTTTTTTTTTTCAAATGCCCCAGTGACCGAATAATATAATCCCATATACCAATAAAAACAAAATCATAAAAAGTATGATAAAATTTTTAATAAAGTTTCACGTCGAGCTCAGTTCCTTGATGAAGTGGTTGTGTGACGGCGACGAAAATGAACTCGTCATTTTTACGGCCCGGGTAGGCTTACTGCCAACAAGAAAAGTTTAATCACGCGGAATTAACCGGACCCGGGGCCCGTTCAATTATAAATTTGCCCGCCGCCCGCCCCCCGGGGGCCGTAACGAGGGGGCTACTGCCCCCCGTTTCCGCGGAGCTCGTTAAAAATAGCGCAGTGTCGTAATTAATTCCCTGGCACTTCTACACCGGGCGCAATTAATAATGTGGCATGCAGATGTCGGCGAGCTTTCCAAGGAACGAGTGGTCCGTCCAGGTGGTGCGCCCCCCGCCGTCCCCGTTAATGGGGCGGCGGGGCTCTTGCCCCATCAAAAACGCATAAATATCCTGTAACGTCTCGATTAACGGGGACGGAAAATTGATAATGAATAAGGCGTGATGTGGGGGGCATTACGGCACCTACCACCCCCAGGGGGCACGGGGTGCAAACGGGGGTGTTTGCGCGGCGTTGCACAGGGGTGGAGGCAAATTAAAATCAAGTTGGCGGTGAGAAATGGGGATGTTTTCGGGGTGCAAGCGTTCATTTATGTTAGTGTGTGTGAATTCTATTGAAGTCGTAAGATGTTTTCCAGTAATTGCGGCCACATAATAACAGAAATGGTAATACGTTCTTATTCAACTTCCACGTTATACCCACGAATATACAGATCTGGCATAAAATTTTCAAAGTATCCATTAGATAAATTTTCATAAAATTCAGTAACTGAAAATTGATATTACTCGAGCCAGCGTCAAATGGGGCGACCTGGGTTGTAGGTACGGGTCGTACGCCCGTAACTACTTATGCTGGTCAACTCGCAAAGTTAATAACTACATTTTCTCACTTATATGAGACATACTAGTGTTCAAATTTTCAGAGGATTTATCCTCAGGCATACTGTATACAGATCAGGTATAAAATTTTCAAATATCGATTATATAAATTTGCAGAAATTTCAGTGACTGAAAACTTGATATTACTCGACCCAGCGTTAAATGGGGGCGACCTAGGGTTGTAGGTACGGGTCGTACGCCCGTAACTACAGATAATGGGTGGCGTAAGTGCCACAAACGAAATAAAAAAACCACTTATTCTTACCTAATGATCGATAACGGCCGCCAAGTATAATCATTCCAGGTGTAATTAATCCAGCACTTAGCCGAGGGAAAGAAGCCTGACGGCGACTATTAACTATTGCGAACTGTCCCTAGCTTCTGTTCTAGAGTAATGTATGCACCAGAACATAATTTTGGCTCCCTTGTTTTCCCCTTCGAATGGGGCCTTTGAGCTGCCGTAAGTTTCAGTTCGGTGGGGTCCCCTGGGCAATTTGTATCTATCTGCGGGACGTCTGGGCCGAGTGATATAAGCAAGGCGCACCAGCAAGAAAAACCCGGCTATAAATCAGGCGCAAATCGCGGCAAAAACCGCAGGCAGACGATCACCTCATTATAAACGCATCAAGTCTCCCGGGGAGAACAATGGGACATAAATTTCGGATGAAAATATTCGGGGAAATAAGGAAGCGGGAAATGCACACGTGCAGGTCGATAAATGGAAATTAACGCCCGCGCGCGTGTCAAATGGCGCGTCGCGGCGCCGTCTATTGTGGTGTGTGCAGGATTAATTGGAGCGTCAAATGCGAGCACAGAGGGTGAATTGAAACAGCGTTAATTTTGCCATGCACCATTAGAAACTTCGGTCGTCATAAAATTAAAATTATTGCACACTTAACGAGGCCATTTGTTCGACAACGGCGCGGCGTAATGTGTGTTGCAGATACTACGACGATTTAAATGTTTCCCAGGAAACTCGTAAAACAATAATCCTTACACATATATAACGGTAATTGGCCATAGCAATAGAAATAAGCTGACCTACAACAATAATAATTGATCTAATAAGAATAAGAAGAAACAAGCAAGTCTTCTAAACATGTCAACATATCAAAATTTGAAGATACGTTAATTACCGGATAGATGCTGATAGATGCTAATTACCTAGATAAATGGATGCTGAACATCACCAGAATATAGTTGAAAAAATAGGAGATAAATGTATTTTACAGTATGGTATTATGAAAAATGATAAATACGTTGTTTAAGTGGGTAATAGAATTGTTCGATTGTGTGTTAATTTGAAGCCAGCCTGGAGGTTTTATGATATGCCGCTGCTTGTGGCAAATGGGCAACACTTCAATTACGCTACAACAAGGCGGTAATTCCCCCCTTTTCGCTTAAATTTCGTGCGTCCTGCTTCATCCCCGAGGTGCTGTGCGCAATACTCCGCCTCCCTGCGAGGCGGCAATCAACATTCCCACCATTAATCTCCCCCCAAAAAAATAAAAAGGCCATTAAAGGGGTCCCCCGGGGCGGCGATATCCTCGCCGAGAGGAAGAAGTTGTAAATTCAGGGGGGCCGCATTGTTCCCCCTGCGATAAACGCACGTCCGGGTGGATAGATTACCGCGTTAATTTGGGGGGCCCCCGACGTCGTCGCGGGCCCAGACGTGGGGGGGGGCGAAAAGTCCCCCCTTCCCCCCAAACGAGCCCGTCATCTCGAATCGCGGAGGAAGCGACAAAGGAATAAATTCCGCGGGGGATGAATTATGAAAGGACAACAATGGGCGCCTGTTTCGTGGGGGGAAAAATATGCGCGCCGGCTAATTCCGGGGGAAGCGCCCTAGGAGAATTTAAGGAACAAGTTGTTTTGTCACTTAATCCACCCCACGAGGAGAATTCCGCGTTTTTTACACTCAGGGCCCATATAAAGCTGTACATTATCGTAATTCCTTCCTACACCCGAAGGAAGCTGCAGAGCCCCTTTCTTTTATGAGGGGGGCTCTGCTGGAACACAGAATCCCATTTAAGGCGAAATCCACAAAAAAATATGTAACTTATCATCAATTAAGTACGAATTTTATTTGGGGCATAAAATATGTTCTTCACCGAAACAAAACTTTACCGGAATAACAGCGAATAACATTGGAAAATATTTA
This sequence comes from Othius punctulatus, assembly GCA_951805005.1. NCBI lineage: Eukaryota > Metazoa > Arthropoda > Insecta > Coleoptera > Staphylinidae > Othius > Othius punctulatus. Next base: position 8,064,374 of record OX638146.1, on the reverse strand, counting down.
TTATTATTGCTTTTTAACTTCTTTATTATCTTGTTTTATCTCTGCCTCTTGCAACCTGATTACACCAAGTACCATCACATCTACTCTCTTAATCTATCTACTGGCTCTAGTTATTTTCTCACTAATGTCTGAGGCGAACTGACTATAACAGGTGTTTGGAGTTTTACCGCTGAGTCCAGAATGGCCACTTCTAATAGAAACGGCTGATTGGCAATTGTTAGCAACACTTTACCGGACAAGGCCGTTTTTTCCGTCCCGGTCTAAACTGTTGACGTAACGTATTGGAAATTTACACAGGAAGAAATATAAGTTATTTACGTTATTGGCTGGGAAGTTACGTATTACAGTACGAATGAGAAGTAGGGATGAGCGGAAAATAGAATTTTCAAATGAGTACTGTAATACGTACTTCACAAAATTCTAACAATTAATGACAGTACACATATTGGCAGTTGTGGTTGAAATTTTCACAAAGTTTTTACTTGAAATTTAAGTTTTTGAAAGTTGTAGTTGAAAATATGACTGCCTTTGATAGTTGCAGTTAAAAATTTGGCAGTGTTTACTAGTTGAACTTGAATTTTTTGACAATTCCTGGCAGTAAACATTTTGGCAGTTGTGGTTGAAATTTTCGTAAGTTTTTTACTTGAAATTTTAGTTTTTGATAGTTGTAGCTGAAAATATTATTACCTTTGACAGTGGCAGTTAAAAATTTGACAGTAGTAGTTGAAAATTTAATTTAAGGTTGTTGAAAATTTAATAGTTGTTCTTTTAGTTTCAGTTAAAATATTAATGCTTTTTGCGAATTGGACAGTTTTATCTAGTTTAAGTTGAAACACTTATTAGCTTTGTTGAAAATTTGACACGGTTGGGCAGTAGTAGTTAAATTTTTTACAGTTTTTGGCAGTTACTGTTAAAAAGTGGGCAGTTTGTGCTAGTTGAACTTGAAAATTGGGTAGTTGTTGCTAGTTTTACTTGATTTTTTTTATAATTAATGACAGTACACATTTTGGCAGTTGTAGCTGAAATTTTTGCAAGTGTTTTACTTTAAATTTGAGTTTTTGATAGTTGTAGCTGAAAATATTATTGCCTTTGACAGTTTCAGTTAAAAATGTGACATTAGTAGCCAAAATTTAATAGTTGTAGTTTAAAATTTGACAGTTGTAGTCAAAATTTTAACACTTTTGGCAGTTGTAGTTAAAATTAGACAGTATTTTCTGGCTGAACTTGATTTTTTTTGGCAATTTCTGGCAGTAATCATTTTGCAGTTGTCGCTGAAATTTTCGCAAGGCTTTTACTTGAAATTTGAGTTTTTGATAGTTGTAGCTGAAAATACTACTGCCTTTGACAGTTGCAGTTAAAAATGTGACAGTAGTAGTTGAAAATTTAATTTAAGGTTGTTGAAAATTTAATAGTTGTACTTATTAATGCTTTTTGGCAGTTGTAGTAGAAATTTTGACAGTTTTACGAAATTTAAGTTGAAAATTTGACAGGTTTTGACGGTCAGAAATGTAAATTACAGATTTTGAAAATTATAGTTGAAAATTTTAAGATTTTTGATGTATTCAGTTGAAAAGTTGACACTTTTTTGGCAATTTCTGGCAGTAACCATTGTGGCAGTTGTGGTTGAAATTTTCGCAGGTTTTTTACTTGAAATTTGAGTTGTTGATAGTTGTAGCTGAAAATACTACTGCCTTTGACAGTTGCAGTTAAAAATTTGACAGTAGTAGTTGAAAATTTAATTTAAGGTTGTTGAAAATTTAATAGTTGTACTTTTAACAGTTTCCGTTAAAATATTATTGCTTTTTGCCAGTTTTACTTAAAAATTGGACAGTTTTATCTAGTTTAAGTTGAAACACTTATTGGCTTAGTTGAAACTTTTACAGGGTTGGGCAGTTGTAGTTGAAATTTTGACAGTTTTTCGAAGTTTTAGTTGAAAATTTGACAGTTTTTCGACGTTTTAGTTGAAAATTTGACAGGTTTTGACGGTGAGACTTGTAAATTACAGATTTTGAAAATTATAGTTGAAAATTTTAAGATTTTTGATGTATTCAGTTGAAAATTTGACACTTTTTGACACTGTAGTTCAAAACTTCAACAGTTTTAGGCAGTTACGGTTAATAATTGGGCAGTTTATGCTAGTTGAACTTGAAAATTGGGTCGTGTTTGATAGTTGCACTTAAAAATTTCTAACAATTAATGATAGTACACATTTTGGCAGTTGTGGCTGAAATTTTCACAAGCTTTTTACTTGAAATTTGAGTTTTTGATAGTTGTAGCTGAAAATATGACTGCCTTCGACAGTTGCAGTTAAAAAATTGACAGTTGTAGTCAAAATTTTAACACTTTTTGGCAGTTGTAGTTAAAATTAGACAGTATTTTCTGGCTGAACTTGAGATTTTTTGGCAATTTCTTGCAGTAAACATTTTGGCAGTTGTGGTTGAAAGTTTTTTACTTGAAGTTTGAGTTTTTGATAGTTCTAGCTGAAAATATTACTGCCTTTGACAGTTGCAGTTAAAAATTTGACAGTAGTAGTTGAAAATTTAACTTAAGGTTGTTGTAAATTTAATAGTTGTATTTTAAAATTGAACAGTTTCAGTTAAAATATTAATGCTTTTTGCCAGTTGTAGTTAAAAATTGAACAGTTTTATCTAGTTTAAGTTAAAACACTTTTTGGCTTAGTAAAAAAATTTGACAGTAGTTGAAAATTTAACAGTTTTAGTTAAAATATTAATGATTTTTGGTAGTTGTGGTAAAAAATTGGACAGTTTTATCTAGTTTAAGTTGAAACACTTATTGGCTTACTTGAAACTTTGACAGGGTTGGGCAGTTGTAGTTGAAATTTTGACAGTTTTTCGACGTTTTAGTTAAAAATTTGACAGGTTTTGACGGTGGGAATTATTCATTACAGATCTTGAAAATTATAGTTGAATATTTTAAGATTTTTTACGTATTCAGTTGGAAATTTGATACTTTTTGACACTGTAGTTCAAAACTTCAACAGTTTTTGGCAGTTACAGTTAAAAATTGGGCAGTTTATGCTAGTTGAACTTGAAAATTGGGTAGTTTTTGCTGGTTGCACTTAAAAATTTCTGACAATTAATGACAGTACACATTTTGGCAGTTGTGGCTGAAATTTTTACAAGTTTTTGACTTGAAATTTGAGTTTTTGATAGTTGTGAGGTTTGATGTTTTTTATGATAGTTCGTGTGATAGTAGCTGAATATATGACTGCCTTTGAAAGTTGCAATTAAAAATTTGACATTAGCAGCCAAAGTTTAATAGTTGTAGTTTAAAATTTGACAGTTTTACTTAAAATTTTAACACTTTTTCTGGTTGAAGTTGAAACACTTTTAGGCAGTTTTGACAGTTTTGGAAGTTTCAATTGAAAATTTGACAGGTTTTGATAGTGAGAATTGAAAATGATTGATTTAGAAAATTATAGCTGGAAACGTTTTCGACGTGTTCAGTTAAAAGTTTTACACTATTTGACACTAGTTGAAAACTTTAACAGTTTTATGCAGTTAGAGTTAAAAAATGACCAATTTTTGCTAATTGAACTTGAAAATTTTTGGCAATTCATGACAGGATACAATTGGGAGTTGCAGTTAAAAATTTTGCAGTAGTATTTAAAAATTGAACAGTTACAGTTGATAATTTGATGTTTTCAACAGTTGTACTTGAAACTTGAGTTTTTGACAGTTGTAGCTGAGAATATGACTGCCTTTGACAGTTGCAGTTACAAATTTGACAGTAGTAGTAGGATATTTAATAGTTGTAGTTAAAAATTGGACAGTTTTATCTAGTTTGAGTTGAAACAGTTTTTGGCTTAGTTGAAAATTTGACAGGGTTGGGTAGTTGTAGTTGAAATTTTGATAGTTTTTGGAAGTTTCAGTTGAAAATTTGACAGGTTTTGACGGTGGAAATTGTAAATTACAGATTTTGAAAATTATAGTTAAATATTTTAAAAAATTTTACGCACTTAGTTGGAAATTTTACACTTTTTGATACTGTAGTTCAAAACTTCAACAGTTTTTGGCAGTTACAGTTAATAATTGGGCAGTTTTTGCTAGTCGAACTTGAAAATTGGGTAGTTTTTGATAGTCACACTTAAAAATTTCTGACAATTAATCACAGAACATATTTTGGCAGTTATGGTTGAAATGTTCACTGGTTTTTTAATTGAAATTTGAATTTTTTATAGTTGTAGGTAAAAATATGACTGTCTTTGACAGTTGCAGTTAAAAATTTTAGTTGTAGCTAAAAAATATGATTGCCTTTGACAGTTGCAGTTCTATTATTTTCTGTATTTGGGGGATTGTTTGAACGATTATATTTTTCTATAATGTTGTTGGATGTAATTTTAAATTCTTTTTGCAAATAGTAAATAAATAAGTGTCAAAATAATATTTAAAAAAAATCAGCATTCAGCATCGGAGAGATAAGGGAGGAAAAAGGGGTTACAACTGTCCACCCCCACATCTAGATAAGGCCAAATGACCGTCACACCGTCTTCACTTAGCTGGCCAAGGCCAAGGTAGTTGTCACATAGCCGAACGAAAAAGTTCCAAGTCTTTTCTTCCAAAATGACCAGAAACAACGCAAGTACAGATTTGAAAAGATAAGAGAGACAAAGGGGGTTAAAGTGCTCCGTCGTTTTGTTGACACGCTATCATGAATCCAGATTAACTGATTCTTGTGTCTTCGTACCTTCGACTGCACCTTCAACTGTCGACTTTTTTTTTTCAAATGCCCCAGTGACCGAATAATATAATCCCATATACCAATAAAAACAAAATCATAAAAAGTATGATAAAATTTTTAATAAAGTTTCACGTCGAGCTCAGTTCCTTGATGAAGTGGTTGTGTGACGGCGACGAAAATGAACTCGTCATTTTTACGGCCCGGGTAGGCTTACTGCCAACAAGAAAAGTTTAATCACGCGGAATTAACCGGACCCGGGGCCCGTTCAATTATAAATTTGCCCGCCGCCCGCCCCCCGGGGGCCGTAACGAGGGGGCTACTGCCCCCCGTTTCCGCGGAGCTCGTTAAAAATAGCGCAGTGTCGTAATTAATTCCCTGGCACTTCTACACCGGGCGCAATTAATAATGTGGCATGCAGATGTCGGCGAGCTTTCCAAGGAACGAGTGGTCCGTCCAGGTGGTGCGCCCCCCGCCGTCCCCGTTAATGGGGCGGCGGGGCTCTTGCCCCATCAAAAACGCATAAATATCCTGTAACGTCTCGATTAACGGGGACGGAAAATTGATAATGAATAAGGCGTGATGTGGGGGGCATTACGGCACCTACCACCCCCAGGGGGCACGGGGTGCAAACGGGGGTGTTTGCGCGGCGTTGCACAGGGGTGGAGGCAAATTAAAATCAAGTTGGCGGTGAGAAATGGGGATGTTTTCGGGGTGCAAGCGTTCATTTATGTTAGTGTGTGTGAATTCTATTGAAGTCGTAAGATGTTTTCCAGTAATTGCGGCCACATAATAACAGAAATGGTAATACGTTCTTATTCAACTTCCACGTTATACCCACGAATATACAGATCTGGCATAAAATTTTCAAAGTATCCATTAGATAAATTTTCATAAAATTCAGTAACTGAAAATTGATATTACTCGAGCCAGCGTCAAATGGGGCGACCTGGGTTGTAGGTACGGGTCGTACGCCCGTAACTACTTATGCTGGTCAACTCGCAAAGTTAATAACTACATTTTCTCACTTATATGAGACATACTAGTGTTCAAATTTTCAGAGGATTTATCCTCAGGCATACTGTATACAGATCAGGTATAAAATTTTCAAATATCGATTATATAAATTTGCAGAAATTTCAGTGACTGAAAACTTGATATTACTCGACCCAGCGTTAAATGGGGGCGACCTAGGGTTGTAGGTACGGGTCGTACGCCCGTAACTACAGATAATGGGTGGCGTAAGTGCCACAAACGAAATAAAAAAACCACTTATTCTTACCTAATGATCGATAACGGCCGCCAAGTATAATCATTCCAGGTGTAATTAATCCAGCACTTAGCCGAGGGAAAGAAGCCTGACGGCGACTATTAACTATTGCGAACTGTCCCTAGCTTCTGTTCTAGAGTAATGTATGCACCAGAACATAATTTTGGCTCCCTTGTTTTCCCCTTCGAATGGGGCCTTTGAGCTGCCGTAAGTTTCAGTTCGGTGGGGTCCCCTGGGCAATTTGTATCTATCTGCGGGACGTCTGGGCCGAGTGATATAAGCAAGGCGCACCAGCAAGAAAAACCCGGCTATAAATCAGGCGCAAATCGCGGCAAAAACCGCAGGCAGACGATCACCTCATTATAAACGCATCAAGTCTCCCGGGGAGAACAATGGGACATAAATTTCGGATGAAAATATTCGGGGAAATAAGGAAGCGGGAAATGCACACGTGCAGGTCGATAAATGGAAATTAACGCCCGCGCGCGTGTCAAATGGCGCGTCGCGGCGCCGTCTATTGTGGTGTGTGCAGGATTAATTGGAGCGTCAAATGCGAGCACAGAGGGTGAATTGAAACAGCGTTAATTTTGCCATGCACCATTAGAAACTTCGGTCGTCATAAAATTAAAATTATTGCACACTTAACGAGGCCATTTGTTCGACAACGGCGCGGCGTAATGTGTGTTGCAGATACTACGACGATTTAAATGTTTCCCAGGAAACTCGTAAAACAATAATCCTTACACATATATAACGGTAATTGGCCATAGCAATAGAAATAAGCTGACCTACAACAATAATAATTGATCTAATAAGAATAAGAAGAAACAAGCAAGTCTTCTAAACATGTCAACATATCAAAATTTGAAGATACGTTAATTACCGGATAGATGCTGATAGATGCTAATTACCTAGATAAATGGATGCTGAACATCACCAGAATATAGTTGAAAAAATAGGAGATAAATGTATTTTACAGTATGGTATTATGAAAAATGATAAATACGTTGTTTAAGTGGGTAATAGAATTGTTCGATTGTGTGTTAATTTGAAGCCAGCCTGGAGGTTTTATGATATGCCGCTGCTTGTGGCAAATGGGCAACACTTCAATTACGCTACAACAAGGCGGTAATTCCCCCCTTTTCGCTTAAATTTCGTGCGTCCTGCTTCATCCCCGAGGTGCTGTGCGCAATACTCCGCCTCCCTGCGAGGCGGCAATCAACATTCCCACCATTAATCTCCCCCCAAAAAAATAAAAAGGCCATTAAAGGGGTCCCCCGGGGCGGCGATATCCTCGCCGAGAGGAAGAAGTTGTAAATTCAGGGGGGCCGCATTGTTCCCCCTGCGATAAACGCACGTCCGGGTGGATAGATTACCGCGTTAATTTGGGGGGCCCCCGACGTCGTCGCGGGCCCAGACGTGGGGGGGGGCGAAAAGTCCCCCCTTCCCCCCAAACGAGCCCGTCATCTCGAATCGCGGAGGAAGCGACAAAGGAATAAATTCCGCGGGGGATGAATTATGAAAGGACAACAATGGGCGCCTGTTTCGTGGGGGGAAAAATATGCGCGCCGGCTAATTCCGGGGGAAGCGCCCTAGGAGAATTTAAGGAACAAGTTGTTTTGTCACTTAATCCACCCCACGAGGAGAATTCCGCGTTTTTTACACTCAGGGCCCATATAAAGCTGTACATTATCGTAATTCCTTCCTACACCCGAAGGAAGCTGCAGAGCCCCTTTCTTTTATGAGGGGGGCTCTGCTGGAACACAGAATCCCATTTAAGGCGAAATCCACAAAAAAATATGTAACTTATCATCAATTAAGTACGAATTTTATTTGGGGCATAAAATATGTTCTTCACCGAAACAAAACTTTACCGGAATAACAGCGAATAACATTGGAAAATATTTATTATTATTGCTTTTTAACTTCTTTATTATCTTGTTTTATCTCTGCCTCTTGCAACCTGATTACACCAAGTACCATCACATCTACTCTCTTAATCTATCTACTGGCTCTAGTTATTTTCTCACTAATGTCTGAGGCGAACTGACTATAACAGGTGTTTGGAGTTTTACCGCTGAGTCCAGAATGGCCACTTCTAATAGAAACGGCTGATTGGCAATTGTTAGCAACACTTTACCGGACAAGGCCGTTTTTTCCGTCCCGGTCTAAACTGTTGACGTAACGTATTGGAAATTTACACAGGAAGAAATATAAGTTATTTACGTTATTGGCTGGGAAGTTACGTATTACAGTACGAATGAGAAGTAGGGATGAGCGGAAAATAGAATTTTCAAATGAGTACTGTAATACGTACTTCACAAAATTCTAACAATTAATGACAGTACACATATTGGCAGTTGTGGTTGAAATTTTCACAAAGTTTTTACTTGAAATTTAAGTTTTTGAAAGTTGTAGTTGAAAATATGACTGCCTTTGATAGTTGCAGTTAAAAATTTGGCAGTGTTTACTAGTTGAACTTGAATTTTTTGACAATTCCTGGCAGTAAACATTTTGGCAGTTGTGGTTGAAATTTTCGTAAGTTTTTTACTTGAAATTTTAGTTTTTGATAGTTGTAGCTGAAAATATTATTACCTTTGACAGTGGCAGTTAAAAATTTGACAGTAGTAGTTGAAAATTTAATTTAAGGTTGTTGAAAATTTAATAGTTGTTCTTTTAGTTTCAGTTAAAATATTAATGCTTTTTGCGAATTGGACAGTTTTATCTAGTTTAAGTTGAAACACTTATTAGCTTTGTTGAAAATTTGACACGGTTGGGCAGTAGTAGTTAAATTTTTTACAGTTTTTGGCAGTTACTGTTAAAAAGTGGGCAGTTTGTGCTAGTTGAACTTGAAAATTGGGTAGTTGTTGCTAGTTTTACTTGATTTTTTTTATAATTAATGACAGTACACATTTTGGCAGTTGTAGCTGAAATTTTTGCAAGTGTTTTACTTTAAATTTGAGTTTTTGATAGTTGTAGCTGAAAATATTATTGCCTTTGACAGTTTCAGTTAAAAATGTGACATTAGTAGCCAAAATTTAATAGTTGTAGTTTAAAATTTGACAGTTGTAGTCAAAATTTTAACACTTTTGGCAGTTGTAGTTAAAATTAGACAGTATTTTCTGGCTGAACTTGATTTTTTTTGGCAATTTCTGGCAGTAATCATTTTGCAGTTGTCGCTGAAATTTTCGCAAGGCTTTTACTTGAAATTTGAGTTTTTGATAGTTGTAGCTGAAAATACTACTGCCTTTGACAGTTGCAGTTAAAAATGTGACAGTAGTAGTTGAAAATTTAATTTAAGGTTGTTGAAAATTTAATAGTTGTACTTATTAATGCTTTTTGGCAGTTGTAGTAGAAATTTTGACAGTTTTACGAAATTTAAGTTGAAAATTTGACAGGTTTTGACGGTCAGAAATGTAAATTACAGATTTTGAAAATTATAGTTGAAAATTTTAAGATTTTTGATGTATTCAGTTGAAAAGTTGACACTTTTTTGGCAATTTCTGGCAGTAACCATTGTGGCAGTTGTGGTTGAAATTTTCGCAGGTTTTTTACTTGAAATTTGAGTTGTTGATAGTTGTAGCTGAAAATACTACTGCCTTTGACAGTTGCAGTTAAAAATTTGACAGTAGTAGTTGAAAATTTAATTTAAGGTTGTTGAAAATTTAATAGTTGTACTTTTAACAGTTTCCGTTAAAATATTATTGCTTTTTGCCAGTTTTACTTAAAAATTGGACAGTTTTATCTAGTTTAAGTTGAAACACTTATTGGCTTAGTTGAAACTTTTACAGGGTTGGGCAGTTGTAGTTGAAATTTTGACAGTTTTTCGAAGTTTTAGTTGAAAATTTGACAGTTTTTCGACGTTTTAGTTGAAAATTTGACAGGTTTTGACGGTGAGACTTGTAAATTACAGATTTTGAAAATTATAGTTGAAAATTTTAAGATTTTTGATGTATTCAGTTGAAAATTTGACACTTTTTGACACTGTAGTTCAAAACTTCAACAGTTTTAGGCAGTTACGGTTAATAATTGGGCAGTTTATGCTAGTTGAACTTGAAAATTGGGTCGTGTTTGATAGTTGCACTTAAAAATTTCTAACAATTAATGATAGTACACATTTTGGCAGTTGTGGCTGAAATTTTCACAAGCTTTTTACTTGAAATTTGAGTTTTTGATAGTTGTAGCTGAAAATATGACTGCCTTCGACAGTTGCAGTTAAAAAATTGACAGTTGTAGTCAAAATTTTAACACTTTTTGGCAGTTGTAGTTAAAATTAGACAGTATTTTCTGGCTGAACTTGAGATTTTTTGGCAATTTCTTGCAGTAAACATTTTGGCAGTTGTGGTTGAAAGTTTTTTACTTGAAGTTTGAGTTTTTGATAGTTCTAGCTGAAAATATTACTGCCTTTGACAGTTGCAGTTAAAAATTTGACAGTAGTAGTTGAAAATTTAACTTAAGGTTGTTGTAAATTTAATAGTTGTATTTTAAAATTGAACAGTTTCAGTTAAAATATTAATGCTTTTTGCCAGTTGTAGTTAAAAATTGAACAGTTTTATCTAGTTTAAGTTAAAACACTTTTTGGCTTAGTAAAAAAATTTGACAGTAGTTGAAAATTTAACAGTTTTAGTTAAAATATTAATGATTTTTGGTAGTTGTGGTAAAAAATTGGACAGTTTTATCTAGTTTAAGTTGAAACACTTATTGGCTTACTTGAAACTTTGACAGGGTTGGGCAGTTGTAGTTGAAATTTTGACAGTTTTTCGACGTTTTAGTTAAAAATTTGACAGGTTTTGACGGTGGGAATTATTCATTACAGATCTTGAAAATTATAGTTGAATATTTTAAGATTTTTTACGTATTCAGTTGGAAATTTGATACTTTTTGACACTGTAGTTCAAAACTTCAACAGTTTTTGGCAGTTACAGTTAAAAATTGGGCAGTTTATGCTAGTTGAACTTGAAAATTGGGTAGTTTTTGCTGGTTGCACTTAAAAATTTCTGACAATTAATGACAGTACACATTTTGGCAGTTGTGGCTGAAATTTTTACAAGTTTTTGACTTGAAATTTGAGTTTTTGATAGTTGTGAGGTTTGATGTTTTTTATGATAGTTCGTGTGATAGTAGCTGAATATATGACTGCCTTTGAAAGTTGCAATTAAAAATTTGACATTAGCAGCCAAAGTTTAATAGTTGTAGTTTAAAATTTGACAGTTTTACTTAAAATTTTAACACTTTTTCTGGTTGAAGTTGAAACACTTTTAGGCAGTTTTGACAGTTTTGGAAGTTTCAATTGAAAATTTGACAGGTTTTGATAGTGAGAATTGAAAATGATTGATTTAGAAAATTATAGCTGGAAACGTTTTCGACGTGTTCAGTTAAAAGTTTTACACTATTTGACACTAGTTGAAAACTTTAACAGTTTTATGCAGTTAGAGTTAAAAAATGACCAATTTTTGCTAATTGAACTTGAAAATTTTTGGCAATTCATGACAGGATACAATTGGGAGTTGCAGTTAAAAATTTTGCAGTAGTATTTAAAAATTGAACAGTTACAGTTGATAATTTGATGTTTTCAACAGTTGTACTTGAAACTTGAGTTTTTGACAGTTGTAGCTGAGAATATGACTGCCTTTGACAGTTGCAGTTACAAATTTGACAGTAGTAGTAGGATATTTAATAGTTGTAGTTAAAAATTGGACAGTTTTATCTAGTTTGAGTTGAAACAGTTTTTGGCTTAGTTGAAAATTTGACAGGGTTGGGTAGTTGTAGTTGAAATTTTGATAGTTTTTGGAAGTTTCAGTTGAAAATTTGACAGGTTTTGACGGTGGAAATTGTAAATTACAGATTTTGAAAATTATAGTTAAATATTTTAAAAAATTTTACGCACTTAGTTGGAAATTTTACACTTTTTGATACTGTAGTTCAAAACTTCAACAGTTTTTGGCAGTTACAGTTAATAATTGGGCAGTTTTTGCTAGTCGAACTTGAAAATTGGGTAGTTTTTGATAGTCACACTTAAAAATTTCTGACAATTAATCACAGAACATATTTTGGCAGTTATGGTTGAAATGTTCACTGGTTTTTTAATTGAAATTTGAATTTTTTATAGTTGTAGGTAAAAATATGACTGTCTTTGACAGTTGCAGTTAAAAATTTTAGTTGTAGCTAAAAAATATGATTGCCTTTGACAGTTGCAGTTAAAAATTTGACAGTAGTAGTTGAAAATTTTATTTAAGGTTGTTGAAAATTTAATAGTTGTGCTTTAAAACTTCACAGTTTTAGTTAAAATATTAATGCTTTTAAGTTGAAACACTTTTTGGCTTAGTTGAAAATTTTACAGGGTTGGGCAGTTGTAGTTATAATTTTGACAATTTTTGTAAGTTTCAGTTGAAAATATATTGCCTTTGACAGTTGCAGTTAAAAATTTGAGAGTAGTAGCGAAAAATTGAATAGTTGTAGTTTAAAATTTGACAGTTGGGTTCATGATGTAGTCAGGAGATCGTACGGGTTGACCGATTATTTGACCACCTGTTATTTACTGAATATCAAACAATTGAATTTAATTTATTTACCTTATGGCATACACATGGTTATTGTTTTATTAATACGAGTAGCTCTCATCGAAATTAGAAATCTTCGAAACCTTCATCATCACCATCGGTATTATGTTCATGATATGGTCAGGAGATCGTACGGGTTGAACGAATATTTGACCACCTGTTATTTACTGAATATCGAAACATGCCTCATAACTTTAGATCACCTGTGGTCATTTGGTTTATAAGGTAGATATAATTCAGCAACGTTAGTCCTGCTCTTATTATTACTCTGGTGGTCCATAATTTTAGATTGCCCGTGGTCATTTGGAGATATGCTAAACCTGACGAGCTTTTTGCTCAACTCCTACGTCGTTTTACGGCAGACTCTAGAAGATACCACTTTATAACTATTCGTTGCGGCAAAAATCAGCGAGTGACTAGCCGTTTCCCTTATCATGAATTGCTGCCGATTTCCTCCTTCCGCCGCCCATTTATCTTCGGAACCTTTTCCTCCTTAATTCCGAGATAAGTAAGCGCACTAATTACGAGCAGACAACCGTGCAGCGGCCGGCCAGGACAAGGGGGGATCGATCTACCCCCCGATTCCATCCCTTGGCGCTCCATTGCCTCATTAAGCTGTGAATGACAGTTGCCGAAACGTTTTATTCCCGGGCCATTTGCTTAATTACCCGCTTTACACTCCACTGGGGAAATCCGGCAGTACGGATTTCTTCTTGCCACCCCCCATTTGGGGGTGGGACGGCCGCAACATTTGTACGGCGATTGTTTGAGCAAAGTTCTTGCCGCTATCGCTGCCATTAGTTACACTTGTACCCATTTTTGTGTAGCTGTAATTGACTGCCTAGAAGCCTATATCAATTGTGTAGCACTAAATGGGAATGTTACACAGTTTCATGTAACTCATTACACCCGAAATTCCCATTTCTTACTACCCTCAGCGAACACCAAAGAAACTGGGAACATGACATCATGTAAGGTCAGAAGTGCCAAGTGGAAAGGTGATGATTACCTTTCCAGGTAATGGTTAAAGAGGTTTAAAAGAGGTCATGTGGTGGTTAAAGAGGTCATGGTTCAGTTGGGTTTACTGGTTTATTCTATTACTAGTAGCTACAGCCGTCCTCCCTAATAAGTATAACATCGTAACAAATAATTTCCTCCCAAAATAATTACTTGAGTGTCCTCAAGTAATAGATGGAGTGTGGCATTGGACCTAATAAGTATAACGTTTTAACAAATAATCTCAAAAATATCTGGGCAACAATGTTGCAAATTATTATTTAATTATGGATAATTCGTGTAAATTAATTTGAATAAGAATAATATAAAACTGAAAATTAACTAATTTCAGTCATACAAACAATTTTCTGGTAAATAATTGAATATTTCATAACCTAGTTAGTACCCTCAAGTAATAGATGGAGTGTGGCATTGGACCTAATAAGTATAACGTCTTAACAAATAATCTCAATAATATCTGGGCAACAAAGTGGCAAATTATTATTTAATTATGGATAATTCGTGTAAATTAATTTGGCTAAGAATAATATAAAACTAAAAATTAATTAATATCAGTCATACAAATAATTTTCGGGTAAATAATTGAATATTTCATGACCTAGTTACTATCCTCAAGTAATAGATAGAGTGTGGCATTGGACCTAATAAGTATAACGTCTTAACAAATAATCTCAATAATATCTGGGCAACAATGTGGCAAATTATTATGTAATTATGGATAATTCGTGTAAATTAATTTGAATAAGAATAATATAAAACTAAAAATTAATTAATATCAGTCATACAAACAATTTTCGGGTAAATAATTGAATATTTCATAACCTAGTTAGTATCCTCAAGTAATAGATGGAGTGTGGCATTGGACCTAATACGTATAACGTCTTAACAAATAATCTCAATAATATCTGGGCAACAATGTGGCAAATTATTATTTAATTATGGATAATTCGTGTAAATTAATTTGAATAAGAAAAATATATAACTAAAAATTAATTAATATCGGTCATACCAACAATTTTTGGGTAAATAATTGAATATTTCATAACCTAGTTAGTATCCTCAAGTAATAGACTGAGTGTGGCATTGGACCTAATAAGTATAACGTCTTAATAAATAATCCCAATAATATCTGGGCAACAATGTGGCAAATTATTATTAAATTATGGATAATTCGTGTAAATTAACTTGAATAAGAATAATTTAAAACTAAAAATAAATTAAATTCAGTCATACAAACAATTTTCAGATACATAATTGAATATTTCGTAACCTTGTTAGCATACTCAAGTAATAGATGGAGTGTGGCATTGGACCTAATAAGTATAACGTCTTAACAAATAATCTCAATAATATCTGGGCAACAATGTGGCAAATTATTATCCTTAATTATGGATAATTCGTGTAAATTAATTTGAATAAGATAATATAAAACTAAAAATTAATTAATTTCAGTCATACAAACAATTTTCGGGTAAATAATTGAATGTTTCATAACCTAGTTAGTATCCTCAAGTAATAGATGGAGTGTGGCATTGGACATAAACCTTGTCATGTTTCATAAAGTGGTGCAGTATCCTCAAGTAATAGATGGAGTGTGGCATTGGACACAAACCTTGTCATGTTTCACGAAGTGGTGCCGTATATTGAGTAGTTTTGACCTTTTGTGCGACCTTGTTATTATTGTATTGCAATGGTCAAGCGACTTATTTAATATAATTTGGCCGTAGTCATATCTTTGTCAGTATTATTGGCCTACAGATAGATATGCAGATATGAAGATATAGATGCAGATATAGACATAAATATGCAGATATAGACATAAATATGCAGATATGCTGTATAAACAAATGTTCTTCCCTTCCTTCATATGTTAAACATCTGAAGTGTATATTTCTCTTAAGTATTTCTGTGCTTGTATTATTCAGGTGTTTATCGAATTTATGTATGGAAGAGCAACATACATTTACATTATTTTTTTAAAATCTGAATGAATACATATTTTGTCCATCCGTTAGTAGCTACAATAACTTCATTGTACAATAATCATGAAGTAAAATCATATACTTGAAGCAGGTGAAATGAAATGTACACACGTGGGAATTCACGTGCCTCGTTCACGTGTAATAACATTTTAACGCACGGTGAAAAAATACGCCGGCCCGTGCGGGGGATGAATCAATAGCAGCCACCCCCGGCGGCGTGCCCACCCACCCCCGGGCGGGAGCCAACGGCCACAGCCATCTCCGTGAACTCAAACAAGGGTGCAAAAAAGTACCTCTTTTCCACCTCTCGGTGTACATTGCAGGGTCAATATTGGTGTTTAGGTGTCGTACACAAGGGGCGTCAATTGCTCACGCCTCAGTGTTGCCAACTGGAGGGAGGGTGGTAATTTCATTTAGATGTATAAACAAAAAGATTTAAAGATCTTTTAAGCAAGTTGTTCGGTTATTAAATTTTTATTTGGACCATTTAATTGCAATGTCCACTGTCCAGCAAATCCGATCAACTCGTAAAGTCAAGCTTTCGATTTTCCCACTTACTTGAGATAAACTAGTAATCAAATTTTCAGAGTAATTATCTTCAGGCATACTGTATACAGATCTGGCATTAAATTTTCAAATTATCCATAAGATAAATTTTCATAAATTTCAGTGACTGAAAACTTGATATTACTCGACCCAGCGTCAAATGGGGGCGACATAGGGTTGTAGGTACGGGTCGTACGCCCGTAACTACAGATACTGGATTATACTGGTCAACTCGGAAAGTTAATAACACATTTTTCTCACTTATTTAAGACATATTCGTGGTCTAATTTTCAGAGGCTTTGTATTCAGCTATACTACATACAGATCTGGCATAAAAATTTCAAAATATCCATTAGATAAATTTTCAAAAATTTCAGTAACAGATAACCTGTACTGGGGAACTCGGAGAGTTAATAACTCGATTTTTTCACTTATTTGAGACATACAAGTGATCAAATTTTCAGGGGATGCAATATGCAATAAACAAATGAAACTATCATCTATCTATCTGCAGCAGTCCCGACGAGAGCTAACAATGGCTCGTGCTTTTTGGAACAAATAATCGCGTTTTCTATGCTCGTTCGCATTTTTAAAGTAAATTGTAACGTTATAATTTTGACGCACAGCAATGGTTGCGAGGTTGCCTACGGACATTGTATCGATTTTTAAATGATTGAGAGATCGCACATTCGTAGATCGAAGTTTTCTGTCTGTGATGGAACCATGTATATCTAGCAGTTAAGTGCAATTTTCTGCACCACACCGAGGTTTATCCTGCAGATAACTAATTTATTACTTATATGCGAGACTTTGGAGTTGAGCCTCAAGCTGGAGCACGGAATAGTGAGGCAATTAAAATATTCTTGAAATTATTGCGATTGGTACACAAGAATCCTCAGCAAGTTAAGTTCGATTAGTATTAGCATCGTTTGGAAGTTGAATCCTGCTTACTTAATCATAAAAAAAATCCTTAATTACCTGTTGCATGCGCCTCACAACCCCCGAAAATTCCGCCACGTGTAACAGTCGCCTTTTAATTGGTAATTCCGCGGCGGCCTTAATTAAAATTCACCCCATCCCTGCCACCCCCGCGACGATTGCATTGGCGGGGGTTGGGGGGATGTTTCGGCGGCGAGATATAATTAAAGGCAATTATTGCCGAATTGGAATTGTTTGAACGTCATTAAGTGGCAGCCGCTATAATTTCCATTCGCGCGGCCGACATCCACCCCCCATTTGGGGGTTGGGGGTGGCTGCAGGGGGAGTCGACACGCCGAATTTCAATGCGAACTGTCGCCGAGGTGTTCCCGATTCGTGGCAGGCTGACACCCACCCCCACAGTTTGCGATCCTCGCCGGGAATTTGAGTGATTGTTGCTGCACAGATGAAATATTCATCGCCCCCATAATACACCGGCGAACACGCGAAATGGAATTCGCTTAAAATTACGGATTTCGTTGGGACGATTATGCAGAGCAATTTCACGTTCTGCGCGATTTTCGTAAGGAGTTTGCAAATGTTTCGATCTCTTTGTGTTCTTGCTGACGCGTAAAATTGACGTGTCTCCCCATATTCCACTCCACAAGTGGCTTCCTTATATAAAATTACGAATATCGTTATGATGGTTATGTAGAGTAACCTCTAAGTTACATGTAAATTTCACAAAGATATTGTAACGTTATAATTTTGACGCACGACAACGATTACAAGGTTGCCTATCATTCTTCTTCTTTGCGTGCATATCCGTTACCGGATGTTGGCAATCCACACGGCAATTCTGACTTTGGTCACTGCTGTTCTGAACAGTTCGGTGGTTGTAGCATTGTAACATGTTCTTAAGTCAGGATATTCGTCTTCTTCCAGGTCCCATTTGACCTTCTACCTTCACTTGCAATATTAGTGGTAGAATTGCATATTTCTCAGGATGGCGCATAACGTGTCCGAAACACTCTAGTTTCCGTGTTTTAACAATAGAGAGGATTTATGGTGTTCGCTTCATTCTGTCGAGAACTTCGTGATTTATGATGATATCTTTCCAAGATATCATTAGTATGCCTTAAAAGCACCTTTTTGTTCTAAAGTTAAAATTAAAGATTTTCACATCTAAAACCGTGTTTCCACAGCCCTTAAACTAAGAGTGCTACAGGTAATGTCCGAAGGTCGCTTGCAATTATACAAATTCTCAGTTATGTAGCTTTATTTTGTCCTATGATCTTGAGGACTAGGGAGCCTATAATACAATTGACTAAAACATAGTTTTTCAATACTCGTTTTTTTTAATGTTTTGTTAATCCTACGAAACAATTCCAAGCAACACCCTTCGGACCCATAATAATAAAAATAAATTAATAATATACAGGGTGATGTATTATCTTGGGGATAAACTTTGACAGGTGAATTGCCCCTCCCCTGATATCGGGTCCGCCTTCGCAGACTCGAATTTTGATTGTTGAAAGATCGCGCGTTGGCAGGCAGACGTTGCTGCCTGTGACGCAGCTGGTAACATACCGGAATTGTGACCGCCATTAGGGGTGTTTTGTTGAAGCAAACAGCCAGCTGGTTTTAACAGCCCTATATTCACCTCAGTCAAATGAGTGGGTTTGACGATTTCTATTCATCACTTATCGACCGTTTTAGACCTTACGGTAAGAACTAGCGACGTGGTACTCATGCCACATCCTGTCTTTAGGCCGTTTTGACTCAGGACGCTTAGCTCATAATGCCTGTGGTGCCTTCGTTGGCAGATCGACGTTGCTGCCTGTGACGCAGCTGGTAACATACCGGAATTGTGACCGCCATTAAGCGTGTTTTGTTGAAGCGAGCAGCCACCTGGTTTTAACGGCCCTATATTCACCTCAGTTAAATGAGTGGATTCGACGATCTCTATTCATCACTTATCGACCGTTTTAGACCTTACGGTAAGAATTAGCCACGTGGTACTTATACCACTTTCTATCTTTACCACTTCCTATCTTCCTATTATCTTTCTATCTTCCTATCCGTTTCGACTCTGGGCGCTTAGCTCATAATACCTGTGGTGCCTTCAAGGTTTTATATTCTACCAGTTTTCTTATCTAATTAATTCAATCTAAAATTACAAATAAATCTAACAAATTAACTTCTTGGAGTGCCATACTCGATGTCGAGCGTAGGCTATTTCCCCGCATACGTTCGTGTATGAGTGTCTGTATCGTAGTTACACTAACGTATGGCACCTACAGTTTAACATCGGCTGCGAACGACTGGTTTGGGGAAACTATCCCTGGGCAGATTAACAAAATAATCTAATTTTTGGGTCAGTTAAATTGTAAATAAATATCATCAATATATGATCAATTGGGTCGTCAATAAATCGTCGACTTAATGTTACAAAGTTGTATGTGCAAATTAGTAAATTTTCGAATAAGGATTTTAAATATGTTTGCTATATCAAAAAATGATAAATTTTGCACTGTCAGTAGATATGTTTCCATCACAGGTTCCTAATGATCCAATTATAATCTTCCAACAAGTTGAAAGGTTCCACTTTTAAAACATATAGCCCTGCAAAGCTATAGAACTAAAAATTTAAAAAATGTTACATGCAACCTTGTAACACCAAGCCGACGAAATATCAAACTGACTTTTCGTTGTATGTTACTGCCTCTGTCCCAAAATATGTTTTCGTTTGCCTCTTTTATTTGTCCCAAATTATTGTAAACAAAACTTTGAAAGTTTATTTTTCTTAGAAGAGAAATTCCCTTGGTAGTACTGTTCCTTGGCTCTATTTCAAATTCGGGAAAGGGTTAACGGGAAACAACAGGCTTGTTTGGGGCTTGTCCAATGGCACCCTGCTTCAATTGGGGTGGGGAAATCCTGAGGGCTTTCTTGTATACCCCATGCCCATATAAAGATAGGAAGGGGTATAAATATTACGTGGCTAATTCTTACCTTAAGGTCTAAAACGGTCGATAAGTGATTAATTGAGATCGAATTCAAATAGTTAACGGGAAATAGCAAGCTTGTTTGCGGCTTGTCCAATAGCACCCTGCTTCAATTGGGGTGCCAGTTTTTGAATTGCAACAAGAACTCTAAAATTCCTAAAATAGGTCCACTGTTTTGCTATTTATTATCTTTTTTTTAACTTTTATGAGCTTGTTTGCTCATTTTATGTGCTTTTATGAGCTTTTTTATGAGCTCTAGGTCCAATAGTTCCCTGCTTCAATTTGATGCCAGTTTTTAAATTGCATCAAGAACTCTAAAATTCCTAAAATATGTCCACTGTTTTGCTTTTCATTATCTTTTTTTTAAACTTTTATGAGCTTGTTTGCGGTTTGTCCAATAGCACCCTGCTTCAATTAGGGTGCCAGTCTTTGGATTGCAACAAGAACTCTAAAATTCCTAAAATTGGTCCACTGTTTTGCTTTTCATTATCTTTTATTAACTTTTATGAGCTTGTTTGCTCATTTTATGAGCTTTTATGGGCGTGTTTATTAGCTCTAGGTCCAATAGCGCCCTGCTTCAATCTAATGCCAGTTTTTGAATTGCAACAAGAACTATAAAATTCCTAAAATAGGTCCACTGTTTTACTTTTCATTATCTTTTTTTAACATTTATGAGCTTGTTTGCTCATTTTATGTGCTTTTATGAGCTTTTTTATGAGCTCTAGGTCCAATAGTTCCCTGCTTCAATTTGATGCCAGTTTTTAAATTGCATCAAGAACTATAAAATTCCTAAAATAGGTCCACTGTTTTACTTTTCATTATCTTTTTTTAACATTTATGAGCTTGTTTGCTCATTTTATGAGCTTTTATGAGCTTGTTTATGAGCTCTAGGTCTAATACCACCCTGCTTCAATTTGATGCCAATTTTTGAATTGCAACAAGAACTCTAAGATTCCTAAAATATGTCCACTGTTTTGCTTTTTATTATATTTTTTTAACTTTTATGAGCTTGTTTGGGGCTTGTCCAACAGCACCCTGTTTCAATTTCATGCCAGTTTTTGGATTGCAAAACGAACTCTAAACTTCCTAAAGTAGGTCCACTGTTTTGCTTTCCAGTATCTTCTTTTAAACTTTTATGAGCTTGTTTGCTCATTTTATTAGCTTTTATGAGCTTTTTTATGAGCTCTAGGTCCAATAGTTCCCTGCTTCAATTTGATGCCAGTTTTTAAATTGCATCAAGAACTCTAAAATTCCTAAAATATGTCCACTGTTTTGCTTTTCATTATCTTTTTTTTAACTTTTATGAGCTTGTTTGCTTATTTTATGAGCTTTTATGGGCTTGTTTATGAGCTCTAGGTCTAATAGCACCCTGCTTCAATTTGATGCCTGTTTTTGAATTGCAACAAGAACTCTAAAATTCCTAAAATATGTCCACTGTTTTGCTTTTTATTATATTTTTTTAACTTTTATGAGCTTGTTTGCGGCTTGTCCAATAGCACCCTGCTTCAATTTGATGCCAGTTTTTGAATTGCAACAAGAACTCTAAAATTCCTTAAATAGGTCCACAGTATTGCTTACTTTGTACTTTGAAACAAGCCTTTTTCATTTCCTGAGGGATTTCTTGTATTCCTCATGCCTATATAAACATAGCAAGTGGTATAAGTATTACGTGGCTAATTCTTACCTTAAGGTCTAAAACGGTCCATAAGTGATGGAGGTAGACCTTAGAGGAGTGGGATTTGACTTTACCCACCTGGGGACTCAATTCATTTGTTTTATAAATCGCCATGGTATTTGGGGGGATTTTAGCCGTAAAACACCACGCTGGCTAGACGGGTTGGTGAGTTGGAGTGTTGAAGAAAGGTTTTAATAAAATAGAGACCCCTAGCCCTCGAATGCTCTAAAAGCGTCGGGGTCGGAAACGAGCAAGAGTTGATCAAGAGAGATGTCATAGGAAAGCTGAAAGATAGAAGGGATCTCACCCAAGACATAAAGTGAGAATCCAGCTAGGGTACCTCGGGATTGCCACACCCGTATTCACAAGAAGTGAACCCCTGAGGACAACAAATGCATTGGGCAGAAGATATTAAGAAACATACAGGAAAGAAATGGACTGAAATAGCAAGTAGTCGAGAGGAATGGAAGCAACTTGGGGAGGCCTATGCCCAAAGATGGACGACAGAAGGCTGAAAAGAAGTAGAATTCTTACCTTAAGGTCTAAAACGGTCGATAAGTGATGAATTGAGGTTGTCTTCAAATAGGGAAATTACTATCAAATAATACGCTAGCAGGATATAAATCTTATTTATAATATTGTATGATGCAGAATTTTGTGAATTGAGGTTAAGTACTTTGAAACAAGCGTCTTTCATTTCCAGAGGGCTTTCTTGTATACTCCATGCCTATATAAAGATAGGGAGTACTATAAGTACCACGTGTCTAATTCTTACCTTAAGGTCTAAAACGGTCGATAAGTGATGAATTCAGAGCGTCTTCAAATAGGGTAATTAAAGATAGGGAGTAGTATAAGTACCACGTGTCTAATTCTTACCTTAAGGTCTAAAACGGTCGATAAGTGATGAATTGAGATCGTATTCAAATAGGGTTATCAAATAATACGCTGGCATGATATAAATCTTATTTATAATATTGTATGATACAGAATTTTGTAAATTGAGATTAAGTACTTTGAAACAAGCCTCTTTCATTTTCTGAGGGCTTTCTTGTATACCCCATGCCTATATAAAGACAGGAAGGGGTATAAGTACCACGTGGCTAATTCTTACCTTAAGGTATAAAACGGTCGATAAGTGATGAATTCAGATCGCCTTCAAATAGGGTAATTATATATAGGGTATAAGTACCACGTGGCTAATTCTTACCTTAAGGTATAAAACGGTCGATAAGTGATGAATTCAGATCGTCGTCAAATAGGGTAATTAAAGATAGGGAGTAGTATAAGTATCACATGTCTAATTCTTACCTTAAGGTCTAAAACGGTCGATAAGTGATGAATTCAGATCGTCTTCAAATAGGGTTATTACTATCAAATATTCCGCTGGCATGATATAAATCTTATTTATAATATTGTATGATACAGAATTTTGTAAATTGAGGTTAAGTACTTTGAAACAAGCCTCTTTCATTTCCTGAGGGCTTTCTTGTGTACTCCATGCCGAGGCTTTGCGTTTTTTTGTGTATCAATATCAGTGACCTGAATATAATTCGCGATACACAAAAAACTGAAGCCTCCCCACTTTGCAGCCTCACTTCCGATGTTGCACACTTAACGACGCACAGTTTTCAACCTGTTTTGTGCCGTCCGGACCCTACTTCCGGTGTCGCAAGGGTCGCTCCCTTTTCCCGTCCGTCCAATTCGGAACTGCCGGGACAAATTGGGGGCCATATGACCGGGGATATGCAAATGCGGCCGCCCCCGGTCATCCGCGCCCCCATCATCCGTCAGCCGGCCGCCCCCACCCCCAGGCCGTCAGGGTTAAGATTAAATTGACTATCGTACCAGGGAAGGTCAAGTAGTAGGTGATCGGGCGCTTTGTCCTCTGGACGTTGCACGGGGGCCCCATGGGACCGCTCCGGTCGTAACGGGTGGCGATTTGCAGGGACATCTGTGCGGGGCAATGGGGGGTGGCCAGGGCATCTGGAAGGGGATGTTTTCACGTGAAAGGGGGCGAAATTGTTACGGTTCGGTTGGAAACCGGCCGTATTACTTACCGGCCGATATGACTCCCCAGGCCGTAAAAAGTGATTGGTTGCGGACGAAAATACTTTACAGTACCTCTACAACCCCATTTTTAACCATACTATTGAGGTGCGTCACCGCAAGAATAGATGTGCGGTATTACTGATCGCTTGGCATTATCACATCAACATTATCATTCAACATTATCTCAACATCATAATTCCATGTTGTCTTCTTCGTGGCGGATATCACCAAATCAACACCCATCTGGCACATTAAAAATCTGCGGTTTAAAAGGTCTTAACATAAGAACCCAGAAGCCGTCCTTACATTCGCTACTTTCAAAAAGTGGACAAACGTTTGTTTTGACGTTCTACCACTCGCCGTAAAGTTTATTCAATCAGGAAGGTGATACTTAGTGATGGATCTTTTTAAGGGTGCGTGAGCAGTAAAAAATAAAAAATAAACCACCCAAAACCTTCTCACTACAACCAGTGCTGCCACAACATACCAAGATAAGTCTTCAGTTCAGAAAATAAAAACGCCATAAAACTATTCCTGGAGCAATAGAAATTCAATTTTTAACACATTTTCAAAAACTGTAACAACCAATCAACTCAAAATTTTGGATTGCATATCATATCAAATCATGTATAACATATTCCTCTTTCAAATTCAGCTTCACTTGTTTACATTACGTCTTCCAATTTGAAATTCATGAGTATTTCAATGAATTGCCCAAATTATACTGAAGTTGGTTTAGTAAAATTTTGAATAAGTTCTAGACCAGTTTGTAGATTTTGATGCTCTTTGCAGAAATAGAAAGAGGAAGGTTGTAACTTCGTCGTGAATTGCTTTATAAAAATAATTGCTAACACAGTTCCAATAACAGATATTCCTAATTTTGATATAATTCGAAAATTGTTACAACCAGCAAACTCAAAATTTTGGATTGTACACGGTTTCAAGTTATTCTTCAAATCTTCCTCTTTCCTAATGCCTCGCATATTAAATTACGTCTTCTAATTTGAATTTTAGGATTATTTCAATGAATTGCTTAAATTGTACCAAAGTTAGTCTATAATTCAAACCGTAGAAACTGTAATGAAGGCAGTTTTCATAATATTTTGCATAATTTCCAAATCAGTTGGTAGATTTTGGTGTTCTATGCAGGAATAGAAAGAGGAAGCTTGTAGGTTCATCGTGAATTGATTTGTAAAAACTATTGCTAGCAGAATTCCTAAAATGGAAATTGCAAATTTGGATTTATTTTCGAAAATTGTAACAACCACACAACGCAAAACTTACGAATTGCTTTATAAAAATAATTGCTAACACAGTTCCCAAAACAGATATTCCTAATTTTTATTTAATTCGAAAATTGTTACAACCAGCAAACTCAAAATTTAGGATTGTACACGGTTTTAAGTTATTCTACAAATCTTCCTTTTTCAAATAATGCCTCGCATATTAAATTACGTCTTCTAATTTGAATTTTAGGATTATTTCAATGAATTGCTTAAATTGTACCAAAGTTAGTCTATAGCTCAAACCGTAGTAACTAGATTGAAGGCAGTTTTCAAAATATTTGGCATAATTTCCAAACCAGTTGGTAGATTTTGGTGTTCTATGCAGGAATAGAAAGAGGAAGCTTGTAGGTTCATCGTGAATTGATTTGTAAAAACTATTGCTAGCACAATTCCTAAAATGGAAATTGCAAATTTGGATTTATTTTCGAAAATTGTAATAACCACACAACGCAAAACTTGCGAAGTGCTTTATAAAAATAATTGCTAACACAGTTCCAAAAATAGATATTCCTAATTTTGGTTTAATTCGAAAATTGTTACAACCAGCAAACTCAAAATTTTGGATTGTACACGGTTTCAAGTTATTCTTCAAATCTTCCTTTTTCCTAATGCCTCGCATATTAAATTACGTCTTCTAATTTGAATTTTAGGATTATTTCAATGAATTGCTTAAATTGTACCAAAGTTAGTCTATAATTCAAACCGTAGAAACTGTAATGAAGGCAGTTTTCATAATATTTGGCATAATTTCTAAACCAGTTGGTAGATTTTGGTGTTCTATGCAGGAATAGAAAGAGGAAGCTTGTAGGTTCATCGTGAATTGATTTGTAAAAACTATTGCTAGCACAATTCCTAAAATGGAAATTGCAAATTTGGATTTATTTTCGAAAATTGTAACAACTACACAACGCAAAACTTGCGAATTGTTTTATAAAAATGATTGCTAACACAGTTCCAATAACAGATATTCCTAATTTTGATTTAATTCGAAAATTGTTACAACCACCAAACTCAAAATTTTGGATTGTACACGGTTTCAAGTCATTCTTCAAATCTTCCTCTTTCCTCTTTCAAATAATGCCTCGCTTTTTAAATTACGTCTTCTAATTTGAATTCTATGATTATTTTAATGAATTGCTTAAATTGCACCAAAGTTAGTCTAGAATTCAAAACGTAGAAACTAGATTTAAGGCAGTTTTCATAATATTTGGCATAATTTCCAAACCAGTTGGTAGATTTTGGTGTTCTATGCAGGAATAGAAAGGGGAAGCTTGTAAGTTCATCGTGAATTGATTTGCAAAAACTATTGCTAGCACAATTCCTAAAATAGAAATTGCAAATTTGGATTTATTTTCGAAAATTGTAACAACCACACAACGCAAAACTTGCGAATTGCTTAATAAAAATAATTGCTAACACAGTTCCAAAAACAGATATTCCTAATTTTGATATAATTCGAAAATTGTTACAACCAGCAAACTCAAAATTTTGGATTGTACACGGTTTCAAGTTATTCTACAAATCTTCCTCTTTCAAATAATGCCTCGCATATTAAATTACGTCTTCTAATTTGAATTTTAGGATTATTTCAATAAATTGCTTAAATTGTACCAAAGTTAGTCTAGAGTTCAAACCGTAGTAACTAGATTGAAGGCAGTTTTCAAAATATTCGGCATAATTTCCAAACCAGTTGGTAGATTTTGGTGTTCTATGCAGGCATAGATAGAGGAAGCTTGTAGGTTCATCGTGAATTGATTTGTAAAAAATATTGCTAGCACAATTCCTAAAATAGAAATTGCAAATTTGGATTTATTTTCGAAAATTGTAACAACCACACAACGCAAAACTTTGGAATGTATGTAGTTTCAAGTTAATTTCAAATCTTCCTCTTTCAAATTATATACTGCTTTTTAAATTACTATTCATTATTATTAATTACATTTTTATCTTATTAATTACTTCAAATTTGAAAACTATGGTTTTTTAAAAAATATGTCTAAATTATACCATGATAAGCCTAGAATTCCAACTAGGAATGAAGACAATATAAAATTTGGCATTTGGCACGTTGGAAATTTCCTAGCTAGTTTGTAGAGTTTGGTGTTCGTTGCACAATAGATTTTGGTGTTCGGTAACAAATAGAAACAGGAAGCTTTTAGCAGTTCAGAAAACGAAAATTCCAAATTTTCGAGAATTTTTTCCCCCCAACTCAAAATTTGATGTGTGTAATTTTTAGGTATGTAGTGTCAATTTATTCTTCGAATATTTTTCTGCCAAATGATGCCTCGCCGATTAAATTGCGTCTTCCAATTTGTCAAAATTATCAAAGTGTTCAACTTTAAATTTTGATTATAAAAATATTCAAGTTTACCTACTGATCATGAAAATGTCGAATATTTTGACTATTTAATCTTTTTAATCCTGAAAATATCATTTTTTTTTTAAATTGTGTGTTGAAATTTTAACATATGAATTATGAAAACCTGCAACTTTAATATTTAGATTATATATAAAAATATTCAACGTTCACATACGGATCATGAAAATATCTAAATTTGGGCATATGGATCATCAAAATGCCAAAAATTGCAGAAACATTGACATTTTGAGATTTTGATGAAGGAAAGTAAAAATTTGACATTTCGATCGTAGATATATTCTCTTTTTTTAAGATCCATCAACGTCGCAATTTCTCTCAAAAGTATTAGTGAGACTTCTGTTAGTGTCATTAGTGTTTCTCGAAATCTCGAAAACAAAGTTACGGTCAATATGTAATGATTTGTTAGGTGATTTTTATTTTACACCAACATAAAGTAACAGGTGGTTGATCTTAGAAAAAAACGGACCATATCAACATTTTCCAGATCATATCAACAAAAATCTCTACACAAATCACTACATATTGATAAATTAGGTCAAAATGTAGTGATTTGTGTAGTGATTTTTGTTTTAGACCAACATAAAGCAACATGTGGTGGATCTTAGAAAATAACGGATCATATCAAAGAAAATGATGAAAATTTTACACTTGATTGTAGATATGTATATCCAAATTTCCGATTTCGAATAACTTTTGCATTTGTATATTTGAAATCGTGAATCTGAATTGGAGTAAGGAAATTTTAAAAATTTTATTCCTTTTTAACAAAGAAATATCAAAATGTTTATATTTGGATCAAATAAGTGTTAAAACTGTAATTTTTGGATTATGAAAAGGTTTAACTTTCACATACAGATCATTACAATGTCAAAGTTTTGACATATGGATTATAAAAATGTTAAAAGCTTGCTGAGATTTTGAAAAAGGAAATTGAGAAAATTTGACATTTGCATCATGGAAATAACAACGTTTGGTAAAAGCTACGTGCCTTTAAGGCAGTAGTTCCCAAATTTATTTAAAGTGTTAAGATCAGTTTGCAAAGGTAGACCCGTTCTCTAAAAAAATAGCGCGGGTATTTTTTAAATATACTGCCAGCTTGACAGTATGTATATTTACCTATGCAAACTTTTGACGGCGTCGCGGCGCGTTTCCGACCTAGTGGATAATCAGCTTTGTAGTAATTATTTTGATAAATATGGACAAATATTTAAAAACTCATTAGAACTCCATAGGTACAGATATTATTCTGATATGGCACAAATGCAGTGGCGAAATGCAGTGGTGATGGGTAATTTGCCACAGTCTCGGACAAAGGAGTGGATTAGACGATCTCAATTCATCACTTATCGACCGTTTTAGACCTTAAGGTAAGAATTAGCCACGTGGTTGAGGTTAAATACTTTGAAACAAGCCTCGTTCATTTCCAGAGGGCTTTCTTGTATGCTCAATGCCTATATAAAGATAGGAAGTGGTATAAGTACCACGTGGTCCATTCTTACCTTAAGGTCTAAAACGGTCGATAAGTTATCATAGGTCATAGACATAGGTTATCGTTAAACATACAAATTAAAAAATACTGTGAGGTGATTACGTCATAACAACCCACTGGTTCTCAAATTCTCAAATATTGATGAATTCAAGACATAAATTGTTTAGATTTCGCAATCCCTCGAGTTTTCTGAGTTGTGTAATATTCCTGATGCAGACACCTTGTGAAAGTGCTAAAGCCAATACATCGAATCTTCAGGGAAGTAGCCCAACGCATTTCCCCCCTTTTTTATTGCGCAATACGGAAAATGTAGCCACGGGGAATGAGCTCACGCACACATGCGTGCCCCCCAACCCCACCGCCCCTCGCCGCCCCCGCGCACGTTCACGCACAATAAAAACAAAAGAGCACTTCTCTGCGGGCGGCCAACTTCGCGCCGCCCTGGGGGCTCCACTGCGTGCCGGCCCTCCCCTCCCACTTCCGGTTTGCTCCCCCCAGCGGGGGGTCGCTGGGGGTAGCAAACCGGGATCCCCCCGGGACGCCCCCAATAAAACCCGCCGTCTTGTACCTGGCGTTATCCGGTACGCGGGGCCTGCATTTAATAGAACCCGGAAAACCGGAAAGCAGGAAAACGGGCGGCGCATTTTCAGGGGGCCGTAAAGATCTAATGCGATTTTTATAGATCAATGATCGCGCACAGAAAGTAGATAATCGTATTTCATGTCCCCGCGGGATTTTTATTCATGCCGGCGGCGAGATGCATGGGATCTGCAGCCGCCCCCATTCAGGAAGCCCCGCGGCTTCCGCCTTCCGGTTTAATAACTTCCAACAAAGCCAGACGAAGATTAACAGTGCGCATCCAAATAAAATTACCCAAATCAGGGAGATTTATGCGAAATCAATAGGGAGGGGGGGGGGGGGGGAATTCTACGGGACCGGGGCGCACTTTAAAATATAATATACATACAGCAGCTTCCGGAAATTTCGAAACAATATCTGCTTTTATTGTAAGTGTTAAAGCCGTGTAGAAAGAATCTCTCAATCTAATTAAACTACTACACATTTTGTACTTAATTGTTAGGTTATCCGTCAACTGTCAACTGTCACATTCACTTGACAGCTGTCAGCTGTCACATTCACTTGACAGCTCTCAGCTGTCACATTCACTTGACAGCTGTCAGCTGTCACATTCACTTGACAGCTGTCAAATAAGCCATAGTCTACCCGACGAGAGCTGACCATGACTCATGCTTTTCGCAAAAAAAAAATGTGACTGCAATTAGTTGGTGCATAGTAGTAGTATTGAAACTTTTAACAGCCATGTCGTACACTATCAGCACCGTGAAAAACTGCATTACCCACCCATAAAATACGGCCGTTAAATATTTATCGCGGGGAGCAACAGCGAGTTGAGCGCGAAACGAGCGGACGTTCGGCGTGAAAAATGGCAGAATTATCCAGCAGTGAGTAACGGCGGCAATTACACAGTGAAAACGAAAACGCGACGCAAGTTACAGCGCCATCTATAGGCTGACAGCCTGGGCGCCATCTACCGTCAAACTTGCTAGGGCTTGATCAAATGTATATTAACACCCAGTATACATTCACATTTCATTGTTTTTTTTTAAGTCATCATGTTTTTGATGCTATGGCTAATCACCTGCGGCCAATAATCCTGCCTGCGGAAAATCTATCAGGAGGCAGACGGAACTTGTTTGCCGGATTGCGCCGAATATTTCCCCAGTCGTGTGGCCAATAACTTATTTATAAACGCGATTCGTGCAAAAGTTATCTATTGGTTTCGATTTTGTTTCCGCCGCATTTACTGGCGTAGGTTTTACAAAAAAAGTTCCTCCAGTGTTGTGCTGCAAACATTTCCGACACAATTCAATTCATAATCCATCGGCAACTTATAATCTGACAACAAACATCTGTCTATAATATTACAAAAGTGCTGTGAAGTATATATTTTCATTCAGTCAAGTAACTAATGGACAGCATTTATAACATACATAAAAAAAATCTTTTACAAAATTTAGGTTAAGAACTCGCTAAAGTCTTCTCGGAGAGAAGTTGCAGAGACATACTTATGATTCTGATCAGCTGGATGACAGATTAACGAAATGTGGTTATGTTTCTGTCATATATGACATACATGTATATATCAGGTCTCAGGTGAGTTTCACAAAATTTTACAATTTTGTGAAACTCACACCAATTGTGTTTTATTTATATATTAAAATGATAAATATTTAACTACAACTGCCAATAACTATCAAATTTTAAACTATATTTGCAAATTTTCAACTGCACCTGTGTAAAACCGTCAAATTTACATCTGTGACTGTCAAAACCTATCAAATGTTCAATTCAAATGGCCAAACTTTGTCTAATTTTCAACTGCAACTGTCAATAATGGATGGTCTATCTGTGTTATGTGTGTATTTGAATCGCAAGCTGTCAATTCTTATTAAATGTTCATTACAAATCTCAAAGAGTGTAAAATTTTCAATTGCATCTAGCAAAACCTGTCAAGTTTTCATCTACCGTCCATTTTTTATCAAAAAAATGATAAATATTTAACAGCAACTGCCAAAAACTGCCAAATTTTAAACTACATCTGCAAATTTTCAACTGCACCTGTCAAAAACCGTTAAATTTACAACTGTGACTGTCAGAAACTATCAAATTTTCAATTCAAATGACCAAACTTTGTCTAATTTTCAACTACAACTGTCAATAATGGATGATCTATCTGTGTTATGTGTGCATTTGAATCGCAAGCTGTCAATTCTTATTAAATGTTCATTACAAATCTCAAAGAGTGTAAAATTTTCAATTGCATCTAGCAAAACCTATCAAGTTTTCATCTACCGTCTATTTTTTATCAAAAAAATGATAAATATTTAACTGCAACTGCCAAAAACTGCCAAATTTTAAACTACATTTGCAAATTTTCAACTGCACTTGTGTAAAACCGTCAAATTTACATCTGTGACTGTCAAAAGCTATCAAATCCTATCAAATTTTCAATTCAAACGACCAAACTTTGTCTAATTTTCACAACTTCACAACACAACTTGACTACAACTGTCAAAAATGGATGGCATATCAGTGTTATGTGTGTATTTCTACCATTCTCGTTTGTGGTGGCAAATTTTTAACTATAACTGTTAAAACTTGTTGAATTTTAACTGCAAGTGTTAAATCTGTCAAATTTTGAACGCCAACCGTCAAACTCTAGTAATTTTTAAACTTCAACTGTCAAATCGTGTCGAATTTTAAATTGCATTTATCAAAAGCTGTCAATTTTTTATCTACCACTATCAAAAACTGATATTTATTTAACTGAACCTGCAAATTTTCAACTATAACTGCCAATAATTGTCAAATGTTTAACTATGCTTGCAAATTTTCAACTACACCTGTCTCAAACCTAAAAATTTACGACTTTAGCTATCAAAACCTGTCAATTTTTTATCTATCGTCCATTTTTTATCAAAAAAATTATAAATATTTAACTGCAACTGCCAATAAATGTCAAATTTTCAACTCCACCTGTGTAAAACCGTCAAATTTACAACTGTGACTGTCAAAAACTATAAAATTTTCAATTGAAACTACTAAACTTTGTCTTATTTTCAAGTACAATTGTCAAAAATGGATATATCTGTCTTATGTGTGTATTTTTGCCATTCTTTTTTGTGGTGGCAAATTTTTAACTATAACTGTCAAAACTTGTTGAATTTTAAGTGCAAGTGTTAAATCTGTCAAAATTTGAACTCCAACCGTCAAACTCTAGTAAATTTTAAACTTCAACTGTCAAATCGTGTCAAATTTTAAATTGCATTTATCAAAACCTGTCAATTTTTCATCTACCACTATCAAAAACTGATATTTATTTAACTGAATCAGCAAATTCTCAACTTAACTGCCAATAACTGTCAAATGTTTAACTATGCTTGCAAATTTTTAACTACACCTGTCTCAAACCTTAAAATTTACGACTTTAGCTATCAAAACCTGTCAATTTTTAATCTATCGTCCATTTTTTATCAAAAAAATTATAAATATTTAACTGCAACTGCCAATAAATGTCAAATTTTCAACTCCTCCTGTGTAAAACCGTCAAATTTACAACTGTGACTGTCAAAAACTATCAAATTTTCAATTTAAACTACTAAACTTTGTCTTATTTTCAACTACAATTGTCAAAAATGGATATATCTGTGTTATGTGTATATTTCTACCATTATTGTTTATGGTGGCACATTTTTAACTATAACTGTCAAAACTTGTTGAATTTTAACTGCAAGTGTTAAATCTGTCAAAATTTGAACTCCAACCCTCAAACTCTAGTAAATTTTAAACGTCAACTGTCAAATCGTGTCAAATTTTAAATTGCATTTATCAAAAGCTGTCAATTTTTCATCTACCACTATCAAAAACTGATATTTATTTAATTGAGTCTGCAAATTCTCAACATAACTGCCAATAACTGTCAAATGTTTAACTATGCTTGCAAATTTTTAACTACACCTGTCTCAAACCTTTAAGTTTACAAATCTGTTAATCAAAATCTATCAATTTTGCATCTATCGTCCATTTTTTATCAATAAAATGATAAATATTGAACTGCCAATAACTGTCAAATTTTAAAGTACATCTGCAAATTTTCTATTCCGCCTGTATAGCTGTCAAAACTTGTTGAATTTTAACTGCATGTGTTAAATCTGTCAAATTTTGAACTCCAATCGTCAAACTCTAGTAAATTTTAAACGTCAACTGTCAAATCGTGT
Source organism: Othius punctulatus (assembly GCA_951805005.1). Lineage (NCBI taxonomy): Eukaryota > Metazoa > Arthropoda > Insecta > Coleoptera > Staphylinidae > Othius > Othius punctulatus. Next base: position 8,030,700 of record OX638146.1, on the reverse strand, counting down.
CAAATTTACAACTGTGACTCAAAAACTATCAAATTTTCAATTGAAACTACTAAACTTTGTCTAATTTTCAACTACAATTGTCAAAAATGGATATATATATATATATATATATATATATATATATATATATATATGTGTGTGTGTGTGTGTGTGTGTGTTATGTGTGTATTTCTGCCATTCTCGTTAGTGGTGTAACATGTTTAACTTTAACCGTCAAAAGTTGTTGAAATTTTAAATGTTAAAATCTGATAAACTTGCGACTTCAACCGTCAAACTCAACATTTTCAATTACAACTCTCAAAAATTGACAGAGTTTCAATTGCACCTATCAAAACCTGTCAATTTGTCATCTACCACTTTCAAAACCCGACAAAATTTTAACTACTTCTACAAATTTTCAATTGCAACTATCAATAACTATTACATATTTAACAGTATTAGCAAATTTTCGACTGCACCTGTCACGGCTTTCAAATTTACAACTGTAACGTTCAAAAACTGTCAAGTTTTCAACTGAATAGGCGAAATTGCAAAGTTTAATTTTTATGGCGTTGCTGTCCTTAGCAACTTTATAGTAAATGGGCGTTTTTTTAATATTGATTTTTAATATGCTGCGCCATGTGAAACAAGCAATATGACCGTACCAATAATAATAAAAAAAAAACAAATTGAACCTGTAAAATTACCCCCCGCAATTGGATGATGATGATGATAACGATGAATGATGAAACTGGCATTGCTATCGAACTATTTATTACATAAATATTTTATTGCAAAAAAAGGTAATTATTGTATTCAAACTGAATTACTTCTTTATTTCGTTAAATCGCAGTGCACCACTTACATTGTAGCTCATATTCTCCATAAACCAATCATGTGCATATTTCATTGTCAATTATCTCGTTTCGCGCTTTCCCTGGCCGTTAATTTAATATGGCAATTCTGTTTTTGCATTTTTTGTGTGCGTTTTAACGATCGAGGGCTGCATGAATATGCAATGGTGCATCGAAAATTCGGCGGCTTTTAACGTCGACGAATTTTTATTTGTGCCGAAGTGGACCATGCCAAACTCATTTGATTGATTACACGGCAATCGACAGTCATGCAGTAAGTGATTAATGTAGTTGTTGCCTCCGCGGTTTTGTTTGCCGCGATAACATATGAATCAATCCGGAGGCAAAGAGTTTGTATCGGTGTATTAATCAGGGATTGATATTTCCCGCTGCAGAGGGTTTGCGCGGTTTGGTGGAAATTCCGATTTAGATATTTTGCCAGGATAAAATGGCAGCAATGAATAGTGGCCATATATGTTCTCTGGCCCTCTGGTGGCCCTCTGATGGCCCTCTGGTGATGGCCCTCTGATGCGATTTCTAACTTCGTTTACCACTAATACTATGTCTATTGTCATTTGTAGATGATGCGATTTATATGGTTGTTTATTAACTAACTTAGCAACATTTGGCACCGAAACTGCATTGAGAGGACATTGGGACGGAATTTATAATTACGAATGACTTGGATGTTTCACAGGAGAGTACTGGTTAGGTGGTGGTGGTGATGGTGGTGATGGTGGTGTTGGTGGAGGCGCGCTTCCCAAAACCCTACCAATACCCTCCCAATACCCTCCTAATGCGGTTGGGGTGGAAAATTTTGCTAATTTTGATATGTATTGGGAGGGTATGGAAGGGTATGAATGGGAATTGGGAAGTTATTGGGAGGGTATTGAGAGGGTATGGAAGGGTATTGGAGGGTATTGGGAGGGTATTGAGAGGGTATGGAAGGGTATTGGAGGGTACTGGGAACTTATTGGTAGGGTATTGGGAAGTTATTGGTGGGGTATTAGGAGGGTATGGGAGGGTATAGAAGGGTATGGGAGGGTATTGGGAAGTTATTGGGAAGTTATTGGGAGAGTATTTGAAGTGTATTTGAAGGATATTGGGAGGGTATTGAGAAGTGCGCCTCCACAACAATTGTCTCCTTGGTAACTGTACCATGGTCAAGGATTATCCAAGAGCATACAAACTGCGAGACATAAGGGTCTTAGTGGGGAAAACCTACACGAACATGCCAAACGATCGATAATAGTGGCGACTCTATTTGCGATTCTTGTTTGAGGAAGGTGGCTGAAAAGTTGCTATCATCGCGATCCTTGTTTGTGGAAGGTGGCTGAAAAGTTGCTATCATCACGATTTTTATTTCTGGAAGGTGGCTGAAACGTTGCCGTCATCACGATTCTTGTTTATGGAAGGTGGCTGAAAAGTTGCTGTCATCGCGATTCTTGTTTCTGGAAGGTGGCTGAAAAGTTGGTATCATCGCGATTCTTGTTTCTGGAAGGTGACTGAAAAGTTGCTATCTTCGCGATTCGTGTTTGTGGAATGTGGCTCAAAAGTTCATCTGCATCAACCCTTATGGCGACTTATGGGTGGCTCTGAGGCGTCTATTGATGTGGCCTGTGGGCGGCTCGAGAAGTGGCTTGCCATTGAGCTGTGGGGCGGCTGGGGTGTGGCTCGAAGGTGGCTCGAAGGCAGGTGCACATTTGACTGATTCGCGGCCATAAAGCACCCCCAGTGACAAGTTTATCGCCGCGAATCAGGGCTGCCACCCCGCAATATAACATTATTTAGCGCGCGGCGCGCGTAAACACTGTCACAATATTTGATATATTACGGTGTTTAATTAATTGGGGGTGGGTGGAGCGCCACCCCCGGTAATCAAATTACCGGATGCATTTGCAAAAGCGCGCCGCCGCCGGAGCGGAATAACTCCGTTAGGCCCCCTCAACCCCCGGAACCACCGCCGCCCTAATGGGCTCGGAGCACGCACCGCCGAGAGTAGTTCGGCGGGGCCTAATGAAAAATCGGAAGGTTCGGGGGGCCCTCTGCTTGTGCATGCGTGTGTGTGTTATGAAATATACAGAGGTCGGGTTTTGAGGCCCGTGGCGCGATTTACGGCCGTTTAAGCCGTCGAGGGTGATTGAATGGCGTTATTGTTGCCAGCCCTCGCGCTCTTCACGGGCGCCACACGAATTTTTACATTTCAACAGGGCAAACGCGTGAACTAGGGCAGGTGATTCGGCGTACAACTCGACGAATGTTATTGTGATTTGCACGATTGTGTTGAATAAAAATAGCGCGTACACTTTCAACTGCGTTAATTGACAAATATAAAACAGATGAATAACTGAACGGTTGCTGTAAATATATGCTGAGACTCCTGTTACGTAATCGAAGGACCAGGCGGGTGTTCGCCAATTTAAATGGTAAGGTAATTAAAACTCGTCGTTTTGGAAATAATGTGGACTATAATTTAATGCGTAACAATAATTAATACACAGCGATGTACACCGGTGAAGGTAACGAATTGAAGTGTCGTCTGCTCTGCATTCTTACAATTAAATCTTTGAGTTATTGGGGTGGGGTGCAATTTGAATTGTGCATCGCGAGGGGTGGCTTGAAGATGATTCCTGATTGGTGCGGCATTTCGTTTCGGTAAGCCATGTTGCCACACTTGGTTCTTACAATCCTTGGGTAATTCCTCTATCTGGCATTTCTGAGGATTCCTAATGCCGTCCAATAAATATATTTGGGATTTCCTGGTCGCTAATTGTATTTGCCGAAGTGGCAATCCTTGCTCAATAAACGGCTTAATGTGCCTATTGATCTTCATGCGCACCGTGCTTTACTTAAGCACTTCTCGGTGAACAGAATGGCTAAATAATAGCCACCCCAATAAATTGTCTTTACAATCTTAATACTACAAATGTATCGGCTGCAATAAAGCCGAATACTGCGAATACACTTTAACCGATTTGGGGTTCGACGCTGTGCAATAGCGCCGAAACAACTCCTGTGAGGTAAGGGGTTGCCAGCCGTGCTCAGCTGGGATGAAACAGGTCACATACGTGTATTGCTTACTTACGTGAGTGTTACATGGTTACACAGATATCACAAACACGGACGCTGATGCGTCTACAAGTATAGCTAGTACAGTTTAGCTATAACTATATCTTCCTCTTACATACGAGGGCTGATCAAAAAGTCCCGGAACTTATTTTATATAAATTTATTGGTAATAGATAATAGAAAACTAAATCCCCTTCAAAGTACCCTCCTTGTGTAGATTTACACCTTTCCCATCGCACAAATAAAGAAATAACTTGCAATATACTAAGGCCTGAGATCTGCGGAACTTTTGATTGGAAATCTTCGGACATTACCTGTAATCTCGTCGTTTCGTCGGGCTCCGTGGGACGTACACAGAGAACCCCTTGGCGGTCGCCCCAATCGCGCAGTATGAATAAAACAAACTTTTGATTACCCCAAGAAACGGCTGATTGCGCTGGTAAGCCGCGCTAATCTGGGATCCCTCATCACGGCCAGGACCAATTAAGGCTTTAAAACCGACTGGCGTCCTTAAAAGTCCCTATTCCAAGGGGATGAGCCGCCGATAAGTGAGCCCTTCCACTTCGGAAATTAATGATCCCGACTTCCGGCCGTGACCGCCCCCGGGTCGACGGAGGGCGGCCCACGGGGGCGACGGGGTCGAAACTAAAAACGGAAAAAAATACACACCCACACACCCTCACACACATACAAAAAGTGTATTTTCCGCAGCGCCGGGGTCATTTTTCCTTATTTATCCGACACGTGTGCGAGGGCGGCGGCGGGGGCGGATTTATGGCGCTGGGGAGGCGGCGCGGCGCCGCTGACGTGATACAAAGTTTCCCCCGTTTCACTTGTTTTATCATGTATACATTTTAATACATCACCCCGGCGGTGTGCAGCGCGCAGCGACAAATATTTTAATATTTCATAAGTTTTTTCCGTTGCTGTGCCACCGTTCCGAATTATATTTGTGGACATGCATATTCATGGGCCCCACGAAACAAAAGCGCCACGGCGCTCCGGGGGCAGCCCCCCCTGCTCTCCGCTCTGATATGCATGAGGCGGTCGCAACCCTCGTGTCGCGAATTTTCCGTTGCCCTTGTCAACGTAATTCGCTTAGATTCGCAGGGATTCTTAAATTCGCGTCGTAAACGGTTATCGTCATCCCACCCCCAACCCCCAGCCAATCCAGACAACAGGGGAGCGGGGGCGAACATCCACCCCGGGATGTCGGGAGGAGGGGGATCCTAACGAGATTACCCCCAGGCAAATTGATTGATTGGGGGAAGATATTTTGTGTTTGGAACAACGGGGATTCGATAAGAGTGATGGAATTAGGCAAACTTGCCAGGCAATTGATCAGCCGAGCAGCGCTTCCTATTAATTGGCCGAATTATTCTTTATCCAAACAGCTGGATTTAATAGCGACATAGCGTGCCAATCTGCTAACGATTGACAAACGTTTGAACTCGATTCACGAACGGTTTCACTGCCAAACATTCAATCAAACATTAATTAAAAAAATGCACGAAGATAACTGCTCCAAACGGTAGCTCATTAGTTACAAATTCAGGACGTGACAACTACTTTTATTTATACAACTGTATAAATCGCGCTAATGACAAACTACAGGAAAAATTACGGCGGCAGTAATTGCATCATCAATAAACGAGCATACAAAATGTGTCTGCAATAAACGACAGTAGCAATCAAGTCACCCACAAACGAGAATGAAACTTACATCAGCGATAAACGACAATCAAAATCGCATCAGCAATAAATGACAGTAATCGTAGCATCGATAGACGACCATACAAATTGTGTCAGCAATAAATGACAGTAGTAATCGTAGCATCGATGGACGACCATACAAATTGTGTCAGCAATAAATGACAGTAGTAATCGTAGCATCGATGGACGACCATACAAATTGTGTCAGCAATAAATGACAGTAGTAATCGTAGCATCGATGGACGACCATACAAATTGTGTCAGCAATAAATGACAGTAGTAATCGTAGCATCGATGGACGACCATACAAATTGTGTCAGCAATAAATGACAGTAGTAATCGTAGCATCGATGAACGACCATACAAATTGTGTCAGCAATAAATGACAGTAGTAATCGTAGCATCGATGGACGACCATACAAATTGTGTCAGCAATAAATGACAGTAGTAATCGTAGCATCGATGGACGATCATACAAATTGTGTCAGCAATAAATGACAGTAGTAATCGTAGCATCGATGGACGACCATACAAATTGTGTCAGCAATAAATGACAGTAGTAATCGTAGCATCGATGGACGACCATACAAATTGTGTCAGCAATAAATGACAGTAGTAATCGTAGTATCGATGGACGACCATACAAATTGTGTCAGCAATAAATGACAGTAGTAATCGTACCATCGATGGACGACCATATAAATTGTGTCAGCAATAAATGACAGTAGTAATCGTAGTATCGATGGACGACCATACAAATTGTGTCAGCAATAAATGACAGTAGTAATCGTAGCATCGATGGACGACCATACAAATTGTGTCAGCAATAAATGACAGTAGTAATCGTAGCATCGATGGACGACCATACAAATTGTGTCAGCAATAAATGACAGTAGTAATCGTAGCATCGATGGACGACCATACAAATTGTGTCAGCAATAAATGACAGTAGTAATCGTAGCATCGATGGACGACCATACAAATTGTGTCAGCAATAAATGACAGTAGTAATCGTAGCATCGATGGACGACCATACAAATTGTGTCAGCAATAAATGACAGTAGTAATCGTAGCATCGATGGACGACCATACAAATTGTGTCAGCAATAAATGACAGTAGTAATCGTAGCATCGATGGACGACCATACAAATTGTGTCAGCAATAAATGACAGTAGTAATCGTAGCATCGATGGACGACCATACAAATTGTGTCAGCAATAAATGACAGTAGTAGTCACCTCAAAAATAAAGGAATTTATGTTCATTTTATCTTTCCAACTAGCGCGCATTAAAGCGTCACCGAGTATGTAATAAAATTTAAAAATTCGTAGTAACATATTTTTTCTACTCCCTTAATAGAAAGCTGGCCCTTTCGTCCCTCATACGAGGCTGGAAAGTGCCACTTTTCCTCCCAAGGGAGGCAAACAACTTTGTCTCCCGTGAATAATACTTACAATAGAAACTTAAATAGCTGTAATAATAGTGTATGGTTTTCTTTTATTGATAGCGCTGAGGGTTACATGACCCGAGGCTGTAATAGTATTCACAACCGTTGTGTGTATACTATTTTTTCACTACTAGAACAATTACATTATTATTAGAACATATTATAATTAGAACTACTAGAACATAAAATTAAATATTAAAATACAACACACATATGTCATTAACAACACACATCTGTCATTATATCAATCAAAATTTGACATTGATGTATCTGAGGCCCAGTTGTATAATCGTGGATTATCTCTGACCATGGTTCAGTTACCTTGAATACAATTGTTGATACAATGGTATCCACAGGAACTGAACCACGATCAAAGATAATCCCAAATGGTACAACTGGGCTTTAGGAGTATAGTGAAAATGCGGCCAGCTAAGGCCGGCTAATTGTGGTAGGTATAGTGTTTTTACTTGAAATTGAAAATCTACCTACGAAGGGTGTTTATTGCGGTCCATTGTGCGAACGGAATTTTATGACCTGTAATGGGAAGAGAACAGAGTCCAGAGCCGGCATGAAGTCAAAGAGAAAACAATTAAGTAGCATCTTCATCGAAAGTAAAATATTTGGTTACGTTCCTGGACGACCGCCTCTTCGCAGCACGCCATACAATGGAGAACCCTTGACCGTAATAAACCCTTATTGCAGGTACATTTTCAAGTTCAAGTGAAGACACTATACATATACTTAGCACGCCAGAACTACAAAAAGATTCCCCAAAAGATGAAACCTTGAACAGCTACATACCACGTAGCAATGTATGTATTCAGATTTATTTTAATCAGCTCACGTATTCAATCCATTACGTATTTTATTCAAATGGTTCACAACGGTAGCAGTAATCCATTCAACGTACGACATAAGCCTCGTACTATTTTTGTTTATAAAAATTCGTACGTTCCTTGTATACTTTGATTTTTAACAATATACTTATTCTAATTTTGTATTTTGACATTAGGTTTTTTAATTGTCATGCACAAGAAAATATAATATTTACGCAAACCACTGTGAAACGTCGTAGAAAAAATCATATGTATTACTCGGGAGCAAAGTGCCATTTCCTCCCTTAGTTTTTGATTATATAAAAGACAGCATTAATCACTTCACCGATAAACGACAGAAGTAATCATGTCACCGACAAACGACAATAAAAATTGCTTCAACGATAAACGAACGTCAATGGTAATAGTGAAACGAATAGTAATCGTAGCGACAATAGTAATCGAATAACAGACAGACCGTTCTGGGCAACAGAAATTGGCCTTAGAAGCGGAAAAAGGTCGTAGGGAGGTAAGGGATGAAGGTACGCACAAGAAATAGCCTAAAGATAGAGGGTGGAATCAGCACTACGTGTGAAATAAAACGCTTCTTACCTAAAGGTCTAAAACGGCCGATAAGTGTTGTAATCAGAGATGGTATGATGACCGTATATGATGATGTGATCGTATAATCGAAAGTATTAATGGCAACTCTGTTAGTGGCTTTAGCGTTTCTCCAACACATAGGACTATTTTACTTTTTATTATTCACTGTTCATCTTTTTTTCTCTTGATTTTATACGTAATTTGCGCCATTCTCCTTTTTTTTGTCAATATTATAATAAAGACAAACCGTGCTGGGCAACAGAAATTGGCCTTAGAAGCGGAAAAAGGTCGTAGGGTGGTAAGGGATGAAGGTACGCACAAGAAATGGCCTAAAGATAGAGGGTGGAATCAGCACTACGTGTGAAATAAAAAGCTTCTTATCTAAAGATCTAAAACGCCCGATAAGTGTTGTAATCAGAGATGGTATGATGACCGTATGTATGATGATGTGATCGTATAATCGAAAGTATTAATGGCAACTCTGTTAGTGGCTTTAGCGTTTCTCCAACACATAGGACTATTTTACTTTTTATTATTCACTGTTCATCTTTTTTTCTCTTGATTTGATACGTAATTTGCGCCATTCTCCTTTTTTTTTGTCAATATTATAATAAAGACAAACCGTGCTGGGCAACAGAAATTGGCCTTAGAAGCGGAAAAAGGTCGTAGGGTGGTAAGGGATGAAGGTACCCACAAAAAAATGGCCTAAAGATAGAGGGTGGAATCAGCACTACGTGTGAAATAAAAAGCTTCTTACCTAAAGGTCTAAAGCGCCCGATAAGTGTTGTAATCAGGGATGGTATGATGACCGTATGTATGATGATGTGATCGTATGATCGAAAGTATTAATGGCAACTCTGTTAGTGGCTTTAGCGTTTCTCCAACACATAGGAACATTTTACTTTTTATTATTCACTGTTGATATTTTGATTTTATACGTAATTTGCGCCACTTTCTTTTTTTTGTCAATATTATAATTATTATACGTTCCTATCTGGTATTGTATGGGACGTTACCGACCTAACCGATATACCACGACTTCCGGGTTTGGGATGTACGCCTGTGTACACAAACGCTATGCCGAATAGCAATTGTACGTTGCCATCTGGTATTGTAAGGGACGTTACCGATCCAACCGACATACCACGACTTCCGGGTTTGGGATGTGCGCATGTGTACACTAACGGCGTGTCGAATAGCAATTGTACGTTCCTATCTGGTATTGTATGGGACGTTACCGATCCAACCGACATACCACGACTTCCGGGTATGGGATGTGCGCTTGTGTACACAAACGCCGTGTCGAATAGCAATTGTACATTGCTATCTGGTATTGTAAGAGACGTTACCGATCCAACCGACATACCACGACTTCAGGGTTTGGGATGTGTACCTAAAGCCATCTCGAACATAATTCCGGTATCTGCACTTACTGTATAGATCGTCTAACGCTACCCTTCTGGTTTTGGTGTCTTCTTTGTTTCTGTACTATTCACAATTTTTCTTCTCATTCAATAAAATTATACTTTGTTGTGGGATAACTTTTTGTGATTTAAATGAACTGTCAAAAAAATCTGTCCCGCTATTTTGTCCGCTGTCGTCGTTATTGACTTGTTTATGTATTTCGTATCATAGGCTTATCAACAAGTAATTGATAATTGAAAAATCAAAATTATGATTTGTTCCTACCTATAAAGTATAAAGCTCTATTTTTCTTGTCTAGGCACTAAAAAGTATCGGTTTTCCTACATATGCAGTAAAAAGTACTATTTATAATGCCTATGCAGTACAAGTCATATGTTAGAGACGATTTATATTGACTATGCATATTGATAAGTCATATTTTAGAGACAAATCATACACTTACTGCCAATCGGCGATAATATCTCTTACACTATTATTGCCACCGAAAATAGCAAGTCATACTTTAGAGACAAGTCATACACTTACTGTCAATCGGCGATAATAACTCTTACACTATTATCATCAATATTCCTCCAATCATCACCCAATATTCATGAAATCAGATACAAGATATCGCGTTACAGCCTCTCCACAAGAGGGCTAATCAATCGTGGCTGTGCGGACGTGAACCACTGATTCCCGATACATATTACGCCATATATATATATATATATATATATATATATATATATATATATATATACAAAGGGGCACCGACACGGTTGAGGCTGATTAAATTATGCGATCGCCGAAGCCAAGGTAAACGGCTCAGATATGGAATAATTGAATTCGCTAATTGATAACGATAGGGCGCAATCAGGAGCCGCCTCGGCCCTTCGGGAACTTGAGCAGGGTCTCGGCAAGCCCACTGAACCCGAACTGAAGAGCTAACAATGGCGAACTGATAACTTCACCGAAAGAACGAACACAATTTAAATAAGATAATACTCGCTCAAGTACATCGTTATTTTTCAATTTTTTTATTAATTCCGAAGTATTTTGCAAAAAGGGCAATAATTACCTATCCCCACAAACTCGACACATAAATGTCAATTGTCAATCAATTGAGACTGAAGACATTTTCCAAAAGCAACTGTCTTGTTAGTATTTTTTATAAATATTGCGACGACGGTTAGGACACTAAGGACGCCCTAGGGCGGTAAAGTGCCATAACATAACATAACATAAGAACAACAAACATTTAAAAAATGGTGTTAATTTGTGTGACAAATGTATTAGTGAACATTTGTAGGATTGAAAGTACGAAAGGAAAATATGGAATGAAATGACAGGGCTTCAAAACCAGTTAAGGGTAGTAGAGCCAAAGGAAGACGAAAACAAAGATTGCAATATAAAAAAAACAGAAACGAAGAAGTGCTTCGTCGCATAGGCAAAACACATGACGTCCTAATAATAGCAAAACTATAAAGAGCAGCATACTTTGGGCATGTCTTTGGAACCAATAAATACGCAGTACTACGATTGGTCATAAGTAGACCTAGGGGCACTTGGGTTAACTATTTCTCCATAAGAATAACATGGGAGCTTCCCCCTCAATTTTCCCCAGCCAGCCAGCCCCGCCCCTTAGGAGTGAGGAGGGAGTTTGCGGTTAGGCAACCACTTTTAAAGAGGCTGATATAAACAGCCTGTTTATTTCAGCCTGTTTATATCAGAATCTTTATATGAGCCTGTTTAAAAGAGGTTGCCTAACCTCAAGCTCCCTCCTGACTCCTAATGGGCGGTGCTGTCTGGCTGGCTGGCTGGGGAAAGTGCAGGGGAAGCTCCCATATTATTTCTTATGGAGAAATAGTTAACCGAAAGTTTACTGTAACTTCCCTAGGTCTACTGTAATAGAAAGAAAAATAGAAGCAAACAGGGGCCTATGAAGGAACAAGGTCTCATGACTACGAAACTTGAAGCAGTAGTTCTGCGTATTTAGTTAGCATATTTAGAACTCCAAAATTTCGTTCTTCTTCTTCTTCTTCTTTTCAGCCTTCTGCCGTTCATCTTTGGACATAGGCCTCCCCAAGTTGCTTCCATTGCTCTCTACTACTTGCTATTTCAGTCCATTTCTTTCCTGCATGTTTCTTAATGTCGTCTGCCCAACGCATTTGTGGCCTTCCTCGTCCTCTCGTATTTTCCCACGGTCTTCAGTGTACAATAAGTTTGTCCCATCTTTCATCGATTTGTCTGATGTTGTGACCAGCAAATTTCCATTTTAGCTTTGCAGCTTCCTCTCTTACATCTTTAACTTTAGTTTTCTCTTGAATCCATACGTTTCTTTTCCTATCTGATAGTCGTATGTGGAGCATCTGTCTTTGCATAGCCCTCTGAGCTGCAGCAGTTTTCTCCCAAACAACAAAATTTCGTTACCCCGGCCATATTTGATATGACAGAATCATCAATGTGTAACGTGATGTTTTCTTCGCACGCTCATGGTCGCCGTTAACCCGATTAACCGTGCCGGTCATGTGTTTCGAGTGTCCTCAAAGTTTTTAGTACAACAACAAGATGTTTTCCTCGCAAGTCACGGGTCGCCGTTAACCCTATTAACCACGCCGGTCATGTGTTTTGAGTGTCCTCAAAGTTCTTAAAACTGTAACGTGATGTTTTCTTCGCACGTTACTGGTCGCCGTTAACCCGATTAACCGCGCCGGTCATGTGTTTCGCGATGGCGATTGGTGTAGCATACTTTTTGTGTTTTCCTGATGCTACTTACGTCTTTATTATTTGTATGCAGAGTTTTTTAGATCAGAACGACGTGATTTACGGCCGCTGATGTTCGGATCAATTGGCAAAGAGGGTGAGCGTGATTGCGGAGGGGCCCCCAAAATGCGTCCCCAGTGTGGAGCGAAGACATTCCGGCCGCCACTCTACGCACATTTCCATGTAAATGAAACCGATCCGGGGACGGCGACCTTGCAAGGAGAGTGGGGGGGGGGGGGATACAAGCGGCTTACGGTTTGCGAGAGCCTCCGATTTCCATTCCGAAAAGAATACGTCCAATAAAGGGACGTGGCGAATCGATGGAGCCGTCTTGCCGCCCCCACCGAGGCGTAAAGAAAGAAAGGCGAAAAAGCCGGACGGAATAACGAAAGCCACTTCTCCTGCAAACCAATTAATTACTTTCATAATAAGCGTATCCTGCGGGATGGCGGGGGGGGCGGCGGCGGCCGGGATAACATCCGGCCGCCCCCTGGCAAGGGGCGGTCGGGGGAGCCTTCGGGGAGAACACGGATCGCGGAAAGTGGGATAATGGATTGAAAGAAAAGCACAATTACAAGGAAGTGCTTCCGACCATCGTTCAAACAGCTCGCTCGCAGTGACGGATGCAAATGAGCGCCGGGATTCCCCCCACGGCCCCCCGGGGGGGGCGGCGGGCGATCCCCGATACACGTCTTCGCCGCCCCCCGGAGGCGTTAATGTGCCTGCTTATGTTTTCGAGTGTGCAATTTGCACGTGCCCTTTTATGCCTTCAATCAGCGAAAATCCTCCTCCCCCATTGTTGCCAGGGAATAAAGTGCCCCGTCTATGCGGGGGGAATAACAATATGCGCCCGCATTTGCACGTAAGCACGTTGCCATTCTTCGGCTGCGGCGTGAATCAAAACTGATAAGTTCAGACAAGCCGAGCGGGCGGAAAACCGAAGAGTAACCACCGGCAATCGTTCGCTCGCGCATGAAATTAACTTCCTCCGGGCCCCCCGGGGGCTACCCTACCCCCCAATTCTCGCGTCTCGTAATTTATTGAATAAATCAAACATTTGCATGGGGCGAAGGGGGGAAGTTCTTCTCGAGTTCCACGGTTGTGTGCTCGCCCCGTTTGTTCGGACGCCCCTGCCGAAGGGGGGCCGCAAATTTCGTCAAAAACTTCGCGCAAACTTCACAAAGGGCCCGCCCACCGTCACCGATCCGAATATTTACCCCCCAATTGGGGGGTCGTGGCGGGGGGCTCATTAAAAAAATATCCGCCGGGGGGCGAGCGCGGAAATTGACGAAGTTTCTGCCCGTTTTCCTGCCATCCACGTGAAAACAATTTATTCAGGCTGTACACAAATTTAGTTTGTAATCGAATCGTCGGCACGTTCAGCCCCCCATCAGCCAACTTTGATATCACCCCAGCCCCAGTGTATTGTCATCATTATACATCGAATGAACAAATCGATGGAAACACTCATTTATAGTTGAAAACTTTCGGCAACAAAGGGAATTATGTGTGTAAATGAAATAAAACCGCTCGGATTTCGTGTGGTTCGGTCATACAGTTATTGTTTCGAACGAATATTTGATGTGTTCTGGCCCATCTGATTTCATCCCTTTGGTTTGACGTAGGTTGATAGGTTAATACCCAAGAGGTTCATTGTACCTCATCGTAGGCCTGCTTATCGCCAAGTGTGGTGGAATGCAGCACAATGCAGGTCATGGCGTTGTTGTGCTGACGACAACAAGAACGCAATACTGCAAGCACGCAAGGTTGCACGTATTGCATACGACCACTACGCAAGGAACCTACACGACCATCACAGTAGATATAAATACCTAGCATAATACAGACAGTAGATAGATAGTGTAGAGAGATGACACTTTCGTGTCACTCTAGCTGTAAGCTGTCACGCTGACCATTTACTAAATAAACATGTGTTACTACCCGTAAGTGTCTAATTGATCCCACTGCACCGAGATCAGGAATCACCACCGTGATACATCGAAACCCCGTCTGATCTCACATGACGATCCAAGCGACCCTAAGCCGGTCATCACACAAGAAACAAAAAAGTGCGCCTCCGTAGCTTGGTAAAATAGTGCAAAACCTAAAAGACGTCGCAACTGTTTTTCATAATCCACCTTCCAACTGTAATACTCATATACAGGAGAGGTGTCCTTATATCCATACATATGAAAGTAAACTGCTTGCCCATATTTAGGAGAAGTGTTTGTCCTTATGTCCGTCAGAACTACGGTACTCATATTCAGGAGAAGTGTGTGTCCTTACCTTCGTCAGAACTACGGTACTCATATACAGGAGAGGTGTCCTTATATCCATACATATGAAAGTAAACTGCGTGCCCATATTCAGGAGAAGTGTTTGTCCTTACCTCCGTCACAACTACGGTACTCATATTCAGAAGTGTGTGTCCTTACCTCCGTCAGAACTACGGTACTCATATTCAGGAGAGGTGTCCTTATATCCATACAAATGAAAGTAAACTGCTTGCCCATATTCAGGAGAAGTTTTTGTCCTTACCTCCGTCACAACTACGGTACTCATATTCAGGAGAAGTGTGTGTCCTTACCTTCGTCAGAACTACGGTACTCATATACAGGAGAGGTGTCCTTGTATCCATACATATGAAAGTAGACTGCGTTCCCATATTCAGGACAAGTGTTTGTCCTTACCTCCATCACAACTACGGTACTCATATTCAGGAGAAGTGTGTGTCCTTACCTCCGTCAGAACTACGGTACTCATATTCAGGATAAGTGTGTCTCCTTGATTGCAAGTGCGGAAATTTTCCAAGTGTGTGAAAACTTATACTGGTCAACTCAGAAAGTTAATCACGCGATTTTCTCACTTATTTAAGACATCATCGTGGTCAAATTTTCAGAGGATTTGTATTCAGCTATACTGTATACAGATCTGGCATAAAAATTTGAATATATCCGTTAGATAAATTTTCAGAAATATCAGTGACTGATAACTTATACTGGTCAATTCGGAAAGTTAATAACTCGATTTTGTCACTTATTTGAGACATACTACTGGTCAAATATTCAAAGGATTTATCTTCAGGCATGCTGTATGCAGATCTGGCATAAAATTTACAAAATATCCATTAGATAAATTTTCAGAAATTTCAGTGACTGAAAACTTGATCTAGGGTTTTAGATACGGGTCGTACGCCCGTAACTACATATAAAAGGGTTGCGTAAGTAGCACAATTATTACTCCATTGGCGTGTGAGTAATAAATGGCACTTTTGCGCTTTACTGACGATGACAAGGTCTGATTTTACAATGTACGCTCCGCATTTTCGCAGCGATTTTCCCGCGGAAAACGGAGGAGCGGAGTCTACGTCGTCACGTCCTCCGATCCGATTTATAGGGAAATCCGGCATCAACCACCGGCGCCTTCACTCGAACCCCTAATTTACAACCCCCCAAGCGTCATTACTTTTCTTTTTGTTTTCAATTTACATCCGCCGGGCTTCTTATCACGCCGAAGAGGAAGCCATTAAAACGGCCGGCGGTGAGAATTCGCCGCTTAATAGTTTTTACGGCCCATAAATCGCCCCCGAAGAAAAACTGCGATTCTTCGAGGGCGCAATTAAATTATCACTTTTTCCCCATATAAACGGTTTATGGGGGGAATGAGTGGGAGGGGGGGGGGGCTGTGAACCCTTCCACGAGTATTTTTCGTGCGAATTAAAAGGGCCCCATCCCGGTAATTTGGCGCGCAATTAGCGGAGCCGTCTTCGGCGCGGCCCTTTTAACGACCGTCGTGCGCCCGCTTTTTAACGTTTCGACCATTAAAAAGCACTCACACGTTCCATTAACGTTTCGCAGACACACCTAACCCTCATCTGGCAAACTGGAAAATTACGCCGAAGAAGCGCCGCGAGACGCATCGATCTATACCGCTGATGGGGGTGTGGGGGTGGAAAAATGCCACCCCCGCCGCTCATCGATTTCCCTTAAATTAATAACGCCGCTAAGAGTGGACCGCTGTAAAGACGGATCATCGCCCTGTTTCTGTCCGGATTGAGAGCGTTTTCCCCGGCGATGAATATTCCATGGCCGCCTGTGCTAATTTCCATCCGGCGCGAAAACGAGGTGAAAATGCGCGCAGGTTCAGGAAATGAAACCATTGCCGATGTGGAGCCCTACGGAGAGGCGGAATACAATCAGAGGGGTCGTGCATTTTTCATGTGCCCCCCTGCAAAGTTTACTACCTCGAGTACAGTTTTACACCCAAGGGTTGCAAAAAATCTCATTCATCCATTATTGCAGCGTGCGATCGTAACGGCTAAAATGAACAAAAATACTTGAAACGAGAAATATTAAAATTATTGGTCGACGATCTACCGTTGATATTGGTGGCGAGATCTTAGTGATTTAAACATTAAGGCTTTCACCGACCACCAAAAACGCTGCATGTTGGAGATGTACTTAAGAAACGGTATAAAAATTGATGGGCAGTGGGTTTATACCACACGTAATACATTTCAAGATTTCCAAGAAACTTTTCCAGAAGTAATCATTCACAATTCAACAGCAAAGTAATTCAGACACACGCATTTTTTCTCATGGCACGCTTTAATGAAAGATTTTTTGAATCATATATCAGTAGTGAGGCATCACCGGTTCTGGGCCATTTTTCCCATAAGAAATACATGGGTCGATTTTTCGCTACTTACTTCCGGTCGAGCGAGCCGTTGCGTGTATGTAGGGCTGCCTAACATCTGCGCGGGACCCTCAGCCCCTCACGATATCCTCTTGTGCCCCTCCGCCCCTCACGATATCCTCTTGTGGCCTTCCGCCTCTCACGATATCCTCTTGTGCCCCTCCGCCCCTCAGCTCCTCACGATATCCTCTTGTGCCCCTCCGCCCCTCAGCCCCTCACGATATCCTCTTGTGCCCCTCCGCCCCTCACGATATCCTCTTGTGCCCCTCCGCCACTCAGCCACTCAAGATTTCCTCTTGTGCCCCTCCGTCCCTCACCATATCCTCTTGTGCCCCTCCGCCCCTCACGATATCCACTTTTAAACAGCTTTAAATAGCATGGTGGTGTTAATGATGCAAAATGAGCTGTTTAAAAGACGATATCGTGAGGCGCTGAGGGGCTGAGTTGTGGAGGGGCGGAGGGGGCTCACGATATCCTCTTTTAAACAGCTCATTTTGCATCATTAACACCACCTTGCTATTTAAAGCTGTTTAAAAGAGGATATCGTTAGGGGCGGAGGGGCAGAGGGGCACAAGAGGATATGGTGAGGGGCTGAGAGGCGGAGGGGCACAAGAGGATATCGCGAAGGGCTGAGGGGCGGAGGGGCACAAGAGGATATCGTAAGGGGCTGAGGGGCAGAGGAGCACAAGAGGATATCTTAAGGGGCTAAGGGCCCCGCGCATATGTCAGGCAGCCCAACATCAACGCAACGGCTCGCTCGACCGAAAGTAAGTAGCGAAAAATCGGCCCATGTATTTCTTATGGGGGAAATGGCTCAGAACCGCTGTTGCCGCACTACTAATGTTATATGGCCAGTATAATAACTTATTACATTTTTTTTTTATAGAAAGAGAAACCATAAAGTTGTAATTATATGATTATTTAATTTTTTAATTTGGGTAACATACGTACGAACAACCCTCGCCAATTACATCAGAAATGTCAGGTATAATTGACACAAACAATATAAAAATATATAAAAAAACATATCCCACAATAAACTTTTATGTTTGCAATAAAATACCTCGCAAATTTCAAAAGAAAATAGTTTGGTTTGGTCGTTTGAGGATCTTCACAACTTTCAAATTAAACCTACATGTTAATTAAGAGGTTTGCTATAAATATTTCATAAGGTTTTTTCGGATTCTTCAACCCATGCTGTTCTTAAGAACCGTAATATTCACCTTCAGTTTCTTGATTTACTTACAGGCGATTCTGTTTTTGAAACCTTCTAAATTTCTCTTTGAACTGTTTCAAATAGATTCCTATAAATATTTGGTATGGTCTTTTGAGGCTCTTCAAAACTTTTAAATATAACCTTTAGGTTCATTAAGTGGTTTGCTTCAAATATTTCATAAGGTTCCTTCAGATTCTTCAACCGCAACCCTATGCTGTTCTTAAAAACTTAATAATAAGAACTGAAGACTTCTTCGTATTCTTGATTGACTTACAGACGATACTGTTTTTGAAATCTTCAAACTTTCTCTTTGAACTGCTTCAAATAGATTCCTATAAATATTTGGTATGGCCTTTGATGCCCTTCAAAACTTTCAAATTAAACCTTTAGATTCATTATGAGGTGTGCTTTACATATTTGATAAGGTTCCTTCGGATTCTTCAAAGCTTCAAGTTAATCCTTCAGCTTCTTGGAGAGGATTTTTACATATATTTCGTATTGTTCCTTCGGATCAATTTGAAAGTTTTGACGAACCTCAAAAGACCATGCCAAATATTTATAAAAATTCATCTGAAGCAGTTCAAAGAGAAATTTTGAAGATTTAAAAAGCAGAATTATTCATAACTTCACAATAATTCCATCAACATAATTTTGTATCGGTTACTTCCGATTCTTCAAAGCTTTAAGTTTATCCTTCAGCTTCTTCGAGAGGATTTTTACATATATTTCATATTGTTCCTTCGGATCAATTTGAAAGTTTTGAAGAACCTCAAAAGACCATGCCAAATATTTATAAGAATCCATCTGAAGCAGTTCAAAGAGAAATTTTGAAGATTTAAAAAATAGAAGTATTCAAAACTTCAAAATAATTCCATCAAGATAATTTTGTATCGGTTCCTTCGGATTCTTCAAAGCTTCAAGTTTATCCTTCAGCTTCTTGGAGAGGATTTTTACATATATTTCGTATTGTTCCTTCGGATCAATATGAAAGTTTTGAAGAACATCAAAAGACCATGCCAAATATTTATAAGAATCCATCTAAAGCAGTTCAAAGAGAAATTTTGAAGATTTAAAAAACAGAATTATTCAAAACTTCATAATAATTCAGTCAAGATAATTTTGTATCGGTTCCTTCGGATTCTTCAAAGCTTCAAGTTTATCCTTCAGCTTCTTCGAGAATATTTTTACATATATTGTGTATTGTTTCTTGTGATCAATTTGAAAGTTTTGAAGAACCTCAAAAGACCATGCCAAATATTTATAAGAATCCATTTGAAGCAGTCCAAAGAGAAATTTTGAAGATTTAAAAAACAGAATTATTGAAAACTTCAAAATAATTCAATCAAGATAATTTTGTATCGGTTCCTTCGGATTCTTCAAAGCTTCAAGTTTATCCTTCACCTTCTTCGAGAGGATTTTTACATATATTTCGTATTGTTCCTTCGGATCAATTTGAAAGTTTTGAAGAACCTCAAAAGACCATGCCAAATATTTATAAGAATCCATCTGAAGCAGTTCAAAGAGAAATTTTGAAGATTTAAAAAACAGAAGTATTCAAAACTTCAAAATAATTCAATCAAGATAATTTTGTATCGGTTTCTTCGGATTCTTCAAAGCTTCAAGTTTATGCTTCAGCTTCTTGGAGAGGATTTTTACATACATTTCGTATTGTTCCTTCGGATCAATTTGAAAGTTTTGAAGAACCTCAAAAGACTATGCCAAATATTTATAAGAATCCATTTGAAGCAGTTCCAAAAGAAATTTTGAAGATTTAAAAACAGAATTATTCAAACCTTCAAAATAATTCAATCAAGATAATTTTGTATCGGTTCCTTCGGATTCTTCAAAGCTTTAAGTTTATCCTTCAGCTTCTTGGAGAGGATTTTTACATATATTTCGTATTGTTCCTTCGGATCAATTTGAAAGTTTTAAAGAACCTCAAAAGACCAATCAAGCTAAGTTTGTATCAAGTTTCAATGATTCATCGCCAACAAATCACTAAGTCAGATCATAATGTTGTCACAATGAGTTTGTTGAATCATTAGAAAGTTTATTCGTGATTATCATTTAATATTTAGTCATTTGTAATCATAGTGACTTTAAAATGAATCCATCAGCTTCTTCAGGTGCATTCCTTCAAATATTTCTGATTGTTCCTGCGGATTCTTCAAAACATAAAAAAATCTTCTTCCGCTCTTTTAATAGATCCCCTACAAATATTTCGTATTGTTTCTTCGGATTCTTCTTTACTTCAAAAGGATGTACATCTTATTCTTCAAGTATTCCGTGTTTCTTCTGACCAAATGGGTTCCCAAATTATGTTTCGGATGGTTCCTTTGGATTCTTTAAATTTTTTCTGGTATAATATGGCACTCATTCTACAAAACAAGAATATACTTTGTGTGCATATGATATGCTGATCTCTAAAGCTACCTTAAACTTTAGGCGTGTTCATAGCACGCGGAACTCTTACTCAACGCATCCCAACCTTACATAACCTAACCTGACCCTACCATGGTTTCAATTGAGGGGTCTAGAAGTAAAAGGGTTTAAGTGCATTTTTCGTAGTTCCAAAAATTGGTACACCAAAATTCCATAATTGAGGGGTCTAGAAGTAAAAGGGTTTACGTGCATTTTTGGTAGTTCTGAGATTAATGGCTTTAAAGTTGACTTGAATTTCAAAATTCCAGGAATAAGTTTAGAAAACTGTGTTCATATTTTAGTCTAAAACTAAGTCTAAAATATTCACACAGTTTTCTAAACTTTTTCCTCGAATTTTGGAATTCAAGTTGACTTTGAAGCCATTTATCACAGAACTACCAAATATACACTTGAAACCTTTTACTTCTAGACCCTTCAATTATGGAATTTTGCTGTCTGTAGAAATGTTTTAAAGATTTCAAATATAAAGATATGATATCTGCTGCCGATACCACGTAAAATAAAAGCTATATTTTCTTAGAACTACCTGAGAACTACCAAAACTACACTTAAAACCTTTAACTTCTAGACCCCTCAATTATGGAATTTTGCTGTCTGTAGAAATGTTTCTTTAAAGATCTCAAATATAAAGATATAATATCTGCTGGGGATACCACGTAAAAATAAAACCTATTTCTTATCAGAACTAAATTCTATCTCAGAACTACCAAAACTACACTTAAAACTTTTTACTTCTAGACCCCTCAATTATGGAATTTTGCTGTCTGTAGAAATTTTTCTTTAAAGATCTCAGATATAAAGATATGATATCTGCTGGGGATACCACGTAAAAATAAAATATATTTTTTCTCAGAACTACCAAAACTACACTTAAACCGTTTTACTTCTATACCTTTTCAAGTTCAAATTGAGACCAATCAAGTTCAAATTGAGACCAATCAATTTCAAATTGATACCAATCAATTTCAAATTGTGACTAAACAAAATCAAGTTGACACTAAACAATATCAAGTTGAGAGTAAACAAATAAAATTTATATTGTTTAGTGTCAACTTGATTTTGTTTAGTCTCAATTTGAAATCGATTGGTCTCAATTTGGAATTGATTGGTATCAATTTGAACTTGATTGGCCTCAATTTGAAATTGATTGGTCTCAATTTGAAATTGATTGGTCTCAATTTGGAATTGATTGGTATCAATTTGAACTTGATTGGCCTCAACTTGAAATTGATTGGTCTCAATTTGAACTTGATTGGTCTCAATTTGAACTTGAAAAGGTATAGACCCCTCAATTGGAGGTGGACTTACTCTTCTTCTGCTTGGTGCTCGGCTTTTCGCCTTGGCGCAGTGACTCATTGTCAAGCTTGTGCCATTTCCCGGCAGGCCCGGGACTTGTCTTTTTCCCAACATCGTTACCAGGTTGCCTATTGACGTCAAAGGTCTTCTCCACACCACCAGAAACCGTAGGCATGCACGTACTAAAACTGGTGACTTTCAATTTCTTGTCGTAGATCAGTGCTTTAGTTTTCTTGAACGACTTCATTCTCTCGGTGATCTTCCTGCACTCCCGCTTTATAAGGCTGCTCTTGGACTGTTGCTGCATGAGGCCCGGCCTGGACTTTCGCCCTTTAAGGCTCGTCTTTGAGTTTTGCCATTTGAGGCTCGTTTTGGGGTTTCGCCATTCGAGGCTCGTCATGGACGTTCGCCCTTCGAGGTTCGTCTTGGACGTTCGTCCTTCGAGGCTCGTCTTAGACCTTCGTCCTTCGAGGTTCGTCTTGTACCTTCGCCCTTCGAGGCTCGTCTTGGACTTTCGTTCTTCGAGGTTCGTCTGGGATCTTCCTTTCTCGAGGCTCGTCTTGAACTTCTGCTTCCCGAGGTTCATCCAGGACTTCGCCCCCTTCACGCTGCGCTTCGAGGTCTTAATCCTGGGGCTCTTTGGCCTGGTGTTCATCCGGCAGGTGCGTCCGATGATGACCTTGCCCATGCTGCTGGTTTTGGGCGGCGGAGGATTCGTCGTGTAGGTCCACTTGGGCTTGCCGCATTTGGGCATGCACTTGCACAGTTCTTCCCTCTTTATCCCCTTCATGCGGTCGGCCTTCCTGTCGCAGGGGTTGCACTCGGTGGGGCCGCAGCGTCCGTGGCACGGATGGTAGGGTGTGACTGATTTCCCAGTGATGGGGTGGCAGGGGGGTTGCTCTGGCACATGGCAGATGGCTAGCTGCCTCTCCCTGTAATTGTCGTACCTGTTGCACCTGACGCACGTCTTGGCTCGTACTGTCTTGCCCGTAGGGCAGCGGGTTGGTAAGCCCTTGGGGGTGGTGGCGAGGCTTCGCACCCCTGCCACGGACAGCCTCACGAGGGCGTTCATTTGTAACACTAATGATTTGGATGTGATGAGGGATGACGGATGTCGGCTGACGTGTGTGCGTGTGCCGTTGATAACCGATCGTGTTTTGTTGCGCGCCGCTGCAGAGCCGGCTGTTTATTAATAGTTGCGTTTCGGGGGTAGTTTTCGTGGGGCTTAATTTGAATATTAATCGATTCACCGCAGTCGGGGGTGGTGAATCGGAAAATGCTGTGCACGTTTAATACTCTACAAGTTTCAATAGTCTAACTCGAGCGAACAAGTTGTGTAAACTGTTGTTTGCACGTTAACACACACAATGATGAGTGGAGCTTTAGAAACTTTAATTGGGAAGTATGTTAAGCATTGGTTGATGTAGGTTGCTAGCGCATACATTGCAACAGTCCCCTATCGAAGTCCTGATATTAAATTTATGCGTTTATCACGGATTGACTTCATAATATAACAGGAAAAAACTTTTGTTATTATCAATAGTAATATGTTAAGTGTTAAGTTCCTTGCTTAGATAATACCCGCTAGAGTGATGCAC
Source organism: Othius punctulatus (assembly GCA_951805005.1). Taxonomy (NCBI): domain Eukaryota; kingdom Metazoa; phylum Arthropoda; class Insecta; order Coleoptera; family Staphylinidae; genus Othius; species Othius punctulatus. The sequence goes on along the minus strand of OX638146.1, from coordinate 8,006,802 downwards.
TCGAGCTTGTTGCCGTAACACTGGCTTACACTGGATTGACTTCATAACATAACAGGAAAAAACTTTTGTTTTTACCAGTACTAATATGTTAAGTGCATAAGTCCTTGCTTAGATAATACCCGCTAGAGTGATGCACTCAAGTTTGAACAGTCGCATATAACAACGTGAACGTTTCAAGTCCCATTTACTCTTTTTAATTGGTGAATTGACCGCCTGAAATTATTTATCGCGTAATTTGTATTCTAATGTGCTCACATAAGTGAACAGCCCCACTTGGTGTAATTACCGCCCTTTAAAGTGGGTCGTTATGCCATGCGAAGGGGGCCCTTCTGTGGAGCACGCCCTTCAATCGCTCCCTGTATGGCTGTCCGAAAAAACTGACCGCGGCAAATTAGGGCCGCAACAAGTCCGTTTCACGGCTGGACAATTCATATTATGACACACTCCGCAAACATTGTGTTTAATCACGTTAATGGCTATTTAATTAAATTTTTCGGACATTCAGTGGCGTCATAAAAAAAAGCGAAACAATTGCAAGCTGTGAAATTTTGGAATGAAAATATGCTCAAGCGTGGAATGACACGATCGTGAAAACGCTAAAGAGTAGAGGTTAAAGCTGGAAACAGGCAAATGACCTAACAAAAGAGAGAAAACAGTGGACAAAGTTCTACAAGCAGTAGAGCAAAACCCCGACACCCAAGAGGGTACCAGCGGTCAATGTCTAAGAAAGAAAGAAACTTAGTATAAAAATACTATATATTCCATAACTTGCATAAGGAACAAAAAGTTTGGAAACATTGTAACGTTATGTTTTCCCCGTACGCTCTATCCATGCCCAATTAATCGCGCCGGTCATGTGTCATATGCCGCCGTGTTAAAGAGTAGAGGTAAAAGCTGGAAACAGGCAAACGATCTAACAAAGGAGAGAAAAACCAAGAGACCTATAACAACTAATAACTAATAATACTACAGAACTTTTGATCTATAGAAATTTTGGAACTTCAGTACATTTATTTTTTAATTAAATCAATTTTGGGGTTATACGCTCCTAGTTTCCGATAATCGCTCATTTTCTGAATTTCACAGAATGATATTTTTGTATGTTTTCGATTTTGGAGTACTCATTTTTGAAAATTGTTCAGTGTTAGAATTAGCACATTCCTGAAATTTGGTCAATTTTGCAATTGCAAATCAGTCTTTTTTAATTCAATCAATTTTAGACATTTAGACTCCTGGTTTCTGAAATTTGCTCGATTTTAAGATATCATAGAGAAGCGTTGAAATAGAGGCCAAATGGAAAATTGCGTAGCATAAAAATTACTTAATGTTCGAAATTGGCCAATTGGCCAATAGAGGCCAAATGTAAAATTTCGTAGCATAAAAATTACTTAATGTTCGAAATTGGCCAATTGGCCAGAATATTTATCGAATTTTAGATAATTAATTTTTAATTCAAAAATGTCTGAAAATGCCTGGTATTTCTAATATTTATTTACAAATAGAGTATACAAGTAATATGAAAGATATTTAACGCCACTTTAGAAACTGTAATCAACCACTAGTACAAGTTTTGCCCAATTTTGATATTTTTACGCATTTATAAGAGAAATGGTTAGTTTTCGAATTTCGGATAATTAATTTTTAATAGAAAAATGTCTGCAAATTGCTCAAGTTTACATCTTCATATACAATTCTGTTAGTGAATAAGAACTTTAACCCTTGGACTACGGTTAAACCATGTCATAATAATAATAATAATAATTTGCCATAATTCGCCACTTTGGAAACTATAATCACCGATTAGTAAAAATTTTACCCAATTTCGACAGTTTTACGCATTTATAAGAGAAATAGTCAGTTTTCCAATTTCGGATAATTAATTTTTAATTCAAAAATGTCTGAAAATACCTGGTATTTCTAATATGTATTTACAAATAGAGTATACAAGTAATATGAAGAATATTTAACGCCGCTTTAGAAACTATAATCAATTTTGAAATTTCTACGCACTTATAAGAGAAATGGTCAGTTTTCGAATTTCGGATAATTAATTTTTAATTCAAAAATGTCTGAAAATGCCTGGTATTTCTAATATTTACTTACAAATAGAGTATACAAGTAATATGAAGGATATTTAACGCCACTTTAGAAACTATAATCACCGAATAGTAAAAATGTTGCCCAATTTTGATTTTTTTGCGCACTTATAAGAGAAATGGTCAGTTTTTCATGGTCATCTTCAAAAATATTTTCGCTTTGGGTATTTGGGGCGCACTTCAGTTTTCGAATTTCGGATAATTAATTTTTAATTCAAAAATGTCTGAAAATACCTGGTATTTCTAATATTTATTTACAAATAGAGTATACAAGTAATATAAAGGTAATTGAACGCCACTTTAGAAACTATAATCACCGATTAGTAAAAATTTTGCTCAATTTTGAAATTTTTACGCACTTATAAAAGAAATGGTCAGTTTTCGAAATTCGGATAATTAATTTTTAATTCAAAATAGTCTGAAAATACCTGGTATTTCTAATATTCATTTACAAATAGAGTATACAAGTAATATGAAGGATATTTAACGCCACTTTAGAAACTATAATCACCGATTAGTAAAAATTTTGCCCAATTTTGAAATTTTTACGCACTTACAAGAGAAATGGTCAGTTTTCGAATTTCGGATAATTAATTTTTAATTCAAAAATGTCTGAAAATGCCTTGTATTTCTAATATATATTTACAAATAGAGTATACAAGTAATATGAAGGATATTTAACGCCACTTTAGAAACTATAATCATCGATTAGTAAAAATGTTACAATTGCCCTTCACTAATTCCGGAAAATTTGGATTTTTTTTTATCTCAGAGGGAGGATTTCTTAAAATTGGTCAATTTTCGAATTTCAGAAAACCACATTTTGGAAATTTGTCCTTATCTGAGTGACCAGCACTGATCTTCAAAAATATTTCCGCTTTTGGTATTTGGGGCGCTGATTGATGTACCCAATTTTGAAAGTTTTACGCACTTATAAAAAATGGTCAGTTTTCGAATTTCGGATAATTAATTTTTAATTCAAAAATGTCTGAAAATGCCTGGTATTTCTAATATTTATTTACAAATAGAGTATACAAGTAATGTGAAGGATATTTCACGCCACTTTAGAAACTATAATCACCGATTAGTAAAAAGTTTGCCCAATTTTGAAATTTTTACGCACTTATAAGAGATGGTCAGCTTTTCATGGTAATCTTCAAAAATATTTTCGCTTTTGGTATTTGGGGCGCTGATTGATGTACCCAATTTTGAAATTTTTACGCACTTATGAAAAATTGTCAGTTTTCGAATTTCGGATAATTAATTTTTAATTCAAAAATGTCTGAAAATGCCTGGTATTTCTAATATGTATTTACAAATAGAGTATACAAATAATATGAAGGTAATTGAACGCCACTTAAGAAACTATAATCACCGATTATTAAAAGTTTTGCCCAATTTTGAAATTTTTACGCACTTATAAGATAAATGGTCAGTTTTCGAATTTCGGATAATTAATTTTTAATAGAAAAATTTCTGCAAATTGCTCAAGTTTACATCTTCATATACAATTCTATTAGTGTATAAGAACTTTAACCCTTGGGCTACGGTTAAACCATGTTATAATAATAATAATAATAATAATAATTTATTGGTGTTTGCAACATAGAGTTTTGCACAGGTCAAATCTGGCACAAAAGGTATACAAATACAAGTAAGATAAATATAAAATACTGATAGGACAATACAACATGAGACAATAAAAATTACGGAATGTGGTCACTCATGTTAAACCATAAATGGCATTTTTTTATTTTTTTAACGGAATTTGTTAGTTTTCCAATCTTAAGTTGATACAAAAATACCATATATTTCATAACTGGTAGGAGCGATGATCCAGCCGTGGGCTTACTTTTTATCGAGTAGTCCAAAACCCCCCTTGCTTTTTCTGGAGTGGTCCAGAACCCCCCTTGTTTTTTCTTGAGTAGTCCAGAAGCCCCCTTGCATATCTACTATTATCTATCAAGTTAAATTGATTTAAAAACAAAACATGTGTATTGATTTTTCGAGGTTCAAGCTTATGAAGATGAAGAAAAAATTGGTTGATCTTATCAAGCACATGCAAAGGGTAGTTCGTAACTTTTTGAATAGTTAAACGAAAGAAAAAAAACGAAACTGAGACATAAAAAAATGAGTTCAGCTTATTAACCTGATGCTTTTTTAAATAAAAATTTGTAACGAATTTACAATTGGGTTATTGCTTAGAATGAGGGATCATTCCTCATTTCTCTCATTCTCATTCCGTATTCCATAACTTGCATAAAGGACAAACAGTTCGGAAACATTGTAACATGATGTTTACACTCTCTTCCTTATCCCTATTTGTTTTTGTTAAGATGTTGATGCGCATTCGATGGGTTTTTGACCTCTCTATGGGTATGAGTATCTGGAAGATAACTTATCCTAGTGTTTTGAAAGACTGGCACTTATCAGTTTAAGTATTTCTTGGTTCCAGTTTTAATTTTCAACTTCTCATAAATACTTACTAGGCAGTAGTCACTTCCACCTCTGCATATGATAGTGATTGTTGCTTACCTGAAAATAAAATAAAGTATATTAGATATAGCAAGACAATACAATTAGACATAGAAGATTAGGCGAGAATGTATTATGGTGAATTCTGCTCAGAGAGGCGATAATCTAGACTCTAGATTATCGCCTTGGAATTGGCCTATTAGACATTTCTCTAGGTTCTAGAGAAATGTCTAATAGGCCAATTTAATTCCCTAAATATTTTAGATTGCATACGATTGAGTGCATCTATTATTTTTCATGCTATATCAAAATCATCATTTTCTTTCGTTCTATTTTTTTATCTATCATCTATCTATTTATCATTTTCATTTTTGTCTTTTATTTTGCACACTATTGTACATTTTAATAGAAATTTTGGATTTTCGTCTTAATAACGAATAACGACGAAATTCATAAGATGATTCACCAAAATCCGAAAACAAATACCACCAGTCTCCCAATCTGTAATATAGAGATTTTTTGATCACGTATCCATTCATCGACGGAAGGTTTTACTTTCGGCATATTATACAAGAGAACTTATAAACACGTAATACACACAAGGCACAAGCACAACGCACTGAAAATTGAGATAAATTGGACTGAATTCATAGCACACTTGCCCCAGATGCGTTCTGTGCACGTAAAAATAGGGTAATTCCCGAAATAATCAAGCTCGGTTGGTTTGGTTCAAGCTCGAGCCTGTTTGGTGACCGCGACTGTTCCTCAGTTATGTGGTAGCAACAGGCACAAAATTAAACTAAACGAAGCGCCTCCTAGCTATACAGAACATGAAGAAGATGTAGAAAAGGACATAAATTTAAGATACGCCAGGCGGACACAATTTGTAATTCATCAAATTTGGTGGTAGATGAACGATGAAGTCATCGGCACGCGCACACAATCTGCAATTTATCACGATTACTTCCAGATTTGCATTATCCTCTAATTGGGTTAACATTGACCCGGCCGTTGCTGGCAACCCAATCCCGCCAGCCCACCTACGCGCTGCTGTTTTGTTTCGTGTTTTTTCCGCCCCCCTGTGCCCCCTCAGGCACCAGGGGCGGTTTTAATGTATGCAAACGACCGGACCATTACGGGCACGTTAAATCATAATACTCTCCCTTTTATGGTCGCCTCGGCCATTGTTACCTCTAACGACGTTACTCGCCGGGATCAAGTCGCCTTCGCCCGAGCATTGAGGGGTTGGCGGAGGGAAGAGTGACCGGGCAATAAAGCATATTACCGGGACAAGCGTAAGCGGATAATTTATAAGCTTATTAAGAATAATCCAGGGAAAAAGCCCGGACCCCTCCTGGGCGCACCTGCCCCCCACCCCCGGGGGGCATTATAATAAATCAATGGCGGCCCCGGGATTTAATGCTAAGTGCGGATCCGAGTCAACATTAGTCTAGGCCGGTAATGCAATCAATTCAGTTCGGATCTTCGGCGGGTGCAGCCGGAGGAAAACACACTCGTGGGGGCGGCAAAAGTGGCGGCAAGAAGTAACTGCTGTGTGTATAAAACGGCCACCGCCGAGTGTAAACAGCGCCCGGCGTGTTTACACGGGGCTACAATGTTTTTTAACGGCGTTAAGGGAGGAAAAGCAGGGCCGTAAATGATTTCAAATCCACTAGGGCGCTGCGACACCTACCCTTCAATCCGTCACTTTTTATCCGCCCCCACGTCAATTTCACGTGGCGCCCCACTCGCGTTTTCATTTACCCACCTTTTTGTCCCCGCTTTGGGGATGTTTTTCCCCCCCACATTGTCGACGATTTGGGCCTCCCCAGGGGGGTGGCGGGGGCGCACGTAATTTCCAACGTCGATGCGAATCTAATTCGTCGCATAATGGGGATGTGTGCGCGTTCACGTGCATGTGTGTGTGTATGTATGTATATATATATATATATATATATATATATATATATATATATGTGTGTGCCAGGCCGTTCCCTCAGGAGCGAGTGCTCCATCTCCGGCCCGGGTCCACTCACAAAGGGACGGCAGGAAAAACCCGACAATTTGAATCTAATAACCGTTACCATTTTCCCAGCCCGGCCCGGGAGTGGGGGGGGGTGTCCTGAAAACTATTACCCGGCCCGGGAGCACCGATCGGGGCTGAATCTAGCTCGTGGGGGCGCAATTAGGGTGGTGGGAATGGGGGGCCGAAAAACGACACTCATCGTGAATGTTGGGTACGGGCATGGGGGGCCTATTAAGTGCCAGTAAACCGCCTCTCAAAACTGTTACGATATCGAGGCCTGTGTGTCCGTTTCGAAGGCCCGAAAGTTATGTTATGAGGCTAAAATATAAGCACTCATTCATTAAACATTCAAAATATATTATTACAAAAGTATATTATGAAACATAATCGTTTTAAAATGGCCGAATAAGCCGAAATACGTGTCAGGAAACTGATAAAATATATGAAACAAAACAAGTGTAATTATACATAATATACATAAACAATCAAATGTTTTATCAAGATATTACCATGGAAAGTATTAATTCAAAAAAATATACAATATTCAAAATAGAAACAAGGGTGACAGATTAACATTTACTTTGAGCAACTTTTCAGATACTTACTGAACGTTCAGATGTTATTATTGAAGTTTGGACCTTTGCTTTCTAAAAATTGTTAACTTAAATGTTGTTAAATTGATCCGTTTAAATAATATATTGAATTAACGGGTCAGGGCCCACGAGTACAGACAGTAAATACATATTATTAATACCATAATACCATAAAAATACAATTTATTCAGATCAGTTTTGGGATTTAATAGATTATTGGTACATTATTCATTTACCATTTATTTTATTTTTTCATTTTTTCATTTATTTATTTAGGAATTGGGCTTCTGATCTCTGAAAATTGACCAGGTTTGGAATTTTTGATAAATTTTAGAATCTTAAATCTCAAATTTCTAAAATTTGCAAAATTTTACTGTATATTTGGGATTTTGCAGTACCGATTATTCAAATTTTTATCTATTTTGGAATTAGACACCATACATTTTTATATAAATCAAATTTTAAACTCCTGCTTTATCAAAATTTAATAGTTTTGTGTAAACTTTTATGGCATTGTTTATTGAGATTTTGGTCGCTTGAATTAAAGAAAATTTGGAATTTAGGTTTTTCAGATCATTATTTTTTTATAGTATATCACTGCAAATTGCTAAATTTTAGGATTTCATTGCACATTTTTGTTAATTTTTGATCATCGAACACGAATTTCTAACAATTGCTGTATGTAACAATTTTGATGCATTTTTGAGATATTGAGCACTGATTGTTGGGCGTTGGTCAATTTGAAATTAGAGATTATTGTTGTTTTATTCTCTAGACTCTTTTAGTCTCCTGATATATTATTAAAGATTTATTATTGAAAATAAATTGAACCGTTTAGGATTTCATAGAACTGATCATCTGATCATTGAAATTGTCAATTTTGGAATTTTGGAGCACTGAATTCTAATATTTGACTAGTATAGGAACTTCAACGCATTGATTTGTAAAACTTCCCACTTTTGGAATTTCACAACTTTCACAAATTCACAACAATTTAAATTGCATCGATTTTGAAATTTTTGCCTCCGATTTCTAAAAATTGATTAATTTTAGAAATGAACGACACTGATTGTTGAAATGTTGATTAATATTAGAATTCGGAAGCACTAATTTCTTAAAAAAATGTTGATCAACTCCCATTTTTGTGATTTTTGAGCAGTGATTGTTGAAATTTTGTTCAATCAAGGTTTTTCGGATCATTATTTTTAAATTAAGATCACCTTTCAAGCAGCTTTTGAAAAATAAAAATAAAATCAGTTGTAGCATTTCATAGCAATGATTATTGATGTTTGAATTTTATAATTCGGAAGAACTAATTTCTAACAAAAAAAATGTTGATTTCAACGCATTTTTTGACTTTTGGATCAGTGATTGTTCAATTCAGTTGTAGCATTATATAGCACTAATTACACTGTTCCACAAATTTTGACGAATGGAAAATTATTCACATGCATAAAGTATAGTGTTTGTACATCGTTTTTGCACTATTTACTTGCAAAAACACGTTCTGAGTTGAAGATAGGTTAAAAAAGTGATACCGGTAACTGTAAATTGAAATTTAAATCCTGTATTTCCATAAAAACATTGACTTTCCGAATCGCAACATTTTGAAAAACAAAAATAAAATCAGTTGTAGCATTTCACAGCACTGATTACACTGGTCCACAAATTTTGACGAATGTGTTCAATTTAAATGCATTTTTGGGAAAGTATTCATTATGCAGTACGAAATTAGCATTTGGAAAAATTAAAATAAAATCAGTTGTAGCATTTCACAGCACTGATTATACTGGTCCACAAATTTTGCCGAATGTGTTGTCCCTTTAATTTAAATGCATTTTTGGGAAAATACTATGAATAAGAACGAAATGCAAAAAAAAAGTGTTGGAGGCTATTTTATTTTTAGATTTTGTACATAGTTTTTGCACTATTTACTTACAAAAAACACGTTCTGAGTTGAAGATAGGTTAGAAAAGTGATACCTGTAACTGTGAATTGAAATATGTTTCCAGTATTTCCATAAAAAAAATGGACTTTGTAAATGTCCCGGTGATATTTTCACTGGGACACTTTTTATAATCGGCACGCACCTTTTTCTCATCGGTGGGCACCTTTTCTGATCGTTCAAAGTCGGGTTCGGCTACTGTTTTGAGAATCACCTGCTTTCTGGGACCGGCTTCGGTGGTTTATTGGCTTTATTGGTGTTGGAGGTTATTATTTTTTTAAAGATTTTGTACATAGTTTTTGCAGTATTTGCTTACAAGTACTATGTACTATGTAAGTACTATGCATAAGTACGAAATGCAAAAAAAAACTGTGTGGGATATTAATTTTTTAGTTTTTGTACATAGTTTTTGCACTATTTACTTACAAAAACACGTTCTGAGTTGAAAATAGGTTAGAAAAGTGATACCAGTAACTGTAAATTGAAATTTGAATCCAGTATTTCCATAAAAAAATGGATTTTGTAAATGTCCCCGTGATATTTTCACTGGGACACGTTTTCTAATCGGCACACACCTTTTTCTCATCGGTGGCCACTTTTTCTGATCGTTCAAAGTCGGGTTCGGCTACTGTTTTGAGAATCACCTGCTTTCTGGGACCGTTTTTGGTGGTTCATTGGCTCCAATGAAACGAATGATGCTGACTGGTAGTGTTAATTTCTTAGTTAATAGTGTTAATACGGCGCAAAAGTATCGAAAGCGCTTGTATTGGTACAATGGGATCTGCTTACACCGTCCAGATTTATTCACATAGGCTCTAAAGCTCGTTTTTTGTGTAAGGGCAAGAAGTTCGCATCTGCATGACCGCACACAATACGTCTTGTTTTTTTGATATCACCGAGGTCAAGGGCCGTGAATCCCCACCCCTCTGCACACACACAAAGGTGGGGGTCACCAGCCCCATTTCCAACACAATGGAGCCCTTTTACATCGGTTGCAATTGAATTAACGCGTTTTTCCGCGTTCGATCCGGCCTGCCTTTATGCCTCCTACGGGGCGCGCGCCCTAATTTATGCGGGACACGAAGCCGCCCCTCCCCTGGATGGGGGGTCGGGGGGCCCCCCGTTTCATTAAAGGGCGAGTATCGGGGCCGGGGATCTCTTGCAAACATTAAAAGGAATGACTATTGACTCTCTTATTAAGATTATATTTGCATTCGTCTTATCGCGGGCGCACGCGGGGGTGCAGCCCCCGCGAACGGGGTGAAGGGGGCGAACGGCCGAGGATCGATGCGGAAGGTCACCAGGGAAGAGAAAGCGAAAACAACGGGGAAAAAATATTGCAGGGGTTGTGGGCCGAGGCGGAAAGCGGGGGCCAAAACCCCGACTCCTCTTGCGCCGCACTTAATTAAGAGATAATAATTAAGTAACGGGGGGATGGCAAAAAGCACGCGCTAATTAACGCCTCTGCGAGAGGTGTTGGTAATTATTTTCTGAGGGGGGCGAGTGTCACGTGCGCGACCCTCGAGTTTTACGCTCCAGGCGCGACCGAAGCGACCCTCCCAATCCTCCAAACCCTCCAAACCCACACACTGCCTTTGCTCGGAGGGCTATAGAGGGGGGGCAGATGCGGGGGGCGAATTTCAGCTTACGCAGGCGAACGCGTGCAGGCGGCTTTGATCGCTCACCTTAAAAGCCTGAAAACCGGGAAAAGCCGAAACAATGTGGCAATGCTGAAACGTGCAGAACAATCAAACACGAATCGATACAGAGGTTCGCACTTAGGTTTCACATCCCGGAGTTAAATTTTTCCACACCACAATAACAATCATAATTTCGTTCAACTTTCCAAGAGTAGCTCCTCAGATCGCTCCATGGCAGTGGTAATTACTTGTAGGACCTGAAGTAGGCCGAAAAAACAAAAAACAAATGAAGCCTGCTAGAAAACATTTGTTTCTGCTGTAGATGTATAATGACGCTACCTAGTGACTGGGTTTAATTAATCGCCCGGATTGCGTTTGTAATCCGGGTTTGAACCTGGGACCTGTGCGATTCTGCCCTAATCGTGATCGACGCCCCTATTTAACCCCGATTTGGGTCCCGCGGGCGACCCCGACCCGTTGACACGGCGACGTCGGTGCTGTCATCGGAGGGTCGGTGGACCCCGAAGGAGCGATCGTTTTTAATCAATTCACGCAAGTTTTAATCCGTCATAAATTCCCTGCAAACGCCTGTCCCTTGCAGGGACCGTCCGGGATAGGCGGGGGGAGGAGGAATATGAATAATCGTCCGCGGTTCGAGTGGAGCTCGTCACGCAAATCCTTAATTTGCAAAGTTAGTTTTGGGGCATGTAAATCTGGCAATGCGGTATTGATTTATGTACAACCTATGGGCAGATGCGTTCCGTTCCATACGTTTATTGACTTGCCTAATGGCGCGGAAGCAAATCCGTTTGTGTTGATATAATAAGTCTTTGGCTGCGACCCGCATGTATGACAAATAGGGCATACATTGGTAAAGAACGGCATCCATCAAATGATAAACCCGCCAATAATTATTTGGCTGTTGCACACGAGAACATATCATATGCCTCAACTTTTGAATGCTTGGACCAAAAATTTGTAAAAGTTTTTGTACTTTTGGAAAACTCTGTATGTCTTTGTGGGCAGTCCCCACGATTCACCAATGGGTATGGGCATGTACGCTTCACGATAGCTGTAAACCTGTGCTGTGCTGTAAACCTTAATAAATGCATGGGATTAGACTCCGTGTGCAGTTTACGTAGCCTGACATGAAACCTGGCGGATACTCTAAAGTTGGAAGGTTTACTTAGCCTGACTTTAAATCTGGCGGAAACTAAAAGATGGAAGGTTTGCGTGGAATGACTTTAAATCTGGCGGAAACTAAAAGTTGGAAGGTTTGCGTAGAATAACTTTAAACCTGATGACAACTAAAAGTTGGAAGGTTTGCGTTGCCTGACTTTCTTCTTCTTTAGGTGCCTATTCCGTTCCGGAGGTTGGCAATCATCATCGCTATGCAGACTGTCGACACAGCTGACCTAAATAATTGGTTTGTAGTGCAACCGTACCACTCTCTTAGGTTAGGTTAGACCTTAATAAATGCATGAGCATAGACTCCGTGTGTGGTTTACGTAGCCTGACATGAAACCTAGCGGATACTCTAAAGTTGGAAGGTTTACTTAGCCTGACTTTACCTTGCGGATACTCTTAAGTTAGAAGGTTTACTTGGCCTGACTTTAAATCTGGCGGAAACTAAAAGTTGGAAGGTTTACTTAGCCTGGCTTTAATTCTGGCGGAAAGTTGGAAGGTTTGAGTAGCCTGACTTGCTTCTTCTCTAGGTGCCTTCTCCGTTCCGGAGGTTGGCAATCATCATCGCTATGCAGACTTTCGTCACAGATGCTCTAAATAATTAGTTTGTAGTGTAACTGAACCACTCTTTTAGGTTAGGTTAGGTTAGGTTAGGTTTAGGTTTGTCATGAAACTGAACCACTCTCTTAGGTTTTTCAGCCATGAGGGGCGCCCAACACCTCTTTTTCCTTGTATTATTACTTGGAGAAGGTGGTACTTTTCTCCTCTCATTATGTGTCCTAGGTATTGTATTTTTCGTGTTTTGATGGTGTCTATGATTTCTTTATCTTTCTTCAACCTTCGAATGACTTCCACATTGGTTACCCCATTTGTCCATAGTATCCGTAATATCCTTCAATATGTCCACAACTCAAAAGCCTTTAGTCTGTTGATGTCTGCCTTCTTTACAGTCCATGCTTCTGCTTCATGCATTAGTATGTTTGTAGCATTTTGTTAGTCTGATGGCCTGAGTTTAAACCTGGTGAAAACTAAAAGTTGGAAGGTTTGCGTAGCCTGACTTGACCTGGTGGAAACTATAACGTTGCTTTATAACGTCTATAACTATGTTAAAGACGCCTAATTATATAGTTGGAAGGTTTGCATAGCTTGACAAATCTGACGCGTACTATAGAAAGTTACTTAGCTTGGGTTTAAACCGGGCGGAATCTAAAAGTTGGAAGGTTTGCGAGCCTAACTTTAAACCTGGTGAAAACTAAACGTATGAAGGTTTGCGTAACCTGACTTTAAACCTGGCGAAAACTAAAAGTTGAATGGTTTGCGTAGCATTACTCGACCTGGTCGAAACTATAAAGTTGCAATGTTAAAGAAGCCTGACTATAGAGTTGGAAGGTTTGCATAGCTCGACAAAACTGACGGGTACTATAGAATTGGATGGTTCACTTAGATTGACTTCGAACCTGATGAAACTAAAAATTGGAAGGTTTGCGTAGCGTGACTTAACCTGGTGGAAACTATAAACTTGCAATGTTACAGAAGCCTGACTACAGAGTTGAAGCCTGATTACGTAGCCTGACATGAAACCTGACAGGGATACTATAAAGTAGGAAGGTTAACTTAGCCTCACTTTAAACCTTGTGAAAACTAAACGTTGAAAGGTTTACGTAGCCTGACTTTAAACCTGGCGGAAACTGAAAGTTGGAAGATTTGCGTAACCTGACTGTAAAACTTTTGGAAACTAAAAGTTGTAGGGTTTGCGTAACCTGACTGTAAACCTGTTCGAAACTAAAAGTTGTAAAGTTTGCGTAGCCTGACTTATTCTGGTGGAAACTATAAAGTTGCAATGTTAAATAAGCCTGACTACAGAGTTAAAGCCTGACTATGTAGCCTGACATGAAACCTGACGGATACTATAAAGTTGGAAGGTTAACTTAGCCTTACTTTAAACTTGGTAAAAACTAAACGTTGGAAGGTTTGCGTAGCCTGACTTCAAACCTAGTGAAAACTAAAATTTTGAAGCCTGACTACGTAGCCTGACATTAAACCTGACGAATACTATAAAGTAGGAAGGTTTACTTAGCCTTACTTTAAACCTGGTAAAAACTAAAAGTTGGAAGGTTTGCGTAGCTTGACTTCAAACCTGGTGAAAACTAAAAGTTGGTAGGTTTGCGTAGCCAGACTTTAAACCTGGTGGAAACTATAAAGTTGAAATGTTAAAGAAGCCTGACTACAGAGTTGAAGCCTGACTAGGTAGCCTGACATGAAACCTGACGGATACTATAAAGTTGGAAGGTTTACTTAGCCTTACTTTAAACCTGGTGATAACTAAAATTTGAAAGGTTTGCATAGCCTGACTCTAAACCTGGTGAAAACTTAAGTTAGAAGGTTTGCATAGCCTGACCTAGGCCAACCTGGTAAAAACTAAAAGTTGGACGGTTTGCGTAGCCTGACAACCTGGTGGAAACTAACGTTGAATTGTTACAGAAAACTGACTAGAGAGTTGGAAGGTTTACTTAGCTTGACTTTAAACCTGGCGGAAACTAAAAGTTGGAAGGTTTGCATAGCCTAACTTTAAACCTGGTGAAAACTAAAAGTTGCAAGGTTCGCGTAGCCTGACTTGACCTGGTGGAAACTATAAAGTTGCAATGTTAAACAAGCCTGACTATAGAGTTGAAAGGTTTACATAGCCTGACAAAACTGGCAGGTACTATAGAGTTGGAAGGTTTACTTAGCTTGACTTAAACCTGGCGAAAACTAAAAGTTAGAAGGTTTGCCTAACCTGGCTTAACCCGGTGGAAACTAAAGTTGCAATGTTAAAGAAACCTGACTACAGAGTTGGAAGGTTTACTGAACTTGACTTTAAACCTGGCGGAAACTAAAAGTTGGAAGGTTTGCATAGCCTGACTCTAAACCTGGGGAGAACTAAAAGTTACAATTTTCAAATAAAACTGTATCCAAATTTATATTTTCAAGTGGAACTGTTAAAATTTGGCATATTTTCAACGGTAACAGTCAAAATTTTACATATTTTCAAACTGTAGCTGTCAATATTTTGAATTTTCAACTGTAACTGTCATAATCTGCGAAGTTTTTATCATCAACTTTGAGAGTCTGTAAAACTTTTAACTCCAATTATCGAAATTTTCCAAATTTGGTGAACTCGTCAAATTCCTTAAATATTCAGATGAAACTGTATCCAAATTTGTCGTATTTTCAACTGGAACTGTTAAAATTTGGCAAATTTTCAACGGTGACAGTTAATATTTTACATATTTTCAACTGTAGCTGTCAATATTTAGAACTTTCAACTGTAACTGTCATAATCTGCGAAGTTTTTATCATCAGCTTTGAAAGTCTGTAAAACTTTTAACTCCAATTATCGAAATTTGTTAAATTTAGTGAACTCGTCAAATCTTTTAAATTTTCAGATGAAACTGTATCCAAATTTGTCATATTTTCAACTGGAACTGTTAAACTTTGGAAAATTTTCAACGGTGACAGTTAAAATTTTACATATTTTCAACTGTAGCTGCCAATATTTAGAATTTTCAACTGTTACTGTCATAATCTGAAAAGTTTTTATCATCAGCTGTGAAAGTCTCTAAAACTTTCAACTCCAATTATCGAAATTTGCCAAATTTGATGAAGTCGTCAAATCTTTTAAATTTTCAGATGAAAATTATACATTATTCAATCTTATGTATTTGCTGTATTAAGAACCCTTAATTCTAGAGAAGTAATCTAATGAGTAGACACAAAATTCACCCATTTTATTTAGTAGATGTTAGCCCCTGACCCTTACTTGGAGCTGTTAGAGATATAATCATTATAATTACCACCAATCTTACACCAATTTCAGATGTGTATACGCAACTGCACCAAATTTATAAAATATCAGAAATTTACAATATACTGTGTACCCAACTTAAGATTTAGATAATATTTCCAATAAACTTTTTTAGAGAAAATTTTTACCTGTTTTTTCTGAAATTTACTCAACAATCACAAAAAAATGAACACCAAACTGTATTTGTTTTTGTGGGGTCTTGGAGTCCCGCCTTCAAGCCATTGGGCTTGACTACGAGCTCCCAACCCTGGCTTGTATTCACATTCACCACGAAAAATTTTCTCTGCCAAATTGTATTCATCCCCCCATTTATCATCATAATAATATTGAGTAGCATAATCAATTAAGTTAGGCCATTAATTCACTCATTGCCGATTTGTATGTTAAGCTAGCAGCAAATAACTATTCACTCCAATACACACTATAATTAACAAACCGCAGTACATACAACTAATTATATACTGCACATCACTTCACAATACCTAATTACTGTAATGTACACTGCAATATCTAACATGCATCATCACGCCTAATTACGTCGTCGCGCGTTTTAACGAGTGCAAATTCTTGCGAGACGTCCCCACCTAATTGGAGAAAAGATTCCTCCGCTGCGAGTCGCAACAGGTGCAAAGGAACAACATTAATTAACCGTTAATTAAGGGACACTTAATTACTCACGGACGGGGGAGCGCGACACCGAGTCAAAGAAGCTGTCCTGCAAAAAGAGGGGCACCAAGGAAGGGCCGAGGCACAATTAATTAAGGCAACATTTAAGGGGCAGGTGAGATAATGGGGAATCGGCGTCGTTTCGTATCTGAGGGACTTGGGGGGAAAACAATGAATTACAGTCGAGAGGCAAACGGGTGTAAAATGCGAGTTAATTGATTGGAATATAAGAAAACTATCAGTCGTTGAAAAATAAATAACTAGAGTTTACCCCCTACATAAGTGTGCAAAAGGTCAGTCAATTAGGTCAATTTGAACCTAAAATAATCATGTGTTGTAGTGCACTGCCTCCACTGGCGAGGTATGCATCCTTTCAAAATACAGGCCTATCATGAATTGCTGCTACCAGATTTCACCAGACGTCTTGTACCCTATTAGACATACTTTCAACATCTCAGCTTCTCAGCTTCTTCAGCTTCTTTTACCTAAATAAGTGTTGATTGCATGGCATGTAGTATTGTGATGGTCATGTATAGGTCGTACGTGCTGGTTGGTGCCCGAACGTACGGCCTTACTATTATTGTTTTATTGCGGCCTTGGTAACCTAAGCATAACAGAGTAATGACCTGCGTTGTTATTCCATTGCAATGCGTGCTAAGTAAGTGCTTGATTCAGGTTGATTATCAGTGTTTGCAAATTGTGGTCGTCAATTTTTTTTCTGTGTGTAAAGTCCGTTTTTCGGTAATTCACCAGTTAATGTTATAAGGGTGTACGAACGTTAAAGCAGTGACTTAATTATTTTACGGCAAGCTGTGTTACAGAAGTTGGTCGGACTTATTCATAATGCCGCGGTAATAGGGGCAAATAAACTTGCGACTCGAGTCAGTTTACGTGATAGAGATCTCGGCTGCTTCCTGACGAATGTCCCCAATTTACGGGATTAAGAAATTGCCGTTTTCACATAATTGCTCTCATTTATATCGCCGAGGAACGGCAAAAATCGGGGGTAGCAAAAGTCCAGGGGTGCAAGAAAGCCGGCCATAAACGCGACCCCACTTAGCGGGAACGGCCAATTTCCCGATCCCCATCTGGACCCACCGCTCCTCCGCCACTTCATTATCGGCGTCCTTCGGGAAACCGGAAAATGCACCAGTTCCGCTTCCGGCGCCTCAAAGGACGGTAACTCGGTTAGAGGTGCACGCGCACAACTGTGCATCCATCACGTGTAGGTAGGCGGTTATTGGCCGGGCCCGCTTTTCCAATTTCCACCGAGGGAAATTTAATGAAAACGCTACGTGTAGCTGGCGGTGTTTATTTAATGGGCCCGCTGCCGCATCGACATGCACGCCGCCACGGAGGGAAAGTGAGCGAGAGAGACGGGGGAGCAATTAAAACGTTTCGAATTGGGGCAGGCCCAAGTCTGGGGGGCTGTATTAAATTCGTACTCGATTATACGCGATGATCTCAATTTGATCACCGAGACGGTCTGAAGAATATCTTCGCCAGCGATTCACTAATGGATCGAGATTTTCCCGTATTACCTGCATTTCACAGGCTTGTGTGTTCGCAGATTTACGAAAAAACTCGAATAATCTATAACCATTTACCTGCCAAATACAGGCAAGTAAGCACGAAGGGTTTAAGTCACTATAACCCAATCGGGTAGCTCTAGACGGGCTATGGGTTAGGACTAGTTAATTGTGTGGTATTAGAAGGGCACGTTGCCGGTCCAACCGACATACCCCAATCTCCGGTCTCTAGGCCTGCACTTGTGTACACATTCGCCGGCATTGCGGCATTTGCGTCGCGGAATTTG
Source organism: Othius punctulatus (assembly GCA_951805005.1). NCBI lineage: Eukaryota > Metazoa > Arthropoda > Insecta > Coleoptera > Staphylinidae > Othius > Othius punctulatus. The sequence continues at coordinate 7,988,516 of OX638146.1, read as the reverse complement.
ATCGCACCTTCTTTTCCTTGAGTGCCGCTCACATCACCTTATGGTCCCTCTTTGGGACTCTGCGGGGCCAGCGTACTCGGAGGTGATGTGGGGTTTGAACCCTTAAAGGATATCCCTCAAGATACGGCCTAAAGATAGGTGGTGGTATCATAACCACCCGCGAAACAAAGAAGGCTAACCCTTACCTAAAGGTCTAGAACGGCCGATAAGTGTGGTAATCTGAAATGGTTTCAATCCAGTCCTTGACGTGATAGATATAGCGGTACCTGTCAACTGGGAAAGTTATCTGTTCGATTCTCTCATTTATTTACTTCGTAACTTTCATCAAATTTTCAGAGGTTATATCTTCAGGCATACTGTATCCAAATTCGGCATAAAAATTTCAAAATATTCATTATTCAAAGTTTCAGAAATTTCAGTGATAGATATAGCGGTACCTATTAACTGGGAAAGTTATCTGTTCGATTCTCTCACTTATTTACTTCATAACATTTATCAAATTTTCAGAGAATATATCTTCAAGCATACTGTATCCAAATTCGGCTTAAAATTTTCAAAATATACATCATTCAAATTTTCAGAAATTTCAGTGATAGATATGGCGATACCTGTCAACTGAGAAAGTTATCTGTTCGATTCTCTCACTTATTTACTTGATAACATTCATCATATTTTCAGAGGATATATCTTCAAGCATACTGTATACAAATTCGGGATAAAATTTTCAAAATATTCATTATTCAAAGTTTCAGAAATTTCAGTGATAGATATAGCGTACTTGTCAACTGGGAAAGTTATCTGTTCGATTCTTTCACTTATTTACTTCATAACATTCATCAAATTTTCAGGGAATATATCTTCAAGCATACTGTATCCAAATTCGGCTTAAAATTTTCAAAATATACATCATTCAAATTTTCAGAAATTTCAGTGATAGATATAGCGATACCTGTCAACTGAGAAAGTTATCTGTTCGATTCTTTCACTTATTTACTCATAACATTCATCAAATTTTCAGAGGATATATCTTCAGGCATACTGTATCCAAATTCGGCATAAAAATTTCAAAATATTCATTATTCAAAGTTTCAGAAATTTCAGTGATAGATATAGCGATGCCTGTCAACTGGGAAAGTTATCTGTTCGATTCGCTCACTTATTGACTTCATAACATTCATCAGATTTTCAGAGGATATATCTTCAGGCATACTGTATACAAATTCGGGATAAAATTTTCAAAATATTCATCATTCAAAGTTTCAGAAATTTCAGTGATAGATATAGCGGTACTTGTCAACTGGGAAAGTTATCTGTTCGATTCTTTCACTTATTTACTCATAACATTCATCAAATTCTCAGAGGATATATCTTCAGACATACTGTATACAAATTCGGGATCAAATTTTCAACATATTCATTATTCAACGTTTCAGAAATTTCAGTGATAGATATAGCGGTACCTGTCAACTGAGAAAGTTATCTGTTCGATTCTCTCACTTATTTACTTCATAACATTCATCAAATTTTCAGAGGATATATCTTCAGGCATACTGAATACAAATTCGGGATCAAATTTTCAAAATATTCATTATTCAAAGTTTCAGAAATTTCAGTGATAGATATAGCAGTACCTGTCAACTGGGAAAGTTATCTGTTCGATTCACTCACTTATGTACTTCATAACATTCATAAAATTTTCAGAGGATATATCTTCAGGCATACTGTATACAAATTCGGCATAAAATTTTCAAAATAGTCATTATTCAAAGTTTCAGAAATTTCAGTGATAGATATAGCGGTACTTGTCAACTGGGAAAGTTATCTGTTCGATTCTCTCACTTATTTACTTCATAACATTCATCAAATTTTCAGAGGATATATCTTCAGGCATACTGAATACAAATTCGGGATCAAATTTTCAAAATATTCATTATTCAAAGTTTCAGAAATTTCAGTGATAGATATAGCAGTACCTGTCAACTGGGAAAGTTATCTGTTCGATTCACTCACTTATGTACTTCATAACATTCATCAAATTTTCAGAGGATATATCTTCAGGCATACTGTATACAAATTCGGGATCAAATTTTCAACATATTCATTATTCAACGTTTCAGAAATTTCAGTGATATATATAGCGGTACCTGTCAACTGAGAAAGTTATGTGTTCGATTCTCTCACTTATTTACTTCATAACATTCATCAAATTTTCAGAGGATATATCTTCAGGCATACTGTATCCAAATTCGGCATAAAAATTTCAAAATATTCATTATTCAAAGTTTCAGAAATTTCAGTGATAGATCTAGCGGTACTTGTCAACTGGGAAAGTTATCTGTTCGATTATTTCACTTATTTACTTCATAACATTCATCAAATTTTCAAAGGATATATCTTCAGGCATACTGTATCCAAATTCGGTATAAAATTTTCAAAATATTCAATATTTAAATTTTCAGAAATTTCAGTGACAGATATAGCGGTACCTGTCAACTGGGAAAGTTATCTGTTCGATTCTCTCACTTATTTACTTCATAACATTCATCAAATTTTCAGAGGATATATCTTCAGGCATACTGTATACAAATTCGGCTTAAAATTTTCAAAATATTCATTATTCAAAGTTTCAGAAATTTCAGTGATAGATATAGCGGTACTTGTCAACTGGGAAAGTTATCTGTTCGATACTCTCATTTATTTACTTCATAACATTCGTCAAATTTTCAGAGGATATATCTTCAGGCATACTGTATACAAATTCGGGATAAAATTTTCAAAATATTCATTATTCAAAGTTTCATAAATTTCAGTGATAGATATAGCGGTACTTGTCAACTGGGAAAGTTATCTGTTCGATTCTTTCACTTATTTACTTCATAACATTCATCAAATTTTCAGAGGATATATCTGCAGGCATACTGTATACAAATTCAGGATAAAATTTTCAAAATATTCATTATTCAAAGTTTCAGAAATTTCAGTGATAGATATAGCGGTACTTGTCAACTGGGAAAGTTATCTGTTCGATTCTCTCACTTATTTACTGCATAACATTCATCAAATTTTCAGAGGATATATCTTCAGGCATACTGAATACAAATTCGGCATAACATTTTCAAAATATTCATTATTCAAAGTTTCAGAAATTTCAGTGATAGATATAGCAGTACTTGTCAACTGGGAAAGTTATCTGTTCGATTCTCTCACTTATTTACTTCATAACATTCATCAAATTTTCAGAGAATATATCTTCAAGCATACTGTATCCAAATTCGGCTTAAAATTTTCAAAATATACATCATTCAAATTTTCAGAAATTTCAGTGATAGATATAGCAATACCTGTCAACTGAGAAAGTTATCTGTTCGATTCTCTCACTTATTTACTTCATAACATTTATAAAATTTTCAGAGTATATATCTTTAGGCATACTGTATACAAATTCGGGATAAAATTTTCAAAATATTCATTATTCAAAGTTTCAGAAATTTCAGTGATAGATATAGCGATACATGTCAACTGGGAAAGTTATCTGTTCGATTCTTTCACTTATTTACTTCATAACATTCATCAAATTTTCAGAGGATACCTCTTCAGGCATACTGTATACAAATTCGGGATAAAATTTTCAAAATATTCATCATTCAATGTTTCAGAAATTTCAGTGATAGATATAGCGGTACTTGTCAACTGGGAAAGTTATCTGTTCGATTCTCTCACTTATTTACTTCATAACATTCATCAAATTTTCAGAGGATATATATTCAGGCATACTGTATACAAATTCGGGATAAAATTTTCAAAATATTCATTATTCAAATTTTCAGAAATTTCAGTGATAGATGTAGCGGTACTTGTCAACTGGGAAAGTTATCTGTTCGATTCTCTCATTTATTTACTGCATAACATTCATCAAATTTTCAAAGGATATATCTTCAGGCATACTGTATCCAAATTCGGTATAAAATTTTCAAAATATTCAATATTTAAATTTTCAGAAATTTCAGTGATAGATATAGCGGTACCTGTTAACTGGGGAAGTTATCTGTTCGATTCTCTCACTTATATACTTCATAACATTCATCAAATTTTCAGGATATATCTTCAGGCATACTGTATACAAATTCGGGATAAAATTTTCTAAATATTCATTATTCAAAGTTTCAGAAATTTCAGTGATAGATATAGCGGTACTTGTCAACTGGGAAAGTTATCTGTTCGATTCTTTCACTTATTTACTTCATAACATTCATCAAATTTTCAGAGGATATATCTTCAAGCATACTGTATCCAAATTCGGCTTAAAATTTTCAAAATATACATCATTCAAATTTTCAGAAATTTCAGTGATAGATATGGCGATACCTGTCAACTGAGAAAGTTATCTGTTCGATTCTCTCACTTATTTACGTCATAACATTCATCAAATTTTCAGAGGATATATCTTCAGGCATACTGAATACAAATTCGGGATAAAATTTTCAAAATATTCATTATTCAACGTTTCAGAAATTTCAGTGATAGATATAGCCGTACCTATCAACTGGGAAAGTTATCTGTTCGATTCTCTCACTTATTGACTTCATAACATTCATCAAATTTTCAGAGGATATATCTTCAGGCACACTGTATATAAAATATGTAAATTTTCCGAAATTTAGAAAATATGCGATAAGATTGATTAAAGCGCTCATTAAACATCGACTTGTTACACTTGTATCTTTAATAACTATAATGTTCAAAGTCATTCAAAGTACCTCTGCGTCAGGGCGCTTACCGCCGGGCATTCGCATAGGACGTGGAGGAGTATGTTACGGCTTTCTAATTTAATTCTGTGGTGTTAGAAGGGCACGTTGCCGATCCAACCGACATACCCAAATTTCCGGTTCCAGGCCTGCACTTGTGTACACATTCGCCGGCATCCAACGGCATTGAAGCATTTGATCGCACCTTCTTTTCCTGGTCGCCGCTCACGCGTTAGAAGGGTACGTTTCCGATCCAACCGACATACCCCAATTTCCGATTCCTAGGTTTGCGCTTGAAAATGAAAATGTAAGAGGACATTACATTTTTTGGCGGAATCGGATCTGGCTCTAAAAATGTTTGGGGAGCACTGCTCTATAGCTGATGGGTTGTTAAACATTAAAGCCAGCCATTTGCTCAAGAGCTTAGTAGAATGTAATATAATGGGCTACTGCGCTACGGTGCTTCTAAAGCTTTCAAAGCTCCAAATTCAGTTCCAATTTTCAATCGTAAATTTTCATATCGCATATAGTTCTCTAAGAGGGGCTCATAGTTGCATTAGCCGAGAGACGTACATTAGCATTACACGCAAAGCTCAGCCGACAAAGCAACAAGTCCCCCGCCGTGATTACACTCGAATCAACTTACGGAAAGCCGCAGTCTAATCATTCCTCCCGTAAGCGGATCGGGCGGCTTACTCTGCTCCGCATGCAAAGCAGCCCTGCAGCAGGGGAAAAAAAGCACGCTTACACGTGCAATTACCGCCCGGCTTCCCGCCGTTTGTCGTCCACGTCCGACGTATTCGCTGTGCGGCCCGTAAAGCGACTTTACACGTCCCTCCTATCTCGTCACGTTTTCAATTTCGTCTCTATTTACGAAACGTGTGTGCGTGCGAGCCGCGAAGGGGCGCTTTCCCGTCCCGGGATGCAAATGCGGCGCTTATCGATCAAGGTGCGGATTTCATTACCACCTTTGTTTGGGCACGTAGTTCAATTTTGCCAGGCGCTGGCGGGTGATTGATGGCTCAGCGTGGAGATACCCGCTGACAATGGAAATAAAACTCGCGAATTTTTGATTAGTTTATTCTGGAACACACATAAAACAAATCGCGACGAAAACGTAATCATGGCACACAAAAAACGCAGGTGTTGAGTCGTCTGGAATAATAATAAGCCGTGCAGTCAAATTCGATTCAAGCAGTCCCAATGACTCTAAATCCCTTAATGGGGCGGGAGAAAGGCAACGGATTGTTCACGATACAAGTTATGAACTTGAAGGCCTTGTTCGTCGTTCAACCTTATGGATTCTACCATGGCCCTGGCCAACTAAGTGGAGACGGCGTGTACAGGCCTCAACTAGTTGAGGGTGCGTTCCAAGAGGGAAAAAAACCGGCAGGTTTCAAGCCAGCTCAGACTGCAACATTATATTATATATGGCAGCTCCACCACTTATCCACTTATCTTTTCCATCCACCATGTGTGGATATGAGTTTGAAGGGGCAAAATCAATTCCACCAGTTATTTCAAGCAAACGTGGATTCTGGAAGCGCAATTCTACTGTTAGTGTAACATCAAGTATTCGTCGTTCAACCTTATAGATTCCACCATGGCCCTGGCTAACTAAGTGAAGACGGCGTGTACAGGCCTCAACTAGGTGGGGGTGCTTCCCAAGAGGGAAAACAATCCGCCAGGTTTCAAGCCAGCTCAGACTGCAATATTATATTATATTTGGCAGCTCCACCACTTATCCACCTATCTTTTCCACCCACCATGTGTGGATATGAGTTTGAAGGGGCAAAATCAACCCTGCCAGTTATTTCAAGCAAACGTGGATTCCGGAAGCGCAATTCTACTTTTAGTTGCACATCAAGTGTTCGTCGTTCAACCTTATAGATTCCACCATGGCCCTGGCTAACTAAGTGAAGACGGCGTGTACAGGCCTCCACTAGTTGGGGGTGCTTCCCAAGAGGGAAAACAGTCCGCCAGGTTTAAAGCCAGCTCAGACTGCAACATTATATTATATTTGGCAGCTCCACCACTTATCCACTTATCTTTTCCATCCACCATGTGTGGATATGTGTTAGAAGGGGCAAAATCAACCCCGCCAGTTATTTCAAGCAAACGTGGATTCTGGAAGCGCAATTCTACTGTTAGTTAAACATCAAGTGTTCGTCGTTCAACCTTATAGATTCCACCATGGCCCTGGCTAACTAAGTGAAGACGGCGTGTACAGGCCTCCACTAGTTGGGGGTGCTTCCCAAGAGGGAAAACAGTCCGCCAGGTTTAAAGCCAGCTCAGACTGCAACATTATATTATATTTGGCAGCTCCACCACTTATCCACTTATCTTTTCCATCCACCATGTGTGGATATGTGTTAGAAGGGGCAAAATCAACCCCGCCAGTTATTTCAAGCAAACGTGGATTCTGGAAGCGCAATTCTACTGTTAGTTAAACATCAAGTGTTCGTCGTTCAACCTTATAGATTCCACCATGGCCCTGGCTAACTAAGTGAAGACGGCGTGTACAGGCCTCAACTAGTTGGGGGTGCTTCCCAAGAGGGAAAACAATCTGCCAGGTTTAAAGCCAGCTCAGACTGCAACATTATATTATATTTGGCAGCTCCACCACTTATCCACTTATGTGTTCCATCCACCATGTGTGGATGTGAGTTTGAAGGGGCAAAATCAACCCCGCCAGTTATTTCAAGCAAACGTGGATTCCGGCGCATTTCTACTGTTAGTGTAACATCAAGTGCAATATGGATGGCAACGAAAATATTTACTAGCATCTCATCATCCAGATCCTGGAGGAGGCTTCATCCCTCTCGTCCTCATCGCCTCGCATCGCCTAGAGACATTACAGCCCTTCAGAGCGGCGGCGAAGTTTACGAAGGGAACAACGCAAACTGCCGGCAACGAAATCCGGCGGATAAGAAATCCCTTCCTTCTGCGAGCGGGCATTATTAATGCGCCCCCGTCTGGCCCCCAGGAAGGGGGCCCCCGAGGATTCAGCGCGCGCGAGGATTACGGCCCCGCCGTCACCTGTTGGAGAGTGGATCTCCTCGCCGCCGTGTTTACAACTCCCCCAGGAGGCGGCGGTTTTAAGCGCGCCGGGGGGGTGGCGGTGGACGGGATGGGGGGGGGGCTGGAAGGGTTGGGGGGGTGTAAGGAATGGGGGGTGACCCTGGACAAGGCCCCGTTTTCCACAGAAAGACGCAACGAGAGTGGGGTTGGGGGCACGCACGCATACAAATTAAGGGCTGATTTATGTGGGCGAGCCTCGCGTTTTTTTCCGTGTTTCCGTTGTTTTTTTGTTATTTGCGGCGAGGGCGTGGGGCGTAAATGCGGACGTGGGTGAAATGCGGGGGCGTTGCGGTGACATTATTATAACTTAAACTAAATATGCACCGTAAAGCTCCACTTTATAATTCTAAAGGGAGAATATAGCACGACTAAACCCAGCAATTTGCACTTATGAAGATTTGAATAGACTAATGAGACAATTTTTTCATAGAACACATGATTATTTTTAAAAATACTCAAAACCGTTTGGGTTGTTCAAAAGGGGGAATCAAAATGGCGTAGGTAATGTCGACGTTGTTCCAAACTTTCTGAAATGTTGCAAGTTTGTTCCAAATTTTCTGAAATATTGCAAGTTGGTTCCAAACTTTCTGAAATGTTGCAAGTTTGTTCCAAATTTTCTGAAATTACAAATTTGTTGCAAATTACCTGATCAATTTGTTGTGGAGCGGAACTCTTCTTTGTAATACTTTATGTGTTAATCTGATACCAAACAAATTCCACGTGATAAAATTTTCTCTAAAAAAGTGTAGTGGAAATATTACCTAAATCTTAAGTTGGATATCCAGCCTATTGTAAATTTCTGATATTTTATTTTTTAACGTTTGTGTTCTGATACCAAACAAATTACACCACTAGATAAAATTTTCTCTAAAAAAGATTAGTGGAAATATTACCTAAATCTTAAGTTGGATGCAGTCTATTGTAAATTTCTGTTATTTTATAAATTTTGAGCAGTTTCATATACATTTCTGAAATTCATGTAAGAATGGTGGTTTTTGATTAATTTGGTGCAAAGTCTATTGTAAATTTTAATGATATTTGATATACTTGGTGCAATTTTTAGTGTAAATTTCCGAAATTGATGTGAAACTTTTCTTAAATTTTACAAGTTTGCTACAAAATTTGGTATACATTTCTGAAATGTTACAAGTTTGTTACAAATTTCCTGAAATGTTGCAAGTTTGTTCCAAATTTTCTGAAATGTTGCAAGTTTGTTCCAAACTTCTGAAATGTTGCATGTTTGTTCCAAATTTTCAGAAATTTACAAATTTGTTGCAAATTACCTGATCAATTTGTTGTGGAGCAGAACTCATCTTTGTAATACTTTATGTGTTAATCTGATGCCAAACAAATTACACCACGAGATAAAGTTTTCTCCAAAAAACATTAGTGAAAATATTACCTAAATCTTAAATTGGGTGCAAAGTCTTGTAAATTTCTGATATTTTATAAATTTGGTGTAGTTTCGTATACACATATGAAATTGATGTAAGATTGGTGGTTTTTGATTAATTTGGCGCAAAGTCTATTATAAATTTTAATGATATTTGATATACTTGGTGCAATGTTTAATGTAAATTTCCGAAATTGATGTGAAACTTTTCTTAGATTTTGCAAGTTTGCTACAAAATTTGGTATACATTTCTGAGTTGCAAGTTTGTTAAAAAAATTCTGAAATGTTGCTAGTTTGTTCCGAACTTTCTGAAATGTTGCATGTTTGTTCTAAATTTTCTGAAATTTACAAATTTGTTGCAAATTACCTGATCAATTTGTAGTGTTGTAGTGGAGTAGAACTTTCTTTGTAATACTTTATGTGTTAATCTGATACCAAATAAATTACACCACGTGATAAAATTTTCTTTAAAAAAGATTAGTGGAAATATTACCTAAATCTTAAGTTGGGTGCACAGCATATTGTAAATTTCTAATATTTTATAAATTTGGTGTACTTTCGTATACACATCTGAAATTGATGTAAGATTGGTGGTTTTTGATTAATTTGGCGCAAAGTCTATTGCAAATTTTAATGATATTTGACATACTTGGTGCAATGTTTAGTGTAAATTTCCGAAATTGATGTGCAACTTTTCTTAAAATTTTTTTTTTACAAGTTTGCTACAAAATTTAGTATACATTTCTGAAATGTTGCAAGTTTGTTCCAAATTTCCTGAAATGTTGCATGTTTGTTCCAAATTTTCTGAAATTTACAAATTTGTTGCAAATTACCTGATAAATTTGTAGTGAAGCAGAACTCTTCTTTGTATTACTTTATGGTTCAATCTATTACCAAACAAATTACACCACGTGGTAAAAGTTTGTCCAAAAAAGATTAGTGGAAATATTACCTAAATCTTAAGTTGGGTGCACAGTATATTTGAAACTTTTCTTAAATTTTACAAGTTTGCTACAATTTGGTGTAGTTTCGTATACATTTCTGAAATTCATGTAAGATTGGTGGTTTTTGATTAATTTGGTGGTATTGTAAATTTTAATGATATTTGATATACTTGGTGCAATGTTTAGTGTAAATTTCCGAAATTGATGTGAAACTTTTCTTAAATTTTACAAATTTGCTACAAAATTTGGTATACATTTCTGAAATGTTGCAAGTTTGTTCCAAATTTTCTAAAATATTGCTAGTTTGTTCCAAATTTTCTGAAATGTTGCATGTATGTTCCAAAATTTCTGAAATTTACAAATTTGTTGCAAACTACCTAATCAATTTGTAGTGGATCTTCGTAGTGGATCTCTTTTTTGTGATACTTTACTTTCTGAAATATTGCAAGTTTGTTCCAAATTTTCTGAAATGTTGCAAGTTTGTTCCAAACTTTCTGAAATGTTGCATGTTTGTTCCAAAATTTCTGAAATTTACAAATTTGTTGCAAACTACCTGATCAATTTGTAGTGGATCTTTGTAATGGATCTCTTTTTTGTGATACTTTATGTGTTATATTCTGTTACCAAACAAATTACACCTCGAGATAAACAACACGATATAAAAGAATAACTAAGATATAAAATACGTAAAACTACTTACTATCTATTTAAAACTACTTACTACTACTTATATATCATAATGACCTTAGGTCAGGTGAGGTTAGGTTAAGTTAGGTTAGTTATCTAACATAACTAATATTAGATAATTTCCATAACCATGACCACTGACATGAAGTGGACCAATAGTCCCCGCTCAACCATCTTCAATTTTGTTGAAAATTAATATGAATTTTGATGAAAATTAATATGAATTTTGATGAAAATTAATATGGATGTATACGAGTATGTGTGTCTGAAAGGAACTTCTGTGAAGTTTTTGCTTCAGATATCAATTTTCATGAAAATTAATATGGATGTATACGAGTATGTATCTGAAAGGTACTTCTGTGAAGTTTTAGCTTCAGATATCAATTTTGATGAAAATTAATATGGATGTATACGAGTATGTGTGTCTGAAAGGAACTTCTGTGAAGTTTTTGCTTCAGATATCAATTTTCATGAAAATTAATATGGATGTATACGAGTATATGTGTCTGAAAGGAACTTCTGTGAAGTTTTAGCTTCAGATATCAATTTTGATTAAAATTAATATGGATGTATACGAGTATGTGTGTCTGAAATGAACTTCTGTGAAGTTTTAGCTTCAGATATCAATTTTCATGAAAATTAATATGGATGTATGCGAGTATGTATGGCTGAAAGGAACTTATGTGAAATTTTAGCTTCAGATATCAATTTTTATGAAAATTAATATGGATGTGTACGAGTATGTGTGTCTGAAAGGAACTTCTGTGAAGTATTAGGTTCAGATATGAAGCAGATTTAGCCTTTTCATTTTCGTTAGAGGTACATACACCACCGCCTGTCTGTAGGCCAAGTCTTTACGGGCGCACGACCCGTATCTACAACGTTAGACGCCCCCCTATGAGTATGTGTCTAAAAGGAACTTCTGTGAAATTTTAGCTTCAGATATCAAACAGATTTAGCGCTTTCCATTTTCGTTAGTGGTACATACATCACCGCCTGTCTGTAGGCCAAGTCTTTACGGGCGCACGACCCGTATCTACAACCTTAGACGTACCCCTGCGATATGTAGAACAACGACTGTAGAAGCAGCGTCAGCAACAAATGAAGGTAGCAGTTATGTAAGCGACAAACGACTGCAGAAATGGTGTGACCACATACCGCAGCCGACGTTTCGCACGCTGACGCGCCCTCTCCTTCTGGGAGCCATCCGTCAGCCGTCAGCATCGCGCCCCGCCCGCGTTAATTACGGGGCCAGGCCACGCGTTTCGCGTGTTAAATAAATCTCGCGTGTGTCCAGCCACTGCCCTAACTCCCCTTTTTTCCAACTTTTTCCCCCCGACACGATAATTCGCCCGGCGTCATTACATGGCGCTGATTTAAATATAATGGCGCACATAACTCCCCAGAATCCGCCTGTTCGAGTGGCAGCTGCTCATCGCTCCGCCGCTTTTTCGTTCACCGAACAATCGTGTATGTGTATTTTGCGAAATGCAAAGTCTCTTTTTTGTTCCTGTGCACAGCCGATGCTTTGAATATCATTTCCGCAGTGGATCTGCAAATATTTGTTGCGGAATTCATACGGTTCGAACAAGCCGTGTCTGCGAAAATGTTGCTTTACTAAATAGCGGAGTTTTTTTGCTTTGAAATTCTTTAAACTCTGATTAAATAAGCATTCAATCATTCATGATTCAATCGTCCGGAAGTCATACGGTTTGAACAAGCGACGTCTGCGAAAATGTTGCGTTGTTAAATACTGGAGTTATTTACTTTGAAATTTTTTAAACTTTGATTAAATAACCATATATATATATATAAAGATATAAGATATTATGTTAGTCAAATATAGTGGATTTACAGGTTACCTTAGTATTCAAAGTATTGAGTTTGAGCATGATGTAGCTTTGATTGCTGATATTGTAGGTTATCACTTGTTTAACTATTGAAAAAATCAAAATTGGAACCTAGCTGAGCTTATACTGGGTTCAGAATGCATCACGCGCGCCAAATTTGAATCGCTCCTCCTTGTTTTTAAATAGAGTATAGCTTCCATTACTGCGATTTTCCATTACGCACATCCATAATAAAGCAGACTGCCATTGTTTTACCCTGCAGTTGGCAACCCTGTCCTGCAAGTAATCAAATATTCACGCCGCCCCCCGAATAATCCGAACTTTCATTTAACACTCCCCCTGACTGTTTTACAGCCCCCTGACATACACTTGATTAGCAGTTGTTCACGCACAGATGGCGCCATTCACGTAACAAACGCCATCTATGCCCGCCGCCAGGAAACTGGTGCGGAAATGCCCCCCATCCCCCCATAGAAGCCAGTCCGCGCGATTTAATATATATTTGCATTTCCACCGAAGGCTCCATAGTTTCGCCGTGAAATTAGATCAGAACTTTAATATTCAAACGGGAACTCCGCATCGGCGCCCCCCTTTTAACTGTCCCTCCACCCCCACGTGCGCATTCTGCAGGGTCGTTTTAAAAATTAATTAAACCCCCCTTCCCCTGGGGGGCGATTAAAATTTCACGGCGGTCCGAGGGATTCCGGCCAAGAACCGTTACAGGATCGATGCTCCCCATTTTATTTTTCCTTTTTTATATGGGGAGCTTCCGGAAAAAGGTAACTCGGAAGTTTTTACTCGGGGGGTAAAGTAAGAAATTCGGCGTCGAGTGTTTCGTGTCTGGAATGAAAGCCGGGTAAATAAACAGCGAGTTAGCAGCACGTGATAGCTGTGCTCACATTAATCTCCACGTAGTAAAACAAGCAGCGTCGTCTGTGACATTGATTTTCGACTCCACGTCCTAATAAATATCAGGGGGGCTCTCGAGCTCGTAGGAGTAGATTATATGAAGGAATCAACTTTGCATGCAACGTTTCTCATCTTTGGCACTGCACATAATCCTTAAGGGTTCAAGGAATCAACTTTGATTTTCAACTCCAAGTCCTAATATATATAATTGGGGGGGGGGGGGGGGGTCGAGCTCGTCGGTGGGGATTGTTTGAAGAAATCAACTTCGAATGCAACGTTTCTCACCTTTGGTACTGCACATAATCCTTAAGGGTTGAAGGGATCAACTTTGATTTTCAACTCCACTTCCTTATAAATATGGGGGGGGGGGGGGGGGATCTCGAGCTCGTCGGTGTGGATCATTTGAAGGAATCAACTTTGCATGCAACGTTTCTCACCTTTGGTACTGCACATAATCCTTAAGGGATGAAGGAATCAACTTTGCATTCAACGTTTCCCACCTTTGGCACTGCACATAATCCTTAAGGGTTTCTGTAATTTCTGAATCGTCTCAATTATCCAACGACTGCAGGCAATCTGGAATTCTGAACCCATAAGTATCATATTGCCTGCAGTCGTTAGGCAAATAAACTGTTAAAATATTACAAGGCATATGGCAACAAATGTAGAGCCAACTATAACTAGAGGTAGAAATCGTGCTAGCTTCAAACGACAATAGAAATCGCATCAACGACAAATGATAATAGAAATACAAGGCATATGACAATAAAAATAGAGTTAACTATAAATAGAGGTAGAAATCGTGCTAACTTCAAATGACAGTAGAAATCCCGTCAACGACAAATGATAATAGAATTACAAGGTATATGACAACAAAAATAGAGCCAACTATAAATAGAGGTAGAAATTGTGATGGCTTGAAACGACAGTAGAAATCACGTTAACGACAAATTATAATAGAATTACAAGGCATATGACAACAAAAATAGAGCTAACTATTAATAAAGGTCGAAATCGTGTTACCGTCAAACGACAGTAGAAATCGCATCAACGACAAATGATAATAGAATGAAAAGGCGTATGACAACAAAAATAGAGTTAACTATAAATAGAGGTAGAAAGCTTGTTAGCTTCAAACGACAATAGAAATCGCGTCAACGACAAATGATAATAGAATAACAAGGTATATGACAACAAAAATAGAGCCAACTATAAATACAGGTAGAAATTGTGATGGCTTCAAACGACAGTAGAAATCGCGTCAACGACAAATTATAATAGAATTACAAGGCATATGACAACAAAAATAGAGATAAGTATAAATTGAGGTAGAAGGCTTGTTAGCTTCAAAAGACAGTAGAAATCGCGTCAACGACAAATGATAATAGAATTACAAGGCATATGACAACAAAAATAGAGCCAACTAGAAGTAGAGGTAGAAATCGTGCTAGCCTCAAAGGACAGTAGAAATCGCATCAACGACAAATAATATAAATCTTGTCAGCGACAAATGACACTAGAAAACGCGTCGACAACAAAGTTCATTATTATGATTCTCAAAGACGGGGGAATCAGATCTGTGGTGATACGGATGTGGTCGATACGGATCGTGCGTCTGTAACGACTTCTAGGTCGTACTTCAAAGGGTTGTCGATACGTCGATACGGATCGTACGCCCGTAACGACTTCTAGGTCCAACATCAAAGGGTTCTCGATACGGATCGTGCGCCCGTAACTACTTCTAGATCCAACGTCGAAGGGTAGTCGATACGTCGATACGGGTCGTACGCCCGTAACGACTTCTAGGTCCAACGTCAAAGGGAAGTCGATACGTCGATACGGATCGTGCGCCCGTAACGACTTCTAGGTCCAACGGCAAAGGGTTGTCGATATGTCGATACGGATGGTGCGCCCGTAACGACTTCTAGGTCCAACTTCTTTATTTTTTGTTTTTGTTGGGAGGGTATCACTCCAAACTCCTGGCCAAATTTCTAGGTCCGGCGTCGAAGAGGGTAGTCTAGGGTTGTGGATACGTAGATACGGATCGTGCGCCCATAACGACTTGGCAGGACGATAATGGCCGTTAACGTTAGAGGCATGATGTGTATTTGAAGTAATGATTCTAATTTAAACGGCCGTTTAGAGTCATGATTTGGGGTCTAATTAATCCAACACTCATCCGACGTTCGGGGAAAATATCACTCCGACCAAATTTCTAGGTAAAGCGTCGAAGGGGGTGGTCTAGGGTTGTCGATACGTAGATACGGATCGTGCGCCCGTAACGACTTGGCATGACGATAATGGCCGCTAACGTTAGAGAAATGATGTGTATTTGAAGTAATGTTTCTAATTTAAACGACCGTTTAGAGTAATGATTTGGGGTCTGATTGATCCAGCACTCATCTAACGTGGGGGGGGGGGGCATCTTCTTCTTCCTAGTGCCTAGTACTTCTTCCATCCGCTTAGGGAACGTTGGCGATCATCCCCGCTATAATAACTTTGTTGACAGCAGCACGGAACAGCTCTACTGAAGTCTTCCCATACCACTGTCTAAGGTTCTTTAACCATGAGGTTATTCTTCTCCCCGGCCCTCTGTTACTATTGATCTTTCCTTGCATAATGAGCTGAAGTAGGCGGTATTTTGCGTTTAGCGATGTGTCCCAGATAAGAGAGCTTCCTCCTCTTGATGCTTGGCATAACTTCGATGTTCTTGCCCATTCTTCTCAGAACTTCTTCGTTGGTTATTCTGTCCTTCAAGCTGATCCTCAGAATTAGCTTCCTTCTCTTGATACTTGGCATAACTTCGATGTTCTTGCCCATTCTTTTCAGAACTTCAACGTTGGTTATTCTGTCCTTCAAGCTGATCCGCAGAATTAGCTTCCTTCTCTTGATCCTTGGCATAACTTCGATGTTCTTGCCCATTCTTCTCAGAACCTCTTCGTTGGTTATTCTGTCCATCCAGCTGATCCGCAGAATTAGCTTCCTTCTCTTGATGCTTGGCATAACTTCGATGTTCTTGCCCATTCTTCTCAGACCCTTTTCGTTGGTTATTCTGTCCATTCAGCTGATCCGCAGAATTCTTCGATACACCCACATCTCGAAGGCGTCGATCTTCTTCGAGGTTGCTTCTGTTAGGGTCCATGCTTCCATCTCGTAAAGCAAAACTGATAATACATAGCATTTCACCAAGCGTATTTTCAACTGTAGGCTAAAATTGTGTGTGTGCTAAGGTTGTCCACACGTCGGTACGGATCGTGCGCCCGTAACGACTTGGCAGGACGATAACGGTCGTTAACGTTAGAGTAATGATGTGTATTTGAAGTAATGATTCTAATTTAAACGACCGTTTAGAGTAATGATTTGGGGTCTAATTAATCCAGCACTCATCCGACGTTGGGGCAAAGTATCACTCCGACCAAATTTCTAGGTCCAGCGTCGAAGGGGGTGGTTTAGGGTTGTCGATACGTTGATACGGGTCGTGCGCCCGTAACGACTTTGCAGGACGATAACGGCCGTTAACGTTAGAGAGAAACGTTTGCGTTTCCGTTTATCTAATGGCCACAGGCGATCTGAATTGCCTTAACGTTTAACCACGTAGTTAAAATAATTCTGTCATTTTTGTTTTGTCGAATCGAGTGAGTTGGATTTTAGTAAGCGAGTTTCAACAACTGACATATGTTTCAATTTTCGCGTTTGGTATTTACTGGTCTTCTTCAGTTTTTATTGCCATCGTGAGTTTTACTAATTATGTTGCATTATGTTGCGTATATTATGTTCCATAATATATTATGTTCTGTATATTAGAAGTTCCGTGATTCTTCCCATTTTTACGGAAATATATATAAATATATCAACTGGCAACCTACGGACGGAATTAAAGGCAAACACAAGAGGCCAAGGAGTGGGCGCCCTGGCCCCGAGGCCAAGCGGCAAACATTATAAGAAGCCCCCCCCCCTCCCCCCCACACACACACCCCTCCCGGGGGACAGACGTTCGCTCATCAAAAATTGACAAGGGCGGGCAATACTTGACGGATTCGACCTATTTTCCGGAGCGCCCCCGCAAAGCAAAAAGGGGCGCGCGTCTGGGACGGCCCGTGGATTGGGTATGGGGGGTCGGGGGGTCCGGGGTCGCTGGCTTCTGACAAATTAAATTAGCCCCGGGCGCCAGGAATCTGGGGCGTAAAAGGTGAAAACTCCCGACGCCCCCTCCTGGGGGACGCCGTCTCCGGGAAATGTCATTAAAAACGAGGGGGAAAAATACGGATGCCGAAGGGAGGATTTCTCGCACGCTTCCACCCCCATTCAGGTCTGTTTACCGCCCATTGAGTGACAACCAAGAACATTTTCAACACCACCAAGTAATTCAGATAATAACAATTAACACATAATATTACTAACTTTCCTAACAAAGTCTCTCCAGCGGAAAAATACAGTACACGTCGTATTAGCAATCTACGACAGTCATAGACGTATCAGCGACAAAATGCAGTATATATACTAAGTGATTAGAGAGGTGCGCGCTGATTCAGAATCAATAAGTATGTGTCATATGTTGGTTGTTTTTAAAGCATATCAGGGAAGCATAGCAAGCAATGACCATATCAGGGAAGCAAGCACCAGGAAAACATATCATTCAATACATAAAAAAAAAGTAGGACAACTCTAAGGCCTTGGGTACGATCTGAGTGGTGAGCGGCTGGGGTGAGCGGCAGAGCGTCAAATGTTTTGTTCGCCTTTTCAATACACCTTGCTCGTAAAATGGGGGTTGCACTCATTCAAATCCGCGATCACTATTCTACCAAATGACTAGTTTCTATCACTATAATGCTTGCCTTCTATTACGCGCCTCACGTCGTTCGGCGCGCAAACTCAGGCGCGCCATGAAAAGTCTCACTTCTCCTCCACGTGAAATAATATACTATTGTTAATTAATAAATTATAATTTAGTTTGATATTAAGATGCGACACTAGGGTTCGTGTTTCTCCGTGAACTTTTAACGAACCTTTGTACCTCTAATCGCTGACGTAGCTGAAGGCTTATTTTCTACTGCTATAATTTTCAGTGATTTAATTTTCAGCGCACGCTCCAGTAACGTGCGGAATCGCGTGAATATTCACAGCGATGATAATATTTTTTTCGGGCATCCCGCTCCTTTGTGCCTGCACTCGCCTGCATAATTCAGGCGGGCGCCCCCTGAATTATTAAAAAGGGGGGCCCCGCTGAAAATTCACTGAAATATTCACACGTCGCGAATGGAATAAACGACGAAGCGATGCGAGTAAACGCCGGCTGAAATATTGAGCGCCCTTTATGCCACCCCCGCCTCCAATCCTAGATCCTCGCTTAATTGCCACGTGCAGACTTGATGACTGTTAATTACCGCGTGCCCCGAGGCCTGCAGCTGCCCGCCTTGGGGCCCCGCGGAACGTGTAATTTGAAAAGTTCTCGAGAGGAGTTGAAGAGTGTTTTCCTTTTTCTCGGGGAAGTTTCGTCGGTTTGTTATGCACTTTACTTTTAAACTTCCAGAAGCGGTTACATTCATACACTGCCTCAGTTTGCCTCCTTTATTTTTCAAGAGCTGCAGGATGTTTGTTATTATTCTGCAAAATTGCCGCGATTCATGCACTGAACGTAACACAATGATGTACGATGGACTTATGCACCTCGTGCAGTAAAGAAAATGTCCCTAGATTAGCAATTTTCCAAAGTAATGATGATAGTGGTTAACTTATTTACGTTTGACACCTGTCAATTGATACCAACATTTGACACCTGTCAATTGATACACACATCTGACATCTGTCAATTGATACCTACTTTTGACATGTGTCAATTGATACACACATCTGACATCTGTCAATTGATACACACATCTGACATCTGTCAATTGATACCTACTTTTGACATGTGTCAATTGATACCCACATCTGACATCTGTCAATTGATACCCATATTTAAGACCTGGATTATGATGTACAATGGACTAATGCACATGGTGCAGTGGAGAACATGTCTCTAGACTAGGAATTTCCCAAAGTAATATGATAACAGTGGTTAACTTATTTACGTTTGACACCTGTCTATGGAAAGTCACATATGACACCTGTCTATCGAAAGTCACATTTGACGCCTGTCTATCGAAATTCACATTTGACACCTATCTATCGAATATCACATTTGACATCTGTCAATTGATACCGACCTTTGAGACCTGAATTAGGTTGTGAATTGAAGTGCGTCATGAAGGGCACTTGCATATATGGGTTTGTGTGGTGCCCCTCCTTCTTTTCGGCAGCTCCTTGCGTCCAGTCTACTCATAAGTTACCTGACCGATTTGGTCCTTCGAACCGGATGTGTTATCCCACAATGAATATAATGACATCCTACCCTCCGTTGCGCCCAGTTTAGTATACAATGATTAGTCCTATACGGATGATATGATTGCGCTTATTCGCGTGAGCACATTTTTCTTCTTTTGGTATACATTTTGTCATTTGTCGGTTGACAGCTGACGAGCAATAACATATTTGACATCTGTCATAATTGATAGCTGTCAATCAGTAGTCGCATTTGGCAGTTGTCAAACAATTTTCTTAGTTTTACTCTTGGTAGCGTGGTCTTGGTCACCATGCATAATGTAACAATTGATTGGTGCCAATTGGGTCGCATTGTCAACTGATACCCACATTTGAGACCTGGATTAGGTTGTGAATTGAAAAGCGCCATGAATGGCACTTGCATATATGGGTTCGTGTGGTGCCCCTCTTTCTTTTCGGCAGCTCCTTGCGTCCAGTCTAGTCATAAGTGACCTGACCGATTTGGTCCTTCGAACCGGATGTGTTATCCCGCAATGAATATAATGACATCCTCCCCTCCCTTGCGCCCAGTTTAGTCTACACTGATTGGTCCTATACGGATGCCGCTATAGATTGTGGCGATATGATTGCGCTTATTTGCGTGAGCGCGTTTTTCTTCTTTTGGTATACATTTCGTCATTTGTCAGTTGACAGCTGTCGAGCAGTAATAACATATTTGACATCTGTCATAATTGATAGCTGTCAATCAATAGTCGCATTTGACAGTTGTCAAACAATATTCTTAGTTTTACTCTTGGTGCTAATTGGCTCGCGGTTTTTACTCATTGCAGTAAAGAATCGGGCACATAGCGTTGCACCCACTGCAATTCTGGCGAGAAAATAGTTCAGAGGGGCTTGGTTTTAAAAGGATTGTCCTTTACAAGGACAATTTTCAACGACTTTTTTTTTTCAAACAATCTTCTTAGTTTTACTCTTGGTAGAGTAGTCTTGGTCACGACGCATAATGTAACAATTGATTGGTGCTAATTGGCTCGGGGTTTTTACTCAGTGCAGTAAAGAATCGGGCACATAGCTTTGCACCCACTGCAATTCTGGCGAGAATATGGTCCAGAGGGGGTTGGCTTTAAAAGGATTGTCCTCTACATTTATTTTATGACCTCGTAATGTTCTGAGATCCTAAGTAGTTCATCGTCGTTCTGCAACGTCCCCGCCGCCCCCCATCCCGCGATCAAAATTTCCTGTAAAAGCTTTGAAGTCGAGGCACATTAATCCGAATAACTGGGGCCCCCTTGCGCTTCCTCCTGGCTCACTCGCCCGATACCTTAACGCCTAAAGAGCGACAGGGACGGAGACGGACAAAAATTGAATCCGGCGGGGATTAATTCGTGCCCTCCGTTAATGGAGCACTGCCGAAGGCTAATTGGGGCTCCTTGCCTGCAACAATGCCGCCCCCAGAAGTTACACAAACGTCTCTGCCGGCGCGGCATCACCGTGCAGCCCCTTAATGATGCAGCCCCTCGTAAAAGCGATATTCGCGGCCCCTAATGGACGGTGTTGTTCCTTCAGACGGCATGCGATAGCTCACACTGCCGGCAGATTGTGCAGCAAATGCCACAAGGAGCGGCATAAAGGAAATTATGGTGATGTAAGTTTAATGGCTCGAGCGCCATTAGAATGACCGGGGAGGTAATGATATATTATAATTTTAGATGCGAACATTGATGGCCTTAATATTTATCGCTTTGCTGCCATTATTTAAATAACCAGGCTGGCATGGTTCCCTCATTAACAGATAGTGCCAAATAGCCCTCAACAATCTAAATTTTTGTAAAATAAACCAAACCCCCAATCGTAAGAACATTCTATTAGTCATTTGTACCTGACGCTATATCTGATGATCTATCTATATCGGTGATGAAACCGGTACAATACCGGGATTGTGACCGCCATTAAACCGTGATTTCTCACTGAGTCGATTGCGACTATTACTTGTAGCAACAAGTCACATGATGTAGCAACATCAGCAGATACTATATCTATAATCTTATCATCTCTCGCTAATCCGAGTTCTATACCCGAATGACGCTGACGCGATTTCCATGGCAGTTTCGCCATCGGCAGACTAATTGTTGCTCATTGGTAGAGACATCCGAAACGAACCTGGCTTGCTGCTGAGGCTAGGTTCCTAGCTATAATTTTTTTTAATTTTGCTGTACTGCAGTCTCAGCGGCCTTGCGAAGCAGGCCTGATGTGTAACAATAACATCGGTGATGAAACCGGTATAATACCGGAATTGTGACCGCCATTAAAGCGTGATTTGTGAGTTGGGTCAAGAGTATGAAAGAAATATGTTGAAATAGCTGCATTAGATAGACAAAGTCTGTAAGGACATGTATAAAACATAGACGGTTTGGAAATAGCTAGCAAGAGCTTAAAATAGCTAAACGGAAAAGGTATTTATAATCCTAAAACCTTATTAACCAACTCTCAAGTCACTGCCATGCTAATGAGGAAACCTATCTAGTGACAGTGCCGCTTGCGAGTGGATAAAAATTTATTAAAGGTAGAAATGCAGGTTCCTATCGCCGAATACTGCGTAGTGGATCGAGCTTAACTGCATTTTATATCTTGCCCTGACAATGTTTTCATCAAGACAGTAGAATATTGTAAAATGCTTTCCTTCACAACTACGAAACACGTAAATGCCGATAATATACCGTATAATACCGGGATTGTGACCGCCATTAATGGCGGTTATTTGTGGGTTGAGTGGCGTTTTATGGTTTTGTGGTTCTGTACATCAACCGTATCGCTTGTTTCGATGCAACAAACGGCCGTTCTTGTGCCATAACGCACCCGCGCACGACCTTAGTACTCCGGGTGACGGCGACAAACGCCACTTTATTGACCAAGGGAACTTTCGGCACAGAAAATCGACGTATTTTTTTCCGTGGCCCTTCTCATAATATCTATTCGCGTTGTTTGCTATCGATCATGCAAGTTAATCAGGTTGCGACTTTTAATATTAAGCATGGCAATTTTCATCTAGCGCTGCTGTTGACGTAAGAGGGTCGCTCGCTCGTCGGCGCAGACCGGAAAAAAGAAGCGCTCTTCGCAAGGGGGTGAAAAAGGAGCACTCCAACGCGTACGCCTCCGTCGGAGGGGCTGTTTTGTACAGTTTACTTCCCCGATTCCAATTATTCGGCCGCCTCTCAGGGCCCGTCGCGCGTCGCAGGAAGTTGGCCGCTTTTTGCCCCGCAATTTCTAAAATTACAAACTTTCCCGAGGAATCGCTAGGAGAGAACTTTTCCGCCCGCGCTGCTTTCTTGCAGACGTGCCATTAGCCCCCCAACCCCCTCAGGAAG
Organism: Othius punctulatus; assembly: GCA_951805005.1. Taxonomy (NCBI): domain Eukaryota; kingdom Metazoa; phylum Arthropoda; class Insecta; order Coleoptera; family Staphylinidae; genus Othius; species Othius punctulatus. The sequence goes on along the minus strand of OX638146.1, from coordinate 7,965,221 downwards.
ACGCGATCGAACCATCCACCGCGACGCTAATAAAACTTGGATTAATTAGTTCGAAAGTAATCAGAGTGATGCAACTTGACGAGGATTTTTTCATACACATAAATTGTAACAGACATCCAGGATTCATGCAGGATTATTCGATTTGATTTATTAAATCAGGTCGGGGATTCCCCGTCCGAGTCCCTGGCGGTGTGTCGTCACATCCTCCTGGAGTTTATAACAGCGTGCGCTCGTTGAGTGATGCCCAGCTCAGTCCGAGGATTCTTTACCGGAAGACGACGCCTGTAGTCATTTGTTTCCCGGACGTGCACCCTCGAGCAATTCATCATGAAATTTTATTTTGTCTAGCTGCGGAGACTGATCGATGGCGAGCAATCTTCGCACCTAAAGGTGACGACTTGATTCCGTAACGGATGGCTGTTTCATAGTCTTGCATTTAAAATTCCGGAGGAAATATGTCTGCCAAGTGCACCCGGGGGGCTTCCGGTGCAAAGTCAATCTTCATAAAACGATTTTCACCGGTTATTTCTAATTGGACAGTTTTTGCTAATAGCACTTGAAATTTTGGACAATTTATGACATTTTACATTATGGCAGCTGCAGTTAAAAAAATTGCAGTAGTATTTGAAAATTGATTAGTTACAGTTGATAATTTGGTGTTTTTAAAATTTTGCAGTAGTGTTTAAAAATTGAACACTTACAGTTGATAATTTGATGTTTTTAATTGCTGTACTTGAAACTTGAGCTTTTGACAGTTGTAGCTGAAAATATGACTGCCTTTGACAGTTGCAGTTATAAATTTGACAGTAGTAAGAAATTAATAGTTGTAGTTAAAAATTTGACAGTTTTTTTCCGAGTTGAAAATCTATCCCTTTTTGTTTTAGTTAAAAATTTAACAGGGTTGGGTAGTTAGAGTTAAAATTTTGAAAGTTTTAGTTGAAAATAAGACAAGTTTTGAGTTTTGACAAATGCAGATTATAGATTTTGAAAATTATTGTTGACAATTTTAACGTTTTTGACGTGTTCAGTTGTAGTTGAAAACTTTTATAGTTTATGCAGTTATAGTTAAAAATTGGCCAGTTTTTGCTAATTAAACTTGATTTTTTTTTTACTATTTATGACAGTATACAATTGTCAGTGGCAGTTAAACATTTTGCAATAGTATTTGAAAATTGAACAGTTAGTTGATAAGTTGATGTTTTTATCAACTGTACTTGAAACTTGAGTTTTTGACAGTTATAGCTGAAAGTATAACTACCTTTGACAGTTGGAGCTGAAAGTAGGACTGCCTTTGACAGTTGCAGTTAAAAATTTGACAGTAGTAGCCAAAAATTTAATAGTTGTAGTTTAAAATTTGACAGTTACAGTTAAATATTTTAACGCTTTTTGGCAGTTGTAGTTAAAATTGGATTGTATTTTCTGGTTGAAGTTTAAACACTTTTTGGTACAGTTGAAAATTTGGTAGGGTTGGGTAGTTTGATTTGATGTTTTGACAGTTTTTGAAAGTTCTAATTGAAAATTTGCCAGGTTTTGACAGTGAAAATTTAAAATTATTGATTTTGAAAATTATAGTTGAAAATTTTAACGTTTTTGTCGTGTTCAGTTAAAAGATTTACAGTGTTTGACACTGTAGTTAAAAATTAGCCAGTTTTTGCTAATTGAACAATTTTTCACAATTTATGACAGTATACAATTGGCAGTTGCAGTTAAACATTTTGCAGTAGTATTTGAAAATTGAACAGTTACAGTTGATAATTTGATGTTTTTTAAATTTTGCAGTACTATTTGAAAATTGAACAGTTATAGTTGACAATTTAATGTTTTTAATAGCTGTACTTGAAACTTGAGTTTTTGACAGTTGTGGCTAAAAAAATAACTGCCTTTGACAGTTGCAGTTATAAATTTGACAGTAGTAGTAGGAAATTTAATAGTTGTAGTTAAAAATTGGACAGTCTTTCTAATTGAAGTTGAAAAACTATCCCTCTTTGTTTTAGTTGAAAATTTGATAGGGTTGGGCAGTTGGAGTTGATATTTTGAAAGTTTTAGTTGAAAATATGAAAGGTGATAGTTTTGACAATTGTATATTATTGATTGGTGACAGTTTTGACAATTATAGATTATAGACAATTAAAAATCATAGTTGAACATTTTAACGCATTTGACGTGAAAATGTGACTGGTTTTGACAGTGTTGACAATTGCAGATTATAGATTTTGAAAATTATAGTTCAAAACTTTAACGTTTTTGACGTGTTCAGTTAAAAATTTGACGCTGTCGTTGAAAACTTTTACAGTTTTATGCAGTTACAGTTAAAAATTGGAGTACGACTTGTACTATATTTTGTCGCTGCCAAGACTATGAATCTACTGTCTTTTATCGCTACTGTTATTTCTCGCTAGCGCTAATCATAGTATCCCTTGTCTTATGTTGCTAATGAAACTTCTACCGTAATTTATCGCTACTGTTTGTCACTAATATGACTTCTTGACTTCCATTGCAATTTGTCGTTGACAAAAATTCTACTATTGTTTGACACTTAAGCGATATGTATCTTTGTCACGAACAGTATCGCACTTAGCCAATGATGGTAACATGACTTCTACGTCTTTTGCTGACGCAACTTCTACAGTATTTTGCTGGCGCAACTTCTATTATCTTTAATCGATTACGAGACTTCTACTATTATCTCTCGATATATGTCGCTAACGCTTATTATACCATTTTTCCAAGGTACCTTACTTGACTTGCACTGTATTTGTCGCTGATACGATTTCTACTATTGTTGCTAGGTAACACGATTCTTGTGTCATTTGTCGCTGACACGAACGATTCTGTCGCACTTGTCCAATGTATTTCACGTGACTTGTAATGTCTTTTGTCGCTAACGCACTTTTACTGTTTTTTTTATCGTCAACACAACTTTACTGTATTTTGTCAGTAACTAGTACTGTTCTCTTTCGTTGGGGCGACTATGACTGTCGTTGGACTGTCGTTATTTTTCGTAATTTGAATTAACTATTTCCGAGTTCACCCCGCCGCCTTGTAATAAAATTACGCGAAGCCGCACCCCCAATAAGTTAAGGCCGATGCACTGCACACATCGTCTTCACTTAGGAGTCCAGGGCCAAGGTGGTATTCATAGGGGTGAACGAACGAGAGCATTAACAACAAAGTCCGAAGGACTACACAAGCCGTCTTCACTTAGCTGACCAGAGCCAAGGTGGTATTCATAGGGGTGAACGAACGAGAGCATTAACAACAAAGGCCGAAGGACTACACAGGCCGTCTTCACTTAGCTGACCAGAGCCAAGGTGGTATTCATAGGGGTGAACGAACGAGAGCATTAACAACAAAGGCCGAAGGACTACACAAGCCGTCTTCACTTAGCTGACCAGAGCCAAGGTGGTATTCATAGGGGTGAACGAACAGGAGCATCAACAATAAAACCCAATAAAGGCCGAAGTACTACACAAGCCGTCTTCACTCAGCTGACCAGGGCCATGGTAGTATTCATAGGGCTGAACGAACGAGAGCATTAGCAACAAAGGTGGACTGTTTAAGAGCAAAGAGAGTAAAAGGGGGTTGCAGGTGGTAGTATAAAATATGTCTGATGCAAGAGATCTTATATTATACGATAACGTGTACGTGAGGAAATGTTTTTGAAGAACACATTCGATCTGACCTTTTTTCGTTTCGTTTCAATCGGATTAACGTAAGAGACTTTTCTTATCCTAGATCTTAATCCTAGACCACTGGAACAGGTGCATTTCGATTTTGTTTTATTTGTGGAGTTGTTGCTGCGATCTCAAGCCCAATCACAGCCAATTTTATAGAAACGGAAAAATATTACGGATTCCGGTAGAAGGACCCTCGTTGATAGCCAGTTAGGGATAATATCCACTCACAGCCCAGACATAAATACAGTCACAGTCCAGACATAAATACCGTCACAGTCTAGACATAAATACCGTCACAGTCTAGACATAAATACAGTCACAGTCCAGACATAAATCTGGAGATCTGGACATGATCTAATAATCATTTTTCTTGTATCCACCACTTTGGGTTTGTAGCTGCTACCACAGTCACAACTGCTATTACGGATTAGACGTCGCTACCTCTTCATTCTTCGTGGTTATTCATTCGATCCAAGAATTGAAGTGCTTAAACAACATGTTCATCCATCCGCATTACTCTTTGTATCATCCCTGTAATGTTCCCAAGAGCAAGGAGACAGACATCGCAGATCGTGTCGCGACACACCTCGTACATCACGCGGGGGCGGCCACCCCCGCAGCCGCCAATCATCAATCATCGTTCCCCCCCCCGTACGTGGGCACACCTGGGGGCGGCTAAATCCGGCGTGTCTCGCTATCCATGTCAAGGCCCCGAGCGCGCGGAATTAACACAGACAGGTGACGCCGCTCCGTCTCCCCCGCAATGGGGGCCTCGTGGGCGGCAGGTTAAGGGGCGGCCGGATGGGGGGCGGCGGCACGGACCCAAACTATTCCCCAAACGCGACTGCGGCGCCGGAGAACAGGTGCTCGCGGCGTTATTAACATCGGGGCCGCACTGCAGCGTCAAAACAATGGGGAAGTTCCTGTGGGGGCGGCGGGGGTGTTGTGTGAAGATGCAGTGCACAGCAATAGAGCAATTATAAACTAACTCAGAGCGCTGCACTGAAAATAAAGTGCGATGGCAAGTTCCTCAAGACGGGAGCTCTAAAAGCTTGTCGTGTATACAGGGTGTTTTTAACCATCAGGTTTATGGAAAAAAAAACATGAGTTTTAAATCAAATATGCTACAAAGTTTGTTATGATATCCACGTTTAACATCTTAACTTGCTATTATTATTCGTTGCTAAGCAATATCGCTATTGTTTTAATGAAGATAAGTGGCAGAAACATACTTGTCGTTCAGATTAGTCGAAGAGTGATGGAATGTGGATATTTTTCTGTCAAAAATGACAAATATGTATACGGTCGTAAAACAAAGCCATGTGGTCCTCTATTGTTTTACCTTTTAAAGCTGAGCGTCCACTACCACACCTATCACTCTTGACCGTGCGGAACCGTGCCAACCAACCTTGTGGTCGGTGCTTCAGTAACTCTCAGTTTATTATAAGGTAGACCTATATCTCCATGAAGTACGGTGCCTAGCTTTGCAAACACCGCTCTTGACCGTGCGACACCGCGTTAACCACTAGTGGTCGGTGCTTCAGTAACGCTCAATGTTACAGAACGTGTGCTTCCGCAATATAGGTAACAAAAAAAACTTTCACACTCGTATGTCACGGTAGGAATTTCCGTAATGAAGTTGTGAGCGGTATTAATCCGGCCGATTTATGCGCGGTTTTGACGCTGTTTTGTCGCCGATTCGGACCCTTAACAAATTCCGCCGGAAGTTGTTAAAGGTCCGGGCAATTACTTATTAAGCAGATGGCGGCGACACAGTGAAAGTTCTGACAAATCCCCGTAGTTGTGAAGCGGCTGCGCTACAAGAACGGAACAAGAACGATTAATACGGGAGGAGAGCGGAAATCGCCCCGGGAAAACATTAGCGGGCTGGGAAATAAAACACGTGCTGCAAAGCGGCGAAAACGGATGATAGAAAAAAAAATGCAGCCGCGATAATGTACAGGGGACTCGGAAGTTTATGGCGGTAATCTATTGCCGGGCTTATTTTGTTTCCAAGTGAAATTCGATGAGTGTTAAGTATGACGGCGGCAATATGCGAGGTTAATGCAGAACAAAAAGTTTTCAGGAATTGATGTTACTTGAAGACATATTTAGAAAATGGTAGCAGATTAAGTTTGAGATTAAGACAGGATGAAAAGAGCTATTCACGATGTTGTTCATCGGCTGCGTCGGCCTTCTTGGAAGATATTATTCATGCCCCACGTCTTTGGCAATGAGCAACTTGAACGCATTAACTTATTGATTCTATTTACTAATACTTATTATTTAATATCGCAAAACACGGAAGCATGAGAATTTATACAAGTATACATGTAAAATATAGCTGCGATTGATTTTTTCTGTAACTCAAGTACATACAAATCCCGAATACGTCAGCTTTTGACAGGATTATTTTCACTGTTTTTAATCATGATTCATTGTGATTTCCCTTGTTTTTTTTATAAAATCCAAGCAGCCAGAAATTTAGGCAAAATTTAGACGTTTTTCCTTTTCCATAATGGTACTTAGACCATCCCCTATTTGCAGGCCAAGTCCTTACGGTCGCACGACCCGTACCTACGTATCTACTTCTACATCATCCTTTCGACGTATGACAGCAGAAATTCCGTCAGCGAGATAGATTACACAGGATTGTCCGCCGCTTTTGCACTTTTTGCATGCAACTTCCGGTCTGACGCAGCATTATCACCGTCCCTTTGTTAATAAACCGACGCCTCGTAGAGCAAAACTCGAGGATCTCTTGAGCGTAAAAATCAAGCAGAAACTTTCCGGGCGCGCCTGTAACTTTTCAAGGCGGCATCCGACGGAAACAAAGGAGCGTCGCTACGTTTTTTCACCCCGACGCCGACGCCGCTTTATTAACCGGCCGCCCAAGGGTTGAAAAAAAAAATTGAAGCCGTCGTCGGCGGGCGCCACTTCCGGTTTGCGGCCTCGATGGGGGCTCGCGGGTGTGTGGGGGTGGAGGGGGGTGGCACCCCCACCGCCCTATTAATAACGCGGATATTGATCGACGCTGGCCTTGACAGTAATCGGCCACGGATTGCGACAAATTAAAAATCGCCCCCCACCCCCTTCGAGGGGGTGCTAATTCAGACGGTTACACGCTAATTGGGGCAATTAGGATTATCCGGAGGGGCCCTAATTGGAGGAGGGGTGCTTTGTAATCCAAGCTAGAGTCGTTAATTTTAGACAAAAGTGGCGGAATTCGGCGGGCATTAAAAAATCATGCTCGGCTTCCCGAATTTACCACCTCTCTAAGTTGATCGTTCCCTTAATGTCGGGAGACCCTGCCAAGATCCCCACGAAGACAAGGGTTGGAAATATCTCCACCGTGAAATCCTGCAGGAGACGACTAATGGAGTCTTAACTTTGTGTACATCTCGCTTGCTTCATATTCGCCGTTCTTAATCCAGATTCATTGTGATTCCCCGTTTTTTTTAAATATAAAATCCAAGCAGCCAGCAACTAATGAGCAGATCTCAGTCCTTGAGTGCAGTCCTATAAGTGAACTCGTGCCGAAAACATCTGCGAATAGTAACTAACCCCTCTGGATGCCTCGTGCTATCCAGTTGACTCTCGTATTCAGTGCCTCACTTTGACGTGGTATTGGACTCGTGCGACAACATGACTTACATCATGTGATTTCATTAATGATTTCGTTGATATTGTTGGTGTGTGTGTGTGGTTTGCTGATACCCTCCAATATTGTCCGAGTACTGGATTAATTAGACTCCGAATCCGAATGGGTTTCGAACCGAGGACTCTTTGGTTAGCAGGAGTTATCAAAACTAATAACAATATTAGTATGATCACAGCATCTTCTCAATCATGCCAGTGAGATATAAAAATATCAATCAATACCTCGCCTTTTTCAGTCTCAGTGAATGGACCAGACTGAAAACTCCCCAATTTCACACTTCTTAGCCTTACATCCGAAATGATTGCTTTTTTACTGACACCCAACGCGGCCTTTGGACTGGACAAACGCCGGTAAATCCACTTAGCGTTCCTCGGAGGACGTTGCCCTTATTGAGGAGGACTCTAGGGCAACGGGTCGAGACCGATCGAGACCAGTCCACCACCTTTACACGCCGATTTATCATTTCGCAGGATTGAGGGATGAACGTGGACAAATTCAATTTCACCAACACACCACACAATAAATATTGCTAAACACAATTGAAAGCGTTTTAGAATATTGCCAGTTACTTATCGGAATGTGTTGCGAATAACGCCCTTTATTGCCTCTGGCATTGCTTCACGAAGTTCATCTACATTATTACAATTGAAGTTACTTCCAGACATTTTGTTTTTTAAAGCACCCTACAAAACAAAAGTCAAGAGGCGTCAAGTATGCAAATCTGGCTAACCATTGAACAGTTGTATTAGTAGCTATTACTTTGTTATTAAAAGGGCCATTTAAATAAGTAATAACATCTGCAGCATTGAGTGGAGGTGCGCCATCTTACTGGTAGTATATTTATTTTGAAGAATTTCCAAATGCACTTAGAAATATTACAGCACTATGTAAATCTTTTCCCAATACATATATATATATATATATATATATATATATATATATATATATATATATTTATATATATATAAGCTTGATCTGGTGATGACATAAAACATAATCATCGCCAGATAAAGGGTTGCACGCTTTTTCGTTTGTGCAATTTTAAACTCTGATTAACTGGATAATTGGAAAATTAATAATCAAATAGTACATGCTGTGAAATTATTATTTACGTTCCTCGCCAATGTATTATAAATACAAGCTTCGATTAGATTAATTATTACAAATCGAACACGTTTTAGTTAGTTTAATTATACCCACTAAATAACGACGGAATTTATTTATGCAATTATTATTACCTAAATCACAACAAAGTGTAATTAATAACAGATAACATACCAAAAAAAAATATTGTTATTACAGTTGGCATTAAATCGCGTGCAGTTTATAATTGTAGAATTAATTGTGTGCGCTATTAACAACAACGCATTTTATCACTGATGGCCTTAATGAATACGCGATTATCCCCCCAAAACAAACTGCATTGCAATTTTCATCACATCCGCCCCATTTACTTGGCCGGAACTGAATTATTTGTGTTTTACGAGGGGAAAATTGAGTCGTGAAAAAGGCATTCCATTGAGGCCGATCACCCCAGCTGGTGATTGATTGATTATCGTTTCATTGATGCCAAGATATTAAACGCTTTATCCCTTGTTGTACACAGAAATAAAGATGAGGCACGCATTGTGGCTCTTGGCGTGTTTAGGCTCCGACGATTTAAACTATAGTTGTGCGTAAGTTTGTCCTCCTGACAGTTATTAACAGATACTTCATTTTCGAAAATTTCGAAAATTAAAACCTCTTCCAAAGTATATCAAGTGTGGTCTGGTATGAACCGTATGAGTCCCCTGAATCGAATGAGACTATCGGCATCGAGATTGGACCGTTCGTTTAGAAGTTTAATTTTAATAGCCCTATTTTGCTATTTTTTTAAATTTCCCCACTTTGAGGGCGGATATCTCGAGAACCGCTGGGGCTAGGAGGCTGAATGTGTGCTCATTGGAATCAGGAGGGTCCAATTAGTCTAGGCATGTGCCTCTAAGGTCATTTGGAGCAACTCGAAAAATCGCGATTTTTCGGATTTTCGTTTTAGTCGATTTGATCGGAAAATCATCGATTTTACGTTTTGTCAACTGGGTGCTCTCCCAAGCGGCACATTTTCAAATCTTTTCATAGGGACTTAGCCCCATATGTGGCGCATATTTTGAGCGCTCGTCCATTCTTGTACTCCCACAACTCCCCGAGTTATCTCGCTTTTCATGAAAAAAGTACGTTTTTTTGAATAATATTTCTCTCTTCTTAAGGCCATCCTGTACAAACGCGATTGCCTACGGCAGCCCACTATGGCTCATTGTGCTTGTATTTGGGCTCTCTATGACCGCTCCAAATTTCGTCCGAATCGGTTGAGGCGTTCTCGAAATGGAATTTCATCGAGATGGCAAAAAACGCGACATTTTCGAAAATTTCGAAAATTAAAACGTCTTCCAAAGTATATCAAGTGTGGTCTGGTATGGACCGTATGACTCCTCTGAATCGAATGCGACTATCGGGATCGAGATTGGACCGTTCGTTTAGAAGTTTAATTTTAATAGCCCTTTTTTGCTATTTTTAAAATTTCCCAACTTTGAGGGCGGATATCTCGAGAACCGCTGGGGCTAGGAGGCTGAATGTGTGCTCATTGGAATCTGGAGGGTCCAATTAGTCTAGACATGTGCCTCTAAGGTCATTTGGAGCAACTCGAAAAATCGCGATTTTTCGGATTTTTTTTTTAGTCGATTTGGTCGGAAAATCATCGATTTTACGTTTTGTCAGCTGGGCGCTCTACCAAGCGGCACATTTTCAAATCTTTTCATGGGGACTTAGCCCCATATGTGGCACATATTTTGAGCGCTCGTCCATGCTTGTACTCCCACAACTCCCCGAGTTATCTCGCTTTTCGTGAAAAAAGTACGTTTTTTTTAATAATATTTCACTCTTCTTAAGGCCATCCTGTACAAACGCGATCGCCTAAGGGGGCCCACTATGGCTCATTGTGCTTGTATTTGGGCCCTCTATGACCCCTCCAAATTTCGTCTGAATCGGTTGAGGCGTTCTCGAAATGGAATTTCATCGAGATGGCAAAAAACGCGATATTTTCGAAAATTTCGAAAATTAAAACGTCTTCCAAAGTATATCAAGTGTGGTCTGGTATGAACCGTATGACTCCTCTGAATCGAATGAGACTATCGGCATCGAGATTGGACCGTTCGTTTAGAAGTTTAATTTTAATAGCCCTTTTTAGCTATTTTTTAAATTTCCCAACTTTGAGGGCGGATATCTCGAGAACCGCTGGGGCTAGGAGGCTGAATGTGTGCTCATTGGAATCGGGAGGGTCCAATTAGTCTAGGCATGTGCCCCTAAGGTCATTTGGAGCAACTCGAAAAATCGCGATTTTTCGGATTTTTTTTTTAGTCGATTTGATCAGAAAATCATCGATTTTACGTTTTGTCAACTGGGTGCTCTACCAAGCGGCACATTTTCAAATATTTTTATGGGGTCTTAGCCGCATATGTGGCGCATATTTTGAGCGCTCGTCCATTCTTGTACTCCCACAACTCCCCGAGTTATAGCGGTTTTCATGAAAAAAATACGTTTTTTAGAGAAATATTTCTCTCTTCTTAAGGCGCCCCTGTACAAACGCGATCGCCTGAGGGGGGCCACTATGGCTCATTGTGCTTGTATTTGGGCCCTCTATGACCCTTCCAACTTTCGTCCAAATCGGTTGAGGCGTTCTCGAAATGGAATTTCATCGAGATGGCAAAAAACGCGACATTTTCGAAAATTTCGAAAATTAAAACGTCTTCCAAAGTATATCAAGTGTGGTCTGGTATGAACCGTATGACTCCTCTGAATCGAATGAGACTATCGGCATCGAGATTGGACCGTTCGTTTAGAAGTTTAATTTTAATAGCCCTTTTTAGCTATTTTTTAAATTTCCCAACTTTGAGGGCGGATATCTCGAGAACCGCTGGGGCTAGGAGGCTGAATGTGTGCTCATTGGAATCGGGAGGGTCCAATTAGTCTAGGCATGTGCCTCTAAGGGCATTTAGAGCAACTCGAAAAATCGCGATTTTTCGGATTTATTTTTTAGTCGATTTGATTGGAAAGTCATCGATTTTACGTTTTGTCAACTGGGTGCTCTACCAAGCGGCACATTTTCAAATCTTTTCATGGGGACTTAGCCCCATATGTGGCGCATATTTTGAGCGCTCGTCCATTCTTGTACTCCCACAACTCCCCGAGTTATAGCGGTTTTCATGAAAAAAGTACGTTATTTAGAGAAATATTTCTCTCTTCTTAAGGCCACCCTGTACAAACGCGATCGCCTAAGGGGGCCCACTATGGCTCATTGTGCTTGTATTTGGGCCCTCTATGACCCCTCCAAATTTCGTCCGAATCGGTTGAGGCGTTCTCGAAATGAAATTTCACCGAGATGGCAAAAAACGCGACATTTTCGAAAATTTCGAAAATTAAAACGTCTTCCAAAGTATATCAAGTGTGGTCTGGTATGAACCGTATGGCTCCCCTGAATCGAATGAGACTATCGGCATCGAGATTGGACCGTTCGTTTAGAAGTTTAATTTTAATAGCCCTATTTTGCTATTTTTTTAAATTTCCCAACTTTGAGGGCGGATATCTCGAGAACCGCTGGGGCTCGGAGGCTGAATGTGTGCTCATTGGAATCGAGAGGGTCCAATTAGTCTAGGCATGTGCTTCTAAGGTCATTTGGAGCAACTCGAAAAATCGGGATTTTCCGGATTTTTTTTTTAGTCGATTTGATCGGAAAATCGTCGATTTTACGTTTTGTCAACTGGGTGCTCTACCAAGCGGCACATTTTCAAATCTTTTTATGGGGACTTAGCCCTATATAAGGCGCATATTTTCAGCGCTCGTCCATTCTTGTACTCCCACAACTCCCCGAGTTATCTCGCTTTTCGTGAAAATAGTACGTTTTTTTGAATAATATTTCTCTCTTCTTAAGGCCATCCTGTACAAACGCGATCGCCTAAGGGGGGCCACTATGGCTCATTGTGCTTGTATTTGGGCCCTCTATGACCCCTCCAAATTTCGTCCGAATCGGTTGAGGCGTTCTCGAGATGGAATTTCATCGAGATGGCAAAAAACGCGACATTTTCGAAAATTTCGAAAATTAAAACGACTTCCAAAGCATATCAAGTGTGGTCTGGTATAAACCGTATGACTCCTCTGAATCGAATGCGACTATTGGCATCGAGATTGGACCGTTCGTTTAGAAGTTTAATTTTAATAGCCCTTTTTAGCTAATTTTTTTAATTTCCCAACTTTGAGGGCGGATATCTCGAGAACCGCAAGGGCTAGGAGGCTGAATGTGTGCTCATTGGAATCGGGAGGGTCCATTTAGTCTGGGCATGTGCCTCTAAGGTCATTTGGAGCAACTCGAAAAATCGCGATTTTTCGGATTTTTTTTTTAATCGATTTGATCGGAAAATCAGCGATTTTACGTTTTGTCAACTGGGTGCTCCACCAAGCGGCACATTTTCAAATCTTTTTATGGGGACTTAGCCCCATATGTGGCGCATATTTTGAGCGCTCGTCAATTCTTGTACTCCCACAACTCCCCGAGTTATCTCGCTTTTCGTGAAAACAGTACGTTTTTTAGAGAAATATTTCTCTTTTCTTAAGGCGCCCCTGGACAAACGCGATCGCCTAAGGGGGGCTACTATGGCTCATTGTGCTTGTATTTGGGCCCTCTATGACCCATCCAAATTTCGTCCGAATCGGTTGAGGCGTTCTCGAAATGGAATTTCATCGAGATGGCAAAAAACGCGTCATTTTCGAAATTTTCGAAAATTAAAACGTCTTCCAAAGTATATCAAGTGTGGTCTGGTATGAACCGTATGACTCCTCTGAATCGAATGCGACTATCGGCATCGAGATTGGACCGTTCGTTTAGAAGTTTAATTTTATTAGCCCTTTTTAGCTATTTTTTTAAATTTCCCAACTTTGAGGGCGGATATCTCGAGAACCGCTAGGGCTACGAGGCTGAATGTGTGCTCATTGGAATCGGGAGGGTCCAATTAGTCTAGGTATGTGCCTCTAAGGTCATTTGGAACAACTCGAAAAATCGCGTTTTTTCGGATTTTTTTTTTAGTCGATTTGATCGGAAAATCATCGATTTTGCGTTTTGTCAACTGGGTGCTCTACCAAGCGGCACATTTTCAAATATTTTTATGGGGGCTTAGCCCCATATGTGGCGCATATTTTGAGCGCTCGTCGATTCTTGTACTCCCACAACTCCCCGAGTTATCTCGCTTTTCATGAAAAAAGTACGTTTTTTAGAGAAATATTTATCTCTTCTTAAGGCGCCCCTGGACAAACACGAGCGCCTAAGGGGGCCCAGTATGGCTCATTGTGCTTGTATTTGGGCCCTCTATGACTCCTCCAAATTTCGTCCGAATCTGTTGAGGCGTTCTCGAAATGGAATTTCATTGAGATGGCAAAAAACGCGACATTTTCGAACATTTCTAAAATTAAAACGTCTTCCAAAGTATATCAAGTGTGGTCTGGTATGAACCGTATCACTCCTCTGAATCGAATGCGACTATCGGCATCGAGATTGGACCGTTCGTTTAGAAGTTTAATTTTAATAGCCCTTTTTTGCTATTTTTTTTAATTTCACAACTTTGAGGGCGGATATCTCGAGAACCGCTGGGGCTAGGAGGCTGAATGTGTGCTCATTGGAATCGGGAGGGTCCAATTAGTCTAGGCATGTGCCCCTAAGGTCATTTGGAGCAACTCGAAAAATCGCGATTTTTCGGATTTTTTTTTTAGTCGATTTGATCGGAAAATCATCGATTTTACGTTTTGTCAACTGGGTGCTCTACCAAGCGGCACATTTTCAAATATTTTTATGGGGGCTTAGCCCCATATGTAGCGCATATTTTGAGCGCTCGTCCATTCTTGTACTCCCACAACTCCCCGAGTTATCTCGCTTTTCGTGAAAACAGTACGTTTTTTTGAATAATATTTCTGTCTTCTTAAGGCCATCCTGTACAAACGCATTCGCCTAAGGGGGGCTACTATGGCTCATTGTGCTTGTATTTGGGCCCTCTATGACCCATCCAAATTTCGTCCGAATCGGTTGAGGCGTTCTCGAAATGGAATTTCATCGAGATGGCAAAAAACGCGTCATTTTCGAAATTTTCGAAAATTAAAACGTCTTCCAAAGTATATCAAGTGTGGTCTGGTATGAACCGTATGACTCCTCTGAATCGAATGAGACTATTGGCATCGAGATTGGACCGTTCGTTTAGAAGTTTAATTTTATTAGCCCTTTTTAGCTTTTTTTTTAATTTCACAACTTTGAAGGCGGATATCTCGAGAACCGCTGGGGCTAGGACGCTGAATGTGTGCTCATTGGAATCGGGAGGGTCCAATTAGTCTGGGCATGTGCCTTTAAGGTCATTTGGAGCAATTCGAAAAATCGTGATTTTTCGGATTTTTTTTTTAGTCGATTTGATCGGAAAATCATCGATTTTACGTTTTGTCAACTGGGTGCTCTACCAAGCGGCACATTTTCAAATATTTTCATGGGGACTTAGCCCCATATATAGCGCATATTTTGAGCGCTCGTCCAGTCTTCTACTCCCACAACTCCCCAAGTTATCTCGCTTTTCGTGAAAACAGTACGTTTTTTTGAATAATATTTCTCTCTTCTTAAGGCGCCCCTGGACAAACACGAGCGCCTACGGGAGCCCACTATGGCTCATTGTGCTTGTATTTGGACCCTCTATGACCCCTCCAAATTTCGTCCGAATCGGTTGAGGCGTTCTCGAAATGGAATTTCATTGAGATGGCAAAAAACGCGACATTTTCGAACATTTCTAAAATTAAAACGTCTTCCAAAGTATATCAAGTGTGGTCTGGTATGAACCGTATCACTCCTCTGAATCGAATGCGACTATCGGCATCGAGATTGGACCGTTCGTTTAGAAGTTTAATTTTAATAGCCCTTTTTTGCTATTTTTTTTAATTTCACAACTTTGAGGGCGGATATCTCGAGAACCGCTGGGGCTAGGAGGCTGAATGTGTGCTCATTGGAATCGGGAGGGTCCAATTAGTCTAGGCATGTGCCCCTAAGGTCATTTGGAGCAACTCGAAAAATCGCGATTTTTCGGATTTTTTTTTTAGTCGATTTGATCGGAAAATCATCGATTTTACGTTTTGTCAACTGGGTGCTCTACCAAGCGGCACATTTTCAAATATTTTTATGGGGGCTTAGCCCCATATGTAGCGCATATTTTGAGCGCTCGTCCATTCTTGTACTCCCACAACTCCCCGAGTTATCTCGCTTTTCGTGAAAACAGTACGTTTTTTTGAATAATATTTCTGTCTTCTTAAGGCCATCCTGTACAAACGCATTCGCCTAAGGGGGGCTACTATGGCTCATTGTGCTTGTATTTGGGCCCTCTATGACCCATCCAAATTTCGTCCGAATCGGTTGAGGCGTTCTCGAAATGGAATTTCATCGAGATGGCAAAAAACGCGTCATTTTCGAAATTTTCGAAAATTAAAACGTCTTCCAAAGTATATCAAGTGTGGTCTGGTATGAACCGTATGACTCCTCTGAATCGAATGAGACTATTGGCATCGAGATTGGACCGTTCGTTTAGAAGTTTAATTTTATTAGCCCTTTTTAGCTTTTTTTTTAATTTCACAACTTTGAAGGCGGATATCTCGAGAACCGCTGGGGCTAGGACGCTGAATGTGTGCTCATTGGAATCGGGAGGGTCCAATTAGTCTGGGCATGTGCCTTTAAGGTCATTTGGAGCAATTCGAAAAATCGTGATTTTTCGGATTTTTTTTTTAGTCGATTTGATCGGAAAATCATCGATTTTACGTTTTGTCAACTGGGTGCTCTACCAAGCGGCACATTTTCAAATATTTTCATGGGGACTTAGCCCCATATATAGCGCATATTTTGAGCGCTCGTCCAGTCTTCTACTCCCACAACTCCCCAAGTTATCTCGCTTTTCGTGAAAACAGTACGTTTTTTTGAATAATATTTCTCTCTTCTTAAGGCGCCCCTGGACAAACACGAGCGCCTACGGGAGCCCACTATGGCTCATTGTGCTTGTATTTGGACCCTCTATGACCCCTCCAAATTTCGTCCGAATCGGTTGAGGCGTTCTCGAAATGGAATTTCATCGAGATGGCAAAAAACGCGACATTTTCGAAAATTTCGAAAATTAAAACGTCGTCCAAAGTATATCAAGTGTGGTCTGGTATGAACCGTATGACGCCTCTGAATCGAATGAGACTATCGGCATCGAGATTGGACCGTTCGTTTAGAAGTTTAATTTTAATAGCCCTTTTTAGCTATTTTTTTAAATTTCCTAACTTTGAGGGCGGATATCTCGAGAACCGCTGGGGCTAGAAGGCTGAATGTGTGCTCATTGGAATCGGGAGGGTGCAATTAGTCTAGGCATGTGCCTCTAAGGTCATTTGGAGCAACTCGAAAAATCGCGATTTTTTGGATTTTTTTTTTAGTCGATTTGATCGGAAAATCATCGATTTTACGTTTTGTTAACTGGGTGCTCTACCAAGCGGCACATTTTCAAATCTTTTTATGGGGACTTAGCCCCATATGTGGCGCATATTTTGAGCGCTCGTCCATTCTTGTACTCCCACAACTCCCCGAGTTATAGCGGTTTTCATGAAAAAAGTACGTTTTTTAGAGAAATATTTCTCTCTTCTTAAGGCCATCCTGTACAAACGCGATCGCCTAAGGGGGCCCACTATGGCTCATTGTGCTTGTATTTGGGCCCTCTATGACCCCTCCAAATTTCGTCCCAATCGGTTGAGGCGTTCTCGACATGGAATTTCATCGAGATGGCAAAAAACGCGTCATTTTCGAAAATTTCGAAAATTAAAACGTCTTCCAAAGTATATCAAGTGTGGTCTGGTATGAACCGTATGACGCCTCTGAATCGAATGAGACTATCGGCATCGAGATTGGACCGTTCGTTTAGAAGTTTAATTTTAATAGCCCTTTTTAGCTATTTTTTTAAATTTCCCAACTTTGAGGGCGGAGATCTCGAGAACCGCTGGGGCTAAGTTGCCGAATGTGTGCTCATTGGAATCAGGAGGGTCCAATTAGTCTAGGCATGTGCCTCTAAAGTCATTTGGAGCAACTCGAAAAATCGCGATTTTTCGGATTTTTTTTTTTGTCGATTTGATCGGAATATCATCGATTTTACGTTTTGTTAACTGGGTGCTCTACCAAGCGGCACATTTTCAAATATTTTTGTGGGGCTTAGCCTCATATGTGGCGCATATTTTGAGCGCTCGTGCATTCTTGTACTCCCACAACTCCCCGAGTTATCTCGCTTTTCGTGAAAACCGTACGTTTTTTTGAATAATTTTTCGGATTTTCGTTTTAGTCGATTTGATCGGAAAATCGTCGATTTTACGTTTTTCCAACTGGGTGCTCAACAAAGTGGCACATTGTCAATGGACACAGATGAGGTTTCTGAACATTATTCTTCTCTTGTGTTTCTGTACTTCGCGAAAATGTCAATGCGTGGGTGTTAAAAACTGGATTCGTTTATTGCAAAGTGGGAAGGAGCGATGACCGAATTGCCACCCACAATATGTGCATTTATATACCTTTATGTACGTAACTTATAGAAAAAAAACTTACAGCATTAGTTTACACAGTTTATTGTCGTAAGCCTTCACAAATATCTGAATAAAATATAGAATGTGGGATTGCAAGATAAATAATAATAATAAATAAACAATATACACAAGCTTGTGGTGCAAATTTTCATTTAAATGGATGGAAACTCTTCTTCGCTGAATGTAACTTAAATAGTGCTCATTCAAAGGAAATTGTTTGGGATTTTTTTCTGGAATTTCTTGGGAACACTTAAAAATTTTGGTATATCCAATGGAAAACGATCAAAACGGTAATTAATGTTTCATGAATTTCGAGCAAATTTCATAACAATTTCAAACTTGTTAGTCCTACTCCTATTTTATTACTCTGCAGTTTTTACACTTTGCGGGAGATTGCTTGGGATTTTTTTCGTGAATTTCTCGGGAAGACTTAAAATTTTTGGTAAATCCCATTGAAAACGAAAAAAAGTGTAATTTATGTTTCACGAATTTCGAGAAAATATCATAACAATTTCAAACTAATTAGTTCTACTCCTATTTTATTACTCTGCGGTTTTTACACTTTACGGGGTTTTAGAAGATATTTTTACGGGAATTTCTTGGGAACACTTAAAATTTTTGGTACATCCCATGGAAAACGGAAAAAAGTGTAATTAATGTTGCACGAATTTCGTGAAAATTTCATAACAATTTCAAACTGGTTAGTCCTACTCCTATTTTATTACTCTGCGGTTTTTACGCTTTGCGGGGGATTGCTTGGGATTTTTTTCGTGAATTTCTTGGGAACACTTCAAATATTTGGTAAATCCCATGGAAAACGAAAAAAAATGTAATTAATGTTTAACGAATTTCGAGAATATTTCATAACAATTTCAAACTGGTTAGTCCTACTCCTATTTTATTACTCTGCGGTTTTTACACTTTGCGGATTGCTTGGGATTTTTGCGTGAATTTCTTGGGAACACTTAATTTTTTTGTAAAACCCACGAAAAAGTGTAATTAATGTTTCGCGAAATTCGAGAAAATTTCATAACAATTTCAAACTTGTTAGTCCTACTCATATTTTATTACTCTGCGGTTTTACACTTTGCGGGGGATTGCTTGGGATTTTTTTCGTGAATTTTTTGGGAACACTTAAAAATTTTAGTACATCCCATGAAAAACGAAAAAGAGTGTAATTAATGTTTCACGAATTTCGAGAAAATTTCATAACAATTTCAAACGTGTTAGTCCAACTCCTATTTTGTTACTCTGTAGTTTTTACACTTTGCGAGGGATTGCTTGAGATTTTTTTCGTGAATTTCTGGGGAACACTATCCCATGGAAAACGAAAAAAAGTGTGATTAATGTTTCACGAATTTCAAGAAAATTTCATAACAATTTTAAACTGGTTAGTTCTACTCCTATTTTATTACTCTGCGGTTTTTACACTTTGCTTGGGATTTTTTTCGTGAATGTCTTGGGAATACTTAAAATTTTTGGTATATCCAATGGAAAACGATCAAAACTGTAATTAATGTTTCACGAATTTCGAGAAAATTTCATAACAATTTCAAACTGGTTAGTCCTACTCCTATTTTATTACTCTGTAGTTTTTACTTTGCTTGGGAATTTTTCGTGAAAATCTTGGGAACACTTAAAATTTTTGGTACATCCCATGAAAAACGAAAAACGGTAATTAATGTTTCACGAATTTCGAGTAAATTTCATAACAATTTCAAACTGGTTAGTCCTACTCCTATTTTATTACTCTGCGTTTTTTACACTTTTCGGGGGATTGCTTGGGATTTTTTTCGTGAATTTCTTGGGGACGCTTAAAATTTTCGCAAATCCCATGGAAAACGGAAAAAAAGTGTAATTAGAAGTCGCGAAGAACTTTGAGCGAGAATGTGCTTGGCTCCAAGTTATTTCTTTTGTACCTTTGTACGTTGTACGAGTAGTAAGCAATTTCTAGGTATTCAAGCTTCGGAGGGAACTTTCCTCTCCAGTTATAAACGCGTGGAATGTGTCTGTCCGGACAAAGAGGCGCTTCTGCCGCGGAGTGCGCGGCTAGTCGTAAAGTATTTCGGGAATAGTTTTTTGTTTTTTTTTGGGTCTTTACCTCCGCAAGCCTCCTTGAAGTCTGAGCAGCAGTCCCCCAGCTTGAGGCACGCGTGGTCGCAGTAGCACGGCTTATCACTGAGGTCCTCGATGATGGCGTTGACGGGGGCCTTCTGCACAACACACGAGGAATCCCTACCTGGACAACACAGTTTGGCCTCGCGGCAGCTGCCGCAGGACGCGGGGGCGGCAGAGAGCGCGATGGCTGCCGCGGCGGCGAGCAGCAGGTACGACATCCTGGTGGAGCGCGTGCGGGGGCAGATGCGAGAGTTCACTTGGGGGCCGGTTTCGGCGGCGCGTCGTGACCGTCCCACGTTCAGCGGCAAAGTGGTGAAGAGCGGCGCGCTCCTCGTCGTGCGCGCCGAAGGGGGCGCCGAAGAGGGTGGAGGGGGGTGGGGGATGGTCGTGTGCGACTTCGGCGCGAGGGGCCGGCGGACGGCGCCGCAGGCGGGGGGCGGCCCCCCAAGAAAAAAAAGAGCGCCGAGTGATCAAGTGAGAGCTCCCCCCTGCCTCCCCCCTGCCTCTCCCCACGTCTACGTCTGTGTGCCTCTTTTGCATCGCCTTAGGGCGAGATTCCCAGACGGGCACGCTCCTATGCGTCACGTGCCAGAACGTGTTTTGGATATCCGATCCCCCGGACCGAAGTATCTCAACACGGCTCTATTATTATCCAAGAAGCCATCGACACAGGAGTAACTAGGCAAGGGGTCCTATGAGGGCTATAGCCCAGGGCGGCAAAATCCAGGGGCAGCAAATTTTTGGAAAAATACCAAAAACACAAATCACAATAAAAAATAAACATACAAATAAACAAATGACGAACGAAAAAAGGCAAATACAAGAAGCGAAGCATCTAACTACCTCCTCCAACTTCAAAGATAGAGAGATTTATACGTTTTCCTCATTTATTCGTCTCAATTTACAGATTTATACATATTCATAAGCAAGCTCAATGTAAAAAAAAATAAAAAAAATAATGATGCATATTTTAATGAGTAACTAGAATCAGCAACAAAATGAAGCACACATTAAATTTTACTCAGTAAAATATGCATTAGACAGATTTTCCAGCACCACCCCAAATTGCAGCACTTCCAGAATATTCCGAAAAGTGCTGCACATTTGAGGTACTGTCTGTGAACGGAAAGCCTGATTTACAATACAACTGAATCGGTGAACATTTAAATACCTTTTGGTATTCGTCTAAAGTTGGACTGTTGGTGTAAATAAAGCTGCCCAATTCACTGGTGCCGTTATCTTTTTATTTTATACATGAGAGATCTCGCTTTCAGCCCTATTTTACTCATGTAACCTGAAAGAAAACATGCTTTTGATTATATTAAAAGTTTAATAACCACTTGGTCAGACATATTAAATTAAGCAACATAAGACACTTCGTCTAAGTGTCACAGAATTTTTTTTTTAGTTTGATTCACAACAATTGTTTTGGTCGTTACAACATTTTCAAGAGTTAAAAGTGTTCTTTTAACTCTTAACAATGGTGTAACAACCGAAACAATTGTGGAGTATCAATAATTAAAAAAAACTGCGAAACTTATACCAAGTGTCTTATTTTACTTTATTTAATATTATTGTTGTTATTACTGTTGTATGTTATTGTTGTATGATAATTTAAGAGAACCTGTATACAGGAACCCAATATAGGCGCAGTTTGTATTGTATCTGAAAGAGAAAATGCTATTGTCGTACTTGAAACAAACAAGTACTATGTACATAGTTCACAAGTACTTGCAACAAGCAAGTACTGAGTACCTAATAATTTAAGAGAACCTGCTTAGAGGAACCCTAGTTAGGCGCAGTTTTACATGCATCTACTCAAATATAGCTAATAGATTGTACCTGAAAAGGAAAACCCTGTTCAATGCATGGGCGCAACATCGCGGTACTAATTATATGCACATCGAATAAGTACGTCTTACAGAACGAGATGCGCCGACAAGGGGAAATACAAGTAGCTAAGATAAAATGCGATTGTTGGTACTTGCAATAAACAAGTACTGTATACATGCACTTGCAACACACAAGCACTGTATACAATACTTGCAACAAACATGTAATGTATACATATGTACTTGAACCACACAAGGACTGTATACGTATGTACTTGCAACAAACAAGAACTGTATACGTAATACTTGCAACAAACAAGCACTGTATACATACAACAAGTACAAGCGTGGGGGGAAATATGAGTGGCGCAGCGCAAAGATAAAATGCGATTGTTGGTACTTGAAATAAACAAGTACTGTATACATGCACTTGCAACACACAAGCACTGTATACAATACTTGCAACAAACATGTAATGTATACATATGTACTTGAACCACACAAGGACTGTATACGTATGTACTTGCAACAAACAAGAACTGTATACGTAATACTTGCAACAAACAAGCACTGTATACATACAACAAGTACAAGCGTGGGGGGAAATATGAGTGGCGCAGCGCAAAGATAAAATGCGATTGTTGGTACTTGAAATAAACAAGTACTGTATACATGCACTTGCAACACACAAGCACTGTATACAATACTTGCAACAAACATGTAATGTATACATATGTACTTGAACCACACAAGGACTGTATACATATGTACTTGCAACAAACAAGAACTGTATACGTAATACTTGCAACAAACAAGCACTGTATACATACAACAAGTACAAGAGTGGGCGGAAATATGAGTGGCGCAGCGCTAAGATAAAATGCGATTGCGTGTACTTGCAAAATACAAGCACTGCATACATAGTACTTGCAACAAACAAGCACTGAATATATAGTACTTGCAACAAACAAGTATTGTATACAGATACTTGAAACAAACGAGTACTGTATACAAAGCCCTACTCGTTACTGTCTCGACGTACGG
The DNA here is from genome assembly GCA_951805005.1 of Othius punctulatus. Classification (NCBI taxonomy): domain Eukaryota; kingdom Metazoa; phylum Arthropoda; class Insecta; order Coleoptera; family Staphylinidae; genus Othius; species Othius punctulatus. Next base: position 7,942,248 of record OX638146.1, on the reverse strand, counting down.
GCGCAAAGATGTGAACGCACCCATAAGGAGAAAAACCCTAAACGTATATATGCGCAGCGCAATAAATATAAGTACGTCGCCCAGAGCGAGAATATACGCCGACAATACACAAATACAAATGGCGCACCTGTAAGAAAAACCCTGCTCACTCAGGCGGCGTACTGTGTGACGCAATAATGCAGTTATTCTTAACCCTTTTGAACCAACGGAATCCACATATTTGAAGGGAACAACTTGATTAAGGTCAACAGTGTAGCAAAGAACCTACCATCACGATTTACAATGCCGCACCATAACAACAAGGGTTATTACAGTGTTACAGAGAAATCTCAATGTGGCTTAACTTGCTTCACGAGAACTCAATCTGGACACCAGGTTAAGAACTTCCTGCTTAAAACTAATACGCAATAACCTATAGCAAAGCAAGAAAATAAAAGCTGGGGCGCATCTGTGAACAAAACCCTGAATCGAGACTCTACTTGATGAAATGTAAGAAAAACTCTACTCACTTTGAGACGTCTTGGAGCTCTTCTCAAAAAAAGACCTACCTTGAAATTGACTTTTAAAGTTGTTTGGCGAAGATCCAGTACCCTGCAACTCCGAACTCCGAAAACAAATCGGAGTTCGAAATTTGACGGTGTGGCGCGGGCGAGGAAAGCACGAAACAAACGCAACATTCCTCAGGCTCAACCATACCCGAACTTTCGACACTACTACGCACTGGCTCTAAACGGGCAAACTTTTAACGTCAGAAGGTAATCTGAACTGCTCAAGATACTTTCACTATTTTTTTTTGTTGAAGACATGAACACGGACAAACACTAAAAAGTATACGTTTAACTTGGGAAGGTAATCCCATTATGTTAATCGCGAATTTAACACTTGCTGGAAGAAATTGCACTTTAGTAAATACAATGCACGCACGCATATTTATGTATACAGAGTATACATAGTATGTATACAGAGTTTACATAGAGCCCACAGAGTGGGCAAAAGAATTGTACAAGCTCTGATGCAGAGCCTTTATTAATGTCAATAATTAATGTTGATGATAAAAAAAAACTTTTCAAAAATGCAATATCATTTTTACAATCTGCCAAGTGTAAACATGAAAAACAAAATTAAATGATTGATTTAATGCGTTAATTGAATGTATGAATATTTCCAATTTGTACGGTTTTTTTGTCCCACTCTGTATATTCAATAACTTTGGGTGCAACACAGATCTATGAATTGAGCTGAACATTGAACTCTTAATTAGGCTCATCAAGAAACTCTCAATGACGATGTAAAATGTTGCACCAGAAGTTAGCATACCTACACTATAACCTTAGGTGCAATAGTGGACTATGATTTAGGGGCTCAACAATGAACTCCTAATCACTATCTACAGTATTGCACCAAAGGGCAATGTGTTATCATACACATTCATACACACCACACTTCAACCAAACCAAGGTTGGCCCAGAAGTGATCGAAACACAGATATAAGATCATCTCACATGATTCACCTTGGGGAATTCTAGGTGCCCTGAAATATTGAGTAGAAAATTTAAATCCGCTGCACGTAAAATTTCTTGTAATTGTCCCCAAAAAGTGGACTTAAAAAAGTCAGTAATTGCACAATCATCGCGCAACTGTATGCCCATTTGATTACATTGATAAGGTACTATTAATTAATGAGGGAATTAATAAGATTGGGGTGGTATGTAGTATGCAAATCTGTACAATAATTTGATTTATTTTGAAAAATCATCCCCATGTCTTTCTCAACTTGAAGCAATTTAAACAGTAAATGCAAATTTCCGGTATTTCAAAATATGTAGCCATTTATTCCGGGTTGATATGATTTAAAAATCATAAATCAAAGAATTAAAAAAAAAATATTAAAAAATTAAAATCAATTGTTTTAAATCATGATTAAACTGTTTTTTTTTAAAATTATTCGTTGATTTAAATAATGATTAAACTGATTTTTTTTTAATTATTCGTTAAAGTTTCACTGTATTGATAGAATAAACCTCTACAATTGTTTCGGCCTCACGACCATTATCAAGAGTATCTCTGTACTCTTGATAATGGTCGTGAGGCCGAAACAATTGTAGAGGTTTATTCTATCAATACAGTGAAACTTTAACCAAGTGTTTGATTTAACCTAATCATAATGTTTCACCAAGTAGTATCCACACATAGTTTCAATTTAATTAAAATATTTGGTATAAATTATGCACAGATCAGAATTATGCATGAAGAATAGTAGTCTAATGAACTAGTTTATTAATAAAGCGATTAATAATTGAGATATGGTTGATAAACAAACTAATACACAAACATATAAATACACGAATATACAATCATGCATACACACACATACAAACACGTATACAAACACACAATCAAATATATAACCATACAAATATGCATACATACATACACACATACAAATATACACACATGCAAACATGTATACAAACACACAATCAAATATATATGCATACATATATATACACACATACAAATATACACACATGCAAATATAGAAACATACAAACATGCATACAAACATACACACATACATACATACACACATACAAACATACACACATACAAATATACACACATGTAAATATAGAAACATACAAACATGTATACAAACGCACAATCAAATATATAAACATACAAATATGCATACATACATACACACATACAAATATACACACATACATTTATACACACATACAAATATACACACATGCAAATATAGAAACATACAATCGGTGCATCAGTCGTTCATTAATGAGGCCATAAGGTTTACATTAATGAACGATTTTGTGCGGCAAGTAAACGAAAGAGTATTTTATTTCTAACAACATAATGATCGTGCATGCAAACATACATACAAATGCACAATAAAATGTATAAACATTTGCAAAGCATGTGCAAATATGCATACAGGCATACACTCATACAAATATACACACACGCAAACATAGAACCATACAAACATGCATACACACATGCAAACGTACAAACATACAATCATACAAACAAATATAAAAACATACAAAAATGCATACAAATATACAAATATACAAACATACAAAAATGCATACACATATACAAACATACAAACATATACACATGCACACATGCTCACAGCCACTCAACACGCATATATACACATACACACACACACACATATTTTTGATTGTTCAGTGCATCAATCGTTCATTAATGAGTCCATAAGGTTTACATTAATGAACGATTTTGTGCGCCAAGTCGACGGAAAAGTATTTTATTTCTAACAACGTAATGAACGTGCATACAAACATACACACATACATACAAATACACAATAAAATATATAAACATTCAAATATGCATACAAACATACACACATACAAATATACACACATACAAATATACACACATGCAAACAAGAAACATTCAAACATGCATACAAACATACATACACACGTAGAAAAATGCATAGAAACATTGAAGCATACATACGAACAAATATACAAATATACAAACATACAGACATATATTGAAAGATGCAAACAAATTTATTTTATTTTATATGCAATAAGTCGATGTAAAAAAGTTATGTCTTTGTGTGAATGCATGTGGGCAGATATGATTGAAATTTGCGCAAGATCAGATATAATGAGGCATGCGCCTTAATCACTAACCTGGAGCTCCAAAATGTCGGCCAAAACTCAGCCAATCTCCCGAAAATCCAAATGTATTCTTCCTTGGCTTCTGCGGCGTCCCGTGAACTGGATTCACCACCAATCTGGAGAAATCCTGAACTGGATTCACTCCCGATGGCCAAACACCGGGACCTAGAAATATATTATCTATGAATACCCAGAAAGTCCGAGTTGACCTCTACGTTGCATTGCCATTCGATGGAACCGAAGAATTGAAAATTTCCCGCAAAATTCGGCTGCGATCGCCGCGATACTCACCCTAAACGCGGCCGTCCGGCCCAGGAACACTATCCCGGAGTCCCGTCCAGATCCGCGAAGAATTTCCTGGAAGAGGGCCAAAAATTCCGGGAGCAGCATGGATTGCTTGTCTTCCTGGTGGCGGTCACTCCGACCTTGGGTGCTTCGGGTGGTTGGGGGGTAAGGTGAAGCTGCGCGCGCTCACAGACAAGTCGACACCTGCAAAGAATTGCAACAATAGATTGAAAAATCAATACATTCCTTAACATTATTTTTACATTGGAAATTAGAAAATCGAAATTTTGAAAACTAAAACTCTGATTGCGAGATTATTAATTGCCAGAATGGAACCATAATTAACATTTATGTGCAGAATTTCGTGGAGAATAATAATATGGTGTCCGTTTTTCAGTAGCTACCCCCTGATTTCCGTAACAACCCCTAACGCGTTTTATTTAATATTGGGGTTGTTTTTTGACTTAATGGGTCCAATTTGCGTACACCTACAATACAGTACGGGGAAAATATTATAGTTATTTTACAATTTTCGTATCATCCCTTGAAACGTCCCGATCCCATTTCGAACGTCTGCACACATAATATTTAATATAGGGGTTGTTTTTGAACTTGCAGCCTTCAAATTGCGTACACTTATGAAGCAATACCAAGCAAATATTACAGTTATTTTACAATTTCGGTAAACATCCCTTAAAAAGTCCTGTACCGTTACTAGCGTCCACAAACGTAATACGAGTGTCCCACGCAAGCCATTGGTTAAAAGTTTATGAATTTCCTGATGAAATAAAAATTTGAAAAAAATCACACAAACACGATTCATGGTGATCTTCCAAAATAAATTATGCCCATGTTTCTACCGCTTCCGGTTCTACCGGAAGTGGCCATCAACTTTGTTATTTTAAATGCAACACCCTGTATATTTTTACATATTCGGATTTCGCGTTCAATTCTGAACATATTTTATTAAACCTATAAAGCACTTATCTTCAGTAGTTTTTGAGGAAAAAAATAATGTTTGCTTCAAATATACGATTTAAAAAATATTCATAATTTTTCTTACAAATGAAATAGAAACCTAAACTTTTTGCATATTGTAGCTAAAGCATAGCTCTATCATTGAAATAACTCATGCGTGTTGATACTTCACTATACTATTTCAAAATTTCAATTATTTACAGGTACACTTCAAAATGCCATAATATTTTTTTTTTTTGCAATGGAATGACATATTTTTTGTATGACGCGGCAACAGACACAACAATTTTCTGCAAAAAGTGTTAAACAAACCTACCACTAAAATGAGTGGTTTTAGGTAGAGTGGCGAATCAGTTTAATCAGATTTGTTGGTATTAATTGGAGCAGATTTATTAATATTAATTGGTTACATTTTAACTAATATAATAGCACTATAAGTTATAGTTTCTAATATAACAACTGAAAGTTACAGTTTTGAAAGTAATGACAGGAAAAGTTATGGTATTTTTATCATGATATTATAATAGCATGAAAGTTATAGTTTTCAAAGTAATTACATGAATAGCGCGAAAGATGCGATAAATATGATCTAAATTTATAGATTTTAAACTAAAACTACCAGAATTGAAGTTTACAAAACTAATAGGAAGAAAATTTGGAGTTTTCTGAATAATAATAGGAAAAGTTATAGTTATTGTAATAAAAGCATTGGCAGTTTGTTTCTAATAATAACATCATGAACGTTGCTGAGTTTAGAATTATTATATGAGACCTTATAGTTAAAATTAAAAAAATCGTACGAGAAGGCATAGATTTTCAAAATCACAGCATGGAATGGAGAAGTTTTCAAAATAATAACAGGAAAGTTATAAATATCAAAGCTATATCATGAAAATATAAACTGAAACTATCCCACCTAATATTTGTATAAACTATAGCTTTTGATAGTTGGTATAGTGTTTTTTTTATGAAAACTTATCTTCAAAACTTCAACTTTTATGTTATAATTTTAGTGTTACCAAAAATTTTGATGTCTTTCACAAACTATAATTGTTGGTACTATTTTCCACATCTATCATTTCAGTTTTCATGATATAATTTGCAAAATTATAACTTTCCTCTTATTATTTTGAAAACTTTACCTTATCATGACGTAATTTAAAAAACTATACCTTCTCGTACTATTTTTTTTTTAACTATAATGTCTCATATAATAATTCTGAACACAGCAATGTTCATGATGTTATTCTTAGAAACAAACTGCCAATGCTTTTAGTATAATAACTATAACTTTTCATTTTATTATTTAGAAAACTCTCAAATTTTCCTCCCATTACTTTTGTAAACTTCAATTCTGGTAGTTTTAGTTTAAAATCTATAAATGCAGATCCTATTTATCGCATATTTCACGCTATTCATGTAATTACTTTGAAAACGATAACTTCCATGCTATGATAAAATCATGATAAAAATACCATAACTTTTCCTGTCATTACTTTCAAAACTGTAACTTTCAGTTGTTATTTTGGAAACTATAACTTATAGTGCTATTACATTAGTAAAAATGTAAACAGTTAATATTAATAAATCTGCTCCAATTAATACCAACAAATCTGATTTAACTGATTCGCCACTCTACCTAAAATGACTCATTTTAGGGATAGGTTTGTTTAACACTTTTTGTGGAAAATTGTTCTGTCTGTTGCCACGTCATACAAAAAATATGTCATTCCATTACAAAAAAATGAATTATGGCATTTAGAAGTGCGCCTGTAAATAATTGAAATTTTGAAATAGTATAGTGAAGTATCAACACGCATGAGTTATTTCAATGATAGAGCTATGCTTTAGCTACAATATGCAAAAAGTTTAGGTTTCTATTTCATTTGTAAGAAAAATAATAAATATTTTTTAAATCGTTTATTTAAAGCAAACATTATTTGTTTCCTCAAAAACACCTAAAGATAAGTGCTTTATAGATTTGATAAAATATGTTCAGAATTGAACGTGAAATCCGAATATGTAAAAATATACAGGGTGTTGCATTTAAAATAACAAAGTTGATAGGCACTTCCGGTAGAACCGGAAGCGATAGAAACATGCGCATATTTTATTTTGGGAGATCACCATGAATCGTGTTTGTGTGATTTTTTTCAAATTTTTATTTCATCAGGAAATCCATAAACTTTTAACCAATGGCTTGCGTGGGACACTCGTATTATGTTTGTGGACGCTAGCAACGGTACAGGACTTTTTAAGGGATGTTTACCGAAATTGTAAAATAACTGTAATATTTGCTTGGTATTGCTTCATAAGTGTACGCAATTTGAAGGCTGCATGTTCAAAAACAACCCCTATATTAAATATTATGTGTGCAGACGTTCGAAATGGGATCAGGACGTTTTAAGGGATGGTACGAAAATTGTAAAATAACTATAATATTTTCCCCGTACTGTATTGTAGCTGTACGCAAATTGGAGCCATTAAGTCCAAAAACAACCCCAATAATAATTAAAACGCGTTAAGGGTTGTTACGGAAATCAGGGGGTGGCTACCGAAAAACGGACTGCATATTATTATTCTCCACGAAATTCTGCACATGAATGTTAATTATGGTTCCATTCTGGCAATTAATAATCTCGCAATCAGAGTTTTAGTTATTAAAATTTCGATTTTCTAATTTCCAATGTAAAAATGATTTTGAGGAATGTATTGATTTTTCATTGTTGCAATTCTATGCAGATGTTGACTTGTCTGTGAGCGCGCGCAGCTTCACCTTACCCCTCAAGCTCCTCGGGAGCCCAAGGTCGGAGTGACCGCCACCAGGAAGACACGAAATTTGTGCTGATCCCGGAATTTTGGCCCCTCTTCCAGGAAGTTCTTCGCGGATCTGGACGGGACTCCGGGATAGTGTTCCTGGGCCGGACGGCCGCGTTTAGGGTGAGTATCGCGGCGATCGCAGCCGAATTTTGCGGAAAATTTTCAATTCTTCGGTTCCATCGAATGGCGACACAACGTAGAGGTCAACTCGGACTTTCTGGGTATTCATAGATAATATATTTCTAGGTCCCGGTCTTTGGCCATCGGGAGTGAATCCAGTTCAGGATTACTCCAGATTGGTGGTGAATCCAGTTCACGGGACGCCGCAGAAGCCAAGGGAGAATTAATTTGGATTTTCGCGAGATTGGCTGAGTTTTGGCCTGCATTTTGGGATTCCAGGTTAGTGGTTATGGCGCATGCCTCATTCTGTCTGGTCTTGCCTCGCAGTGTCCTTTGGGTTTCAAAAGTCTTTCCGTTTTACCAGTTCGTTCGTTTCGAACAAAAAACGCGTTCTGGTTCGTAAGTTCAATCCGACCACTGCAAAAATTTCAAATCACGTCTTTCAAAATTTCCGTGGACAGTTCACTGACGCCACATAAATTTATTAATAATCACGTCCCCTTAAAACCTATAAAAAGTACATTTTCCTCGTGAAAATTGAAGGGTTCATATATTTTTTCACGCAGCAAACTCGTTTCCAAGGGCCCACTAATGGGCGACGTGTTATTGCCAGGGCCGGCTGTAATCAAGTTTTAAAAGTAGCTGACGTGTTTCCGCGGCGTCCTTCCGGCTGCGACCGGAAGGAAGTAGAAAGGCGACGGCGAAAGTGCCAGTCTATTAGTTCCAGGCTTACTTCCGTGCTTACGCGGCCATTTGTAGGTGTTTGCTGACGCCTCGCATTCCTCTGTGGAGTGCCGCCTTTGAACAATCACAGATCCAAAGCGGCCGTTAATGCCCAAAGACAGAGGGATTTAATAAAGCCCAACTGAAAACAACTCCCGCAAGCAATTCGGCCGGAAATTAATTCCGATTCCAAATATCTGATGCTACCACCAGCACACTGCAATTACAATTAATACTAGCTAGGACTAATTTAAAAGTATTAAACAACAAATTATTTCAAATTATTTCAAATTTGCAAACTAATAAGTTTTCAGAAATATCAGTAATAGCTAACCAATACTTGTCAATGCAGAAAGTTAACTGTTTGATTTTCTCCCTTATTTAATACTGAAACTTTGTGAAATTTTCAGTAGAATTAGTTTCAGGTGTACTGTATACGATTCTAATATCAAATTTGCAAAATAATAAGTTTTCAAAAATTTCAGTAATAGTTAACCCATACCTGTCAATGCAGAAAGTTATCTGTTGGTTTTTTAATGTTGAAATATTAAATATTCTACTCTTCCTCAACTCAAATTAGTATTTTAATGTTGATATATAATGTTGAAATATTATTTCCGCACTTGTTAAGAAATATTCCAATTTTCCCAGCTCAAATTAGTCTTCAAATGTTAAAGTTTTCAAAACTCTAGTAGAATAATGCATTTTCTTTATATGAGTATGTGGAAAGCAGAACTGAAAAATTAGACTTAGTTGCGCGTTCAACAATAAATAACGTAGAATCAACATCCAAATTGTATTATATAATAGGTGGAAAATATATTTGTACGCGTAAGTCGATAGTACTGTATAAAAACTTTGAAGAAACTGTTATACGAACAGTTTCAAATCGCAGAATAATTTTTTTAGGAAAATTTTCAGATTAAACGATTTTTTGTACAAGGGTGCAAGTCAAAATTGGTTAATCGAAAATAATATTTGCCGAAGAAGCTGCGTAAAACTCAAGTTCTTGTATGTAATTCATTTTTTAAAATGGCCCATGAAACATAAAAATTACTTCCAGTAATAAGCCAATAAAAAATCTGAGAATGCAAGAATTGATGGAAGTAAAATTTCAAGTCTATAGACTTTTGATGTTCTATTTTTTTTTTATCCAGATCTATTCCTGAATGTATATGTCCACATTTCTAACTTTCAAGAATTCTGCATTAATTTTTTCTATGATTATCAAACGTTGAATTTTTAGATTTCATGTTTCATTTTTGTCATTTTTAAACCTGTTAATATTACGGATCCTAATTTAATGATATTCGGTTTTCCCCCTCAAATTTTCCAATCCGTAAAGAAAATATTTCAATATTCGGATTCAGGTTACAATTTTACGTGTTTCCAAATGTTTCTTGAACTTTTGATATTTTATTTTTGCCCAGATCTATTCCTGAATTTATATGTCCATATTTCTAGCTTTCAAGATTTCTGCATTAATTTTCATCTATGATAGTTTATTTGAATTTTTAGATTTCAGTTTCTTTTTTGTCATTTTTAAACCTGTTAATATTACGGATCCGAATGTTATGATATTCTGTTTTTTCCCCTCAAATTTTCCAATCCGTAAAGAAAATATTTCAATTAAATAAAACAACTTTACTTTGTTACTTCTATCAACACATGTATATTACAAAGATAATTTAGTTACTGCAGTTTCGACTACTCTATAGTCATTGTCAAACTAAGCATAGAGAGAAAAATATTGCAATATTCGGATTCTTATTTTATTTTTGTTGCTTAGCAAGAATTGAAAGGAATAAAATTTCAAATTTATAGACTTTTGATGTTTTAATTTTGTTTTTATACATATCTATTTCTGAATGTATATGTCCACATTTCTAACTTTCAAATGTCTGCACTAAATTCTTTTATAAGGCCACTTTCAATTAGGAACGGCTATTTCGTAGCAATTTCAAAACGGTGAAATTTTATTTCAATTTTCCAAAAACTACGACTCGGATACTATTCACAAAATAAAGCCTTTGATGCGCAATCAAAATCAATTACAATCCAGGATTTGGGAAATTCTATTAAAATTCCGGACAATGGTTTAAAAAACAATTGCTGTAACTTTCGCAACAACTAATTAGCCACAAATACGCGCCTACATATTGTTATGAATATTATTATTATTAATGTTAGTGGTGTGCCATATGATTATTCTAATGTTTAAAAGCGTTCTCGCAGTAATAACCGGCCGAGTTTTTTCAACACGTGAAATTTTAACGTCTCTTAAAGTGTGCATGTCATTGTAAATCGAGTCAAGTTCGTAGCGATAAGACGAGCCAGTCGCATAGAGTTGAGGAATTTTGCGGCAAAAAAACCGAGCAGAACGCTGGCGTTAGTCGCCCTTGAGTCGCCCAGCATTGTCCGCACACTGAACACTCGCTCCTGTTTATTCCAGAATATTCCTGCAAATGGTCATCCACGGTTCCCGGGGATGTCTCACTCATCATCTGAAACGTCCAGGGTTCATCCCCCGCAAAAATGGTTTCGGAATTCGCTCGCAATCGCTCCACCCACGCATCAAAAAACACAGCAAATCACCCACGCATAGGACTCTTCAGGAAACTTGATTTGATGTTCAAAGGTAAGATTTTATTGATTTATTGGAAATCTTACGTTTTCTGCGTTTCGTAAATTGCGAGGCGCAAAAAACGTATGATTTCATTTTTCTTCCAGCGCCACAAATCTCCTGCACCAATATTCTACATCAAATTACGTTTATATTAATTAATTTAACAACGCATGAGATTTGTAATTACGCATTTCCATTTCATATAGCTGCACTTTCAATAGACATTTTTTGCTCGTCCTTAATCACTTCGTTTGCGAGTCGGTTCTTGAAAACTTGCACAAAAGGTCTGGAATGTTCATACAATTTATATGAAGCCCACTATTGAATTGCGTTTCACAAAATTATAACGAAAAATTATTATATCAATGGATGTTCAACAAGTACAATTGTCCACAAGTTATTGATTAATATTAATAATAATGCACAATTTTAATAAGTGTTTATATTTTAGGCAGAAAATGTTGCTTGGTTGAAATGGTAAACGGATTACTATCAAAATCCGGACGTGTGCGATGGCCCCCAGGACTGCTGCGCACCAATGCAATCTTCAACCGACCCAATTTTACAGCAACTGCCCTCCATCAGATTCTAAAGGTAGGAACTCTCATTTCCAATAACCGCAACTAGTTATGAATAAGCCTGTATCACACTTTGTCTATAAGAAAGCCGATTATATCCAATTTTAGCTTCACATTCACCCAGCCCGTTGCCGATACTCATCGACAATTTGCATTCATGACTACCTTTGCCTCAATCAATTATAATTAACGGGAGAACCCCAGTAGCAATTAACAAGCGTTATCCATAACTAGTAACAATCCAAGTATCAATATTTTAATTTATAAATAAAAAACAATTGGTGTGAGTTTTACAAAATATTTAATGTTGTACTACGATAATTGTTTTCATTTGCCTGATATAGCCACTGTGTGGCCAAACAAATGTCGTAGTACAACATTAAATATTTTGTGATACTCATACCAATTGCGTTTAATTTACATATTAACATGGAGTTTCATCATGTATCAGCCTCATCAATCCAATATTTTAATTGTTGAAGCATTGTAAAATCTGTCAGTATTCAAATCGAATTCAATATTTCTTCTTAAACTTCTGTATCTTTAATGTTGTATTAACTAATTAATCAAATTTTCATTTGTGTCTATATTATGTGTTCCCATTTCCACTACTACAATATTAATATGTTTCAGAAAAACAACAACAAACGCCTCGGTGGATTTTGTGGACGGATTGCTGTCGCAACGCAGAACTGGTGTGTGCAACTGGCGGAGAACAGCAACATCTCCGATGGCTTCACTGAATCAACCATCGCTTCACAGATTTGCAAATCTCCAAGGGAATTATAAGGTAGGAACTTTTATACTTATTATTTATCTAGTTATGAATAATGTTATTATTTCACTGGTTTTCCGTATTGCATATAATTTGTTTTCTATTGGATAACATTATTCAAAACTAATAATTACTTGATATTTTGTTATGTTCTTAGTTGTGAATAACGTAATTAGTGCCCTGACTTTTCTTGATTAAAAATCATAATACAAATGTGGCATCAAATATACAAAACGTGAATTTATTAAATTTTCAGAAATTTCAGTAAGTGCTAATTCGTACTGCTCAAATCTGAAAGTTATATGTTCGTTTTTCTCATGGTCAAATTTTCAGAAGATTTATATCCAAGTATACTGTATACAGATCTGGCATAACATTTTCAAAATAACCATTAGATCAATTTTCTGAATTTTCAGTGACTGATAACTTAGACTGGCCAACTCTGAAAGTTAATAACACAATTTTGTCACTTATTTAAGACATATTTATACTTGTCATTGATTGTTTTATACTTTCATACATTTATTAAAGTTATAGTGTTGATTTTCTCACTTATTTAGTACTGAAACTTGGTCAAATTTTCATGAAAGTTAGCTTCAGGAATACTGAACAGATGTCTGTTAATTAATATGCAATAAATACATTTTCAGAAATTTCAGTATTGACTAATTCATACTTGTGATTGCCTAAAGTTATAGTGTCAATTTTCTCACTTATTTAATACTGAAACTTTCTCAAATTTTCATGAAAGTTAGCTTCAGGAATACTGAACAGATGTCTGCTAATTAATATGCAATAAATAAATTTTCAGAAATTTCAGTATTGACTAATTCATACTTGTGATTGGCTAAAGTTATAGTGTCAATTTTCTCACTTATTTAATACTGAAACTTGGTCAAATTTTCATGAAAGTTAGCTTCAAGAATACTGAACAGATGTCTGTTAATTAATATGCAATAAATAAATTTTCAAATATTTCAGTATTGACTAATTCATACTTGTCATTGCATAAAGTTATAGTGTCAATTTTCTCACTTATTTAATACTGAAACTTGGTCAAATTTTCATGAAAGTTAGCTTCAGGAATACTGAACATATGTCTGTTAATTAATATGCAATAAATAAATTTTCAGAAATTTCAGTATTGACTAATTCATACTTGTGATTGCCTAAAGTTATAGTGTCAATTTTCTCACTTATTTAATACTGAATCTTGGTCTAATTTTCATGAAAGTTAGCTTCAGGAATACTGAACAGATGTCTGTTAATTAATATGCAATAAATAAATTTTCAGAAATTTCAGTATTGACTAATTCATACTTGTGATTGGCTAAAGTTATAGTGTCAATTTTCTCACTTATTTAATACTGAAACTTTGTCAAATTTTCATGAGTATTAGCTTCAGGAATACTGAACAGATATCTGTTAATTAATATGCAATAAATAAATTTTCAGAAATTTCAGTATTGACTAATTCATACTTGTGATTGGCTAAAGTTATAGTGTCAATTTTCTCACTTATTTAATACTGAAACTTGGTCAAATTTTCATGAAAGTTAGCTTCAAGAATACTGAACAGATGTCTGTTAATTAATATGCAATAAATAAATTTTCAAATATTTCAGTATTGACTAATTCATACTTGTCATTGCATAAAGTTATAGTGTCAATTTTCTCACTTATTTAATACTGAAACTTGGTCAAATTTTCATGAAAGTTAGCTTCAGGAATACTGAACAGATGTCTGTTAATTAATATGCAATAAATAAATTTTCAGATATTTCAGTATTGACTAATTCATACTTGTGATTGCCTAAAGTTATAGTGTCAATTTTCTCACTTATTTAATACTGAATCTTGGTCTAATTTTCATGAAAGTTAGCTTCAGGAATACTGAACAGATGTCTGTTAATTAATATGCAATAAATAAATTTTCAAATATTTCAGTATTGACTAATTCATACTTGTCATTGCATAAAGTTATAGTGTCAATTTTCTCACTTATTTAATACTGAAACTTGGTCAAATTTTCATGAAAGTTAGCTTCAGGAATACTGAACATATGTCTGTTAATTAATATGCAATAAATAAATTTTCAGATATTTCAGTATTGACTAATTCATACTTGTGATTGCCTAAAGTTATAGTGTCAATTTTCTCACTTATTTAATACTGAAACTTGGTCAAATTTTCATGAAAGTTAGCTTCAAGAATACTGAACAGATGTCTGTTAATTAATATGCAATAAATAAATTTTCAAATATTTCAGTATTGACTAATTCATACTTGTCATTGCATAAAGTTATAGTGTCAATTTTCTCACTTATTTAATACTGAAACTTGGTCAAATTTTCATGAAAGTTAGCTTCAGGAATACTGAACATATGTCTGTTAATTAATATGCAATAAATAAATTTTCAGAAATTTCAGTATTGACTAATTCATACTTGTGATTGCCTAAAGTTATAGTGTCAATTTTCTCACTTATTTAATACTGAATCTTGGTCTAATTTTCATGAAAGTTAGCTTCAGGAATACTGAACAGATGTCTGTTAATTAATATGCAATAAATAAATTTTCAGAAATTTCAGTATTGACTAATTCATACTTGTGATTGGCTAAAGTTATAGTGTCAATTTTCTCACTTATTTAATACTGAAACTTTGTCAAATTTTCATGAGTATTAGCTTCAGGAATACTGAACAGATATCTGTTAATTAATATGCAATAAATACATTTTCAGAAATTTCAGTATTGACTAATTCATACTTGTCATTGCATAACGTTATGTGTCAATTTTCTCACTTATTTAATACTGAAACTTTGTCAAATTTTCATGAGTATTAGCTTCAGGAATACTGAACAGATATCTGTTAATTAATATGCAATAAATAAATTTTCAGAAATTTCAGTATTGACTAATTCATACTTGTGATTGGCTAAAGTTATAGTGTCAATTTTCTCACTTATTTAATACTGAAACTTTGTCAAATTTTCATGAGAATTAGCTTCAGGAATACTGAACAGATATCTGTTAATTAATATGCAATAAATAAATTTTCAGAAATTTCAGTATTGACTAATTCATACTTGTCATTGCATAACGTTATGTGTCAATTTTCTCACTTATTTAATACTGAAACTTTGTCAAATTTTCATGAGTATTAGCTTCAGGAATACTGAACAGATATCTGTTAATTAATATGCAATAAATAAATTTTCAGAAATTTCAGTATTGACTAATTCATACTTGTCATTGCATAAAGTTATAGTGTCAATTTTCCCACTTATTTAATACTGAAACTTTGTCAAATTTTCATGAGAATTAGCTTCAGGAATACTGAACAGATGTCTGTTAATTAATATGCAATAAATACATTTTCAGAAATTTCAGTATTGACTAATTCATACTTGTCATTGCATAAAGTTATAGTGTCAATTTTCTCACTTATTTATTACTGAAACTTTGTCAAATTTTCATGAGAATTAGCTTCAGGAATACTGAACAGATATCTGTTAATTAATATGCAATAAATAAATTTTCAGAAATTTCAGTATTGACTAATTCATACTTGTCATTGCATAAAGTTATGTGTCAATTTTCTCATTTATTTAATACTGAAACTTTGTCAAATTTTCATGAGAATTAGCTTCAGGAATACTGAACAGATATCTGTTAATTAATATGCAATAAATAAATTTTCAGAAATTTCATTATTGACTAATTCATACTTGTCATTGCATAACGTTATGTGTCAATTTTCTCACTTATTTAATACTGAAACTTTGTCAAATTTTCATGAGTATTAGCTTCAGGAATACTGAACAGATATCTGTTAATTAATATGCAATAAATAAATTTTCAGAAATTTCAGTATTGACTAATTCATACTTGTCATTGCATATAGTTATGTGTCAATTTTCTCACTTATTTAATACTGAAACTTTGTCAAATTTTCATGAGAATTAGCTTCAGGAATACTGAACAGATATCTGTTAATTAATATGCAATAAATAAATTTTCAGAAATTTCAGTATTGACTAATTCATACTTGTCATTGCATAACGTTATGTGTCAATTTTCTCACTTATTTAATACTGAAACTTTGTCAAATTTCCATGAGAATTAGCTTCAGGAATACTGAACAGATGTCTGTTAATTAATATGCAATAAATAAATTTTCAGAAATTTCAGTATTGACTAATTCATACTTGTCATTGCATAAAGTTATGTGTCAATTTTCTCACTTATTTAATACTGAAACTTTGTCAAATTTTCATGAGAATTAGCTTCAGGAATACTGAACAGATATCTGTTAATTAATATGCAATAAATACATTTTCAGAAATTTCAGTATTGACTAATTCATACTTGTCATTGCATAACGTTATGTGTCAATTTTCTCACTTATTTAATACTGAAACTTGGTCAAATTTTCATGAGTATTAGCTTCAGGAATACTGAACAGATATCTGTTAATTAATATGCAATAAATAAATTTTCAGAAATTTCAGTATTGACTAATTCATACTTGTGATTGGCTAAAGTTATAGTGTCAATTTTCTCACTTATTTAATACTGAAACTTTGTCAAATTTTCATGAGAATTAGCTTCAGGAATACTGAACAGATATCTGTTAATTAATATGCAATAAATAAATTTTCAGAAATTTCAGTATTGACTAATTCATACTTGTCATTGCATAACGTTATGTGTCAATTTTCTCACTTATTTAATACTGAAACTTGGTCAAATTTTCATGAGTATTAGCTTCAGGAATACTGAACAGATATCTGTTAATTAATATGCAATAAATAAATTTTCAGAAATTTCAGTATTGACTAATTCATACTTGTGATTGGCTAAAGTTATAGTGTCAATTTTCTCACTTATTTAATACTGAAACTTTGTCAAATTTTCATGAGAATTAGCTTCAGGAATACTGAACAGATATCTGTTAATTAATATGCAATAAATAAATTTTCAGAAATTTCAGTATTGACTAATTCATACTTGTCATTGCATAACGTTATGTGTCAATTTTCTCACTTATTTAATACTGAAACTTGGTCAAATTTTCATGAGTATTAGCTTCAGGAATACTGAACAGATATCTGTTAATTAATATGCAATAAATACATTTTCAGAAATTTCAGTATTGACTAATTCATACTTGTCATTGCATAAAGTTATGTGTCCATTTTCTCACTTATTTAATACTGAAACTTTGTCAAATTTTCATGAGAATTAGCTTCAGGAATACTGAACAGATATCTGTTAATTAATATGCAATAAATACATTTTCAGAAATTTCAGTATTGACTAATTCATACTTCATTGCATAAAGTTATAGTGTCAATTTTCTCACTTATTTAATACTGAAACTTGGTCAAATTTTCATGAAAGTTAGCTTCAGGAATACTGAACAGATGTCTGTTAATTAATATGCAATAAATAAATGTTCAGAAATTTCAGTATTGACTAATTCATACTTGTCATTGCATAAAGTTATGTGTCCATTTTCTCACTTATTTAATACTGAAACTTTGTCAAATTTTCATGAGAATTAGCTTCAGGAATACTGAACAGATATCTGTTAATTAATATGCAAAACATAAATTTTCAGATATTTCAGTATTGACTAATTCATACTTGTCATTGCATAAAGTTATAGTGTCAATTTTCCCACTTATTTAATACTGAAACTTTGTCAAATTTTCATGAGAATTAGCTTCAGGAATACTGAACAGATATCTGTTAATTAATATGCAATAAATAAATTTTCAGAAATTTCAGTTTTGACTAATTCATACTTGTCATTGCATAAAGTTATGTGTCAATTTTCTCATTTATTTAATACTGAAACTTTGTCAAATTTTCATGAGAATTAGCTTCAGGAATACTGAACAGATGTCTGTTAATTAATATGCAATAAATAAATGTTCAGAAATTTCAGTATTGACTAATTCATACTTGTCATTGCATAAAGTTATGTGTCCATTTTCTCACTTATTTAATACTGAAACTTTGTCAAATTTTCATGAGAATTAGCTTCAGGAATACTGAACAGATATCTGTTAATTAATATGCAAAACATAAATTTTCAGATATTTCAGTATTGACTAATTCATACTTGTCATTGCATAAAGTTAAAGTGTCAATTTTCCCACTTATTTAATACTGAAACTTTGTCAAATTTTCATGAGAATTAGCTTCAGGAATACTGAACAGACATCTGTTAATTAATATGCAATAAATAAATTATCAGAAATTTCAGTATTGACTAATTCATACTTGTCATTGCATAACGTTATGTGTCAATTTTCTCACTTATTTAATACTGAAACTTTGTCAAATTTTCATGAGAATTAGCTTCAGGAATACTGAACAGATATCTGTTAATTAATATGCAATAAATAAGTTTTCAGAAATTTCAGTATTGACTAATTCATACTTGTCATTGCATAACGTTATGTGTCAATTTTCTCACTTATTTAATACTGAAACTTGGTCAAATTTTCATGAGTATTAGCTTCAGGAATACTGAACAGATATCTGTTAATTAATATGCAATAAATACATTTTCAGAAATTTCAGTATTGACTAATTCATACTTGTGATTGGCTAAAGTTATAGTGTCAATTTTCTCACTTATTTAATACTGAAACTTGGTCAAATTTTCATGAGAATTAGCTTCAGGAATACTGAACAGATATCTGTTAATTAATATGCAATAAATAAATTTTCAGATATTTCAGTATTGACTAATTCATACTTGTCATTGCATAACGTTATGTGTCAATTTTCTCACTTATTTAATACTGAAACTTGGTCAAATTTTCATGAGTATTAGCTTCAGGAATACTGAACAGATATCTGTTAATTAATATGCAATAAATACATTTTCAGAAATTTCAGTATTGACTAATTCATACTTGTGATTGGCTAAAGTTATAGTGTCAATTTTCTCACTTATTTAATACTGAAACTTGGTCAAATTTTCATGAGAATTAGCTTCAGGAATACTGAACAGATATCTGTTAATTAATATGCAATAAATAAATTTTCAGATATTTCAGTATTGACTAATTCATACTTGTCATTGCATAACGTTATGTGTCAATTTTCTCACTTATTTAATACTGAAACTTGGTCAAATTTTCATGAGTATTAGCTTCAGGAATACTGAACAGATATCTGTTAATTAATATGCAATAAATACATTTTCAGAAATTTCAGTATTGACTAATTCATACTTGTCATTGCATAAAGTTATGTGTCCATTTTCTCACTTATTTAATACTGAAACTTTGTCAAATTTTCATGAGAATTAGCTTCAGGAATACTGAACAGATATCTGTTAATTAATATGCAATAAATACATTTTCAGAAATTTCAGTATTGACTAATTCATACTTCATTGCATAAAGTTATAGTGTCAATTTTCTCACTAATTTAATACTGAAACTTGGTCAAATTTTCATGAAAGTTAGCTTCAGGAATACTGAACAGATGTCTGTTAATTAATATGCAATAAATAAATGTTCAGAAATTTCAGTATTGACTAATTCATACTTGTCATTGCATAAAGTTATGTGTCCATTTTCTCACTTATTTAATACTGAAACTTTGTCAAATTTTCATGAGAATTAGCTTCAGGAATACTGAACAGATATCTGTTAATTAATATGCAATAAATAAATTTTCAGAAATTTCAGTATTGACTAATTCATACTTGTCATTGCATAACGTTATGTGTCAATTTTCTCACTAATTTAATACTGAAACTTGGTCAAATTTTCATGAAAGTTAGCTTCAGGAATACTGAACAGATGTCTGTTAATTAATATGCAATAAATAAATGTTCAGAAATTTCAGTATTGACTAATTCATACTTGTCATTGCATAAAGTTATGTGTCCATTTTCTCACTAATTTAATACTGAAACTTGGTCAAATTTTCATGAAAGTTAGCTTCAGGAATACTGAACAGATATCTGTTAATTAATATGCAATAAATAAATTTTCAGAAATTTCAGTATTGACTAATTCATACTTGTCATTGCATAACGTTATGTGTCAATTTTCTCACTTATTTAATACTGAAACTTGGTCAAATTTTCATGAGTATTAGCTTCAGGAATACTGAACAGATATCTGTTAATTAATATGCAATAAATACATTTTCAGAAATTTCAGTATTGACTAATTCATACTTGTCATTGCATAAAGTTATGTGTCCATTTTCTCACTTATTTAATACTGAAACTTTGTCAAATTTTCATGAGAATTAGCTTCAGGAATACTGAACAGATATCTGTTAATTAATATGCAATAAATACATTTTCAGAAATTTCAGTATTGACTAATTCATACTTCATTGCATAAAGTTATAGTGTCAATTTTCTCACTTATTTAATACTGAAACTTGGTCAAATTTTCATGAAAGTTAGCTTCAGGAATACTGAACAGATGTCTGTTAATTAATATGCAATAAATAAATGTTCAGAAATTTCAGTATTGACTAATTCATACTTGTCATTGCATAAAGTTATGTGTCCATTTTCTCACTTATTTAATACTGAAACTTTGTCAAATTTTCATGAGAATTAGCTTCAGGAATACTGAACAGATATCTGTTAATTAATATGCAAAACATAAATTTTCAGATATTTCAGTATTGACTAATTCATACTTGTCATTGCATAAAGTTATAGTGTCAATTTTCCCACTTATTTAATACTGAAACTTTGTCAAATTTTCATGAGAATTAGCTTCAGGAATACTGAACAGATATCTGTTAATTAATATGCAATAAATAAATTTTCAGAAATTTCAGTTTTGACTAATTCATACTTGTCATTGCATAAAGTTATGTGTCAATTTTCTCATTTATTTAATACTGAAACTTTGTCAAATTTTCATGAGAATTAGCTTCAGGAATACTGAACAGATGTCTGTTAATTAATATGCAATAAATAAATGTTCAGAAATTTCAGTATTGACTAATTCATACTTGTCATTGCATAAAGTTATGTGTCCATTTTCTCACTTATTTAATACTGAAACTTTGTCAAATTTTCATGAGAATTAGCTTCAGGAATACTGAACAGATATCTGTTAATTAATATGCAAAACATAAATTTTCAGATATTTCAGTATTGACTAATTCATACTTGTCATTGCATAAAGTTAAAGTGTCAATTTTCCCACTTATTTAATACTGAAACTTTGTCAAATTTTCATGAGAATTAGCTTCAGGAATACTGAACAGACATCTGTTAATTAATATGCAATAAATAAATTATCAGAAATTTCAGTATTGACTAATTCATACTTGTCATTGCATAACGTTATGTGTCAATTTTCTCACTTATTTAATACTGAAACTTTGTCAAATTTTCATGAGAATTAGCTTCAGGAATACTGAACAGATATCTGTTAATTAATATGCAATAAATAAGTTTTCAGAAATTTCAGTATTGACTAATTCATACTTGTCATTGCATAACGTTATGTGTCAATTTTCTCACTTATTTAATACTGAAACTTGGTCAAATTTTCATGAGTATTAGCTTCAGGAATACTGAACAGATATCTGTTAATTAATATGCAATAAATACATTTTCAGAAATTTCAGTATTGACTAATTCATACTTGTGATTGGCTAAAGTTATAGTGTCAATTTTCTCACTTATTTAATACTGAAACTTGGTCAAATTTTCATGAGAATTAGCTTCAGGAATACTGAACAGATATCTGTTAATTAATATGCAATAAATAAATTTTCAGATATTTCAGTATTGACTAATTCATACTTGTCATTGCATAACGTTATGTGTCAATTTTCTCACTTATTTAATACTGAAACTTGGTCAAATTTTCATGAGTATTAGCTTCAGGAATACTGAACAGATATCTGTTAATTAATATGCAATAAATACATTTTCAGAAATTTCAGTATTGACTAATTCATACTTGTGATTGGCTAAAGTTATAGTGTCAATTTTCTCACTTATTTAATACTGAAACTTGGTCAAATTTTCATGAGAATTAGCTTCAGGAATACTGAACAGATATCTGTTAATTAATATGCAATAAATAAATTTTCAGATATTTCAGTATTGACTAATTCATACTTGTCATTGCATAACGTTATGTGTCAATTTTCTCACTTATTTAATACTGAAACTTGGTCAAATTTTCATGAGTATTAGCTTCAGGAATACTGAACAGATATCTGTTAATTAATATGCAATAAATACATTTTCAGAAATTTCAGTATTGACTAATTCATACTTGTCATTGCATAAAGTTATGTGTCCATTTTCTCACTTATTTAATACTGAAACTTTGTCAAATTTTCATGAGAATTAGCTTCAGGAATACTGAACAGATATCTGTTAATTAATATGCAATAAATACATTTTCAGAAATTTCAGTATTGACTAATTCATACTTCATTGCATAAAGTTATAGTGTCAATTTTCTCACTAATTTAATACTGAAACTTGGTCAAATTTTCATGAAAGTTAGCTTCAGGAATACTGAACAGATGTCTGTTAATTAATATGCAATAAATAAATGTTCAGAAATTTCAGTATTGACTAATTCATACTTGTCATTGCATAAAGTTATGTGTCCATTTTCTCACTTATTTAATACTGAAACTTTGTCAAATTTTCATGAGAATTAGCTTCAGGAATACTGAACAGATATCTGTTAATTAATATGCAATAAATAAATTTTCAGAAATTTCAGTATTGACTAATTCATACTTGTCATTGCATAAAGTTATAGTGTCAATTTTCTCACTTATTTAATACTGAAACTTTGTCAAATTTTCATGAGAATTAGCTTCAGGAATACTGAACAGATATCTGTTAATTAATATGCAAAACATAAATTTTCAGATATTTCAGTATTGACTAATTCATACTTGTCATTGCATAAAGTTATAGTGTCAATTTTCCCACTTATTTAATACTGAAACTTTGTCAAATTTTCATGAGAATTAGCTTCAGGAATACTGAACAGATATCTGTTAATTAATATGCAATAAATAAATTTTCAGAAATTTCAGTATTGACTAATTCATACTTGTCATTGCATAAAGTTATAGTGTCAATTTTCTCACTTATTTAATACTGAAACTTTGTCAAATTTTCATGAGAATTAGCTTCAGGAATACTGAACAGATGTCTGTTAATTAATATGCAATAAATAAATGTTCAGAAATTTCAGTATTGACTAATTCATACTTGTCATTGCATAAAGTTATGTGTCCATTTTCTCACTTATTTAATACTGAAACTTTGTCAAATTTTCATGAGAATTAGCTTCAGGAATACTGAACAGATATCTGTTAATTAATATGCAAAACATAAATTTTCAGATATTTCAGTATTGACTAATTCATACTTGTCATTGCATAAAGTTAAAGTGTCAATTTTCCCACTTATTTAATACTGAAACTTTGTCAAATTTTCATGAGAATTAGCTTCAGGAATACTGAACAGACATCTGTTAATTAATATGCAATAAATAAATTATCAGAAATTTCAGTATTGACTAATTCATACTTGTCATTGCATAACGTTATGTGTCAATTTTCTCACTTATTTAATACTGAAACTTTGTCAAATTTTCATGAGAATTAGCTTCAGGAATACTGAACAGATATCTGTTAATTAATATGCAATAAATAAATTTTCAGAAATTTCAGTATTGACTAATTCATACTTGTCATTGCATAACGTTATGTGTCAATTTTCTCACTTATTTAATACTGAAACTTGGTCAAATTTTCATGAGTATTAGCTTCAGGAATACTGAACAGATATCTGTTAATTAATATGCAATAAATAAATTTTCAGAAATTTCAGTATTGACTAATTCATACTTGTCATTGCATAAAGTTATGTGTCAATTTTCTCATTTATTTAATACTGAAACTTTGTCAAATTTTCATGAGAATTAGCTTCAGGAATACTGAACAGATATCTGTTAATTAATATGCAATAAATACGTTTTCAGAAATTTCAGTATTGACTAATTCATACTTGTCATTGCATAAAGTTATAGTGTCAATTTTCTCACTTATTTAATACTGAAACTTTGTCAAATTTTCATGAGAATTAGCTTCAGGAATACTGAACAGATGTCTGTTAATTAATATGCAATAAATAAATGTTCAGAAATTTCAGTATTGACTAATTCATACTTGTCATTGCATAAAGTTATGTGTCCATTTTCTCACTTATTTAATACTGAAACTTTGTCAAATTTTCATGAGAATTAGCTTCAGGAATACTGAACAGATATCTGTTAATTAATATGCAAAACATAAATTTTCAGATATTTCAGTATTGACTAATTCATACTTGTCATTGCATAAAGTTAAAGTGTCAATTTTCCCACTTATTTAATACTGAAACTTTGTCAAATTTTCATGAGAATTAGCTTCAGGAATACTGAACAGACATCTGTTAATTAATATGCAATAAATAAATTATCAGAAATTTCAGTATTGACTAATTCATACTTGTCATTGCATAACGTTATGTGTCAATTTTCTCACTTATTTAATACTGAAACTTTGTCAAATTTTCATGAGAATTAGCTTCAGGAATACTGAACAGATATCTGTTAATTAATATGCAATAAATAAATTTTCAGAAATTTCAGTATTGACTAATTCATACTTGTCATTGCATAACGTTATGTGTCAATTTTCTCACTTATTTAATACTGAAACTTGGTCAAATTTTCATGAGTATTAGCTTCAGGAATACTGAACAGATATCTGTTAATTAATATGCAATAAATAAATTTTCAGAAATTTCAGTATTGACTAATTCATACTTGTCATTGCATAAAGTTATGTGTCAATTTTCTCACTTATTTAATACTGAAACTTTGTCAAATTTTCATGAGTATTAGCTTCAGGAATACTGAACAGATATCTGTTAATTAATATGCAATAAATAAATTTTCAGAAATTTCAGTATTGACTAATTCATACTTGTCATTGCATAAAGTTATGTGTCAATATTCTCACTTATTTAATACTGAAACTTTGTCAAATTTTCATGAGTATTAGCTTCAGGAATACTGAACAGATATCTGTTAAGTAATATGCAATAAATAAATTTTCAGAAATTTCAGTATTGACTAATTCATACTTGTCATTGCATAAAGTTATGTGTCAATTTCCTCACTTATTTAATACTGAAACTTGGTCAAATTTTCATGAGTATTAGCTTCAGGAATACTGAACAGATATCTGTTAATTAATATGCAATAAATAAATTTTCAGAAATTTCAGTATTGACTAATTCATACTTGTCATTGCATAAAGTTATGTGTCAATTTTCTCACTTATTTAATACTGAAACTTTGTCAAATTTTCATGAGTATTAGCTTCAGGAATACTGAACAGATATCTGTTAATTAATATGCAATAAATAAATTTTCAGAAATTTCAGTATTGACTAATTCATACTTGTCATTGCATAAAGTTATGTGTCAATTTTCTCACTTATTTAATACTGAAACTTTGTCAAATTTTCATGAGTATTAGCTTCAGGAATACTGAACAGATATCTGTTAATTAATATGCAATAAATAAATTTTCAGAAATTTCAGTATTGACTAATTCATACTTGTCATTGCATAAAGTTATGTGTCAATTTCCTCACTTATTTAATACTGAAACTTGGTCAAATTTTCATGAGAATTAGCTTCAGGAATACTGAACAGATATCTGTTAATTAATATGCAATAAATAAATTTTCAGAAATTTCAGTATTGACTAATTCATACTTGTCATTGCATAACGTTATGTGTCAATTTTCTCACTTATTTAATACTGAAACTTGGTCAAATTTTCATGAGTATTAGCTTCAGGAATACTGAACAGATATCTGTTAATTAATATGCAATAAATACATTTTCAGAAATTTCAGTATTGACTAATTCATACTTGTCATTGCATAAAGTTATGTGTCAATTTTCTCACTTATTTAATACTGAAACTTGGTCAAATTTTCATGAGTATTAGCTTCAGGAATACTGAACAGATATCTGTTAATTAATATGCAATAAATAAATTTTCAGAAATTTCAGTATTGACTAATTCATACTTGTCATTGCATAAAGTTATGTGTCAATTTTCTCACTTATTTAATACTGAAACTTGGTCAAATTTTCATGAGTATTAGCTTCAGGAATACTGAACAGATATCTGTTAATTAATATGCAATAAATAAATTTTCAGAAATTTCAGTATTGACTAATTCATACTTGTGATTGGCTAAAGTTATAGTGTCAATTTTCTCACTTATTTAATACTGAAACTTTGTCAAATTTTCATGAGAATTAGCTTCAGGAATACTGAACAGATATCTGTTAATTAATATGCAATAAATAAATTTTCAGAAATTTCAGTATTGACTAATTCATACTTGTCATTGCATAACGTTATGTGTCAATTTTCTCACTTATTTAATACTGAAACTTGGTCAAATTTTCATGAGTATTAGCTTCAGGAATACTGAACAGATATCTGTTAATTAATATGCAATAAATACATTTTCAGAAATTTCAGTATTGACTAATTCATACTTGTCATTGCATAACGTTATGTGTCAATTTTCTCACTTATTTAATACTGAAACTTGGTCAAATTTTCATGAGTATTAGCTTCAGGAATACTGAACAGATATCTGTTAATTAATATGCAATAAATACATTTTCAGAAATTTCAGTATTGACTAATTCATACTTGTCATTGCATAAAGTTATGTGTCAATTTTCTCACTTATTTAATACTGAAACTTGGTCAAATTTTCATGAGTATTAGCTTCAGGAATACTGAACAGATATCTGTTAATTAATATGCAATAAATAAATTTTCAGAAATTTCAGTATTGACTAATTCATACTTGTCATTGCATAAAGTTATGTGTCAATTTTCTCACTTATTTAATACTGAAACTTGGTCAAATTTTCATGAGTATTAGCTTCAGGAATACTGAACAGATATCTGTTAATTAATATGCAATAAATAAATTTTCAGAAATTTCAGTATTGACTAATTCATACTTGTGATTGGCTAAAGTTATGTGTCAATTTTCTCACTTATTTAATACTGAAACTTGGTCAAATTTTCATGAGTATTAGCTTCAGGAATACTGAACAGATATCTGTTAATTAATATGCAATAAATAAATTTTCAGAAATTTCAGTATTGACTAATTCATACTTGTCATTGCATAACGTTATGTGTCAATTTTCTCACTTATTTAATACTGAAACTTGGTCAAATTTTCATGAGTATTAGCTTCAGGAATACTGAACAGATATCTGTTAATTAATATGCAATAAATACATTTTCAGAAATTTCAGTATTGACTAATTCATACTTGTCATTGCATAAAGTTATGTGTCAATTTTCTCACTTATTTAATACTGAAACTTGGTCAAATTTTCATGAGTATTAGCTTCAGGAATACTGAACAGATATCTGTTAATTAATATGCAATAAATAAATTTTCAGAAATTTCAGTATTGACTAATTCATACTTGTCATTGCATAAAGTTATGTGTCAATTTTCTCACTTATTTAATACTGAAACTTGGTCAAATTTTCATGAGTATTAGCTTCAGGAATACTGAACAGATATCTGTTAATTAATATGCAATAAATAAATTTTCAGAAATTTCAGTATTGACTAATTCATACTTGTGATTGGCTAAAGTTATAGTGTCAATTTTCTCACTTATTTAATACTGAAACTTTGTCAAATTTTCATGAGAATTAGCTTCAGGAATACTGAACAGATATCTGTTAATTAATATGCAATAAATAAATTTTCAGAAATTTCAGTATTGACTAATTCATACTTGTCATTGCATAACGTTATGTGTCAATTTTCTCACTTATTTAATACTGAAACTTGGTCAAATTTTCATGAGTATTAGCTTCAGGAATACTGAACAGATATCTGTTAATTAATATGCAATAAATAAATTTTCAGAAATTTCAGTATTGACTAATTCATACTTGTCATTGCATAAAGTTATGTGTCAATTTTCTCACTTATTTAATACTGAAACTTGGTCAAATTTTCATGAGTATTAGCTTCAGGAATACTGAACAGATATCTGTTAATTAATATGCAATAAATAAATTTTCAGAAATTTCAGTATTGACTAATTCATACTTGTGATTGGCTAAAGTTATAGTGTCAATTTTCTCACTTATTTAATACTGAAACTTTGTCAAATTTTCATGAGAATTAGCTTCAGGAATACTGAACAGATATCTGTTAATTAATATGCAATAAATAAATTTTCAGAAATTTCAGTATTGACTAATTCATACTTGTCATTGCATAACGTTATGTGTCAATTTTCTCACTTATTTAATACTGAAACTTGGTCAAATTTTCATGAGTATTAGCTTCAGGAATACTGAACAGATATCTGTTAATTAATATGCAATAAATAAATTTTCAGAAATTTCAGTATTGACTAATTCATACTTGTGATTGGCTAAAGTTATAGTGTCAATTTTCTCACTTATTTAATACTGAAACTTTGTCAAATTTTCATGAGAATTAGCTTCAGGAATACTGAACAGATATCTGTTAATTAATATGCAATAAATAAATTTTCAGAAATTTCAGTATTGACTAATTCATACTTGTCATTGCATAACGTTATGTGTCAATTTTCTCACTTATTTAATACTGAAACTTGGTCAAATTTTCATGAGTATTAGCTTCAGGAATACTGAACAGATATCTGTTAATTAATATGCAATAAATACATTTTCAGAAATTTCAGTATTGACTAATTCATACTTGTCATTGCATAAAGTTATATGTCAATTTTCTCACTTATTTAATACTGAAACTTTGTCAAATTTTCATGAGAATTAGCTTCAGGAATACTGAACAGATGTCTGTTAATTAATATGCAATAAATACATTTTCAGAAATTTCAGTATTGACTAATTCATACTTGTCATTGCATAACGTTATGTGTCAATTTTCTCACTTATTTAATACTGAAACTTGGTCAAATTTTCATGAGTATTAGCTTCAGGAATACTGAACAGATATCTGTTAATTAATATGCAATAAATAAATTTTCAGAAATTTCAGTATTGACTAATTCATACTTGTGATTGGCTAAAGTTATAGTGTCAATTTTCTCACTTATTTAATACTGAAACTTTGTCAAATTTTCATGAGAATTAGCTTCAGGAATACTGAACAGATATCTGTTAATTAATATGCAATAAATAAATTTTCAGAAATTTCAGTATTGACTAATTCATACTTGTCATTGCATAAAGTTATGTGTCCATTTTCTCACTTATTTAATACTGAAACTTTGTCAAATTTTCATGAGAATTAGCTTCAGGAATACTGAACAGATATCTGTTAATTAATATGCAAAACATAAATTTTCAGATATTTCAGTATTGACTAATTCATACTTGTCATTGCATAAAGTTAAAGTGTCAATTTTCCCACTTATTTAATACTGAAACTTTGTCAAATTTTCATGAGAATTAGCTTCAGGAATACTGAACAGACATCTGTTAATTAATATGCAATAAATAAATTATCAGAAATTTCAGTATTGACTAATTCATACTTGTCATTGCATAACGTTATGTGTCAATTTTCTCACTTATTTAATACTGAAACTTTGTCAAATTTTCATGAGAGTTAGCTTCAGGAATACTGAACAGATATCTGTTAATTAATATGCAATAAATAAATTTTCAGAAATTTCAGTATTGACTAATTCATACTTGTCATTGCATAACGTTATGTGTCAATTTTCTCACTTATTTAATACTGAAACTTGGTCAAATTTTCATGAGTATTAGCTTCAGGAATACTGAACAGATATCTGTTAATTAATATGCAATAAATAAATTTTCAGAAATTTCAGTATTGACTAATTCATACTTGTCATTGCATAAAGTTATGTGTCAATTTTCTCACTTATTTAATACTGAAACTTTGTCAAATTTTCATGAGTATTAGCTTCAGGAATACTGAACAGATATCTGTTAATTAATATGCAATAAATACATTTTCAGAAATTTCAGTATTGACTAATTCATACTTGTGATTGGCTAAAGTTATAGTGTCAATTTTCTCACTTATTTAATACTGAAACTTGGTCAAATTTTCATGAGAATTAGCTTCAGGAATACTGAACAGATATCTGTTAATTAATATGCAATAAATAAATTTTCAGAAATTTCAGTATTGACTAATTCATACTTGTCATTGCATAACGTTATGTGTCAATTTTCTCACTTATTTAATACTGAAACTTGGTCAAATTTTCATGAGTATTAGCTTCAGGAATACTGAACAGATATCTGTTAATTAATATGCAATAAATACATTTTCAGAAATTTCAGTATTGACTAATTCATACTTGTCATTGCATAAAGTTATGTGTCAATTTTCTCACTTATTTAATACTGAAACTTGGTCAAATTTTCATGAGTATTAGCTTCAGGAATACTGAACAGATATCTGTTAATTAATATGCAATAAATAAATTTTCAGAAATTTCAGTATTGACTAATTCATACTTGTCATTGCATAAAGTTATGTGTCAATTTTCTCACTTATTTAATACTGAAACTTTGTCAAATTTTCATGAGAATTAGCTTCAGGAATACTGAACAGATGTCTGTTAATTAATATGCAATAAATACATTTTCAGAAATTTCAGTATTGACTAATTCATACTTGTCATTGCATAACGTTATGTGTCAATTTTCTCACTTATTTAATACTGAAACTTTGTCAAATTTTCATGAGAATTAGCTTCAGGAATACTGAACAGATATCTGTTAATTAATATGCAATAAATAAATTTTCAGAAATTTCAGTATTGACTAATTCATACTTGTCATTGCATAAAGTTATGTGTCAATTTTCTCACTTATTTAATACTGAAACTTGGTCAAATTTTCATGAGTATTAGCTTCAGGAATACTGAACAGATATCTGTTAATTAATATGCAATAAATAAATTTTCAGAAATTTCAGTATTGACTAATTCATACTTGTCATTGCATAAAGTTATGTGTCAATTTTCTCACTTATTTAATACTGAAACTTTGTCAAATTTTCATGAGAATTAGCTTCAGGAATACTGAACAGATGTCTGTTAATTAATATGCAATAAATACATTTTCAGAAATTTCAGTATTGTCTAATTCATACTTGTCATTGCATAACGTTATGTGTCAATTTTCTCACTTATTTAATACTGAAACTTGGTCAAATTTTCATGAGTATTAGCTTCAGGAATACTGAACAGATATCTGTTAATTAATATGCAATAAATAAATTTTCAGAAATTTCAGTATTGACTAATTCATACTTGTGATTGGCTAAAGTTATAGTGTCAATTTTCTCACTTATTTAATACTGAAACTTTGTCAAATTTTCATGAGAATTAGCTTCAGGAATACTGAACAGATATCTGTTAATTAATATGCAATAAATAAATTTTCAGAAATTTCAGTATTGACTAATTCATACTTGTCATTGCATAACGTTATGTGTCAATTTTCTCACTTATTTAATACTGAAACTTGGTCAAATTTTCATGAGTATTAGCTTCAGGAATACTGAACAGATATCTGTTAATTAATATGCAATAAATAAATTTTCAGAAATTTCAGTATTGACTAATTCATACTTGTCATTGCATAAAGTTATATGTCAATTTTCTCACTTATTTAATACTGAAACTTTGTCAAATTTTCATGAGAATTAGCTTCAGGAATACTGAACAGATATCTGTTAATTAATATGCAATAAATAAATTTTCAGAAATTTCAGTATTGACTAATTCATACTTGTCATTGCATAACGTTATGTGTCAATTTTCTCACTTATTTAATACTGAAACTTGGTCAAATTTTCATGAGTATTAGCTTCAGGAATACTGAACAGATATCTGTTAATTAATATGCAATAAATACATTTTCAGAAATTTCAGTATTGACTAATTCATACTTGTCATTGCATAAAGTTATATGTCAATTTTCTCACTTATTTAATACTGAAACTTTGTCAAATTTTCATGAGAATTAGCTTCAGGAATACTGAACAGATGTCTGTTAATTAATATGCAATAAATACATTTTCAGAAATTTCAGTATTGACTAATTCATACTTGTCATTGCATAACGTTATGTGTCAATTTTCTCACTTATTTAATACTGAAACTTGGTCAAATTTTCATGAGTATTAGCTTCAGGAATACTGAACAGATATCTGTTAATTAATATGCAATAAATAAATTTTCAGAAATTTCAGTATTGACTAATTCATACTTGTGATTGGCTAAAGTTATAGTGTCAATTTTCTCACTTATTTAATACTGAAACTTTGTCAAATTTTCATGAGAATTAGCTTCAGGAATACTGAACAGATGTCTGTTAATTAATATGCAATAAATACATTTTCAGAAATTTCAGTATTGACTAATTCATACTTGTCATTGCATAACGTTATGTGTCAATTTTCTCACTTATTTAATACTGAAACTTGGTCAAATTTTCATGAGTATTAGCTTCAGGAATACTGAACAGATATCTGTTAATTAATATGCAATAAATAAATTTTCAGAAATTTCAGTATTGACTAATTCATACTTGTGATTGGCTAAAGTTATAGTGTCAATTTTCTCACTTATTTAATACTGAAACTTTGTCAAATTTTCATGAGAATTAGCTTCAGGAATACTGAACAGATATCTGTTAATTAATATGCAATAAATAAATTTTCAGAAATTTCAGTATTGACTAATTCATACTTGTCATTGCATAACGTTATGTGTCAATTTTCTCACTTATTTAATACTGAAACTTGGTCAAATTTTCATGAGTATTAGCTTCAGGAATACTGAACAGATATCTGTTAATTAATATGCAATAAATAAATTTTCAGAAATTTCAGTATTGACTAATTCATACTTGTGATTGGCTAAAGTTATAGTGTCAATTTTCTCACTTATTTAATACTGAAACTTTGTCAAATTTTCATGAGAATTAGCTTCAGGAATACTGAACAGATATCTGTTAATTAATATGCAATAAATAAATTTTCAGAAATTTCAGTATTGACTAATTCATACTTGTCATTGCATAACGTTATGTGTCAATTTTCTCACTTATTTAATACTGAAACTTGGTCAAATTTTCATGAGTATTAGCTTCAGGAATACTGAACAGATATCTGTTAATTAATATGCAATAAATACATTTTCAGAAATTTCAGTATTGACTAATTCATACTTGTCATTGCATAAAGTTATATGTCAATTTTCTCACTTATTTAATACTGAAACTTTGTCAAATTTTCATGAGAATTAGCTTCAGGAATACTGAACAGATGTCTGTTAATTAATATGCAATAAATACATTTTCAGAAATTTCAGTATTGACTAATTCATACTTGTGATTGGCTAAAGTTATAGTGTCAATTTTCTCACTTATTTAATACTGAAACTTTGTCAAATTTTCATGAGAATTAGCTTCAGGAATACTGAACAGATGTCTGTTAATTAATATGCAATAAATACATTTTCAGAAATTTCAGTATTGACTAATTCATACTTGTCATTGCATAACGTTATGTGTCAATTTTCTCACTTATTTAATACTGAAACTTGGTCAAATTTTCATGAGTATTAGCTTCAGGAATACTGAACAGATATCTGTTAATTAATATGCAATAAATAAATTTTCAGAAATTTCAGTATTGACTAATTCATACTTGTGATTGGCTAAAGTTATAGTGTCAATTTTCTCACTTATTTAATACTGAAACTTTGTCAAATTTTCATGAGAATTAGCTTCAGGAATACTGAACAGATGTCTGTTAATTAATATGCAATAAATACATTTTCAGAAATTTCAGTATTGACTAATTCATACTTGTCATTGCATAACGTTATGTGTCAATTTTCTCACTTATTTAATACTGAAACTTGGTCAAATTTTCATGAGTATTAGCTTCAGGAATACTGAACAGATATCTGTTAATTAATATGCAATAAATAAATTTTCAGAAATTTCAGTATTGACTAATTCATACTTGTGATTGGCTAAAGTTATAGTGTCAATTTTCTCACTTATTTAATACTGAAACTTTGTCAAATTTTCATGAGAATTAGCTTCAGGAATACTGAACAGATATCTGTTAATTAATATGCAAAACATAAATTTTCAGAAATTTCAGTATTGACTAATTCATACTTGTCATTGCATAACGTTATGTGTCAATTTTCTCACTTATTTAATACTGAAACTTGGTCAAATTTTCATGAGTATTAGCTTCAGGAATACTGAACAGATATCTGTTAATTAATATGCAATAAATAAATTTTCAGAAATTTCAGTATTGACTAATTCATACTTGTCATTGCATAAAGTTATATGTCAATTTTCTCACTTATTTAATACTGAAACTTTGTCAAATTTTCATGAGAATTAGCTTCAGGAATACTGAACAGATGTCTGTTAATTAATATGCAATAAATAAATGTTCAGAAATTTCAGTATTGACTAATTCATACTTGTCATTGCATAAAGTTATGTGTCCATTTTCTCACTTATTTAATACTGAAACTTGGTCAAATTGTCATGAAAGTTAGCTTCAGGAATACTGAACAGATATCTGTTAATTAATATGCAAAACATAAATTTTCAGATATTTCAGTATTGACTAATTCATACTTGTCATTGCATAAAGTTATAGTGTCAATTTTCTCACTTATTTAATACTGAAACTTGGTCAAATTTTCATGTGAATTAGCTTCAGGAATACTGAACAGATATCTGTTAATTAATATGCAATAAATACATTTTCAGAAATTTCAGTATTGACTAATTCATACTTGTCATTGCATAAAGTTATGTGTCAATTTTCTCACTTATTTAATACTGAAACTTTGTCAAATTTTCATGAGAATTAGCTTCAGGAATACTGAACAGATGTCTGTTAATTAATATGCAATAAATACATTTTCAGAAATTTCAGTATTGACTAATTCATACTTGTGATTGGCTAAAGTTATAGTGTCAATTTTCTCACTTATTTAATACTGAAACTTTGTCAAATTTTCATGAGAATTAGCTTCAGGAATACTGAACAGATGTCTGTTAATTAATATGCAATAAATACATTTTCAGAAATTTCAGTATTGACTAATTCATACTTGTGATTGGCTAAAGTTATAGTGTCAATTTTCTCACTTATTTAATACTGAAACTTTGTCAAATTTTCATGAGAATTAGCTTCAGGAATACTGAACAGATATCTGTTAATTAATATGCAATAAATAAATTTTCAGAAATTTCAGTATTGACTAATTCATACTTGTCATTGCATAAAGTTATGTGTCCATTTTCTCACTTATTTAATACTGAAACTTTGTCAAATTTTCATGAGAATTAGCTTCAGGAATACTGAACAGATATCTGTTA
Organism: Othius punctulatus; assembly: GCA_951805005.1. Lineage (NCBI taxonomy): Eukaryota > Metazoa > Arthropoda > Insecta > Coleoptera > Staphylinidae > Othius > Othius punctulatus. The sequence continues at coordinate 7,906,112 of OX638146.1, read as the reverse complement.
ATTAATATGCAATAAATAAATTTTCAGAAATTTCAGTATTGACTAATTCATACTTGTCATTGCATAAAGTTATGTGTCCATTTTCTCACTTATTTAATACTGAAACTTTGTCAAATTTTCATGAGAATTAGCTTCAGGAATACTGAACAGATATCTGTTAATTAATATGCAAAACATAAATTTTCAGATATTTCAGTATTGACTAATTCATACTTGTCATTGCATAAAGTTAAAGTGTCAATTTTCCCACTTATTTAATACTGAAACTTTGTCAAATTTTCATGAGAATTAGCTTCAGGAATACTGAACAGACATCTGTTAATTAATATGCAATAAATAAATTATCAGAAATTTCAGTATTGACTAATTCATACTTGTCATTGCATAACGTTATGTGTCAATTTTCTCACTTATTTAATACTGAAACTTTGTCAAATTTTCATGAGAGTTAGCTTCAGGAATACTGAACAGATATCTGTTAATTAATATGCAATAAATAAATTTTCAGAAATTTCAGTATTGACTAATTCATACTTGTCATTGCATAAAGTTATAGTGTCAATTTTCTCACTTATTTAATACTGAAACTTGGTCAAATTTTCATGTGAATTAGCTTCAGGAATACTGAACAGATATCTGTTAATTAATATGCAATAAATACATTTTCAGAAATTTCAGTATTGACTAATTCATACTTGTCATTGCATAAAGTTATATGTCAATTTTCTCACTTATTTAATACTGAAACTTTGTCAAATTTTCATGAGAATTAGCTTCAGGAATACTGAACAGATGTCTGTTAATTAATATGCAATAAATACATTTTCAGAAATTTCAGTATTGACTAATTCATACTTGTCATTGCATAACGTTATGTGTCAATTTTCTCACTTATTTAATACTGAAACTTGGTCAAATTTTCATGAGTATTAGCTTCAGGAATACTGAACAGATATCTGTTAATTAATATGCAATAAATAAATTTTCAGAAATTTCAGTATTGACTAATTCATACTTGTGATTGGCTAAAGTTATAGTGTCAATTTTCTCACTTATTTAATACTGAAACTTTGTCAAATTTTCATGAGAATTAGCTTCAGGAATACTGAACAGATATCTGTTAATTAATATGCAATAAATAAATTTTCAGAAATTTCAGTATTGACTAATTCATACTTGTCATTGCATAAAGTTATGTGTCCATTTTCTCACTTATTTAATACTGAAACTTTGTCAAATTTTCATGAGAATTAGCTTCAGGAATACTGAACAGATATCTGTTAATTAATATGCAAAACATAAATTTTCAGATATTTCAGTATTGACTAATTCATACTTGTCATTGCATAAAGTTAAAGTGTCAATTTTCCCACTTATTTAATACTGAAACTTTGTCAAATTTTCATGAGAATTAGCTTCAGGAATACTGAACAGACATCTGTTAATTAATATGCAATAAATAAATTATCAGAAATTTCAGTATTGACTAATTCATACTTGTCATTGCATAACGTTATGTGTCAATTTTCTCACTTATTTAATACTGAAACTTTGTCAAATTTTCATGAGAGTTAGCTTCAGGAATACTGAACAGATATCTGTTAATTAATATGCAATAAATAAATTTTCAGAAATTTCAGTATTGACTAATTCATACTTGTCATTGCATAACGTTATGTGTCAATTTTCTCACTTATTTAATACTGAAACTTGGTCAAATTTTCATGAGTATTAGCTTCAGGAATACTGAACAGATATCTGTTAATTAATATGCAATAAATAAATTTTCAGAAATTTCAGTATTGACTAATTCATACTTGTCATTGCATAAAGTTATGTGTCAATTTTCTCACTTATTTAATACTGAAACTTTGTCAAATTTTCATGAGTATTAGCTTCAGGAATACTGAACAGATATCTGTTAATTAATATGCAATAAATACATTTTCAGAAATTTCAGTATTGACTAATTCATACTTGTGATTGGCTAAAGTTATAGTGTCAATTTTCTCACTTATTTAATACTGAAACTTGGTCAAATTTTCATGAGAATTAGCTTCAGGAATACTGAACAGATATCTGTTAATTAATATGCAATAAATAAATTTTCAGAAATTTCAGTATTGACTAATTCATACTTGTCATTGCATAACGTTATGTGTCAATTTTCTCACTTATTTAATACTGAAACTTGGTCAAATTTTCATGAGTATTAGCTTCAGGAATACTGAACAGATATCTGTTAATTAATATGCAATAAATACATTTTCAGAAATTTCAGTATTGACTAATTCATACTTGTCATTGCATAAAGTTATGTGTCAATTTTCTCACTTATTTAATACTGAAACTTGGTCAAATTTTCATGAGTATTAGCTTCAGGAATACTGAACAGATATCTGTTAATTAATATGCAATAAATAAATTTTCAGAAATTTCAGTATTGACTAATTCATACTTGTCATTGCATAAAGTTATGTGTCAATTTTCTCACTTATTTAATACTGAAACTTTGTCAAATTTTCATGAGAATTAGCTTCAGGAATACTGAACAGATGTCTGTTAATTAATATGCAATAAATACATTTTCAGAAATTTCAGTATTGACTAATTCATACTTGTCATTGCATAACGTTATGTGTCAATTTTCTCACTTATTTAATACTGAAACTTTGTCAAATTTTCATGAGAATTAGCTTCAGGAATACTGAACAGATATCTGTTAATTAATATGCAATAAATAAATTTTCAGAAATTTCAGTATTGACTAATTCATACTTGTCATTGCATAAAGTTATGTGTCAATTTTCTCACTTATTTAATACTGAAACTTGGTCAAATTTTCATGAGTATTAGCTTCAGGAATACTGAACAGATATCTGTTAATTAATATGCAATAAATAAATTTTCAGAAATTTCAGTATTGACTAATTCATACTTGTCATTGCATAAAGTTATGTGTCAATTTTCTCACTTATTTAATACTGAAACTTTGTCAAATTTTCATGAGAATTAGCTTCAGGAATACTGAACAGATGTCTGTTAATTAATATGCAATAAATACATTTTCAGAAATTTCAGTATTGTCTAATTCATACTTGTCATTGCATAACGTTATGTGTCAATTTTCTCACTTATTTAATACTGAAACTTGGTCAAATTTTCATGAGTATTAGCTTCAGGAATACTGAACAGATATCTGTTAATTAATATGCAATAAATAAATTTTCAGAAATTTCAGTATTGACTAATTCATACTTGTGATTGGCTAAAGTTATAGTGTCAATTTTCTCACTTATTTAATACTGAAACTTTGTCAAATTTTCATGAGAATTAGCTTCAGGAATACTGAACAGATATCTGTTAATTAATATGCAATAAATAAATTTTCAGAAATTTCAGTATTGACTAATTCATACTTGTCATTGCATAACGTTATGTGTCAATTTTCTCACTTATTTAATACTGAAACTTGGTCAAATTTTCATGAGTATTAGCTTCAGGAATACTGAACAGATATCTGTTAATTAATATGCAATAAATAAATTTTCAGAAATTTCAGTATTGACTAATTCATACTTGTCATTGCATAAAGTTATATGTCAATTTTCTCACTTATTTAATACTGAAACTTTGTCAAATTTTCATGAGAATTAGCTTCAGGAATACTGAACAGATATCTGTTAATTAATATGCAATAAATAAATTTTCAGAAATTTCAGTATTGACTAATTCATACTTGTCATTGCATAACGTTATGTGTCAATTTTCTCACTTATTTAATACTGAAACTTGGTCAAATTTTCATGAGTATTAGCTTCAGGAATACTGAACAGATATCTGTTAATTAATATGCAATAAATACATTTTCAGAAATTTCAGTATTGACTAATTCATACTTGTCATTGCATAAAGTTATATGTCAATTTTCTCACTTATTTAATACTGAAACTTTGTCAAATTTTCATGAGAATTAGCTTCAGGAATACTGAACAGATGTCTGTTAATTAATATGCAATAAATACATTTTCAGAAATTTCAGTATTGACTAATTCATACTTGTCATTGCATAACGTTATGTGTCAATTTTCTCACTTATTTAATACTGAAACTTGGTCAAATTTTCATGAGTATTAGCTTCAGGAATACTGAACAGATATCTGTTAATTAATATGCAATAAATAAATTTTCAGAAATTTCAGTATTGACTAATTCATACTTGTGATTGGCTAAAGTTATAGTGTCAATTTTCTCACTTATTTAATACTGAAACTTTGTCAAATTTTCATGAGAATTAGCTTCAGGAATACTGAACAGATGTCTGTTAATTAATATGCAATAAATACATTTTCAGAAATTTCAGTATTGACTAATTCATACTTGTCATTGCATAACGTTATGTGTCAATTTTCTCACTTATTTAATACTGAAACTTGGTCAAATTTTCATGAGTATTAGCTTCAGGAATACTGAACAGATATCTGTTAATTAATATGCAATAAATAAATTTTCAGAAATTTCAGTATTGACTAATTCATACTTGTGATTGGCTAAAGTTATAGTGTCAATTTTCTCACTTATTTAATACTGAAACTTTGTCAAATTTTCATGAGAATTAGCTTCAGGAATACTGAACAGATATCTGTTAATTAATATGCAATAAATAAATTTTCAGAAATTTCAGTATTGACTAATTCATACTTGTCATTGCATAACGTTATGTGTCAATTTTCTCACTTATTTAATACTGAAACTTGGTCAAATTTTCATGAGTATTAGCTTCAGGAATACTGAACAGATATCTGTTAATTAATATGCAATAAATAAATTTTCAGAAATTTCAGTATTGACTAATTCATACTTGTGATTGGCTAAAGTTATAGTGTCAATTTTCTCACTTATTTAATACTGAAACTTTGTCAAATTTTCATGAGAATTAGCTTCAGGAATACTGAACAGATATCTGTTAATTAATATGCAATAAATAAATTTTCAGAAATTTCAGTATTGACTAATTCATACTTGTCATTGCATAACGTTATGTGTCAATTTTCTCACTTATTTAATACTGAAACTTGGTCAAATTTTCATGAGTATTAGCTTCAGGAATACTGAACAGATATCTGTTAATTAATATGCAATAAATACATTTTCAGAAATTTCAGTATTGACTAATTCATACTTGTCATTGCATAAAGTTATATGTCAATTTTCTCACTTATTTAATACTGAAACTTTGTCAAATTTTCATGAGAATTAGCTTCAGGAATACTGAACAGATGTCTGTTAATTAATATGCAATAAATACATTTTCAGAAATTTCAGTATTGACTAATTCATACTTGTCATTGCATAACGTTATGTGTCAATTTTCTCACTTATTTAATACTGAAACTTGGTCAAATTTTCATGAGTATTAGCTTCAGGAATACTGAACAGATATCTGTTAATTAATATGCAATAAATAAATTTTCAGAAATTTCAGTATTGACTAATTCATACTTGTGATTGGCTAAAGTTATAGTGTCAATTTTCTCACTTATTTAATACTGAAACTTTGTCAAATTTTCATGAGAATTAGCTTCAGGAATACTGAACAGATGTCTGTTAATTAATATGCAATAAATACATTTTCAGAAATTTCAGTATTGACTAATTCATACTTGTCATTGCATAACGTTATGTGTCAATTTTCTCACTTATTTAATACTGAAACTTGGTCAAATTTTCATGAGTATTAGCTTCAGGAATACTGAACAGATATCTGTTAATTAATATGCAATAAATAAATTTTCAGAAATTTCAGTATTGACTAATTCATACTTGTGATTGGCTAAAGTTATAGTGTCAATTTTCTCACTTATTTAATACTGAAACTTTGTCAAATTTTCATGAGAATTAGCTTCAGGAATACTGAACAGATATCTGTTAATTAATATGCAAAACATAAATTTTCAGAAATTTCAGTATTGACTAATTCATACTTGTCATTGCATAACGTTATGTGTCAATTTTCTCACTTATTTAATACTGAAACTTGGTCAAATTTTCATGAGTATTAGCTTCAGGAATACTGAACAGATATCTGTTAATTAATATGCAATAAATAAATTTTCAGAAATTTCAGTATTGACTAATTCATACTTGTCATTGCATAAAGTTATATGTCAATTTTCTCACTTATTTAATACTGAAACTTTGTCAAATTTTCATGAGAATTAGCTTCAGGAATACTGAACAGATGTCTGTTAATTAATATGCAATAAATAAATGTTCAGAAATTTCAGTATTGACTAATTCATACTTGTCATTGCATAAAGTTATGTGTCCATTTTCTCACTTATTTAATACTGAAACTTGGTCAAATTGTCATGAAAGTTAGCTTCAGGAATACTGAACAGATATCTGTTAATTAATATGCAAAACATAAATTTTCAGATATTTCAGTATTGACTAATTCATACTTGTCATTGCATAAAGTTATAGTGTCAATTTTCTCACTTATTTAATACTGAAACTTGGTCAAATTTTCATGTGAATTAGCTTCAGGAATACTGAACAGATATCTGTTAATTAATATGCAATAAATACATTTTCAGAAATTTCAGTATTGACTAATTCATACTTGTCATTGCATAAAGTTATGTGTCAATTTTCTCACTTATTTAATACTGAAACTTTGTCAAATTTTCATGAGAATTAGCTTCAGGAATACTGAACAGATGTCTGTTAATTAATATGCAATAAATACATTTTCAGAAATTTCAGTATTGACTAATTCATACTTGTGATTGGCTAAAGTTATAGTGTCAATTTTCTCACTTATTTAATACTGAAACTTTGTCAAATTTTCATGAGAATTAGCTTCAGGAATACTGAACAGATGTCTGTTAATTAATATGCAATAAATACATTTTCAGAAATTTCAGTATTGACTAATTCATACTTGTGATTGGCTAAAGTTATAGTGTCAATTTTCTCACTTATTTAATACTGAAACTTTGTCAAATTTTCATGAGAATTAGCTTCAGGAATACTGAACAGATATCTGTTAATTAATATGCAAAACATAAATTTTCAGATATTTCAGTATTGACTAATTCATACTTGTCATTGCATAAAGTTATAGTGTCAATTTTCTCACTTATTTAATACTGAAACTTGGTCAAATTTTCATGAGAATTAGCTTCATCAATACTGAACAGATGTCTGTTAATTAATATGCAATAAATAAATGTTCAGAAATTTCAGTATTGACTAATTCATACTTGTCATTGCATAAAGTTATGTGTCCATTTTCTCACTTATTTAATACTGAAACTTGGTCAAATTGTCATGAAAGTTAGCTTCAGGAATACTGAACAGATATCTGTTAATTAATATGCAATAAATAAATATTCAGATATTTCAGTATTGACTAATTCATACTTGTCATTGCATAATGTTATTACAGTTATAATGTTGATTTTCTCA